>JAPTOF010000003.1:352500-1833333 GCA_028554755.1 Cordia subcordata | reverse complement strand
AAAATCTTCCTCTAGACACCAATTTCAACTAACAATTAATAAATATTGAATGTTACAGTTACCTTTAAGATTGAAATTTAATTTGATTTAGCCATATATATTTGTCATCGTTAAACTAACAGGATGTACTTTAGATATAAAATACTCACACTTGATATTTAAAGGTTTTAAGTTTGAGTCCTATTAAAAATAAGTTGTGAAACGATAACTGATCCTTTTTAAATAAGAGGAAATAAAACATTGTCGTTGTCACCTTAATTGGTGAGGATTGCTAAATGAATATAGCTTTGATTCTAGAAACATTTATGCATCAGACGTGTTAGTTTTTACATGAGCATCAAGGTCAACGAAGGACCTCTAAGAGGTCAATGTCATGATGCTCATAATTGATTAAAATAACAGGCCACCTTTTAATTAACTTGGCAAGTGATTGCTTAATTTTGTTCCAATCACACCCCCTTCTCCTGACAATATTGTTGAAAATGTTGAAATAGTATAATGTTTCATATATAATATAATAGGATATATTGTTTTAATTAAAAATATTTTTATTACCAACCTTAACAGTCATGACATGTTATTGATCGATATTTATTGAAAATTTTGATGGAGTTGAACTCAATTTATAAAACAAGAAAGTAACTCAATCAACCCAGGAGACCATTCTGTTTGAGATTGGCGCTAGTAAATCTTTTATAAATTGAGTAGTACCACTTTTAATAAGATCGTGCATTCTGAAATTTAAGCCCAACAATCGAAAAAGTAACATAAAAGAACAAACAAACAAAAACAATTGGAGAAAGAAGAAACTTGTTATCTGACCAACGTCAAACTATCTTAAAGTTTTTTACTTTATTATGGAAAAAGGTAAAATGCACATTAATGCCCGTGCCTTATCTAATTAATTTATTGTCTATTTTAACACCTCATTATTTCTTTATACTTTTTATAAGGCAGCATTGTTGCTTCTTCTCCGTTATTATCCAGTTTAACACCATTAACCGTAAATAAGGGTATTTTTTGTAAAAAATATATAACACCTAGCAAATCTATAAATACAAAAAAGGCTAGCAAAATGCACAATAGGCTATTTTGGATAGAAACCTATAGCTGCACACTAGGCTAGCAAAAGAAGTATATATGTGTGTGTGTTGAGATTTGTGAATATATTGTTCACCATCTGAAAGTACATTAAAAGGAGTTGTAAATTCAAGGTTGTGAACGTATCATGAAATTTTTGTGAATAGATATTATAAGATTTGAAACATATAATATGCGATAAAAGTATAATATAGAAGTCATAAATAGTTAGAATTTGTAAACAAAAAACATAAGCATTGTGAACATACAATTTTTCCTTCTCTTTTTCGAAGCACTTCGGAATCTCGCATTTGGGTGCACCATGCTGGAAGGTGTAGTGTGCACTGGATGCACGTTATAACTGTCCAATTGGATAAATTTAAAAAAAAAAAAGATTTTAACTTTTGAAAAAACATTTTTTGAGAAATTAATTCCTACATTATAGAGAAAAACTCAATTCAAATTTTCTAAAAGTCAATTTACATATTAATTGGGAAAAAAAGGATATATTTTTTTATTAAATATATTTTTATTACCACATTTAACAGTCATGACATATTATTTGTTGATATTTATTGAGAATTTTGATGGAGTTGTACTCGTTTTATAAACCTAGAAAGTAACTACTACGGGCTTGGACGGAGCTAGCTCACAGGAAATAGAATGTTGTGAACCTTCCCAAACTAATACAAGTTATGGTCCAATTACATTATAGCATTTTGGATCCTTAAATGGGCCGAATAAATAACCACGCAGCCTTTGATTCTCTTGGCATGTACCAATGGAGGAATTCGAAAATGTTTTAAGATTTTGAGATTTTATCCCTTTCATCTTTCTTCACAGCAAAGCTACAAGTATTTTGATCTTTGCATAGATACACCAAATGCTGATAAGCGGATAACCTCTCTGTTGAATTTTTCTTCCCCTCCATGATTTAAATTCTAAAAACGAAATTAGTAATTAACATATGTCATTAAAATGTTATAACAAATAATAATTACAAGTGAAAAAAGTGGTAGTGCTTTTTTTGTCAGGATTGTTGAAGTGTATTTAGATTTTTAATATATGTTGTTATCTTATATATTAGATTAGGTAGATTCTCTTCTTCTTGGGTTTCAAGCAACTTAATCTATATATATATCTTAACAAACTTAGGATATTGTAATATTAAGAATTTACAATGTAATCTTTATGAGTCCTTCTCTTTTAGAGCCACTGATGGTGGTGGCTCTAACTATTTTCAACATTTTCATATTTTCTTTCTATATTTTATCTTTTTATATTAATTTTCATATGATATCAAAGCTATCATCCTAGTGCACTGTGTCATTGTTATCTCGTTGTTTTCACCACTATTTTGCTGCAGTCTTATTTAGACCATTCTAGTCTCGGTTCTTAGTTTGTTGATTTTCTGCTTTAGCTCGTATGAACTTTTGATTCTCAATTCTTGGCCATTCTTGGTTTTGTGGGATTTTTGCTTTAGTTCGTTTGGGCTCAATCCTACTCTTGATTGTTCTTGGTTCTTGGCATTCCTGGCTTTTCTTGGTTCTTTGGTTAGTTTGAGTACCTATTCTTGGTTTTGACTTGTTTGAGCACTTATTCTTAGTTCTTAGCATTCTTGTGCTTCTTGCGGGATTCTTGATTTGGCTCTGGTTGAGTTTAATCCCATTATCGACATTCTTGGTTCTTATTTTTTGCAGCTACCATTACTGTACCTTTGAGTTCAGTTTTCGCTTGGTTTAGTTCGTGTTTGATCCTGTTTTCGGTTTTTAGTTTTCGCTTAGTTCAAAGACCGCTCAACAATTCAATTATCAAACTAAAGTTGGTCTTTAATCAACCACTTGAGCTTGAGGGGGGCTATTGAAGTGTATTTAGATTTTTAATATATGTTGTTATCTTATGTATTAAATTAGTTAGATTTTCATTTTGTTGGGTTTTAAGCAACTTGGACATCAAGCAACTTATACTACAAAAATTTTGCAAAAAAGAGGTAATTTTTTGGCAGCATTTAGTAAACCATCACCAATGTTGAGAACACACAGGACTATTGGCAGCATTTTAGCTAACTGTCATTTTTTAATAAGAAGCAAAGATAAAGGTGGCGATTTTTAACCGTCACTAATTACAAAAGGCTAACATTGGCGACATTATTTTAAATGCTGCTAAAATCTTTTACTACATGGACATAAGTGACGGTTATGAATTGTCACCAATTATAGAAAACCCCAAATAGGCAACAATATTTTATAGCCGTCACTTATATTTTAGAACTATTGGTAATATTTTGACGAACCATCGATTTTTAATAAAAAGCAATGATAAAAGGCAGCAATTAAAGACCGCTTGTAATTACAAAAAAAAAAAATGACATTGGCAAGTTATACTTAAAACTATCACCAATTACCAAAAAAACCCAAATTGGAGATAATTTTTCTAATAACTACTGCCAAATATTTTCCGTAAAATACTTATTAGTCCCAAACATATCTTATCACTCTCACCATCTTCACTTGCTCTACTTCTATTAAAAACACACACATATACACTTCACACTTCACATTCACCGTCCTGATTTGACGAAGAAGACGATCGTCGCCGCTGTCTCTCCACCATCTACCCGCAACCCTCATCTCTGCCACCGTCTTCCCATCGTTCTACTTTCCAAATCGACGACAACATTAAAAGCCGATTTACGGTGATGTTTTTAATTTTATGGAAAATTAGCAAAATTTATTGGTTCATCTTATTTAATTATTTATTTCTGAATGTTGCCCAGTGTGTTGGAAGGTTTTCTATCATACATTAATGGGTCAAGTGGAAAAATCCCTTAAAATAAAAGTTTTTGACTAATTTCTAAATGGACATTTCCAATTTACCCAATTTTTTATTATAAAAATGAAAATGAGTTGATGAGAATATATATTTGTTCACTTTCAGCCTAAGACCTTTGTTACTTTAACCTATTCTGATTATTTAGTATAAATTTTGATGTTTCTGATTTATCAAGTTCATATATACATAACATCGCTGGTTATTTTGGCTTTGGCTTGGTTAAATTCAAGTAAACCATTATCTAGCATCTAATCCTTGAACTTGAATTGTGATTGACCCATATCATCAACGAAACTTTCATTTAGCCTGTGAAACCAAATGATCCAAATGATGCTATGAAATTGTGAAGTTAATAATTATAACTTTTAGTAGATGATTACTGGGTAACAGGGTCTAAGATACAATTTTGACAGAGCACAGGACCTTTTTTGGTGTTTGTGTAAGTTGGAATATGGATTTCTAAGAAAATATCTTTTGAGGTCTATAAGAATATTTATAAGACTTGCTTATTTGGTTGATTATTGTTCTTTTTAGATAGTAAATTATGCATTTTTCCCTTATGTTTTCTGTCAATCAAGTATGAAGTACTTTTCTAAAACAATTAATATACGTGGATGTTTTTGAGTTAGAAATAGTGACTCAGTGAGGATTTGGATTGAGATTTGATGATGCTTATAGGACTAATGGGTGAATGTTGAAAAGGATTTATAGTACATCTTCCAATGATCTGTATGCTTTAATTATGTCATTTTTATGGAGAAAAATTTATAAAAAGATGACTTTGTAGCCGGTGATAACTATGGCAATTTAATTGTAACATTCAAATGAATGAGTTAGACATCTATAAATAACTTTTCTTTTTTAAGTAAAAAATAGGAAGCTCTTTGGCTTTTTACTTTCGTTGAGATTTGGATAATACAAGATGACATTTTCATGTTTTAGATGTATATATCATATTTGCTTGATGCTTATCCGTGTTTTAGATATACATATTATATTTGATTGTTTTACTAGCTGGGATGTTGAGTCTTAATTTTATTCTTATAGAGATAGCACAATGGATAAAAGTTGGATGACGAAGCCATGACATAGCAATGAATATTTTAGTGGCTTAGAGAGGTTTCTGGATTTTGCATTTAGCCAATGTCCTCCGTCACATGATGCTAGTATACAGTTGCCAAAGATATGATGCCCTTGTGTTCAATGTGGTAATCGTTTATATCAAACACGTGATGTTGTGAGATAACACGTGGTATGCAACGGGATAACTAAGGGGTATAATGTGTGGGTTTGTCATGGAGAAAGCTATAGAACTAAAGATGCGCTATCTTTTATTGCTTCAGAACCATCACAGAATAGTCTAGATGAAAATCCTTGCAATATGCATGAGTTAGTGAGAAATGCATTCGAAATTCATAATGTATCAGATGCAATGGCATAGGGAGGGATGCATTTGGAATTCATGATATACTACATGCAATAAATGAACCTGTAGACATAGAAAGGGGAGAAAGTGACAAGGATAATAGTGATCCTAACGTTGAGCCTTACATTCAAAGTGAAAACAATCAGGATGGAGAAAGTACGGAATTTTTTAAATTCTTTGAAGAAGGCAATCAAGAACTTTATCCTGGATCGAAATTAACTATATTGTCATTTACGGTCCAACTCATGCACATAAAGTCTTACTACAAATGGAGTGGGAAGTCAGTAGACATGCTTCTGAAATTTTTAAAACAACAATTTTCGGAGTTTAACATTCCTGAAAGTGTATACGAGGCAAATAAGATAACAAATGCTTTGGGTTTGGGATATGAAAACATTGATATATGCCCAAACAATTGTATGTTGTATAGGGGCAATAGAGCATCACAATAATCATGTCATGTTAATAATGAACAGCAAATTACTTCTGCACCCTTACCAAAAAAGAAATGAAATTACTTCTCCTACCAAATCACTTTTCTCTCCACCAAATAACCTTTTCTCATTGATTACTTTTCTCTCCACCAAATCACTCTGCACCTTAAATCTCGACTCTGCTCATCGAAGATGCCAAAGATGAAGATTTTGAAGACGAATCAAAAGATGAAAGTGAAGATGAAGATAAAGACGTTGAAGATGAAGAAGGTATTTTCAATCCATTTCTTTTACGATGAGGCTTGATTTTTATTCGTTTTTTCTCTCTTATTTAACTGATGCATTTGCTTAATCAATTTTTTCTTTGCTTGAGATTCTTCTGCATGTTGCTTTAAATAGGAAATAAACAAGTTAATGGATTATTAGGTCATACAGGAGCATCATTTCTCATTGATTTTTCATTTTGCGGCATAAGTTGAGCTTTTCTTTCAATTTGATTCACCTTTCGATTCATATTAATCATGGTGATACTTGTGTAATTTTTTATTTAAGATTTGTCTAACTTAATGTATAGGTAATTTGTATTATTCTTACATTATATGTGTGTGTATGTGCATGTGTATGCAATTGAAGATAATTTTAGATTAGAGCTCTAAATAATCTTTTTATACTATTTTCTTTCTAGTTTGACTTTTGTGCATTGACTTTATGAGATCTCTTGGATGTTTACAGTGCTGAATTAGCTTTGCTTGAAGCAAGATTCTATTAGATTTGGATTCTTTCTGACTTTATACAATTAGATTAATGGTAGTTCAGTAATGACAGAATTATAAAATTAGATTAATGGTAGTCAATTAATGTTACAACATTATATAAGGATCCTAATTCAGTTTTATAGATAAGATGAATTTCGCTAAAAAATTTCGATAAAAAATTTCGCTATGTTGAGGACTGTTATAATTACGACTGCCATTCACTGGGGCCTCAATTGCCATCTCCCCTTGAATCCAATTTCACTGATAAGTGACAATAAAATTTTAGATAGACTGAAACTTTGCAATTAAGATGAGTAAGAAGACATCTCTTCAAGCTTAGTTTACTAGCTGCATCAGTGAGCTTCTTTTCTCTACTAAAGTTTTAGCCTCTCTTTTCATAACTTTTAGTTAAATTCTTTATGGTCTCATGCCATTACCTATTATTACATATTTGTTTTACAGAAAATGGCCAACAGTGAGAGATTGATCACTCATCTTCTTCACATAGGGATAATATTTAAGATCAACCAAGATCAGATCCCGCATCATCATCAAATGGAGATAATATTCAGGACTAGCCTTGTGCAAGTAATTGTTTCTTTTATTCTTTTTCTACTTATCAAATGTAAGATGTATTTCTTTACATTTAAATTATTGGACTTGGTTAGATCCTTCAGGTGGTAGAAGCCCAAGAAAACGCCGAGGCAAAACATTTTGCCGAACAAATTGGCATTTAAAACTAGATAAAAGAATTAGAGTTACTTTTAATGAAAGAGGTCAGGCTATTGGCTGCAATAAGGCCAACTTTGCAAGCGGTTGTGGAGTAGTTACTCAACTGGGGCACTTTTGTTCGCTACTTCATGATGATTGGAGACACATTGACCACTATTCAAAGGAAGAGCTATTAGATTACCTCAAGGTTAACACTAATTATCAAATTTAAAGATGTTCATGTGTTTTTTTGCTATACTTTTGTGTGTTTTGTATATGTTTATACGAGCTTTACCTTCTTTTAAGTTTCATATGTACTCTTTATTTGTACTAATTAAAGTTTATATGCATTAGGAACTCTACATCTTCCCGGATGACAAACTTTGTGTGAAGTTCATCCTTCAGTCAGTTGGAGTCAAATGCACAAATTACAAATCGAAGTTAAGGGGAAAAGTCAATAAAGCAGTAGCCAACGGGCAAAGTATATCTGATATTATTGCTCATCCTTCAGATGGTGTAGACGCTCGTCAGTGGGTAAATTTGGTATACAGATACATGCATGCCAACGGAAGAGTCAGCACCACACTATTGACTTTTAATATGGTGTACTATATAGCTAAAATTTAAAGGTTGTTTCTCTACATATTAGTTGCTTGCTAAAAGGTGTTTTTTGTTATTCTCATTAAGTTAGTGATACTTCTTTGGTGTTTATGTTGGCAAGCAGTATCATAGAAAAAGAAAATATCTTGGGCTGTGCAACAAGAGATGCACAGATGTGACAGCAGAAGCTTTGCTCAAATAATGGCAGAGAAGGTACTTGAAACATTATCTTGCCTTTGTTATGTACTTGTACAGGTATAAGGAGATATTAGATATTTGGTTAGAATCTATCTATATATTCCTATACCAATAAAGAGGAGTGGTTTATGGTGATTCTAAGTATCTTGGTAGAAGTAGTATACTTAAAAATAGATTTGAAATGGTATACTGCAGTGAAATTAAGAAAGGTATAAAGTTGTATATTTTCATTGGCTGCATTTTGTTATTGACTAATACTATTTTCCTTTATATTGTAGTCATTATAATTCTTCTTTCTTTATGTATCTCTATGCACTCTGATGCTTCTAGGTTAATATTAACTGAAAGTAATGGGTAATTGTAAAGTTTATTTACTAGATTTTGAGTACAAAAGATCAGTTGTGCAAATATTTATGTATAAACAACTTTGATGCTTTTAGTTGTCTAAGTGTACTTGCTGTCTTTTAGTTAAAAAGCTGCTAGTTTAGATAAGGTGTAGTGAAATGATGAAATTCCTCCTTTGGTTAACTTTAGTTTTGTTCAAAAAATGATGAGGTTGAGCAAGATCAGTGGTTCTAGAGATTTTGTTTTCAAGAGATTATATGTTTTCCAATAGCCCAAAAGGCTGAAAACAGTTTTGAAATATAGTTGATTAAATAAAATATAGTCGAATATTATCATGCAATGGATGAACGTGATAATGTAATATGCCTGTTACTAATTATGACACTGAAAGTTAAATCTTTAATTTGCAGGAGGAAAAGAGGAAAGGTCCAGTGACCCCGATCGAGTTTTACAGACTTACACATACGAAGGATGGCCACATGAATGATGACACTAGAAAAGTTTGGGTAATTGCAACTTTTCCATAGTGTTTTAGACAAATTTGCATCAATCTCTTAATGGATTTTTGCTTTCACACAAGGTTTTCAGTATTAGTTTCTCAATGTGTATATGTAGGAACAATTTGAAGCATTTCTACAGAAGAGGCTTGCAACTCAAGATATTGGTGATAGGAAAAGCATATTTGACTTGGAGTATGAGGTGACGCATAAGATTAAAGGGCTAGAACATTCAGGTCATGTTAGAGGTCTAGGGTTAGGTCATATCCCAACTTCTATCTTTGGCTT
Organism: Cordia subcordata; assembly: GCA_028554755.1. Taxonomy (NCBI): domain Eukaryota; kingdom Viridiplantae; phylum Streptophyta; class Magnoliopsida; order Boraginales; family Cordiaceae; genus Cordia; species Cordia subcordata. The sequence goes on along the minus strand of JAPTOF010000003.1, from coordinate 1,824,167 downwards.
CAAAGGACTCAACTCAGATGTACAACAATTGTAGGCTCAATTAGCTGCTGAGCGGGAAGAAATTTTAGCTACTGAGAGGGTTGCACGAGTCAAGCTAGAGCAGGAGTTAAATGAATTAAAAGAATTGGTCTATAGGCATATCTCCATTTCTTTTTAGTTTTAAGATTTCATAATCCAATTGTTAGTTGTCTTTGCAATAGGAACAATATGTAAATTCACTAATTGGAATGCATTACAAAGATATTCTTAAGATCTGCTTTGCCAAATTAGTTGAAGCTGCTACATAAGCTACTCTTCACCTTTGCTATCCAAATATCTTGCATTGTTTTGTGCTTCTTTTCATTAGAATAGGAAACTTGACAAGCTTGTAGTTGAGCCACCCCCAATGAACCAAGGTTGAAATTTGAGAATTGCACCTTTTAGGAGTACTTTTCTTGATATGGTGTTGCTATTTACTTTTTTATTTTGGTTTGGCTTTTTTATTGTTCCATGTATTTGGTTTTTGTTTGTTTTCCATATCTTGAGAATGCTATTAGCTTTGTATCATCGACTAACCATTCATATGTAGAAAGTTTACCAAAAATATATATATATGAATATTAGTTGGATTATTAGTTCCTTTTCTAGTTTAGTTGGTTAATCATAGAGATGGCTGCCATTTTCTTGTAGGATGACTGGACGTGATTGATGAGTACTTGGTGGATTATTTGGCAAAACTGAATTTGTAGAATGGTGAAAAAACAATTATTTTTGAATATCTTTTGTCTTTTTGGCATTGGCAAAATTAACTCTAGAATAACTACTATGGGCTGAATGGAGTAATGAATGCATTTTTTTTGTTCAAAACTCCTTATCTTGTTATACTGTCATATTTTCTTTGGTTCTTATATCTGACAACTATTGAAATAAAAATATATGTTTGTTATTGGCTTTGCTTTAGTATGAAATGGAATGTTTTCTTGTGTATAAATATTTGTGGATGTACATGTAATGGTAGTTTTTGGTTTTATATATATTTGAATTTAATATGAAAAAGTAATTTAATATGTAAGATTTAAAAAAAATGGATTTTCAAAAATATATATCCACATAGGTGGCAGTTTTTTATTGTCGCTAAATGCTAACTAAAATTACTTTAGCTACCCCAATAGGCAGCGGTTGTAAAATTGCTACTAATGTGTTCCTAAAGTGAAATAGTGACATCAATTAACTGTCGCCTATTTGAAATAAATTGTCACTAAATTTGTAATAGGTGGCGGTTAGGAATTGTCACTAATTCTATTATAGAATTAGCGACAGCGGCTATGGCAACAATTGTTGCGGCATTTGTAAAACCGTCACTAATTAATAGACAATAGTCGAAAAACTGCTGCTAATAGCATAAAAAACTGTCGCCTTTAATCTAAATTTTTGTAGTGTTAGTCAATATATATCTTAGCAAACGTAGAATATTGTTATATCAAGAATTCACAATGTAGGGTTTACAGGTCCTTCTCTTCTAGAACCACCAACTCCAACCATCTTCAAACTTTTCATATTTTCTCCCTACATTTTATCTGTTTATATTAATTTCCACAAGGATAGTTCTGGTATTGTTGTCGGTGGTAATGTGAAAGAAGTGGTGTGCTCGTCTACTGTCCAAGCGGAGGCTCTTGCTCATTCTCACGCTTGCTCGTTCAATGTTTCTTTGCTGAATGTCAAAAAGATCATTGAATTTGATTGTCTAGACCTCGTTAACGGTTTTAATGGGTCATCTACATATTGCTGGTCAGTTAACTACTTGCTGAGTGCTGCAAAAGCATTTCTTCGGGGAGCTGTGAACTGGAGTGTCGCTTACGTACCTCGTAATGCCAATCGGGTTGTAGATTGGTTAGTTAGGAATGTTTGACTTAGTACCGTTCCTCATGATCATTAGAAGGACTGATGTATATCCGACTGGTTTATTTACTGTATTAATTTGTGTATTTGATGCTATATAAGTTGGCTAGCCCTGGGAATGGACTATAATAAAATTTACTATATATGGCCCAAAAAGAAATATTAGTTACGAGAGAATTTTGATGGGCTGCGGATGCTCGACAAGTGAAGGACCTTTTCATTTTCATTTTACAAGTCTTAGGTCGTAACGAAGGAGAGACAATGTGGCCACCATCGCGCTGCGTCATGAACACCAAAATCCCCTTATTGCCAACCATATCCACTACTTATAATTGTCTTCGCAGATCGTGTTATTCCTTTGTGAAGCTCTAAGAAAAAAACTTTCCTTATAAAATCAGTTTTGTAAATTTAAATATATTCATAAGGCTAAATATCACGGCGCACATTTACAATTGGAATTTCCGCCGATCCCATTTTTTCTTTGGAAAAATAAAATAGAGGGATCTATTTGATTTACTTTTAAAATATGCTACTTTTAGTATGAAAAATCAAAATAGTCTTCACTAAGAAAAATATCAGTGTTATAGTCCCACTGAAGTTAAATTTTATTACCACGTAGCTGGCTCGTGTCTGTTATAAAACTATAAGGAGAAGAAAAAAACATGATTTTTTTATCTTAATATACAATCACAACATATAAGACACTATTTATAAGAATACATAACTTGCTTTTCTCTAAATATTTTCCTTCATAACGTAACCTTAAAGCGCTTTTGTCTTCTCAAACTTAGATTTTATTCGTAATTCAATACTACCTTATATGGAACATGAAAATATAGGACACCTCACGTTCATGAGTTGATGCAAGCATGACTAAGGTCATGCCTTGACAACGTGCATGGAATAGAGAATTAAGAGTAATTGGTTGTGGCCATGATCACTCCAATATTCCAAAGACAATTCCCAACCTTTAATTTTTGTCCCTCAAAATTCTCTCCTTCCCCGCATTTGTCTCCTTTCTCAAAACAGCCTGCAGTCTGGTGTTTTCAACAAGCTTAGGATCTCCTCCATCTCCATTTTCCAATCTGGCTATCACCTTTTGTTTTTCCTTTGTTTTCCTTTGGGGATCTTTACCCTAGTTTGAAGACACCATGGTATCTCTCTCTCTCTCTAGCTTTTTCTCTATGTTTATATTTTGTTCTTTGTGCATGTTTAAAACCCTATGAAATCAGATCTTTATTTCTATATCATTTGTTGCTCGATTATATGAATTTGACAATGATATTCATATCTTATTTATGCGTGTGATATATATTTGCAATGCAATGGTAATGAATTCCACCAATGACTCTCATAGGAATGTGCGCACAGGAACACAATATTTATCGCTATCTCGAAATATCTTCCGGCAGTTCCTATTTTGTTATTTTACGTCATACATGTTTATTATATATATATATATATATATTTGAAAAGAGATCAAAGACCAACAATATATATCTAATTGGATGAGTCGATTATAGGAATCTGATGATGACGTTCGTTTCTTACCTATGCATGTGTATATTTGCGACGCAATGATGATGAATTCCACCAATAACGGATAGTATTTGTCAATATCTCGAAACATCTTCTTTTAATTTGATGTCTTTATCCCATTTCCCATTTTGTTATTTTACATCATATATACATGTTTATTTTTCCGAGCTATATACTTCTTTTTATTTGAAAAGAGGTCAAAGGCTGACAAAATAGCACCACTTATAGCTTGTAAGAATGATCTCGAGGCCTCTTGCACCCAAGACAAGTGTCCGAGCTATATTTTTTATATATATCATCATAATGTCATGCACATTTGCTCTCTTGATGATGAATTGTTGCAATTGGTAGGCAAATTCTGCGTCTGGAATGGCAGTGCAAGATGAGTGCAAGCTGAGATTCTTGGAGTTAAAAGCGAAGAGAAACCATCGATTCATAACCTTCAAGATTGAGGGTCAACAAGTGGTGGTTGATAAGCTTGGGGGTCCTCAAGAGAGTTACGACGATTTTACTGCTTCTCTCCCTGCTGATGAGTGCCGCTACGCTGTCTTTGATTTTGATTTCACTACTGATGAAAATTGCCAGAAAAGCAAGATTTTCTTCATTGCCTGGTAACTAATTAAATATATATTTCCAATATTTTATCTTGGATTAATGATTTATTTAGTTCCTTATCTTTGATCTTTTTGGTATTTAAGTCCTTATTTTACAAGTTAGTTCCTTATTTTTGTAATTTATAACATCATTCATCCTCAAGTAAGAAATTATTAAAAAGTTAAAAATTTGGTGAGTAGGTCTAAAATTGAAAATTTGTATATATTGATTTATATATATATATATATTCAAATTATCAATTTTAAAAAATTTTTAACCTAAGAACTAAAGACATCACAAATTACAAAGATAAGTGACTGCTTTATTGTTTTTCAAAAATAAGGGACTTATTTTGTCAAAAGTGTCAAAAATGAGAGATTAAATTGGTCACTAATCCTATATGTAGTGACCAAATTGCATCTCAAATAGGGTAAATAATACCACACTCCTTGCATTTTGTTAAAAAAAAAAACTTATTATTCTCATGTTATATCATAATTACATTTTTATAGTCTCTAAACTTGTAAAAATTTTTTGGTGATGATACATAATGCAAAGATTAAAATTGTAATTACGGTACCACGGGAGATTTATGCTATATCCACGTTTTCTAATATATATTATGTAGGGTTAAAATGTTATTTTTTCGTAGAAACAATTTATTTGGCCGTTTATTTTGCTAAGATTGGATTACAGCGGTTGTTATATATATTGCTTACTCCTTGAATATCGTAACCAAGACATTATTGTTTATTTGGTCTATTTTTTTGCTTATTCGGTAGATCTAATCGAGGTCATTGACCCCACTAAATTTTTGAAAAACATAAAGATACTCTTATGGTCCATTTGGCTTTGCTTTTCTTAAGTTATTTATAAGTAATTGATACTTATAATCAATTTGTGATACTTATAAATAAAGTGAAATAAGCATAGAAGCCTTTGGATAAAATATGCTTATAAATCATTGACATATTTGATAAATATGTGATTATAAGTAACCATATTTATTAAAATGACTAAAAGGACATTTTATTAATAATGTTATAATTTTCATGTATTTCTAAGGGGTATAAATGTACTTTTATTTGGTCAACTCTCATTGCTTATAAGCAATTAAAAAAAAAAAAAGAAGTTCATGGGCGGTGCTTTTTTTTTTTTGTTGCTTATAATCCTATTTTAATTTACTTGCTTATAAGCATAATTTGCCAAATATCTATATTTATTTTTTTGATTATAAGCTAAGCAAGTTTGACCAGCTTATAAGCACTCTCAAACACCCTTCTAGTCCAAGAAACAAATTAGCCTTTTATCATATATATATATATATATATATATATATATATATATATATATATATATATAGTAATCATTGTTAAATTAGGATAAATTGCATTGGACCTTCTTATGGTTTATCATAAATGCAAGTTACCCCCTATAGTTTGGAAATAGGCTTAGCACTAATTTTAAAGGGGCATAGGTGCTATACATTTGATGACCAAAAGGAGATCTCATACTGATTTTTTTAAGCATGTGTGATATACATTTTAAGACCTTGCAGAGGTTGCGCACTTATTTTAAAACTACAAAAAAGTAACATACTCTTATAATAACTATAGAGGGTTTGGTATAATTTACCCGTAAAATTACATAAATTGAATGGAGTGACTGAAAAGTGAAGTTATTGGGGTGTGGATACAGGTCACCAGACACATCAAAGGTGAGGATGAAGATGGTGTACGCCAGCTCAAAGGATCGATTCAAGAGGGAGTTGGATGGCATTCAAGTTGAGTTGCAGGCCACTGATCCAAGTGAAATGAGCCTCGACATCGTTAAAGCTCGGGCCTATTAATTAAAACTACATATCATCACACCACCCATATTTATGAATTATGGTTTTTGTTATATTTATTTATTTCCTGGTCAGGCATTAAAGTCTTTGATTTGGTTTTTGTTTAATTAATTTGTGTTATCTCATATACACCATCTATCTATATGATATATAGTCGTCTTGTATTATTTCAACAATCATTCTGTAAACTTCATATAGTATATTGGAGACAATCACATTGATATACAAATATTGCCTAAATTTTTGTTGCTAATTCAAATATTGCCTAATTTTGGCACTTCCTTTGAAGATTGAATTATGGATTCTTATCTTTTATTACATTTGCATACATATTATCTGGAACAATGTTATAATAAATCATCCACATGATACTGAAGTGTTTTTTTGGTATGATAAGTATTTGTACATTAAATTTCAAATCTCTCTTTATTTAGTAAGAACTCTTTATGTAAAGAGAAGACAATGAAATATCACTTGAATGATGATTTATAGTGTAGTACTGCCAAGCCATATTATCTTTTATTTAAGAAAAAAAATCTCTCTTTTTATTCCAAAATGGGGAACACTAGTTATTCTCATGAGTCATGATCTTAGTCTTGGTATTAAAAAAGAAAGAAGAAAAATAAAAAAAAAAGAGGCAAAAATTTTAATTAGCAGTCTACTCTCGAAGGTGACAATGCAAGTTATTCCTCATTATGTCTACTTGGAATTTAACTTGACCAAAAAAAGGAAAAAATTGGAAATATTTTAATTTGAGTTGGTTCTCAAACTATTCGGTCTGTAGCTGTGGAAAGGTTAAGAGGTAAATAAGTTTCAGCTAAAGATTTCAGCAACAGCTAGAAATAATAAGATGAAAGTAAATGTGGTTTATTAAAATCGCAAAAGAAACAATTTATGTTCTAAAACTTGCAAATACACGTTATAAAGGATGTTGCACAAAATTTTCAAAATTAAGGATTTTGTGTTATATTCTTTATAACATGTATAGGTGCTATAAAGGGATATTAACAACATTCTTTTATAACAATAACGAATATTAACGAATTTTGAGATCATATGTTATTTTATATAATTTTGACGGAACATAGAAGGATGAAATGCATTTTACTCTAGGATGAAAGTAATATAGGTTTGGCATATAGATTCTAAAAATTGTACTCTTTAGTTTCTCAAATTTTCACATTAAAAAATAACATAGTTTGACATAATTATAAGGTTGAGATGGAAAGTATTTAACTAAAAGTAAAATTAGGAGATATTGAGTTACATTTTATAAATTACATAAATAATTAAATTATTATAATATCACAATATCTAAATTAAAACAACTTATATGCAAAATATAAGTCAGGTGCTGCATGGTATCCGAAGAAATAGTTAATGTACTACCGAAAGTCTCATATTCGCTTAAATAACAAAATTATACGCGAGGCTTTGAGTACTACTCTCTTTTACTTATATATTGGGTGACATGCCAGTTAATCATGATGATCACGACAGGCTACTTGATAACGAGCTAAATTTTTTGAAATTCAAACTCAATCCAACAAAAATGTTAAGTGCAATAAATAAATATAATTAAAATTTTTTAATAAATTTAAATTTGAAAATAATGTAATAATTTTAATATAGTATTAAAGCTTAAGTTATGAATTTAAAACTCATTCCCACCATTAAAAAAATATCAAAATTTTGTATATACAATGGTAATCAAAACAAATAAATTAGGCATATATGCACATGAAGGGACGCATTAACTATAGTAAATAAATATAACGGACATCACAATAGATGGAAACGGGCCTTTGTAACAGCGGCTGGAGCCATGGTTGTAACTGGTACGAACAACAAGAATCATGTGTGTGATAATTATTGCCCCCAACAAGTACTCACATATTATTAGTAAAAATCCTCTTTGCTCATTTTGAAGAGACAGATGAGAATGATTCCCTAAAAGAGCGAAAGGTAAAAAAGAGAGTTGGGGTTGTGAAAATTTCATTTACTTTCTGTCATCTTCCAAACTTTTGCAGCCTTCTTTCAGGATATGCGCATCAATACTCCGCTCTTGCTCATCCGTCAATAATCAATATTGCTACGGGCCTAAATAGGATTGGCGCTTTTTTTAAATTGATTTTTCTTTAAAAATATATTTATTTACAATAATTACCTAACTTGGTTTCAATTTTTTTTTTCAAAAGATGTTAAAAAATTCCACTTTTAAAAAAAGTCACTCTAAACAAGCTTGACATTTAGAGGATATTTGGCAGTGCCTATAAGCACTAAAAATAAAAAATTATTTAAAAGTGTTTTTACTTTGAACTTTGCTTATTTGGATTAGTTTTTCTCTCAAAGTATTTTTGTAAACAACTTTTAAAGAAAATGTTTTTTGAAAAACTAAAAGTTTAGACTTCTTAATAAAGTTACTTTTAAAAAGAGAATATACTATTTTCAAATTTTTTTTTTTATAAAAAAAGTCAATCCAAACACATACATAAGTATTCAAATAAGCACCGTCACAGTGAGAGTGATAGCTTTGTGTATTGTATTGTACCTTTAGTAAAAGACATGCAATAAAAGACACATCACATTTTGGACAATGATGAACATTTTTGTGGTAATAGATCTTGTATTTATTGAGTTACTACTTTATCTAAAAAGTTGATCTTGTACGGCGATAAGTTTGTTATATTTATTTATTGTACTTAACACAACATTTCACTTGTTGCATGATTTGGTTAAAATCTTGCACGTAGATAGTCTCTAATGATTTTTTAAACAGGGGGTGGAGACTCGAACCTAGTTATGGCCTAGGCCTTGACACTATGTTGGGTTATTACTTCAAATCTAAAGCAAATATATAAAGAGGGGGTTTATTGTATTTATTTGTTTTATGTAAGACTATGATAGTAAGTGAAAAACTATACTTTATAACCCCAAAAAAGGAAAAAAAGAAAAAAACTGCAAGACAAAACTACGTATAATTAATCATAGAATGAATTTAATTTTTTTCGTACCTCAGTTATAATAAGAGTAGTGTATTGATTAAAAGGCATAACACATTTTAAAATAGGGATGATAATTATGCTCTACCCCATCCCATCCGGGAAAAGTATTGTAGAGCCTACCTACCCTTGTGTGTGTGTGTGTGTATCCCTTACCCTATTCCTAGAAGGAATAGCGGGAGGCAGAGGTGGCGAAGGAAGTGGTTAAAGGTTTTTATGCCACTATGAAAACTAATGTTCAGACCTCCATAGCCGGTCCGGGGGTTTGGATCTGATTTTACCTTGTTGCCCCACCTCGTTAACTTGGTTGGTTGTTCCATATGAGTAAGCGAAGTTCTTTAATCCAATATGTTGGAGATGCATGATGCCGAAAAATTTACACCTACAACACTTTTCCACAAAAATGCAGAGTAGAGATTAGCAAATCCGCCCTATTACCAACACCATTTCAATCTGATGATTAACATTTTTGTGGGTAGTGGGTACGGGTGGAAATTGGAACAGGTTTTCAGATAATCGGATTTTTTAGATTTAGGTTTTCGGGTTTGGAGGAGAAAATTTAAAACCCAATCAATTAATATAAAAGCAACTATTCGGCCGGATGTTGGGTTTTTTCAGATTTGAATTTTTGGATACTTTGTTAAGTTAGAAAATGTTGAGTTGCTTATTAAATATTGATCAATTCAACAATATTAATTTGAAATCATTACAACAACAATAAATCTTAGCAACCAAAAATAGACAAAGTTAAAACATTAATTTTAATGTGCAAATTAGAATTTCAAAGTATCAATTTATTAATTAACTACAAAAAAGAGATTGTTCAAAATGACGATAGCAAATCAAATCTTTTTAAAATACAAAGACGTTTCCATCATTTTTACCAACCAAAAAAAAAGGAAAAATTAATAGATACTAACTATACAACTATTTCCACATTTATCTAACTTAAACATTACAATTATTTATGCTAAATTAAATATTACATTTTTTTAACTCTAGTTATATTACTAAATTCAATTATCTAACTTATTCACAAAAAGTCTAATTGTGTTTTTTAACTTCTTATTACTTTTATAGAATGCTTTTTTTCTCTTTTTTTTATTTGTATATTTTAATATTAATGTATTATATAACACGTGTGTTTATTTATGTACGGTCACTATGGAGTGGTGTGTGGGGTGTGTGTTTTTTTCTTTCGGGTTTTTCGAATTGCGTTCTGATGGGAAAAAAATTATCCGAACTATTGCGATAATTTTACTAGATATCGAATTTAGATATATCCGAAACCAAAATTTTTGTAAATTTTTCATGCGATCAGGTTCAGGTTTGAATTCGGATACCCGACCTGAATTTTCACCCCTAGTGGCGGACATTAAAGCTTTGTCATCATATGTACATACGTATCTTTGTTCCTAGAAACTTTTACTACAATATGTAGCAGATGGGAGAATTTCTTGCGTTGGATACTCGTTAGAAAGAGTGCATGTGAGAGAGAGAGTGTGTATACGTTGGCTTCGGGGTGGGGATAAAGTTAATCACGCCCTTCCAGTCCACGCGTTCCCCCCCCCCCCCCAAACCAACCCCTACGCCCCAACCCCCCTGCTTCCGAATTTCAAAACCCAATGCTCTGATCTTAGCTGTTCTGTTGAACCTTCATAAATACCTTAGTCTTTTACCAACCACCCTCACGAAATCTATAAGAAGAGCTTCTCTTTCTGTCTTCGCCCAGAGACGATCTTGCATAATCAAGAAAGATCAACGTCTTCAAAGATGTCTGTAAGTACTCCTTGCATGGATTCGGAATCTTCGTAACATAAAACATATATCGCAAGGAAGATTCAATAATTCCGAACTGTTTTAGATTATTTTTATCGTAACTATATTATTAGTTTTTATCAAGTTATAAGAGGATCCAAATCCGTCGATACATTACTTATTGTAGTGGTAGGATGATATATATATATATATATATATATATATATATATTTAACAATGTGGTTGTATGCAGATGCTGGAGATAAGAGTTCCAAACTTGGATTGTGAAGGGTGTGCTTCAAAGCTAAGAAGAGCCATTTTCAAGCTCAAAGGTGAGTTGTTGGCCTGGGATTTATATTGTTACATATCTCATGATAATGATGTTTATTGCCTCGTAACATTTTTGCGGAACATATAAACCATTTGAAAACATGCTGGTTGCAAAATTTTTGCCAGAAGATACAAGGGGAGTCTCCTTCCTCAAAATGATCAATACCTAACTTACGACCATGTTTTTCATAGGGGAACAAAAACTGAGAATGTGGTCATGTACATAGAATATCTTGCAACCTATGAGGAAAAATCTTGCAATAAAAATTTTTTTGAAAAATGATATAGAGGTATAACTTCTCCTAAAATGATCACAATCTAACACGGTGTGGTCTCGTCAAGGAAAACGAAAGGGGAGAATCTTGCACGTATGCTGTCTACTAGCTAGTAAAAACAATCCACCCATGGACCACGGCGCAGGCGGCCTTTTTCCTTTTTTTATTATGAGACGTTCGCCCCAACCAAAAAGACTATATCAAATTCATTCAAGTTTTTTTAAAAAAAAAAAAAAAAACTTTTGTAATGTTAAATGTTATCTTATTTTTATCATTTTAACAAAAAATCCTTTAAATTAGCATATTAACTGAGCATACATATAGAGGATGTTTGGAAGATTAAGGAAAAAAAATAAAGAAGATGCCATCTACTATTGTTCTAAACTTTGACATTTGTTTGGGGCTTGGGCACTCATCTTTTATTTCTTTCTCATTTACAACTTTTTCCCTTAACGTTAGTATATACCTTCTCTAGCGTACTTTTAATTTTTTTACATTCTCTACTTTTCTGGACTAAAAATTAGCTGTAGGGGTCTACACCGATTTGGTTAAAACCAACCAAATAAACCCAAACCAATTTGAAATTTTGGGTTGGTTTTCTTTTTGTTTTCTTAGGAAAAATAGTGAGGAAAATTAGTGAATGTATTTTTTTGCTAAGTTCAGGACTAGTTTTGATTATCGACAAACAAGCATGTTAAAATTTTCCTTTACAGAGAAAATGTATGAGTAAGAATTTATTAATATATAGCCTGTAACTTAGATGTCAACACCTAAACCACCAAAGCAGAAGTGCCATTATATTTTTATTATTGAAAAAATATTTATTTTAACTTTTTGGAACTCTTTTTCTTAAAACAACTTGTACTATTTTACCCTAACTACTTTGCCAAATTTGACTTCTTTTTATTTTCTGAATTTTATCAAATTTACTTTTTATTTTTTTATTTTTAATTGAAACTCAACCAAATCAACATCCCACTGTACGGAGGCATAATTAGCACTCTCAATGTCGAACTTTGCATTATTTTGACCAAAAAAAAACAGAATTACTAATTTGGACTTGATTGGTTCAATGACCGGGCTTTCCACTTGCGACTCCTTTGTACCAAGCAAGGCTTGAAGTTCTTAAATGGGCTTCTCAATTCACTAAAAAAAGATAAAGGTTTAATGGGCAGAACTTTCTTCTAGAAATGTTGTTCAGCCCATATTATTATCTTTTTTCTTTTGGGCCTGAAACCGGTTACTATTATATCGTATATGGTTTATGCCAAAAAAAAAAAAATGTCTCTATTTTTCGAATGTATGATAAGTAAATTCTTTTTGTAATCTTTCCTACAATTAATTCAGTAGTTGTGATTTTTATTCTATTTGGTGCGAGTGGTATCACACTCACTTAATTTCCTCTTAACTACTTTTCAGTGTAACCAAATGCCAAAAAATCAATAAAATATTTTTTAAAGAAAAATATTTATTGGCAAATAAAAGGAACCTCAATTAATTAATGTTTTTAACTAATAGCGTACTCTATTTCTTTTCTTTTTTTTTCTTCAGCACCCTCAATCCCAATCTAACCTTTTACTCTTATAGACTTCAAACTTAAGTTGTTACTTCTAGAAAAAGTAATATCAGTTACTTAAATTGCTACCTAAACACCTAACATCCTCAATGAATTTTGAATTTTGATTATTGAATGCAATGCCGCAATTTATATCATACTCCTTCACCATCATGTTCCTTTATTCTCCCTCATTTTTGTTCACAATATTAATAATGTTTATTCAAAATATTAATAATATTTGTTCACAATATTAATATTATGTGTATTTGTGTGCATGAATGTGCTTTTGTGTATATGTATATGCAAGAGTGGTAAATAAATATATATTAAATAGTGAACTAATAAATTATGTATAAATAATAAAAAAAAATTATAAATAATTAAATTGACATGTTTGTTCATAATTTTTATACTTAAGGTGCATAGTCTAACTTTGCTACTCTGCGGTTGTCTTTTTAACATTCCATCCCAACCTAGTTCTCATTCTCATAGAATTCAAATACTTTTTCCACTCACAAGTAATGTCAATCATTTGAACTGCTCTGTAAACGCCTAACATCCTCGATGAATATTGGATGCTAAAATTGCTTGATTTTGGTCGGTAAATGACAGGAGTGGAAGAGATAGAAATCGAAATGGAGAGCCAAAAAGTCACAGTGAGGGGCTATAATTTAGACGAAAAGAAGGTGCTGAGAGCCATAAAGCGCGCAGGAAAAGCAGCAGAGCCATGGCCATATCCAGGGCCGCACTCACATTTCGCATCGTTCTACAAGTACCCAACCCACGTCATCAACCATTACTACGACGAATCAAGAAACGTGGCTGCGCCGAGCGTCCACACGTTCTTCCACACCCCCTCGGTTTACTCTGTGGCGGTGGCGTCCGACGAGGCCGTGGCTTCGCTCTTCAGCGATGACAACCCACATGCTTGCACGGTTATGTGAATTGTTATCCCAATGATCACCTGGGCTAAGCCTTACTGGGGTGGGTTCAGTCTTGTTTGTCATGATCGAGGCTTTTGTTTTGTCTTTATTACAATTATAGAAGTTCGCGGCTTTGTAATCTATGAGCCCATCTGCTCTCTCTATTATATCGATATCGATACTAGGTTAACCCTAACAGCCTTTTTATTTTTTCTTTATATTTAGATGATTTATTTTATATTTTAGCATTTTTTATTTTTAATTTTATTTCGACAGTTCCTATTCTTTTACCATTTTTTCAATTTAGAGAATTCATATTTTAATTTCACTAAAACAATTCTCAGCTAATCTTGAACAATCATCGTGAGGGTTTAGGCCGGGGATGGGTTTGATGGAAAAATAGAATTCATAGACTTGGGGGTCTTTTAGTTTTAGCACAAGGGGTGTTTTGAAAATTTAGGGATTTGATAAGAGAATTGTTGTAGTTTATAGGCACCGATAGTTCCTCTAAATTTTTCTCTTTTTTTAGGGGGGGTGGGGGTTCTGGCGTTTTTGTTGGTGTTTGGAGATGGGTTTTTTTTTTTTTTTTTAATTGTACATTTATGGATTTGATATGAGCTAAATCCTGAAACTTTCTTGGTCAGAGTTGAATTACCCTTAAAATCAAAATTAGTAGAAATGTACGTACAGCTAAGGCGGGGCCAAAGAATGTTGCTTATTGAAGAGTATAATAATAGTTTGAAGCAACTTGATCGTTGTCTTTCAAGTTTGTTGGCTTTTGTCACAAGTTGGCAGCACATATTGATAACTTTTTCGCATTATACAGACGAATTAAGGTTTAAACAAATTGTCGCATAGAAAAATACAAAAGAAAACCAATCAAGTTTTAGTTTCTACCCTTTACCATATTACAAGTGGATTAGGTACATATCATAATGAATTCTTCAAATAGGAATTTCATTTTCCATAATGAAATTTTTGAGTAAATTTACATAATCTTCTTTCATGAAAAAGCCTAGCAGTCAGATATACTTATTTGTTTGTTTGTCATGATGCACTTTCTGTCCACCGTGCAATCGTCTCACAAGGTGGAGCGCTCAATTGGAGAAGTAAGCGAATTGTGAAAGACATCATATATATTTGCAGTCGAAATCAATCATATTCTGGATCAATCTATCAACAGGAGAGGATTTTTTTTTTTTTTTTTTTTTCAAAGCTTCATAAATTAGAGATTAAGATCAATCAACAATTCTTTCTACAACTCCCCACCAATATCATCCGGCAGCCAGCTTACAATATGTGGTCCTCTGTACCAATCCAATTTCATCTTTACATTTTCCCTTCACAAAGTAGTCATCTAATAACGCGGTTGAGATTAGCGTGCTCAAAGTGTTTGGAGTACAAACGGAAAATTTATTCACGTTTCAAGTTCAAGTCAGTTAAGAGTTTATAGTTCTTGAAACTAGTTCTAATCATCGTCATACCTTTATTTAACCAAGCCAAATTTCCAAAGATTTAAACTCTGATATAAACCCGAACATTTTTTCAAAGATTTCTACTGTTATTAAAGAAAAAGTCGTCAAATGTGAAAAATGATAAGAAATTATAGGATACGGTTGTCTCTGGGATAATATGGTTAGTCAATTATTCAAAAATTTTGAGCACCTAGAAGCTGACCATCTCAGTGCTTTTAGATTCAACATTTGATAGCTTTATCTTTACGCTTCCATGGAAATTTTGTCCGTTATAACTGTTATTAGTCGAAGGGAATCTTGCAAGAGTAACAAAAAGTCCAGGCTAAATCATGATGGCCTTCACTACTCTCTTTTTTCCAACTTTAATTTACGCTCATAGAAAATCCATCATCCAAGGAATATCCAAAAAGCTAACAAGCATCTAATAGAATTTCAAAGTTTCGTCACACCTATATAAAAGTTACTAAATTAAAAATTGGATAACAAACTATGGACTAACTCTCTCTTTAAAACAATTGGATTGAATAACCGGCCGATCCTTCTAGAAAATTATTGAGAAATGACATTAGGAGAGCCTCCTTTCTTAGATTTGTTCCATCACCCGAACCTCCTCTCTTAAATTTGTTTCATCACCCTAATGTAACCTTCCCCTGAAAAAAGATAATATCCAAACATGACACCCCTCATTATATTACATGAAATTATGTTAAAATTCAATATCAAAGTCTTTGTACGGTCTAAAAAATGGTTCATGGACCCTAGAGAGTACGGTGTACATTATGTTTGTGACTTTCCAAATTTCCCATAATAAAGTGACAATAAACTTATTATACTTTTCTTTTATCGTAATTACATTATTAGTTCACCATGATTACGACTCCTTGACACAAAAATTAATGTGCAATATGGTTGGATTCATGCTATTGCATATTTAATTTGGAGTCTGCGTCATCACACGTTATACTTTCCACAAAAAGAAGCTTACACCTCATGACTCACCCCACAGCCTTCCTTAAAACTCACCCCTGCTCTTGAACTTCACTCTTTTCTTTTTTATTCCTTGCCCAAATTACAGAGCTCTCCTCTCCTGAAAATGGCCCAGGTACAATTTCAATCCAAAGCCCTCAGATTTTTTCTTTTTTCCTTTTTTTTTAAATCATAAATGACTGTATTCATTAGTTTATAAACGTGTGTTTTTGTGTGTGTTATGTTCTTTTCTTACTTTGCTTGTTAGCATTTTGATTTCATCTCATCTTTCCGTTCTGGTGTTGACATGCTGACAGCAGAAGGCAGTGTTGAAGATCCTAACCATGACTGATGAAAAGACAAAACAGAGAGCAATAGAAGCTGCTGCAGACATATATGGTATATTCAGAATTTCAGATACAGCGAATATTAATTAATTTCACATGCTTCCATGTTAAATTCTTGAGGAACCATTTTTGACAAATGATCGTATGATTATTTCAGTTGGATACCTTAGAATTTCATCAATTCCCCCCCCCCCCTTTCCCTGTCGTTAAGGTCGAGAACTGAATCAAGAATTCTCTTTCCCCGTCAACAATCATTGCTTCACGCGCCCCCAGGATTCTATTTTATCATCAATCTAGTACTGTTCGCCTTTTCTTCTTGATCTTACAAATGAATAGATTTTTTTTCTTTTTTTATGCTTCGGGATCAGTCTAGAAGAGGAAACACCCCGTCTATCGATTCAACTCATTAGACTCTGAATGACTTATTATATCAAGCTCAATTCTGAAGGTCTAACATGGTATCTATGCATGTCATCTATCCCAACTGGGATTAAGCAGCCACCTGTTTTAATATTATTATTTTTCTTTTTTGGCTTTTCTTAGAAGTGATGTTTTGAGGATTGACTTTTCGGACGCATATATAACAGGAGTTTCATGCACCGAGTAACTCTTTCATTGTAATTGTTATTGCTTTGGTGACAGGAGTGGATTCAATTGCTGCTGACATGAAGGATCAAAAGCTAACAGTTATAGGGGAAATGGATGCAGTAGCTGTGGTGAAGAAATTGAAGAAGGCTGTTGGAAAAGTTGATATAATTACGGTTGGGCCTGCCAAGGAAGAGAAAAAAGAGGAAAAGAAACCGGAGAAGAAAGAGGAGAAGAAGGAAGAGAAGAAAGAAGAGAAGAAAGAACAAAAGAAACAGGAGAAACCAGCAGAAGAGAAGAAAGAAGAAAAGAAGTAACCACTTGTATCTAATCATACTCCTCGAATAATCACCACAATGATTTGAATCTCCTCGTAATGTTAGTCATGAATGGAGTGCGTTAACTCCGAGCCCCTTCTCGTCATTGGACTCCTGACCTATACGAAGGAGTGCAGTTCGTATGGTAATAGGTTTTCTTTGATCAATATTTATTGGGAGCCATTGTGAAATCCTTCGAATTTCATTTTGCATTAGTTGTTACTCTTATTTTTATTAAACCTGACTTTGTAAGTATGACATTAGAAACTAAAAAAAAGAGAAGATCTTGTCTATTACGAGTTGCCTCTTTATTGTCCATAGGTCATTTTCCACCTAAATTGGGTATTGAAATATGGCACAAGAAACCAATCAAAAGGCCGTAAACAGACGCGACAAATAGCTCATCTACTTGTCCTGGCAAGAGAGGAGTCGATTATTTTCACGATTATTTTTTTTAAAAACGATGATCAAGTTTGAATTTCATGAACGAGAAAAGAAATACAAGAAAACTTGTCTACGTAAGAGAATTTCAATGATTTGCAAATTAGTGATAAAGAAATTGTTTCAATATGTCCAAATGCTTGAATATGATTCTCGTATGAATTAAGCATGAGGTCACCATGCAAGCACTCGACTAGACAAAGTTGTTAGTTTCCCCTTATCTTTATTCTTGGGTACGAGTTTTATATTTGTTCTTTTCATTTTTGTTTGTTTGGAAAAGAACTGATTCCATTCAGACAAAAGACTGAAATTTTTAATGAGAAGATAACAATATGAGTAGATTCAAATGCAATAATGATGACAAAATCTGACTGAACCTTAAATTCTGATAGATTCTCACGATAAGCATGAAGGCATGCGCAATTTTAAGACAAGCAGACGAGGAAAGTAACGGCCACACAAACTCTGTCAGATTAGAGGGTTGATCATCATATGATTTGACAATATGGGTTATAAACAAGGATTTTTTATTTTTTTACCTAATTTTTAATATTCTTTGTAAAAATAACCTGCTTTTAGATTGATTTTCAAAAATGACCCAATCTCGTTTTGGGAACGCATCGGACGCGTTCCCAGAACGCGGCTGGTGTTTTTGCAACTTTTTTTTTTTAACATACCTTATTTTTTTTATTATGTATGTATGGGACGGTATTATACATTTCCCTTATGCAGTTATTCATGATCCGTGAATGTTTTTATTTCAGCATTATAGACATTATTTCAAGCTGAAGGCCGGTGCATTCGAAACAAGATGGATCGTTAAAACCAAGGTGAACGACGATGGCGTATGGCATGCGGTCAACAAGGCCACACTGCTCTAACTTACCCTAATAATTAAAATGCGTAGCGTATAGTTGTAATCTTGTAATGTTGTTATGTAATGTGTATTAGTTGTAATCTTGAATCTTGTTAAGTAATATATATTAATTGTAATCTAAATAAACCTATTTAGTTGTAATCTTGTTTTATTTACTTAGTTGTAATTTTGTAATGTTTTGTTTACAATTACAGCATAATGTTCACTTGAACAAAAAGAATTAAGTGTATAATGTCCAATTGATAATGTAGTGTCCATAATACTGAAATAAAAGCATTCACGGATCATAAATAACTGCATAAGGAAAAAGCGTAATATCGTCACATAAATACATAATAAAAAAATAAGATATGTTAAAAAAAAAAGTTACAAAAACACCAGCCACGTTCTGGGAAGGGTCTCGTTCTGGGAACGCGTCAGAACGAGATTGGGTCATTTTTTAAATTTAATCCAAAAGCAGGTCATTTTTGCGCAGTATATTAAAAATTGGGTCAAAAAAATAAAAAACCCTATAAACAATAGTTAGTCTAAGCTAATCCCGAGGCATCTTATTGTCAAAAATCACCGCAATGATTTGAATCTCTGCATAATACTGCTAGGTTAACAAGTTAAAATAATTCAATACAATCAACCTGGATCCAACCACTAAAACTGTTTACCTATATAATAGATGCATACGATTAAGAGTAACTCAAGTGGTTAAAATCATTCCGAAAGATAATTACTTGGATTCGAATTCCGTGACAGACAGGAATTAAGTTCGAGGTGATAGTTATTTATTTATTTTTTAATAAAGAAAAAAGAATCTATGTAATAGATACATAGATATTAATGTACGATAAATATAATTGTGTCCTATGTGACTTCAGACCTCCCGCCTAAGCGCCGGAATAGATGAACCACAGCCTGTGACATATAGGTAACAATGAATATCATGAACAATATATTCAAGCTAATCTAATAATTCAAGAACACAAACTTTTCGCAGACATTTGTGTTAACATCGTTAAAGATTCTACATGGTACAAATGTGTAAGAAACAGTAAGTTGTAACAACCATTCTTGTGCCGAGCACCCATGGAAACATCCATCGCCGCATTACTGCTTCACACACACTGGCGCACAGATATTGGAGCTATGCCAAGAAACTGAGACAACCCTAGAAGGCCAACCGAATCAAGTGGTCCATGTCGAAATTGAAGAATCTGCAAACGCAGGGTACAATACGCAACAGTATGTAAATGAACTGCAGATACTCTTAACGGTTCATATGTAAACAATGACTTGGATGAGACCAATGTACTACTTAAAAAGATATAGATAAGATTGTACATCCTCAATCCAGGCAAGATGATATTCTGGTTGAGGACAAGATTCTTCAAACAGAAAAGTCACCATGTGACCTGACCTATTGTTTTGCAAGGCGGACACGGAAGATGTATTGCAACGGGATGCCCTTTAACTCTTATAATGACTTTGGGTTTGATTACTTGGTTTTTCAAGTCAACCTGGCTCGATCCATAATCTAAGCTATGTTGTCCCGTATGATAAGATAAGGACCGTACAAAATAGCCGAAAGACAGACTAGCAGGATAAATTTTACATCATCAGATAGACAGGCTTTCTGCATGCAAAGAGTGCAAATGGTGAATGTTATTATGTTCTCCTTCCCCATGCTTCACTCCCTATTCCAATCCCCTTCAGTGGCCCCAGGTCCCATCAGGTAGAAATGCAGCAACCAATACAAGAGACAAATAAGATATCTTCGACATAGTGCAAAACATCATTAGCAGCTTTGTAGGTTGCATCAAGTGCAAGGAAAATGTTGGTTGGTACCTGACGATTGAAACATGGTTGGTGCTTGGCATGCTACAATAATTAAGTGGAGAGACAATCTTGGCATACTCAGATACACCACTGAAAATACTCAATATGGATTTGGGGTTTGAGATGAAGACAATGGGCAATTATAATATACAGCTACTGCACATTGCACAAAGAAGAAAACATTTACAGGTTATCTTACTGATGCATCTCTTGCAATTCTTCATATAGGCACAGCAAATTAAGTTTGAGATGTTAGCAAAGTCAACACAACAGGTTAGTTGAATTTTTAATATAATTGACCAAACATGTAAACTAATAACATGACATGCACTAGACCAAATTAACTGAGGTTACTAATGATCAGTCAGGATATAAATACATAGCATGGTAGTTAAACACAAACAATACAGCAAAGTAAACATGATATCATTTTGTATCTTTCAAAACAATTAAAAGAGCATATGAACTTACCAAGTCACGGGTATTTCACCATTATGCAGTTCTACCTGAGCTTGAGGTTACAGAGTAACACTATCAATGAACTAAATCATAAAGCAGTTCAGATTGCAGTGGGTATAAATTATTTAGGATACATGCGATCTAAATTAAAAGCAGAGAAGGAACAGGGCAAGCTTTAAACTGAATAATGGAGCAAACATCTGTTCTGGACCTCTGTTATCAAAAATGGAGGGAAGGTTTGTTTTCCACCCAGTTCAGAATGTTGAAAATGTCATGAACTGACCTAAATGTATCATTAATAGAGCATGATGACGTTAATGCTTTAACATACAAGCATTACTACAGCTCGACGCATTACTATGCAGTATCCGCTCAAAATTAAGTACTGAAATAGACCTTGATAACCAAACATGCGTTACCACAGCTTGAAGGACAAGTTAGTCAAGAGTACTATCCAAGGGTTGTGACAAATATGACTTGAAGTAATAATAAATAACTCCTGTTTAAATTGATAAACAAGGAGACATTAACCAATAATGTGATACCTTAAGATTAAATACCTTGTGCAAAAGCATCCACCATCATATTTCTGTTTGAGTTGTTGAAAAAGCATAAACTAGCAGTATGCACATTCATTAGCTGGTAGAAAGCACAAAGGGCAAAGATTAAATTTCTTCATTAATATCCATCCTCATAGCAGTTATTCCAGTTTAGCATTTCTTATTGTGATGCCAAAATCGAATATGGAATTTCACAGTTAATAATATTTTCTGCAAAAAGAGTTCACAAATAGTTTAGATGGTTCAACAGTGAACATGCCAAAGTCATTGGCATTTGGGAAAGTACTGAAGCAGATCTCTAGAACACCTCTTCATTTTATTCTTCTCAGTTTCTTTGAGTTTATTGGCCATTACTTACTGTTTCTTGTTATGATTCTAACGCAATACTGACTTGTTTGCTTCATGGCTTCCAAAGTTAACTACTATGACCTCCTCTCAAATTTCTAGTATCTTTCCAAGAATTAATGAAATACAATGATAATTATGTTGAACACATGAAATTGCAACTTCCAAAGCTAAAGTTTCAGGAAAGGAAAAGGAAACTCGCCATTCCTATGGAATTAGACAACAATATCTACAAAGAAAATCACCAAACAGCATTGTGAGGTTATCATGATCACTTCTTTCCTCTATTTGAAAAAATTCGACTTTGGGCAAAAGACAAAACTGAGCAAATTATTGAAAAAAAATTTACAAAATTGTGCTGTTCTAGAACTTACACAGTCTCCAAACTTGGAGCAGATGAAGTTATACAGTGAGCATGGTATCAGAGCACCATTTTCAACAATTTTGTTACAAGTGATTTGTCGTAATTACATGGTTCACCTGATTAGCATCTCCTATGCTTCTTTATCTTCGAGACAAGATGAGTGTATTTACCCTTTTCCACCATATTTCTTATCACTTGATGAGCTTTATCAAGCTTTCCAGCATTCCGTAGATAACTTACTAGGGTACTATATACAAGAAAATTTGGATTGCAACCTCTTGATTCCATTTCTTTCAACATCATGTAAGCCTCCTCAAACTTCCCTGCCATACAGAGCCCACGTATCATGGAATTGTAAGTAAATACATTTGGCATCTGTCCTTTTCTGATCATCTCAGTAAACTGTTCCTGAGCCTTGTCAATCTCCCCTGCTACAACATATCCAGTTATCATGACAGTATAACAGACCACATCCGGCATGCAGCCCTGCTTTACCATCTCATCAAAGAAGTACTTGCAGGCATCCAAATTGCCAGCACGACTTAGGCCATCTATCAACGTGGTGAAGTGTATAACACTTGGATCACAACCAACTTGCTTCATGTGGTTCAAAAGATTAAGTGCTGCCAGTGGTTTGTCCCCTTTACCCAAAACATGAAGAAGGAGGTTGTATGTATGAAAATCGGGTGCAAATCCATCTCTACCCATTTCATCAAGTAATCTGTGAAACTGATCCAGCTTTCCAAGCCGATATTTTGCACACAAAAGGATGTTATAAGTCAATATATCAGGGGAATGACCTTCCACCAACATCTGCTGATATACCCACTCAATCAACCTGTACCGATTTACTACTAGTAGAGAATGTAGAATTGCGTTAAAGGAATGCTTGAACGGCCTATAATTAAATGTCTTTGATTTGATAAATCTCTCTACAACTTTCCTAGCTAATCCTGCCTCTCCACATGTACAAATCATAATGTTAAAAGTGCGTGCAGTAGTTGGGTACCCTTTCTCAATCATCTCATCAACCAATCTCCACATCGCCTTAAATTCCTCTGCCTCGGCAAAGATCTTCAGTATCAAATGGTATGCATTTGCAGTGTGCCTGTAATTCTGTTGGTTACCAGACCATATAAAGAACTTATACCCTAGCTTCGCCCACTGGCTTTTATTCAAACAATTTATTGTCTTCATTATCCCTAAAAGAACTTCTCTAACAAGAAGTCCTGAAATTCTTACTTGTAAATGATCTAAAGCAGTATCTGTATCATATCCCTGACCATCTTGTTGAAGAATTTCAAGAATTTTCCTAGCCTCACTTCTAATATTTTTGAAAAAGCTCTCCGTTGAAGAGGACTTTTTCCGTAAATGGTTTTCATGCTCACCATTGGCTCCTGCCAAACCAAGTGACTCTAATATACTCATTGACTTCTCTTCCATATTGTGATCACGATTTAAACTTTTCCGCAAATGAATATCATTCTCATTATTGGCTCCTGTCAAACCAAGTGACTCTAAAACACACATTGGTTTCTCATCTACATCATGTTCAAGATTTGAACTTCTCCCCGAACCACTTTCATGCTCACTCCTGGCTCCTGTCAAACCAATTGACTCTAATAAACTCGTAGCCTTCTCATCTACATTGTAATCAAAATCTAAACCTTCCCGAGTTCCATTCAAGTAATCCTCAATCCTTCCAAACCCATTATCAACAGCATCCCCTTTAAACATGCGAATATTCAAACTACGTGAAACAATGCACAAACAAGTAATGCTTTGAGTAATTCTTTGACCAAAACAACCTACAGCAAACATGACATATGTGTAGTAACATTTGGGAAATACCCATTATCTCTGCAACTCATTAATCTCTACTAAATTTATCAAAATATCACCAAACAGAAACCAACACCCTATTGCATACAGTTTCACAATCTGCACCCTATTAGTCCATTTACAGATATCCATTAAAAAGGGAAACTTGAATTGAGTTCCCCGTGCACAAATGTCCCGCTATGCGCGATACCCAACTGACCCGACAGAGGTCAGATCCAAATGGTTGGACCCAATTTTACCTTGCATAAAAAGAGGTTATTTTCACGATTCAAACTCGTAACACGCTAAGTGTCACAGAAATAGCTTTACTGCGTTGACTGAGGGTTTTGACTTTTGGGATTTGTGAAGGAGCTTACCGATTTTTACCTGGCTTCGCGGCGTTTGGTGGGTGGTGTGGTCTTGCACATCAATGTTGAGCTTGGTGTTGCTGGAGGTGGAGATTGGAGCTTATACAGCGAGGAGTGTGGGCTACTGGGTGCTGCTCGTTAGGGTAAAATTGGTAGTCCGAATTGAGCTGGGGGTAGAAATAGAAATTCAACAAGTTTGAGTCCTTTTGTCGCTAAAGGACTTTTTTTCTTTTTTTATTTTTTTCGAAGCAAAACAGATTACATATTACCTAAAATTAACAAAAATAGATTCCAATACTACTCAAAAAGAGAGATATATTACTTGATCACCAGGTGTTTGGTTACTATAAGACTTGTTTGATTCTAGTTTCTTTATTTTTTTTCTTTTAAATTAGTGTCGTTAACCATTTTAATTATTAAATCACTTATGCTAAGAGTACGATAAATTATTCCTTTATTTGAACAATTTGTTACATCATTAGATGTCAATAAAAAAATTATTAAAAAGTAACAATTTGGAACGTGCTTTGAATATTTTCTCAAATCTATTTTGGGAGATATCGGTGAGACTAGAATGAGGAGGAGGCATCATACAGCTTCATTAAATTGTGTAGTAACCAAAAACTAGCTTGGGCTAAAGGCACGCTTAATCTAATTGGACTCGGATTATAAAGCTATGGCTTTCAATTGTTATATGGCACAATTGTTAAACGACTAAATTGCTAAAAAGTGTTTAGTCAAAAATGATCAAAATGCTTTTGAGGTAGATAAAAAGACTTTTTTTACTCTAAATTATAATTAACTATTCATTTACTTGTTCTCTCCTTATTATAAGAATACTCTCTCTCTCCCTTCGTTCCTCACGCTCTACTCATTATCTCTTTTTCTCTATTATTATTACAACTTATTCTCTTTTCTCATTTATTTCTATTAAACTCACACCATCTTCTCTCTCCCCCAACCCTCACGTGTCCCACCACAATATTAGCCAACACTTATTATGTTTATTTTATTATTATTATAACTTATTAGATTATTATAAATCATAATATTATAATTTAGCTGATTATTATAAATTGCAATATTATGACTTAGATTAGAAAGACTATATCTTAATAAATTAAGTATGACGCAAAAGTTTATTTTTTGGCATAAACTAATGATTTTTTTAGTTTTAATGTAATATGCAATTGTTGTCATTGTCAGAGAAATTACCTTAGAAGGCTATTACAAATATTGAAATCTTATTAATATTATAAACAAATATTTTTTATTATAGATGTATTTTTAATTGATTGAAAATTTATATGTTCAAAGAAAAATAATAAATAGACGAATAAGACCTATGCTTTTTCAATATATTTTGGCATGGATAAAATTTTAAATTAATTTTTGTATTATTTATATTTATATTTGTGAAATGAGATAAATGTAAAAAGAGATCGAATAGAGGGGAGAATTGCCAAAAGGATATTAGAGAGAGAGTAGTATTGGAAAAAAAAAGAACGAAAACCCTAAACTCTATCTTGAAACACTAATAATATTAACATTTCACAAGTGCTATCTCAAACACTACTGTTGCCAAACAGGGTCTTAATCAATAATCTTTTCCACAATTTTATCAAAATGTCTCTCATTTGCTAATCTAACAGTTAATTTAACTAAACACATATTGTTTAATTAATTAGTTAAACAGTTATTCGCTAACAACTAATTAAATAGCTATGAGCTATCCAAACAACTATTAGCTACTTAAACACTTATCATAGCACCCTAACAACTAAATGTGCCAACTTTAAGTTTTGTTTGATGCAGCTACAAGATTTCAGTTGTTAAATCGTAAAACTTTTAGTAACAAAGCTGTGGGAAGGACTTCATAGTTCTATAATTGCCCAAAAAAAAAAAATTGAATAAAGGGTAAGATTGGAAAAAGAAAGTATGTATATGAGATATGATTATGACACGTGACAAAAATAAGAGACAATTGGTATAAGTTATCCTTTTTATTTGATCCCCGACTCTAATTCACTTTTTAATAATAGGGAATGAAAAAGAATGAGTGTGGATTTGGAAATATTTAAAATTTTGAAAGAAAAATTAGTTTAAAAGTAATCCAAACATATGTGTAAAATAATTCACATGAAATATAGATAAATCCAAAGTATAAAAAAATTATCATCTGAAGTTTACAAGTAACTTATATTAGTTTAAACTACTATCGTTTCTTAATAGATAAATTAAATATGATAATAAGAGATAATTTCTAGTTTTATTTTCTCGTTACATTAAAGTAGTGTCACATAAATTCGTATGCACAACATAATATAATTATCAATTTTATCAGTTCTAAAATGCATCTCAATGAAACACTGAGACATCCTCAAGGTGTGTTCTGTGCTTAATGAAAGAAGCTAAGAAAGAAAGAAAATACGAAGAAAATGAAAGTCATAGATGAAAAGTTAGACATATACAGGACATTATAGTAATACTATATTTCAAGTTTCGAATTTTCTTAAAATCTTATTTTTTGTTTGACTTCCCAAGTTGTTTTTTAAATAATTAATTATACTTTCTTTAAGGAAAAAAGAATCTTACACTCTAATTATTTTAGGGACCCTTATTTTAATTTTCCATTTATTTTTTAGAAGTGCTTTCAGCTTTAGTCACAATTTTTAGTGTAAGTTAGAAGTTGGCAAATATATAGAAACTATAAAAAGTTCTACAGTAGTTAGATAAGTAATAATGGTGAGAGAGAAAAGAAAAAGTTACAAATTTATTCAATAAAAGTAAATATGTTAAAAGATATAGTAAATTACAGATTATCCCAATTTTAACCATTTTTGGCCAACCATTTCCCTTGTTAAAAGCACGCGTTCGGTAACTGACTTGAGGATCTCCAGGAAGTTCAAGTAGCTTCTAATCATCCAGGCCAAGCATCTCGAATTCAATCATGTCTATTGTCTAGCATAAATATAAGAGTTCAAATAGCTCCTAATCACCCAGGCTAGATATCTTGACTTCAATCATGTCTAGTATATCTAGCATAATATAAGAATGGTCTAGTATCATACTATCACCTTTATTAGTGATCAAACTTGTTGGTATTAATCTTGTTTTCCATCTCGAGATCTTACAAGGTGGCTAATATTCTTTAACTGGACAGTTATTGCACAATGAATGGCTTTCCTGACCACCTATATGTGACGAACAACTATATCTCCCTTCGAGACTTTTAATAGAAAACGAGTTTCAAGACTCACTTGATATTATTTCCAATTTACTCATTGAATGAGTTTCCTAAATATCTGTGAAACAATAAAATAATTTCTAATCTCATCCCATGGACGTTAATAGAATCACTTGGATAGACATTGATACCTCTAATAGTCTATCAATAAATAAATAGAGCCATACGGGTACTCGGACTCTTGACGCAGCTACAATAAACTTTTTCCGAGGAAAGAGGTATCAAACAATTGATACGTGAACTCATGTATAATTAGGATATATATAACCATATTACCAACATTTGACATGATACCTAGATCTAGATTCGCCCTATTTCTCTTCTTAAATTGCTGCATTACACACGTTAATACTAATGTTCACCCTACTACTCTTCTTAAATTACTACATTGCACACAATTGAAATGGATTAATATTGTCTTAAAACATTGGACTATTTTTAGCCAATAATATACCAGTGTCAAAACTCATCGCTCTTCTCGCCTTCTATGTTGTAGATTACTAGTGTCTTCTAATCTTATGGTTGTAGATTTTGGGAAGTATGGAGATTTTTCGCAGGTCTCTGTCTTTTATTTTTTAGGTTGTTGGTTCTTTCTAAGTGTTTTTTTTTAATTAATTTATTTCATTTTAACTTTTTACCAAAATGAATTACCTTTTTACCAAAATTAAGTCAAATATTTATTTATTTTTTTGTCTTGACGTGAAATATTTATCAAAAAATTTATTTTTATAAAAAATTGAAAAAAAAAAAACAAATCCAAACTGAGATTTATATAAAACGGCGGGGGGTATATACAGGAAGCAAACGCTAAGAGCGCCAAAATTAAACAATCCGTTACAATTCAAAAACAGCGTGCGTATATCTTCACCACCTCTCTGCACACAAAGCAAGCAAAGCGTCCAATGCGCACTCGATTCCTCACCGCCGGCCACTTCAGCAACGCCACCGCCGGGGTCAAAACCCTAGACTTCCTCCGCCTTCCTCTACCTCACCTCCTTCCTCCTCCTCCTCCGCCTCCTACTCGGCACCTCTTCAACGGCTTCATCGACGACTTGCATTGCTTCGGTGACGCTTCTTCTCCCATCATCGAGAAGTTTCCGATTGAAGGTGCTCTTTCTAAATTCTTCGCCGACTCGCTTCCTCACTTCATCGACGTAGAAATCGAAGAGTTCGCAGATGATCAGCCGTCAACAGCGAAACTTTGCTCCCATGCTGAAGCTTTGGAGGTATGTGTATTCAATTTTCATCACTCAGTAGCTTTTCTTTCCTTTTATTTCAGATCCTAGTTTCATACTTGTTATTGATGCCTTGGTAAAGGAATTTTTTTGTTTATTTTTTCGTTAATTTAGAACTGAAAATTGCTTCCTGCTTTACTTTTGAATAGAATTAATTTATTTCTTTAAATAGTTTTCTGTAATGTTCTATACTGCTCGAATTATTAGCAATCAGCTGGCAAACATAGCTCCGATGAGCTGCAAATATTTGAACCTAAGCAGCAATTGGTGAAACGGAAGTTTAGGAGGTATATAGAATTCCAATTTTTAGTTTTTTGATAGAGGAGTTTCTTTTTACAGTTATGTATAGCTAAAAATGGTTTCGTGATTTACGTTTAAATGAAAATTTAATTTATGATAGATTTATTTTTAATGTTCTGTGAAGCTGATTAGTGGCTTGAAGTGGCGAGTTTATGAATAATCAGATTTGATAGGTTAATGTATGGAGATTGTTCATATATTACTAATTTACTACCTATTGTATGGAAATTTAGGTTTTTTAATGGTTTCATTTAAGTTAGTGTTGCATTGGCTGTCTGCCTGTTAATGTTCATTTAGTTTCTTGTTGCTCGGTGATGTAATAAGTGAATCAACTTTTGTTTCAAGCATAGTTTGAAATTTTGCTTTCTGTTAATAACATTGGCAACTGTATAGTTTGAAATTCTGCTTTCCATTAGTCAAATGTTGCTATCTTGACTGATTTCCTTATGACAAATGGCTAAAGCTATAGGAGTATTTTTAATTTTTGGATGATTGACTCTTCTGACTGCCTTGTATATGAGGAATTCATCTTTGCAGTAAAGTCGAGTAGGACTAGACTTCACATTGTGGCTTGGAAATTGTTTAACTTTAGATAACATTAAGAAGCGGATATTTGCACTAAATAATGACTCCTGTTTGGTACATTATCCAGAGTTTTGAGTTTGTTTTAACTTGCAGAGAAAATCACCAAGGTTTATTTTGAAGAAAAAGGAAGTAATAATAGGGTTCTGAAGTGACAGAGATTCACCTATAAAGAATTCCAGAGGCTCTTTGAAGTACTCATATTCCCTGTATTGTTTATGATAGACATTGCACTCTGGTTTATGTTATTTCAGGGGAAAAATGACACTAACTTTGATGGTAAAGGAGAGAACGGAGTTAAATTTGTCCAATTTGAAGTGTCAGTGCCATATCTGTCCACGCTTCCATTGGTATATTCTCTATTTTAACCTTATTAAACCAAATTAGTGTTGTTCCCATACGTACTTACAGGAACAACTTTAAATTATCTGCTCATCTCTTCTTTCAGCAGGAAAGCATGCATAATTTACAAATGGAGAATGTGGAAATTTTTGCTGCAATGTCAGATGTTGAAATTGAAAAGGTAATTTCTTTTTCTCCATTAATCATAACATGTACATATTGTTACACGACTTAATCCTACATGGGATAACATATCGCTTCGTACAGTATATACCCAAATGTAAAAACTTCCTTTTCCACTTTGCACCGTCCCCCTTGTATAGACTTAAGACCATAATTTCAAATACTAGTCAAAAAAGAAATTAATAGACCATGTTTTGCTAGTCAACTCACTATAGGCTAGTTTAAACCCCATAACAGTTTGGTGGTGATTATAAATGGGACTGCAGTGAATACTGTTTAATGGACCTCAACAAGAATCAAATACACTTTTTGTGCGCTTGTTTGAACTGAACTACCAACAAATCCTGCTCATAATTTTTGTTATCAATATTAGGATGGAGTTGGACATTGATAGTTCTAGTGAGGAAGGAATTTGCCCTTAAACCATGAACATAAGTGCGACATGGCTCGGATTGTGGATTACACAGTCTCTCTTTCTGGTGTTTGATTCACATAATGAACTCGTAGATTTAACAATAAATAAGGCACTTCTTGCAGGATATGCTGAATCTTGAGCTTAAGCTGCAGGATTTTGGTGAGATTGAAAATTCGATGTATTCAGTTGATAACATTATTCTGGACTACTCTATCAAGCAGCAGGTTGATCTGTTAGAAGATGCTGAATCCATGCAAGGCACGCTTCAATATCGTGATGCTGGATTTCCTCTCTTCGAAGTGGATGAGGCAAGTTTGGGTATGTCCAGTGGTGTATACACAAAGGATGAACTTCTGATATTTGAAAACATTGACCAGAACTGGATGCAAGAAGTTGAATTGATAATTGATGGGAAGGAGCTTTTGGGTTCTTTACAGTTTGACTTAGTAGAGTACCTGTCAAACAATTTAACACAGTGCTGTAAAGTTGAAGTGCCATGTTTGAATTATTTCCAAGAGATGGAGTTCATAATTTCCATAGAACAATATGGTAGTGAGAAGACCTGTCAAAAGCAATCAAATGATGACCGAAACTGGATTAGGAGCCCATTTTTATTTGAGGAATTCGAGCTCTTTGATTTAGAAGCATCTGATGGTTTTGAGGTCTTCTCTGATGTAGCTTTAGTGGGTGTGCCTGAAACGTGCGAAACAAAGTCTGGGGAAGTTATGAACTTCAGGAGTTTCAATGAATTAATTGTTTCCCATGAGCTCACTCTTGTGGATGACTCTTTTAAATCATTGCCTGTGCCTATTCTTTTGGAACATGAACAGATGAAGCCGTTGCATTCTTTTGTTGGTGAGACACTGGAACTCTTGGAGCCACAATTTTCGTCTACATCTGATGGTCTATATCTAGATTGGCATTTTCTGGAAGAAGATCATGGCAACTGTAGTAAATATTCTTCGTATTGGAAATTGTTGGGGGAGATTAATGTTTACAACATTGATTATACTTTTCACTCAGGTGAATTTGGGATGCGAATATTGGATTTCATTCTCTCTGATGATGGTCCAAATAAATTAAAGTCAAAGGAAGACAAGGAAATGTTGGACATATCTTCTGTTGGCTCATCAACATCTCAAATTTCTTCAAATCATGCAGCTTCAAGTATCATGCCTAAAGATGGAAACAGAGAGAGGGTAAATGAAGCAGTGCTATGCAGGAACGGAATCAACAATGTTCCTTCTTTTGTTGAGTCCAAGTCACTTTTTCATGATCTTGATTTTTTCTTAAATCCTCAGGAATGTGCAAGAGGAAGAGGAAGTAAAACAGAGTTTCCATGTAATACTGTCACCACATGTCCTGTTGTTCCTTCCTCTACACATATTGCTGCTACCAAAACCATGCAATTAGAGCAGTGGACTGCCAAGTTCCACCCAGTGCATTTGTCTAATGATACTCTTGTCCTTGTTGATAACATCCATAAGAGCTTTCTCACCATTCTAGAAAATGATACAGCATTTACCGGGGATCATTATCTACCTGGAATTGAGGGAGGTTTGGAGCTGCTAAGGCTTTCAGAGGAAAAGCTCATTGGGTTCATCCAGGAAAGAAGTGCACCAAAAGCTGCTCCAGCTCATGACTATGATGTTAACACAACACTGGTGACACTGTGTGCTATCAAACAAATGGCCTGGTACCTAATATATTATGGTGTCCATGCCGCTTATCTATATGTAAGCAAGCTGTGTAGAAGCATGGAGACCTTCAGATCGAGATTAGGTTTCCTAAAACACCTGATTGAAGATGCTCATATGATGGCTGAAAAAGAGATATATAAAATCCATCCATCGCTTTCTGTTGTTCAGGAAATATTGCAGTCAAAATTTGACAAGGCTGATTTTAAGATGTTGATTGTGGCTGAAAGAATTTTCTGGTGGCCGTTAGAGAGGCTATTAACTTCATTGAGAATATCATATAGTTTGCCAGAAAATTTCTGTTCAAGTACCAGGCAACAGGATGAGTTTCATGGGTTTACGAATGCGGCGATGGATATTATGCTGTCCTCAGACTGCTGTTTGATATCCCATGAGTAAGTCCATCTTCTAAGAAAATAATTTGGTGATCGGTTGCAGAATTTATTTCTACCATCATGTGAATAGGGCTCAGCAGTTCTAGTTAAAGCTGAAAATTAAATCTTACAGGACAAACCTATGCATCTTGAGGGGCAATTACATGAAGAATTTATTTATAGCTGAATTACTTGTATTTTAATTTATGGACTTGGTTTCCTGCATGAGTTGTCGTTGTTCTTCTAAATAATAATTCTGCGAGTGTTCCACACATGTTATTAGCAGGAAAAATTGTGCTTTTCTTCCGAGTGTCATGAACTATTTTGATTTAGTTACAAGACCATTTAATATTGCAGTATCAATATGGCTTATTTAAAGAAAACACATATATTTTACAAATTCTTAAATCATGTGATGATAAATAGCACTGATCTTAGAGAAATAACGAATACAAACTTTTAGAAGAATGGAGAAGTTGGTAAGAACTGTATGCTACGTATGACCAGTCCATGCATTCATCTAAGATGCTGTTATATGCAGTCAACTTAGATGCTGTTATGTGCAGAAACTATGAGGTTAGAGAATTTCAACTGAAAAATATAGAATCTTAGGCTTTACACATATTTGTCTGCAAGCAGACACATGTTGAAATTCAGTTCCTATGCACTTTATTGGAGATTACATACATTCCCTTCGCTCCTTCACAACTTTTCAGGTTATCATTAGTTTCATTTTTTGCTTTTGCTTAATGATTACACCTGAAATGTGAGATTCAGTGTCACTGAAATGCCTGCTAGGTTACCATATCTTTTTATAACAGATTATAATAAATTTGGTTATGGGGAAGTGTACACAGTTTTGCTATAAAGAGACCTTTTCTAAGTTATACTTCCCCTTCCCTTCCCTTATGGCACCTCTAAATCCTTTTGGCTTTCTCAACATACGTTTTAAGATTTGTGCATCATCAATCATCTTGGAGGGATTAATAACATTTGTTTCTTGTATCCAAGGTTCATTTCTTCATCATTTCCATTCAATATATTTGGCGCAATCCTGGAATACGGAGGTTCAATTGGATCATCCAGAGTATCCACTATGTCCTCACTTGCAGAGGGTTGTATCTGTTTACATTTTCTCAAGGTGGATCTGGAGGACTCTAGTGTTGCCAAAGCAATCTGTGATGGAATTGAGATGCCCAAGAAAATATTCTCTGAATTGGCAAGTGGCTTGAGTACTTTATCTTTCATCTAACATTAAGTTCTCATGCAGCATATACTGGTGCCTATGCTGTCTATCCTGAAACATGCTGCATGTACTTGATTGTGTAACTCTAGTAGTACAATCTGTGTATCTCAATGAATAATGCGCCTGGTTTCTATAAGATGCTATGATTGTTCCTGTGCACATTTTATTTGCAAAGTGACCATTATATAAAGTTTCAGAGGAAAAATATAGCGTAGAAGAGGATGATGGAATTTAGGGAAGTATGTTTATTAACTTATTTTTACAACCAAAAGCAACATATAAAGTTGCAATACACTTGATCATTCCCTTTTAGTATAGGAGAGAATTATAAAGGTAAACATTTATTCATTTAGGTCATCTAGGTTGAACAATTAGATATGGATATGCAAGATCTTTACCATATTTGTACTCGGTTTATTTGGTTCTTCTTGGGTTTTGGTTGGTGGACAGCTTATGCACTTCACAGGCTTCCAGCTATTACTCGTCCTTGTGACTGTGATAGGGAGCAATACAGGGGCACTATAAGTAACTGTGCTATCCCTACTATAGACAATCACACACTAACGTTTCTCTTGTCAAGATGCTTCAGTAACAATTAAACCGAAAATGAGATGTAAATTTCTGGTCAATATCTCTCTTTTCTTGACCAAGAAATTCATCATTTTTGAAATGAAAATAAGCTGGCAACTTTTGCAATCTATGAGGATAAAGTCAAGGTTCTTGATAACATAAGTTACTTTTGAGCCCATTGGATGATATCTTCAAGAAGCTTTTGCAGTTCTTCACCCCTATATTTTGATCTGCTTCAAAGTTACTTCTTTTGATGAAACTGAGCTTCTCTACATCAGTTTCTGTCATGATTTTGTCATTTTTGATATTACTATTTACATGTTTTTGATATCATTTGGATTGGGGAATATCATATCTTTCCTCTGAGACACACCCTATTGCAGAAAGGAGATTCTCACTGTATATCAGCATTGAACCAGAACAGGAACGAGTTAGAAGAATTGCTAAATTTTATACCTGTTGACGAGAGCTGTGCAGGCAGGCCTATGGAAGTTGTGGATGGAGATGAAACCTGTTCTGTGATACCATCAACCATGGAACAGCAAATGTACACAAACAAGCCTTCTTTTCCCAAGCCTCTAATCGTTGTGAACACACTAAATTTTGATAAGGAAATGGTAATTTCTAGGAGAAGCACATACCAAAAGATTCTTGGGCTGGAAAAGGAAGGTGCTCAAGTTGTTGAACGTGATCTAAATTTGCCTATTGATGTTACAATTAGTGCTGCAGTTTGCCTTGCATGGTATGACAGCAAAAACATTGGAAAGAAAGCTACTACTTCAGATGAGGCTTTCTCATGCTTGCCTTTGTGTGTTGAGAATATTGCGGCGAGCATTTTAACATTGATAAGCTTTTCTTTCAGTGGCTGCATTCTGGTAATTCTCTTCCTCATGCTTGATATTCAAATAATTTCCTTTAGATGCGGTCCTGCTGTGGAAGTAGAACTCTTTCCTTTCTCATTAATACGAGAGGTTTTTTCCATTCAAACTTATATGCACTGTCTGTTGGAGAAAATTTAGAATCATGTTCAGGCCCAAAAGTACCTCATCTATGCACTTGCTATATTTGGAAATGTTTTTTATGATTAAAAATTGATTCTTCATCACATGAGAGCTGTAGTAATTCAAGGGAAACAACAATAATTCCTACTATTATATCAACTTATGGCTTATGCAAGAATTTTCCTATTCAAATAATTATCTAGACTTTAGTGGTCCCAGAAAAGAGGCTGTTAACAATTGTTTATCTATTTGATCTGTCATCTTGCTATCTTTCCCAGCTTCATCCATTAATGCCCATTCATTATTTGTCTAGATAATAAGGTGCATAAGAGTGCTAAAGGTCAATACCATCCGTCGATGTCAACCAAGGCATGTCAAATCTTTGTGCATAAGATCATGCCACACCTTTTAGGATATGGTTAATACAAAAGGTCCGGGTATTAGTATTCACAATTAGATGCTGAATACATCTTTGCCCAGTGGAGTCAAAGATTCTTGTTATATTTGCTTGATATGCTTTGCTCGTTGTTAAGTAACATGCACTTTTTAGGAACTACTATGAATACTTACAGATTAGAACCACTTTGAGAATATTTGACTTTCTTCAGTAGAAACAAAAGCTGTTAATAGAATTATAAAACCTATATATAGGCAACCAAAAGGTGCCTAACTCTATTTCATTATGTGTATAACGATATATCTTTGTCGCACTGCAAACAACCATGAAGAAATGTATAGTTATTGTGTTGCACGAAGATGCTTCATTTCACTCATAAGGTTGAGGAAGAACTAATTGATTATCTTCTTGCCAGGAACCTATTATACCGCAATGAACTATTAAGTAAATGAACATAGGAGTTTGATAGAAGGTTTTTCTGTTGTTCGATGACTGCACAATAGTTTACATTCACTGACCTCACATTATATTTGTTCGAGTCCAGGGAAAAAAACGTTATAATTGTTTATATTCTTGTCAGGTCTTCGAGGGGGAAAGCAATTTTATTGCTGGCATTATGGAATCATCAGATGAACTGTATGCTGCTGCAGCCAGCCTGGGAATTGATCTGCAGCTCTTTTACTCTTATTCTTCTGAAATGACTGATGAAATCATCTTGTCCTGCATTGAGGTTGCATCAAAGTTAACTAGAAGCCTGTATCCTAAAATGCCCGATTCTGAAACTCTAGCAGAATCTTTTCTTACTTCCTTCCCTTCAATTAATGCCCTTTCAGCACATGCAATATTATCTTCTGGAGGCATTCTTGTTGAGTTTCTGGAATGGTCACAGGAGCGCAGAATTCGTGCAGTTCAGAGGTATCAGGTTCCTGATGAAAGCATTGCTTTGTTTGGTGCTTTAAGCAGATATGGGGAGCAAGAGAATTCTAAATCTGGAATGACAGACTGCTCCTCATCAGTATCGTCTGCTCCTGACTCAGAAAAAATTCATTTCAAAAGCTACTTCAAGAAGAAGAAACGGAAATATGATGAGAACCACGAAAATGAAGACATGTTTACACATGACTCGATTTATTGTGAGACACAGAAGCTGTTTTCAGATGGTAGACTGAATCCTCCCAAAGCTTTGGGGTCATATAATTCTAATATACATCAGGACATTGGCATGTCTAGTTTATCATTCGATGATAAGTATTTTGAGCAAAGCCGAGGATCCGATGGTGATTTGTTGATGAAGTATCCTAAATTGTCTCAACAGTGGAAGTTTTTCATGGCAAAAGGGGCGGAGAGGTCAGATGATAGAGAACTACCCAACATCCATCGGGTTGATATGCACTGTAGTCCAGAACAGGTGTCAAAGATGCCTTTGAAGGATAGTATATTTAAACACAACAAAAAAGATTCTGGAATTACGCAGGAAGATATAGTTGGCGAAGTTATTGATGTTGACACTAATCTGTTCAGAAATGACTCTTTTGTTGATAAACCTGTTACCTTCTCAAAATTTGTGCATGATGTAGAGGAAGATATTATGCCAAGAAACTTTGAGCCTTTTACTGCAGGCAATCGTCGCACTTTTCCATCAGCCGCTGAAATTGATTCTGGAGCCAACACCTGGTTTTCTAAAGGAGTTCGTGGGCAATGTTCAAGGGAAGGAATTACACAGCATGTAGATATAGATTTGGAGCAGAATCTGATTTCACGAGAGCACCAGAAGAGGCCCTTAGAAGAAAGTGTACCGCAAAAAACTGCATTGGGTTCACATAAGCCATCACTCCATGAGAAGAATGCAGCATATTGCAAAGAAACACCACTCTCGAATGCCATTAACTCTGCTCAACTGCAGCAGGGGTCGTCGCCTTGGACAATTGAATTTCTTAACAGAATCAGGGAAAAAAGTAGACAGAGACGGCAGTCTCTTCCATGTGGCATATCTCCCTCTTCTTATGGATCCTCTGTAAATGCACCAAGATCTTCTAAGAGGAGAAGTCCATCTATTCTGGAATATTATAAGTACCAAGGTGGCAAAACCCCAAAGAAAGCAATTAAGAAGAGGAGTCAAAGCCAATTATTTAGATCTTCATATTCATCTAGAGAAGAGAAGCCTTTAGCTTCCTTTTCTCCAACTTGGACGCCAGTTGACAAGAAGGCAAGACGGGTAGGCTTTTTGGCTTGTATTTGGTACATTGAGGTCATTATACATGCTTATAATGCTTGATTAACTGCAGACTCTATCTTTTGCATCAAATGGAAATGGTGGACAGAGTAAGCTGGTGTGGACAGACAAGAATGCTTATACTGCGAACCGAAGATTTTAGCATTAGCTGGAGTATAGCGTATAGTGTTCACACAACATACACGGCTCCATATCATTTAGAGAGAAGGTTTGACTTTCAATAATTGAGTTAAAGTATTAGATAAACATTTCCATACTAAATGAGGATTTCTTATTCGAGGATTTCTTATTCAACTTATAATATTGTTGAAAAGTTATTACAGGATCATAATCCTTGTGAGTTAAGCATTAAGGGTTATAATTTGCTAATCCATTTTTGGGTTTTACTTTCTTCTTTTCACTATTTCTACCATTTTAGGGTCCTGCTCTGGCGGGCCGGTCACATGTTCCGGGTTCTGCTCTGGCGGGCTGGCCACATGGAACATGTTAACGAGTGTGGCTTTATTGCTAATACTCCCAGAACACTAATCTAGAACCTTCGAGCCACCTTTGGCCTCAGTCTCCGTTAAGCTTTTCCCTTGCAATATTCCAAAAGGGCTGTAGACATTATCTCATAGTTATTTAAACATGCTTTATTCTTTGCGTTTAACTTTTGTAGAAATTTCTTTGTATTTTACAAGATCCTCAATATGAGCTGAGTCAGTTTCTTAAGTTTAGATTTCTCTACATGTCTATCAAAGCCAAAGTTTGATCCT
Organism: Cordia subcordata; assembly: GCA_028554755.1. Taxonomy (NCBI): domain Eukaryota; kingdom Viridiplantae; phylum Streptophyta; class Magnoliopsida; order Boraginales; family Cordiaceae; genus Cordia; species Cordia subcordata. Next base: position 1,785,132 of record JAPTOF010000003.1, on the reverse strand, counting down.
TTCTTTGTTAAGCACTCAAACGGAACTGGCCTTACTCTTAACAAATACAGGAAATGATAAAATGTGTGATATTTTCCTTTAAATGTCTCTGAATTTTATATCAGCAATGTGCTACTAATGAAGGAATGGACGTAACTATGGATCAGAAGTGAAAACTCAATACTGGTAGTGAATTTCTTGTTTGTGAGATGTTGCTTGTTATAACTCTTGTTTGTGAAGAGACAATAATGATGTACAGATGCTCCAATCAAATGTTTGCTGAGCAAATGTTAAGCCTTATACTCGCTGCTTGTTTATTGCTTTTTCCACCTATTCATCCAAAGTTCTAACAGAAATTGCCTGAGGGATGCTAGGGCTTCTTTCCATTTTTCAGATTACGCAGGGCCATGACGAGTTGTTGCCTTTCACCTTCTACCTCTGCAAATTTGAGGCTTATATCTGAGTACCTATCTTCCATGTCTTTCAGTTCACCTTCCATCTGTTTGTTTCTTTCCTTCAGTGCTTCTACTTCATTAAGCAATTTGGAAATATCCAGAGTATTATTGGTCTGGCCATTGTTCTTCTTTGCCACTACCCGTGATTGACTTTCATCACTGTAAAAGATGCAGTAAAATTAATGTCTATGTCTTATCTTTATAAATCAGCAATTGATGTAAAGCCAGAACAAACAGTGAAGAATATTGACAACTATTATTTAAGCACTTCTGCTTATACCATCTTATGTCTGTTGTTCTGTACCCGTTCTGGGCTGGCTTGCCAATGCTCGTCTCTTCTGGGTTCTTTCTTTCACCTATATCTTTTCCTCCTCCAAGTGATTTTCCAGTGGTAGTTAAGGCCTTCAATAGTTTGTGATCCTGTGCCAAGGTAAGATTCTTGTTAGTCACACCAATTAGATAGATGTTTTAAGTATTACAATCAGAAAGATTTGAGTGTCAGTCAATCAAGCGAGAAACTCTTCGCTACAGAAAAAAGCAATTCCCCAAGCACAGTGACATGACATCCTTAAGATGTTCATTCTCTTACATCTCTCTCATGCCTCTCGCAAAGCTTTTTACATTTTAGTTAATATGTTTCCCCTTTAGAATCCTCCACATGTCATGCAAATCCAATATCAAGTAGCACTCTCACTCTTCATGCTTCCATCCTCTCCTCCTCTCTTTGTATTTATCTCTTAAGCACACAAAAAAATGCTTAAATTCCCAGTAGAAGTATTGATATTCATTTTCTCCATATTTACATGTGCATGGCCTTCATATGGCAGGCAGTCGTACAATATCCTTTTGGCACGAAAAAACGGAAACCATATAATGTAATTTTGAAATGGACCCCTTGAGTTCTGGAAGAAGATCTACTTATGTTTCTAGAAAGGGAAATGCAGTGTAGACATTTTGGACCAAAGTATTTCCTCCTTGACCAATCAGTGCTGAAGTTTATTGTGGTCCAAAGTCACAAAGCAACCTCATGAGCTTTGGCCTTATAACTCTTATAGTTGATCTAAAATGACTTTCATGTTTTATGAACTTCTCCTCTTCTATTTGTGTTAGGAAAAAACCTTGTCCATCTTATACAACATTTTCAGGATACTCGTGTTTTAAATATATAAGTATTGGGACAGGTAATTTTATCTTGAAAATTTTATCCAGATTGATGTTTTGACCATTCTTGACAAGTATCTGAATCTAATTTCTTATATAACTTTGACTTCAGGCATAATAATGGAAACAGTTAAGACAAGACTTTTAAACTAATCTAAAGAGATGCTTGACAGAGACTTACTTCTGTGCTTTTGCCATGCTCTCCAGTGTTGATCATGTTGCGCTTTATCTTCCTCTGAGAATTGCTCAAGTGCTGTGCTTCAGCTTGCTTGTGTGACATATTTTCCTGTCAGAATCAATAAAAGTTAATGATTACGATGCAGGAGAAATAAAGAAAATATCTGCCAATTCATAGAGGTTGAACACAAGTTGGCCATTTTACCAAAAGTTTCAGCAATTCCCGATGCACATTCTCAACATTTCTATTACTGAAGTGAATGGCTCGCTAACTGACTACGTCCCGTAAAGCTAAGTGTAAATGTTACAAACTTTAGCTAAAGCGTGTGTACTTTCACGGGTTGATGACATAACTTGTCTGCCCAAAATTTCCTCGTCTTGCAAATATTTCCTTTTCCCTTTACCAAAACCCCTCGTCTTTTATTGCAAGTCCAAATTTAATGTGAAGCAATGTCGATGTGTCTATATAACTAGGATGTTTTTGGCAGAGTAAAGAGTTCAGTTCTCCTCTAAAGCCCGAGTGCGTTCTACGTGTATTACATCATTACAGTAACTTTCACATACATTGTGCATACCAGTGATAAGTAAATACCTCTTTGTTCTTCTGTAGATCTGTCTGCAATTTGACTACCTGCATCTGCAGGTTTTCATTATCCGATTTTAATTCAAGAGTTTGATGTTTTAATTCATCATATTGAGCTCTAATCTGGCCCATTTCTGAATGAAAATTTTCTTCTGTTATCTTCTTTCCATCCAATAGAGCCTTCATACTAATTGACCACTCCGATAGTGTTTCTGTTTCCTTCCTCATGTTCGCAATTCTTTGTTCATACTGCTCCTTCGTTGAACTAAGCTCATCCTTGGTTTTCTGAAGCAATTCTTCAAGAACTTGATTCTTCAGGCGGAGATCATCAGCTTCTGCTGCTGCATTGGTGGCCATTTTCACATTTTCATCAATTTTCAATGCCATTTCTACAGAAATCCTCCTGATATCCTCCTGCAGGCGCTCAACTGCGTTAGCGTTATCCAATTTTGTGCTTCTTAAGGCATCTTCTGCTTGTATAGCTCTGTTCTCCTGCTCGATTTTTGCTTGAGTGACCATTTCCAAATCACCTTCAAAATCTTTTGTCTGCTGATCCAGTTCTTTTTCAAGGATCTTAATTTGGGTTTCTTGTTCTTTGATTGTCTCTAAAGATTCTGAATATTGTAATTCCCATGTTTTAATTCCTTCCTCCAGCCTCTCCACCTCAAGTTTCAACTGCTTCACGGTAGTCAATGATTTTGAGTATTCTCTCTGTATGCTATTCTTTTCTATCTGAGTTTTCTCCAAGTTGGAATGGATGTCCTCATTTTCTTTCTTCAGAATTTCGTAGTCCAAGGAAAGATTTTCTGCATGGATTCTTAGTTCATTTTCGCCTTTCCTGTATCCCTCTATATCCGAATACAGGTCTTTGGTTTTCTGTTTCAATTCTGCTCCATCATCAGCACCATTTTGATCCGACTTTTCTTTGGATGCTCCATCTAGTGCCGAGTTGGCATTTTGCTTCTCATGTAGTTTGGAAGAAAGCTGGGACATTTCCTTGTTCTTCTGATCTAACTTTTCACTAAGGTCTCTTACTGCAAGAATAAGTTCGGAATTTGAGTCCTCGGTCTTCTGCAGTCGCAACCTTAAATTTTTATTCAAATGCTGCTCATGTTGAAGCTCTTTCTCAACATCCTCTAACTGAGCCCTCAAAGTTTCAGTAACAAGTGGTGAATGATTTGAAGCTTCTGCATCATCAATAAATTTCGGAGACAATTTGTGCTGCTCATATTTTGTTCTAAGAGCATCTCTCTCCTCTTGTAAACTGCAAACCTGTTTTAATAGTTCCTGTTCTCTTCTGCTCTCCTTTACAATTTGCTTCCTGAGAGACTGTATTTCTAGTTCTGAAACTTCTACCTGCCTCTCTAAAACTTTAATGCGATTCTCGAGCCTGTCATTGTCATTTCCGGAAGCTTCCTGGACTGCATCTTTCTTGTAGTTGTCTTGAAACCCTTTCGCTATCTCCATTACACTACCATCTGAAGCAGATTCAGACGACCATGTAAGGGATCTCCAATGTTCGTATCTATCTGAGTTTTCTGATTCAATTGCAACTTTCTGAGGTGCGAAGTAGGGACCGAGAGCTGCCAGGTTTTGAGTATCATTCTCACGATCCAACTGAGGATAATTATCCCTGTTGTTTCCTTGAGCATACCAAGGTACCATTTCACCAACATCCTTATTCTGCAAACACAGTCACAGAGCTGGTTTACTTCTCTTCTTTCCTTCATCATTATATTTCTGTGATGTTTATTGTTTTTCTTTTCACTTTGTGATTTGTTTATAACTATTAGACCTTTACGCGCAGTAACCAATTTAGAATGTACAATATGAGACCTTACTTCCGTAGAGATAAGGTTTCTGTCTCCGTCTCCATCACAACCTTCGACTTCCAACTCCGAACTCCCCCGATTTGAGTCATCCATTGGTTGTTCATGTACACCAGTACTGAAAATTTCACAAAATAAATTAAATGATCATTATCAGTATTAACCTTCTGACTAAAAGGGAAATAAGTAAATGAAGCAGCCTAGAAATATTCGTTACCACCTTGGATCAGGATTTGGTTCCATTCTCTGTACTGTGACCTGTTATTTACAGGATTGTTAGAATGATTTTGTAGTTCATTATTTTAGCAAATAGGAGATGTTGCAGCCTCATCAAAAGATAACGTCCTCTCTCGCCAGCAACTCCAAAACCTTACACCAAACCCCCCCCCCCCACCCCCCGGCGGCACCCAAAACCCCAAGCCGAAGGAGTATATAAGAAACATTACCCCACACATTTTTACGAAAATGATTGGATTTCAGTGATGAAGTAAGGCAACTAGAGGGCTTTGACAAAACACATCATATAGCGTGTTCTTATTTGCTTCAGCATTTTACACATTTGTATGTTTCAGTAACACGATGCACGCAGGCGCACACACTCACACACGCACACACACACAGAGAGGGTAAAGGCCTCACATGCAAAATTGCACCTGAATTTGAAGCCTGGAGGGGCAGAGATAACATCAAGGGCTCAGTTGATTCTGCAAGATCCGCAAAATCAATGTAGGTTTCTCCAAGAAAACCTTTCTTAGATGATCCCTACAAAAACAAAATACATTTATATCATTTCAAAGATATTCAGGAAGAGAGAAATGAATACGTTAGTAACTTACACTTGCTACAATCAAATAATAAATCTTTTCTTTGAGTCTCCCTGTTTTCGCCTCTCTGACCAGCTTCACTGTTTCATAAATGGGATCTTCCCAGGTACAGTTCCCTTCTACTATCGGAGCTTTTCCTACTCTCGCCGTTGGCTTTCCAACATCGGCCGGAACCAGGGAAACCATCAAGGCTTTCGCTTTCAGCTTTGGGACCTGAGGAATATTGAAACATGTGAGAATTGAACCACAGTAAGATAAAATCTCCGGACTCTGAATTATTTCATTTCAATCTGCTGTGAGATCATATCAGATTTTTGTTTCTATCACACTAATTTGCATCTCATTGCCTAATTTAACGCACCTGAGTTGCCTGAAACTGCATTCCGAATAGAGCTTTGATCTTCTTGTCGCCCTTCCATTTGAACATTTTCGTTAATCAACCCACAAAAACCGTTCAAGATGCTCTCAAGTCTAACCTTGTTGGGTTTCAGAACATCTTATTTTTACCCACTTGGCTATTTTGAGAATCTAGAAGTTGAAGCTTGCTATTTTGAGAATCTTGAAGTTGAAACTGAAGAAAAGTTAAGCAAGGCTAAAAAAAGTTGTCACACACTAGATCACATACTTGCATTCTACTGAAAACGAACAAATAGAAAATACGTGAAGCTATTTTCATGTACTTGAAGGTGTATGCATTTGCATATGTGGTAATGCATAGGCTAAGAAAAGAAGACTTTGCTTAGATACCGGTGTGTTTTCTGTTTGCTTGCGTCAGTGCATGTGGCTTAGTGAGCTGTTTCTTGTAATGCCTGTATTCTATTCAACTGGTCAACTCTTTCGTTTTCACTTCAAACCATTCGTATGTTTTCAGCTTATAGATCGACAAACATTATCCCAACAACTTGGACTATTCACTTAACATGATGGTTTAACTGTATGCGTTATTCCCTTCTTGCTTAGTAAAGGGGTTTGCTGCTTGTGCTGGGGTGGAAAAAGATGTGGATCACGGAAAACGTAAATTTAACAGGGTGAACTGATGATATAGTTATGATGAAATTTTTTTTATAATGTCATATGTTGTGGGGAAACCCAAATCCGTAAAACCACAGGAATGGTTTGCTTGCTTGCTTGCTTATGGATGAATTGGCAAAGCAACTTTATCTTTGCTAGCTATTGAGATGCCTGCTTTGTCACTTTTGGTAGAATAATGGTGGAACCTTTCTAGACTTTTGGCTTAAGGCACGAAAGGTGTCTAGTGCTTCGGCTCAGGCTTGTTCTCTGGGATATTAAAACATAAGGGAAACGGTCCTCTTCGCCTTTATATTTTTTCGTGGATTAGAATGGGTATCGGTGTATTTATTTATTATATTGATATGTCTTTTATATGTAAGTAGATTTATTTTTAAACTTTGTACATAGACAGTATTAATGTGTTTAAATAAATGATAGTTTTTAAGTTTTGATATCATATTAGATTTAAGTAATTTATTATTCCCTACATTTTAAATTAATTACTATAAAAATTTTGTATATTAAATTGTCTTTTTAACGAAAGCCAAACTGTCATTTTGAAAGAGTCGTGCTTCTTCCTGAGTCTTCTTCTCGCCAGTTGTCAAGACTCAACTGTTGTTGATTAGGGTCGAAACTTTTTCTTGATGTTGGATTTTTTTAGGATCTTTACATTATTTTCATGGTAGGTAGGCCATAATGACTGAGAATTATTTGCAACTCATTTTAGGTGCACAAAAGCCAAAGCTTGTGGTGTTGGTGTATTGCATATGGAGATTATGAAATAGATATGTGGGTCAAACACAGGTTCCACAAATTTCTTCTCCAATCCCTCTACGAATCATCCTATAAAATTAGCATGATGTATGGTTTAATCAATTGCTAATTAATGTAACAACTCAGGCTAGCTGTTAACTTGTCAATCAAATCAAACGGAGTTAGTTAATCGATTTTCAATGTTTAAGCTCGCAACGATGATAACAATACGCTCAAACAACTATCAATAGAACATAAAAGAGTCTGTTTGGATTATTTTTTGAATAACATTTTTTTTCTATGACTTAATGGAAAAAAGAAAAAAAGTAGAGTTTTTTGAAAAATTGAAATTTTACTTTTTAAGAAAAACTGAATTTGAGTTTTTTTCGAAGTTTATACTTTTTTTTAAGCCAATTAAATTACTTATTATGAAAAGGAATACTTTTTTCCAAGAAAAAAAGTGGTTTTTATTGAGAAGAAACTAATCTAAGATTTAAATTTTAGGAAGAATTTTACAAATAGTCTTCATTATTTATAAAAAGTGTTAGTTTAATTCCTCTTATTTCAAAAGTGACTCACTTCATACTCTAAGAAAAAGTCAATTTGGTCCAATTACTTCAGAAGTAACCAATTTAGTTTTTAATATCTGCAAAAGTGTTTCATCTCTATTAATCGGTTATATGACTGATACATTACCTTTTAAATGTTAATCAAGGATTAATTAGGTTATTATTATTATTATTTTTTACAAATTTTAGAGACTAAATTGATAATTTTTGAAACAATTGGAGTTAAGGTGCACTTTTTAAGTATATGAGAGACCAAATAAATTATTTTTGAAAAAAAAAAAAATCAAATTGATCTGTATAACGGATAAGAACCAAAGACGAGACGTGATAGTTGATTATTATCCGTTTAAATTGATCTGTATAACGGTGGTGTTTCACGTGAAGACATGTGCGCTCCTCAGTTTCACACATTGCATTTCTAATAGGTGTGTTAACATGAGAAGGCCCATCCTCTGGCAGAATCTCATCCTCAAGATCCCAATAACATGAAAAAAAGAACATTATTAATTCATTGTCACATTGTGCCTCACCCAGCTTTAAATGCCAACACGTTGAAGTCCAGGGTTTGCTTAGTTGGCAAGGGAGATTAGGTCAAGTGTCTTCCTCTTTTTATCCTCACATTTTAGATTACATCAAGTTGCGTTATGAGATAAAAAAAATAGTACGTGTAATGTAATGTTTGATAGATACATATATATATATATATATATATATACTCGAATTTTGTAAGACAAAACCTTTCTTATAAGTTGGTGTGCACGTATGCAAGTTGAAGTAACTATACATAGATTTCACGTGGATAGGTTGCATATGGAAAGATAGCATGGTCACTCCTCGATCCAATAATGTTAGATAATTGAATTTTTCATCTTAAATTTATTGATGTTAAGTGAAGTAACTAAAATTTTATATGTCGATTTTAAAAGTTCTGATTTATTCATTTAAGATAGTTAGAGAATAGTATTCTTTAATATTTTCCTTCACGTATGGCTCATAATTATTGAATTGACATGGTCATTTAAGCGGTGAAATTAACCAAGTTATGTACCAAAGTTAATTAAATGTGCAATTGAAAGCACCTATTTTTTGAAACACGGCAACATGATTGAACTAAAGTAACTAAATTTTATATGTCGGTTTTAAAAGTTCTGATTTATTCATTTAAAATAGGTAGAGAATAATATTCTTTAACACTTTTCTTCACGTGTGGCTCGTAATTATTGAATTGACATGGTCATCTATGCAATAAAATTAACCAAGTTATGTACTATTAAATGTGCAGTTTAAAGCACCTATTGGTTGAAACATGACAACATGATTGGACTAAAGACACAATTCCCATATCATGTTAGATTAACTAAGATTTTATTTGAAATTAATTGATATTAAGCAAAGTAACACATAATCTTATAACATGATTCTAAAACTCTTAATTTATTCGTTTAAAACCATTGAAGAATTATGTTCTTTAAGACAGTAGAAAGCTTGCGTCTTACTCTTTAGGTGTTCCCTGTACTCATTGGCTCATTGCCCTTGATAATAGAAATTTATTGCTCTCATGTGTGTTTTTGTCCCACGGTGCCCCATGATCTCCCGCTTTAATGAAGTTGATTCCTATTCATGTCTACATAGTCTTAATAGCTTCCAGCGGAAGAAGGAAAAAACAGTAAATAGACGTCAATTAGGACTGTCGGGGAGTCGACAGTATTTATTTATTTTTAATAGTATTGAGATTTGTGTTTTTTAGTATTAAATGGCATTTATTGTAGTAAAAAGTTACAAGTTTTGAACTTAAATTTTTTTGTTTAAAACAAAAAAAAACTCTTGATTAATTTAGTACGTACATTAGGGATTTAGGGTGTAACGATAAGTAAATCAAGTGCACTTTAATCTATTTCCAAATTTTGATACTCACCTTTCCTCTTGTTGTTATATGATTGAGAAATGCTGAAATACAAACAAGCTCCTACGAAATGGGCCAATTGAAACCAACACCTAAGGCCTATGATGGACTCGTTGCTTAACAAGACCCAATATCAGTTATTTTCCCTCAATGGAGAAGCAACATCACAAATTTTTTTTTTTTTTTTCAAATGGGGTAGGCTGCCAATTAGATTGTGATCATCCTGGGAGAGGAAATATTCCTAATACCCTGACTCAACGGTTCTTTAATGTCTTACGGGGTTCATGCAGCCAGCGTGTGCTCAAAGATAGGGTGAAACTGTGATTAGCAAGTTAATTTGTACATTTGTTAATCTCTCTGTAAAAGTATTTAATGTTATAACTTGACCGACCTAATAGCTTCATGCACTTTTCAATATAGGCTTGAGTACTCCCGAGTGTTGGAACTCTCCTTTAAACATTAGAAAAATTTATACATACAATAGAATGATAAGGTGGGGTGTCGCTTAATTTATCTTCTTTTTCTTAATCCAAACATGCAATATTTTAGTTTTTTCCTCTCTTTGTTTTTTCCTTTGTCGATGTTTCTTTTTTTTTTTTTTTAAGATAAATCTATACAAGAACTAAATTGCTTGAGATCCTCAGAATTTCTTTTTTAACTTTATGAATAGATTTATCTATATCTTATATATAAATGCCATATTACTTTTTAGCTTTTTTTTTCACATTTTGTTTGTTTTCTCACCATAAATTATAATATTTCAAAGTGTTATCGTGTTAGTTACTTCTTCAATTTTTTAAAATATTCTGTTTCCTTTTCCAATCACAATAAGAGAGCACTAGTTAGAAAATTAATGATATAGAGAAATGATTTAAATCTCAGGAATATTTAAATTGAAAATAATATACCTTCAATAAAATAACTTCTTGTAATAAAATTAATTGGCAATTTACCATCTAATTATTTAAAAATACACAAGATATTATATACAGACAGTATGTTATGCTGATGTCTTCTCGATATGTACATAGAGTATGTTCTGTTCGTGTCTTCTCGATTGCAAATCATTCTTTCTTGCGTCATATGCCTGTATGTCATTATATTCAATAAATTTTGGGTTGTAATTGAGGAGAAATGAAAGGGGGAAAAGAAAGTAGCCAAAACTGTGGCTTTTGGTGGTGGCTTGAGTTTAAAAATTAGATCAAGTAGTTGAAATTATTTTCTCTAAGAGTAACTATCTCGATCCGAATTCCATAAGAATCGTGCAGGACTTGAGTTGGGAATGGGGTTAAGAAAATGGTGGCTAACAATAAGCTATATTTACCTTTCGGAATTTATTTGATGGCTAAGCTTGTTTTGATGATAAGTGAAGTTACTAACTGAAGTCTCGTTTGCAACAAAAGCAATTTGTGTGTGTGTGTGTGTGGGCATCTTAATTAAATACCAAGAGTCTTGAGTTACTTGTATACTTATTCCTTTCACTAGGGTGTGATGAGTTAGTAGCTGCAGAGATCAGTTATTCAACATTAACAGGACTGGAAGTTGGTGATGCTTCTCTTTTGAGTTTTGATGCTCAATCACTAACACTACTCGATCATGAAGATGAGTTATCAAGATTTGCCAGATGGTGATTGGGTTCCGTCAAATATATTGATAGTCGGATTCCGTCAACTAAATTTTCATTTTCGCCCAAAAAAAAAAAAAAGAAGAAAAAAAAGACTCATCAGAAATATTGTTTTCTATGGCTTGTTAACCTTTGTTCTTACCTCATCGGGGACTTGGAAATAGTGGGAGCTACAATCTCTCCAATCTCGAAGAGTCGAAGTTCCTTACATATGTACTGGAAAGGTAACATTAAAAATGCGTGAATGTTTTCAAACATAAGAAAGGCTAAGTTTTCGTGCATGATGTGATCATTTTGGAACATATTTTTTTCATGGTAAATAGATTCATGAGATTCAAATTCAAATTCAAATAATCACCTTTGAAAAAATAATTTCAAGTGCTTACGCTGTTCCTCGGAGAAATAGGTTGACGCCATTGATTACGTAAAGCCGCTAGCTCCTCGAAACTGTAGGTCTAAGTAATTCATGCTTTACTAAGATGATGAGCGGGTTATTTTTATTTTTAACTTTATTTTTTAATTTATTTCAAAAAATAGTTCAGTTTTAAGCAGAATTGCAGATATAGACTTTTCGAAGTTTAGAAGGTTGAGGTCGAATGATGAAAACTCAATATCGGACTTTAGAAGTTCGAAAATATTTGATACAAGCTTTCAAATGATCGAAGTTCGACATCGAACTTCAAAAGTTTGAAAATTTGAACAGTAAAAATTTCGAACTTCTGAAGTTCGAAACCAGGGTGCCTAACTTTGATTAGGATTTGCAAGATTCCTTCAACAACGATGTGACGGAGGGCAGAGAATAATATCAGAAGGCAGACAATAATAGAGAAAAATATCGTGTTTCAAACTTTAGAAGTTCTAGTTTGTAAGATTCCGACGTGATGGAGGGCAGAGCAGAGCAGAGCAGAGAATAATATTTTTGGCAGGGATCGCCTTTTTCGAACTTTAGAAGTTTGAATTTTTTAAATTTTCGAACTTTAAAAGTTCGATTTTTTTCAACTTTCGAACTTTAGAAGTTCGAGTTTAATGTTTCGAGTTTTTAAATTTCGAGTTAGGTTACAATTCGAACTTCAGAAGTTCGAAATAGATATTTCGAACTTGTAACATTCAAATTAGGGTTCCACTGTATTGCACCCAGGCCAACGATTTGACGACGTGGCAGGGAATCTGACATTTGAAATTCAAAATCCGATTTTCTAAGTTCGAATTTGTTACTATATAATGCACACCCCACTTCTCCCTTCATCATCTCGTTCCAAAATCACTAACCCTACAAACGTTGGCATGATAAGTTACGTTATGTAGCATTATCAAAATTTGGATTTGCTGCTATACCACTAACCACTTCACTTCCTTCCCTTCTACAACTCATTCACATTTAAATCACGTTATACATTTTCTTTCACCCAAAAAGATGAATGCAAATGTTGATGCAGTTACCTTTTATTTATATTACGGTGGCAGCAAAATTGAAACAGATCATGGGCTCGACTATGTAGGTCCAAACTTATCACGTAAAATAAAAATTCTTCCCGAAACGACGTACAATCAATTTGTTTCTCGTATATTCACGAAGCTCCAATTGCGGCCTACTATCGATAGAGTTGAGTTGTGTTATCGTGATCCCAAATGGGACACAAACCTACAACAAATATATTATTTCCCGAGTGGCATTAAGGATGACGAAGATGTACAGGACGTGTACAAAACAGCTTGCGTGGATATGAATAGGCGATGTGCGCACGTTGTCGTAGATGTGCAAAGTGATGTCGTGTACAATCCACAGCCTTCAAATGAAGAAGCAAGATTACAAGAAGTTGTTGGTGATTTGCCATATTTGAACGTGGAACCACCTTATTATGTCAACGCGGAAGTCAACATTCCAACCACAATGGCAGAGTTTGCCATATTTTCCCTTTCTCCACCGCTATGCCCCACATTTGAAGTTGGAGGACTCTCTCAAGCTAGTGACATTTCGGAGATGTTTGAGGTGGGATTAGATTCTATCTTATCTGAACCAGAAGAAGTAGATGAGGACGTCCAGTTAAACGAGGAGGAGATGTTGTGTCAGTAAAAAGTTTAAACTACCAAAACGAAGAGGTTGATGTGGGGCCAAGCAATGGCGATGAGCCGGAGCCGGAGCTAGAGGAGGAAGAACCAATAGCTTTCCACACAACTAGGACAGAGTATTACGTCACTTCAAATGAGCCTCCAATGGAGAGACCAATGTGGGACGAGAGACGGATGGAGTTGGCCAAACGCATGGTGTTCCCGAAAAAGGTTGATCTTATACGGGCTATCTAACAAAACGTGATCAAACATCAACGAGAATACAGGGTGGTGAAGTTGAATAAGTCCTTGTGGGACATACGTTGCTACGAATCAAGCAATCTTAGGGCACCATGCAAGTGGAAAGTTCATGCAGTAAAAAAATCCACACACAAGATGTTCGAGATCACGAGGTACCAAAGCATGCATATTTGCATGGGAGATAAATGCGGGCCAAACCATAGAAATCTAACATCTGGTCTGGTCAGTTACATGGTGAGGCATTTTGTTACAGAGAAGCCTGATTTCGAGGTACGTCTTGTCCAAGCCCACATAAAGAAGACTTTAAATGTTGATATAACATACGGGAAAGCTTGGCGTGGTAGGAATAAGGCAATCCAACTAGTTTTTGGTGACTGGGACATGTTATACAAGATGTTGCCGCGCTTTTTTGGCGCCGTAATTGCGAAGAATCCGGGAACCGTTGTCCAATACAAGTTTGCCCAAGGTTCAACTGAAATAGAAAAAAATTTCCACTATGTTTTTTGGGCTTTTGGTCCGTGCATAATGGCATGAAGGCACTGTCGACTTGTACTCTCGTTGGACGGAACACATTTGCGTGGGAAGTACAAGGGCCACCTGCTCGTCGCCTTAGCGACAGATGCCAACGACCATATATTATCGTTGGCATTTGTCGTATTCGATGGCGAGAGTACAAATAGTTGGAGGTGGTTCCTGGAGAAGGTACGTCATTATTTTTTTAAAGACATGTCAACAGTGTACATTCTGTCTGATCGGCATGCAGGAATCACGATAGCTATCAATACAAAAACATCCGACGACCGACTTCAAGTGAAGCATCGTATTTGCTTGAGACATCTAAAAAGCAATGTGATGAAAAGATGGCACAACTAATTCGCAAAAGACATGTGTTGGATAGCTGAAAAAGAAAGCCAGAAACGGAAGCACATCGCCGCCATGAACATTATTCGTAATAATTACCCACGACCCACTGGCATTGGTACACGGGTGCACCAGATGTTAGTCAACCTCGGTCCAGATTCATGGACCTTGAGCCACGATGGGGGTTATAGATGGGGAGTGCTGACGACGAATAATGTTTAATGCTTCAATGGTGTTATTGTTGGAGCCAGGGGATTGCCTATTACAGCACTAGTAAATAACACTTTTTTAAAGCTAAAGGGAAATTTCCACGATAGGTTGGCAAATGCGATGCACATGCATAGAGATGGTCGTATTCTTATGGATTGAGCGAGAGAAAAATATGAAAAGTGGGAGACATTTTCACACCGGATGCGATTGCATGCATTCAGACTAGATGAGTGGTACCAGGTTGGTCGAATGCCAGAACGATGGGACGATGTTCCCAACGAACAAGAGGTAGATTGGGTGGGACGAACATGTACATGTGGTAAATGGACAGCCTATCATATGCCATGCTCTCATGCCCAATATATTGCCCGTTATAGGGGTAGAAACCCTTCAACCATGATTGATCTGCATTATACGGTGGAGTCATTCAAGGCAACATATAATATGACATTTCAACCCCCTGGACATGAATTTTACTGGCCTCCAAGACCTAGTTGGACGTTACTCCCGAATGTTTTATGAGTGTGCGCCAGAAGACGTGGGCAGAAAAGAGCTCGACGCATACCAAACGAGGTGGACCACTCCGACCAAGTAGGCAGAAGAAAGTGTGGTTATTGCTGTAACCCAGGGCATATTGCTCCAAATTGCCCCCTAAGACGAGATACGTAGCTTCGAATAGTGATTATGAAGTTGTAGAATGTGAAGCTAATTGGTCTTTTCCACTTTGTTGTATAATGTTTTCAATAAAAGATATTGTCGAATCTTTTCATCTCAAAATATTGTCAACATCAACACAATTTATACGAGACATGATAATAAGTACGAATAAATAATGTAAAATGCAAGTTCAATTACATAGAATTACTAAAATAAGTTTGAAAGAATAAAACGTTAGTTCAACTACATCACTACTAAGAAGGTGTGTAATAATCAGGCCTTCGACCCCTGCTGGTTCGGTTAGGTAAAATGCGTGGCGCTGGATGCGGTGACTATGTGCGCCTACGAGTACGACGCAGTAGATGGTCCTCCTCCAGCACCAGCTAAGCAATCTGATTATCTATCAAATAATCACTGGTAGATAACGGCCCCTGCGGCGGCGTGTTCGAAGTGTTGGGATCCTGATGGGACAGACCGCCATACTCAAACTAGCTAAACCTGTCATGCTGTGGCGGCATGTACGAAGTGCTGGGATCCAGATGTGACGAACCGCCATACTCAAACTAGCTAAACCTACCAGGCTGTGGCAGCTTGTACGAAGTGCTGGGATCCTGAGTGGGACGATGATAACGACCCTGCTGTCCCGACTGATGTGAAGACTGTTGAGGCGGTTGCGGACGTGGGACGTCATACATGGCTGTCGTGTCATCCAACAGGTGCTCATGCTGGGTCTGCTGAAGTACGGCCTGGCCTCTAATGTGCAGGACCTGTAGATAACTCACCATAAAATCAAGAGTAGCCGCATCTATTCGTAAGTCTCTCGCCTCGTACTGCCGTATAATACTCCCACTGTGGTTAACCACATGCTGAGCATATACCGCCTAAAGAAAAAGTTACGAGCACTGTCAATAGATATTGCATTAATGCTTACTAAATTCGAATTTATTGGAAATCATTTATTTCTCACTAACCATACTATTCTCATCGTGGGCCGACGCAACGTAGCCATTGTCTGTATGACTAGTCCGAGGGTGTCCAGCATGTAATATGGTTATTCCTCGATACCATCTCATATGCGCCCTCAAAGCCCCAAGATCGGGAAAGTCCTCTAACTCCGTCGTCACAACAGTGTTTTTCCAATTGACCCACATGTCGACCGTCGTATTATATTGTTCGGCTGTAATCTTCTCTTTCCCATCCCGGTGCTTCTGCCAAGCTGGTGGATTACCGGGGATGGTCTGCCATACGCCGAACTACTGAAGTACCCGATCAGGGTGATGCCACTCAACCCGCCTACCAACATTGAGGGGTATGCATGCTCGCCACGCGTTCACGTTTTGTAGACAATACTGTGGCAAACCCTCAATTGCGTGCTCGAATGGCTGCCAAATAAACTGGGAACACGATAATAATGGCATATTATTTTATAAAACAAACAATGTAAATTAACAAGGGAGAGTAAGAATCTGAGATGTAAATTTTTTCAAACCTCACCGGGCTGCAAACGGTCAATCTTGTTCCGCGCCTCGTTCAAACCTGCCCGGCCTGCAACCCACCTCAGATCCTTCCTCGCAAAGAACATGTAGCCACGTGGTGGGCCCGGCAACGGGAAATCAGGGTGAATAACTTGCCTATCCCTCTGATGGTGCCTATCCGTCTGCTCACACGGTGTTGGCCTAAAAGTCGTGAGTCTATCCCAGGCAAAAAATTGCATTCCACGAGACAATTATATTATAAGCAATAATACGTCTTCAAATATCATTAACAACAATGAGATGATTAAGTGTGATACCTGAATGAGCATGACGGGCCTGCATATGCCTCTACAATCACGGTAACAAGCCTTACAAAGCCATCTATACAGATGCGCTAGGGATGCTGCCCCTCAATTATATTCACTGATATGATCAAAGTCAATCAAAAAATCTAACCAATGTCAAATAACAAAAAAATCCACAAACGTGCCCGCCGTTCCGCTTCCTCCACGTCAGGATTTTCCGGAGTGTCTTGGGCTATGTACAATTCCCTCAGATGGGGTATGTTAATCGAATTTCCACTAATTTTGTCCAAAGATACATATAGCCCCATATACTGATGAATACGTGTCCGCCACTCTTTTGGAGTCGGACTAGTATCGTCGAGCACCGGGACAACCTGACCAATAATCGACAATCCCCAATATACAGTGACATCCTGGAGTGTGATCGTGGCTTCGCCTACAGGCAAATGAAATGTATGCGTCTCTGTTCGCTATCTCTCAATCAGGGCAGTAATAAGAGGATTGTCAACCTGATGGAAGCGCGCCGCATAACATCCAAAAAATTCGGCTCTCAACAAAGCTGTTTGCACAGCAGGATGCTCCGTCCATAGGAATAAGTCTCTATCACTCCTATAAATCTTGCGTTCCTCTAACTGATGGGGTGACGATAAATAATTCAGCCGGTGTTCATGGTAATAGCATAACACTGAACTATCGCTAAGAGCCGGTCTATGAGCCATAGATCCTACGAGCATTAAGTAAATTAAAAAAATGTAAAATTACTAATTATTACTAATTAGTTTAGAATTACAACTTTAATATTTAACTAATTTTGCTAACAGTGTAAATTTTATATTATTTTAATTTTTCTACATTCATACTAATTAAATAACTAGTACCTACATTTATAATATTTATAAATTCACACTAATTATATGCACAATGATTAATACATCCTATCATCATAAAATCATTAATATTCCAAAAATAAAGCAACATATAATTAACATATAAAATAAACCAACATGATTAATATCCCACTAAAATAAACAATAGTCTAATTTTGAAATTTAACGTATTAAGCAACATATAATTAACATATAAAATAAACCAACATGATTAATATTCCACTAAAATAAACACTAGATCTAATTTTCAAATTAAAGTTGCACAACAAATAAAATTAATAATGCTTAACTTTATCTAAACGTGAAAAAAATTATTACTAATTAGTTTAGAACTACAACTTTAATATTTAACTAATATATCACTTCATCTTAAAATGACTAATAATGAATATAATTAATCCTAAAACTCCACTAAAACCCTAACTTGATTCGACTATATGCCCTATAACTTTAATTTTCTCATTTCTTAAATTTTATATTATTTAAAATTTATAAAAATTCATATTAAATAGTTTAGAACTACAACTTTAATACTTAATTAATACATAACTTCATCTTAAATTAACTAATAATTAACGTAACTAGTCCTAAAACTCCACTAAAACCCTAAAACGCCACTAAAATCGTAAAACTCCATATGATTAATTGAATAATTAATCCTACAACGCCACTAAAACCCTATCATCAGTTACTAATTATATGCCTACAAGTTTAATTTTGCTAATTTTGTAAAATTCATATTATTTTAATTTCTCTACTTTCATACTAATTAAATAACTAGTACCTACATTTTCTAATATTTATAAATTCACACTAATTATATGCACAATGATTAATATATCCCATCATCATAAAATAATTAATATTCCAAAAATAAATCAACATATAATTAACATATAAAATAAACCAACATGATTAATATTCCACTAAAATAAATAATAATATAATTTTCAAATTTAACGTATTAAGCAACATATAATTAACATATAATTTCAAAATTTAGCATATTAAGCAACATATAAAATTAACATATAATTTCGAAATTTAACATATTAAGCAACATATAAATTAAACAAACAAACACATTAAAACATATAAATTCGATACAAAAAAAAAAGTAAACTTACAAGATTTAGGCAAAATCCTAGGATGTGGAAATTTGTATTAAATTTTTGGGTTGGGTGGGAGAAAAATTAGAGAGGGATCAGAGAGAGTTGGAGAGAGCAAAGAGGTGAGGTTTCGAATGGGAGAGGAGGGATTGGGCCGGGGGGTATAAATAGTAGAGATGTCGAACTTCTGAAGTTCGATATCGAGGAACAAAAGCTCGAGCTCGAACTTCAGAAGTTCGACATATTAAGATTTCAAATGTCTGAAGTTCGACATCGAGATGTGGCAGTTGGCTTTCGAACTTCTGAAGTTCGATTTTACCAATTTCGAATTTCAGAAATTCGACATCGAGCTTCGAAATTCGGCTTTAATGCCCTGTCTGTTACGTGCAGCTATAGTTACTCCGAGATGCGCGCATTCAAACTTTCAAATTTCGAAAACGGCCAGCATCCTTAACGGATTCTGAGATACTCGCAATCGAACTTCAGAAGTTTGTTTTCGAGCTTCTGAATTTCGAATAGTTTACTCAAACTTCTCAAGTTCGAAACCATATATTAAAAGTTCGAATTTTGTGAAAATAAATATCCTCCACAAACTCGAACTTTGCTATTTCGAGTTCGAACTTTATAAGTTCGAAAAGTCTAATTTTGCAACTACCCTCAAAATTAGGTTATTTTTAAAAGTAAATTAAAAAATAGGGTTAAAAATAAAAATTTTCCAATGATGACCAGGTAGCCTTGATAATCCAAAGAAAAAGACATATCGTTACCTTTTTTCTTTCTTTTTTTTTGTCTGTACATTCAATTAATTATGTACGAAAACTTTATACTAAGGTGGTGTCTTTTCAATTTTTCTCTAGGATGTAGGATCCACGTTCAAATTTACCTCATGTGTGGGAGGTTGATTGGAAGCCTTATTATATATTGCATAATGTTAAAAAATTTAAATTTTAATATTTAATCGGACAATTTTTCTCCATGAAAATTGAATAGAGAGCCGTTTTGACTGCAGGAGCACTCTCATCATCTGTTTGCTTACTCTTTGACTTTTTTCCATGTTTGATTGATAGAGGGCAAGCAAGAGATAAAGACGAACACTAAAATGCTTGTCCTTTTCCAATAAAAAACATAGAGCATACCAATGTAAAATTTTCAACAAAAGATAAGAAAGAAAAAAGAACGTGTCCAACAAAAGAAGGCAAATACAGTGTAACGAGGATGCACATAATTTCATCACGGTCTAAATCTTAATCAAGGATTTGACTAAAAAGTAATTGATTGTGTATTTGAATGGAGCATGAACTCGACATGCACATGAAATCTATATACTACTAAATTAGACGATTCCATTGATTCCTTAATCAAATATAAAAGATTTGAGAGTAAACGCCTGTTTGGATTAGTTTTTTTTTTTTAGGAAAAAATACTTTTTTTGAAAAAGGTACATTAAATTTGCAATAATTATTTAAATTGGTTTTAAAAAAAGTTGAAACTCTGAAAAAAAATTCAAATACAGTTTTTTTTTAGAAGCCAGAATTTTCATCTTCTAAAAAAAAGCTGTTTCTCGAAAATTGTTAAAAAATATTTTTGAAAAAAGTCAATCCAAACGGGCCCTAAATATTTGATAAAATTGGGCCCTAAATATTTGATAAAATGTCTATCATCGTCCATATACAAAATAATAAAAAAACTCTTTAATTCAAGATCTCTCAATTATAATACCTGACCATGACTGAAACATGATTTAAAAGAAAATGCAAGAAATTTGAAACTCCTAATTCAATGACCCTTTTTTTTTTTAATGAAATTTTTATCATTTTTCAATCTTGATGCAAGGAGAGATCCAAAGTCAAACTTGATATTCAGACTAAAAAAAAAAAAACAATATTTTCTCTAGTGCATCAACATAGAACCTTTATTAAAATAAGGACAAATAGCATCTTATATGTACCATAGGATGTCAATGGGGCGGGGTAGGGGCAAGGGTTTACAAACCCCTACTCCGCACCTGGTATTTTTCCACCTACCCCTACTCCGCCCCTATATCTGTACCGGAGTTTTCTCCTAACTACCATCCCCCTACCGGTGTTTTTTACACCATGCCCCTATCTACGGGGTACCTGTCAACAAAAGTCAAAGGGGTCGTAGTATTGGAACAAAACACTTACTTGTTAAACCCTTATCTGTCAAAGGAAATCCCTACTTTTTAATTAGATAAAAATAAATAAAAAATAACATAAATCATGCACCAAACCTTAACACATCAAATTCGAACTCTAATACTTAAAATTCAACATAATTTTACAACAATAATACATTAAATCCAAACTTACTCCAAATCATAATTATTAAACATAATATATAATATACATACATACATATATATACCGTATGGGTCACCCAACCCGACCCGCCTCTCACTGCAGGTGTATAAAGAAAAACCCCACCGCCCCACGGGTGTTTTTGCAAAAACCCGCCCTACCTGCAGGTACACTGCATGAGGCGAGTGGATACTATTGATATCCCTAACATACTATACTTTGTGATTTTAAGATAGGCACGAACTTTATTCGAAAGGATATGTGTACTATACATTTGAGAATTACATGAAAGTTCTGTGTTCATTTTGAGGAGAATGCCCTGTTGAATTTAAAATAATTAAAAATAATACACTTTATAACAAATTAAAACTCTAGGGGTTACTTACCCTTGAAATAATTCACTTGTAGACTAGTTCTTCATATTACGTCGAAACAATAATTTTTTTCTTTAGAAAAAAAAAAACGAAAAATCAATCTGTACCAAAAAACAAATCAGAAATGCAGCCAATGGGAGAAAAGAAAAGGTCCCAATGGTGTTAAAAATAGACACGAATTTGAAGACCACCAAACCACGTAGACTTTTTTTTTTTAATCGTATGCTTACAACCACGTGGAAAATGATCCAAACTAGGTGGAGGAAATCTCCATTCATCCAACGGTCAATAATAGTCCATCTAGAAAGTAAACATAAATTGCAGCTAAAGTACATAATTATCCACACCCTTGTAATTGTATTGCTTTTTCAAATTCTTGAAAATATAAATATTATATATATATATATTTAGAGAGAGAGAGATATAGATATTTGGGAGTGTGGCAGCCTTGAGACACCAAGAAGAAGGAGAAAGAAGATGGCAATAGCAGTGAATCCATTGTATTTTTCCTATGTAACACACACTTTGGCTGTAATAAGTGCGATTTTGGTGTTGGTTTGGTGCATAGGTTTCAGGGGTGGTCTAGCATGGGAAGATACTGACAAAAGCCTCATCTTTAATGTAAGAATCGCATTGATCCTCATCTCTTTTTTAAGTGATGAATCTTTACATGGTTTGCTTAAAGTTTCAAACTTTATACATGTTTGATTGTTCTTCTCATGTTGGCTCTATAAAAGTCTCATCTTTGAGGTAAGTCTATAGATATGATCATTATAATTTGTGTTTGTTTATTTCTTTTTTTTTTTTTGGCTTCTATGCAAAATTATGTTGAATGTTTACTTGGGAAGCTTAAAGTTTCTGACTTTATACATGTTTCAATGTTTTCTCATGTTGGCTTTTTAAAAGTCTCATCTTTAATTTAAGTCTATATAGATTAACATTATAATTTGTGTTCTTTTTGATCCATTTGTTTGCTTTTATGCAAAATTAGGTTGAATGTTTACATGGGGGTGTTTATGTTTTCTCATGTTGGGTAATTTTTGTCCTTACCTTTGAGCTTCACCTTTTGGCTATTTGCTCTTCTAGTCATTATTATGATCTCCATAGCCACCACCAAGTGTAATGCCACGCCTAGTGACTCTCTGTTTTGGGAGCGTGACACTAGTTCTGCCTCAATTTGCTTGAGGGCTTGGTTTGTTTTGGGGTTTGCGAGATTGAATGTCTCTATGGTGGTGGTTCTTTCTTATTCTTGTTTGTTTGAGATCATAAATAGTCTTTGTTATAGTTGACTTCAAGCTATAAGAATTGAGCAACAAGTCGAGTTAATTGTTCTGTCAGTTGAATTCTGGCTACAGTTCTGCTAAAGTGATGCTTGATAGCTCTTTTCTTGTAGTTCATATTTCTTGGTTCAGCGAATTTTCATTTAGATTTTGAAGAATTTTGTATATTTTCAATCTGGTCAGATCAATTTGAAGTTAGAAATGAAAGTTGTTTAGGCTTTATTAGTCATATCTGATATTTGATTCACTTTGTTGGTGATAACCATGTGTTGGATGGGTTGGACCAGTTGGCAATTACCAAATTTGGATTATTCAACTATCTGATGTTTTTATCTGGTCTTTAGAATTTCACACCTACCTCTTCAGTCTTCACATCACCACCTACCACTTTTAGTCTTCATATGACCACCTACCTTCACTTTTGGGAGTGTGGCAGCCATCTGCCTATTGAAGTACGTTGTCTACCTTACTGTATACATATATAGCGATCGCGGTCCCTTATCGTTCTGTTACACCCTGCAGAGTATTGTTAGTTGTTAACTACTGTGGTTTTAGATGAAGATTGATACCTAATTGTGTTCGCATACTTGACTGTTGAATGAAGATTACGTCTCAAAGTAATCTAATTTGCTTGACATAATAATTTAACAGCCATGTTTGGCAGCACATAAATGATGATAAAAGTCAAAGCAGATTGGGGATAGCTTCCTGATAATAATTCTTTTTGTGATATAATTTGATTATGCAATTCTTAGCAACATGAAAGACACAATGAGAACTAATGATCTTTTGATATAAGAAAAGGACTCAATCCGTTTATGTTGCTCTGGTCTAACCATGCAAGTCTGATTTCAGCTCCCAGTTTTAAATTGTTTCTGATGAATTATTAGAATCAAGTTTTGTGAAAAAAGATTGATATTTGAGATATCTGGCATTCAAGTAACTGTGTTATAATTATGACAAATCTCATAACTAACTTTTTTTTTCCTCTCTTACCAGATTCATCCTGTTTTGATGCTTATTGGCTTCATTATTCTTGGAGGTGAAGGTAATAGAAACATATACTGTATATATGTGTTTGGCTTTAATCTAGTGTATTTAACATTTTCTTTTTATTTTCTAAATGCAGCAATCATCAGTTATAAAGCACTTCCCTTTGAGAAGCCAGTGAAGAAAGTAATACATCTGGTTCTTCATGCTATCGCCCTCATCCTTGGTTGCATTGGGATCTACACCGCATTCAAGTACCACAACGAAAGCAATATTGCCAATTTATACAGTTTGCACTCCTGGCTTGGGATTGGAGTTATTGTTCTGTATGGTATTCAGGTAACATTCAAGTAGCAAGTTGCCTTTTGATTGAGAAACACTTTGTTCTGTGTCCTCTGCAGCTCAGGAGGCTATAGAAAACCAAATAGACAAACTGTGCTACTCTAAAGTTCTTTAGCATTGTCACGTTTAGGCCTCTATTTAAAGAATGTAGTTAGGTGGCTTTGTTAAAATTCCTAGTTTAGTTCGAATTTTGTCAAGCCTCTGAACATTGTTTGGTTAACTGGTATTCTCATTACTAAAAATCATTCTCCCCATTTTCTGTCAGTGGATTTATGGTCTTCTGGTGTTCTTCTACCCCGGGGGAACCCCAGATATCAGGCGCGAATCGCTCCCATGGCACGTGCTTTTCGGGCTGTTTGTGTATGTCTTGGCCATTGGCACTGCAGCTCTTGGATTCCTAGAGAAGCTGACATTCCTGGAGAACTCTGGCCTTGCCAAGTATGGCTCTGAGGCATACCTTGTCAACTTCACTGCCATCATCGCAGTAATATTCGGGGCCTTTGTGTTCTTGACAGTCCTTTCTCAGCCTCATCCCCATGATGATTACAGTTACACTGCCATATGAGGATGTGTTGCTTTATGTAGTGCTGCAATTTTTAAAGTTTCTCTCAACTTGGACTCCTCTTGTGTTTGTTACTCGGCCGTTAAAACTAGTGTGACTCTTTCCTCTGTTTTAATATTCATCAAGCGTTACCTTTGTAGGTCGTACTGAATGTATGTTCCAATCAAGAGGAATATATGTTTGTTATGGAAAAAGAATCGTTGAATATTGACCAACTCACCATTAAGATTGACTCTTGACTCTACTACGTTTAATTTGGTGGTTGGATTAATACTTTATTGCAATCCTTTTAAAAGATTGCAAAGAGAATCTTAGCTAATAGACCTAATTACAGTGTTAGTCAGCCGTCCAGGTCTACCTACTCTTGGAATTTTTGACAAATGATAAAAGACGGGTTATTCTACCATGAGTATTTTAGTAAAATCAATCTTCTAGTGGTATATTCCTTGTCTTAAATATAACAACATTTTGATATTAATTCTCGTCCTAAGCTGTAGATTTTTCAAGACCAATTTGAAACAACACGGATGTTTGAATTTATAAACTTTTGACCTCCGAAAAAATAAAAGAACGAAATTTTTAGCCCCTGACTACGGGCCGCATGGTGACCCTTTAGTGGACGTAACGGGAAATACTCATCACTGAGGTTTGGTTTGGCCCACGGTTAAAATAGACCAAGCCCGAAATGCCTACAATAGGCCACTTTTCTTTTTCTTTTGCTTTAATTTAATTTAATTTAATTTTTTTGGTCAAAGCGCACTAGATGATGAGATTACTCATTTGGAGGCGTTCAAACTTCAAAGGTTTCATCTTTTCTGTGACCCCATAAAGAGTTTCATGACGGTGCACCATGTTCTGGTCCACTTTGTCTCCAAAGATGTCTAATGATAAAAATTACGTTCCGATGCAATTCAAAAATCAAGTTTGATTTGAATCTCCTATTCAAAGTTGAATTATTTGAATTGTTTAATGATTGAGTTGTGAGATCATTAAAAAAAAAAAAGTTCTGATCCACTTGCTTAAGGGAAAAGAAATGAAGGGAAATTCCGACCAAAAAAAAAGAAATGAAGGGAAAGGATATCTCCTTTCATTTTGAAAAGTTTGCTTCTTTATTAAATCGTTTTATTTTCTTTATAAAGAGCTAACTTTGCTTTTCTCTATTTTGAGGGAGAAAAATACGGCGTTACAAATCAATAATCTTTCATGCAATATTTTTTAATTCCACCAAAAGGATTAGATGAGGTAACGGGAATCAAGATCAAAAGGACAAAAAAAAGAAAAAGAAAAAGAAAAAGGGAAGATAATTCGCGAAAAGGCGAATATTTCTAACTATTGGATTCGAAAAATGTGCGAAAAGATTATTATTATTACTTTTAATCCAAAGTTATATTTTTCGTTATTTTCTTTTTTGTAATTCAAAAAGAATATCATACTCCTACTTTTGTTTTCTTTTTCCAAGTGAGATAATTATTATACTATTAATTTTGACTTCTGCTTATCATTCATTTTCTCAGAACAATAATTGGTCCCTTTAAATTATTTGGAGGGGGGGGGGGGCGCTATTTTCCAGCCTAAATGCCACTTTGCTGTGATTAATTATGGGTCCTCTCTACACCTGTTTTTCCTTCTTTATTTTTGTGGTGGTCTGTTTGAACGATTCGTTTCTTAAGAGTAGGGGTTAAAGGCTTGAGCAACTATCAAATGGGGTATGGATATTCTCGTAATGTATAATGTTATAAATTAAAATTTAATATTAATAAATTATTTAAATTATGTTATTATAATTCTATCATCAATTTATCAGACGAGTCTAATCATCATTAATGACTTCCATTTAGATTCGTAATGATTTGTGTGAAGTAGTTTATCACCCTTTTAAATTTGTTTTCTAAGAATAAAGGTTATATATTCTCATAATATATAACATCATGCACAAAATTAATAGAATATTTAAATTATATTATCGTAATTATATAATCAATCTATTAAACGAATCTCTCATCATTCATCACCTTTTTTTTTTGCTCGGTGCATCATGTCACTTTTAATTTCTCTTTTGGAATCATTAGTCAAGCTTTAGGAAAGCCATTATATAGTGGAGATCTTCTTATCTATTTATTTATTTGAAGTGTGGGTGTAAGAACAATCTATCACTCGCCATGAAGAATCTCTTTCCTTTTCACACCCTTGGAGGCCTTTACTTGGAAATCCTCTTATGTTAACATGAAATATGAGAAAATCTTTCATTTGAGAGGATCTTAATTCGTATAATTTGGTGCTTCAATTGGTGTAAAGTGTAATATCGATTAGTGTTTTTATTTTCTGTACTTTACACTTTATGGTAGAAAGTAATCACGTTTTTTTTAATTTTTTTTTATTTTAAACATTAACTAATCAGTAATCCCCAACTTAAACTAACTAGATGATGTATCTTACCATCCAATAAATGTCCTTGTTATGTCATAAATCTGCTAAATTGCCACTCTACCAACTCCAATCAACTTCTTTGTTATATCGAACACTTATTTCTTCTTTCCTTTCACATCTATTCTTACTTTTATATATATCTCAATATTTTCAAACTACTGTTCTGATTAGTGTTAAAATGTCTTTAGATCACATCAAATACCGCCATCTTATTTTCTTACCTTTGGTTAATACAAGTTATTAGTGCCCATAGAAATATAAATCAAGAAGTTCTTGAAAGGTGCACATGATACATTTACTTAAAAGCCTTTTTTTTAGCTTGAGAAAGCAAATTGACAGATAATATGGTCAATGCTCAACAATCAAGAAAGCTAGGCAAGTTGCAACCAACAAGCTCGGGTTTTGGAATTAAAGGTAAAGCATCAATCATTTTTACAATAAATTAATTATTTTCAACAATTTCTTCTTTTAAGAGTTAAGTAGTATTTAGTGTAAAAATGATAAATTTTCATATATAGACAATCATTTAATTAATCTTAACTGATACAATGCACCCATTCGAAAATTCGTAATAATACTAAGATGAAAAGAATATGTTGATAGTCCACACATCTACAATATTTGCTTCGTGAAGCCTTATACTACTTACAAATTTATGTGGTCAACAAGGTAAAAGATGAAAGAAATAAAATTATGATAAGATTAGAATGAAATTTTCATCATAAAAGAATTACAATATGATTTATAGCTAGCTTAGGAAAGAAAATTGACACAGAAGAATATGAAGGGATCGTCCAATTTCATGTGCATCCATTAAAAACTGCTTATGGAAGGAAGGAAAAAGCACTGAGCAACTGCCTCATAATCATGAAAATGCCAAAATAATATATTGGACCACCTCTTAAATAACGCCTCTTAGTGATTGAAATGAAGATAACAAATTAGGGAAAGGAAAAAAAAATCCATATAGCCACAAAGAAAAAAAAAATGACAAATGAAATATAATAACTGGTTTACCTCCAAACAAGAAAAAGATTGAAGAATAATAACAATACTAAAAATAGTAATAATAAGGTTTTTGATTTTTAAAGTTCAGTAGATTGATTAGACAATAGCTTATTACTTAACGATTTTAAATTTGAACTTAATTACATTTTCCTATCACAGTCGTTATATGATCTGCAACCGACTTGAAATATGTCCTTAGATAAAAGAAGTAATAAAGGGCCTATTTGGGTGGTTGTTTTTTTTTCTAATGAAAATAATACTTATTTTTAAGAGTAATTTGGATTAAAAAAAAAATCTAAAACTTTGATAAAAGCTCAATTTCAGCTATCTACAAAAGTAAAAATTTTAACTTCTGAGAAAACATTTCTTTAGAAAGTTATTGAAAAAAAATATTTTTAAAAAAAAACTACGTGAAAGACTACTTGAAATGCTAATTTAACAAACAACAATAATTTCAACTTAGGGAAACTCGAAGTTAGATATGGATTAGTCCCAAACCCAAAGTGACTTAAAAATTCCCTAACTTAAAACCCCAAAAAAACATTGCTAACAATCCAACTTAAAGGGAAACTCTTCTTATAATCTTATAAGCAAAAGAAGAAAATATATATATATATATATATATATATATATGTTTTGGACGACAAAAAAATTGGTTAAAGTAATAAGTACGAGCCAACTAATAATATGCAACAACACACCTGTCTGAATCAATCAAAATCCAGCTTGGACTCTTCACTTCTAAACGACAGTTACCTTCCTCCAACTACTATAATCTTCTTCTCCAATTGTTTCCAGAAATACAACACAAACACCACTTAACAAAACTCATCATCACTTAATTATCCATCTCCAATATTTCTTTAAGATAATTAAATTTTTGTCTTCATCATCATCATCTTTAAGCATGGTGGCAGAAGAAACCAAGAAGGCTGTAGAGGCCGCCACCGCGTCAGCCTTGGAGGCTCCACCAGCTCCGGTGGCTGAGCCGGTGAAAGCGGTCAAGGAGGTGGTGGAGGAGAAGGAGAAGTCTGTTGTTGTTCAAACCCCTCATCCTCCAGCTGATGACAAACCACATGACTCTAAGGCTCTAGCCATCGTTGGAAGTAAGTGCTTATCTTTTGCACACACCTACTTATGTGAAAGCTTGTGAATGTATCATATGCGTTGTGTTTAAGCCTTGTGAGCTTTTGCTTAAGATCATGATTTGGGAAAGGGATGTCTAATTATTGAACTTTGCTTTTTAGTGTCACGCCGCCCCTGAACTCAGAGCCTTGGGCTCGTATGCGAGACTAGCATTATAAGCATAACTATTTTAGTTGTCAAATCAACTAACTCATTATTAGTCATACCTACATCCCACTTATAAACCAATCAAATAATATCTCTACTCAAACCGATGCGAGATCTTACATTTAGAGTTGTCTTTCATTGCATTGATATATATTGTTGCATAATAACTCGGGTTTATTATTTTAGTTTAGTGTAGTAGAAGGCTAAAATATTATGATATTAGTTTTGCTCTCTTGTTGTGTAATAACTCGTGTTAATTACTTTAGTTTAGTGTACCAGAAGGCTAAAATATTTATTTGTGAATCTATTATATTAATCTTTCTGTACCAAAATTGATTGATATTGTGTATGTCATGACAGAACCATCAGAAGCTGCATTGGAGAAAAAGTCAGAGGGGTCTATTGACAGAGGTAATCAAGATCCGATTTTGATCTTCTAAACATATAAGTTTTCTGTTTGCTGTTGGTTTCCCTGGACATGGTAATGAAGATGATGAATTATTTTCATCAAATCATTTCCAGATGCAGAACTTGCCCGAGTAGCGAATGAGAAGAGGTTGTCATTGATCAAAGCATGGGAAGAAAGTGAGAAATCAAAAGTTGAAAACAAGTAAGTTTTCGTTCTTGAATTGCCTTGAACTTTTGCTTTTCTGGAAAACATACAGACATTCCTGGTGCTTCTAATCGCAGTTAACCAAGATTCAGAGCACCATGATTAGTTTTAGCGTAAATCAAATATGTGATTTTCTTCAAGTATTATGTCGATTATGACTTAACCCTGCAATCTGCAAATTAACATCAGGGCTCAGAAGGAGCTTTCAGCCATTGGAGCATGGGAGAACAGTAAGAAAGCAGCTCTAGAGGCAGAGATCAAAAAGATTGAGGTGAGGACTCATCCTCCATCTTTATACATAAATGTATTTGAGAGTGTGCATGTGTGTGTGTGCGCAAGCGTTTTTGTATAAAGACATGCTAGGAGTTGCACAATAGTGATTCAGTGCATGGTTAATGTGTCCGATTTCCAGAAACAATCCCCACGCTGAGTTAATAAATCCAGAGTAGAGCAGATGTTCCATAGAAAGCACAAATTCTGGAATGTGAACTGACAATTGTTCAGGGCTTCTTACCATATCACCTTCTAATCTTCTATGCTGTCCTGGGATACTAGTTCATCCTTCATTAGACAGTTTGATATTAGAAAAAGTTGATTTTGGTTTTCGATAAAAAGGGGCTAGGTATCCTCAGTGATATTGTGGGTGTGAATGTCTACCTAATAATGCTTGGCTAAACTGAAAAAGCACGAGGAACTTTGTTTTGAGCTTGTAAGCTCTCATATGTGTAGGAGAAACTGGAGAAAAAGAAGGCAGAATATGTAGAGAAAATGAAAAACAAGGTTGCTTTCCTTCACAAGTCAGCAGAAGAACAGAGAGCTATGATTGAAGCCAAACGAGGAGAAGACATTCTCAAGGCAGAGGAGACGGCAGCCAAGTACTGTGCCACAGGAACTGCTCCCAAGAAACTGCTTGGATGTTTCTGAAACTCTATTCTCAGGTCTGATTTGACAAAATGTTGAAGCTGGACATTGTAAATCTTCTCCTATTGAAATTTGTTTGTTACTTAACTGCATCGTATGCAATTGTAATGTATTTGTGTGTAGATACCAAGTGGAGAAGAAGTGATTAAATTTGTAAGAAACAAGCTGAACAGAATTTTCATGTAGTGAATCTACAGGTGTTTTGCAAAATTGAATTGACTCTGTCCCTAATAATGATAAACCCAAGAAATCAATCATTATGGAAGTTAAACTTCATGAAACTACAAGATCAAACTTGAGGAGACTTAATCTTTAGGCTGGTGGAGTCTATCTATTTTGAGGATTGTAATATCTTAGCCGATATGCATAACTTCAGATAGAATTCCAGTACTTGGAGACACATATTGTGGATGAGCAACACATATTCTTGATGACTAATTGACTAATCGTATTGTAAAGCAATCTGGTATAGAAAGTTATGCACAAAGGAAAAACACATAATTGATATTCTGAACAATCATAAGCAATGACTTGTCTCATTCTAGAAGTGAAATGACAAAATCGAACTTCCAATATATCACCAAAAGCTGTTGTGTTAGAAACCTGTATATATAGTAGCTCTGTGTTATCTGTTCACCAACTCGTTCTGCTAAAATTTAATCTAACTACCAGAGGAAGCCAAATAACTAGGCGAAATGCATAAGCACTAGCAACAGCAGTTGCAAAGGAACTTACAAGTCAGTCAAATTCATCTCTGAGGTAAATGGAAATATCATCAGTTGATCCATGCGCAGCTTCCTTATCATCACTGGGAAAATTCAGTAGCTTTGATACAATGTCCAAGGAATCATCCATTTCATATGATGCCGAGGAGTCTGAACCGAGCATCACACATTCTGCATCCATTTGACTGCTAAGGTGATTTGCGTTGTCCTGTTTCTCCTCTGTATAAGCTGAGCTGAGAGCCTTGCTCTGTTCAGCTTGTACTGTGACTCCTGAACCAGATCCGACCTTTGTAGAGGATGATGTTATTGACACTGGACTTTGACATGTCATGCCATCCCATTCATTAGTCTTTCGAAAGGATGCACCAACTTCAGAATTCCATAGACACAGGAAGTAGTCGCGTTGAGTTTTACTGGCTAATGATGGATTTAAAAGCAATGAGTCAATTGACAACTGACGCTCAGCTTCTACTCTAGCACTTTCCCACTGTACCATATGGTGTATTGGTGGGGATTTTGGGTCCAGATCAGTCAGCTTAACAAGGTTGGATTGCTCATTCCTATGCAGGCTGAGGCCTGTGCTGGGAGAGCGCTTTTTCAGATGCGAGTTCCAGAAGTTCTTGATCTCATTGTCTGTTCTTCCAGGTAAATAAGATGCTATGGCAGCCCACCTGAAAATTTCTTATCTCTATAAAAATGAAAGCAAAGATGGGACATGTTGCTAAAGCTTGAAACTTTTTGGAACAGTCAAGTAGAGAAATGTTACTCTGAAGATATGGATGTGTAAAAGCTGAGTTAACCGAAGGCGTAAGAAAATAAATAAAACAAGGCAATACATAAAATCTTCAGTCTATTCAAGGCGTAAAAGCCATGTTTAGTACATCCAGAGTAGATCCAATCCTTTTCCGGACTCTACACAGCCGTAACATTGTGCACTAGATTGCCCTTTATACAAACATGCAAAATCATGCTTCTGAATCAATTTCAGGAGAATATTTACTTGTTACCGACGATAGCATGTTGCTGGATGATAATATTCTCTTCCTCAGGACTGAAGGGGCCACGTTTTATATCAGGGCGGAGATAATTCGTCCATCGAAGCCGGCAGCTCTTTCCACATCTGCGCAAGCCTGGAGAATAATCAGTGAAAACGTTATGAGCTCTGAGTCTAAACTAGTGTCATAAACTTGAAAAAATGAACTTGTGAATCTCAAATTCGTTGGTTCAGAATGTTCAAACTCAAGTTATTAGTTATATCTACGACACACATTTAGCATATTGAACACAAAACAGAAGCAAACAAACCGGCGAGTTTAGGGAGAGATCGCCAAGTGCCATGACCATTATTCTTGGTGATGTAGTCAACCAAAAGTTTGTCCTCTTCAGGTGTCCATGCTCCTTTCCTCACTTCTCCATCTTTCTCACAACATGGGGGCCTTCCCATCTTCTTTGGCTTTCTTTGAAGAAACTGATGAACATCATAAAAATTATAATATAGTAGAATCAATACTGCCATTATAACTACTTAAAAAGATGTTCACAGCAGAAAGCTGCCTAGACATTAATCATGTAGCAGAAAGTTAAGTACCCTCGTAACATTATATTATTATAATGTTATAAAAAGATTTAATAGTAATAAATTATTTGTACGATTGAATAATGGAATTATTCAAATAAATAAATGCACGCTAATCATGTACATAATAATGGAAGCCATTATCGCAGCCTATTTGCATTTTGCTTCGATCAAGTCTGCACTATGCATTTATTTTTTGTGTACTAGCAAAATTTACTTCTCTGAACAACATTATTGAGAGACAAAGAACTTATCTAATGTTGTCACAAGTAAAACACAACTGTTAGAAGATGAATTTTCAACCAAGAATCAAAACACAAAAATCTTTGAGCTTAACACAAAAGTCTTGACCGCCAACGTTTTGACCCACATTTGACTAGATGTTTCACCTGTGTACATGAAGGTGGCAGCATAATGTGTGTGTGTGTGTGTGAATTGAGAGGAAAAATACTTACTCAAGATTGTTATGGAGGTCCTGATTTTGGTTCTTGTGCAGAGTGTCAAGCTAAAAGAGCTGGAATTTTTCTCCGTATTTTCGTACGAGGATGGCAAAAAGAGTGTGAAAATTTTCTTGACTGAAAATGCGATAAATATAACATTTTCTTTGTAATTGGAAATTATTGGTCAGTTTTTTCAACTCCTTTTTCTTTTTTCTTGGGTAACTTGTACTGGGGCTCCTGTGTGGTCGCTGGTGCTTTTAAGGTGCAGGTGATTTAAAAAAAAAAAAAAAAAGACTTTCGTAATCTTTTTATGATAATTGAAAATAAGTACGCATTCTCAACATCATCATTTTAATAAGATTGTTACTAAAATCACAAATTAATCTCTGCACTATAAGAGGCCTAATCAATACACTTTTCGAGAACTATTGAGGAAATTTGGTGTATTTTTCGAACGACTACAAGAAACTTGTGACTTATTTTCAGTAAACAATCTATTACAAATAACAATATTTTAGACAGAGAGGATGTATACTTATCATAGAGAATTTTAAAAGAGCTTTTATATGACTAGAGAAATCTAACATACTGTTAAAAGATCAGAAGAAGTTTGTCAAGGGGTCAAATTATAAGTTGGGAGGTTGGGCACACGGTTCCTTTATTTTTGTCTTTGATGCACGTGTCAAGATCTGGTTTGTTTTAAGGATAAGTGAATTTTTGCAAGAGATTACGAGGAAGCTGAGGTTTACAGAGGTGTCCAATAAGGTGAGACCGGGTTCGTGTTCGTCCCTCGTGGATGGTTGGAAAGGCCACAGAGCTGACAAGTGAAATTTCTTGTGGGGGCCTTGGCTTGGGGGCCAAGTTTCCGTGTACGAGTCAGATATTCTCGAAAACGAAAGTAAGGAAAGGTGTTAGCAAGTAAGGAAAAATCTTAGCGTATTTGGTAGCGTAAAAAAAAAAAAAACAGAGCTTTTCAATTAGTTTTTAATACTCCTCTAGTTTTAGGGCTTATTCGACGAAAATTAATTATTAGAATAGTTGATAGTTATCTGAATAATTGATAGATATTGTATTTTAATTGTCAAATGATTAACCAAAATGTGTTCGCTAAAATTAGCTGATGAATGTAAAATAACGTAAAGATATATTACTATCATGTTATCATTATTGTTGTTGTTATGATAATTATAATTATTAGTACTATTATAAGAATAAGATAATATATTTTATAGTTAGATATTTATTTTTTGTAATAATATTTTAATATCAAAATATAACTTTTTTTTGATAAAACATTTATATCAATATTATAAAAATTAATTTTAACATATTCAAAATTTATTTTGTCAAAAAAAGAGCTAATAAAACTTATATTTTTTTAATAGATGTTGATTAGATAGAATTTGAACTTCAATTTTATATTGTTTTGTTATTTATATTTGTGAAAGAAAAAGTAAAAATATAGAAAGAAATTAGAGAAATAGTAGAATTGCCCCAAAAAAAATGAAGAAAGGGTAGGATTGTCAAAAAAAAAAAGCTAAAAGTTATCTGAGGCTTAAATTTTTAGTTTTTGAAAAAACTTAGTTGAAACGCTACAAGTTAATATAAAAAGCTAGTTTACCGAATAGTGTTTTAACCAAGTCAAAATGTTAAAAGTTACTCAAAGGCTATTGCCAAACACACACTTAGTTGTTTGATAAAACAAATTTTCTCATTAGCTTTAGAGCCTGTTCGGTAAAATTAGCTATTAAAATATCTGATACCTGTTTTATTTTAACTGTAGCTGATAGCTATTTGCCTAACTGATTGAACAAAAGGTATTTGGTAAAATTAGCGGTTAGATTATCTAATGAATATAAAATGAAGTACAAGGACATCAATATCGTGTTATTATTATTGTTGTTGTTATGATTATAATTATTATTACTATTATAGGAATAAGATAATATATTTTATAGTTAAATAATTATTTTTCATAATAATATTTTAATATCAAAATAGAACTAATTTTTTTTATAAAACATTTGTATCAATATTATAAAAATTAATTTTAATATATTCAAATTTTATTTTGTCAAAAAACAAACTAATAAAAGTTATATTTTTAATATATATTGACTAGATAGAATTTGAAATTTATTTTTATATCTTTTTATTTTTATTTAGAAAAGTAAAGTAAAAATATAAAGAGAGATTGGAGAAAGAATAGAATTATAAAAAAAAATGAAAAAAGGGTAAAATTACCAAAAAAATAAAAAGTTAAAAGCTACCTGAAAGGTTAAAACTTTTAGTTTTTGAGAAACATTAATTAATATGCTAAAAACTAATATGAAAAGCTAGTTTGCCAAACAACACTCCTTTAACAAAATAATATTTTGACCAAGTCAAAAGATTAAAAGTTACTCTAAAAGTTATTGTCGAACACGCATATTAGTTTTTGCTAAAAGCTAAGCCTGTTTGGGAGTATTCTTGTTTTTTTGTTTTGTAAAACAATTTTCCAGAATAGTTTTTAAAAACTGTTTTAAAAAACAAAACAACAAAAAATTTGTTTGGATGGAAGATAAATTTATTTTTTTATCTTGCATAGGAAAGACCATTACACCCTTATTTTTTCTTTATATTTGTTTTTTTTCCTCTAATAAACATATATCTACATATGCATATACACACACATACACACACACATATATATATATATATATATATATATATATGTGTGTGTGTGTGTTGTATGTATAATGTGTGTGCTCTAAAAGAGACTAGAATAGGCATGGGTTGGGGTGAGGACAAGGATGGGTGGGGGTAGGGGTAGGTGGGGTGAGGGGGTGGGCTAGGGTCGGGGTAGGTGCGGTAAGGGGGTGGGCTAGGATCGGGGTAGGTTGGGGGGGAAGGAGACTAATTAAATAATGAAATTGCTCTTTTGAGAACATGTCAAAAACACATGAAAACAACAAAAAAATGTGTTTCCTTTTTTTTGTTTTTAAAAACACTTTTTTCTAGAACAGTTTTCAAAAACAATTTTGGAAAACAGCGACTTCCAAACAAGTTTTTATGTTTTTTGGTTTTCGAAAACAAAAAAAAACTGTTTTTGAAAACAATTCCAAACACCCCCTAAATGTTTTAATGTTTTAGGTAACTTTTAACTTTTCATAAATATTTTAGACAATTCTACTATTTCTCTAAACTCTCTCTACATTTTTATTTTTCATCACAAATATAAACAAAAAATAGCATAAAGTTAATTTCAAATTCTATTTGCATCAGCACATACTAAAGGGTAGAAGTTGTATTAGTCCATTTATTCTTTTTTAATTTTTAATTTCTTCAATTCTATAATTTTTTATTTCTTCAATTCTATAATTTTTTATTTATTAATTTCTAATCTTTTAATCTCTTATTAGTTTTTGCATTTTAACTTTTTAATTTTTAATCATTTTAAAATTTTTTCATTGTTCTATTTTTTAAAGTTTTGTGTTTCTTATTGTTAACATTGTATGCCATTATTAAGTGTTTTGATGATGAGTGCGGATGATATGTTTATCAGATCTTTGAATGAAATGCAAAGTTATATGCTTCATGAATGTATTAATGTTTGATGATAAATGGGTGAACTGCTTATTGCTTGATCACAGAGACTCTTGATTAGATTGATGCTTTTCTATTAAGTCTTGAAGTGTAAATAAAAGTATATTTGAAAACTAGGGTGATATAAGGATAAAGGCGAAAGACATAAGGGGTGCAAACATAGTCTTTTATATGTAAACTTCCCCTTTTTATGCACATCTCAATGTGTTTGGCTCTTAAGTTATATGCACTAAAAGTTTTTTAAATTGTTTAAAATGTTTTTAAAATACATATGGGTTTTAAAAGACTACTTTAAACCTTGTTTTAACAAAAAGAAAATTTAAAACTAAAATATTTTTGAAAATCAATTCAAATTCTCTTGTGGTAGAAGGGTGCGATAGATCGCAAGAGAATGAACTTCGACTGTTAGTGAGGCTTGAATTATATAGGGCAACAACATGAAGTCAACTGTATGTATTGGCGCTGGATCTCGTAGGAACTTCTTATGTTCCATCTTTTGGCCTATCTACATTCCAGAAAATTTATACGCTCCATGACAAAGAAAAAAGTAGAGTCTTGGTCAGAGCAAACCGCCCTATTCTATTACTAGACATAATTAGGAGAAGCTCATCCAAAACTAGAGCTAGAAACACCTTATTTCCTTTCGTTCCCATTGGCAGTCGAGGGATGTGATCGACCGCCATGACAGGGATCTTGAATGCACATGAATTATCAATAGAAATTTTATTCAAAGCTAGTCTTTTTAGCACAATCATACAACCTTATATACTCCCAACATTTTCAAATTTGAACATCCCCGTGTGTTTAATAGTTATTTTATGTGGTGTGGATATAAGTACATTGATTTACAAGAGCCAAAAACAACTTTGTGCACTGATTGAGACAATCACAAATCAGAGTGTATTATTTATTCTTTTTAGATTTGAGCCAAAAATTTTATGAGCTATCACTATTTTATTAGTCTTTCGATAATTAAAATAGTTGGTTGAGCGTAACAAATTGAAAACATCTAATCAATAAGTGAGTTTTTGGGATTTTGCTTGAATCTAGTTGATTCAAGTGTCATACATTAATTTTTGAGCTGAGCCAACTTTTGAAAAATTTGAGGTTTTTAGCAAAGTATGTAAAATTCTCGAGTTCGAGACTCTGAAAGTTGATGTAGGTTAGTCCGAACCACTATAAATCCCATTCCTTTTTCTTGTCTTTTTTTATACTCTTTACGTGGTTTAATTATCCGCTTCATGTGTTTGACTAAATTATCCAACCAAATTCAAAAGGCCGAAATTCTTAAAATCCTTCTTTATTCAACCCCCTTAAAGCGTTTCCGACCAGCACTTATTTTTTAATTTTCTAAATTTTAACTTTAATTTCATATTTTATTTTTAAATTTTTTCTTTTTAAATTTTAATTCACCAATTTTTTTTAAATTATTTTATCTTTCTTAATATTTTAATTTTCTAAATTTTAATTTTTTAACTTTTCATTTTATTTTAATTCATTATTTTTATTTTTGCTTTTTATTTTTTGTTGATAGTTATGCAAGCACTGATTGGCACTTCAAAATGACTTAAAAATAGATAATATAAATTCTTATGTGACATTCAAAAATTATCTTTGTTTTAAACCATTGGTTTAGACATTATTTCGGTGCTTCTTAATCCTTTCAAAATGGCAGCAACATAAGTTTTTTTTTTTTGTGATTTCTTTCTATCTGAAAATTCTATGGAAATTTGATCCACGTGATACATACACTTTGAATCAAACAAAGTTTGATCAATTCCAACATAATTTCCTTTTGAATTGAAAACTTGCTCAAACTAGATTCTTTCGATTTCTATATTGGTGATATATTTACGAAGTTGTTCAATTTTCAAGAATCTTATGTGGCAAGCTAGAATAATTTAAAAAAGAAGAAGTTTAAATATAAAATAACTAGTATAATTCCTGTGTAGTTCATGGACAAATGAGTATTCTTATGTTTATTTTTGATAATTAACTTTTGTAATTTATGTGAGAATAAAATATAAATATATTTTATAAAATTTAATTTTAGTAAATCTTCAATAGTGATAATTACATTTTCTTATGAAATTTCTATAGTAATTGGAATGAGTATCTAAATTGGGAAAAGTAAAAGTATAAAACAAATGGTCTTGTACAATAGAAAAAAAAATAGAAGATAAATAGTGTATTTTATTAATTTTATTAGTTTTAAAAATTCTACTAATCTTGTGTAAGGAAATAATAAGTAAAATAAATAGATACAAACATAAAATATAAATAAATCTTTTAGCAAGTTTTTAACATTAACCATAATTGAAAATAAAAAAAGATGACATGATCCAAAAAAAATATAGAAGAAGAATAATGCAATATTAAATTTTTTGACTTTGAAAAATCAAATAATATTAGAAAGAGAACCATGAATGAAATAAATAGATGCATTTCCATATATAACTTTGATATACTTTTACACATAAATAACCATATACATAATTTAGCATAAGAGAGAAATTGAAAATTAAATTATTTTATCTTTGAAAAGGTGATTTTGGACGGAAAATATGCAACAACAACACGACATGTAACAGGATTAAATAAGGCATTAACATTATTTTATATAATATATAGGTTACTAATTAATTAATATTTTAAATAACATTTATTTATGAATTATTTTTATTATGCACTAATTTATTATCTATTATCTATTGTATTCTTTACCATTGAAATAATTAAATTAATTTAACACGCCATATTTATCCATTGATATTTTCTCTATTAATTTATTATCCGTTATATTTTCTATTATTTATTATCTATTATCAAAATTTATTATTATTTTTAATTTGAGGATTTAATTTCTAAAAAATTAATCCTTAAAACAACATTTATTTGAAAATTTTAAAAGATTCAATTTAAATTTGTCGTCTATTTTAAAAGCAAATAAATCTAATTAACATCTACTATTCTTTTTTTTTTGGGTTAAACCCCTTTGAGAATTTAATTGCTAAGCAATTAATCCTTAAAGCAATATTTATTTGAAAATTTCAAAAGGTTCAATTTAAAATTTTTGTCTATTATGAAAGAAAATAAAACTAATTACCGTCTATTATTATTATTATTATTTTGGTAGACCCAGATTTGAACCTAGGACTTCACCCATGAAGAGATAGACTCAATCATTTAAACTATTAAAAACAAATCAATCTACACAGAGCAAGAAGACTAATTTATCCTTATCTTTATTAAAATTATTCTATTTTCATGCCTATGAGACAGGCCACATCAACTTTATTGTATATGTCAACCTACCTTTTGCACTTATTTTCCACTATTGAGCAAGAATAAGTATACCGATTGGGTTTCTATCTCATTTGATCCTATCTTACTTTTGTGTTACTTTTGCTCCTAAAATAAGTGCATATATCTCTTGTTTATCTATTATGCAATTACACATGCATATGTATTTATATTCAGTTATTTCTATCAATTTATTATTATCCTTATTGGAGATGCAATGTGATTCAAATTAAGCTTAAAATAATATTTATTTGTAAAATTTGAAAGTCTATAATTAAATTTATCATTTATTAAAAAAGTAAATCTTATTTAATGGTTTCTATTAAAAATT
Source organism: Cordia subcordata (assembly GCA_028554755.1). Taxonomy (NCBI): domain Eukaryota; kingdom Viridiplantae; phylum Streptophyta; class Magnoliopsida; order Boraginales; family Cordiaceae; genus Cordia; species Cordia subcordata. The sequence goes on along the minus strand of JAPTOF010000003.1, from coordinate 1,744,362 downwards.
GATTGGTTCACACGAGCACAAAATAAAAAGATATTACTTGAATGGGATTAGGATCCTCTCATAGTATTAATTGTTTCATATTAATATGAGAGAAAAATCATCATCATTCATGTATATAGAATAAAATCTCAATCATTTATGAAATTTAAGTTTGAAAAAGAGTGGGTAATGAGAGAGAGAAAAGGCATTTTAAAAAAAATTAACTTTTTCGAAATTTGATTATCACTAAAGACCGAAATGATATGATAATTACATAAACGATTAAGATTTTTTTAGACTAATATAAAAGAATTATTGATACGAGAGAACCCTAATGCATACTAGATCAAAATTTTGTGGGTAAGTAGCAAATGCTGACGATACAACAAATAGTTATTGGCTTATTGCGCTTTTTGCTTTTGCTACGCAGATTAGGAGGTGCATGTACAATTAATCTCTTTCATTTTACTTTGTACTCTCGATGAAATTAAATGTTTACAGCTGGTAATAGCCTCTCCTACATTAATTTTAAAATAAATGTGTTAAATTTATAGTAAACTATTATTAAATAGTAGTAATAAGTAGTTTGATTTGAGTGCCACGCGTTGCAACTAATTTAAAAGTTTGAAAGCACCAATAAGAATGTGCAAGGATATCGTTGTAATATATTTATGAAGAGGAATTAGGGCTCGTCTTGATTAATTTTAAAAAAAAATTGTTAAAAAAGTATCTTTTTTGAAAAGTTAAAATTTGAGGCTTCTAATAAAAGTTAAAATATAATTTTTAGCTTCAACTTTTTTAAAAAAAATTCTATTGGAATACTTATTGTAAAAATGATATATTTTTTAAAAAAATATTTTTTTATAAAAAAATTCAATCCAAACAATATGAAATCATTTGTGTAATTAAACTAATACCCATATCTTACAACTATATATTTGATTATTCTATCTGAAGGAATAAAGTGCAGTCAATTTTTTTAATAACCTTATTAAATTAAATTTGTTATCTAGTTAAAGGTTTCGGCTTTGCTGCTTCTTGTTGAATTTTTAAATCCACGTAAGAACCACGTTTGATTCTATGCAGTTGTCTCTTTCCCAACTTTTTTTGCCGCCCTTGCTTCGTAAGCTTTTCTTCCTCCGCGTATGGCCATCTTTTTGAGGGCACACAAAAGAATAACTTCATCACCAATTAAGTAGCTTTTCCACTGCTCCTGCTATATTAAAGAACCACCCTGTTTGCCTTCTGTGCCACCAAAAGCGCTTATATGTCCTTCATCTTTACATCGAAAGATAGCCTTTCAGCTTTTCCATGTATTGCCAAATATTTTAGGTTACCCCTAGTGTTATATATACCTAATTTTGCCACTAATCCCTTGTCTTGTCGCCTCGGTGTAATCGTCCTCGTGTTTTGTAAAACGTTACGCGTTGGCCCCGGCCTTAGTTTATAAGGCTTTTGTGTTTTCTTGTATTAGAAAGAACCAAAAAGCAATTTTTTGTGCATTGCTAACATTGAAAAGCTAGCAATGGTAAAGCTAACCATAGTTGGGAGGATAAGTGATGGGTTGCCACTTGCCCAAGGCCCAAGGTATGTGAATGAAGAGAATGATAACTTCTCAAGCTACAAGCAACAAGGAGAGCTCATCCTCGAAGAAATCTCAAGAGGAGCCTTGCCACCTTCAAAGATGACAATCCATGTTGATCACCATTGCTTCAAGTATTCTTTTCTTCTAGTCGCTATTCACATTTTCTTATCCAAAGTAGAATGCCTTAGTTCATCTTTTTGCAACTTAGGAATGATGGAATTTGACACGACTTTTTATCATTTCCTGAAAGAGAAGAGAATATTATTGAATAATTTATCATATGATAAATGCCTTCGATCATTGTAACAGCTCGTCCCACATTGAATTTTTTTTGGGGTGCATATATTTTGGACCCATTAAGTAGGTTCAAGTGGTTGTTAGCTAGTAAGACTAACTTCAACAAATCTCCTAAAACATAAAAATCTCCATATTTAGGGGTTTTGTTAATAACAAAGTGCTGCACAGCTCCCCTATCCTATTCCCAAAATTTTAAGTTTTTTCCCAACTCCAAAACAAAATACTTATATATATATATAGGGTTTTTTTTTTCATCCCCCAAAGCCAACTTCAAATCCCATCTCCCATTCCCATAACTTTAAGACTGCAACATTATAAAATAGGGGAGCTGTTGGAGTGAAACTGAAATTGTGATTCCCTAAACTGAATGTTTGATAAAAAATAGGAGAGCTGTTGGAATAGAATTAAAAATAGGGATCCCAAAATATAAGAAAATGGCTCAAATCACTTAAATTTAAGGGAAAAAATAGGGGAACTGTTAGAGATAGCTTAATGCCCTTCTATTCTATGTGGGATTTAGGTGTTATAAGTGGTATCAAAGTAGGTTCTGTGCGGATTCTATACCTCCTAGGTCTTTATTGTGGTTATGTTTGTTTTTTGCTGGCGAGAATGCTGTGTTAGACGGCACTGTGTTATTAAGGGAGAGTCTATATCGCCTTCCCACAATTAATCAAAGGATGAGTGCTTTTACTTTTTGATTCACTGGTTTTCAGTTACATGGTTGAGAATGGAATTTGCTATATGACACTCTGTGATTCTGCATATCCGAAAAAGCTGGCTTTCCATTATTTACAAGATTTGCAGACAGAGTTCGAAAAGTTTGAGATGAGTATCATAGAGAGGCTCACAAGACCATACAGCTTCATCAAATTTGGTAATTTACTGATACAAAAAAGATACATATGACAGTTTTTGCTCAAATATTTAGTTGCAGAAGCAGAGACATTTCGGGGATAATATTGATTGTTTGGCTAACAGATGGAATCATTGGCAATATTCGAAGACATTATGCGGATACAAGGACACAAGCAAATCTGTCGAAGCTAAATGCTAGTCGCGGACAACATTTAAATATTGCATCAGAAGAGTTGTCACGAATAGTAGAAAGAAGAAGTAGATCAGGTAGGCTTATATAATCGTTGTTACTTGCTTTCGCCTTCGATTGAGTTCACGGTAGGCTTCAAAATTCCGCAGAAGCAAGTAATCTTAATTGATTGTAACAGAAATGTTGGAGAGAGCAATAGAAGCACATCGAAAAAGTTCCCACTTATGGAGTTCCACAAGACTTGAGGTATGGCCACTGCAGAGCAATATAGTACAAGTGGTGCATATTTCTTATGTTCTTGTGCTTAGTTGTGCTGTTGTGCAATCTTGATAACCATTGATTTTACATCAATTTTCCTCAGATCATTGCACTCAAATGGACACCGATAACGATCCTGCTTGTGGTTGCTATAGTTCTTCTCTGGGCCAGCTTGAATCTTAGAGATGAGTTACTAATGATTCATTTCTGAGATTGCTTGGATGAGGTGTCTTTTAACTTCATGTTTCTCTTAGTTCAAGAAAATTTTACTTCTCAGGATGCATATGCGCAACTCTTTTCTGCATTGCTCACATGATACTTGGCTGAGGTGATATTATACAAGATAACAATGCATTGGTTATAACTTACAGCTTGCTGATTATAAATTTATAATGACTGAAATGTATGCAGAAGTTGGCCCAATGTATGTGCAATGGGGTTCAGGGGAGGGGGAATTTAGCAGCAAACGTGTTCCTGATCTACAACTTTAAGAAATTATAACTTGCTTTTTAAGGAAAGAGAGAAGTCGTGCTCATGAGAGACTCTGCAGTCGAAATGTCAAAGGAAATATGATTCCATTTCATAAGAATTGAAATTAACAATTAATGTCACTTAGGGTCTGTTTGAATTGACATTTTTTTTCAGTAAAAAACACTTTTTTTTTTGAAAAAATTATATTAAATTGGTAATAATTATTTGATCTGGCTTCCAAAAAAACTAAAACTCTGAAAAAAGTTTAAATACAGCTTTTTTTAGAAATCAGAATTTTCAGCTTCTTAAAAAAAATTATTTTTCAAAAATTGTTAAAAAAAGCGCTTTTGAAAAAAACAAATCCAAACAAGCCCTTAGAATCTATGTTTAACTACCATAACAAAGGAATGCAAGTATGGAAAAGACTCCATAACATGAGAAATGTCCAGATTTCGAAAATCTAGAAGAGAATAGACAAAAAGGAAAAACCCTAAAGTCCAAAAAGTTTCACAGCAAGTAATCTATATATAAATATATAAATTAAGGTACATGTTAAAAAAAGCCACATGTTCTCTTCTCATGCAAGTTTTTTTTCTCTTCAAAATTTATTTGTATTAATTCATTTTATACCTAAATTGAGCAATATTTTTAAATTCAAGTAATTTATACTAATTAAAGTCATATTCATACAATTATTTTATTTCCTAATCGAAAATAACGATATATGTTCAATTATAAACAATTTCATAATTTAGTTATTTGTAAATAATTCAACATTATATTTTTGGTCAACTAAATTAGTATTTATGTATATATATTACCCCCTTTTGTATACTTCCATTATTTTTTTCCAAGTTTATTTCATTTTACAAAAAATATGAAAATTAACTATCAATAATAAATAAAGACAATAAAAATACTAATTTGTTCTGTGTATCGTATGGGTGTAATATATCATACTTTTATTACATATTATATCTTACTTGAATTCCTGAACTTTATATGACATTTTAATGGATTTTTGAATTATAAATAGTTTTTCAATTATTAGATAATTTTTATTCAAACTCTTCTAATTATTTTTGTTATTGAAAAAATATGGTCTCTATTCAAAATTAAATATTGATAATTTGACTTTTCCTTCATAAGTAACTAGAATGATAAATTTTTACATTTCTAATACAATTGTATGTTTATATCTTGGAGATTAAAAATAAGCTTATTTTGAAAATAGAATACATGACTTTGTATATTACTTTTATAGAACATTTGAAAATATATATTATATTTCTTTTAACTATAATATTTAAAAGTGATACACTTAGATTAATCCTATCATTTTTTTTCTTATTTTGTAATCCCTATATAAAGTCATATATTTCAATACATGATTAGTATTAAAAACTAACAAACAATAAATTTTCGAATATATATTTATATTACATCATCAATTAAAATTCAAAAATTTATTATAAATAATAAATAAATAGATGAAAAACATGCATTTGCCCATGTATTACATGGGATATACTCTACTTTGAATTTCATATCTATGAGATTTCATTGAAAATATATAACAAAAACTTAAAACACCAAAACAAGCATCTCCACACAATTTTTTTTTTCAAATTTAATTCTACTTGCTACCCTTGAACCACCCCAAACCCCCCCCCCCCCAATTTCTTTGGTTTGCCTCCGTGGCGGCTATTTTTGCTCCCATTACGTCTTGTTTTACTTCAATTGCATCCAGGTTTTCCAAAATTTTTTGTAGGATCTCCTCTTTCTCTTCAACTTTCTTCCTAGTGACCTTCTTAATAAGTACTTTTTGTTAGCTTATGAGCTGGAAGGAAAAAAAAAAAAAGCTGCAGATAATAGCTTTTTTTTTTAAAGCAACAGCTTATTTTTTTTAGAGCTTATAAACTAATTGGTCAAATCATTTGGAAATACTTTTTTGTTGTTCAAAAATTTACTTTCTGACCATTTATAATTAATGATATGTGATTTTCAATCTTTTTAATTATTATTCCCACTTATAGACACTTATTTACCAAATATATTAGCTGTTTATAAGCATATATTATCTATACACATCTCTACTTATTTATTATTTACTTATAAACACTTAAAAATTAGGTTAACCCAACATACTCTAAGCAGGGGTGGAGACAAGAATTTAACATTGGGGTGCAAATATTAAATTAAGAAGATTGATGATATTAAATATTAAACAAGCGTAAAGTCTAGATGGCCACTAAATATTATTTAATAGTATCTATAAAGAATAGTATTTTCAAAAAATAATATAAGATTTCGTAAAGAAACATTTATTATTTTAGTCAATGTTGTGCTCATATCTCTTCCATATAACAGTATTTATCAATAATATGAACATTTATACAATTTCTTATTCGATATCGATAACCAAACTATTTGTAATAAAATTATTTTTCAGTAAAATAAAAATTTTAATTAAAAAACTTGTTTTATAGTTGTTGTTTAGACACAAAAACAAAAAATAAATTAGTACAGTGAAAGAAATTATGAATTTCTACTATTGTTCAATAAAAATATAAGCCTTGGGCCTATTTCTAATTCATTTTCTTTTATCTCGACTTAAATATTTTAATTAATTAGACAAAAAATAGAAGATAAAAGTTGAATCAATGCGCATCACTATATACTTAAATTAAGATTTTTTTAGTTAATTAAGAAGTTTCACACATATTTTAAAAAAATAAAAATTTAGAATAAAAGGAATTTATAAAGGCTTGGGGGCCAGGCTCCCCTCCAACCCCTGTCTCCACCCTTGGCAGAGCTCACAAACATGTATCCACGGGTCGACGGGTCGGGTTAACCCATTTATCCGGTGGATTAGGCGAGCTATTTTGACGGGTTAAATAGGTCTCTTTGGCGGATTCATGGGTCGTTTTTTGTGGGTTCTGCAGGTCCTTTGGCTGGTTAAGTGAGTTCGCGGGTCATTTTAGTGAGTTAGGCGGGTGCACAGATCATTTCAGTGGGTTAAATGGTTCATTTTGATGAGTTTGTGAGTTGACCTATTTGTCTAGTGAGTCATTGAACTCTCGATTCTAATCCTCTTTTTTGGCGATTAGGCAGTTCGACTCGCGGGGCTCAATACGTTTTGCCACCCCTAACTTTAAGTGAATCTCTGTTCTCTATTGTTGGAAACTACTAAGAGAATAAGTTTTTGAATCCTCTCGTTCGGTTATACTACCTCTGAAATCTATAAATTTTCCTTCATTTCCGTAAAAGCAAGCAATGGAGACTGTTTCAATCAAGTAACAAAGTTTTATATTTTGTGCATAATATTTGGCAAAAAGGTTTTAAACATTGGTCTGTGAGAGACTAAGTCGGCTCGGGGTCAGTATGTTTCCTTTTCATGTTGATGCAAAATGCAACCCTAACTACAGATATATCTAGATTGGCCTTTTTTTAAAAAAAAAATATTTTTTTTATTTTTTATTTTTTACAATAACTATTTGTCTTGGATTTTAGAAAAGTTAAAACTTCAAAAAATACTCAAATAAAATGTTTTCAGAAGTCAGAATTTTTAATTTTTTTTTAAAAAAATTCTTTTAAAAAATTATTAAAATTATTATAAAAAAAATACTTTTGAAAAAACTCAATCTAAATAAAACCCATAACGAAGTTATCCAAATTTACAAACCCCATAATGAAAACATGCTCTTACATGCGCCATAGGTGAAATAGAAGTCAAAGAACTTTAATATCCTTCTTATCTTTCTTCCCATAAGTCTTCTCCTTAGTTTGGCAAGAAACAGACTTTGTACGTAATAAACCTTCGGAAGCACAAAATTATATTGTGTGGCAAACTCCATAATGTTACCAAATGGCAACCGCCAAGCCTAAATCAACATTTATCCATTGGATCACCAATCTCATGCCTAATCAATTAAACAATAAAAGCTCCCTCTACTTCAGTCACTGTCGCCATTTCAGTCACTTTCGCCAAGTCCAGGGTTACATTGCCAGATATAGGGACTACTCCAAGTGCTCCTATATCTAACCACACACTTTTTTCACCCAATAACAAAACAAACTCTTGTTTGTCAACACTGAAAAAATAGTTTTTTCAAATAACTTTTAGCCTTTTGATTGCTAAAAGTACCACTTCATCCAAATTATAGTCACTTAGTAAAATAATATTTTGAGTATTTTTTTCAGGTAACTTTTATTAAGTAGCGATTGATAAGACAGAATGAATTTAACAAGAACAAAATGAACTAAAGAATGGAATGAGCTTGGGAACGGGATGGACTTGGTAATGAATATACCATGCTTGATATACTCAAGGAATAATGGTAGAAATGGGTGTGTTGGTTCTAAATTTATTTTTATTGTTTTATTCTATTTTATTTTTATTTCTTATTTTATTTTAAATTTAAATTTTATTTTTATTTTCTATTTTTCATTTTTTATTTTTAAAATTTTTATTTGTTATTTTAAAATTATATTTTTATTTTTAAATTTATTTTTTTTATTTTTATTTTTAATGCAAAATGCTAAATGTTAATTTTTGAAAAATTATTTTAGTCATTTGACCATAAAATCTCATTCCCACAAATATGGGAATGAGTCATTCCCATAGGTTTGGTCAGGAATGGCTATTCCCATATCCATAGGAATTGGATACCCTTGGGAATGTAATTCGTTGACTCATTACTCATACTAAATATGGGATTTAGAAGAGAGTCAAAAATTTCATTTCATTTCTAACCTATTTTTGTATACCAATCACCACCTTAGTGTTTGGAGTACCTTTACATAAACATAAAAATTTTAATATTTCATACAAGGTTTTAGTATTTCAACTTTTTTTGGCAATACTACCCACATCCCAATCTTTTTCCTTTTATCCTTCTAATATTTCTACAATTTAATCTTTTGTTTTTTTACAAATATAAATCTAATAATCAATTTCAAATTCTATCAACATCAGTATTTGCTGAAAAAAATGTAAATCTCATTACTCCATATACTATTTTTCTGCCGTAAAAAAGGGAACTTTGGATCTATTAGAAAATTTTATTTTATAGTATTGTTGCAACAATCAAAAAATTATTTTACCTTACTTCAATAAAAAAACATAATTATAATACAACATATCTAATTATAAAATAGAATACTTTTAAATAATAAAAAACCATTATAACCATCATAACAGTAATAGTAATAATAATTTGATGCCAATAATTTTTCACATTATTTTATATTTATTAACTAATTTATCAAACACATGTAACTGTTCTAAGGTACATAAACATCTAGTTTTGCCAAACAAGAGCAAAAGAGTTCAAAGATCGAAAATATACACATAGTAGTCTAAGCCCTGCGTGATGTTGGGTATGATATATAATTTTTTATTTTATATTTTATACAAATTGAAGGTGAATCAATTTTATTAAGAAATTAATTGTAGGTGTAAATATCTTAAGATGGGGGAGGGGGTGAATTAAGATATCTAAAAATTTTCGTCTTTAAAAATTCACCAAAAAATTAAACAATTTTTCTTAAGCAAAATATCAAACACAAAGATATCAATCAAGTAAATAATGTAAATGAAAAGTAGATAGTAGGAAGACAAACGATTTTTAGGTGGTTCGCCTGAGTCTACATCCACTGTCTAAGGATGCTCCCTTTAAGAGTTCAACAATCTTCACTAAAATGTTTCTTCAACTTTTGGTGAAGCAAAACCAAGTTATACAACTCTTTGAGACCACTTCTCAAAGAGCCCAAGAAATTTCTTCTTTAGGATTTTTCCACACTCCTTGAAAGTTTACCAAATGTTCTCACAATATTTTCAAGTTATTTAAGTGTGTATACAACTAAAAAAAGTGTGAAAATAATGAAACAAAGATTGGTTCTTCTTACAAGAAAATATAGCAAGCAAAGCTCCTAAAAGCTTAAAGATTTCACAAGTGTAGCTTAAAGATTTCAACAATTGAATGATGATTTTAGATTTTACAAGCTTGGATTAATGATTTTAAGTAAGTTTGGATGAGTATTTAAAGAGAGATTTTGTGGTAGGGTTTGGTAGGTGAAGAGAGAAATGAATTTGGGGTTGAACGGTAATAAAATGGCTAGTGCATGTAATGCAGAACTCACCCGGTCAACCAGCTTACCCCTTTGCTTAACTAATTAGGCCAAATGCCTTAGTCGATCGACCGGCTAGGGGGTCCGGCTTCATCATTCCTTTTTTGTTTTGGCTGAGCAACCTCCCTAGTCAGTCGGTCGACCGGCTAGGGGGTCCGGCCACCACAGAAAAGCTGAAGCAAAACCAAATAAGTCTGAATCAAATTTTGACAAACATTTATAACACTAAATCAACTCAAAACACTTTGTAAACACTCAAAACATTCTGTTAAACAAATTTTCAAAGCTTGGGCCCATTCCAAAACATATGTTGTGCTATATATGCATTCAAAACATTGTTGTGCTATTTGAAAGACAATATTCATGAGATTAAATGGAAGTCATGAAAAAGATGGAGGTTTGAGCTTATTACTTGTGAATCTAAGGTATTTCAGAAAGAGCAATGTCTCTGGTACCTCTTATGATGCTTCTTCTCCGCCTTATGACTTCTTATCTTCTTTTCTACAACTTTTGAGCTCTTTGACATATAATGTTGTTCGTGGCTTATTTTCCTTCATCTTCTAAGCATCTATCTTTACAATTTATATTTAACACTCAAAAGATGCTTTTTAGTAACATTATCATATTTATCAATAATGCATATCAAATTTTTCATCATCAAAATCAATAATAAGTATTTAGTCAACATTAATTCTTCAATTTATCATAGGTATGTTTCTTTTGATTGAAAAAAGGGATTTTGTATTTTTTGGGAACAAAAAATTAGGTTACAAGAATGAACGGTTGTGTTAAATACTCTAGATCTATCCTTTTTCCAACCATTACATACGTGAAACATTTGGCTAAATGGCAGACATTGCATAGTACAAGTTTAAAGTGTTAAATTCTTTTTTTTTTTTGCAATACAATAATATCTATCAAATAGTACAATTTTAAAATTTTATCTCGGCTTTAAAATTTTAATTTTTTTCCTCGCAATACATTAATATATGTCAAATAGCAAGATGTTTATAGAATGTTGTGCAATATTTAGGAAGGAACAATGCATTAGTACTGTTGAAAACTTGGTTTAATATATGTTAATTATATTTTAATAATGCCACAATTGTATTTCTATATTATCTAATTACTATTATTTTTAAGAATATTGTATATCTTGAAGCATTATTGGAGCAAAGAAAAAGAGATAGAGCATGGTTCATGAAGCTTGGGTAACTTGTAGTTATAATTCTTTTCTTCTTTTAGTCTTATGTTAAGTTGATATTAATACATAAACAAATGCTATGAGCTCAATAAACTTAGTACATTGTTCATAAGTCTTGTTCTCTTATACTTGATCATCTTTTCTCCGTAATACATAATTATATATCCTTTCTATTCTCTTAAACTTATTATTATATGTGCACATGCTTTCATTTGCATTCAAAACAACTTTTCCTGTAGAAAATTTAGCTTTGAAGTCTATATTTTTGCATTATGGAGCTGCATGCACTATAGTATTATCTAGTATATTGGTATTTGATACTTTGATAGACATATGTGCTTATATGTATGTGTGTGTGTGTGTGTATATATATATGTATGCATGTATGTGTGTGTGTGTATATATATATTGCATAGCTCTGCAATAAAAGTACACTATTTTGAGTATAAAGTTTGCACTATATGTAAATGAGTATTCTTGTATAAGACTATTACCTATTAGATAAAACTATTTGATGTAAAAGCTTTTTCCATGCATAAAATTTGAAAATCTTATTTTAGGTTGATTTGATCTTGCATTTATTATTTGGAAGATAAGTTGGTGTTAGCATTTATTATTGACTTGATCTTATATGAATAGTGGTTACCTTGAGCTATATAATTCTGAGAAAAACGTTTTACTGTTGATTAGATGTATAGTAACTTTTTGGTAAAAAGTTAAAACATCTTTTTCAGCATTTTCTGCAACTACCGACCTACACAGGCAGTCGACCGGCTCTGTGCTCCGGAAAAAATAGTGAGCATTATTGCTCTACCGAAAGAGCCTACCGGTCGACCGGTATAGTGTTTTGGTATGACCCTTTTGCCTACTGGAACTATCGGCATACCCAGGGGGTCGACCGGTAGAGTGTTCTGGTAGCTCCTCTGAGTTGTCTTTAAAATTTCACCATTGGGAGACTTAATTTTTGGACTTATAAATACACCCCTCTCCTCCCAACTTAGGTATAACTTGATCAAAATATATCTACAAGCTTTCTAAGCATTCAATACACTATCTTTTCTGCAATCTTACTTCATTGATTGCATATTATTAGCATTCATTGATCAAGTTCTTGAGCATATAAATTGCTTATCTACTTAGAGCAACATAGGAAGGTTTAAATACCTTTGTGCATTTGCTCACAAGAAGTTCTTGTATTTCAAAATCTCTACTATTATATTGAGTGTGAGTTTCTTTATTTTTGGGTAGCATAGTTGTGAGGAACTTCGCTCAAGAGTGAAGGGTTGAAATCCTCAAATATTGGACTTATACGTGTGGTCCTTGTGGTTGTGATCAGCGTTCTATGCTTCTACAATGTACTAAGCAAGAAGCCATTTCACTAGTTAAGTTTCTGAAACCCTAAGGGAAGACGTTAGGTAGTGGACTAGGCTCTCGGGAGTTCGAACCACTTTAAATCGTTGCGTTTGATCTTCTTAACCCTATACTTTTTATATTTCAAGTACTTACTTTAAATTTTGTATGTACTTTTACTTGAAATATTTGTTAAGAGTTTTAAGTGCAAATTTGTACTAATAATCCAATTCAACCCCCCTCCCCTCTTGGATTCATTCTCTAGGCAACAAGTACAATAAAAAATTTGAAAAAGAAAAAAAAAGTAATCAATGCAGCAGATACGACATAGTATAATAGAAGAGTGGGGATGATGCATGGCTAAATTTAATTGGTTGCAAAATGAGAGAGAAGCCTTGTGGTGCATTTAATTTTATTTTAACATATAACAATAGATGGATACTAGAATTGCTTGAGCAAAGCAATGTATGGCATTGATGTCTGCAATATCTTGCAGATATCCAAGCTGTCCTTATCCTTAGGTTAGCAAACTTCAGCCCAAGACACTTTGGCTTCTTTGGAATTGTCCATATTACCCTTCCACACAAATGTCGCCTAAGGGCTCATTTGGGTTGTTTTCTTTTCTTTTTTTTTTTTTGTTTCCAAAAAAATGTTCTTTTAGAATGACCATCACATGACCATTTTTAGAGTTAAGATGGAAATCAATTACGTCACTTTTGCAAACATTGAGAAATAAATTGGTGATTATTAAAATAATTGGGACCAAATATATTACTTTTGAAATAATAGAGACTAAATTAACACTTTCTGAAATATTTGTGAAACTTGCCCCAAATGAATTATAAATTTTGATTATTTGAGTTGGCAAGTATTTCTAAGGTATTCATTTTTCTTTTATTGTTTTGTCCTCTACTCAGTGTTGAACCCAAAAGATCAAAACCTTTATATAATTCATAGATGTGATAATTAGTCTGTCTTATTTGAATAGTATATATACACCTACTGATCACAACAAAAATGCAAATTCTCCACGCAAACATAGATCAGTTATCTCCACATGATAAGATAAATTCGATATTGAGTACTTTTAAAAGAATGAAAGGAAAGGTGTGAACTAATTTCATTGGAAATCAATGGACATATGGACGTGTGACGTCTAGTGTGTGAGTGTAGGGTCGTATCTTCAAGGAGGCTAAACTAGATTTGCTCCTACAATCTAGTGTGTCCTAAGAAGCTACAAAATAACTAATTAAACTTCTTTTAGGTTTTTTTAGACACTGAAGATGCAAGGGAAGTAATCTAATGCTAAAGTCAAAACTATTAAACTAAGTGAACGTGTGTGATGGTGAAATGGAAATCAAACTACCTAAGAAGGACGTAAACACTAATGGAGAAGCCTAGGGTAAATCCTATTGGATTATGGGCACTTTACACTTTCTTTGCTAGGGCTTGAATGATGGCATAAAGGGTTGGGAGTGCTCTTGATGCTAGAAATCCAAATAGCTACCGTATTAACTTTATGGCCTCGATACGAGTCTATCCCTAGGCATCGACTACCTAGAGTATAGCGTGGTCCTTACGACCTAAGGGTTTAGGGCCAGCTTTTTAGATATTCTAGGTAATGTTGGTTGTTCTATACTTAGTGCCTAAGTCATTAGTTGGGTTTAAAACTAAGAATTAAGTCATTCTAAGTAGGGTTAGACCATTTGAAGCCCTATTAGTTGGGTTTAAAACTAAAGAACCCTCAATCTATCCTAAACATCAATTATGAATCAACAACCAAGCATAATATCAAGCAATTATGGCATTTAAAGCTTATTTCCACATAAGCTCAACAAGTGAACTTCCTAATTACTCAAAGACAAGTAAATTAGAAGCCATAGAATTATGTCATAACTTGCATACATGGTATAGCCTTTAAAGGCTCAATTTCATACATGTTTAAAAGGGGATTCTCAAAATAACTCATAGACAAGTTGATTTGAAGTCAAAGAAACGTTTCATGACTCACATGTATGAAGATTATAGCATGCTTTCATCCAAAGAGGCAATAACATAAGCACATAGACATGATTATAGCTAAAGTGTTCTTTCATGGAAACCCTAATGCAAGCTCATCGACATACTTGAAATAGGCTATTAAAGCAAGTAAAACAAAGCACATATATACAAGCCATAGATAGTTTACAAGTAAATTATTCAAAGCCCTAAATCTATTTGACAACATACAAACAATCCTAGATTTGAAATTTTAACTCAACATATCCAAATACATAAATTAAATATGAAATTAAGTAAGATTTACATACTAGATGTTAAATTTTACGAAAAATAAGCATCACTAAAACAACAGAGAGGGGCAAAAAATAGAGAAAATTCTTGCTACTCGGGTGATGTTGAATCCCCAGAATTCAGATCAATGATAGAATAGCGGCTACATGACTAAAAGCAGCCTTTTCATATCTAGTTTTAATAGATTTCTCCTTGCAATTTTATTATTGCACTATTTACATCTTATGAAAGAAACTCATTTGAACAATTACATTAATGCCGTGTTTATACGCAGATTTCAGATAAGCATACGACAAACACAACATAAAATTGGACTTTTTTATTGTCTACCCAAATGCATCTATCCTGAAATGACTATTTGGTGCCCTGACTTATAAGTCCAAATGTTCATGGCTTGACTTAAATTCCATCATCCCTGAAGTTGCTTTTTAATCATTCTTCAATAATTAGAACCATCATCACTAACTATGTTGACTTCCCCTTGGTTAAATTCGAAAAGACCACTCTCCAACATCTGATACTCGAACTCGAGTGGCCATGGAGAACTATCATTTAGCCCTTGGTGAAGGTTTCCAGACAACATCCCTTCATTGAGCAATACATCCTGCATTAACGGATCTTGAAATCTTGAACTGTGTTGTTCAAGATTATTATTCGAAATAAATGGATAGCCTGAATTTCCCAAGACTTGGACGGAAAATTCATCCTGCAATAGCCACTCAGAAAATACTACTTTCGGGAAGCTGCTTATGCCAGCTTCTCTTGGAAATTTCATCCCGGTAAAAGACTGATTTGTATACCCCGGTGATCCTTCCATGCTATCAAATGATGTAAAAGTAGAGGCCTGTGGAGTTCCAATCTCTCCCAGTTTTGCTCTATTCTTCTTTAGATAAGAATGCCAATAGTTTTTTATCTCATTATCAGTTCTTCCAGGCAAATGTTGTGCTATCTGAGACCACCTGCATGTCAAGTGTACCAAGGAAAACATTCATGAAATTGAAATTTTTTTACTTATCAGGGTTCTTGGTGAAATTATACCTATTTCCTTCATAAAATTTTGAAATTATGCCCATTTCCTTCATGAAAATTTCTTTTCAACATGATATATTTTGGACAAACCAACCAAAAAAAAAAAGAGTATGAAATCCCTGTTCTTGAATTTAAAAAAAAAAAAAAAAAGAAAAGGTCAAAAAACCCTGATTTGTTTACTTGTTGCCTAGCATGCCATGAAGCCTGAGGATTGTCTCTTGCTCTTCTATGCTAAATGGTCCTTGCTTTAGCCCTGGCCTTAGATAATTAACCCATCTTAATCTGCAGCTCTTGCCACTCCTTTGTAAACCTGCAAGAAATATATTATATACGATGGTCAAACGCGAAGTCAAATGTGATATCAGTTTTTATCGGAAACAACTAGAATAGTACTGAAACAATGGAAGAGGTCATCATCAATCTCTTTCAATTGAACATGCAGGTTTTGCAGGAACTTCCATATCATTCTCGTAGACTTCTAGCTGCAGTTTGCTTGTCTCATAAATTAATGGAACTACGCAGCAAGAAATCATGGGGAAAGGGAGGAAAGTAGCATTTCAAGTTGCAAGAAATTACCCTTTTTCTGTATTGTTTTTCTCATCTTCATTATGACCGAGTCAAAAGCTTACGCATGATTATTTTGTACGATAACCGTTTCTAGTACTAAATTTCATGTTTCAGACATTGTGTTATTATGTTCTTTGTAGATGAACATTACTAGCCAAAGGCTTGTAAATCACGAAAACATATTGTCTCATGTTAGTAACATGGATGGTGAGGTTAAACTAAGATTGTTGATGTGCATGTAGCTCCTAAAGTGAATGCATTTTCTAGCTGGTATGCATGCAGATGCTTGTTTGTCCAAGCGACATACACTGCTATCGCCTCATGTTGGTGTGAGACAATACAAGACAGATGCGGAGAGTTGTATACAGAAGAGAAATACACAATGTAGTAGCATTCTGGTGCGTGTAACATGCAGCTTAATCTCTGAAAGCAGATAGGTAATGAGGTGAACTCACCAGCTTTGATAGGGACAGAGCTCCAGCAGTCTAGACCATGCCGGAGAATGTAGTTTCTGAGCTTCTGGTCTTCGTCTGGAGACCATAGCCCCTTCTTGCACTTCAGCGTATCTAATGGTTTGCACCCCATAAGTGCCTCAGGTATTGTGAGTTCGAGGAAAAGAAAGCGACTGAAGACTCAAGAGTCCTGATAGAGAGAGTGGCTTGCACTAAAATGATCTGGGATTTAAAGGGACGTCTAGTTGAAGTTGCGCGGTGTGTGTTAGTAGGAGACTAAAATAAAAAAAGGTAATTATATACTATCAATCTACAGCATTTTCTTGAAAAGGAAGAAAAAGGTAAACAAGCCAGAATATTTCAATACTGACAATATATGACTTATTTTAAGTATCACTAGTAGGACAGGTGTCTCCTTCTACAGAATTTTGGGGACTATATTACGTTTAAAGACCGAATTCTTTTAATCTTGTAGGCTCTCTGTCTTTTGTCACTCACCAGGCCGGTACCAACCTGATTTGATGGATACTCCTGAATTTTGTCAGGTGAAAATCCTGTTTGGAAGTACTTATGCTCTTTTCGTAGTATTACGATTAAGTACTGTAACATCCTATATATCTAATGGTACTTCTGTAAGGGATGTCGCTGTAACGATTTGGGGGCCTCGTGCCTGTTGCCACGGGAAAATTCTTAATTTTACCTTTTTTTAAAAAAAATTATTGTAAAAATACCCTAATTTTAAAATCGTTTGTAAAAATACCCTCTTCAGTAAGTCATCTATACTGTTTCCATTAATTTTGAGAATAAAAAAATTTTAAAAAAGCCGTTGAGAATTTAAATACTTTCAGTAAGTCACCTACCGAAATAAGCACAGAAACGGTAGGTGATTTACCGTGTGTTGTTTTATCGGGATGCGTTAAAATTAAAAAAAAAACCGTTGGGCCATTATGATTTTCGGTAAGTTACCTACCGAACAGTAGGTGACTTACCATTTATTTTGGCTATAAATACCCCCTCACCCTTCCCAGCTTTGATATTGTGCGAAAAAAATATATTCTGGTCCTTTTTTTTTTACAAAAAAGTTTGTTCCACACGTAGGAAAGTGCCTTTACTTGTAAATTTTCTACATTCTCGCCTATTTATTTGTTATATATTGAATTTTATATGTATATACATGTTGTTAAAATGCATCATATGTATGTATATATGTAATGTATATAGCATGTATGTATGTATATAGTATATGTACATGTGATATTAAAACGTCTACAATCTTGATATGTATTATTATGTGTGTTATATATATGTGTTTATTTTAGTTGCATATATGCGGGTGTGTGTGTTTATTTTACATGCATATGTATATTTTTTTTTACATGCATATGAATAGGATATTTATCGTAATTTTGTAATGTATGACCTTTTCATTTGGTAGAGATTTATAATATTTAAAAAATGTAGAAAGATTTTAGAAGTTGATTCCGAATTTTAGAAATCTCATAAATAGAGATTTATAGTATTTAGAAAATTTAGAAAGATTTTGGAAGAAGTTATGAATTTTAGAAATTTCATAGAGCCGAGATTTAGAAAATTTAGAAAGATTTTATAAAAAAGTTATGAAAATTTAGAAAGATTTTAGAAAAAGGTTTTAATTTTAGAAATTTCATAGAGTCGAGATTTATAGTTATGAAAATTTAGAAAGATTTTCGAAGAAGTTATGAATTTTAGAAATTTCATAGAGCCAAGATTTATTGTATTTAGAAAGATTTTATAAAAAGTTATGAAAATTTAGAAAGATTTTAGAAATTGCTTTTAGAAAAAGTTATTAGGAATATGGTGTCGTTTATTAGGAACGAAAACTGTGTTTAGTTAGTTAGAAACGTAATATAATTCAATAGAAAATTAATTTAATTTATTCAAAAATAATTCCTAAGGAATTTCCTTAGGATTTTCTTAAAATGTACTAGGAAATTATTTGATTAGAAGATTAATATAAATGTTTGTAACTTATTAGCAAAATTGTACAACTGTCTAGGAACAAGAATATGGTTTATTTGCTAGAAAATTATTATAAAAAATTAGTTACGCATATTAACAGTTTGATCGTAGGATAGTATCATGGATGTCCGCCTTAGACCCCAGGATGCATCCCTTTTGGTGCATTACGCCCAGCATAGGACGCAGATTTTGACGGGGGAGACTGCGTCGAAGGAGTTGCGCACGCAGCGGGGCGACGGGTACTTGTTCCAGACCCCGGAGCACCCGTTAGTACAAGAAGAGTTGTTGTGTGCGGGGTTCTATGGATGTTATAAGGCAGGTTGGCATGAACTCGACCAAGCCTTATTGACAGCCGTCGTGGAGAGGTGGCGGACGGAGACACACACCTTCCACTTGCCTGTCGGAGAAGCCACTATCACACTACAGGATGTGGCCGTTTTATGGGGGCTGCCGGTGTCTAGTAACCCCATCCTGCACTTATCCACGACGAGGTGCGTTTATGGTGAGTAGGCTGCGCTTTTCTATGATCTTTGCGGCATTACGATGGAAAATAAACATATGGAGTTGAAATCCAGAAAGATCAGGCCATCTGAGGTGAAGCGATTGTATAAGATGACTTACCAGCATGAGGTCGAGGGTGTAGCCGCAGAGCGACGTGCCTGTCTATGGATGTTCGGATACATAGTCTCTCATCTCTTCGCCAATACCAGTGGCAGCTGGGGGAACATGAACTGGCTGACTTTGCTCACGAACATTGAGGCCGTGAAGGGATTGAACTGGGGTGCTGCTACGCTAGCACATTTGTACAAAGGGATGGATGCCTTTGTATATTCCGATAGGACATACCTCTGTGGCGGCATCACCCTGCTGCAGGTACTGCGCATAAGTCACTTAATCATTGTTTGTAAATATCACATGATTTCTATATGGTATTAACTTAACTGTCCACTTATTTGCAGTGGTGGATATGAGACAGGTTTGACTGTTTCCGTCCCACACTTATTGAGTCCAGGCCCCAGGACATCCAGAGTAGAATGCACCCGCACGAGGTCGGATGGAACCTACCAGACGCGCCACGGGGGGCAATGACCTTATGGAGAAGTCTTTTGTAAACATGGCCAACAGGGGCCTACTACTATATCGCAATGTCATTGACAAGCTTCAGCCCGACCAGGTTTGTTTTTCATAGCAAATGTAGGTAGTATGTTAAATTTATTTCAATGCTAGCAAAGTAGTACTAACCTTCAGTATCTGCCGGATTACTGTACAGAGGGGTTGGACTGGTGGATGACGAAGGTGCCCCTGCTCTACGGTGGATTGGTTGAATGGCATCGACCTGATCATGTGCTACGCCAGTTTGGGATACGCCAGCCGATCCCAAACGCCCCTGAGCCGTTCGTCTCCCAGGCACACTTCAAGCACACTTGAAAGGGAAGGAGATGTTGAAGCCCCTGGACGTGGAGCAGTGGCAAGGGCGATGGGCCAAGGCGTAGTACGTTGTAATGAATGGTGTCGTTGAGAATAGGCCAGATCCAGTGCACCTGCAGCAGTACATGCAGTGGTACCGACGCCGATCTATCATTCGGATTGGCCATCCGTTATGGGTGCCTCGTCGTGTGGGATATATGGCGACAGCACAGGACGAGCATTTTATGGTAAGTCGACCATATTGGTTATTGGCATACTGCATAACGTTTTTCCCAATAGATGTATGATATGAAGTAAATATCTTTTTCGTAATTATGTTTTGCAGGCTTCGGCATTGGGCAATGCATTCCATCACATGCGGCAGGCCTCACAGTAGCACAGCCAGGGAACGTCGGCACAAGATCGTTTCTGGCCGTAGATGGATCATGTCGTGTCCTAGATGTAGCGAGCCCTGGAATAGACTAGGCACAACGATATTTTGGTGACGCCCTCGTATTTTGACCTGCCCGATACATCGACCCAGCCAGCAATGCAACCTCATTGGTCCCAGCCGCCTCCGATATACCCATGGACCCAGACGCCCCCCCAGGCCGTCCCGTCATACTATTTGCAATCGGGGCAGACATTTACACAGTAGCCCCCACCGGTATACCCATGGGCACACACCCCACCGCAACAGCCCCCACCAACCTACCAGTAGGGCTACCAGTCATTTCCACCACATCCTACACAGTGGTCTCAGCCCACACAGTGGGGCCAGCCGGGGCTGAGTAGATCATCTTACATGCAGTGTACCTCATCTTGTCAGGGTATCCATCCGTTTACATCCACACCAGCCGCCCTACTGCGTCCACCCATGTCATTGCCATTTGTGTACGAGGCGACGCAGATGACCATGCCGACGAGGGTATCGACGGACCCGTCCACTTTCCCACTGGTAGTTGAAGACTATCTTGCCCTATCACAGGATGTAGAGGGTGAGGATCAGGGCGGTGGTGAATAGGGTGATGCGCAGGGTGAGGAGCAGCAGCCACCGGCCGAGGAGGTACCGCCACATCGAGCTGGGAAGCGCCCTTCTACGTCGCAGTCGCAACGAGTCCAACCCCCTCGCGCGAAGAAGGAACATCCTCTGGCGTGTGGGACGCATTAGTTTGTTTTTTCTTTCAATTTTTAATTTATGTAATTTATCTTTTCCACTATGTAAATGAATACCAATCATTTAACAAACTAGTTTTACTTGAATTGCATTTCAGTTCAAGTTCAATAATTTTGTGTACGACAAAGTTTAACAAACATTAAAGTAATCCACCTACATTACATCATACATTACATCCCGGAACACATTCAACTTGAAAGCCATTCAAAACTCTAAAAATTACACGTAGTGAATACAGTACAATACATTTCTAGCAAACATTATCAGAACTATTGTTGTGTGGGCCTAGTTTGACTTTGAGGGCAGCTGGCCACGTTGTGACTCGGTTGACTGCAATTTGAACACCTTCGTCTATAAACTTGGTCCGAGTGATCCATCTCATTAGGGATGCAGCTACCCCCGGAGGGTCCTCTGTTCCTGTGACGCAATCTACCTGGATTGGCTGCAATTGCCAAGCAGGTGCATCTGGCCAATAATCAACATGTCCCAAAGGTTGAAATGGGATGGCTTACGTATTCGTGCATGCTTCAACTTTATATTCAACCGAAAACATGTTAATTAACGCTACATTCAAGTAGCGTGCAACAGCCTGTGCATGTGAACATGGCAAATGGTACGCTGTCCACTTACCGCAGGTACATGTCTTCTCATTAAACCTGACCACTTGTACAGGACATCCACAAGAATGATTCCGCAACCGCATACCGCGGCTGCACTGTTTCGTAGTGAAAATGAAACACGTTATGAAGGTGTGACTTTGCCTCCCATTTGTCAAACAATTCCCTGACTCTAGCAGGCAGGAGAAATTGTTGTCCAGCCAAGTGCCTCGCATGTATAGACCGGTTGTAGAAGTATTCAGCACACTTCGTGAAAGTGTGCGACACTAACGCTGTAATAGGCAAATTCCTCACCCCAACAAGGACACCATTGAAACACTCAACGTTGATTGTAGTCATCATACCCTACCTTGAACCTCTATCGACACACAGCGTCTACATCTCTCGGTCTATGTTGGTGAGATAGTCGTATGCACGTTTACCAGCCCCGGTTGGTGTTGGGTCAACTCCCAAAATTTTTTGCATCACTTCTACGTGTTTGCGTACTAGATTTTCCTTACCAGCTGTCCAACATAAGTCCTTTATATACTGATTGTGGAACTGTTTCATGACATTACTTTTGAGGTGCCTCAAGCACATCTGATGCTTCACCTGCAATTGCCCATTAGATGAGATACGATTCACGGCAGAGAAAATTCCAGCATGTCTATCAGACACTATACAAATCTCATCCATATCATACAGCAAATGTATCCGTACAAGTTGAAGAAACCATGACCAATTTTCGGTTGTCTCTGCATCGACAACTACAAATGCCAACGGTAAAATATGACCGTTCACATCAGCTGTCAATGCCATTAGTAGATGGCTCTTATATGGATCGCGCAAGTGAGTATCGTCGAGGGAAAACACTGGACGACAATACTTCCACGCTGCAATGCATGGGGCAAACGCCCAAAACACATAATCAAAAATTTTGGTTCCTTGCGTCGACCCTTGGAAGAACTTGTATGTTACAAATGTCCCCGGATTAGTTGCCTTGACAACTCTAAAAAATCGCGGAAGTAACTGGTACGACTCGTCCCAATTGCCGTACACCATTTCAATGGCCTTATTTTGGCCACGCCATGCCTTTTCGTATGAAATGTTCACGTGAAAAGTGTCCATAATGTGTGCTCATACAAAACCCACATCGAAATCAGGCTTGTGTTTTACGACGTGCATAATCGTATAACCGACCAGTACTGCGGTAACATTTTTATGGTTGGCCCTTCGTCTATCACCGAAACAATTATGCACGCCCCAATACTTCGTTATTTCAAACTGGCGATGTGTGGATTTCCGAATTGCCCGCAACTTCCACCTGCATGGATTTCTAAGGTTGGAAGCATTTACGCAACAAACAACCCATAAATCTGGTTCAGACCTCTTCACTTTGTATTCACGTTGTACCTTTATCGAGTACATCTGAACCGCCCGAATCACATCCTTCTTTGACGAGAAAATCATTCCTTTGGCCAATTCCTTCTCAGCCCAAAATATTTGCATTTTGTGCTCCTCCAAACTATCCATATAATATTCTTGACTAATGGTATGAAGTAGAGCAGTTTCATGTACAGTGTGCATCGGTATGGCCCCGTCAGTGGACCCTGCACCAACTGATGGCCCTTCATGTTCCTCATTGACGTTTGCAGTGTTTTCGTTACCATTGAAGATGTCATCATCATCGTACCAGGCGTCGTTCTCGTTCAGGGCCATGTCCTCATCTTCTTTGTCAGGTTCAGGCATAAATGTGTCCATGTTCAAGTCCACCATCACAATATGAGATGGCCCTGCTATGTCACTCCCAGCAGCGTCATGTGATGGTTCGGCATTCAAGTCGGGAACAGCGCAACCACACTGGAAATCACTGCTTCGTTGCGGGATGTACACGTCGTCTGCCTTTACTTCGACAATAACATGAGCATTATTCATGTTATTATCATTGCATGCTATTCGAAACACGTCCATCAAATCATCATCGCTGTTGATTGCCGCCTCGCTAAAATATGGATATTGTAACTGCACGACCCCCGATTGGAAACGATGTGATAGCTTCACCCTGTTGATGCCATAACGCAAATTAAGCTTCTCATAGACACTATAAACAAATTCATTTTATGATGTTTCATGTGTTATTTTGACCTTACGAACAGGCCTAGTAGTTTTATATTCGATACCGTACGGGCCATTAATTTTTTCTCCGCCATAATATAAAAGAACAGAGATTGTATTCATATTTTTCTTACTGACTAAAATATTATATGGATAGTACACAAGAATGTATGTGTGGAAAATAATTGGAAAGATTTTTGGCGATTCGAAAATCAAGGATACTAGGCGGAGTGTGGAAGAGAATAAGAAACTATGTACTTTGGTGTTAGGGCGTTCAGGGATGGAAGAGCGGGGGTTAAATAGGGGTTCAAACCATAAAGAAACAGTATGTGAGTTACCGATCAAGGGAAATAATGGCACAAAGAACGGTAAGTGACTTACCGATCAAAGCTAATAACGGTAAGTCACGTACCGTTCCTAGGAAATTACAGCGATAGGTGACCTACCGTTTATTCCCTAATAACGGTATGTCACCTACCGTTCTTGCTGACACGCTGGCACTTCTCGATATATTCTCTGACAGATGGAAGAACGGTAAGTCATCTACCAAAAGAAAAGGGTATTTTTGAAATCCATTTTAAAACAAGGGTATTTTTGCAACAATTTTAAAAAAAAGGGTAAAAATAAAAATTTTTCGTTGCCACGAGCTTAAACTCTTTCTGATGATTAATTAGATTAAATGTGTAAGGGCCTGTTTGCATTAGTTTTTTTTTTTAAGAAAAATATTTTTTTCTGAAAAAATTATATTAAATTTGCAATAACTATTTGATTTAGTTTCGAAAAAAGTTGAAATTTTGGAAAAAGCTCAAATACACATTTTTTTTAGAAATCAGAATTTTCAGCTTCTCAAAAAAATTATTTTTTAAAAATTATTTAAAAAATACTTTTGAAAAAAACCAATCCAAATGGGCCCTAAATCTGCCATTGGCAGGCTAGTAGTCCATCACAAGTATCAAGTTAGAAGAAACCAAACTTATCTAACTACCTTGCATTTTTGTTTTTTCACAGAGACATCAATGTTGAACGAGTATCTCCACAGGCAAAGCTTTACTAATGATTACGAGTGTTCATTGGAGATTATCCAATCTAAAATGGAGTATTACTATTTCCTAAAAAGAATTTTGAAGAAAAAAATTTTCACCAATTTTTGTACAATTCCTCAATGGGGAATACAATTTGGATAATGAGAAAATTGAACAAAACCCCTTGGAGAATGGAGATATCCAATTTAAGAAAATACGTTAAAAGTAAATGCACATTAAAAATGCACACACTAAACACACACTCGTGAAAAATAAATTATTTATATTTTCTCTAGAAAAAAATTTTCATGGTTCAGTTATCACACTAAAAATCCATGCTCTGGTGCCTTGAGATCTGACCTAGGCCGTCGGGTCTCGAACGCGGCCCCGTAGGACCCTACTTTTGGCCCCCAGCCATGAGCCCCACTCTGGACCCCCGGGTCCCAGACTCGGCACCCCGGGACCCTACTCCTAGCCCTCGACGCCTCGAGACCCAGCCCGGATCTCCGGGTCCCCGCCTAGTGCGTGAGCCTCCAGCGCCCTGGGACACCGAGGGCGGTGCGTAGGCCCTCGGGACAAAGGATTCAACTAGGCCCTCGTGGTCCCAACCCTCTGCGCTCGGGACCCTACTCTTAGCCCCAGACCCCCGGGGCCTTGCGAGGCCCCTCTGGACTAGGGATGCAACCCAGGCCCCCGAGTCCCTCCCTCAGTGCCCCGAGGCCTTGCTCTTGGCCCCTGGCCCGGGGCCCCGAAATTTGGCCCAATACCCAGGATGCAGCTCGAGCCCTCGGGTCCCGGCCCCGGCCCCGACGTCCATGTCCATAGAGGCCCCCCGGCACCCGGGATCTGACCCTCGGCTCCCTGGGCCCTGGCAACCAGCACCCAACTGCCGCCCCTAGCGTTGGGGGCCGGGGTGTCGGGGACCCGGGGGCTAGGGCCCGGTGCGTTTAATGTGTGTAGCGGGTTAAATTTGTTTAGTGCGTGTAGCGTGTGAAATGTGTGTAACATGTGTAGTGTTTGTAGTGGGTGAAACATGTGTAGTGTATATATTTGGCCTTTTAAAAAGTTGGTCTACTTAATTTTGGATAAATTGGATAATATCTAAAATTTAAAATTTTATCCAATCTCCAACTTTTTTTCTCGAGAAATTTCCCATATCCAATCTTTTTTTCTCCAATTAACCATTCGCCATATCTAATTTTCCCAAACTTCAAAAGTTTGGAAAAAATATTGGGGATCTCCAATGAGTGAACACCCCTACTAATGACCACTCAGGTGCCTCTTGTTGAAACTTGATGGTTTTGCTTAAAGTGGACTACTTAAAGCTTATTAAGTAAGAGCTGCAAATTCGATTTTCATTTTGTTTATTCAAAAGTTGAGCACATTGAACTTTCTATGTACACGAGTTAGACTCAAGGCTCGTTTGAATTGACTTTTTTTAAAAGCACTTTTTGTAACAACTTTTGAAAAATAGTTTTTTTTTAGAAGTTGAAATTTCTGACTTTTAAAAACAGCTGTATTTGAACTTTTTTCAAAGTTTTAACTTTTTTTAAAGCTAAATTAAATAGTTATTACAAATTTAATGTAACTTTTTTAGAAAAAAAATATTTTTTTCTTAAAAAAAATCAATCCAAACACACCTCTAATACAACTCCCAAATAGTTTTTGCATTACCACTCAAACAATTGACTTTTACCTGTGGAAAAGAAAGATACTTCACAAAATTCAAAATATCAAGAAAGTAGACATGCCTAGCTATTCTTTTTCCATGTTTTAGCAGGTCAATTTGCAAGGTTATTGGCTGATACGATACTAACTGTATCCTTTTGTCATAATGCAAAATGATTCTGTTGTGACGTCAGGTAAAACTTAGGATTCGGCTTATGTAATTGACTTGATCCATTTGGAAGTCTTGAACAGCAGCGTAGGGTATCACACTCCAAAGGCATCAACTCGCGGATCGTATAGCATTTATAGGTTTCCAGCAAGAAAAATACCATCACTGCTAGGAATGATTAACTTGATCTAGACCACCAAGTCAGCTTCTAATCATATCTAGATTCATAATTTTCTTCGAGTTTGGAAATATTTACTCATTATTTAGCAGGTTAGGACAGGAAATTTAATGTCTTTATTGACTCTCTTTATCTGATTTTAAACTGGCAAATAACGCTGCAGTTCATGATTGACGTTGCTGCATTCCTTTACTTGTTGAGATGGACAAAATCCAATAATTTGTCAATCATACTCGCCAATCAGGATTTGCATGCTGCAAATAATTTCGCACACGAAACAAATGTAGTTATTTTAAGCCCGTTGACATGTTGTAATTGGAGAGTTCAGTATCGCTTGGAGCATAAACTTCTCCACACGAGATTGCCCAATGAAGAAAGGTAGCAGATTGGTTATGTCAAACATTGCTAGTACCGCTTTTAATTATCACCCAAAAAAGTCTTCCCAATTCTAGAACGTGTCATGTTTTAGTTTGTTAACTGGAGATTGTTAAAGTTCTGAAAAGTCTTTGCTTTGTCTTTTTCAGAATAGCAGATTAGAGTTTTTAACAAGTGATGCACCTCATTTGCACTGGTGACTGGACAACTGTCGTTTTTGGGCTTACTGATTTGTTGAAACAGTGTCTTGAAATGGCAATCTTACAAGCAACCACTCCCCCTCCTGGGAGGATGGAGTAAAATACTAGTGTACGAAAAATGTGGTTACTTGAAAAGATACTCAACCTAGATACAGCATCAAAATTCATTGAGATAAAATGTTTTTTTAACTCTATTACCGTTACCACATTAAAAATTCACGAAATTTCGTCTTAAAATCGATTGATTAATTAAAAACTTATATGGTGAACTTGAATACGGTATTTTTGATGTAAGAAGAATGCTCAGATTAACCAATATTGATTTTCCTCGTATGACATTTTCTTTTTTATAGATTAGGGATGGTAAGATGATTAAATCCATAAAATGCTAATGCATCAAGCAATCTCCTGGCATTGGCGGGGCCATGCTTTATATGTCAACGCTACTTTCACGTTTTGATACCCCGTACTATCTGCAGAATCTATCAAATCATTAGTGATGTAAACATGGATGCCGCAGCAAGCAAGGCTTTATATTGCTATAATAATTTAAGATTTCAATAATAATTAATTAAAATGATCGAATGGATGTGGGAAAAAAACCACATAAGCATGGGTAGCTGGTCTCCAACCCCTTGAATCAAAGCCAAATGATGCAAGCTACTTCACGCCATTGCAACAAATAACAAATCTTTTTTGTACAGGAAATACACGTACCTTTCGTTTATGTTTTTTTAACTCGTGTTTCTTCAGTGGACTTGAAGAACTAAAGTGGAAACGCACTTTCCTTAGATTTCGGATGCCTTGTAATGTTTATTAAATATCAAAATGAACATCAACAATGGAAATTCCATCATGCTGGGCTGGGCAGGGGGGAGGGGGAGGGGGACAAAAAAAAGGACGAAGATCCTATCCTAACTTCTATTTGGTCTTAATCTTCTAACTTAGAGTTTGTTTGGCTTTGCTTATTTTTAAGTGCTTATAAGCAAGTGTTATTTATAAGTAAAAAATTACTTTTAAGCTAGTAGAAAATAAACAGAGATGTGTTTAGATAATATCTACATACAAGCTACTGACATGTTTGGCAAATAATTACTTATAAATAACAATAGTAGTTAAAATAACTAAAAAGGCCATGTAATTAATTAATGTGACAAAAAACTATTTAATTTGTGAGAATAAACATGTCTTTTTAATAAGTTTGACTAATTAGCTTATAAGCACAAAAATTTTAAGTAGCTCTAACCTACTTTTTTTTTTACCTGCTTATAAGCAAGCTTATATGGCTTATAAGCAACTTACAAAACATTAATTTTTTGTTTTTGGCCTATAAGCTAATCAAGCAAAGCCAAACGGGCTCTTAAAATCAAAACAATATATTTCATATGTCAATAAATCTTCACCATTGTTTTAAACAAAAAGGAGTAAGAAAATGCGAATGAAAAATTATTTTTGTTAGGAGCAAGATATTTCAATGGTGAAAATTTGTTGATATTATGAAATACATAGTTGAGATTTTTAAGTAGAAAGTTAGAACAAAAATAAGAGTTAAGACAAGGCCCACATCTCGAAAATACAAACGGGAGAATCCCCAACTTCACTTTTGTTTTGGATACGAATTCAACTTCCTATTTCAAGGCCAATCCAACCCGCATGGATAATTAAGAGCTCAAAACATTAACACATCTCGAGGAAAATAAGCAATGAACCATAATAATACTACTATAATATTCACTATTAGATCACTCGCCTTGTTATGTATCTAAAAGTAAACTATTAGACCACTCGCCTTGTTATATATCTAAAAGTAAATTGCATGTTACCCTCTTATATTCTAACCTATTTACACCACATATCTCTGAAGTATTAAAAACTAACTAACTACTCCTTATACTCTGACCTATATGCACTATATCCCCTCTAATATCAAAATTAGATAATTATTTCTTTGAAGTTTTTAAAAGTGTGTAAAATATCCCCTACTAACATATATTTCAAGGTAGTATTTTGCACATTTTTAGAAACTTCAAAAAAGTCATTAGTTAATTTTGATATTACAGGAAATATGATACACACAGGTAAGAGGATAAAATAATAATTAACTAATTTTGATATTACAGAGTACAAAAATAATATGATGCAATTTACTCTATAACTAATAAAGGAGTTCAAATCCGGAGAAGCTCTTCCAAAGAAAATTCCGGAGAAGCAACTTCTAAAACAAGAGCTGAAAGTCATTCCAATCAATGAAACAGACAGCAGAAAGACCAACACATACCGGCCCCCAGCAGAGAGGCATGCATATACAAATAGCAAAAACAATTCATCCTTCTTTGGGTCAATGTGTTATTCATTAAAAGCACAGAAGGCAAAATATGTCGGGGACATCGACCAATTCCAACACATCAACTTGCTGCTTCATGATCTCACGAAGCTCTTACGGGGGTAGGGTGGGGTGGAGGTGCTAGGAAAGAATATATACAAGAAAGGTAGAATAAGAAGAACAGTGAAAAATGTAGAAAGACAATACTCAATATTAAGAGAAAAGCTTACGAAAGATAGCTTTGCTTACCCAAGAAACGGTGACAACCCCCTACAGTTATAGCAATCCAATTAGCAAAAAACAATTCAGAAAACGCTAATTTGCCAGACACATATTTGAATAGAAACAACTGGAACAGATCCATGACATCAAAGTGTCTCACAAATCAAACACACTACAAGCCAAATTACATCAGTGCAAGCCAACTATTTCTAGAAAACAATAGACTGATGCCATCCAACAACTTTATACTAACTGAACTAGCCCAACCCATTTCTGGAAAATGCCCCGCCTCGCATAAACATAGCATCACAAACAAGAGGAATCAAATAAGTTTTTCTTAACTCTATCAAGATCAGGAAGAGGGTCATGTCATAAGTACTATTTGCTTCAGTCGTCTGGAAAATTTATCACTTGCACATTATCACATGAATTCCCTCCTCTCATGATATGTTATCCGTGGATGTGATCTCTGAATGAAGGACTAATTTAAGGGTGGATCATGTTGAACTGGAACCTAGACAGCTGCTGAGGAATAGTGGATATAACAGGTCCATACCGCTGTCATCAAAATGAAGACCGTCATTAGAGCAACATACTCCTAGATATTCATATAGTCCTCGTGAAAGGAAATCAACAAGATGATAGAGAGGAAAATTATTTTATTGCACCATTACAAAAGGCGGATACTAAATGAAGGAGATTATAATCAAGCTAAAAACATGGAACAATAAGCAACTGCAGGGGAAAAAAACCCTTCATTTTAAGCCATAATTTATGCATAGAGCTTTACTCTTATGACCTATCAATTTCATGCTTCTTCTGACATTGATTCTGAATTTCTTTTAGTACCTGAACATTGTCATATAGTTCAAACAATGGAACAGCAAGAAGCTTCAAATTTTTTGGGACTGCAAAGTACTCTCTTTCAGAGAGGTGAACAATGAAAAGCTTCTTACACTCCTGCATTTAGGAAAAGATAAGTGGTAAGCATGTTAATGAATCAATGAGAAGCTGGCGAGAATGGGAAGAAAAGGACTGCTATACCTTGGGTTTTGTTATGTGAGGAGGGCAGTATGGGTACATTATAGTTTCAAAATTTGGTCTCCACCAGATAGCCACACACTCACCAATCTGCAACCACATGTAGCAGCAGATCAAGAAAATTAAGTACCCCAAGGGGAAACAGAGATAAACAGAAAACTGAAAAATCTAAAGTCTAAACGCCTAGGAGGAAAAGATATACTGAGAGTATGATATACTGGTGCTACTGGAGTAAGAACAAGAAAATGAAAGTAAATGAACAAGACAGTAAATAGAAGGTACATCTGAAACAAAGTACTTTGACCAATGGCGGGAAGCCGGGAAGGCACGACAATATCACATGCATAATGCCAAGTAAGAGATTGAAAAAAAAAAAGAGAAAGAAAATTTGACATCTCAAGTCTACAACAGATGACTTTATCTTCAACAATGACATTTAAAGTTATGCTCAGAGAACAGATAAATCCAGCAAAAGAATACCTGCCAATTTGGCTGAAGAGCAGGTGAATTAGCAGCAAGTTTGCTAGAAAGTTTCCTTCTTAAGCCCTCGATTTCTGTATAATAAGGAAGAAAAGGTGAACAGAAAAGGTCGATATAAATGAAAATAACAAGCTTTTTGGTAAAAGATGAGAAAATTTTAATTAAACAGTGAAGCAACCATTCTCCCCAGGCTTCAGACGCCCTCCCGGAAGTTTGCAGAAGGTATTTCCAATTTGCAAAAGAAGAATATGGGGATGATTATGCTCTTGTACCTGCAGCATCCAGCCACATATTGTCCTTTTAATCAGAGAAGACAATGACAAAATTTTGATGGCATTAAGTTGTAGTAAAATCAAGAACAAGAATAAAGGGCACAATTCCGTCAAATTAAAACCTGCTTAATTTTCAAGCTGACTAAGCAATAAACTCTAAAAATAAATGACATATTTAGATGCACAAACTTCTCTCTGGATATAGAAAACAAATGGGTCATGTGTATGAATTGAATTGTTAGGTTAGATCAGTCAATTGAAAGTTGTCTGCAAATTTCAACTTGAACACTTACCGTATCAGACTGATTTTGAACAACTTTGGAAAATCATAGTAACAAACAAAATTAACAATACAAAATTGAGCTCAAATCTGTTCTCTTTTGATAGGATTATTATCTTTGATGCTGCAACAATTCAATGCGGGCCAAAAGAATACTCAGAATCAAGTATCCAAGTGCCTCTGTTATTATCTATAAAGCTTCAGGGTACATCAAACTGAATTCAGCAACATAGTCAGATTTAAATCCTGGGAAAAAATTATAGTAGATATATATTGAAGTCAAGTTGAACATGTCCTCTGCACTGTCTTCAATAATACCAGCCTAAGCAAGGAAATATGATTAGTCTTGAATGAGAAAACACATTATACCTACTTTATATTTTATCTCCTTGACCAACACAAAACCCAGCATGGCCCTAGGGAAAGAGTCACTATGAAGAAAATACCACATATTTATATAGATAATTTTGTTTTCTCCATATACACTGATAACCCATGCACCAATAGGGATTTCAACTTTCAAATCCATCAACTCAAAAGAGAGCATCAATTACTGCTCCAGGGGAATTCTCTTCACAAAAATCACCAAATGTATAATTCCCAAAAACGTACTTACAAGCATCTCATGTGTATACAATTAACTAAAGCAATAATTGACATCACGACAACTAATACAAAATATATCCAGGTTTCTACCATTCCTAATCAAAGAGCCTTCTCTACGTCAAGCCAAAAAAATAAAGAAAAAATCTTCTAAAAATTAATTTTATTTTATTCCAACCAAGAAATCTTTACAGAGTTATAGAAGGGCATACCCTTCTTTACATAACAAATATTCACAGAGCAATACCTGTCTTTACATAACGAATATTCAAAGAGGGCATTCCCTCAAAAGATTTTGCACATACTACCGTAAATTACATCGAGAAAACCCCCATACTACAATTAGACAGTATATCCTCAACTCTGTCTGTCAGATTATTACAAATTAACTGAAACTAGAGGCATGAATTAGAAGGGGCAACCAGTGCATGAAGCTCCCGCAATGCATGGATCCAGTGAAGGTGTACACCGCATTATTCTTATTTACATTAGGAAGATTCACAGAGGGCATACCCTCAACAGATCTTACATGTACTATCTATCAATACATTGACAAAAGCTCCTATAATATATTGACAAAACTCCTATACTACCTAGCAATACATTGAAATTCTCCATTCTCACAGTAAAGAATCATTACAAAATTGGTTAAATTCAGGTAAAAAAAAAATCAGTTACCAGTAAAATTCCTTCAACGCTAGTCCGCATGCCCTCCTTCATGTAGCTGCTCAAGGCAAAAACCAAATAAAGGGTTGGAAAAAGTCAACTCAAGCACAAATGCCAAAACCCTAATTTCAGCCTTCGCGATCTAGGGTTTATAAATTAGTACACCAAATTTAACATCATCTTAAATCAGATTTTACTGCACGTAATAAACCCAAACTGGGTCATCGAATCTCACACGTAACGACAGTTTTCTCATGAAAATCCTCCCAAGTTGAGTTTATCTAGGGTTTTCTTTTCCAAAATCCAGTTTAATAAACAAAAATTCAAAAAATTAAAATAAAATGAGAATTTTTTTTTTAAAAAAAAGACGTACTTGACTTTCATACGAGCAAGGCGGTCGGCGACGGAGGTGTCTTTCTCCATCTTGGGCTCCTTGGTGCCGAAGGTGTAGCTCGAGAGCGGATACGTGTTCACCACCGGTGAGCTCACCATTTCTGCACAGCAAAAGAGACGAAGAGATTTGGGAGTTGAAGAGAAAATTCGACGTCGGAGACACGGCGGAGCCCAGACCAAGCCCTTTTTCGTGCTCGCACTTCAGATGCATTACTTCCTTAATTTCAACAAAAGAGCGGTTTTATAATTCTTGAATTTCTCAAATCGCTGGGAAAAGAAAAACATTATTTGACTTTAAACAGGTTGAATAAATGGTTCGAGAATCCAACTTAATAATTTTTTTTATTTTATTGTTTGTAAGCCTCAAAACTATAAGTATTTTGGATGAATGGTTCGAGAACCGAAGTTAATTTTTTTACTAGAAATTTTAAGGTTACTTGATTTTCAAGAAGAAAAAAATGCGTAAAGATTTAAATATTGACAAAGACAAAAAAAGGTAGAAGGTGTTACAATGTCCCGATGCCGGATTTTAATAAAAATAATAAAAATGTCACATCTTTAAAATTAAAATTAATTAGTAAAATATCACAAAATTCAACTTGAATATTGTAATTTTTGAATTTTCATAACTCAAATGTTATACAAGCCTTATAACGAGAACTCAGATCGTCAATTTTTTTTTTCATTGGAAATAATATATAACTTGTCGATTGTGTACCGTTTACTCCAACATGGTGATACTTAAAAAAGTCTCTCATAGACCAATTATTATTACAGCCTTCTCTACCATAGAATTCGGCCTTCGGAGTCAACCCGACGACTTCTATGAGAAAGGCGGCGCAAAGGAGGGAGAGATATTCAATCTCTGAGCAGACTTAAATCCCTTACTTTCCCCTTCTTTCCAGAATAGGATTTTGCTTAATATCATTTGGATGTACTGGTACGATGTTAACTCTCTTTATCCCTTTGTAATGAAGGAATTTTTAATGTCCGGTGGTGTGCTAGTCTAATTGTCTTGGTATTCCTAACTTTAGCAGTGACAGTAAAGGAAAGAGGTAGGCCCAAAGGGGCTATTTTCCCCTTCTGATTTTTTGCATATTCGATTTTTGAAAGTTCGGAGTTACTTGTTTGATATTTTATTCGTTATTTAAAAAATATATTTTAATTAAAAAAAATTGATATTTAACCCATTTTCTCCCCCCATGCGGAAACTTTAGGGGGTCAAAATGTAACATTCACAAAAAAGAATTACACGTTTGACGTAGCGCGCCAACGCAACTGCACTCGTATACATACACACCGCCATCGCAGAACCTCCATCATCGCATCATCGCCACCACCACCTCCACTGCTCACCACCACCGCCGCCATGGGGAAGCAAAAGCAACAAGTAATCTCCCGCTTCTTCGCGCCCAAACCGAAACCGACAGACGACCCTTCACCTTCCAGCCCACCGCCCAAAATCTCCGCCACCGTCTCTTTCTCTCCGGCCAAACGTCTCAGAGCCACCCAAATCACCTCCCCAGAAAAACGCCACAGAATTTCCCATAATTACGAGAATGACCCCCAAACTTCTCTCACTAAACCCTCCCAAAACCCTAAATTGTCACCACACACACATAATCCTATCCCACCTTTACCCAACCCTTCCCTCCACGACAAATTCTTGAAGAAGCTTCTAGAACCTGATCAGGAAACCTTAGAGCCTTCCACAAGCGTTCATATTTTAAACCCCAAGTACACTCCGCTCGAACAGCAAGTGGTGGAGCTCAAAGCTAAGTACCCTGATGTATTGTTAATGATTGAGGTTGGTTATAAGTATAGGTTTTTTGGTAAAGATTCCGAAAATGCGGCGCGGGTTTTAGGTATTTATTCACATATGGATCATAACTTCTTGACTGCTAGTGTACCCACATTTAGGTTGAATGTTCATGTGAGGAGGTTGGTTAGTGCAGGGTACAAAGTTGGTGTAGTTAAGCAGACTGAGACTGCGGCGATTAAGGCTCACGGGTCAAATAGGTTAGGCCCTTTTTGTCGTGGGTTGTCAGCTTTGTATACCAAGGCAACGCTGGAGGCCGGGGAGGATTTAGGGGGCGGGGAAGAGGGGTGTGGTTCGTGTAGTAATTATTTGTTTTGCGTTGTTGAGGAGGGGGTTGAAGATGTGGAACAGGGATTTGATGTAAGGATCGGCGCAGTTGGGGTCGAGGTTTCTACAGGGGATGTTGTTTACGGGGAGTTCAATGATAACTTTATGCGTGCAGGGCTTGAAGCAATGCTTTTGAATCTGTCTCCTGCTGAATTGCTTCTTGGGAAGCCACTGTCTAAACAAACAGAGAAGGTAGTGCTAATAGCACTTGAGTTTCCGTTTGAATGAAAATGAAAGATATGTTCTTCAAGTGAAATTTTGCCGAGAATATATGTTCTCATTGATTAGTGAACAATTAATGTCAAATTATGAGCTTCTGTTTAGCTCATGTGTCTCGAGTTGTATGGTTTGGATCCAAAAATGGAATGACTAATCATTGAAGAGATCAAGCTTGCCTTATCTGGTAGTGTTATTCCGATGCGTGAATAAAATGAGAAAGAACAGATAACTGTCAGAATCACAAGTAATCCAGAATTACAGTACCTCCGTGTAAGGAAACAGGACTCGCAGATAATACATGTACTCTCTTTTGTTAAACAAAATAGCGAAGTGAAGAAAGTTAAAACACAAAAAATATGGATTATGTTGTTTATAATCTAAAGCCCTACTTTGTCTAATTATTTCGGGAGACCCTAGTTGATATGCTGGTCCCCCATTCTTGTCATTTATTGGTGGCACTTGCAGGAAGGTAATGCATATTATTAACTTTACAGATTTCCTTGTTACTGTTTCTTCTCCCTGCTGGAATTTTATATTCTCTATTTTCTTTCCTGATTTTAAGGGCAGAAGCCTTTCTAGCTTAATGGACTTATCTGATAATCCAAGAGCCAACATTCGCTTCAGCTGGAAATGCAAAGGCATTCAATTTAAGATGCCTTTGTGTCATGATGCTTGTCTTTTAAAGTTGAATAACCTCTTTTTCTCCCTGTCAGCAAATGTTTCATGGTCGTAGTTTAGGCATTAGTATTCTTTCTCCACTTTTCTAATGTTTGTGATGTTTGGAAAGTTGTCTACAATTTTCTTTCCAGAATAAATATCGTGTTCAACTATATGCTCATCATTCTCTCCTTTCTTAGTCTGCGCTTAAATTTGTGGTGATATTAGAATGAAAGTTTTCTGTTTATAGCTGTTATTAGCACATGCTGGACCAGCATCAAATGTTCGAGTGGAGCATTCTTCACGTGATTGCTTCAACAATGGTGGAACACTTGCTGAAGTTATGTCTCTGTATGAGAAAATGAGTGAAAGTAACTTAACTGATGCCCATCAAGAGGAAGATGAAGAGAGGACAGATCATAGTAATAGTCATTTGGCTATTCAGGTATTAATGCTACTTTTACATAGTTCATAGATGTATTTTACTTGTGCCATATAATGGTAAATGGCTAGCTGCTGGCCTGATCGCACTGCTGATGATTTTTGCTTTGGTTCATGGATCAAGAAATGTTTGGCTCCTGACCAACTAAAATTGTCCTTTCTCAATCATTTCATTTTGAAGGGAATAATTTCCATGCCAGAGTTGGCGCTCCAAGCATTAGCCTTGACCGTTCACCATCTGAAACAATTTGGCTTGGAAAGAATTCTGTGTTTTGGTGCTTCATTTCGTCCTTTCTCTGGCAACATGGAGATGACTCTTTCAGCCAATGCACTTCAACAATTAGAAGTAAGTGGGACATTAGTTTGACCTGAGCACATAACGTATATTGTCTTTTTTCAAAAAATTGCAATGGCTGCCAATAATGCTATTTCATCTTTTTG
This sequence comes from Cordia subcordata, assembly GCA_028554755.1. NCBI lineage: Eukaryota > Viridiplantae > Streptophyta > Magnoliopsida > Boraginales > Cordiaceae > Cordia > Cordia subcordata. Next base: position 1,706,612 of record JAPTOF010000003.1, on the reverse strand, counting down.
GCATATTCTAATTTTTTGTGGAGTGAATTTACTCTTCGTGCTCTGATTTATCAATTAATCATTGGAAGGCAAAAGACATCACCCATGGAATTTTTGGCATTAAGGTTCTATACGTATATACAGTTGCCACCTCCTTTGTGCCTCATTTTCTACCTTTTTTTAATTTTATTATTTATTTATTTATTTGTTTATTTATATTTACTTTTTGCATAGTTTGAAGACATTTTGTTGCAGTGTCTCATAATCTGCTACCATATGTAGGTTCTGAAAAATAACTTTGACGGGTTGGCCTTTGGCTCTTTGCTGGCTTGTATGAATTATACCCTTACTGTATTTGGTTCCAGGCTTCTTAGGCACTGGGTAAAGATTATACATCTCTCTATCTTATTGCAAATCCTGCTATCACTTTCTGTTTCCCCATATTTAGATATAATGCATATGGTGAGATCTATCTGTTTCAGGTCAGTCATCCTTTGTGTGACCGGAACATGATTTGTGCTCGACTTGATGCAGTTTCTGAGATAGCAGAATCTATGGGTTCCACTAATTCTTCTCTTAATTTTGATACTGTCGGGGAAGACTTTGATGCCGCTGTTGTGCAGCCTGAGATTCATTATTTAATTTCTTCGGTTTTGACCGATTTAGGGAGGTCACCTGACATTCATCGTGGGATAACAAGGATCTTCCACCGAACAGCTACAGCATCTGAGGTGATAAATAGATTTCTACCTGGCATTCTGTCATTAGATATCCATATTCTCTCATATGTCTTATGATTTTGACGGTATCTTTATATCCCTCTCTATCCTAATTTAGGCATGTTAAATTTCTTTATGTTTATTGACTGTCTACTAAATGATTACCTAATTGAGACATTTCTATGTAGTACAGTCTGGCTAAATACTCCTCTGAGTTAATCTAGGTTTGTATTGAAAGCACAGTTTTTTAAAAAGTTAAGGTATCATGATCCACTATATTATCTCATGTTGATTACCAGTGGCAGTTTGAATTACAGTGAGCTGCTATCTTTTTCCTTAACTATATGGCACTCAATTGAACCCAGCTGTTTTTGCCTCTGAGACAGTTTTCCTCTGATGAAAAAATTTGATGATGTTGCATGTCACAGTTTATTGCAGTTATTCGAGCCATCTTGGTTGCTGGAAAACAACTGCAGCATCTTCATGTTGGAGATGATACCAAGATGAAGAATGTGCAAGGGAGAACTGTCCGTTCTGGATTGTTGAGAAAATTGATACTGACTGCTTCATCATCCAGTGTCATCAATAATGCTGCAAAACTTCTATCCAGTCTGAAAAAAGAAGCCGCTGATCAAAGAGACCTTCATAATTTATTCGTCATTTCTGATGGAAAATTCCCAGAGGTATAAATGAAGAGTTGTGTCTTTTGAACCATAACTTGCATTATATTGCATATTACCTAACTTGGTGATTCCTAGTCCTTTTTACATAATATGGCAGGTTGCTAGAGCAAGGAGAAAAGTTCAATTTACAAATGAGAAATTGGATTTATTGATTTGTAAATATCGCAAACAGCTTCAAATGCAAAATTTGGATTTCATGAGTGTTTCTGGAGTTACACATTTGATTGAGGTATTTTCATGATATCATTACTTTAATTTATCTGCATCGATGTCAGTATAAATGCTATTTGTTAGGCTAATACTCTTTATTTTGTTAGATATATGAGATTCTAGGCCTCTTCTGCTCAGTGATCTAATATATCGTAAGAAAGAGGTTATCTGTTAGTCCTTTTCTTTCACATCTGCTTATGATTGCCAAGTGGGGACGGTCACATCTCTTCTTGACCGAGTGACAACAGTTTGATTCTTCTTCTCCACCATGGCGGAGTAAGGAAGGCCATAGTCCGATTATCTGGCATGTACCGTTGCTTTTGTTTACCCCAAGTTAGAGATAGCCATAAAGTACAGTGGAAAGGCCATAAAATTCCTCCAAATGTTTTTTCCTTTTTCTGTACCAATGGGTTAGATGATGAGAGTTCTCAACCTGTTGATGTATCTAACAAAGCATTTTGCTTAATGCTTCATTACTTGTATTTTCTTTTATTGTCAGTATTTCAGTATTTCAATTGAAATACTGCACACTTTGCTAAACTTTGGTCCCTTGGTTATTTTTTAGTACTCTTCTTGGCTAGAGGATAGGATCAACCTTCTCTGTTTTCTGGCCTTGACTTAATTTTAGATTTGGCGTAGCTGCTTTTCTACTGGAGATTCTGGAGCTTATCGCTCCATTACCACTGTGTGTTATATGATACTCCCCCCCCCCCCCCCGCGGCTTCAAAAGCTATAGCCCCTTCAGTCTGGAACTGACTTGTCAATTGAATTCTCTTCATGTTACTCGTGCAATCTTTCTCCAAAATCTGGTGACGCTTCTCCCTTCCTCTTCTCTACACACACACACACAAGAAAAGGAAAAGAAAAGAAAGGGGAAAAAGAGAATGAAGGCCAGGGAGAAAATCAATCTTGAGATACGTTATTTGAAGTTTGATATATTTTCACTAATGACTGATTTTGGTGCCGAATGCAGTTGCCTCCAGATGTGAAGGTACCCTCAAATTGGGTGAAGGTCAATAGTACTAAGAAAACCATCCGCTACCATCCACCGGAAGTATTGTCTGCCTTGGACCAGTTGTCACTGGCAAATGAGGAGCTCACTCTTGTCTGCCGAGCTGCTTGGGATAATTTCTTGAAGGATTTTAGTGCACACTATGCTGAGTTTCAAGCTGCAGTTCAAGCATTAGCTGCCTTGGATTGTCTACATTCATTAGCTGTTCTTTCAAAAAATAAGGTATGCAGTAATGCAGATATACAAGAAGCAACGAGCAATAAGATCTTTAGTTTTGTTTTTTTATCAAGTATACTTATTTTGCAATCCCCAGTGTGGATGATCCTCGGATTTTATCTGTTGCAGAATTATGTCCGTCCAGATTTTGTTTCTGAAAATGAACCTGCACAGATAAAGATTTGTTCCGGTCGTCACCCGGTATGTCCCGTAAATGATTGCATTTCATGTGTTCAACTGTCAAACTTTTGAAAATATATCTTCTGTAGTCTATTAGTGGTATGAATTATAATTCCCCTTCCCCCTCAAAACAGAAAACCAAGAAAGGCAATTTAAGGAAGGTTGGAGTGTATATTTTGACTATCTTGCGCAATAAGATAGCAGTGTTTGTCACTTCTCATTTCTTCTGTATCTTGATTATGTGTCCCCAAATCTCTTTAATGCTATGCTTTAACTGCTATCTTGTTTGTCCAGCAATTTGTATTGATAATCTCATTTTTCCTTTGTAAACAAGGAAAACCAACAGAAAAATGCTGACGGGGAAACCGGGGAAGGGTGGTGGGGGGTTGTAAAAGGGATAGTGTTAGCATAAGAAGATATTGGAAAAGCAGCTTAGGAGAAAGAAGATGTTGCCTTCATTTGATCAAATCCTGAATAATAAAGCTATAATTTTCCAGACACTTATCCAACATCTGACTAAGATTATCTTTTACAATAATGTTGGTATTATAAATGTAAAAGCAGCTACTTTGACATAAAACATGTCTGGATCTTTATGCTTTATCTAGTTTCTGTTTGCTATGTTCCATTTGTTCATAATTTTTACTGCTCTATATCTCAATGATGGCCAGGTTATGGAGACACTATTACAGGATAATTTTGTCCCAAATGATACAAATTTGCATGCTGAAAGAGAGTACTGCCAGGTTGTTACTGGACCAAACATGGGTGGGAAGAGCTGCTATATTCGTCAAGTTGCTCTTATAACTATCATGGCGCAGGTAGAAGCAATGTGTAAACAATGAATTTAGTGTCAAGATTAAATAGAATCTTGTGCTTCAATGCAGTGCTTAATGTGAATTCATCAATATCTTTTGGGGAATGTTTGAAATTTTGTCTTCTGCTGTTATTGCTTTAGACAATGAACAGACACCATATCAGACATGATACCTAGGTTCATTTGATGCCCGAAGTATGTGTTTTCTGTTCTAGAAGTAATTTTCTTTTATATTTGCATCTGGTATTCTTCTGATCTTGGGAGGCACGACAGTGCATAACTTTATTTCCTGGTTTTAATTGTTTTCCCCTTTTCCTAGCAGTGGCAATTAATTTCATGGTTTCTTTTTCATAAAAGAGCAGGCTTTAGAAGCATAGGGATTCACCTATATACTGCGAAGGACTTTCAGCTATATATAGGAATGCTAGTGTTCCGTTTTTTCTCCTTTTGTCCTTTCTGCTTTCTGGTTTAATGTATTCATATTGTACTTTGCAAAATTTGATTATTTCAGCAATAGAATTTCTCACAGTATGATTGATTTCTCTAGGTGGGTTCTTTTGTGCCAGCAGCATCAGCAAAACTGCATGTCGTGGATGGCATTTATACACGGATGGGAGCTTCTGACAGTATTCAGCAAGGGAGGAGTACTTTCTTGGAGGAACTGAGCGAGGCCTCTCACATACTCAAGAATTGCACCAATCGCTCATTGGTAATAATTGATGAGCTTGGCAGAGGCACAAGCACACATGACGGTGTAGCAATTGCTTATGCTACATTGCAGTTTCTTTTAGAGCAGAAGAGATGTATGGTTCTCTTCGTCACCCATTACCCCAAAATAGTTGATATTAAAAATGAATTCCCTGGATCAGTGGGTGTATATCATGTTTCGTATCTTACGTCGGGAAATGATACACATATGGACTCAATAGAACGTAGTACGAGTGATGAAGACGTAACCTACCTTTACAAACTTGTTCCTGGTGTGTCAGAGAGAAGTTTTGGTTTTAAGGTTGCTCAGCTTGCACAGGTTAGCTGCCTTCTGTTAATCATTCACTGGGGAACTGAACTTGAAAGTTTACATTTATGCTGACAGAACAGAAACTCTGATTATTAAATTGAGAGAGGGAGTTGTGCTTGAGGCGATGGTTGAAAAGAATGGTGGTGAACTAGGAGGTTTTATTCGTAGTTTTCTCTGTGTTCTAGGAAACTTCTGGATGTAAGCTTGCATTCTTGTTATCAACTTCACTCATCCATGTGCTTAATTGCAGCTACCTTCCTCGTGTATCCAACAAGCCATGGTCATGGCTGCAAGATTTGAAGCAGCAGTATCCAAAAGAAGGAAAAACAGGTTTCTCACACACTGTCCATCAGAGACACTGCCAAATATTAAAGAGAGAGAAGAGAATCTCTTAGAAGCTCAGGATTGCTCACATGGTGGAAATTTCAAGAGTATATCAAAATTAGCTACTTGTTTCAGTGAATCTCTTCAGAACGTAAATTCTGCATATCTTGAAGAGGAATATGATAGCGTGGAAAGGCTTCACTTCTTGAAGCATGCAAAGGGCCTTTGCACTGAGCTGTTAAAATCATAAAGGCAATTAAATTTAGCTTTATTACTTTTCTTCTTACAATAGTTGCTATAATGTCATTTTATTGCTTCATGAACATCAAGTTGGTAGCTAAACCCTTTATACATCTCTTCTATAGGGTTCATGAATTTGCTGCTTCTGGGGATTGATATGTGTTCTAGTCACCTTTTCCACTCTATTCTTTATACCTGCTCTCTTCTTGCGGGTCTTACTCCGTGGTTCACTAGGAGTTGAAGTTATTGCAATACTTTAAGGAGTGCAATGTGTGAGACCTGATTATTAAGCTGATTCTTCTTTGTGCTTTGTCATGGTTACTTATCACAGATCATATTAGTGCCTGCATTTGTACTACGAGTTCCCCAGTTTCCACGGATTTTGAATGTTTGAGTAATTTTATCAGTTAATAACTTTCAGTGATTTTAGTCTACTCATATTAAGAATCCTTTCATAGTTAGCTGAAGGCATCAATTGACACGTTTGCCTCGTTGACAGCATTATTAGGTCAATAGGAAACAACCAGAGTCATGAATGCTCTCTCTGTGTGTGTTTAACATAAGAATTTGTTATTTCTGTCTGATATTGCTAGTATTTCTTGGTTTACTTATGTTGCACTTCTCATTTAAAATGTCTCGTCTTCTATCAGATCCTCATATGCGGAGTTCAGGATCACCTCGATTGGCTTGGAGATGGATGGTGCAGGCATTTCACACCAAATTCTGCAGATCGGTTGTCAGCAGTACCTGGAACAGCTCAAACTTTTTAAAGGATTCGGGGGACTCTGGAGGATTGAGGTCTTCCCAAGACGCAAGCTGTGTTGTGCTATTTTTCACATATCTTTTAGATCTTAATCCCTTTCTGGACTTCTCTTCTGCACATGTTGCGACATGATCCTGATCCAAATTTGCTCTGGCGCAATCTCATGTGAATGTCGATGCTGACAAATAGTCTCCTTCTCTTTCTGAACATGCCACTGCGATAGAGCTGCTTCCATCGAACTGGTATCTTAGTATTCTGTAGCCAATCCTCATTTTGTACAGTTCAAGAGTATAATTTGTATGGTGGTGTAAACATCAGTCTTTTCTCCATAGTACTACCAAAAAACGAAAAAACATTATGCTGAAATTGATATCGGTCTGGGGCCAGTTCCCTGAATGGGATTTTCTTGTTTGGGGACCACATGATTAACGAGACCCTCATCCCTGGAATGTGAGAATTAAATGCCAGAGAATCTGGCAGATTTATGGGGTGCCTGGCAGTGCTTATTCAGTTATTTGGGTGTCTATAAGCATCTTAAGAAAAACTAGGAAGAGGAACTTTATATTTAAGGTGCTTATAAAGAGCACTGCCAAACACCTCTTTGTCAGATGCGTCAATTCGAAAAGAGCTTATCAAATTCTTCATTCGGTATGCCTTCCATAACCCCCAGACCCCTCCCCACTTGCTCTTCTTCCTTCCCTTGTTCTCTTCCAAAACTTTACCTTCAAGTTTTTTCACATTTGAAATATTTGCAAGCTATCTTTCTATACCTTTTATATATTGTTCACTTGTATGTTTTTGCTAGTTTGTATATTTCTATATTATAGTTGTGTGTTGTTATTGTAGTTGTAAAAAATAATCTTTAAAGTGTATACCTCTTGTATATTGTTCATGTATATGTAGATCTTAGTGTAAATATTTGTAACATGTAATAGTTTGTTGATGATGTTGTCGTTATGGACGTAGTTGCATTGTTGTTATATTGACGTAATTTGCATGATGTTATGTTTAAGTTTTGTAATTTGTTGTAGATATACCAAGTCTATGTAATATTTAGATTTATTTTACAGTGTTGCAATTGAATGTTGGTTAGTTTAAGTTAATCGAATTAAATGAAATAAAATTTTGCATTTGTTTTTATATGCATCAGGGTAAATTTGTTTTTATACGCATCATGTATCTCTTGGTTTGAGAAATCAAAATATAAGAATCAAAGCATTTCTTTTTTCAAATTTTGAGAAATGTTGGTTGACTGTATATTTTATTATAGTTATGGAAGGGTTGATATCTCAGCTTTTGTTATGTAAAGATGTGTTGTTGGGTGCTTCATTTATTTTTCATTGAGGACGAACATGAACTTGTGTTGTATTCAAGAAATAGTTGTTTATACACGCGGTTGTAGGTTTTTAAATAGAAAGAAGCCAAGATGGTCCCCTTAGGATTGTTCGGATTCTACGAGTAACCTGGAAGTTAGATCTATATTAGACCTCATTTGAATTCTCATATCTATCCTTCTAAGGAGCAGTTTGGTTTCAAGCCCCGATTTGAATCGGAGGAATGCAACATGCTTACGTGTCTTGAACGATTCACGTTTCAAGGTCAACCATTGATGAGCATATTGACTTATCCACGTGGATGAGAGCTTCAGAGCTTAAGCACGATGACACAATCATCAAGGATGTATTGCACCATTGAACTAATGGCCCGCCATGCAAGCTTGTTTTAGTGGAAAGAATAAGTTGGGATATAATGCTGATTGAAAAGAATTTAAATCTTGACGTTTGGTGTCAAAGGACTCAAGTCGTTTTCGCCTAATGCAATTATTTTGAGATAGGTTAAATTATAGTGAAAGGATACTATTATCACTATTAAAATTTGATAAAAAACTTCAGAAAGCCCTTAATGCTTCTCTGTGCCAAATTGTTAATAGAATGACAAGAGAAAAAAGACAGATTTTCCATAATATAAAAGATCCCTCCTGATTATGATAAGCATTTTTATTAGCCTCGTGTGCCACGTGCTGCAGTGTCGAAATAAGCAGCTCATAATAAAAAAAAAAATATTGCAGATTTTGTTTTCTTTGGGTCAATCATACGGCAGACTGATGAAACAAATATGGGCCAACATACAGAATAGCCGCAGAAAACAAATCAACCATATCATACACCACACAACATGTTACACATGAGGTTAAAAAAATAAACAAATAAAGGTTATTCTTTAATTATTTTTCCATAGTGCATGATAAATCGCATAATGTCAAAATAATCTAACAACTAAAGAGGAGTAATAAAGTCATTTTCTTTTTGTAAATCATGAAGATGATATTATTAAATATAATATGCAACTTCAATTAACGTGTAATGTCCTAGCAACTAATACTAGCCCACTCTCGAAATCAAAGACGCACCACATCCTTCAAGTTTTTTTTGTTAGTGTTCTAAGCACAACTCTACAAGTAGCCCACTCTATAACTAGAAAACTACAATATAAATCTTCCTTGAAACTAACAAGGAGAAGAAAATAGAAATAAGCTATTAAATCAAGTAAACTTTAGCAAGGACATGAAGTTTGGCCAATTTCTCACCAAATATTTTACTACTCGCTACATTTCTTGTCTTGTACGCGAAGTTTGGAGATTAGTTTTATACAAATATTGTGATATCAACTTGTAGTTCCAGACATGGCAATTGGTGCACTCAAGCGTGAATTGCCAAACAAGTTGTTGTAAGTGCAAAATTTTGCCAAACTTATCTACTAATGAAGGAGTTTAATTTCACCTTCCAAAGACAGACAAACAAAAATAGCGAGAGAACAAAAGCTAGTGGAGGATTATTCATTCATTAATTTTTATGTGGCGGAGTCTCGATCACCTAAATGGACCCCTATTAATAAACACAAAAACAAAGACTAATAAAGTAAATGCTTATCAATGTAAAAGAATAGGAGTAGACAAAGAGGATCATCTCATAATAATTCTTTATTTGGACTGTTTGTTATTAAATTTACAATAATGAATAAAAAGTTAGAAAGTTATATATTTGGTTTATTTAAATTTTTGTTCAGATAACTTTATCATTTGTGGCATAGCAAATTTAAACGACGAATAATTTATTTTAGTAAAGCGAAACATTAAATAATTAATAATTTATTGCTATCTATTAGATCAAATAATTAATAACTTATTGCCATTGTATCAATTTTTTCTTTCTGCCCATATTAGTCATTTACATATATAGCAAAAGATATCTATAAAGGATTGTTCTCCCAAATGCCAATCGTGGGATAGATTAAGTTATTCGGACTATTCAGATGAATTCTCTTTCTCATAAGTAGATAAACAATCACCCAAAAAAGTTATTTTTATTTAATTTTCTTTTCTGCTGAGCTCCCAAAAGTTAGGGCCGTTTGAATTGGTTTTTTTTTTAAGAAAAATATTTTTTTTGAAAAAATTTATATTAAAAATGCTGATTTGACTTTCAAAAATAACTATTTGATTTGACTCTCAAAAATACTGAAACTTAAAAAAAGTTCAAATATAATTTTTTTTAAAAGTCAGAATTTTCAACTTCTTAAAAAAATTTATTTTTTAAAAATTATTAAAAAAGATACTTTTTAAAAAAAATCAAGCTCTTATTTTCATTTGTAAAATAGGATTTCCAACCACTTACCAAAAAGTACCATAATCCAAATGATTAACATAACCCCTATTAATACAAGAAAAACTCCCCACACACCTCTCCTCATTGTGTTACACAAGAAAATTTCTTCTTTTTTTCTTCTTTCTCTTCAATCTTGAACACCTCTCCTGGAAACATGGCCATGGAAATGTGGCAAACACTGAAAGAATCAATCACAGCATACACAGGCCTATCACCTGCAACATTATTCACTGTTGTAGCATTGGCACTTGTCACCTTCAATGTCCTCTCGGGCCTTTTTGGGTCATCATCATCATCTTCTAGCAATGGTGGTGGTGGCCATTACCAAAAGTCCATGGAAAACATTGGAGGTGCTGCTGCTGCTCAGCCATTGCCACCACCTGTTCAGGTTGGTGAGATTACTGAAGAAGAGCTCAAACAGTATGATGGGTCTGATCCTAACAAGCCTTTGCTCATGGCTATCAAAGGTCAGATCTATGATGTGTCTCAGAGCAGGTATTGTTATTCAAAATTCTGTTTCTTTATTTGGTTTGAGATTATCTGGGGCATTTTGAGCTCTTTTGGATTGGTTTTTTTAAAGGGACTTTTCTAACAACTTTTAAAAAGAGTTTTTTTATGAATGAGTTGACATTTCTTATTTCTGAAAAAAATTATATTTGAGTTTTTTAATTTTTTTAAAAAAATCAAATTAAATAATTTCTATTAAAAAAAACTCTTTTTAAAAGAAAAAATATTTTTATAAAAAAAATCCAAACGGGCCCCTTGGTTTGTGTGGTCGGTAGATTTTTTTTTTTGTATTGGCAAGCTATTTGCTTTCTCTTTTTTTTTTTTTGTCTTTTTGTTTAAATGATTCTTCATGTTCTTGTTCTTAGAGTTTGATTTTTAATGGAATTATTGAAATGATGGCTTTTATCTACAAGGATTAATTAGCTCATGCTTGCCAGATTTTTGTTTTTTGTTTTTTTGGTTTTCTTTCTTGATCTTGGAATGTGAATTTAGGTTGTATTCACTGCTAGAGAGTATAAAGATTGAATCTTTTTACCAATTTGAGGTGATCTTTTGGTGTTAATCTGATTTCTCTGCTGGCAAAATACTTGAACAGTCTTAATGTGCCTGTACATGTGTATGTGTGTGTGATTTAAATAATGGTTCTTCGAAAAGGATAATCAGATGATTCTGGAATTCACCATTTTTCTGTTCCTTTTCGGACTTAAGCTTTTTCGGATTGTTTTCATCTCAATCTTCACGAGGAAAGTAACTTACGCCTGACTAGAAAATTTTGTTCCTTAACATCCTTTGGTCAAGTTTAATCTCTGTATTTGATTACTCAAAAGGGCTTTTGCCATCCTTTGAAGCTTTCCATCTTGGTATGTACAGACAGATCATTTTTATAGATAGTTCTGAATGATAAAAATCTTATAGATAGTTCTAAATGATAAAAATCTCTTTTGATGGTTTATGATACAGATAGATCATTTTTATCGATGGTTTATGTGCAGATAAATCATTTTTATAGATAGTTCTAAATGATAAAAAATCTCTTTTGATGGTTTATGATGCAGATAGATCATTTTTTATCGATAGTTCTAAATGATATTAAGCCCACCAATTTGCATTGAATTGTATTGATTTGTTTGCAGGGGGTTTTATGGACCAGGCGGACCTTACGCGTTGTTCGCGGGGAAGGATGCTAGTAGGGCTCTCGCTAAGATGTCTTTTGACGACAAGGATCTTACTGGGGATGTCTCTGGCCTCGGCATGTTCGAGCAGGAAGCTTTACGAGACTGGGAGTACACGTTCATGAGTAAGTATGCCAAGGTTGGGACTGTCAAGAAATCGGTCCCTGCTAGCGACACAACAGCGAATGGTGAACCTCCGCAGGCTGCTGCTAATGGCGAGGTTTCAAAACCAGCAGAGGCTGGTGATGATCACGCCCCTAAGCCGGTAGAAGTTATCGAGCGCGATGTTTCTAAGCCTGTTGAAGCTACCGACCATGATGGCGCTAAGCCTTCGGAAGGCAGTCCGGCAGAGACTGCTGCTGGAGACAGCAACGGAGGTGCATCCGTTGTTGGCGCTGACAAAAAGGAGTGAATTTTGTTAAGCGCTGAGAGATGAACTAGCAGAGAGCGGCTTTTTTTTTTTTGCTTTTTCTGTCATATAGATGCCTAAAGAACATGATATCAGGGGGTTTGGCTTCTCTGTTTCTCTGCAGAGCTGTTTATCCTAGTTTAGATTACCTTCATATATATCAACTTGCTGGAACACCTAGTGCTACTGAATAATAAACCTTCATATTACAGCCTTGGAAACTTGATTGCTGTTCAAAATGACAACGTTCGGGATACCGTTACGTGTTATTGATTTTTCATTTTATGTCACTATGCTATTAAGCACTATTAATTTTTTGCAGTGGAGAAATTACAAGAAGCGGTAAGGCCGAAACATACCAACCCATTAAAGCAAATCATTGCAATAAACAAGAGGCTCGAGATCCATACCAAGGGGATGCAAGAAAGCCACGAGTCCAAAAGGCCAATGTTAACAGGACAAAGCCCAACAGCAAAAAAAATAGGCCCAGGCTCAACGAAGCACCGACAGCGTAAACCACAGGGCGATGCTGCATCCAAAGACCAAAGATTCGAGCCAAGCCAAAATGGGCCAAAGCTCAAAAAGCCAGGCCTTTCGCCCAGGAAGCAAAAGAAGAGCAGACACGGATCATGACCACCCGAAGAGTAGTAGGGCACTAGGCAGCGGAATTGGGATGCTCTCCTGGTTATTGGTGTGTTCGAGTGATTAAGAGATGAAATCTAATAAACATGCAACACATGTCACAGCCGTCACACAAATAAGAAAAACCCTTCAAAGGAAATAAAAGTGGACCCTCAAAGCCCTTGGTGCCTTCTAGGCTAGAACCTTCAAAGCTGGAAGAAAGGACAACCGAACTCAACTGATTGATTAGTACCGTAGCCCCGCGTGTGCGGTAATGCGCAAGGCAACCTAAAGAAGAAGATGCTGCAACTGATTTCAGTCCATTAGTGGGTGGGTTAGAACTCGTTTCAATTGGCATTTTTTTTTATCCTCTCTCATAAAAAAATTAAATTCAACTTATATATGTGTGTATTCACCAAATGAGCTCTTAATTGTGTAATTATACTCAATTTTCATTTTAATAAATATCCTTGCCACCAAAAAAAGAAAACAAAAGATATTGGCGTATCATGATTTGGAAGCCCTTAACAATGGCCTGCATTAGAGTAAATATACAAATGCAGATGCTTATGTTAGATTCCCAGCTTTTATTATATACAAAAACCCTGCAGCCGTGAACGGTACATTTTATACTGCAAGGGTAAGTGCATGCTTCATTACTATATTGTTTCACTTACAGGCGTAGACAAAGACACATTCATGCATTAGAACAGAATATTTCTTGACTTATTCTTGAAAACTCTTCCACATGTCAAATAGACGTGTTATAATATATTCTTGTTCCAAATGAAAGAAATTTAAGTTTCTAATTAATCATATAAGATTAAGAATTATTTTTCTTATTGATAATTGAGTGCAGTTTTTCTACCCTGTTTCTTTTGCAAAATATGAGATTCTATTCACACTGTTCTTATTTTTTGGAATTAAAAAGAATTAGAATTCATCATTTGGTTTTAAGATGGATCGCCATGATTCTTAACAGAACGAAACAGAGTTCAAATTTTAAAATAATTATGGACTTTACTTGTTTGTGAGACTAACCCGGAAGATTTTTCTAGGATTTAGATGCATTGGTTCCGCAGTTGGTTAACATATTACTCAATGCAAATTTTTAAATGAAGAATTCCAGCAAGGGGATATGACTCTCTCTGAGTTTGGTGATGGTTGACATTTTCTCGTACGACTCTAATGGCTATATTCTTTCATCTTTTTCCACGTGGAAACAGATCCCCTTTTATGTTTAATTATCTCTTATATATAAGAGAGAGAACTTCAATTATTTGAACAAAGTTTAAAATAATTTGAACTCTTTATTTCTAGAATCAAATCCTTTATTAACATCTTTCTTCCATCTTTTTTTGTTTTGAAACAAAGGATTAAGATTAGTTTATTCTTATCTAAAAAGTTGAAATTATCTTCTTTGTGTTACATACCATATATTTTTTTCTTTTTTTTTTTTTTTAAACCAACCTACCTGCCCAAAGTATAACTCCAATTTGAGATAGATAGTTTTAAGGAAGGGGTGTTACTAACGAACTAGATGCTCTTATCACACATCCTCTATCTTGAAAACGCATTATTGAGCTAATTAAACAATAGATATCAAGCCAATTCATTCAAGGAAAAGGGAAAAATAAAAATAAAAAATCAAAGTCAACTTTTGATCCTTGATAGAATGATATTTTGACACTACCACAAGAAAACATTTTATTTCATTTTCAAAACTGGTGACGACATTATTTCTTATTATAAGTCGTATAGACTTTTTTGCTAAGCAGACACCCTTTTCTTCTACATATAAATATTATAGACTTTCCAGGGCCAAAACTCTCCAAAAAAAGGCTTGTTCTTTTTCTCTTTTAAGTTCTTGTATTCTTCTTTTCTTCCATCCACTATGAATATCAAAATGATTTCATTAAAGTGGTTGATTATCCTTATAATCGTATTGGCTCTGGCTCATGTTTCCAGTTGCAGATGCATCAATGGGGATAAATATTATGAAGAATCGAGAGAGAGATTAATAAGAGAAAAATTCATCTCAACGTTTAAAAGGTATTTTTCTGTGGCTCCAAACTATGTTGCAGAATTACAGAAGAACAATTGCAAGGTGCACGCCATCTCACGCCGTCTTGTGCCTGGCGGGCCAAATCCTCTTCATAATTGATGCTTTAGGCTCGTCTGTATTTACGTCTTTTCTTCCTTTTAAAAAGAGCTTTATTATTTATGACTTCTAGTAAAAGTTGAAAATAAACTTCTCTTAGAGTGTCAGTTTTTTTTTTTTTCCTTAAATTTATTTCAAATACTTATTGCAAAAACGTTGTGATTTCGGATGCTACGAAGTAGAGGATTCAAAGTTATATGTATCTCATGGCAGGCAAAAAAGGTAAGAGGTGGTTCAGCCTTGTAGAATGTAGAGGTTTTACAATTCCTAGTAGTCTCTAACAGATTTGGCTATTTGTTATCGAGTATCATTGTATATCTATCTCATGGTAAGAATTTTTATTACGTAAATAAAAATTTATTTTTTTATACAAAAGATTCTTAAGAATTCTTATTATGTAAATGAAAATTTATTATTTTGTACAAAAGATGTTTGTCATGCGATAAAAGATGGAGTATCACCCTAAGCGAAACAATTACTAATGTCAAAGTTGGAAAGCTATTAGTAAGTGGTTAGAGTGCTGAATTATGTTTGATTAATGCTGTATTTGTTATATATTTATTTTAAATTTTAAATTTAAAAATTATATAAAATTATATGCTTTTTAAATTTAAGATTTCAAATAAAAATATAACAAACATATCATAAATATCTAATGACTTTCAGCGCTCAAAATTCTCATTTTAGTTTCTATACATGTAAAACTCTATTGTATATTAATTGGTCCTCCTTTCAAACATGAGCGAAGCTTATATACAGGCAGGGACTTCAGCTTTTCACTTGTCCCAAAGATTAAATCATTTAGGAGTAAATTGATATTGTATTTTCGAGAAAAGTAAAATGTATTTATTACCCTTATGTTATATATGGTTAAAGTCACAAAAAATTCTTTATAATTTCAAAACTCACTTATACTTTTATTAATTTAAAAATCTTGTTGACTAACATCATCATTGATTTAAAAATCTCGTTGACTATCATCATCATTTTATCGGTGTCTTAGACAGCAATGAGCATAAAATGTAATTAGGGATAGTTAGAGGGAGGAATATGCACCGGCTTCAAAATAAAAGGGGAGATATACACCAATTTTCAAAATTAGAGGAGGCAAATTGAATCATATCTATAACAAAAAAAAAAAAAGTACACCCTTTTGTAAGTTATGATTTTACTAATAACATATGTTTTCACTATTTCAAATATAAAATTTACAACATAGAGAAAACAACCAATTGCAACCTCTTGCTTCAACATTAAAATGAGAACAACTCCAATTAAAAAAATATGTTGTTTTTATTTATTTATTTATTTATTTATTTATTGTGTTTTAAGAAATTCTTTTCTCCAATCAGATCAAATTTATGCGACTCTTTAGCTCATTTTTGATAGAATGTACGAAATGATCCACCGCTGAGAACCTCTGGACCAGATGGCAAATCCATATTTCGCTTCAGCCTTTTCTTTTGTCACCTCGGTCTCTTGTCTCACCCTTTGATCTTTTTGTTAACTTCTTTTTTTTTTTTCCCGAGGTATAACTAATTCTTTCTCCTGTTCAAATATGCCACTTATCAATTTCACTTGGCAAGCCAATTATCGGAAAACGCATATTGTGGCTACTCACACATAGAAACTACTTAACTTTTTCGCGTTTAATTTAATGTTGTCAACTTAATTGGTTTTAGTTTTATTACTAATTCAAAAGCTTAATTTTTACTCTAAGACACTAAAATAGTTGAGCCTAGTTATAGTGGAATTTATTGAGTATAATCTTATAACTAACTTTATTTCTAACGTAATTATAATTATCTTAATTGATTTTAATCATTACTGACTTAATTAATTCATATATAACGTAATTAAGTCAACTTAATTGTATTTTTCCTTCCTCATTTCATGGTTTTTAAAATGATGTTAAATTATCGCATTTTATCAACTTATTGCTAATTATAGATCCAATATGTATATATGCTAATATAATGTAATATATATATATATATATGTAGCTATTCTTATTATTAAATAATATACAATTTCTTTTTTTCACAAAATCTCCACTACCAACTCTATTCCACCACTCACCGAAAAAAAAAATAGCAAATAAACAAAAAATGCGCCAAAGCAAAGGCCTAGTTGCACGTCTCGCACAATAGGTGTGAGAGGTCTTAAGATCAATTCTTACCTGTTATAATCGGCATTTGGTATCTCTTGAATTTTAGAGAAAAAAAAAATCACCAAGCCCTGTCAAGGGTAGAGGGGACAACAAAAGAAACTAACCAAAAAGTAACTCAGCTGTCTTTACCACTTCGTCTCATACAAATTAGACCTTGTCCATTTACCGATATTCGAAAATCTATTCTCTGCAAGCCAACTTAAATCTACCACCAATAGCAAGTACGCTGAAATACTTCTCTCCCTTCGAGTCCTGGTGATTGCGCCTCCGTTACATTCTCACTTCCTTTCAGGTACAATGCAAGTGAGTCATATAATACAACACCTACCCACTATCCCCAAGATTTGTACTTATGTTATATTTGTTATAATTTTATTTTAAGATATTTATTCTATTGAAATGGGAAAAAATTTTATAAGATTTAAGGTATGTTATGATGCATCCTTTAAAAAACTCAAAACAAACCATACTTTTATGTTATAAAAATAAGCAATCATTCTATCTTATTTTTTACAACTATAAAATACATGGTGCATTTGATAGCATATCTCAAACCTTATAAGATATCTCTAAATTTCAATAGGATAAGTATCTTAAAATAAGATCATTCCAAACACACTATTAACTCGTGTCAAAACGTCTTCTAAAAAAGGAATCACGAGCTCACGGTGGCGTAAACGGTGAAGGAGTGCCCCGGTGAGATGAGCGGCTAATTGATCTATTGAATGTGACTCGTATTCTTGGGCAACAAGAATAGCAAATTTCTTTATTAGCATATTACCTTATTCGCTTGTTACCTTTTGTAACACATAATTAATTAGTTGCCTTTTCTGCTTAACAGGTTTAGGAAACCTTTGCACTATAAATATGTGGCAATACTCATTATGTTAGGTGTGTGAGAGAAACCAAAGTGAGAGCCTTGTAGCATTCGTGATCAATAATAGAATTATTCTCTGCTGCCCGTGGACGTAGGCTTTAAAGCCGAACCACGTAATTCTTGTGTCCGTTATTTCTTCTCGTATTCTTCGTGTTTGCATGTTTTTCCCCAACAAACTGGTATCAGAGCTTAGGTATTAATCCGCTGCTTGAGGAAAAAAGAAAAAATCAAAACTCACTGTGAAACCAAAATTTCTCAAACCAAAAGGTGCCTAACCAAACAAAGGTCTTTGTTCGGCGAGGAGTGCTCCGGTGCTGTCTACGTTGAGCGTTGGTGGCTGGAGTGAAAGCTTGCGTCGGCGGGTCGTGGTTCGTGTTTGGATTTGAAGAACAAGCGAAGAAGATAGAGTTCGCGTGCTTTTGAGGTTGGTTTTGAGTATTCAGGTATTTTTTTTTGGGAGTTGGTTCAAGTTTGTAAAGCAGGTTTAGGGTTAGTGGGCTTTGGGTCTGGGTTTTTGGGATCGGGCCTGGGTAGAGGCCTTGTCCAAATTTGGTTAGGTCTTTTGGGTCTTGGGTCTTGGGCTTTGAAATTTTTTTTTTTTTTTGTTTGGGCTTAGTTGAATCAAAAGATAAAAAGAAAATATTTTTGGGTTGGGCTTTTATTTTAAGACAAAAAAAAAAATTATTTCCTTTGGATCTTGGTGTTGAGTCCAGGGAAAAAAAAATTCTGGCCAGTTTGATCGCGTTGACCAGTTGACCCGGGTTTGACAGGGGTTGACTTTGACCGTTGACCATTAACCGAGGGTTGACCGTATTTGACCAGAGCCTTACCCCACGTTTTTCGACGTGCTGAGTCCGTTTTTTAGCTCTATTTTTCCAAATTCTGCTCCAAAGTACGTGTTTAGGGACAGTGTTGACTTTGACCAACAGGTTTGACTTTGACCAGTGTTGACCAAAGTTGACCGGGGGTGTTCCTAAGGTTTATCAACGTGCTGAATCCGTTTTTGCGGTCTGTTGAGCCAAATTCTATCCCGAAGTACGAGTTTTGGGCAAATGAAGATGTCTTCCACAGGTGGAAAGTTTGAAATCGAGAAGTTTAACGGGAGAATGAATTTCAGTCTTTGGAGGATCAGATTCAAGGCATTTATGACAATGCAAGGACTTTGGAAAGTCATTGAAGAAGTGATCCCGGTAAAGATGGAACCAGTAGTGAGAGAAGAACTCGAAGCGAAAGCCTTGAGTGCAATACATATGTCCGTGACAAATGAAGTATTGCTAGAGATTGCTGAGAAAACGACAGCAGTTGAGACTTGGAATACTTTGGTGGAATTGTATGCATTTAAATCTCTCACAAATAGCCTCTACTTGAAGAAGCGATTGTATCATCTTAGAATGAAAGAAGGTACCTCACTAAAACAACACCTTGATGAGTTTACCTCTTGTTTTATTGCTTTGAAGGATGTAGGTGTTAAAATTGATGACGAAGACCAAGCTATGATCTTATTATGCTCCTTACCACCTTCATATATGAACTTTGTGGACACTATGTTGTACGGGAGGGATAAAATTACCTTTGAAGATGTGATTACTTCATTAAAATCGAAGGATCTTCAAACACATATTCCGGGACATAGGGAAGAAGTTCATAGGGAAGGTTTAGTGAGTAGAGGGAGATCGGAGAATAGAGGGGGATCTTCGAATAGAAAGAAAAGCAAGTCAAGGTCAAAATCAAGAGCAAGGAAGTTACGCTGTTTCGAGTGTAGTGAAAAGGGTCACATTAAGAAAGAATGTCCAAAACTAAAAAAGGGAAAGAAAAAGGTGGAGAATTCAGCTAATGTGGTGGAGAGTCTTGTGATGATGGAGATAACTCGAGTAGTACCGGGGAAGTTTTGACTGTAAGTGGATCACAGTAGCATAATCAATGGATTCTTGATACTGGTGCAACGTTCTATATGTGTCTTAGGCGCGATTGGTTCTCTTCTTATTCCAAAAGAAAGTCTTTCTAGGCAATGATCTTTCGTTGAAGGTGGAGGGAATGGGCATCGTAAATATCAAGATGTTTGATGGTATTACAAGATCTCTCGAGTGTTGGCATGTACCGGAGCTGAAGAAAATTTTAATTTCTCTTGGGCGTTTGGATTCTCATGGATACAAATTTCAAAGTGAGAATGGTGTCTTAAAGGTGACCAAAGGTGCAATTGTGCTCTTAAAAGGGAACTTGACTGGCGGCCTATATGTCCTTCAAGGTAGTACAGTTACAGGTGTTGCAGCTGTTACGTTCGAGGAGAGTGATAATGACACTACGCAGTTATGGCACAAAAGGTTGGGCCATATGAGCGAAAGAGGACTGACCGAGCTGAGCAAGAGGGATTTGCTTTGTGGATAAAGAACTAGAAAGCTTGAATTCTGCGAGCATTGTGTTTTTGGAAAGCAAACCAGGGTAAAGTTCAACAAGAGGCAGGAAAACACAAAAGGTACACTTGATTATATTCATTATGATCTTTGGGGTCCTAATAAAGTCCCTTCCAAGAAAGGTGCCAGGTATTACATCACTTTCATTGATGCATACTCTCGGATGGTGTGGGTATACTTCTTGAAAACTAAAGATGAGGCATTTTCAACATTTGTCAAGTGGAAGACGTTGATTGAGAAATAGACTGGCAAACAAATTAAGCGTCTTAGGACTGACAATGGGTTGGAATATTGCAATAAAGAGTTTGATAAGTTCTGCAGGAAACATGACATTGTGAGACACCGTACATGTGTAAGAACACCACAACAGAATGGAGTTGCAGAACGCATGAATAGAACTCTGGTGGAGAGAGCTCGTTGTATGCTCTCCCAATCTGGTTTGAGTCAAGAATTTTGGGCTGAAGCCATCAATACGGCATGCTACTGGGTGAATAGGTCTCCATCCAAAGCTATTGAATTGAAAACTCTTTTTGAGTTATGGTCTGGTAAGCCTGCAGACTACTCTCGATTGAGGGTGTTCGGTTGTCCTGCATACGCTTACGAGAAGGATGGCAAGTTGGAGCCGAGGGCAAAGAAATGCATATTTCTAGGCTATGCGTCCGAGAGAAAAGGTTACAGGTTGTGATGCACAGATTCAAAGTCTCCAGGTTTCTTCATCAGCAAGGATGTCATATTCAATGAGTCTGCTTTTTTAGACCAAGAAAAGGAGAAAGCGGTAGTTGGTTTAGACCACGGTGTCAAAGAGCAGGTGGAGGTATTTGCTGATGTTTCAAATGTTCCATCTAGAAATAGTAGTAGTCAAATTCAGCCGACTCAACCAACTGAGGTACATGATCAAAATGTGTATGAACAACAGAAGTACAGCATTGTCACTGGGCGAGAAAAGAGACAGATTAGAGAGCCTCAAAGGTACAGATACGCTGATCTTATTGCTTATGCTTTGACTATTGCCAAAACAATTGAAGGACATGAGCCGAATTCATACAAAGAGGCCATATCTGGGAAAGATTCTGCTCAGTGGGTGAGTGCCATGAGTGAGGAGATTGAGTCTCTTCATAAGAGTCAAACATGGGAGCTTGTTGAATTGCCTAAGGGATAGCGAGTTGTCGGTTGCAAATGGGTTTACAAGAAAAAGGAAGGTACTCCAGGGGTTGAAGGTCCTCGATACAAGGCACAATTGGTGGCAAAAGGCTACACACAAAGGGAGGGTGTTGACTTCAAAGAAGTGTTCTCTCCGGTTGTGAAGCATAGTTCCATCAGGGTTTTACTTGCCTTGGTTGCTCTTCATGACTTAGAGCTTGAGCAGCTAGATGTGAAAACGGCATTTTTGCATGGTGATCTTGAAGAGCAAATTTATATGAGTCAACCGGAGGGGTGTGTAGTTCCTAGTAAGGAGAACCATATTTGCAAACTGAAGAAGTCCTTGTATGGGTTGAAGCAGTCACCTCAGCAATGGTATAAGAGATTTGTCACATTCATGGTAGGTGCTGGATACACAAGGAGTGCCTATGACAGCTGTGTGTATCTCAAAAGGCTTCCAGATGGTTCGTTTGTGTACTTGTTATTGTATGTCGATGATATGTTTATTGCTGCTAAAAGCATGTCTGCAATCGACGAATTAAAGAAGCAGCTAGGTGATGAGTTTGAGATGAAGGATCTTGGAGCAGCGAAGAAGATTCTTGGCATGGAGATTCACAAATATAGAAACGCTGAGAAGCTGTTCTTGTCTCTGCAAAGTTATATTGAGAAACTGCTAGAGCGTTTCGGGATGCTGAAAGCAAAGTCTATGAGTGTGCCGCTTGCTGCTCATTTCAAGTTGTCTGCAGATTTGTCACCTAAAACTGAGGAGGAGGTGGAGCATATGTCTCATGTTCCATACTCGAGTGCTATTGGTAGCTTGATGTATGCTATGGTGTGCACTCATCCTGATATTTCACATGCAGTTAGTGTTGTGAGCAGATATATGGCATCACCTGGGAAAGCACACTGGGAAGTAGTGAAATGGATAATGAGATATTTGCGTAGTACTACAAATGTAGGTTTACTGTTTAACAAGATGACTAGAGATTGCGCGAGG
This sequence comes from Cordia subcordata, assembly GCA_028554755.1. Classification (NCBI taxonomy): domain Eukaryota; kingdom Viridiplantae; phylum Streptophyta; class Magnoliopsida; order Boraginales; family Cordiaceae; genus Cordia; species Cordia subcordata. The sequence goes on along the minus strand of JAPTOF010000003.1, from coordinate 1,684,324 downwards.
TTGGTGGGTTATTATGATTCAGACTTTACGGGTGACCTTGATAAGAGAAGATCTCTGACAGGTTACGTGTTTACTCTCTCTGGATATGCTATCAGTTGGAAAGCGATATTACAGTCTACTGTGGCATTGTCGACTACTGAAGCGGAGTACATGGCAATTGCAGAAGCTGTGAAGGAGGCCATGTGGTTACAAGGCCTGGTTCGTGATCTTGGACTGTAGCAAGATACAAGTACAGTCTTTTGTGATAGCCAGAGTGCAATCCATCTGACGAAGAATTAGATGTATCATGAGAGGACTAAACACATTAATATCAGATATCATTTTATCAGAGATGTTGTATCACAAGGAATCATATCGGTACAGAATATATCTACTCATGAGAATCCAGCAGATATGATGACTAAGGTGGCTCCAGTCAGTAAGTTCAAGCATTGCTTGGACTTGATTGCTATTTGCAGTGCAAAGCATTGGGCCCTTAGGGCCAGTTGGCTACGGGGATAATGATGTATTGATTGGAGCGAATACGTGCCAAGGTGGAGATTTGTTGAATGTGGCTCGTATTCTTGGGCAACAAAAATAGCAAATTTCTTTATTAGCATATTACCTTATTCGCTTGTTAACTTTTGTAACACATAATTAATTAGTTGTCTTTTCTACTTAACAGGTTTAGGAAACCTTTGCACTATAAATATGTGGCAATACTCATTATGTTAGGTGTGAGAGAGAAACCAAAGTGAGAGCCTTGTAGCACTCGTGATCAATAATAGAATTATTCTCTGCTGCCCGTGGACGTAGGCTTTAAAGCCGAACCACGTAATTCTTGTTCCGTTATTTCTTCTCGTATTCTTTGTGTTTGCATGTTTTTTCCCAACATGATCCAGATTCCGATCCTACCTCGACCATGTCTCCACTGCAGATTTGTTGGCTATCACCACTTCCAGGGCCATGCTCACCAATCGGAACAATTTCTTTGATTCCATTTTTGGATCTAATTCCATCGTTATCGCCCAATTTGAATAGGGTTTAGGTTTCGAGGTATTTGAATACAGTTTCTATTTTTCTTGAAGTATTTGAAATGGCAAATCAGGACCTTTTGTCTGTAGAAGCACCTTATCTGCTCTTTTACAAACCCTTTTTCTCCTACTTGGATACCATCCAAACATTTTTTGTTAACATTGATCAATTGTCCAGTCTCTAACTTGAGGTGTTTGTCATTGCATCTATGTAATATGTTTATGTTAATTCTTCATTTTGAGTTTAAGTTTAGTGGGTATTTCCAGGCCAATCTAGAGAAGGAAGGTTTAGGTCTTCCTTTTCGTATTTGTACACCAGTTGCCCTAAACTGAGTTTTATGATTCGCTTGAAAAGTGTTACACTATTTTTGAAACTTCAAACATTGATATTTTAAAATAAAAAGTGGTTGAATACCAAAATACACACGCGAAGCACAGTTAGCACGTTGTATTATAATCAGGCTTTGAGTGAGCTAAATGATTTTTATAAAGTAGTGGGAGAACATAAAATAAATGTAGTTTTAAATTAGACAAGCTTTGAAGTTTATATAGAGATTACAAAAAGAAACAAAAAATATAATTAATCCAAATACAAGATGAAAATGAGACTTAAAGATGATAATTAAAAGTACTATAACATATGTTCTGAATCGTTATATTATAAATACATAGAAAAATTTATATATTCTATTTCTGAATTATAATATCTAATTTTAAATAGAGGTCAAATTTTCTTGATAACAAAAAATAAATACAAAAGCATAAGTAAAATAATCTAATACTTGATTTGCAATTCAAATATCTATTAAAATATCATATAATATTTAGAGATTCGTATAATATCTACTTTATTAGCTAATTGGAAAATAAGATATGATGTATAACAAAAATTATGTTATATTGTACCTATGTGATATAATATAGAAAAGTGGTATTTTTTCTGTCTTTATTTATTATTGACAGTCAATTTTTACATTTCATTTGAAAATAAAATATAAACATTGTAAAAATTAAACTTTTAGTAGGTTTTAAACACTAATCACAATTTTTATATTTCTATAAAATCAAATAATCTTGGAAAAATTTTAAATGAAATAAGTGAAAGAATATTGACGGGGAAGGAAACATTTATGTGGAGTGAATTTGATTAAAAAGTTCTTTTGTATCAATAAAAAGGGATAGACTGAAATTATTAAAAAAAAAAAAGTATGGCGTGAGGACACGGGACGTAAATTTAAAAAATAAAAACATTATTTTATAATATAGATAGATTTGTAAACACAAACCCAAACCTAATTCGGTACATTTATATCTCACATAAAAAAGAATTACAAACACAAAGTTTATTATAAAACTAAAGAGAAAAAAGAGAATGAGAGGAAAAACAAGAATGAAAAAAGGGAGAAGAATGATTTCAATTAATTTTACTCTATGACTTTATATACTTTTTTTTTTTTGGGGCCAATAGTATAATTTTATAATCACAAAAAGCTGTTTAGGGATCTCTAAGAACACTTCAAATCCTCACACATATATAATAATTAATTAATACACACTAAATTCTGTGCTTAATGCCAAGAGATACCCTTGTTGGTAAAAGACATTCTTTCACCAATAACGGGCTACAATCGATTTTCGCTCTCATGTTCACAATTTTGACAAACACAGTTAATACTGTTAGGATAATTGATTTAAATCATATTAATTATATACTATTTAAATTCTTTATATCTAGCACTAGGCAAAAGATCTAGTAATGTGTTTTCAGTTCTATGCTCAAGAAGTCTTGAGATCAATTTTCAACACATATAATCTAGTAATATGTTTTTTCTTTTATGTTCAAAAAGTCCCAAAATCAATTTCTGATGTAAATCTATGCCTCGAAATCAACTTTTGATGGATATAATCTACTAATTTACTTTTTATTTTATGTCTAAAAATTCTCAAAATTAATTTTCGATATAATTACATTTAAGAAATCTCGAAATCAATTCCGGAACTGAAACACGATTCCTCCTGCCTAGTAAGCCTTGCTGAGGTAAATACCAAACTTGGGGTAGCCACCAAACGTCAGAAGGATAGCCTTTCACATGGGTATGCAATGCGCAGCTAAAGTGGAGTTTTAAAAGAAAATGAAGAAAAAGAAAAAGAAAAGAGCTTAAAAGCAACTGCTTAATAAACGGCTGGGGGTGCATTGGAATAAGAGTAAATCATGTTTGACACGTTTGGTTTTCTCGAATTGCGGCTAAGCAAGTTTGGCCAACACGTGGGTTGTAGATGCTTCTTGTCCTGATCCTGATTCTCCTCTCCATTCTTGCCCACTTTTTAGTTTTTTTACCTTTGCTTGACACTCACTCAGTTTTCATTAGAGGCCAAACCAGTGTGTGTGTGTGAAGGGTCGGTAAAACCAAACTCTCTGATTTGTGATGCATCTTTCTCGTAAGGGAAAGAAATAATATAAGTAAAAGTTCTTCCTTTTTTTTTTTTTTTTTTTTTGGTTTTGGGTTCTGAAAAAGGGTAGTTTTTCTTATAATTTTGTTTTTCTGGGGTGTGTTTTGCTAATTTCTCTGAAGATTGTGGGAAGGTGTGTGGAGTGGTGAAATGGGTGAGAAGGAAATGTTGCCTGAGTGGCTTCCAGCTGGTTGGACTATGGACGTGAAGCAAAAGAAAAATGGGAAGACATATAAGGTAACTGAAATGGCGTTGACCATGCTTTTTACTGTGTTTGTTTCTGTTTTTGCTGCAAAAATTGGTGCTTTTTTTTTTTTTTTTTGGTGAAGTTTGCTTCACTCTCTAGCCTTGATTTATGTCTTAACTGAAGTAGATGATGTGAGCATTTGGTTCTTGATTAGATTGTCTTTATTAGTTAAATGCTTCCTTTTGCCTTTTTGTTCTAGTGATTTGGTCTAAATGAAAATAAAAGAAGGAAAAAACTTGACTGATTCATGAGACTTTTCTTGATTCATTTATTGGATGCTGAAAATGTTAATTGTAAGTGATGAAGAAGAAGACATCATTGTCATGACCAATGGAGATAAGAAAATTTTAGAGATTACCTGTTTAGATGGTTGGGTTTGAGGAAAATAGTTGCTTAGTTGAATATGTTTCATTGCACTGGATGTATACTAGATTGGTGAAAGACATGTTTTAACTATGGTTATGAAGTTAATGTAGGTAATGACTCTGGTTAACCACTTCGGTCAGTGGAATGGATAAAATCTATCATCAAGACTATGACATATAGTCCCGGTTGTAGGTTCGGAATTTTGGTCCTAGCTTGCGACAAAGGTGATGTTGAAACTGCATTCTTGTCTTAGTTATAGGTTTATCAGAAAGCATCTTTACTGTGGATGGACTATATTTAACTTCTGCGCTAATTAATGTATTTTTTGAAAGAATTTGTACTCTTCTGATAGTTTATTGTGGGGTAAGAGTAAGATTGAGGTGGCCAGGGAAAAGAAAGGGATTAGTGATGGAGATTAAACTATTTAGCGATATTAGTAGGATCTTAAAGAATTGGTAGATCATCACCTGAATATGTCTGATCTGTAAAACGAGTATTTTGGCTGAAAGGAAGTACAGTTTTCTTGCCATGTTAAATTTCTGAAATAATAGTTCTGTTTTATTTTATGCATGGAATTGTAGATGCATATCTTAAAACTAAACTAATGCATGGTCTCAATCAGACTTAAAAGGAAAAGAAATTTGAACGTGGTCTATAGCTCCGTTATTTCTTATAGCAGTCTCTTTTTTTTTCGTTTTTTACACATTTTTATCCTGTTCTTTGCAGTGTTATTCCAATCCCACTCGTGATCTCAAATTCTATTCCAAGCCGCAAGTTCTTCGCCACCTGAAGTTTAGCATGAGACGCTCTACATCCAAAAGGAGAAAGAGAAAGAGCACCAATAAAAGTTCTAACAAGGTAGATGTTTGTTATACAATGTTACCCTTTGCATCTGTTTAGATATGTATATATTTATGCATAAGAAGATTGCCTATCTGCTTACCCTGTTCATTTACATACATAGATGTAGATCTTGATCTTCTTTAGCTCTGCTACATCAAAAAAACCTTTTGTGTCTCATGCTTTCCAGTATGTAGTCAAGCATGCTATTGCCGAAGGGTTACCTCCCGGATGGATTAAGGAAACCAGAGTCCGGAAGAAAGAAGGCTATGAGGAAAGAACAGATAAGGTATTGAATTCCCACTTTATGTACTTACTAAGTGAAAATAGAGACTATTTATGGCCTGCAATTGTAAATAATTCTGGTCTCTTTGGACTCTCCTGTATACTTATGTTTGCTTTTGATGCACACAGCAAGCATCTGCTTATTCCAATTTAGCTTTGCCTGTTTCCTTTGGAATCAATTTTCCCCTCCTCAGATGCATTCATTCTGGAAAGTCATGAGAAGCTTTATGTGATGTATATTTTCTGCAGTACTACATTGACCCTGTAAGTGGACGCGTCTTCCGCTCTATGAAGGAAGTTTCTCGCTATCTTGAGACTGGTGAGCTCGGAAGGAGAAAATCAGGGTTGAAGGGTGAAGGCCATGTTAATGTGGAACAGAGCAGTCATAATTCATCTGTTAGTCTGTCCTCTTTTATGTCTCTTGTATTCATTTAAGTTGTTTTGTTTACCTAAAGAATCATTGCATAGTAAAATTTATTGCTTCCTCTCACTGCATAAGAATATTAGTTGCTCTGCCAAAAAAATTAACTGAACTTAAATGAATTTACACAATTCTTCCAAATGTGACTGTATATTCAGCTCCAAAATGTCCACAAATTTGTTCATATAAGCTTGCCCTTCTTCATGCAGAGAAATGATAGAGGTTTTTATTATTAATTTATTATTGTTATTGAATTGAATGATTGACAGAAAATAGTAATTTTATTAATTAGGCAAAAACAAAAACCATCACCCAAACTTTAATCGTCCCTCTAGTTCAAAAAGATAAATGTTCCTTCCTAACAATTTCCATGGCTGCTGTGACTAAAACATCCATGAATAAAGTCGGCAAGGAAAACTGTTAACACAATAAATTAATACGCCAATATCCTCTCTACAAGCATAAGCTTTTAGATGAGGTGGTAACTGTAACATGGTATTAGAGCTTGGAAGCCAAACGGCACAGGTTCGATCCTTACCGCCACCTATTTAATTAAATTGTTCACTTGCAAGCTCCAATCAAATTACACTGCACGTGAGGGGGCGTGTTAACACAATAAATTAATAAGTCAATATCCTCTCTACAAGCTTAAGCTTTTAGATGAAGTGGTAACTCTAAGAGAAACGAAGTTTTCCTACTTCTGGGCTCTTTCCTCCTTTCCATCTTTGTTATACGTTATCTACAATCTGTTGCACAAGAATGCCTTTTGATTTTCTCTGCTGCTGAAACAATCTCATGATTCTTCCCATCCAGATGCAGTAGCCACAAGCAGCTGGGGCCAATCTTTTGTCAAGTGACACATTTCTTCCCCCCAAATTACGGTTGCTACCATTTCCTGTTCCCAGGCCCAACAGTTTGTGTTTGTACATGATGTAAATCTCCTTCCGCGTAATGCTGGACACGCTCGAAAAACAGTATTCAGAAACTCAGTTTCATCAAAGAACAAAGACCGAGCATCCTGAATGGCATGGCAACTTTAACAGCCTGTCTTCTGTAGTAGCCAAAGGATAAAAGATGGTTGTGCTATGTTTCTACTAAACATACCAAATGTCTCGATTGTACCTTTTCCCTTTCCTCCTAATGAACTCCTATTCCTGATAATGCTTAAATTGCCACCTCGACTTTCTGCCCAATACGCGTCAGGATCTACACTATTAGGTCATAAATCATGGCACATATATCATGGTTCTTTTACCTGTTATCTTCATTGTTTAAGTTGATGGTAATTTCTGGGTGTGTTTTGGTTCAAACAGTTTTTATTAAGAAACATGTATTTGTGGTCATTCCAAAGTTCCTGTTATGCTTCTTGTTTGTTCCTTAGAAGTTACCAGCATAGTGTGCCTTCACATTCTTTATCGTTGGTAAACTTGAACCACTTCAAGCAGAACATGCCTAAGACCTCTTGTTATTGAGTTCTTCAATGTCTGGTCATGTTTGTCTTAAGGTTCATCAGTGAGTTAACCTAACCAATTATTGAGAGCTGACCTTCTCTTTCTGCTCTAATTTGTTCCTCCTAGTTACAAGCTGAAGATGAGAAAAAAGGAGGGCCCAAGAGCAAAGCAAGTAAAGAGGTTGTAAAAGATCAGGCCTTGAAGTCAGTTGAAGAAGTTGAAGGAGTTAAAGTTACTGAGAGTGAAGCAAATAACGAAGTTGATAGAGATCAGGACGTGAAGTCATGTGCAGAAGATGAGGGAGTTAAAATTACTGCAAGCAAAGCAAATAAAGAAGTTGATAAAGATCAGGACATGAAGTTAGAAGCAGAAGGTGATAAAGTTACTGCAAGCAAAGCAAATAAAGAAGTTGAACAAAATCAGGATAGGAAGTCAGATGCAGACGGTGAGGGAGATAAAATTCCTGATGTCAAAGGAGCAGAAGGTGGAAGAGAGAGAAATCCTAAGAGCAAAGCCAATACAGAGGTGGTTGAAGGTCAGGACTCGAAATCAGGTGCTGAACATATTCTTAATCGTGAACCCTGCAAGATATTGCATACTTCTCTGGAAATAAACTTCTGATCAGTGTAAAGTTCTAAACTTGAAGCTTGACATGGGACGATCGTTTGTTGCTTGTGTTGTTTCCTTCGCTAGATTATGTGGCTGTCATTCGTATTGCTTTTTGGGGATGGCGTCCATTTGTGCTATGGAATTTGTGAATGACTCCGAGAAGTTACAAGACTTCAAAAAGGATATTCATAGAAATAGAAGTGTGCGAACTTTGCATGTAAACAAGCCCAAAGTCTAGAGTGCACGTACTCAGTACCTAATAGTTTATTTTGTGTCCTGTCTAAAGTTTTAAGAATATCAGACTTGGCCGTACGAATGAAATTTGCTACCCTGACCTGCATGGTTTGCTTTTGCCGAAGGGAAAAACATAAAACTATATCGCTAGGAAAAAGTTTCAAGCGTATGGCAAGATACTTCTCTTATCCTTGGCTATAGATTGAGATAAAAAGAAAATTGAATGAATGGTACGAGGTGCTAATTTCATGATCATAATGCATGAGGTAAACTTTCTTACAAGTGAATTTTGAACTTTCTGCAGGTTCAAAAGACACAAGAAAAAGGAAGAAAACATTGCCAGCAGACAAGAATGCGCAGAAAAAGGAAGAGGAGAATGATATTCCTGGAAGTATGACTGTCTCAAGTTCCTTGAAGTCGGATGTTGCAGAAAAGATACCACCAGTGGATGTTATGGAACAGATACCGCCAGTGAATGTTACAGAAAAGATACCCCCAGGGAGTGGTGCTGAGACGCATGGGAATAGGACAGTCCATTACAAAAATAACAAACTGCATCATGCAGGTAAGGCTGCAGTGCCTCGTAGAACTTCCAAACGACTTGCTGGTGTTGAAGTTGATCAATTACTGGAACTAGAAACAAATTCTCGAGCTCGTCAAGTTGGGGGTGTGCGGTCATGTGAGAAAGATGCTGATATTAGAAAGAATCTGAAGGACTTGGATTGTTCGGATCAGAATATAAGAAGAGTTCAGCAGTCAAGCGAGAAAGATGCTGATACTAGAAAGACTCCGAAGAACTTGGAGTGTTCAGATCAGAATATAAGAAGAGTACAGCAGTCAACTGAGAAAGATGCTGAAATTAGAAAGAATCCGAAGGACATGGATTGTTCGGATAAGAATATAAGAAGACTACAAACAGGGAATGCTTCTGACGGGAAGCGACAAGGGCCTGTTCTTCTGCCTGCAGGATATCTGCCTCTCTCTCAAAATCACGTTCCAGCTTTAGAGGCTGATTATAAACGTGATGAGGACGTGATAGCGCCTCTTGACTCATCTTGCAAGGATTTCTTGAATGATCCATGCATCGAATTTGCAATAAAAACTCTTACTGGTACAATTCCAATAGAAGAGGACAAGGCTCCAGTAGGAGATGACAAGGCTCATAATCCAGGTTGTTCTGTGTCCAATGCAGATCCAGCTCTCTCTCTGGCCTTACCTTCTGGAGATTTATGGACAGATCCATGTTTTGAATTTGCAGTGAAGACTCTCACTGGTGAAATTCCCCTTGAAGATGATTCATGTACAAAAGCTTCATACCAGCAGCCTCCCTGCTTACCAGAAGCTCAAAGACACAACGGTTTATCATCGGCCACCTTCAAGTCGGAAAGCTTCTTCCCAGCTAGTCAGTCATTTAGTCCAGCAGATAATCCTTTCTATAGGAGACAAGATCTGGTTACTCCTGTTGCGTCGCGCATTCAAAACGGTAGCTCAATGAAATTTGGTTGTTAACCAATGTTGTTTTCAGACTGAAGAGCTAGATGAGGAAAAGTTATTCGGCTTCTCTATAATCTTTTCTGGCTTTATGTACCATGTAGCAATCGTCCCTTAGGGGCTAGGGCCTTCTGTCATCTGTGTATTCTAATCGATGACGTCTATTTTGTGAAAATCTTGTAGTCCAAATTGTGCTAGTAATATAATAGCCTATTCCTGACTGTGTTTAACTCAACTTCCATCTTTCTCAAGAAAGTTGACTGTGGTGCATATGGATCAATTTTTTTGCTGTGGTTAATCTACGTGGGATTTATGTTAAATCACGTGATTCAGTAGTACATTCTAGTACAGGTGTGAGATCAGTGAACCTGGTTATTGTGCAGAATTTTTGACTCGTAGTGTTTACTGTTTGTTTAAATGCTCGAGACATTTTCGTGAGGCTTGTTTCTTTAAAAGGGTTAACCAAAGGAGAACCCCTTTCCCACCTGGCCAGAGGCCCCTTAACCAGGCGGGAGGTAAATCGAGGGATGTGCGTGAGTGGCAGCCCGACCAGGGAGAGGACCAACGGGCGTGGAAATCCAGCAACAGCCCCCGCAATATTTCAGCGGAGTACTGCCGCCACACGGACTCGATCCCGCGTTGTCAGGGTGTCTCCACCCTAATCACCTGGCCACTTACCAACTCACCTGCTCAGAGAAGAGAGTTTCCAGAGGTAACATTTTTGTTGATCTTGGGATTGAAACATGGCAGAAAAGCAAATTTCGAAAATGAATCAAGAGTGCAAGATGCTATCTTTGCATAATTGTATGCACTCCTACAAGAAATAAAATAACAAGAGACAAAATTACTAAAAAGGAGAGGAAAATGAAATAAGAAAGAAACAAAGATCTAGCTTGCAAAAATTCTCGAGTAGTTCTAATAAATGTTAGAATTTCGATCAGTCCCCATGATGAAAGTGCACTTTCTCTATCATAGTGAGCTCTATTTCGGCTTACATGCAAAAAGCATCTTATAATTCTAAAAGACCACGTGTGCAAGAAGTAGGTAAAATGCCCATCCGAATTGCCTCAGCAACCTAATCCGATACTCCGAGTGTAGGCACAAGGTAAGTTTATGTTTGACAATAGATATTGATAAAGTGAAATTTGAAAGGAAAAAAATTAAAAATAAAATTAAGAAAATAAATAGTAAAACTTATAGTACTGAAAGAATGCAAAAATGCAAAGAAATCAATCTGAGTCTTGGATCAAATCCAATCTCCTTAATGTTTTATTGCCCTGCATTGGCGCTAATGATTTAATGGCTCAAACATTGATCATACTCTTACATTTTGTAGCATTACAAAAACGCAAGAACTGTGAACTAGAAAAATGTAAAAGTCTCTCTCAAAAGAAATGCTTAACTAGGTTACTAAATTGATGAGAAGTGTAGACAGATGGAATGCAGAAGAAGTAAGAGCGTATAAACGAATGACCAGATTTACTCACTTTGCAGGTATTTATAGAAGATAAGCATCTGTTCAAACAGATGCAATTTGAACTATAAGGTGCCAAAAACACCTATTAGGATAAGACACAACTCTTGTGTCTAAACTGCAAAGTACGTATCTTTTTGAAATAATTATTTCAGAATATTGGAGTCTTTTCAAAACTAGCTATTATTATATTTAATAATAATAGTATATATAATTAAAATTCACCTCCAACTTTGAATCTCAATTTCTCATTCATATATCATTTGTTTTGATCAAGTAAATACACGATAATAATCTACTTACAAAAATGAATATTTTGAGATCCATTTTATTATACAAATGGCAACAACAGTTTAAGCCAAAGAAATTAGTGTTCGTGTGGTGTTTAGTATGAATTTATTTTATATTTTAAGATACTTATCTTATTTGATAACTTATGCAAAATTCATTGATAGCTTATCACGTTTAATTTTTTTTTTCTCAAAGTGTGTGAAAGACCAAAAATGGACTAATCGGGCCCAAAACAAAAAAATAAAATACGTTGTACAAAATTGAAATACAAACAGATTTGAAGGACCCAAGAGCATAAAAAAAAGAAGAAAAAGGACAACAACATATGAAGAGCGAGGCAGCATATCATCTGCTTTGCCGCCAAATCAAAAATTTTTCTCCCGCCCTCATCTGAAAAAGTGGTAATCTTTAAGCATTTCATCACAATCTCCAATGACAAATTCTGCTTTTCTCATCAAACGTAACAATCTCGAAATCATCCCTCTCTCTTTTTTTCTTTTGCTGTTTCTGCAGAGAAAGATTTAATAGAAGAGAAAAATGCATATAAAGGTGAAGTGTAGCTGTGGAGAAGGCAACTGCCGAGAATGGGCGATTGTGGAGCTTCAAGGCGTTGTTGAAGCCCAACCCCATTTGCAAGATCACCTCCAACATCTCCAAATCGGCCTTCTCTGTCGCCCTTCTTCTCAGGTTTCCACTTTCCTATTGAACTAAAATAATTTCGTATTTTGTCGAATTTGTACGATAGATTAAAAAAAAAAAATCTTAAGCCCTTGAGGGATGCAGGAACAGATTGACAAGTTTCTTGTGTTTTCTTTATTAGAGGGCTCGTTTAGATTAACTTAGAAAAGTCTTATTGAGAAATTAAAATTTTTATTATTTTTTTAATTTAATCCAAGTACATATTACAAAAATGTAGATTTTTTTAAAAGGTGTTTAGAGAAACGCCAATTCAAACAGGCCCTAGGTCCATTATATTGAAAATGGACAAATTAAGAAAACTCTGATTTTTGTCAATGCTTAATATTGTGTTTTGTCAAAGTTTCACGTATAGTAGAAAAAGTTTGGGTTTATCAAAGTAAGATTTATGCAAGGTTTTTAGATTATTATTATTACGGGAAATTTGATGGTTTTTAATGGATATGTTTCAGAATAGTTACACGTTCACAGTGGGGTATCATGAGTTGACTGGAACAAAAGTGGCCTTAAAGAAGCCAATGTTAGTGTTGAAGAAAATTAAGCATTCCACTGTGAAAGAAGATGGTGATGCTGATGATAGCAATAATAATTCATCAAGAGTTGAATTGGATGTTATTGGAATCATTCGGCATCGTATTTTGTTCAAAATCAGGCCAAAAGCGCTTATATCTGGTGAGTTACCCTTCTTTCATTTATATTTGTACACCCCATTTACCCAAGATTATTTTATATGGTATCGTCAGAATCAGGGTCGGATTTAGGCTCATTTGGAATGATTTTTTTTTTTAAATTGTGCTTCTTTGAAGAGCTAAAATTTTTAGTTCCTCTAAAAATTGAAACCTTTTTTTTTTAGAGTTTCATCTTTTTTGAAAGTTAATGTAACTACTTATTCGAAAATAATTTTTTTTGTAACTACTTATTCGAAAATAATTTTTTTTTTTCATTAGAAAAAGCCAAGCCAATCCAAACAGGCCCTCTTCCGGGAAATTCGGGCTCATGATTGTTTGAAATAAGTTGGTGAATGAAATTTGTAAGACCATTAAGTGCTCATAGCTCACTAATTTTGGTTGCAAAGTCACTCATCCCTCACTAGCGTTCAGAAAACATCATCTTAGATCCGATATTAGCATTGGTGTTCGATGATTTGGGGGGAGAAATTGAAATACATGGATTCTTGATAAGCCAGACCAAGACATCCGGCAGGGGGATGCAGTTTAGCTTTCCAAGCTTCCTTATATAGTTATATGTGAAAGCATTTTCTCTGTTTCATTCTGATTTAGGATGCTGTTAGTTCAGTCTTTGACTTGGCAGTTTTTGTAATGCCTTTATCTCTTGTTCAAGAATATTTTGCTTTCACAAAACATGATCTCTGGTTGGTTTCCTACCATACTGCAAAAATCCTGGTATTGAGCAGTTCTGAGGGATATTGTCTTCGAGAGAATGAGGAAAATGACCTCTCTTTCTAAACAAAGAATCAAAATACCACGATTTTGAAAGTAACAAGGGAAATGCCATTAAAGTTAAAGTTTGAGTTTTTAAAACTCGAACTTAAAGTGCCAACTAAGTGGGGTTTGGAATTCGCGTGGCAAAAGTGGTGCCACACTGACTTTTGAGTTTTCAAAACTCAGACTTCTGGTCTTTCAATCTTTCCTTGGAGGCTTAGTTACTAAAGTATTGCATAACAGGTAAAGATAATATATAGGTGCGCTGATGATCTTGATAGGAGTGACCAGTGCTTTAACTATCTATGAGAATTTTGTAGTTCCTGTGCCATTATTGGAGATTGATGTAGACTACAAGTAGCTTTCTTCATTGCATTTCTTTTAACACGTGGTTACTTCACCTCATCAGAATACAAGAGATTGTCATGTCCTTGTTTTGTCTCACCATTCTATTTATTGTACCATGGCATGTCTTACCAAAAACAGTGCCTCAACAAGTTGTGAAAGGAAAAGTTGGTCAGCTTAATTCCATTGTGCAAAACCCAGTGGCATGAACATCTAATGCTGCATCTAGAGAACAGTTGGAGTTTGAAATAGGAACTAGAGAAGGAAGATTTGATCAATCTTTGTTACTCTACACGTGAAGGTTTCAAGTGTCAGAAAGGTGAATTTCAACATCAGTTTTTACCTTTTGGTAACTTTTGCAATGAGAAAAAGATTGTATCTAGAGACGGCCCACTTTGTGTGTAACTTGTGCATGTTTTTGTGTCGAGTCCGTGCTTTCTAACTAGTAAAATTGACCTACTTTGTGTGTCCAAGTATCAAAAAGTGTTGCCTTTATACTTGCACATGAATATGTAATTCAGTCTTGACAGAGCAGAAATCTCTGTGATACCAGGGGCACTCAACTTCACATTATGTAACAATATGATCTCGACAATGCAAAGTTCAAAGGTCTACACATTAAAGGACAAGTGATTTTCACAAATATTACATGGTGCTTAAGAAACAGCTTATTTACTCGGAAAAGAACAGCAAAAAAGTTTTATCTACAATAGAGAAACAAGAAACAATTATAGATCAAAGCAAAAAAAAATGTAAAATTTCTATTGATATCAAAATAAAATCAACATCAAGAATTGATAAATTGTAAGTGTAAAACTACGATAATAGGTGCTAAAGAAGGTTGGACTATGGAGCCAAGTTTAGCGCAACGAATTGTCATTTTCTTTTTTCTAAAATGAATCAATTTTGAAGAGAAAAAATAACACATTTTTTATTTTTAGGACTTATAAATCAAATTTCATAATAGACTAACACAGATCAAGAAACATACTTGATTAAATTTGACATTTTGCTATTGAAAATAAATGAGCCCCTAAAAATATATGAAAACTCTGAGTCTACATATTATAAAGTTTGAGAAATGTCACGTCAGACTCCATGATTATATATTTTTAATTTTTTATATTTTAATCTTAATTTTTTACCATCGATAAATTAATAAAAATTTTTAAAAATATATTATTTTTAAACACTAATCTTTTAATAAATATACTAATAAATTAATAAGTCTTTTCAATAAAATTAATTGACTGAATAGCACCAATACACCAGTAATGAACAATAATATCTATTAATAAAATTTTGTCCCGTTCTTAACCCCGTCTGGGGCCACACATGAAGCCAACCCAATCGTCCTAGTTTGTAATACGTGTTCAGAAACAAGGGTATTTTTGGGAAACAGAAATTTTCCGAAGCCGTAGAAAAGCCGCTTGACTAATATCGCAGGCATATTTATAAGTTGGCAGAAAAAGCAAAAAAGAAAAAAAAGAAAGAAAAAAAAAAAAAGAAAAGAGAGAAAGAAAAATCCACCATTTTTCTTGAGATAGGTATCAAATTTCTCTCCCCTTTACTCAAATTTCCATTTAATTATGAACGATTAATATAATTACATATATATATATATGTGTGTGTGTGTGTATAGATATATGTTTTGTGATTTGCACGATTATTTGATCTATTCTTCATTCTTCATATCTTGAACGTAAGTAATTGTTCGATAAATGTTCCAATTCACACATAATATGTGTTTTTGTATGTGTGTGTCTATATGCTTGGCGCAATTGACTTTGAGTTGAATTGAATTCTTTTTCTAATTCAATTTATTGTCTTTGTTAGGGCTTTTTCTTCGTGAATGATAATGAATTGTAGTTTAATTTTTCCCGGGAAATGATATTCTTTTGGTTTAGACATACTCTTTTCTCTCTTTTTTTTTTTCCCCCTTTTTGGTCTATTAGAGCTCGAAATTTTGTTCATTTCTCTGAAGATCATTGAGGAGAAACTGTTGAGGTACTTCCATCCATGGATTAGGTGGTGCCTGAGTGCACTAGTCTCCTGCAAATAGCGGTTAGGCAGTTTTAATGGCTTCAACCCGATTTTGACCGATGCATTACGGCCTTGTCGCATACATAAAAATGTGCAGTCTGTAGTAAAGGGGTCGTCTAGTGCATGAAGCTCGGACTGGTTAAGGTTTTCATTTTACTTCTGTAGGACACTGTTTCCGTGATTCTAACAGGGGGGACGTGTTTACAGTTACGGCAAGGCTCCCTGTGTGAAAAAATAAGGGCAGACGAGAAATGGCAGTAAAGAGAATGTAGGATTAAATGTTGATTTTAGTGCGGCTTTGTTATTTATATGTTGATAACTGAATGTGATAAGACCTATTTTCTGCCATGAAACATTTGTATCTTTTCTTGTATTGAATGTGACAAGTATGTCTGCTTTGTTGTTTCTGTATACTCAGGTTAACTGCCACCAGAAGATCTGGGATTTTAGCAGAGTATCGGATTGCAAAAATGAAGTAATTCTCTCCATGAACTCTATTGTTTTGTGTGGATCTTATCTCTTAGCTAAAGACCATGAAATTTATCCTTTCATGTTAGATTGAGGTTGGCAGCATTTCAAATGGTCAAAAGTATATCAAAATGTTCCGGAAGTCTAATAGTCAAAATTTTAATATGGCAATTGCTTGTCATATATTATTACTTGTTTCTAGCTGGTTTTGTTTCTGTTGGCATTGTTGGAGAACCACTTGAAACTAGTGAGTCTGGCAAGTCCAACTTTAGTTGACATAGTAATTTGAGGAAAGAATTAGTAAAGGTTGAAATTTAAGAATTAGTTAGAAGGACCGCTATGTCATCCATGTTAACTCACTATAGGAGAGGTGTTTAATCTTATATTGTGACTTGTGGGTACTTTTGTAGTTGAGGAGACTCTTTAGAATATCTGTTAAGCCAGATTCATTTTGATTCATACTGACTACTGATTGTTAGAAGAATTATAGTCATGAAGCTCTACATTGTGTGTACTGATTGATTCACAATTACTAGACAACATATATGTACTAAGTTACGGAAGAAATCATGGATGGTGGACATTTGATACTACTTGAATGAGAAAATTTTATTTATATATTTTATAAATTCTGCAGAGGGTAATGACTATCTGTCATATTTCCTGGACTTGTTCAGTGAAAGCCTATCCTGCTTGGAGAGAATGAGAAATCACTAATAAAAAAGTGAGAGTGGGCCACGAGGGCCCTAAATTTGAACTGTAGGGGACAAACATGAAACACTGAGTATACAGCAAGTTGTAGCAGAAAGGAGAATATGTCTCTAAATATAGTGAATAAAGAAAGTATTTTGTCAGCTATTATACATGGTTAGACTTTTTGAGGACTTGAATGTCTTCTGCTGATCTATTTTTCTGCATTTGCTTTTGGATTTCACATTTTGCTTTCTGAAATATATTGCTTTACTAAAACACTCTTCAATGACAATTGTCATTTCTGCCAGGGGGCGTGTAAGATGGGATGAGGCTAATCTGGGAGAAATTGAAGCAAACAAACCTGTAAGACAGAAAATAACTGAACCAAAGACACCATATCACCCGATGATTGAGGACGACGGTATGTCTGTCTCACAACATTCCTGTGAAAGTTTGTGTATGGGCTGAATCTCAAGAAATTTCCCATTGCGTTCTGGCAGTTTCATTTTGATTTCTGTAATGTGTGTTTTGCGCCCTACGTAATTATTTTTCTTTCCTTTTCTCTTAGGGGTTGTAAAAGCCCTAGGGTGGTTAAGTGGGTAATTTGTGCGATGCTGACTGTGACGCAACTTATTTGAGATAGGAATCTGACCTGATTAGTTAAGTTTGTAGTTTATTTTCATACTGGAAATCCTTCTCTGTGTACTATTACCACTGCCCATTGGGGATAACAAATGAACATAACTGCTTCTGAAGTTGCTCTCCGTCATTTTGATTTATTCTCCCCCCCCTCCCTCCGTCCTTCCTCTTCTCTTCATAGTATCTTCTCCCTGGATCATCCCTCTGGTTTCTCAATCTTCTAAGTTTTACTTGTTTTGCCATCTTTCTTAATTGTTCTAGCTGGTTTGGTTGTCACTACAGGACCACTGTCCCCCGAACGGGGTTTCTTTGATGATGGCCCTGATAATGCAGTGCATGCTGAAGCAATATGTTCTGCGCTAAATGATGTTGCTTCTTCCAGTAAAAATAAATCTCGATGCTCAGGCTGGACATCTTCTGAGGACGAGGCTGACCCCATGGATAAGGATGATGAAGGTTATTTTTGTCATACTCTGACTGCATATTCTTCAGTTGCAAAGATGGATTATTTAACCTATTTATTTGAAAGCAAGATTGTTTCTGATTTAGTTGCTTCAGGCCTTTGTCTTGTCCTCTCTATCTTATTGAAACTTCTGTATTTCCCTCCTGCTGCTCACCCCCTACCTCCCAGCCTTCAGTGTGGTGCATGTGATCCTGACTACTTGTATTTGATTTAGAAGCAGAGTCTATTATCATCATAGTAGAAACCACTCTGATTCTGACACTTGTTACTATTGCCCATGTCCTGAATTCAGAGAGGATCAGGAATTTTAGGGAGCTTAGGCGAGCGCATTATGATGAGTTCCAGAAAGTGAAAGAGCTCCGTAGAAAAGGATCATTACTTGAGGAATCTGATGAGGATGAGGACGGTGAAATGATGGATGCTCAGTCCAATTCATCATCATCATTAACCGCCGGGGTAAGGGATGTAGAGATCAAGAAAAGTCATCCAGAAGCCTCTTGCCAATCTTCAGCACCAGGTAATGGATCTGTTGAAAACTGTACTACTAATCACTAGTTTGTGACGTCTTCGTTTGGTATTTGTCGCAATGCTGGTGGTGTTGGAAGAGTTCAAGTATCCTCCTTTTTCCTGAATGCTGATAAGTTGTACATAGTCATTTTGAGCATGCTTTTCGGTTTTGTTATCTCTTTCACGCTTTTCTCCTGTAATGAGGAACAAATGGTATTTCTCACTTCTCAGTAATACTAAACGACGTAACAGACTTTAAATGAAGTTCTTGGCCGTTCGAGTTAGTTTTATCATTGTCCCAAAAAAAGGGTTAGCTTTTCATCAAGAAATCTTTTATCGCTTTAAGATGGTTGGTTTTCTTGGTGTTTCAGGTTTGCAACTTAGAGAGCTTAATATTTGTTTTAAATTTTAATGATATAAATACAGATTTGTTTCTATGTGATGCTGCTTCTTTTTTAGTTGTCCAGTTGAGTTCTCACCAATTCAACTTATTGATCTTGACAATCAATTGAAGACATATGTCATCATTAATATAAAATCCGATTATAAGTTCTCAATTGCTATAGCAATTAGTGATTTTATTGAGAAATAGTAAGAGTAGAGAAATTAAGAAAAATATTTTGTATTTATTAGTTTCAAACTTTGGCTTTGGTTTTGGTCTTTTATGACTGCCATGATTGGGAGTGCATTTTCTATTAGAAAAATTGTTTATATAATACATTGGGGGGGGGGGGGGGAGGGGGGAAGCTAGCACTACTGACAATAATGTTATCATATATCATTATTAAGGTATGCAGAGTTATAGAGAGCAATTGAAATACTGTGTTATTTTTTTTAATATAATAAATATTTGCTACTAACTATTTCGGGACCATGACTCATTTACGTAAATAATATGTAAAACTTTTTAGGTATTACAATCTCCCCCTTAATCTAAGATCTTTTTTCTCTCTAGTAAAGTAATTAAGTAAAGACGTAATTATTTGGTCTACACATTAAATAAACGAAGCATTTCATCATTGATTGTATCATCATTTTACTATTATTTTTTATAATATTTTATAACATTCATCTAAGAGAGTGGTTGTTTGTATTTACAAGTATCTAAAATAAAAAAAATAATAAAAAAATTATTTTAAGGCCTTGATTAGATAGATTTTCTTTTAAGAAGTGTTTTAAAAATTTTTATAAAAAATACTTTTTTGAGGAAGTTAAAATTCTTAATTTTTGAAAAAAATTGAAGTTGAACTTTTTTAGAGTTTTAAATTTTTCTAAAAAAAATCTAATCTCAAACCCTATTACAACAACAAGAGTATATGTATTCTTTAATAGAAAAAAATTAATCCAAAAAAATCCTAAATATTTATAAGCACTCAAATAGGATTTTTTTTTACAAATAACACAATTTAAATAATTAATTTTAAAAAATAGCCTTGTTTTTAGCTGAGTTTTAAAAATAGCACTTTCGGTTATTCAATAAACGAAAGTGGGTATTCAAAAAACGAAAGCGTGCAAAATAAATTAGACCATTTTTTGGCTTTTGAATAGTCGAAATCGGCTATTGAATAGTTGAATATATTTTCGGCTATTGAATAGCCGAAAAATCGTCCGGCACATATTCTCATAGCAGATTTCTGGTTTTGAAAAGTTAATTTCGGTTATTGAATAGCCGAAATCGATTATTCAATAACCGAAAGTGCAAAAATCGAGACATAAAAAATTGTGCCTTTACATTAGATTTTTTGGCTTTTGAATAGCCGATTTCGGCTATTTAAAAGTCGAAATATCGTTTGTTACGATACGTTGTGTATTTTGCATGTTTTCGTTTTTTAAATACCCAATTTCATTTATTGAAAAATCGAAAGTGTTATTTTTGAAGCCTAATAAAAAACAAGGTTATTTTTAAAATTAATTATTTAAATTTTGTTATTTTTAAAAAAAATCCCACTCAAATAAGCCAAACACCTTCTCGTGATAAAAAGGTTTCATTGACAGTCACCCCACACAAGTCCCGGAAGCAAGAGAGACACGAGTCACAACAATAGACATTGGAAAAAAGTTGACTTTCCAATGGCTGAACCTAACACTTCGATGTCAGCTCTAGCATCTTCAATATGCCACCAAATAAGCTCCGTCTTCTACAAACCCACCGCATCCCCACCTGCCCTGGACGTGATGGTGGAAGAGCTCGCCGCCGCAGCCGCCCGGAACGGCAAAGTCTTCGTTTACGGCGTCGGCCGCGAAGGCCTCATGCTGAAAGCACTCTGCATGAGGCTCTTCCACTTGGGCCTCTCAGCTCACTGTGTCTTCGACATGACCACCCCACCCATCTCCTCCCCTGACCTCCTCATCGTCTCCGCCGGCCCGGGAGGGTTCTCCACCGTCGATGCCATTTCTGGGGTGGCTAAATCGAGTGGTGCTCGAGTACTGCTGCTGACGGCTCAGCCTGGGGCCGGATCTTCCGGCAAGTATGCTAGCGTGGTTGCTTATGTTCCGGCCCAGACCATGGCGGATGATCGTGCCGGCGGTGGGGGGTCGAGGCAGTTGCTTCCGATGGGGAGTTTATATGAAGGGGCTTTGTTTGTGTTGTTTGAGATGGTGGTGTTTAGATTGCGTGAGGTTCTGGGTGAGACCCCTGACTCAGTCAGGGCTCGCCACACCAATCTTGAGTGAAAACTTGTATTCACGGTTTAATTTTCGTAATTATTACCACCACGATCATCACAAATTATAAGTCCGCTAGATATGAGTATTCACCGAGTTTTCTTTCTTCTCTTTTTTCTCCCTGTGGATTGTATGAATTTAATGGTATATCAATTATTTTTGGGTAAATAACCTATAGTCCCTGGTGTTTTTTAATACTTTGTCTCTTATTTTTAAAACTCAATAATTTAATTATTTATCTTTACAATTAGTGGCATTGTTAGTCTTAAGTTCCAACTGACATTAAAAAAATAAAAAAATTTAATTTTTTATCTTTGTAATTTGTAATACTATTAGTTTTTTTTATCTTGAACTTCATTACTTTCTTAATGTATTTGAGTTTAGGACTCATGGTATCAAAATAAAGGACTGAATTGTTAAATTTTAAAGATAAGAAATTTTATTAACAAAAAAATATAAATAAAGGATCAAATGAATCATCACTCCCTGATTTTTCAGAGTTGTCTCTTGCTAATTTGTGCATATGAGATCTTATTTAAGTTACTCCATTCAAATCCTTTTAGGTTTTGTTATTATTATTATTATTATTATTATTTTGCTTTAGCTAGTGTGTCACTAAACTACATTAAATTTGAAACTAATCTCTAATAAGTCGAGAACGACAAAAGAAAATTTCTCTTAATAAATGCACTTCCTGATATTCAAATTTGTACTCTCTTTTTATGAAGTTGAGATAGATATTATTACTTCAATTAACAACTTATTAAGTGTTTAAGTCTTCTTTTACTTCGTTTACAATGTAAATCTCCGAACTTATGCGCATTCTTACATATATGTTCATAAATTGTCTTTTAGCAAGTCCAAGTGACTATTCGCATCTTATCCACATCCGATTTATGGATGAGAGGATGTGTTTGGAAAAATATCTTCAGCTGCTTTCCATCTAGATACAAGTATTTTGACAGCTTCATATGTATATCAATCAACACCTAAAGCTATTCATGGCCTTAATTAAGACACCTCTATCAATTTTGAAAATGATAATCAAACCCATTTGTAAACCTAGTTTAATTTCATTAGAATTGAAGAGTTGAAAAACCTCACATCCTTTTCCAATTCCTAAATGATAATCTTAATCTTTTTTATGGATTATATTTTCTTGTAATATTGTAATTATAAGAGAGATTAATAGTGGTAAAGTAATAGTATAATTATTTGATCTTCATACTTAGCTGTCCGTACAATATCATTATAATTATATTATAACCGCACTATTATTAACCTCGGTTCTAACGTTATGATGTCGTGAACTTACAAGAAAATCCAAACTATTTTATTTATTTAAATAAAAAGAGTGAATGCTTCCATGTATTTTATCAAAATTATGGAGTTGAATTTCCTATAATATTATAAGAATAAGATTACATTTTCTCCATAATATTATACTATTATTACTTACATACATGAGACTGAAAAATCAAAGATGTATGCACCTGAAGCCATTGTGTATAATTAGTTAGTTGTTTTTCGAACAATCCTTTATCACTTGCCCAAACTCCATGTCTGTAAGAAAAATCTTTTTCTCTTTTCATGAAAATGGGAACAAATCTGATAAGATTACCAAACTAAATAATTCGAATTGTCAACATCGGTTGCTTAATTAACTTGTCTTGCAATTACCAGTCTTGGTTGGTTTGAAAATACTATCTTTAAACTAAAATCTATAGAGGGGAGGGTACTTTGCTTTATTGTTTTTGTTAAAAAGATGCACTGAACATTCATATAATACTGTTTACACAAAATCTACATTCAATTTGTTCGCAACAACTTTATATGTAATATGTATTGAATTATTATGCTTAATATTTGTATAAAATTACGTTTCCATTGTTCACAATAAAAATATTGCATTCCACAATTCTTGTCTCGGATGCACCGAACTGGAGGAACATCATGGCGGAGGATGCATGGTATAACGACCCTATAAATGTCACCGTATATAAATATTAGGGATACAAAATGAATTTAATCCTATTATGAATAAGCTCCATAAGTGTAAAATTATTTGTTAATCCCAAAGAGGCTTTATTATTCTTAGGTAATACCATTTAATTGAACTAGGTTAGCTTAATCGTCACAGGACTTTATTATTACAGATAATTTATTATGATTGAATCTCTTTTATAATATTATATGTGCTGTAAAGAAATCCAAACCTTTAACGTACTTGACCAAATAAAAGGATATGAAAAATAAAAACAGAAAATGCAAATGAAAGCTAAAAATGCTAAAAAGAGATTCTCAATCAGCAGTTGCGATGGGGTGGGGGGGTGACATCCAGGTGGTCATTATCATCTTTATCATCCTTTCTGTTCCCAACTTGCGGGACCACCTGATACATGACAGCAAATATCGCATAAAATACGTCAATCTTAAGACTTAGTGTACAAAAAACCGTAAGCATTTGGCTAACATCCTTAACATGTACAACAGATATTCTTACATGTCATCTTATCACGTTAGGCGGAATTCAGGAAATAACTTAAATGATCGAAATTTTTTCTTTTAAGAGCGGCAATTTATGTTTAAATCTTTTGAAGAACGAAGAATGGTTCAGAATTATTAAGCATATGTATATACACACCTAACATACGAACGCATGATAATGGTCATAGAGTAAAATTAAACAGTAACTTCTATCCGGAATAATCATTACTCTGTCAACTTTCATGTGTTATCATTCATTCGTATTCATAGTATTTATTCTATGTCATTTCTTACAAGTTACTGCTCATTTGTATTCACACTATTTATTCTATGTTATCTTTTACATGTCATCACTCATTCGTATGTCCAACCAATTTAGTTTCCTCTAGCGACAAGTTCCATATATTTGTTTGACATATATATGAAGTTTCGCAAATATATATGGAGCCTTTTGTGCAGTCCCAACATATTATAACATGAAAGTAGCATTTCAATTTCAAAAATACACATTAAATACACAAAATAAAAGCATTTTTTTTGGTGACACATTTTATGTGTTTTCTTTTTTCTTTTTGGCCAACCCATAAACACATTTTACCTGGCGTGCAAAATACAGGGGTAAAAAATTGTATGTAATTATTTTTTAAAAAGAAATGGATGGCAGTGTTAAAATCAATGACCATTTTGATAACTTGACTATATATCATAATAAATTATGTACTCATTTAAAATCTTCAAAAGAATTTATTAAAATTATTTATTATCTTTAACATATTAAATCGCAGCTAAAAGCTAGAGTATAACAAACCTGATCTTGTGAAGAATTAAACTGCTTGTTTGGTATTCTTCTCCTTGTTTTCTTATCAGTCCTTAAGGCTTTGCCACTTTTGTCGCCCATGACATCTTGAAAATTTCAAAAGTAAAAAATAATAATAATAATAATAACAAAAGAAAAACAAAAGTTAACCTTTTATCCCAGAAAAAAGTAAAAATTTATTTAGCTAACAAAAAAGGTGAAGTTATTGTACCACAAAAATCTCAAGGCATATTCGGAGATTTTATATTCTGTATGCTGCGTCTGGACAGCTAGCTAATCAATATACCAAAAAATATCATGTGATATGTAATATGCAAATTCAACACATAAAATGTTTTACAAATGATATGTAGAACTTGTTTTAAAACATCTAAATCCAGCATGATCGTCATACATAGAAACATTGTGTTATATGTTATCATCTCAATCCAACACACATAAATATAATTGCACCATTCAAGTCACTCCAAACACACTAGTAATAGTATGCGATGGCCAAATCTCAGTGGGTTGCTTTCGACTTTCTTTTGTTACTTTGAACTGGGGTATTTTTAAGTCTATGCCTTTCCAACAAGTGCGCTTTTGATATTTGAATTTGTGTTATCCTTCTTAGAGGAACAAGGTTGCTACCACCTCAACTAACAACTTGTTGGTGTTCAACGTTTTTATAAGTGCTTGATCATCGACAAGATTCGAGACAATTCATTTGTAGAGATAATATATATATATATACCTGAGGTGGAATATCGTCTGCGTCTTTCCCTTGCCAAATCTTGGGTTGAATCAGAAGTGTCAGGCAACTCACGATCCAGGCGAAGGAAACGTTCGTTTTGGAACATGGCACGCACAAATGAAGCCTCTATTTCGTCCAAGAAGTGTAAATGCCTCTCGTTTGTCCAATGCCAACTCGCTTCACTACTCATTTTCTTTATATCATCCATTATCACAAGCAGAAAAATTAATGTTTCTAAAAATTTTTCTTCTCTCCGTACCTGAAAAGTGTGGATTATTGTTTTCCAAAGGTTGCGGTTGGGTTTATCCTCTCGATGCTCTTAGGTGGCTATTAGAAGAGAATTATAGAAGAGCGTCCAACTCCTAACTAGGTCTGTTTATTTGTAATCGGTTTTATCTCTTGAAAAATTTGATGTTTGAGTGTATATATGTGAGTGTGATATGGGAGGCTAAATTTGCCTGTGCAAGCACTTGCGGTATGAAAATGTGTACCCTCGACCTTGGCCTTTTGCCACGTGTAACATAGGTTTAGGTGAACAACGGAGGTTGCATTGTTGCAAACCCCTGAAGGGAATAGTGGCGTGGTCAATTTTATGTACTCATGCAGATGTATAAGATAGGGCCAAGCTGCTGAAAAATATCTTCAAGGGAAGTGATCAAGTTCTTGGTGGAATCGGAAGATATTTTTGGAAAAAGGGCATCATTCATAGGAGAATCATTTCTTTAAGATAAAGAAAACAAAATATAGTAGATCATCATATCTCTGATCTCCTTATCTTTTTGACTTAGAGTAAAATTAAATGCATTTCACTCTTTCCTATTTTACAAAATTTATCATGTTTTAAAACTTACTAATAATATCAACAAATTGTTGGTTTGAGGTGTTATGTAGTGATTTCACCCTTATAAAGAGGAGAACACAAGTGTAAATTTTGGAAAGGAGGACTTTTCTTTCTCTACTCTTGAACTAATAAGGTTTACTCCCAAGTTTAAAAAAAAAATCGCTAGTACCTTTATATTATAAAAGATGTTTGGAATTCATTGTGGTTTCAAGAATACTCTAACTCAAAGCTAAAAAATTTGCTAATATCTTCGTATTATAGAAGATGTTGATGATACCCTTTGTACTATAAAGAATGTTGTACAATTACCTTAAAAATTGATAGTTTTGTACAACATTCTTCAATTATAACATAAAGAGTATTAGAGAGTTTAGAACATAGACTATGAATAAATGGTAAAAGTACTCGATTTGTACCATACAAATTTCGAGTACGAGCCTTTCTAAACTAAATTGGTAATCCATGAGTTCGTTAAATTATGAAATTTATTATCTTAAAATAAATTTAGTATAATGTTACTTATAGTGTGTATTGATAAAGGAGAAAAAAAATCTCAAACATCTTTAGTTATGGGCGTAGATAGCGATTGCTATCCATGGTGTATGGGTCTTTGATATTTTGAGTTGGGGCATAGCTTTTGACCCACGTTGGGAGGCTGAATTTACAATGGCACCCAAAGATTCAGTCAAACCCTGAAATGGTCAAGGCATAAGAAGAGAATTGCAAAGTTCATGTTGTGTTATATTTTTTAATACGTTTGCAACAAAGAATGCTTCATTTTGTCCTGCACCACACGTATTAATTTGAGCAAACATTTGTGTGGCCCACTCTTGTTACGTTGGTATTTGTTCACGTCTCTTAGTTGGGAGGAAATAGCATTTCTAAGAGATGTATGGATAAACTATGAGTTTTTCTTTTAGTTTAAAGGAAGTCAAATTAAAAATTATTAATATAATATTTATACTTGTCGAGAATTAATTTTGAATCCCTCTTACATAAAGCGAAGGATATATTATTAGACTACTAGCACCCAGAGTAAGAAGTATACCACTAAAATATTAGGGTCTTTCTCAACACAATTAATCATTGTGATAATTGATATTGTCTCATAATGCAAAATTTTCAATGAAATTTCTTCATTCGGATTTGGATTTGGACCCATAGGTCACCTGCAAAATAAGCAAAAGCTCATCAAATCAACTTGAGTGTCGGAGCCCTATTAGCCAACATGTGTCTCCAAGTTGACCCAATTAACTTTTACTTGTTTTATAGGTGACCCATAGGTCAAATATTTGAGTCCAAATAAAAAAAATACAAATAACAATCTTAGCATTATCATTGTCTTTATTAGTTGAGCTTGAAACTCTCATCCAGATGTAGCTACTTATAAAGGTATAATTCAACTAAAGGCCAAGAATGTCTAGCAAACTGCTGATTTTAGTCGATAACATATTCGGAAGCTTGCCAGCAGAAAAAATTAGAAAAGAAAGAAAGAAGAAAACAAAAAGAGTACTCAAACAAAAAATCCCTCTGGCCATTTTGATATTTTGCAAAGTTATATGCTAAAAAAACATATGGACATGATAGAAATGATAGAACAGTTCATGCAACAAGAAGTATTTTTCAATTGAGCAAGATAATGTATTATGGGCGAGGATTTGATTAAACATCGAGGAGTCAAGGAATTTAGGCCAAAATACCAAATGAAAGTCGATCGATTTTTTTCATTTCCGAGGACGTACATATCTTACCCAGATCTTAGTTTTTGTTATTTTTTATATTGAAACGATTTTTCTTTATCCAGGGACAATGAGTTTCGATGTATTGGGTGGCCCAATTAAGAAGTCCATATTGGAGAAGGAACTCATTCTATATCCGAGGCCCAAGTCTAATACTTGGGTCTAATTGGCCGTAAATTAGCACTGGGTATTACCTTTTAACAGCCCAACATATTTTGGTTTCTGAAGTTTTCATATGTCTAAATTTTGGATACATAAAATCATCAAGAAACCAACAATTTAGACACGAGACAACTACATGTATTAGTGATTTGGAGACATACCGTTAAGTCAGATAGGATTAAACTCAAAAAGTTAAATGTGCTGTCTTTTTTATATGTCCAAATAATTAAACCAAAAATGTGACAAAAAGAGGTGTTTTCTTGTACTTGTCACTTATAAAAAAAATTTTGAATTCTCCCATGCATCATACAAATAGATTTCTCCCTCTCTTTTTTTTTTTTTTTTAATTTTTGGGCTAAATAAGCAAAATATTTTCATTAAACAATCAAAAACATTTACAACAGGGACCAGGGTAA
Source organism: Cordia subcordata (assembly GCA_028554755.1). Classification (NCBI taxonomy): domain Eukaryota; kingdom Viridiplantae; phylum Streptophyta; class Magnoliopsida; order Boraginales; family Cordiaceae; genus Cordia; species Cordia subcordata. The sequence goes on along the minus strand of JAPTOF010000003.1, from coordinate 1,655,996 downwards.
ACTAGGACCAAATCCACCAAAGAAAATAAAACCAAAACATACTCCAAAATAGAAAGGTCAACATTCCAGTTACTGCACAATTTACTGTTGACCCAATTCCTCCTAAATATCTTCCTGCACAAAAGTTTGCTCTTTACATCACAAGAAATGGCCTTAAACAGCTGATCTTCATTCCGAGGAGTGCCACTAGAATGAAGCCTTTTATTCCCCTCCCTCCAATTTTGAAAGACAGCCGCTTCCAACAACAATTTTGTCAAACAAACCTTGCAGCGAATCATTTTTGTAGTTACACACGAACCAGTCAACAATCACAACCAAATTTTCTAAAACTTTCCTAAGACTTTATAAAAAGACATCTCAAACGTAGTATCTTTAATCCGACTTTCAAATCAATCAAAATATATCATTCATTGCCAAGAAAAAAAAAAGTTAATTTGTTTGGGAGCTAATTCCTTCCCAGGTCTCTAAACTACGATATGCTAGATTTTTTTATCCTTCGATTATCAAAGTGAGTCCTTTGGTCTTAAATTATTAACTATTAGGTATAGTTAGTTCTTTTAGTCAATTTCGTCCAAAAATTAGCCATTTTTGTCCAAAAAGTAATGTTATTCGCAGTTCACACGATCATGGTACATAAATAATTAAAAGGACTAATAATAATATTAGATTTTCAATGAAAATAACTAAAACAATTAAGAATAATGTTCAAAAAACCTAATAATATATAACAATTAAATACTTACTTTGATAATTTAGAATCAAAATGTGGTGCTTGTCATAATTTAGGAATCTTGGGAGGAATTAACCCTTCATATTCAAAAGAAGGCAAAGCTACGCAGGCTAATTTGTCCCCAAAATCGAAAAACATATCCAACAACCTAATTCGTCCAAAAGTCCATAACAACGTTGTTCTTCTGCTTGTTGTTGATGTTCTTGTCTTGACACACACACACACACACACACACACACACTGCATCACAAAAACAACACTCACTTGAAATCTTTCCCACGTTTAGAGACAATCTCACTTGAAACATTACACACAATGCTCTCAACATTAACATCAATCTTTCAATCCACCAACAATCTCATGCTTCAAACCACACTTGCTCTTTGCCTCACACTTTTCTTGTCTTTCTTCAAGATCCCACAAATCTTTCTCTATGGTCTGCACACTTATGTCCACCCTGATGACGTGGCCCCACAAAGCAATTCATCAAGTGGCCTCAAAGCAGCCATTCGCAGGCCAGGTACGTATGATTACTCTTCTGCTGAGATTAATAAGCAACCCAGAAGGAAAGCTAAGGAAAAGTTTGAGTTTGATGAGCAAAAAGCTCAGATCTTTAGGATAAAACTCGGTGATAGTCATCTCCAAACGAGGGTATATTTCAAGGAGTTTAGTGCTGCTTTTAATTCTACTGTTGTTGCTGTTTCTTGCTCATTGCTGCACAAGTTTTTGCCTGTGTGTAAAGATTGTGGGATTGTGAGAAATGGTTCTGTTGTGTGTATTTTGTTGGGAGTTGTGTGTGTGTTTAGGCTTTGTGTTTTGATTGCTAAGGTTTCATGCGAAAGGTCTGCATCTAAGAAGTCTGAGAAGCAAATGAGTGTGCTTTTGGGAGTTTTGGGGTTTGTTGTTGGGCTAATGATTGCTTTTGAGGTTGTTCCGAGATGGGTTTTTGATTTCCGATTTGAATCATTGGATGGGTATGGGAGGCTTTCTGTTGCTGTTTTTATGGGCTGCGTTGTGGGATTGTTGTATATGCCGACTTTGAGGAATGCACGTGCTTTCTGGGTTGGGACGGATCAGATTCGTTGCAATTTGGCGATAATTTCGTGTGGATTGTTTGCAAGAATGGTTCTTTATGCTAACTATGTGTTGGTTTTCTTCACTTCATTGCTTTGGGTTACTCCATTTGCCGAGCTGCTTGTTAACAAGAATGTTGATGGAAGGAAGGGGTCGAATTTGATTGGTAGGACTGGGTGTGCTACGCAGTTGGCTGGGAACTTGGGTATGTCGATCTCAGATTTTGATAAGTTCAGGCTTTGCTGTTTAATGATTTCGGGCCTTCTGAAATTAGTGGCTTTACGTCCCAATGTACAAATGTTTTTGAATGAAGCAGTATTGTGCTGGTATCAGAGATTGCACGCCAGCAAGGTTCCTGACTTGGATTATAGCAGGGCGAAGGTTTTTCTGTATAACCACTACCTGGCCCTTGTGGTTCTGCAGTTTTTCATTCCTGCAGCAATGGTTCTTCTCTTCCTTGGCTTATCTCAAAGCAAGGAAGACTTGCTTGCCAATTTTCAACAGATATGTAGTTTATTGCCTTGCTCTGCTTTAACTAGAGAAGTGGCTTTGTACATGGCTTGGTGGATTCTCTTTGTCTGGGCCACATTTACTTCAGCCATCCTTGCTCTCTATCGGCGTGGAATTCTTTATGTTTCTTGATTACACATGTCATACTGTCTTGGCTTGCGAAACTGGCTTCTGGCTGGTGTTTGAGCTCTACCAGTACCGTCTTAATTCAGCATAGACGACTTACAATTTGAGGCCAAAATTGACAATTTTTGGGGCGCTTTATTCTTGAACTTTTTCTCGTCAAAATTTCTGTACTCGTATAAGTTGCCGCGGAAGGTAAATTTTGCAAGCTACACAAATAGAGAAGGAATTAGGATTTACTAACATACTGTTGCAATGTTTCACATGCATTTGATGTCTATTAGTTATGAATGATAAACACTGGTGATGGCCAATGGAGGGTCGTAACTATATGATGTTGGTGGAAGGGTAAACTTAGCAGAGGTCTGTCTTTTGTTTTATTGTGCACAATGAGGCTCTATTCAAATGTAAACTCACACCATGAAGCTACTACTATTGCAATTAAATTGGTGATTCTTCTTTGTTCTTTTTCTCTTTTCTCTCTCTTTCTATTGACCATGTAAATTGATGTCTGATCTATCTTGCATTGCTGGAGAACTCTGGTTTAACGAAGTTTCTTACTAATAGAAATATAAAATCTATAAATAAATAGATCGATTCTGAGAGCTAACTGTTGGTGGTGTAAATGGCTTCCCAATCTTATCTTCTTCTAATTCTATTGCTTTTTGTATGTAGTTATTTGGTCAAGTATTTAGCACATACATGAAAGAAAAAGAAAGGAAGATATATTTTGCATTTATCAATATCTGGTTTTCTTGAGTTTGTGTTAATAATTTATTTATCATGCAAGGTACGTTGAACTCAAACTTTCAACCAAACATGCGATACAACAGGCTTGCTGATCTGTTAAATATTTGTAGATTCCTGAAACATCCACCAAGATAGTTGCGAGTGTGTGGGAAAAGCTTTGTGCCACTGGCTCAAGATATTGGTTTTAGATTGTCATTGGAAATATAAATTTCCTTTGTTGCTTATTGGCACTACCATTTGGAATTTGAATTTATGCTGAAGCTTGATAATTTCTTCTGGTACATCTGAAGTCATGTCCTTTGTATATTCAGAATGAAAATAGGGTCGGTTAAGAAAAATGCTTAGTTTGTGTAGCACAACAGGCTATGAATCAGAGCTTATATTCCTTAGCCTCATGTTTTATGGACTTTGGTCGTAAGTGTTATTCTATCATCTATCTTGAAGATGGTCTTTTGCAGCATTAAAATGGTATTTGAATTTTCTCTTTCACTCATACATTCTGTTCTTTCCCCTAATATCTTTGCCAAGATCACTAGCAGCTAAGCTTAGCCTAATGGAGTATTTGTTTATTGCCTTTGTCCTGGAAATGAATTTTGCACTGGAGAAAAGATAAATAAAGAGTTGCCTTAACTGTGTAAATCTAAAAACTCGTGAAACTTGTCTGCGGGAGAGAGGAGACTGCCCATCATCATATATTGCTTGTAAGAAAAAAAAGAAAAAATTACAAGGATGTGCACTTGTTTCTACATGTAGGTTAAAGTAAAAGGAATAGTTTTAGTGGTCATGACATTGCATGCACTTATAAAAGCCACTATGGCAGTGATCTTCTGTGTTCCTGAGGGCATAAGGATACTCTGATGGTCGAAAAACTTGGTTATGTCTACTTGCAAGAGAAAAAGAGCTGTCATTGTTCATCTGCTTGGATAGTTGCTGTATTATCTTCCTTAATTTCCTCTGTAAAATGTGCTAAGAGTAATGGAACATTTTCTGCTCCCTGCACTTGGATTTGATCTCACAAATTTGGCGTTGTTAAAAGAGGTTTGAATTTCTTTGAATGTTTGGGATCATGGTTGATGTTTGAATATGAACCAGGTTTACATGATTGACCCAAGTCCTGAAATGTGATGTCTCTGTTCATAAAACCGTACAAAACAACCAAATTGTACAAAATCGATGCAGTTAACTGTGCTGAAACTGATGTTTATAATGTAGTTTACTGTCTCGAAAACAGAACATAGTATTGTGGCAAGCATACTAAACCAACCATTTAGAACACCGAGCTTCTAGTGTCCTTTGTTTCTCTAAGCAATAATTTGCCTGGACTTGATCATCTTCATAATGTTGTAACATTAAGAGAAACTTAGAGTCAGTGAGGAAAAGATCCGGGCATCTTTCATGAAAGAAACAGGCAAAGCACCACCAGTTGCACACAAGGGCCAAGTACTTCCAAGTACACAGATTGATTGTGCACAGCCAAGCACTCAAAACAGTGAAAATCCCCACCCTTCTGAGAAGAGTCAAGTTTGGTCGTGTTGTGATTCTTATCTCACATGCAACACAACATTATCTGGTGTACACGAATCTGTTTGACATGACTCCAACCATGTTGCAGCTTTTATTCTGTGGCCTTTTGGAATCTATGACGTATGGGATTACAGATTCTCAAGAAATGCCATAGCCACAGTGTCAGCCATCATTCAAGATCACTCAGAGGAAAATGGTGAATAGCTATGCTGTAACTATTCACTGCTGCTTACCTCTTCATGCTGTAGCCATTGCAGTAAGGAATGCACGTCTCTGACATCTCGTCTGGGTTAGCTTTTTCTAAAATTGTTTTTTTTTATAACTTTTGAAAAAAAGTACTTATTTTAGAAGCTAAATTTTCCTGTGTACATTAACCGTTGACTGGTTTCTTTAACATAATATGCCTTTAGCTAATGCAAAAATCATTTAATTTTTTATGTATCAGTAGTTCGTTAACGTCAAAATTTTCTTATATGTTACGAAGAAATTTAAGCATAAATGTATACTAGCTTAAAAAGGATCCAAATCTAGACTTGAAGTGGAAACATATTCATAACGCAATCCCAAATTGAACAAATTTATCTACACCGTAGCAACAAATACTGATTTGAGATGCTGATCAATGACTACTTTGGAGGAGAAGCCTCGGCTTCAATAGATTAACTATAATTTACAATGCAGCTGAAACAAGTGAACCAAATATGAAGCTAAAAATTCTACTCATCTTTTATACCCTTCAAGAATTTCAAGACATGAAGCATGGTGGGCCGTTTAGCCGGATTATCGGACAAGCATATTGCTGCAATCTGTAAAGCTTTTAGTATCATCTGCTTTGAATCTGCATCGAGTATTGTTGGATCAAGCACATCAGCAGCACGACCTTGCATGATTTTGTGAAGCACCCAGCCAACCAAGTTTCCACCTTCTAAGTCTTTGAATTCAGGTCCCGTTGGCTCCTTCCCTGTCACTAATTCAAGCAGAATTACACCAAAACTGTAAACATCGCCTCTTGTAGTTGACTTCCAGCTCTGCCCATACTCAGGTGGAATGTATCCAAATGTACCAGCAATGGCAGTACTAACATGAGTCTCACAAGCGCTGATCAGCCGTGCTAGCCCAAAATCCGCAACCTTTGGCTCGAAATCTTCATTCAGTAAGATGTTGCTAGCCTTGATGTCCCTGTGAATTATATGGGGAGTAAAACCATGATGAAGAAAAGCTATTCCCCGTGCAGCACCCAAAGCAATCTTGAAACGTTTCCTCCAATCCAACGCATCAAGAGTCCCACTTCTGTTTCTCAGCCATATATCCAAGCTCCCATTAGGCATATATTCATAAACAAGAAATTTCTCCTCACCATAAGAGCAGTAACCGAGTAAAGGAACAAGATTCCGGTGCTGCACCTTTCCCAGAGTTTCCATTTCTGCCAAAAATTCGCGGTTACCCTGAGTTCTAGATTGGTTAAGCTTCTTGATAGCAACAATTTTTCTATCAGGGAGAGTGGCTTTGTAAACAGTTCCAAAGCCTCCATCCCCAACTATATTGGTCTTGCAGAAATTGTTGGTGGCTTCAAGAAGATCAACAAATGTTAATTTGAGAAGTGGCTGCTCAAACATAGCTATATTTATGCTTAGAGGTTCTTTTGATCTGCTGCTGCTCGAGAAATAAAGATTCTGATCACTTGAGCTATTCAATTTGCTATCATCGCCGACTTCTGGATCACCTTTCTTGTTGTTTCTTGTAACCCAAATGCGGAGCACAATAGCAACAGAGAGACTGATCAGTGTAACTCCAGCTATAACAGATGTCAGTCCCCAGACACTAGAAAGGTGTGATCTCGGGGCAAAGCTCTTCAAATGGCATTTTAGACCAAGAATACCTCCGCAGAGATTCTTGTTCCCCGCAAGTGAAACTTTTGATAGGTGTCGACAAATACCACTTCCAGGAATAGGGCCCTCCAATTTATTTTCCGCAAAACTCAAGTAAAGCAAATTGGGAACGCTGCATATTTTATCAGGAATTTGTCCAGAGAGCCTATTGCCAGAAACGTCCAGATAAGTGAGCTGCAATGAGTTTCCAAGTTCAGTTGGGATTTCGCCTGAGAAGCCATTTCCATGAAGATCCAATGATGTCAGGTACGACAAATTTCCCAAAGCTCGTGGCAAGTCACCATTGAAAGCATTGCAACTCAGGTTCAGATTTTCAATTCTCCAGACTACCATATTCAAGAATAGCTGATCTAGATCACCCGAAAGTCTATTCTGCTGAGCATAGAGGCCAACAAGATTAACCATCCTTGAAAGAGAGGAAGGAAGCTCACCATTTAGCATATTATAGCTCAAGTCTAAGTGAGTAAGCCCATTCAAGTTCCCAAAACTAGATGGAATTGGACCAGAAAGTTTATTCCTAGTCAAATTCAGCTTCACCAAGCTACTCAACTGACCTAGACTTTCAGGTATTTCACCTGTAAGCTGGTTATTTCCCATATACAAGCCTTGTAATTTAGACGCATTGCCGAAGTCACTAGGAATATTACCTGTCAGCAAGTTGCCTGACAAATCTAAAGTTGTGAGATTCGATAAGCGAGCAAGTGATCTTGGAATCTCTCCAGAAAGCATGTTGTTGCTGAGCAGCAGATCCACCACCACCACACAGCTTCCCAGTTCTTCAGGTATCGACCCAGACAACTGATTGTATGAAAGATCATAGACTCCATGGTGCTGAACAAAGCTTGAATCTGGAATGCTAACCTGTTGAAAATACCTTGAAGCTTTCGAAGGAATTGACCCAGAAAGATTATTGTGAGAGAGAACTAAGCATTGTAGCTCAGCCAGTTCCAAAAGCTCATCTGGAATTGATCCATTCAGCCTGTTATTTCCCAAGTCCAATGTGGTAAGACCAGTACAATTACCTAGATGAACAGGAATACTCCCTTGAAGGAGATTAGAATTTAAATTTAACACAGAAAGAGATGTTAAATTTCCAATCTCCTCAGGGATAATACCTGTTAACCTGTTGTTAGCGAGAACAAGCCTTTCCAGGTATATGGAATGACCAACCTCGACTGGGATAATGCCCTCCAACTGATTTTTTGCTGCAGAAAACTCCATCAAGTTCACCAAATTCCACAGACTGGCCGGAATAGACCCGGTGAAATTATTCAAATCCAAGTCAAGAACCATCAAAGGAAGCACAGAAAGATATTCAGGTATGGACCCAGCGATCTGATTATCTGACAAAACCAATTGAGTTAAATTACCACACTTGACAAAAGTATCTTCAATGGTACCAGTGAGGAGGTTACTATCAAGATCAATCTCTTCAAGTGAAGCTGCATTGCAGAGCTCTTTAGGAATAGGGCCAGTCAACAAGTTATCACTGAGACTAAGGTGACTCAGCAATGAACAATTCCCAATCTCAGCTGGAATTCTACCCGAAAATCGGTTGCTGGAAAGCAGAATAGAATCAGCCTGGGTCCATTTTCCGAGCCAAGATGGCAATGGTCCAGAAAGCTGATTCTTTTCTGCAGAAAATGATACCATTGGCAAGTCTGCCAGCTCTTCAGGCAATGCCCCGGAAAGTGAATTGAAAGAAAGCATTAATGTCCTTAAATTCTTGCATTTTCCAAGCTCAGATGGTATTGAACCATTCAGTTCAGTATATACCAAGTTAAGTATAGTTAAATTTTGAAGCTTCCCTACTGATTTTGGGATAGTGCATTTCAAAGGGTTGTAAGAAAGATCAATCTTAGTTAAAGATTTCAGCTTTGACAATGTTTCTGGAAATGGCCCTGTAAATGAACAAGAAGGCGAAAACAGGTTCTCCAGGTGAGATAGTTCACCAATCTCCGGCGGCAACTCACCAGAGAAATGGTTCATTCCAATGTAAAGATCAGTCAGGCTGGTCAATTTTCCGACCTCTGGCGGAATGTGACCGGAGAGAGAGTTGTTGGAAACATCAAAGTTGGTCAAAGATTGAAGCTTTGTGAAGAGAAATGGAGAAAGAGAGCCTGTAAGAAGGTTGTTACCAAGGGCCAAGACTTGAAGGCCGGTCAAGTTTCCGATCTCCGGTGGGATTCCCCCGACAAAGGTATTCCCGGAGAGCTCCAAAGATCGCAACTTTACCAACTTCCCAATCTCCGGCGGGATTTTTCCGGCGAAAAAGTTGGGCCCGAGCTTGAGTGATTCCAGCTGCATTAACTCGCCGAGTTGACTCGGCAACTCACCAGCAAAATTGTTATTCCCCAGGTCCAAGAATTCCAACCTTCTAAGGCTCCCTATTTGAGGTGAAATTCCACCATGCAAACGATTTGAAGAAAGGTCAAGTGCAATGAGGTTACGGAGAGAGAAAAGAGAAGGAGAGAGAGGGCCACTGAGTAACCGAGTGGGAAGAGCCAGTGAGCTGACTCGGCCGTGTTGGCAAAGCACACCATCCCAGTGGCAATGTGGGGTTGCAGGGGTCCACGTGGCGAGAATCTGGGGGTTTTCAAGTGAGTTCTTGAAAGAAAGCAAGGCTTCTCTTTCAGGGTCATGCACATTTTGCTCTAAAATGGCGGCTTTGCTCATCATAAGAAAACACCATAGCTGCAGCAACACAATGGTGGTGTGATGATAATGAAGCTTAAACGCCACGCCCATCAAAGCATGTAAATAAAAACTCTTGAAAGATATGATTTTTATGAAGAAACTGAATAGAAGAGAAGCTGTGATGCAAATTTAGTGACGCTTCAGATAATTGTCACATTGACCATTTGATGCAAAATGCATGGAAAGTTGAAGGTTTTTTGGAAGCTTTTACTGAGAGGAGAGAGAGAGAGAGAGAGAGAGAGAGAGGAGAGAGAAATGTGTTGGGAACATGAAGAAGGTGGACAGGTGGAACACTTCAAAACTTTGTAATTGCCAAATTTATTCTTGGATACTCTGGGGGTTTTTTTTTAAATTATTTTTTCTGTTTTTTTTGGGTCGATTATGTATTTATGTCTTCTGAGCTTAGTGATATGCCAAGTACAGTGGGTGTACGATATAGGAAGGTGCGACGTCGTTTTATCAAAGGAAGGAGTTCACTAGTAACATTACTGTAAGGGTAAGCAGTGAAATCTTGGTTCAAATTTTATGAAAGCGGGGGTTTTAAATGAAAAAAAAATTATTTTTGTAATTTGTAATATTATTAGTCTCTCATCTTTAATTTGTAAAGTCATTAGTAGCAAACTCAAAGAATGTCAAGAAAACAATGGTGATAGAACTAATCAGCTACAAATTGCAAAAATAAGAAAATAACGTAGTTACAAATTACAGAGATAAAGGACAGGAAAATAGTATTCTTTTCTCAAATTGAGGACTGATGATGATGTTTGTAGAGATAAGAGATTAAATCATCACGTTTTAAATTTAAGAGATTTGATTATTAAATAGACAAAAAAAGGATAAAATAAATCATTTATCTTTGTTATAGTATTACACACAAATTTTAACCGAAGTGATAATGAATTATATGTATAATTTATAATTAATTAACTTTTTTTTTTCAATAATGGTGTGACAATTGGGGATGACCTGATTTAAAGAAGAAGGCCCCTGCTACCAAAATTGGATTTTACTTTTTCAAATTTAAAAGGGTTTGGTTTTGTCAGACAAAGAACTCAAGATCGTGACACACAGAATCCAGGTTGGAACGGGCATCTAAATTTTTTGCCATAAAAAACCCTCTTGGGGGAACAGTATCCCTACTCATGAAATATTGAAATGGGAAAATTTTCATGGTAGAATGGATAAAAATGTACAGGGCTAATGTGGTCATTTCACATAGATGTTGCTTGGCTCGTCTCTTGGGAAAGAGATTCTTGATGGGACGAGTGAGTAGGGAAAGAGGGCGGGGTTGCACGGCAGAGGCCACTGGGCTGATGTTGTTCCTCCGTGGGAAACAAACAACGCATTGGAATTTCTTGCAAGTACACAACAGCCTGGGCTTGGTGTTTCTGTTTTGGGTGGTTTTGTTTTTTATTCTTTGTTTCTTCAAGATAAGAGTATACATTAGGGTAAATTGCTAGCCATCGTGACAAATCACTATCTAGTGCTCTAAAAATATATCGAACTCTTATATAGTACAAAAATTTCTTTGTAGTCCTCCTAAGGTCAGTGAAATATAAACACACTCTCTCTCCATCCAAATACTTCTTATTTTTAACAGATCTTTAATTGAAAATAAGCATATGTGATACGTCACTCGTGTGGTCCTCCATAGGTGCAGAACAAAGGTCATTTGTTATTTTACTTAACGATTGGTAAAAATAACAATTTTTTGAATGGAAGAGGACAGGTTCTTATCTTCAGCGATCATATTTAGTATTATGAGGGAGTTTTTTTTCCTCAAAGAATTCTATAGACTTTTAGAAAGGTCTATAGCAATTTATCCATGTATTGGTGTGCTTTTCTTGGTTCAAATTAGTAAAGGGGTTACATTTTCTCGAAACCAATTTTCATTAAATTTTGTGTTTTATTATTTCAAATTATGCTTTTTTACAATCAATGAGTCATGAATTCTTTAATTTTCTATTCTAGTATTACCTCGAAAAATTTCTTTAAAATATCTCTCGTTAGAAAAAAACAAAATTAAAATTTCGAATCACTTCTGGAGGCGTGTGGTTTAAGGGCATTCAAAATTGTAGTAGTTGGGCAGGACAGAGAAATAAAGTCGCACTCTTTAGCGTGTGGGATGCATGTATAGGTAGCAGGCCTTAGAATAATGCTGAGAAGGCCAAGTCATGCATTAACATACTCTTTTTTATTGGCCGAGTGCTTTCGAGTTAACCAATACATGGTATAAAAGATATAATGTACACTTTGAGATTTGTCAGTTGATAATTTGGTTGTGTTGGGTGTATTAATAATTGAATTCCGTCAACTGAATTTCTCTTGTCGGAAAAAAAAAATCTTCTAATTGGATATAATACATTATACATCACGATACTAAAATCATATAATTAGCACTCATATATACATAAATTTTTTTAGTAGTAATGTAACTAAAATAATCTTTCAACTTAAATGAAATTTCAAAAATACATATATTTTAGAAAAAATATAATCCCAATTCATCTCTTAGGTCTTAATGGTTCCACCCATATAATCTATGAGGGTTACAACTTTCCTGCCCCGTAAATGAATCCATTCACGCTTGGAAGAATTAAATAAATGTCATAGACGTAAGTAGTCTTTTTTTCTTTTTATTTCTTTTGTAAGTAAATGTTATTGACTTGAAAAGTTAAGAATTGATGGTCTTAACCAATAAATAAGTAAATAGACTAGCATACTCTTAGAGGTGTTTGGCATTACTTACAAACTGATCAAACCTGTTTATAAATAAAAAAAAATTACATGTTTGACAATTTGTGATTATGAGTGAAAAAAGATGGCTTATAAGCAAAAAAGAAAAAAAAAAAACCACCCCTTAACTTTTTTTTTTAGCATTTTATAAGTAAAGAGGATTAACCAAATAAAAAGATATTTCTATCCCTAAAAATCTAACTTTGTTTTATAATATTATTATTAATAAAAATTTTAGTCATTTTAACAAATAGTACTATTTATAAACATATATTTGTCAATTATATTAATAATTTATAAACATATTTTATCTTTCTTTTTTTTTTTTGTTTATTCATGATTTGTCTTTAGTATAACCATTTCTTGTACGAAATATAAAAGCTGCCAATGACTGGGCCCCTTTAGATGAAAGGTAATTCTCTTCTTGTACGTAAACTTTTACGTACTAATACTAATTCTGAAAATGATAACGGTTTCTAGTTCTTATTTACAGGCCCTGACCAGCATTATATCGAAGAGTAACCATCATCTGGGCATAAGATCCAATTGAGCTGAATAAATTGTATCTTAGCTTTCTGTATTCTAATTTATGTATATTATACCCCCTATAATACCTTGTGTTCTATACAAGTTAATTTAATTTTAGTAGAAGACTACGAATCTAGTCGAATTTATCTATTTTTAGTAATTGACAATGAAATCGATCATGAATATCTTGAAGTAAAAAAATAAATTTTATTTTAAATATTAACTTATTGACAACTAAATTCTAACTTAAAAATAACAATACATATTAATAATTAGATACCAAATAATAGAATAGATAATAGATAACATACACATACATTAGCTAATAATAAATTAAAATTAGTCATACCATGTAATTTGTAAACACGCTTTAGAATTGTTTGAAAAAAACTTTAGTTAATTTATATATAACATGTCACAATGTATTTCCAAATCAATCAAGAGTTCAATAATATCTATAAAAGAATCACTAAATGTCTCCTTTATTCGTTCATCATTTCTTATCTCTAAAGTACAAAACTTTATTTGCAAAGAAAATATATAAACTCAAATTCAAGAATTTTTTTCTTTTTTAAATAATTAACAACCCAACTTGAAAGGAATACTTCAATCTAAATCTCTATTCAATCACTGTATCGAAACCTTTTATTATAACAAATTATTATTTACCTACTCTATCAAAATGTAAGAACCTATACAATCACCACATAATCCTTATCTATATCATCAAGTGCCAATGTTTCTGTCCCTTTATTTTTCTTTTTCTTTTGTTTTTATTTTTTCTTCTTCTTATGGGAGGGAGGGGCCTTTGGCTAGAAAGTGTAAAGATACATTTTTTGTTGAAAAAATATGCAGCCACATTACTTCATGAATAGACATATACCTTTTCTACAATAATCGTATACTTTTTTTTTTTCAAAAGGTATTTTATATCAAGAGTTGTTCACTTTGATTGAAAAAACGTAACTCTCTGCAGATCTCCCATCTATATAAACCGCATAGACTTCAATTTTATCTATCAATTTATTCTCCAAATTCACTTTATAAAGAGAGAATATAATTGTCAAAAATTGTGTTGTGTATAACTTATTGGTTGTCTCTAGTAGTCTGCCATCAAAAGAAAAAGAAAGATATAGGTAAACAAGTTTTTGGTTCATAAAAGTACATTTTTGGTTTTCTTAAGTTATATTTTGTATCTGATATGTTATCAGAGTAAAAAAAAATTCACTTAAAATTTTTGTGAAGCACATTCTTATATGATGGACCCGTCAACTAAGTATTAAAATTTCTAATAATTGCATGAAATTACGTGCTAAGCATGGCAGTAATAAAACATGAATGAGATAGGAAAGTATACCTGTTCTTCAGTCTAACATCATCTACTTGACAAATATAAAGTTGAGCATTCAATAAAGGGTTTTATTTCGGATAAAAAGGGTTGTTGAAACTTGCACGTTGGGATGATAATAATAGATTTGAATACTTCATACCACAGTGAATAATGAAATGGCCTTGCATGTTAATGGCAAGCAACTTTTACTGACTAGAAACAAAAAACCTGATTAATATTATGATCCATCAATCTATCGGTGGTGATCAGTGAGTGAATTCTACATGCATGTAAAACTCATACCTTATACATATATGATATATAATTAGTTGTTAAGCAAATTTCTCAAGTTAAATATCTACTAACACCTGATTAGAACAAATTATCCGTTAATACGGCTAATACTAACTTCAAAACACGTAACTAATGTAAAATATATTTTCAATGCCCTTTTGAAAATTGAATATGCATTAACATTTAACCTATTTAGATTGACTTTTTTTTTATGAAAAAATACATTTGTTTTTTTGCAATAAGCATTTGGATTAAAATAAAAAAAAATGAAATTCAGAAAAACTCAATTCTAATTTTTTCCATAAGTCAGAATTTTTAAAATTTCATAAAATCGCTTTTTAAAAAGTTTTAAAAGGTACATTTGGAAAAATCCAATCCAAATAATGAGACCATCATATAACACATAACATGTCAAATTTGTAGTAAACTTATTTTGTTTTTTTACTTTTTTTAGAGCCCCAACCCCCGTCTGCTATTGGATTCGAACTCATAGTTAGATGTACAGAGGATTTATTCCTTATACCCAAGTCCAGAAAAATAACCTAAATTACTTTAGCTATTCCTTGAACCTGAATAAACTTTCTCCTGAACCCAGTGTTCTATTTCTATTTCTATTTCTCCCCAAAACCTCACTTTCTGCACCACTGTTTCAACAGTGAAAATAATGGCAACAATTATGAGTACAGAGCCCCCGTCATTATTTTCAGCTTACCTGCTGGTTTATGTCTTTAACTCGGCTTTTTCTACTGTTGGTGCTGCTACTAAATATGCAGTGGTTATGGTGACAGAGAAATTATATTTAGTAATTCTTCCTCTCTCCCTCTCTCTCTCTCTCTATATGGCTGGAAGATCATTAAATACATTGGCTTTGAATATGATTACTACCACAGCTGCCGTGGGCGATGTGTTAGTTGTTTATTTACTGTTTCATGCCACCCCAAAAAAAAAAAAAAATCTGAACTTTAATGGAGAAGTAATGGCACAACTGCACGTGTTAGGGTTTATATTTATGCCCTTTTTTTTTTCTTTTACTTACTCTCTCAACATAAATAGACCCGAATCGTGTGCATCTTGAAGTTTCGTAACCATTTGCATTGATGTCGAACAATGATATGGGGTCATCGGAGTAGTTCAAGTAGCCGATTGATATTACTTTTTTTCAAAAATAATAATTTGGGTTCAATTTTTATCAAAGACGAAAGTTGAATTGGGTGAGGGACTTTAAAAAAAAAAATGACAAATTATATGTGTCATCTCTTAGGGTGTGTTTGGATTGGAGGGAGAAAATTTAATAAAGGAAAGGATTATAAAGGAAATGAGAGGAAATGGGTAATTCATGTTTGGATTAGAGTTTCTTTGCAAGTGAAAGGAACATAAAGGATTATGAGTATCTTGTGTTTGGTTAGAAAAGAAATAGAAGGAAGGGATAAATTTTGAGAGTAAAGGATTTCAAGAATTCTTTTTCTCCATTTTACTCCAATTTGGAAGGATTGAAAATAAAGAATTTGAAGGGATTTTGCTTTTCCTTTCAAAACCCTCCCTCTCCCAATACCTTCAAAACAAACAAGGAATGGGATATCAAAATCTCTCCCTTCCCTTTCCTTCCCCCGCATTCCCCTCAATCCAAACAGCCCCTTAGGGTTTAACTTTTGTACCAAGTACTAAAATGTAGTAACACTAACCTTAATTAAGCACCGTAACTCTTCCTGCTGTTTGCAAGACTGATCCTCTATGTGAAATCTGATACATAATATATATCAAGGAAAATCTCATTTAGAACTTGAAGTTTGAGTGATGTAATTTGGAAAAACAAAAAGAATAAAAAAGTTATATTGACAAAATTAACATTTTTATTCTTTATTTTCGTTGCAAGTTAGGAAAATTGCTACAGAAAATTATGTATAACAAGTAAAGGTTTTTCTCCACTTATAACGATTACAGCCTCAAAGACTCCGAGATGCCTTTTGTTGTATTTATTTTTGGGGGGTTAGTAACCGAAAAACAGTTCATATAAATATAAGCTGAACAAAGTTTTATGAACAAATCAGTTTAACTCTAGAAAAGAAGTGTAAGTGCAAATAAGAAGAAGAAAACTTATTGTGATTCCACAAACAAACAAAGTTATCACACAACAAAATTATATAACATGAGAGTTGTATAATTAGAGAAAAGAATAAATTACATATTAGTCCTTGTACTTGAAACTCTATGCACAATAACTAATGACCCTAATAACTAAGTGTATGTAACATTAACTAACTCTACAGGAAGGCAGTCCATCCAACTAAGAGTAAGAAGACTTGGTCTAACATACTTTATAAGTCAATCTAACATTTCATTAGCGTTCTGAGGCACGCAAACAACCTTCCGATCCCCAACCCCATCGATCAAAAGTCTAAAGTCATTCACAAGATAACCGATTGTCCAATATAATGTAGGTCTCGAATGGAAGCCATTGATGAGCTCAAGGCAATCAGATTCCACAATTCTTGATGTAGTATTTTGGGCTTTTGCTACTTTGCAAGCTTCTCTGAGGACCAAAGCTTGCTTGAATTACTAGTCACACCGAACCCTTTTAACATTATCATCCATGATTCTACCATGGTGATCCCTGCAGGTAGTGGCAACACCAACAAATTCCTCTCCTTCTACATAAGAAGCATCATAGTTAACCAATTGGTCATAAGTTCGAATCCTACTTGGGGAGATTTAATGCATCTAAATTTTTTAATTTGGAATAAGAAAACTCACTTTGACCGTTGAAAATAAGTAATCCTTTCTTGTCTTTCTTTCTATTTCATTTTCCCTTTTCTTTTTGGCTCTGGGCAATGAAATCGCTTTTCATTTCACTCCTCAAAACTTTACAAACACAATGATCAAACAATCTAACAACTACGCAACTACAGTATTCTAAGTCCTACGCAAAAAGCTATTTTCAAGAGAATTAGGTTAACTATATTTCACCTGATATAGATTAGGGGTGAGCATTTGTTTATAACTAAACTGAACTGAAACTAAATTTTAATAACCGAATTTCTTAATTGCTAACGGTTGCAAACTGAAACTGAAATGAATAATACTATTAATCGAAACTACCTAATCAAATTTTTTCGGTTCGGTTTTGGTTATAACCAAAATAGCTGAATTGTTCTAAAAAATCATAAATTATTCAAAACTAACTTAAATAACCAAATTTGTTTGTGATTATAATAACTAAAATCAAATATTCATCATCAAAATTCACATTATACATCTAACAATAATATAAACTTATAAACATGTATGAATATAAATTTTAAAAATAATGACTAAATATTTTTTTAAATAAAAAATAAACTATTCGGTTATTAACCGAAATTTTGAAAGAATAATTGAAACCGAACCGAAACCGAACTTTTTCATTTTTAATAACCGAAACTGAATCAAATCTAAAAATAACCGAATCAAATTTTATATTTCGGTTAGGTTCAGTTCAGTTATTTGGTTATAACCGAATAATACTCACCCCTAATATAAACTAGGTACTCATATTATTAACATATTAAGAATAAGGGTAAATTGCATGGAACCCCCCATGTGGTTTGTCATAAAAGTGTGTTTACCCCCCGTGATTTAAAAATTAACTTGTAAATCCCTTGTACTTTCCAAAAATAAAGCACATTATCCATTTCCGTCACTTTTTTCCATTAGATTTAACAGGGAGTGTGGTACACACGCCTGGCCTTGGATTGGGCTTAGTTTTTTTGCTGTTAGACTTAATTTTAGTTAAAAAAAAAACCCTTCATTTTTTGTTTTAAAAAAACATTTGCAAGAAAAAAGACTTCAACCCTTGACTTTAGTTTAAAATATGTAAATTTTAACCAAGTATACTACAAATATGTTTGTATTTTATTTTGTTATTGCAAGTAAATATTTTTTATCATTGAAAAATAAAAACTAGAAAAAGAAATTAACCTCTATTGTTATAACGATCACACAACCACCGTTTCATTAATTAAATTAATTATTTAATTAATTTTAATTTTTAATGATTTGATTAATTAATTAATCAATTATTAAAGTATTAATAATTAATTATTTAATTATTAATTATTTCACATTTCTAATTAAATAAAAAAGGGTAATTAGAGCCGCACTTCCCTATGGTTTGTCATAAGTGTGTCATATTCCTTTGTAGTAGCCATAAGTGTACCGTTAGCTCCTGGGCTTAAAGGGCAAATTAGTCTTTTTACATTTTTGTTAGTCAAAACTAATGAAATTAAAAAAAATGGTGTATATACTTCACTTTTGAGAAGAACAGGGGGTAATTAGCTAGTTTTTAAATCATAGGGAATAAATGTACACTTATAACAAAATACAAGGAGGTTCCGTATAATTTACCCTAAAAATTAACCTTTCTATAAATGTCTCCTAGGAGTAACTTTAAACATTCAAATAAACAGAATATGAAGCAACAACTTGTCCATCAATAATTAATATCCTAAAAGTAATCACAACTAATAATTAGTTTCTAGAGCACTTATATTAGAAATGGGGTACTCCAATACAAATATTCGAAGTTAACAAAAATTGAGTATTTTATGTGCGGACTAGTTGGAGATTTCTATCAGAAGGCCTACTCCAAAGCCATAAGGCCTTGCAGGTAGGGGAATATGATCTAAATTAATGTTGGCTTGTTTTTTCGTTTTTCTTCCGATTGAAAAGGCATCTTTATGTTGAAACAATTAATAAACACTGTAATGTTTTTCCTTTCACATGTTTTGGGCGAATAGTTTTCCTTACGACACACGATTTCACTATAACTAATTAATTACTGCCCATATATTCGGAGTTTATGCAAGTGCACCTAAATGAAATAAGGTCTTAGGATCTCAAATTTTGACAAAGAATATATTGGTTTTGTTTTGGTGCTAAGTTCCTATATGTTATTGAGATGAATGTTTTTGTCAATGTTATGAGAGAATTTAAGTGCAATATTAGTATTCAAAATTCGATTGTGTATTCATTTCTAAAACGAAAAGTGATAGGTTAGTTTATAGAAAAAATCTTTTTTTTTTTTTCCCTCTAAGTTCTAAGCAAGAATACATTAATATTTTCCAATTTTCTTTTTTGTAGAAGGCATCCAATCGCAAGTAAAGAAGAGATTCTCCTTTTCCCTAAATGCCTATTTTGTATTATAGATTTTTTGTAGTGCGATTAAGCCTTAGCTAGAGATTTTAGCTCCATACAGGTTTATTTACCATCCTTTTTAATATGCAGGCTCCACAATTTTGTAAGTAATGGTATGATATGAACATCCACTTGGTTGGCTTCTCCGCACTTACACATAACTTTGGCAATTTTAGCAAATTTTTCCAGAATTAGTTATATAATTTTTTTAACTAATGCAATGTAATACCCACTAAATTTTATTAAATAAATTTATATATATGAAAATATACCATTTTTAATTATTCTCACATTAAGTATAATCTAACTTCTGAAACAACAAATTATTGAAAATGGTAAATTGGATGTTTGAATGATAAAATTTTATATTATAGATATATTAATCTAACATTATTGGGTACCTGCAACATATCTTCAATGAAGATGATAACACGTGTAGTCTTTCTTTTCAATTTTGTATATGATGAGTAGCTCATTTTACAAAATTTTTAAATTGAATTCCTTTTAAGGCTACAAACATACATAGTGTAATGTTATGATCGGATACTTGCTCTTAAATCATATCAAAGACTAAAAGAATGTTTTTAACAAAAGAGTACTATATTATATAATTTCGGATTTGAAACTTTTGTGACTAAAACTTGTCGCTATGCGACTAATATATCAAAAGACAAAAGTTTGTAGATTCGTTATCAAAGATTAAAGCCTAATTGTCTAGCTTCAAGATGGACCTTTCGTGCATTACTTCTCCTTTTGCCTTTTTAATTGTCGATCGGCATATTATGGCTGGTTTAATTTGGATTATATTTTTTTAAAAGAAAATATTTATTTCTTAAGAAATTGTATATCTTTTTTGAAATAAATAAAATTCAAAAGCAACTTTTTTTA
This sequence comes from Cordia subcordata, assembly GCA_028554755.1. Lineage (NCBI taxonomy): Eukaryota > Viridiplantae > Streptophyta > Magnoliopsida > Boraginales > Cordiaceae > Cordia > Cordia subcordata. The sequence continues at coordinate 1,635,754 of JAPTOF010000003.1, read as the reverse complement.
AGAGGTAGAAATTTTAACTTTAAAAAAAATATTTTTTTTTCAAAAATTATTAAAAAACACTTTTTTTTGGCTTTGAGTTGGGCATCTCCAAGCATACTTCACTTGAAATGTAACTAAATCTTTTTGGGTCGGGAGTGGTGAAGGAGAAACATTCCCAATAAGTGCGATTCTTGTGATTTGAACTTGTATTCTTTTTTTCACGGAGGTTAGGCTACCACTACCTTAGTAACAATTTGTTGATAAAAACGCTTTAAAAAAGTCAATCAATTGGAGCCGTTAGGAGCTAGAAACGAATATAACACAGTTCCATTTCGGGAAAAGGTTGCATGAAATGTGAGGTTGAGATATGCTTCCACGAATATGGCATGAAAAGGAATACATTAGAGGGTCATGTTTTTCACCAAAAACAAAAAACAAAAAAACAAAAAAAATTGAGGGTGATGTTTCATGATATTAATCATTTTCTTCATATAATAAAAATGTCGAGAAGGATTGTACATTAATTATTAAAATGATGCGTACAAAAGTATTCGGCATAAAAATGACTTAGAGAATATAATATCTTTGAAACTATATGCACGTACTCCATTATATAGTAAACAAGTGTCAATCCGAGCGAGGGTTAGGCGGAATTTTACCATAATTGGTATGGTTAGAAATTCCTTCGCCATTGTGTTAAGTTTTTCAAACACCACACATGCATATATATATATATATATATATATATATATTCATTTTGTTGGTAAAATAAATAAATACAGCAGTATCCCTTTTATGAGTTTAAACTTTGATATGAGATAACAACACTAAATAGTATTTGAATTTAGGAACTTCATTCTAAACGAGGCGCCAATATCGACATTGTATTAGAGTTTAAAAACTGAAAAATTTTAAGTCATAAACTCATTGTTATTTATAAATAAAATATTAAAAATTATGCAAATATATGACTCAAAACAAATCGCATCTGCATGTGGTAACTCCAACACATCTTTTGAGCATATCTTTTGCGTAACTTTTTCTGGCTGCCGGCCGCCATTGTCGGGTAACAACATATATGAGGGAACCAAGACCCTGTTGGCTGCCATTGATGATTCTCCTTCGAGTAGCCTTATATTTTTTTTAATGTCGATTACATGACTGACATGAATTCTTGATTCTACTCTTTCATGCATAAAGGCATTTGGCAAAAATAAGGAGTCTATTACCTATTGAAAATGCGGCTATGTTTTCGACGACAAAATAATTGCAAGTGCCCTTCACTTTGTACTCCATGATGATCTGTTGTGACAATTTCTGGCTTGGTTCATTCATAGTCTCAGAAGAACAAGAAAAATTAAGGGGGAAAAGAATAGTGAGAGAGATGGATACCTAATCTTTTTATATGCGTTAAAGTCACTAAGAATGGATTTAGCAGAATAGAAAAAAAGTCATTAAGAATGGTGACTCTAAAAGAGAGAACAAATTACCAATGACTTGGTGGTTTGGTGGTATATTTCTCACCTTTAATGATAAATAATCTTGGGATCAATTCTCTTTAATTGCGTGTAATATGTAATCGGCTAAAAAAATAATAATAAAAGAGAGACCGAATTTTATATATTGTAGTGTAATGAAGTACAATAAGAGAACCTTTTTTGCAGACATCAACAGTTGAGAACCAAGGTAGTGAACTAAATAGCATGGTAGCCGTGCGAGGTAAAAATGTAAATTTGATAATCCTTTGCTGTTATTCTTTGTCCAAAGAAAAGACTACACCGCGTTTAGAATAATAATATGCTATGTTATTGATTTTAGCTATTCTTTTACGGTGAAGAATATATATCACTTTTCTTCTTTGCAATTTGGGTTGGATCTCTTATAAGTATAGTGGGTAAAATGCTTTAACGATTACTTGTGATGAATTGATTTTAAAAAAAAATAGTTTAATGAATTATTTAGAATACTTCAATAACTTTACTTGTGATGCTTTCAAAAAAAAAAATTTTTTTTTAAAGAACACTAAACACAATAATGAAGCTGGGATGCCTAATTTTCAGAAAACTACATGTAGACACCCGAAGTCATTGATCAACTCATAATAACACGTGGTATTCCTAAGTCCTGGTTATTAGAATTAGGCACCCATTTTCGTTGTTTTGGAATTTCTTTACTAATGTTTTCTTGTTGGTGATTATAGCTTTTGTTTTCGTGTTGGCATTTCTTAGAAGAAGTTCTTATAATAACTTATAAATCATATCATATGTCTTTTGTTTTCTTATAGGAGTACTTTAGATGCTCATGTGTAACCTATTTTTTTAATTTTTACCTTCGAACTCATGTCATCACTCATAAAAAAGTAACTAATTAGTCTCAATCACTTCAACTAGCTAGTCTTCAAAATGCTGGTTGTTAATTTTATAAAAAAATATAATATATGCAATGAAAGAAAAAAATAACTAAAACAAACACAAAAGAAGAATAAAATAGTAACTAAAACAAACACAAAAGAAGAATAATTACAATGCATTAATGAAGGTTATTTTTGGTGATTATAGCTTTGCTTTTGGCGTTGGTATTTCTTAGAAGAAATTATTATTTATTCATCATCATCATCATTATTATTAATTTTTTATTTTTTAGGTTACGATGAGAATTAATAAACAGGTAAAGGGAGATAAATCATAAGTGTGACTTTATTTTATTTTTATAATTCTCACTTAAAGTTGAAATACTCATTCCTAGGCAAACTAATGAATGAGTTTTCTTGGAAGACCATTTCATAGGAATGGATTTTTTAACTTCAATTGATTTTAGTAAACTCAAAAAAAAAATATTTAAAAGCTGAAATAACTAATCCTTTTCAAACTATTCTAACATACCAAATAAAACCTAAATTTAAATTTTATTTATTTATTTATTTGGTTGGGGGAAGGGGTGGTTAAAAGAACTTTCTAGATCCAGTTAACCAAGTTTAGGATGTACAAAGGTCATTGGGGACTGTCTTTTTGAGTAGGGAAGGATAGTATTGGTCATGCATCCAATGAATCATGAATGAGACCTGAACTTTAATTTTAAATATTATCTTGCAACGTAACATCACCTTAATTCACTATTAAAAACTGGTGAATTTGAGACAGAAATTTTTCATCTCAATTTGAGACAAAAATTTTGGACTAAATTTCTAATAATTTAATACAAATTTGAGACGGAATGTGAGACATAAATTTTTCTATCTCAACAAGAGATGGAATTTTCTGTCTCAAAATTTGATATAAGGGTTTTTGAGACAAAATTTTCGTCTCAAATTTCATCTCAAATCCAATTTGAGGCAGAATTTTCCCATCTCAAATTCAAATTTTTTTTTGTAGTGATTAGTTACATTAATTGCTTCCTAATATACAAGAAACTGATGGTACCAACATATGAAATCATGTAACTGGGGTCTTATGTAGCTATAGAATCACCTCGGTTTTTCGATATCCTAATTACTTTTAGTACTCTTGTAGCTAGTGAGCTACGGTAGCATTAAAGAGAAAGGAAAAGTTATTCAGACGACCAAAGGATCATCAAATTAAATGGGGATATAAATTTTACGTGCATGTAAAGTCCATGCGTTCAATTTTACAAAACAATCCTATCACCCAAAACGAACAAATAATCATTTTGTAGAAAATGATGAATTAGCACGTAAAGATTCTAATGCATGCCTTGTACATTTGAGTGAAAAAAATAAGTCACAGATCATGGTGTGACTCAATAACTCCTTCGAATTTGAGACCAGCCCTTTCTTGAAAATGTATGATCATGTGACGCTGATTGATTGGACGGTGGCAAATGAAGTAACTGTGGGAAAAAAATATAGAAAGATAAATCATGGGGAGAAAATATAAAAAAAAAGTTAAAGATGGTTGGAGCCGTCGTTGAAAAAGGAAAAGCATAAGGAGAAAATATAAAAATGTCAAAGATAGTTGAAGCCGCCACAAACGGTGGATCTAGAAGAGAAACACTCACAAAGACTATATTGTAAATTGTTGATATTGTTACAATATCCTAAGTTTGCTAACATATATATAAACTAAGTTGCTTAATGTCTAAGTTTGCTTACTTGATGTCCAAGTTTACACTATAAAAAAATTATGCTAATATCCCCCCTCCCCCCGAACTCAAGGAAGAGTAAAAGACACCAGCTTGAGTTTGAGCGTGAGATCTTGAAGTTGACAAAAAACTAAGAACCAAACTGAGTAAGAGTTGAACTGAACAAGAATTGAACTTGAAAGTACAACAATGGTAGCTACCAAGAACAAGAACCAAGAACGCTGAGAATGGAGTTAAGCTCAATGAGAACCAAAGCAAGAGTCTTACAAGAACCACAAGAATGCCCAGAACCAAGAATAGCCAGGAATAGTGCTCATACGAGCTAAGAATCAAGAATAAGTGTTCAACTGTGCCAAAGAACCAAGAATGAGATTGAACTCAAATGAGCTAAAAGCAAAAATTCTGCAAAACCAAGAATAGCCAAGAATCGATAATTAAGAGCTCATACGAGCTAAAGTAAAAAACCAGCAAACTAAGAACTGATACCAAAATGCTCTAAATAAGACTACAACAATATAGTGATGGGAACAACGAGATAGCAATGACACTGGCTACCAGGATGGTGGCTCTAATATCATGTTGAAATAAAAAAAAGAAGAAAATAGAAAGGAGAGCAAGCATGGGAGAGAAAATACATATATATTGAATAAGAACAAGAGCCGTACCACCGATGGCTCTAGAAAAGAAGAAAGCTTGTAAGGACTACATTGTAAATTCTTGATATTGTTACAATATCCTAAGTTTGCTAACATATGTATAGACTAAGTTGCTTGATGTCCAAGTTTACTTACTTGATGCCCAAATGTACTTAGTTGGTGCCCAAGTTTACGATATACAAAAATTATGCTAACAGTAACCATGAAGCATGCATAAGATAAACACTTCATGTTCCATAAGAGAAACTGTTTGACTAATAACCACATGTTCACGAGTTCATCCAAATAAATAACTAATCTATTAACAAGTTTGTTGATTAAAGTGGTAGTCGCCTCACCTCTCTAAAGAAGAGAATACAAGTTTTGGTCTAAGAAATTACACTTGTTCCGAGACCTTTTATTTCAACACTTTCGGTTTGATAAAAATTAATCTCCAAGTTTAATGTAATTTAAGGATACTCTAACTTGAAACTAATAAACAACTGGAAACCAATAAACAACTGATCTCGAAGTGCTGTAAACAGGCCCCATAGTTTCCATTTTTTAGGGGAAAAAAGCATCTCCTGATTGAATTTAGTTTACGTGCTTCCATGATTGTTGAGAACATTTTTTTCTCCCCTTACATGTGTATTGAGGGAAGCACCTTAGAAAGCTGCGTGCCGATAATTCCCATTTGTCAAAGATATGATATCAAATTGCAAGAAAGTCGTATCCTTCATTTTCATTCGCCCAATGAGGCCAACCCATCATAGATTCTACATGACTAAATTGAGAACGAGTACTGTTTAAACTTCCATGGAAAGTATATTTGCATCACGATAAATAAATGTGTAAATTAGTTGGTTAATTATGCACTAAAAAACTTGTTTTGATTAATTTTTTATTATGGAGCATAATTCGAACTAGATAATTAATTAGGTACATTTGTAAAAGACAGAGCGGATATTATGTCTCCTAAACTAATCACTACATATATAGGTGGGTCAACCTTTTGCTCATGATGAATTAAGTAGACTATTCTAATTTTCTTTATTTTTTTTAATAAAAAAAATTCAATTGGTCGATCCTAATCATCAATTAAGACAAACCTTGGGAGCATCGTATGGACTGTTCTAATTGAAGTTGTTAATTAAACATGTACTTTTCCCTGTATAGACAACTTTTTTCTGGCACTTTCCATGAAGTGTCGTTCGAATCTTTAAACACGTCTAGGCCAAGCCCTACATGTCCCTTTCTTCCTTGCATCTATAAAAGCTCTTGATGTGTGCTCTTAAAATTATCAACCAAAGTACAAGACATCATAGTTCTACTAGTACTATCCCATATACAAATACGCATATATATTTTCTGAACTGATCATTTTCTGCTCTACATATCATGTCGCGGATCAATGAACCCCTTGTTCTTGGAAGAGTTATAGGGGAGGTTTTGGATAGTTTTAATCCAAGTGTGAAGTTAGATGTGACTTACACTTGCAACAAGAAAGTCTACAATGGCCATGAGCTCATGCCTGCTGTCATTGCTGCTAAGCCTCGTGTGGAGATTGGTGGTGAAGACATGAGGGCTGCTTACACACTTGTAAGTTAATTCTATGCTAGCTCTTTTAGCTTCCCTTTATTTGTTTATGAGAAATCTTGCCAAAAAATACCCAAAATTTGCGATCCTAATCTCTTCATTTTATGCATCTTCGAAGATCATGACTGATCCAGATGCTCCAGGCCCTAGTGATCCATACTTGAGGGAACATCTCCACTGGTTAGTTTACCTTATAAGTTGATATCATCGTCCATTTTTCTTTCTTGCTTTGAATTATCGTATACCTGATTTAAATTAGACTTGAAACTAATTCCTATTTGGGCGAGAACATGAAGTAAAAGCCTTCCAAAAATTCGCTTCCTGGGATTCAAACTCTTGTTTTCCTCTATATCGTTCTTTATCTTAGGCGTATTTCATGTTAGAGAATACAATTGTTCGCGCATAGACGCGTTTAATTCTTCTTACTTTTCGCACCTGCAGGATGGTTACTGACATACCTGGCACCACTGAAGCTTCTTTTGGTAAGTTTTTCTCATTCCAAGAAAGATTTACTTATTCTTGAGAATGAAGTTAGAAATTAAAATGGCTTGCTTGTTTAACAAGTTTTTGTCTGGAAAAAATCTATGTATATATCCCTGCAGGAAGAGAAGTGATTAGTTATGAGAGTCCAAAGCCAGTGATTGGCATACATCGGTTTGTGTTCGTGCTTTTCAAGCAGAAAGCAAGGCAGACAGTGAAGCCACCTGCTTCAAGGGATCATTTCAACACCAAACGCTTCGCTCAAGAGAATGATTTAGGGGTACCAGTGGCTGCTGTTTACTTCAATGCACAGCGTGAAACGGCTCCAAGAAGAAGATAAGAAGATCAATAAGGACACGTGTTGACTGGAAATAAGTCGTTTCATTGTTTCGTATCATTATAACGTTATGAGAAAAATCTAATAATCGCATCGCTTTCTGATTTACCAGTATGTATGTCCTTCGTGTTCTTGATGTAGTATGTACTTGGTATGTTTGGGACTTGTGGAGCGTAAAGGTATCTTTAGGAATGTTGAAGAATCTTATGACAAGAATCAACAAAAGGTATTATATATGTTTGTGGTCCCTAAACCCAGTCAACAATGTAATGAAAATAAATGTCCACTATTTCTTTAAGAATTATATATATACTACTTAAATTATCTTCTGTCTTTTAGTTTTTAATTCTTTTTTTGATATTTTACTCATTTTTGCTTCTAAGTTTTAGTTTAAATCCCAAATTCCATCGTAAGGCCTTAGTTTTTTACTTACATTTCTTCCTACTATATATCAAATGTCACCAAATAAAGCCTTGTGTTAAAGATATTTTTATCTTTTTTTTTTTAATTTAGTAGTAAAGCAAAAAAGACATAAAAAAAATTCTAGACAAGATAATTTTGAAAGACTATTCATCAAAAAGTCTATCACTAAATAGAAAATTACAAAAATTATAACTGAAAATAAGAAATTAAGCCTACAATCGAAAAATCACAAAGAAATTAATTTGAAATATTTAAAAAAAGGTAAAAAGTAATCTATTATACAAAATTTGCAGTATACACGAGACTAAAGAAAAAATTAAATTCACTATAAAATCTATCTTTTATACATATATACATACACCTATACATATATATATATATATATATATATCTACATATATATACACACATATATACATGTATGGACACACACAAACACACACGCATATGTGTGTATATATATGTGTATATGTGTATATATGTATATATATACACAACACAAACACATCTCAAATGGAATATGATATTTTTTTTTCTTCTAACCAATGCATAATTTTCTCAAAATGAACTAACCTTTAAAGCATAAAAACTAAAGAAAATATTTATTGTTCAAATTTTATATTATATGCAGAATTAAATAAAAATTAGATTCAATTTAAAATTCATTTTTATATTAAATAATACATATGCTTATCAAATTCAAATTGATTTTTCTAACTTAATAAATGTGTTTATACAATAAGCTCATGTTTTAAAGCTATAAAAGTAATTAAGAAGTTAACGGCAATAAAATAGAATTAAATAATTTAATAAACAAACAAAAAGATAAAAATATCCTTCAATATAAAATATTATTTGACAAAACTTGATATTATATGAAAACAATGGTAGAGCTAATTAACTTATCATGAGAGAGTTTGGGATTTAAATAAAAATCCATTGAAGAAAATGCATTCTCCCTTTCCGAATTGGAAAAATGAGAATATGTTGGAAGACAAAGCGATCTACAGCTAAGTATAACAGTATCAAAAAGATGCGATAGTAAAGCACTTAAGTGAACTATATCTAAATTATTTTATTATAACTATATTATCAGTTGACCACCATTCAATCCTTTTTATAACTTATAACATTATTATTCCTCTTGTGATAAATTTTAGAACAAAGCAATACATTTCTTATATTATTAGGGTGAACAAGAATCAAACTAAATCAAAAACTGAATAGAACAGAACTGAGTTTGGTCTATTCGGTTCAATTTGTTTTGATTAGTAGGAAAACAATTAATGAAATAATAATTTACATATTAAAATATTTGATATTTTAGGTACATGCTATATATCATTTATATTATTGTGAACTATTTACTTTGTAACAAACTTATTTATGATTTATGTTTCTAATTATGCGCCTAATTTCCTTAATTTTGTTTATGTATATTTTAATGAATAAGGTGATCAATTTAGATTTTGTGTATTTTCATGCAATATCTTATTTTTTAGCTTTTAGTTTTTCAATATTATTATCTAATTTCAATTTTAACCGAATAGAATCGTATCGACCGAAATATAATTTGGTTGGGCTCTATTTCGTTTTTAGAAATTTATGTCCGGTTTAGTTTTCAAAATAAAAGATTTTCGATTTTGTTCAATTAATAAACGAATGTTCACTCTTACTTGCATGTGTTTTTTTAATTTATGGCTTTTTTTTTGCGATAAGAAAAACTCAGTTGGTGGAGTTGCATCCGATAGAGCTCAATCACCAACTGACAAACATCAAGTGTACAACATGTTTCCTATACTGTGCACTAGTCAAGTCGAGAGCATTTAACCTAGGGTAAAGGGTTGGTGTGATATCCCATATCAGTTTGTGGGGCGACTTGTGACTTGTTTATAAAGGTGGAAAACGGGCACCCGCGGGCCAACCTGACCCATTTAGCGAGGGTTATGCGGTTCCGTTGGTCGGGTTGGATTCATGCGGGTGCCTACATCCCCATCCGCACCCTCTGCCTCGCGGGTTAATCCGCTTAATTTTTTAGTATTTTAATATTATTTAAAAATAAATAAAAACGAAAAAATTAAGTAGTAATTAATAAACACTTGTAACTTGTTTGACCCAAAAACAAAAAAACAAAAACTTAGGCACCTAAAAATAGTTAAAGTTAATGAACTAAATGTCACAAGCACAATCGATAATTTAAAATTAAAATTAAACACCTAATTACAAACTAACATTAACAAAATAAGACAACAATTACCATAGTCCATAGTTACAATCAAAGCCTCAAATATGGCTGCTAAGGCTGTAAACTATAAAGTGCAATAAGAAGAAAAAAAACTTAAGGTTTCTAACTTTAAACTTATATGTATTTTAAAAAAAAAAAAAAGACACTCGCGGGTCAACCCGTAGGTGACCCGCGGTCCACCCGTTTGCCTTGCGGGTTATGACATGCTAAACCCTAACCCTACATTTATGCAGGTTAAGCGGTTCAACCCGCAGGTCCGGACCCGTTTTGCCACCTCTAATTATTTATAAATTGGTGGAGTTAGTATAACTAATAACTTGGGTTAATTATTTTGGGTTAATTGATTAGAGGCCCAAGTAGTTATTAGTTATGCTTACAACACCAATTTCGTTCGCGGGCCTAGGGGACTGGGCTCGAGAGCATGATAGAATGGTATTTAGAGCCAATTACTAGCCAGTTGCGGGAGCGAAGTGCTATGCGGGGCAAAGCCCGTTGGAGCTATCTCTAGAATCCTGCATCACCTGATCTTGTGTGTGATTGTGTGCTCCTGACGAAAACATTAGATCCTCAACGGGGGGTGAATGTGATATCCCATATCAGTTTGTGGGGTAACTTGTGACTTGTGACTTGTTTATAAATAACTGAAGTTGGTATAACTAACAACTTAAGTTAACCATTTTGGGCTAGTTGATTATACAACACCAGTTTCACTCGTGGGCCTGGGGGACTGGGTTCGGGGGCGTGATAGTTGGATTCAAACTGGGATCATAAGCCCTGTTCATCTCCAACTCTTACCACTGGCCTATTTGGAAAAGTCTTATCTTAAATATAAAATCTAATAAGTGTCTTATCACTCGAATGTTATTAGCTTAAATTGAAATATGTTGAAATTGACCAAAATATCTTGAAATGTTTATATAATGAAACTGATTGGTGTGCAACTATTATAAGTTTTTGCTCCAAAAAAAAAAAAGAAAAACTATTATAAGTTTTTGTTTTTTTTTTTTTCCGACGTTGAAATTGTTTGTATAATAGAGTTACAAGTCCAATTAATACAAAAGCCCATGTAAACATACACACAAAGACATTTCTATCTACATATGAACGACAGACGAAGATGAGGTCTTAAGAATCACAATCATGATATGAAAATTTTCATCATATACTATATTGTCCTCATTTTTCTTTCCTGGAACATAACTTTTAGTTTTTCACAACACAAACTCCTCGAAGCCTCAAACTTCATTCACCAATTTCACAACATCTACCAACTCAAAACAGCTCAACAACCATTCCCTAGATACCCACGTCGTAGAAACCCAAAAAATTCAAAAAAGTTTACTTAGATTCCACAAAATTCAACAAATCCACACTAACTTCACGTTAAAAACCCAATTTCTACAAATAATGACAAAATTTATTCTTGTATAACTCGTTTCAGCAGCTTAAGAGTGCACATAACAAAACCAAAGATTGAAAGCAAATCCTAATTGTGACCCAAAAAAAGAAAAAAAAACTCCAAATGCATAGATAATAAAATTTGAAAAAAAAACAAATTTATCACGTGATAATGGTGGTTCGAATTTGAAGACGATCTTATTCCTTCAAGACTGTTCTTTCTTTTTTTGGTTAGCTTGATTCTTCTTTTTTTTTTTCTACAGAGCTTGGTAACAAAGGGCTAGGATTCTAGTGTTTTGTTGATGAAAATGAGAAGGTAAAAGGAGAAGAAAATGGGTATACTGGCAAAATAGTGAGGGTAACTTTGGAAAAAAAGGTATCATTAAATATTTGAGAAATACCAAACGTGTCCTAATAAGCCATAAGTCACCAAAGCCTTGCTTACTTTTTACAAGTACAAATAAGTTATCTTATAAAAAGCATCTTATCATAAGATGAAAACAAACATGCTTTTTGAAATAAGAAAAGTTGTTTAAAATAAGATGCAAACAAACACAGCGTAGGGCATCCCTGGGGGGCTTGTGGCTTCCAATTATGCACGCATGAAAACATATCAATGCCTTTCAGCTTGTCTTCGACAGCTCTGCCCCGTTGACTTCTTATTCAAACAAGATTCAATAACGATAAATGATTCAAAACTTGAAAAAACAAATGAACCATTCACCATGATTGAATTTCTTTCATACAACTATAAACTCTCATTAACAAGCAGAAGCACATTTACTGGAAGACATTTCCAAACTCCTCTCAATCAATTCACAAACTCTAATAAAATTCACATTTACACTTCCTAAATAACCTGCCAGAAAACCTTTTCGTAGATTGAGAAGCAGAACAAAGTAAACATTACTTCAATCGAAGTAACTAAAAGGACCTATGATTATTATAAACCCTATATAAGGAAAACCATCTGAATAACCAAGAAATATGCCATCCCTATGATGACATTTTCTTACACAAGTTCTTGTCCAACTATACAAATTTCCATCAGCACTCTATAAATACCATAACCAACCTTGAATCTCTGATCAGAATGTGAAAATGTCGCCCGGATCCACCAGCTGATCGCGAGCTGAGAAGTAGCAGGACGGGAGAACTCAGATTTGAATAACACTGGGTATTCGATCAAAATTTTGTCTCCGAGGGAATAAATGTCGTATTTTCACCAAGAAAATTAAGCATTTATTTCAGCATCGCACTGGTGCTCTCTGCTGCAGCTTCTTCTGCCCCAGAACATGCTTGAACAGGTAGTTTTCTCCAATCTCATCCCATCCATTTTGTCTTGGTCTCCGGATGTGGCTTGCGATTGATCAGGAGATTCTTCTAGATTCTCGCCATCTCTGGATTCACTTGTTGAGCAAGGCCCATCACTACACGTGCAAAGAGGAATGGCCACGGAAGGAAATGGGCTGCAGGTGACTGGGCAGAAAATATCAGAAGAAACAGAAGCCGCACGGTTCTTTCTGATATCCTGTGGACCAGCAGGTGTCGAACAGTCTTGTTCACCAGGATGAAGCATGCAAGGGGTACATAAGCTGAGAGAAAGAGGTAACTTCATTTCCTTCATGGAAGAACCAGGTAGCCTAACAAAAGAGGCGATGGCATGTCGACAAAGAGGACATGGAACGGAACCAGGTGGGCCTATCAATTCAGATGGGATGTTGCTTGTTGAGCAAAGGTAGAGTGCACATCTTACACACAATTCATGCCCACAACCTGAAGTAGTGGAAACATAAATTTTTCCTCAACCTGAAGATGAGCATAAAACTATTCTAAAAAAGGAAAAAGCAACTATCTTCATATCATGTCAAGGAGAGTAAAATAATGGTGCATACAGTGTAAATCTTCAGCAAACAAGGGCGTCCAAAATCTCAATCCTCTGTTAAGGATTTAAGTGAAGTAAGAAAAACATAGTATTGTTTGCATCAAGGGTTGAGGAGTTATTTGAAACTGAATCAATAAGTGACCTGCTAATGTCATATTAGTTATTCACAAACTAACGGAGCTATTTTTCAAATCCCTTGTCCTAGATATATCAGACAAGAAAGACCAGGAGAATCACAGCTATTGCATATCCAGCTTTGGAGACTTAAAGCCTTTTGCATATACACAAGGGGGAAGATCAGCACTTGGGACTTTTAAAAATGACGGACAGATTCATCGAAGGCCACAGACATTCAATATCAGCTTTTTGCAGTAGCCTATGTATCATGAAGTTTTATTGAGCAGGACAATTTGCACAAAGATGGAGAGGGAAGAAACTCAACTTTTACTCCTTTGAAAATTCAGATTTCAACCATCTTTACTGAATTTGTAAGTTATGGATAAATAACCCGTCAAAGTGAAGAAAAGGTACTCTGCATGCAATATTAACCACTAAATATAACTGTGCAGCAGAAGCTGTAACTGATGGGATGACATGAATCTGTTAGGAGAAGCCTGCATGTGGAAGTTTCTAAATTGAAAATTGAAAAACTAAATAGAAGTGCTTTTTATTTGATATCATTAGCGATAAAAAACAAAAAAACTATGAGTCAGTGCAATTCAAATTCTACCTTCCCAAGGTACATATACAACCATTGTCCTTGACTAATAATCAGTGTTTGAGATGTGTAAAGAGAGTCAAGTCTCCAAGGGACTACATGAGTAGAAGACAGTATAGACTTGCTATGTTCCAGAATAATTGAGACAGGAAGGAAGACAAAATACTGGATAGAAGTCAGAACCAAGGTCTACATTCGTTATGTTCTCTCACTAGAGTTTGGATGAACAAGAAAGCCTAAATCCAAAAAATTCTCAGAAGATAGCCTAACTAGAGAAATATGAGCAAATTTTGATATAGGATGAGTTTTTGCAATTGGGCTATAAGTGATCCTTTTTTATATATATCTTTTTGGTTGGGGTCCATCACAGCATTTTCTCAATCAGGTCAGACGTAACAGACAGCATATTAGTACAAGCAAGGCATATTTGAATCTAGAAGAAGAAATATATCAGAAGAATAAGAAAGAGTAAACCTTCAGCAGCTACTGTACATGCTCTCTCCAGGCAAACTGCACAAGTATCAGCATCATCGGAAGGGGTTTCTGAGGGCTGCAACCCACACTCTCTGCAAAGGTTGTGACAACATTTTATCATATTTTTCTTGATCAAGTAAAATATTTATCCACCAAATTGTCGTGATGCACGTAAATTTATTTTCACATAAGAATGACTTGTGGCAATAAGTGCTACTCAGATGAAGCAGTTTTCCAAACACTGCATGGATTCAAAACAACAACTTCTCACACACTATACCAACTAATAGGCACTGACGGTAGTTATATATTTGCTCTTTATCTACCATGGTCTAGATCCGGCCATCATGGTGGTTGTTTGTATCATGAAGCATGTCAGTACTCCATAACAAGCAAAAATGAAACTGGTCAATAGCAGCTTTATATACTTTACTAACTGAAAAGCAAGAACCACAAATGCTTGTTTCCCATCCCTCTCCATTCTCCAACTCAAGCATGCTAAAACAGATATTTTAGTGCCTCAGAACAAAGTACGACTATCAGTCATTAAAACTTCAGTTGACAGAATTATTTGTCAATTTTTACTTGTTGCACGGATATAACAAGATCCTAGTTACCTTGCTATGTTAAGTATGCTCTTGAGAGGCAACGATAAATAATTAGAGTGTGGAAATGTTGGAATTATTGAATCAGAATTGGGTGCAAGCAGTGGCTCAAGCCAATGGCGTCCCCATATCCTGGCAACATCAAGAGGCAGCCACCTGAAAGACCAAAGTCCCAATTCAGCATCTCAAATATAAGTGGAATAAAGGTGCCAAGTGGCCCCATCAAATGTTAAAGCAGAAAAAGTAGATTTGATATATTTTACCCATTGCAGTTTAATGCCAACCGATTGGCACCGCTTGCAAGGAGGATCTGCAAAATAATGGAAGATCAGCTTTTCAAAATAAAAACCAACTGCGAAGATCAGAAAATTATCAATCTGCAGAAAACAGTCAGGAATAATCAGTTGTACCTGACAGCATTTCAAGTTTCCTCCACAAGCGGCATAGTGCAAAGGAGTGCTTCCAGCACCTTTAAGATCATGCAGTTGAAAATTTTTAGATATGAAGATCACAAAGTAGCCGTGAATCATATATGCTTTGAGCCCAAAATAAAGAGTACCTATTAAGTCCATGGTCGTTCCATAGTGAAATGTCACAGCTGACACATTTGCATGAAGGTCCAGCAGGAGCTGTATGCAGTCAAAATATCCATTCAGTGCAGCCATATGTAGAGCAGTAATACCTCCATCAGCGGCCTTATTTACAAACTTCAACAAAGCACTGCAGCAGTGTAAAGCAAATAGAGACAAAGACTATTAATTTCTTGGACCTTTTGGGCAACATTCAGTTTATCACTCTTGCTTATGTTCCGGATACCATTTGGACAATCAGCTACTGCAGCTAATTCATCTTGCTAAAAAGGATGTTCCTGAACTACTACCTAGCCTCTTAAATCATAAAGGCAGCTGATCAGGTAAGATAACAGAGTTGAATAACTTCCTTTTATGCTTAATGCTACTTAAGATAAGAAAGAGAAAAGGATTTCAGTTAATTATTCTATATTCCAACAAAATCAATATCTTTTCTCATTCTGTCCAGGTATGTTCTTCGTCCTAGATATGCTTTCTGCTAGGCCCTAATCCATATCCTATATTTCTGCCTTCATTTCATGCAAGCAGCTGCCTCCACTTATCCAAAAATTACTGGGTCACAGCTAAAACAGGTTTTCCTATAAGAATGACCTTTCAGAACAAAATATGCCGCTTTTCTCTTATGTTACCAGTGAAGTCAAAAGCTAGACAAAGAAACCAATTAACACAAAAGATCACCTACCTCTGCTCATGCTTGGTTTTCACATATGTATTTTCACCTCCATCACCATTTGCTTGATCATTTGTAGCTTCAAAAGGAGCATCCAGAACAAAATCAGCCACCAAAAGTCGAATACATCTCACATGTCCATTTACTGCTGCAAAATGGAGGGCAGTTCTCCCACTAAGATAGTCTGCTCTAGAAACCTGAAAGGATAGTAGTGGAATACTTGAACTTTGATATTTTAGGAAACAAATATTAAATCCTCCAATAGATCCCATCCGCTGAACAAGTAAATTTCAACTAAATTGCAGGATTTCTAACTTAGCAAACACCTTTGGCCACATCAAGAGACTAAAAATTGAGTTATAAAAGTTTTTCCCAGTCAAGTGTTAAAGAGTCAAGCGGACAGATGGTACAGGAAAGAAAACTCACATTGCATCTGAAGAGAAGAAGTGTTTGAACAACTTCCCAATGACCATATCTACATGCCTGCATCAATGCCGACTGCCAAAACAATTTCACCAATGTTCCAGTATATCAAAATTCTGAAAATATGCTATCAGATATTCATTTGAGATCACGTCAGCTTTCACATACTGACATAATAAGAACACTGGTCTAGCAAAGATAACCACTTCGAGAGGGTTAAAAATCAAGAAAATTGAAATCTTGTTACCTGACCACAGTAATTTCTTGAATTAACGTCAGCTCCATTCTCGAGCAACAATGCCACAATCTGAAAAATGCAATTACTAGATATCAACAACAGCAACAATTATAAATGCATAAACACACAAGTATACACCAAAACTATAAGTGCCACACAAGCAAGACTAATACCACACTGCTCACAAATTCAAGAACCCAAAATAATTGACCCAATTATTACTTTTTTTCCGCAAAGTAACCCAGTTATTACTTAATATCACTATATTTCACACTAAATGTTGACATCACAAAAATGATTGATGAACTATCATGGGCTTAAAAATCCATAGGCCCAAAATCTAATCTGAGCTATTATCTAATTAAAAACACAAAACTAACATATAAAAACATTCTTGTATTATGCCACACATCAAGAGCGGATCGTGAACAATCGTTGGTTCTCAGAACCAAAAAGTAAACTAGTTCACAAGCTTAAATGTCCACCGTCCAAAATCTAACCAAGATAATATTTGGAGCTCCTTTGAATTGTTTTGCTTATATTAAAAAAAAAAACACACACACACACACATTTTTCTATAAAATTTAAAAAGAAAATGCTTTCTCGAGGATCAAAAATTTTTCTACTTCTGGAAGGAAGAAGAAAAAAAAAACCTGAAATTGAGGTTTTTTTTTTCTCATAATTTCGATTTTTTTCTAAATTCAATTCAAATACTTATTGAAAAAACGGAAGCGAATTTTTCTTCCATAAAAAAGCTAATCCACATAGGGCCTTAAACACACTACATTCATAATAAGTCTTGTTATTTTATCACACACCAATATGTGACATCACCACCCCCCCACCCAAAAAAAAAAAAAAGATTAATGGGGGATGAAGAAAGCAAAAATGGGAAATTTAACCTCATTATGGCCTTTAGCAGCAGCAAAATGAAGAGGTGAATTAAGGCCACCAAAAGTTGAGTACTTTGCTAAACATGGGTTGCAATCAAGCAACATCTTTGCTTCAACATAATCACCATCTCTTGCTGCAGACACCAATCTCTCTCCAGACGCTGAGCACCCAAATGAATTCCCCATCTCTCTCTACCCCAAAAAAAATTTTTAAAAGAGAAAAAATTTCTCAGCTTTGCTTTCTCTCTCAATAAAGCTAGCTATATATATGTGAGTATATGTATGTGTAGAATTGTGAGGTGCGGTGTGAGTAAAAAGTGGGGGAAATTGAGAATGAGTCAACTGTCAGTTAAACAAATTTGACAAAAATGAGAAATGGGGGAAAAAGATTGAATCTTTGGATTTTGCTGGCTTTACCTGAACACTGTTAGATTTAGAGAGAGAGAGAGAGCAGGTGATGACGTGGATAGCATAATTAAATTAATTTATCTTTCTTTTTTCTTTTCTGTTTTTGTGGTTTAGATCATGGAAATTTTTTTTTGACAAGATATGGGTGACGTGGCATTTTCTGATAGTCAATGATTTCGAGTTTATGATTGGGAGGTCGACATTTCAAAGAATGCTTAGTTAATAAATCGTAATAGTAGTTTGATAACTTCATTACATCTAAATCCTTTTTTACAGGTCCTCGCACTATGATATTCTGAATATTTTGATTCTTAAATTATTAAATGAGTATATTAATTATCAAAAAATTTTGAGTAAAGTGTTGGATTTCTCAACAAATGAGCAAGTTAGATCATGATAAAGGTTAGTTTGGATTAGTTTTTTTTTTAATGAAAAAAATACTTTTTAAAAAAACATGTATTTTTTATAATAAATATTTAACTTGACTTTTCAAAAAATATTAAAACTCCAAAAAGAAATCAATTTAGTTTTTCCATATGACAAAATTCCCTTTAAGTTTATTTGGTGGAGAAAGGTTTGAAGTGTTAAGAAAGCTTAGAGTTAGGCAAGTGAATCGGTGCAAGCGGTTATGTGATTAATTCCCATCGAATGCATTATCCAACCACAAAAAGTGGTCCTTTAATCAATTAAAAAAAAAAGAAAAAAAGTATTGAAAATTGAAATGTTTTGCTTTTAGAAAGCAAAGCGAGAGGAAAAAGGGGTTACTGTGGAAGCCAATATCAAGGCACGAGTGCTATCTTTATCCATTTTGCATATCACGCTGTATATATATATACATGTGGTTGGGACTTCCAAAGGACATTTTTATTCTCCTATTTTTTGAATATTCACATCTTGTCTATTGATAGTTGACATTAGTGGCTCTTCAAACGATCAAAGCCCTTTTGCATTTGTCTTTACTTATCCCGTCCGATTCTTCTGTTTATTCTTTTTCTGCTTTTGGGTTTTGTGTTTGTTTTGATTTTTGTCCAGAAATGAAACATCTGCTACACTATTTTAACAGCAACTTGTCTTGTTTTTATTGGAATAGTACAAAGATATTTCTCAACGAGGCATGTCTTAAAATGACTGTATAATAATTTAATCTTTTTTTCCAAAAAAAAAAGGGTTAAAAAAAAAAAGAAAACTCGCGGACTTCCTCATGATTTTTCCTATTCACTTTGTTTAAAAAACGTTACGAACAAAATTTAACAACAAAGAATTAACTGACACAAAATCACACCAGTGCTTAATATTACATTACTGCCTCCATGTGCCTCCTCCCTCGGATCACTAATCCACTACAAGAACTATTAGCCCAAATAAGAAATGGATAGGTGCCCTTAACTTATTTGGTGCTCAGTACGAGGGACGTATTACGCATTTAAAATTTGTCAATAATGATCAGGTTCGTTAGTTGATTCGATACCCAAACTTTGGTAGCTAAATTTTTCTTATTCAGAAAAAACATAAAAAGATGAACTCAAATAATCATTTAAATAGAGGACCACATTTAAAAACCATACATTTATTATATTTCTTGACAATGCTGAACAAATAGACATCCTCAATCTTCCACATGGACAGAGAGCTGGACAATATTTTTTACCCTTCATTTCACGTAAAGGGTTAGGTCAGTTTGGTCGTGAGAGTGGATTTTCATCACGTCAAGCAACACAATATATACTAAAGTCAAATGGGACCAATGTAAAGGGTAGGGGTCCCTTGTAACATTAACATTATAAAGTTATAAACGAAATTTAATAATTTTAAACTATTCAAATTATTTTGTAATATTACAACGTTATAAGTAAATTTATTTTCCTTTTTAAAGTTACAGCATTGTCTTTTGGTAAGCGTTTATGCAAATTGGATCACACCAAAAGTCTTGGCTAAAGAGAAGCGGAAAGGGTGCGCTTAGTTGCAGATCATGCGTGGTGTGTAGCTCAATAACAGGAGCTGCCCTTCTTGTTGGCATGGCTAATTTAATCTTAAACGTTATGTTTCTCGCCTATGCATTGTTGTGAAAAGGGCCTTTATGAAATATAAAATAAAGTTACATAAATTAGATTTGATATTTTCTTAAATTCTATATCTGAACAAGTTTTATGTATTAGATCAACTCTTATTTTTGTCACTAGTAATAATACTATCCTTTCTCTTTCATTTGTGAAAAATTAGTTATATAACTAATCATTTTCTTTGTCATTATTAGTGTCAATTCTATTTTCTGTTAAAAACACATCTTATGACTCACACATTTTTTTTTTCAAGGTTAAAATCATGACCCTCACATAAAATATAGCTTATTTTTTCATTGGAAAGTAGAGTTTAGACTAATAGCAATACAAAGTTATTAGTTGCGTGATTATTTTGTTACAAATGAAAAATAAGTGATTAAAATGATTATGAGTGACAAGGACAGAAGAAGATTGTGCAATTTATACTTTAAATTTTATCGAAAGATTCTTGCTTTCTTGACTGAAATGGAATGTGTATGATGAAATTTATATTTTAAGATAAATTTAATATATTTCCATCAAGAGTAAATTCACTATTGTGAAATCTTTAGTAATTACAACAATTCATTCGTCTTTGCTTCGTCCATAAATTCTCCGCGAAAGAGACTAAATCTCATGAAAAACCAGTAATTATTTTAAGATTAATTATACAAAAATCTTCAATATAATATTGTAAACTTTTTTGAAATTGGTTCTCATTATTCTATCATATTAGTTCTCAATGTTTCACAAATTTATTCAAATTAATCCTCATTTTAATAGAAGTTATGAAACATTAGGAATTAATATGAATGTTTAGTTAAAATAATGAGACTAATTATAAGTCCTTTGAAATATCAAGAAGTAACATAAATATTTTGAAAATAATGTTTTAATATCTTATCAAACAAAAATAGTGATATTATTTCTCCATTAATCAAGAATCTCGATTTTTTAGAAGTATCATGATCTTCATGTAAGAAGGATTTTAGTTTTTTAAACAAAGAATTTGAATACCTATTGATTCTAACAAGTGATGGCATAGCCGGTCATTTGCACCTGTCAATTCATATTATTGACGTAACATAAATTAATCCTTCATTTGAATTGTTAGTATGGTCCATGTAAACGACGACGGTTAATCTCTCACATAATTTAAGGTTTAAATAAACAGCGAGGCTCATCACATCACTTCTATAACCAATTTATTAGCTGCAAAATTAGGTCTATTCATTGTTTTATTTTTCAAAGCTAAAATTATGCATCTCACATCAGAAGCAACGGTTTTTAATAAAAATAAAGTATGGACTAACGACGACACAATACCATTAATTACAGAACTAATTTATCAAAAATAAAATATAAAAAATAAAATTATTACGAGAAACCATGATAAATGACGATTGATGTAATTCATCCTATATTTTACTATTGATATATACGGACTAAGGTAGTCTAGTTTCAATACTATGCTGATAGAACTAGAATCAAGAGTTACCCTTACAAAATTTGTTGAAATAACTCCTACTGGAATTGGCATTTATGTGGTGGTTTAGTTTTGAAGGTTTCCTATAACTAAGCCTTAGTTGTGATCTTGTGAAAGCCATTGCAGTTAAACATGCTTGCCTATCGATTAGGCCTCAACAATTATATCATCGAAAATGATTCATTGGTTATCTACAAAACTCTCACTTCTTCAAGTTCGATCTCTCCTTAGAATATTAGACCAATCATTAAAAACTTTAAAGCTATTGCTAGTGGTATTGCTATAATGAGATTTTAGTATCCAAAAAGGACAATAAATCGAATTGCCAATTGAGTTGTGAGAAACATGTTATCGGGCAAGTTAACTAGTGACTAACCTTCTTTCTTCTTTAGAGGAAATTTTTGCTAATGATCTGTATTGTGCTAGTGTGAGTTAAACTATAATAACTCCTTGCCTTCTAATTAAATGAAATGCTTTATATTTTAAGGAAAAGAATCCTACATTATGAGATATGAACAGAGATAAAGCCACTAAAAAGGAGAAAAAAAGTTTGAAAAGGACCATTGTGGGATCAGAGCCATAAATACCATTCAAACCTAAACTATCGCCAGGCACGTCTAACACATAATTTCACAATTACGTATGCGTAATCTTTTATCCTTAGGGGCGTGCTAATTTTTTGACCTGAATATAAGAATAATAATATAAAATTTTCTGCACAAATTTATATATTATACAAGAAGATACATACTTTTTCTATCATTGATATCTGTCATCATTACATAATATTTTTCCTGTTCAAAAAATTTTAAGTTCAAAAAGATTTTAAATCCATGCATCTCTTCCATCAATCTAAAATTATTTCCTATTCTAAATTAAATCCCTTTTGAATCTTCCTTTTACAATTTAAATATTTTATTCAATCACTTCAAAAGTTTATTTGGATTGATTTTCTTTTATTAAAAAACCCTTTTTTCTCTGAAAAAATGCACATCCTTTTTGCTATTAGCATTTGACTTGACTTCCAAAAAAATTAAAACTCTAAACAAAACTTAAACTCAACTTTTTCCAGAAACTAAAATTTTAACTTCGTAAAAAATACTTTTGAAAACCTCCAATCCAAATGAACTCAAATCTCTCATATAAAATATGATTATTATAATAATAACTTATCAAAAATAAACATTTATAAAAATATATTTTTTGTATTTTATCATACCATAAACTATAAAAATCTATATAACAATATCCAATTTTCATGTGCATGCACCATCAGCACGAATTATACTCTAGTTGTGGAATATAAACAAACCACCACAGCCGCGAGTAGAATGAGATCTTTCAAAAAAGCACTCATGACAATACATACGTGGTTAAGGCTAAGAGGTTCCTAGAATAAACCTCGCGTCCGAGTCTCCTTGCTTGCCGCTAAAATTCCTTTGTTGATTGTTCATTGAACCAGTGCATGTATTATGATGTATTGTTACACCCAAGACTTCGCAGGTTAGTGTTCGGGCTCCACAAAATAAAATAAAAAATTAAGATTAAAAACCAAAGGAACTTTTAAGTATCATTTTTCCGGACCCTGTAATGCATTAGCAACCAATAGTTACAATATTTATAAGCCGAGTAGTGTCTCATTAGATTCTTTATGCTCTCAGCAAGCTGTAATCTTAACCACCCAAAACATATTTGGAAAGTGATGCTCCCTCTGATGATTCCATAAGCTTTACCTATAAATGAAAATGATAGGAATATTACAATATATTTTTGGCATGAAAAGACAGCTTGCTCAGATATATAAACAATTTGATCTCATCAACAAAATATCTCAGGCTAATTTTTCTTTATTTATTTTAGTAGTTAGTTAGGCTATATCACTATAAAACCAGCATATCATCGTCATTTGATAATGTAATCGGTGCAGAAAATGACTGATCAATCACTAGCCTATTTATATGATAAATACGGCTTTCATCATTCATTTTTAGTCATGCAGATGTCCTCCCTGCATATGTTTGAGACCTGCAGGGTGAATCAGATCAAGTGTCCTTGTTCAGAAACAGTCAGATGACAGAATTAACTTCAAGTTTGTTTAAATCCCTCTGTCCCTCCAGTCACCGAAAAGGCACACTTGGTGGATGCTCAGCCATCCTCACAAGTCATGAGTTTGCTCATTGAATTCCCCTGCTTATCCTGAGACACCGTGGGAAACATCTGTGAACCCTCCCTCACACAGCATGAATGTGCCAACATCACACCACCTATAACACAGGGTTTTGGGAACTCAATTCTATAACTCAAGTCATGAAGAATCATGGCAAGAATTGTATCTGTTGATTGGATATTTACAGCTGTGACTGTGATATCCGATTACTTTCAGTATCTTGAGCCCCATCTTCAGAGCTTATCACCAATCATCAAAGTCTTAGTAACGTAAGAAGCTGAACATTTTCTGAAATAGATGTAGCACACTGCCAAATTTATTAAGGAACCGCTAATAAGATGAAATGAACAACGATTATATTTCACATAATTAATTAATCGAACATGAACAGTAAAGCAAACTCAGACTACCAGGCAGCTGAGAGCATGTCAAGACAATTTTAAATCTGATCAAGTCTATATAAGCATCAGTTTTCTTTCTTTTTTGGCATTGGACAATACAATGTGACTTGTATGTCTGCTCCAAGAGAGACACAGAAAGACTAACAAGTTCAACAAATTAAGCTTTGCAGTCGTGTTCCAATTTTGAATGACTCAGGCAGGCAGGTGCAAACTTGAAAGTCACCCGCGAGAGGAACGTGCAGTACAAAATCACTCTACTGCTACCTAAATTAAATTATTTACAGCCCATGTATAATCTCTACGGGGATATGCCAAGACAAATAAGAAGCCACTTTCCATGGTTGATCTCGAGTTTACCTTGAGGACTAAAGGAATCAGGCAAGAAATATTTGCCTTTTAGGTAACTTCAAGTGGCAACTTTTGTACAGGGCACTGCAGGCCAATGAATACCTTAAAATTTGAGAGAAGTATTTTGGTTTTGGGTGTCCTGTGAAAAGGAATTCCAAATGCTTCCAACTGCATAAAGAAATTAAACATAAGAAAACTACAACTGGAATGCCTTGATCGAGCAACAAACCGAAAGACATCATGAGCCTAAACAAAACCTTGAAACTAAACTGCGAGTAAGAAGAAAGGACAGAGAAATGATGAAATTTAAAATCATTACCATGAATATAGGTGTGGAAGTGGCAAGGATTAACATTATGCTGTCAACCATAATCTTGACCATGTCTATGCACAATTTCTAACACTACTTAAGAACGGCCTAAATAAGTAAATGGAAATCTTTAATCCCCTGAGGGCTATGCAAGAATTCTAGAGCAGATACCAATTCCATGAGAAAAGCCTCCACTACATGCCGAACATTACTTGTCAAGAAGTTGCGACATACCTTGGTTCAAGTCATACTAACAAATTGCTGTGTCTCGCAATTTTGGCATATCACATGCATAAAAAGAACGGTATTGAACCAAATCAATGCTCAAGTAAATTGCTGAGCTCATCACCCTAGACCTAGTGAGCTTGACAACTCAGTAATTAATTTACCATATAACAATATCTAATATAATGTGTTCATTGAAAATTATCATGGAGCCAATACATTCATAGCCTCTCCACGCACACCAATCACTGGTCAAGGTATATTATTCACGTGGGTGTGTCATTTCACTGCAGACACTGTCTCCACAAAAAATGCAAAGACAATGCGATAATAGGGTAAATAAATAGTTAATAGGCTTATAATGGAGTTCAGAGATGACATCACAAATTTTCATTTCTTAGATGAAAGCTTCAAAATTTTTCATGATTTTCTTTTTCTCCCCCTTATGATTGCTTGTCTTCTCTTTTCTTTGCCTTTTCTTTTCTCTCTTTTAAGGTCACATAGCAGAAAGGTAGAGGAAAGGGGAAGCCATCAGGATTAGGAGATCCTAAAGGAAACACGAAGCCAATGAGCATTGACCACCAATAAAAGATATAATTACCAATGAGCACCACTTGCTAACATAATTTTGAGTAAGTTATGTCTCTAATAGACAACCTAATAATTAAGCAGAGCTGATTTAAATGATTTTCTGAATAGGCAATTGCCTTGTGTCTAATAGTTGGTATATAGTTGAGATTTCTTATCCATATAGTGGCTTAGCCAAATGTTCACAGCCAAAAAATAATCAAATGAACGAGTGTATTAAGAAAACTTCATAGATATGAATTGGCATGGTACACAAACTAATAGTACTGGATGGCTCCAGAATTAGAACTGCATAATAGTATGGAAGGTGATCAAATGTAAGCATTACACTGGCTTACTTGGATTCACGGGCCATTCTCTTCAGAGGCAAGCTTCTACAGCTCTCGTAACACCGAAGATTGTAACTTTCTCCAGCTGAAGATGTTATGGGACTTCAGCAAAGAGGCAATTCTCCAAAACTTTAGGGGTCCAGACTAAGTTAAGGCCTTCAATTGTCTGCCAAAGACATTAATCTATACATGGGGATTGAAGATTCATGTGATATTATTACCCCAAATGATTATCATCTAAGAGAACTTCCCTTCTTATTAGTTTAGCAGCTGCACAACATGTTTCATGAACTTTTTCCAAATTACTCTGCCATGCTGATCTGTTACTGAAATGATAATGAAGTTCAAAAGAAAGCCCACTGAAAATTTTTTAATAAACAGAAAATTCATTATCTTGTCTATTGGATGGCCATCATCACTCTGATAAACAAGTATCCTCCAAATCACTTTTGTCACTTTCATTATACTCGCTCGAGCTATCCAAGTCACAATCCTGATCTAAATCCGAGCATAAATCTTCTCTTATCTCCCTGCTTTGTTTGTCGTTGTCTTGAGCTAGATATTTATCATTTTCACTGTCAACATAGCCCCATCTGGTACGCCTCATTCCGTCATACTCTCCTTCCTTCCGATAATTAACCAATTCTTTATCCAGTTTGGCTTTCCTAGGACTAATAAGTATCAACTCAGCCAACTTTCTCCTCGCCAAATACAAATCATTTGGCTCGATCAACTCTCCTTTCCTATACGCCTCCCTCATAAAAACAGTATGCATCTTTCCGTAATTCCCCCTAGTTGAAATATAAAAGATCCCTTGATGCTGAAGGAGAAATTCCTTCAACTTCTTAGGCAAATTCATTGCAATCCTAAAATGAGCGATCCTCTCCAAAGTCATCTTTTTCTCCACAGTCAAAGACAACACTTCATGAATCATAGCCACCGCTCTCTTCTCCATTCTCTTTTGTGCCTCAAGCGATCGCAAATCATAACCCGAGACATCCTCATAAGGTGACCAATACGGCAGCCTCTGCCACTTCCAAACCGCAATCTTATAATACTTCCCGATCTTAAACCCAGGCGGGAAATTCACATTAAACGAAAACCGAATATCCTCGGCATCAACACCCTTCTCTCGATACTCTCTTTCTCTAAAACTCTCTATCGCACAAGATGCTAACTTGAGGTCCCTCTCCACTAACTCAACATACTTATTTCTAGTTTCCTTCGCATCAAACAATCTAAAGTACTGAGGATACTTCAAAACTACCGATACCTCGAAATCATCAGGCAAACCAAACTCTTTACGCGCAATGCGGATATGTTCTAACCTCAACCTACCCCCATTCGAGAGCATTAAAAGCTTCCTGAGCCTAGTAACCGCACTACCAACTTGTGCTAAAAGGGCTTCTTTCTCTTGATCAATTTGCAAAAGGGCTTTTCGGGTAAGCCTCAAATAGAGGATTCTTTGAACTGGGTGCTCAAAGATCTCGAAAACATGCGGGAACTTGAGGATGAATCTTCCCGCTTCGAATTGTTTGAAACCTAGGCGACGCGACAGGTTGTCTAGGCGTGAGATTGAGATCATTGAGTTGGGTTGCGTTAGAATTAAGTCTTGGAATTTGTGGATTTTGCGGATCTTTTTCTCGATTTCCATGTAGTCGTCGAAGCCGTGGTCGCGGACTCGTTGTTGTTTTCTGGGTATGGAGGTGGATTGCGACATGGGTCTGAGGAAAATTAGCCGCCATTGACGTGATAAGAGCTCGGTTGAGTGCGAAATGAACGTTTTTAGCATTGTGGAATTGGTTAGGGTTTTAGGCGATTAGGGTTATAGAGGAGGGTTTTGATTTGATGTTGACCAAGTGGTGACGAACATATGGGAGAAATTTTTCCGCGCGGAGGGCCGCTAGAGTGAATGAGCTTTCCTAAATTCATTGAAAATTTTTTAAACTTTTAGGCCAATCAATTAAAATATTTGAATCAAAAAAGATGAACAAAATGACCTTTTAAGTACTTTTGTTTTTGTTTTAAATTAGAGTATTATAGATCACATTTATTTGAGGTTAATTCATATTAAATTAATCGCAGATAAGAAAAGTCCTTCCAGTAAATACGTTTTTTAAAAATCAAACATGGACTCTTTTGTAGGTAGCAACAATCCAACCAAAAACTTGCTGATAAAGTATTTTTCATTTGGAAAAAAAAAATCTTCTAATAGTTCTGGATGCATTTGTTGCACATATATGTATAAGATGTAAAGCCTGTTTGGCTCTACGTATTTTGCAGCTTTTAAATTTTTTAAAAAAAATTCTTCTTATATATTTTTTACTATTTATAATTTATAAGCCCCAATAAATTTTACTAGACAAGCTAATATTCTAGTTTTGACCCATGCACAAGGTGCAAGGTATGGTTTTTAATATCAAGCTTTACAACAAACAATATTTTACATTGTATTGTGTATTAACCAATTCGTTATATTCCAAGGACACTTCTACCGTGATTAAAAAAAAGCTCATGTGAACATCTTGATCGATAAGTGACCCACTGATAAAATGTTAATATATAAAAACTAATAAATTTGTAAATTATTCTTTAAATGAATCAACTTGCAATAAATTAAACATTATCCTGATAGTTCAAAATTATAAATCATATGTAGTGAATTGAAAAATTAAGTCATTTATTTTTTATGGCTTGTTGTGTATCAGATAGCAAAAATCAAATAAATTAGTTTTCCTATAAAATTCGACAAAATACACCCAAGACCTCTAGTAACTAAGCTAGTAAAGGTGCATAACATGCCACAGTAATAGCAAATACAAGTATTTATTGACAAACAACAAAATTTCAAGAGAAAAAATACTAGTGTATCAAGCACGAGCAATAGATATAAACTAGTCTTTAACATGCCCGACACATGAGGGCACATCATCTTTAGTTTAGTGATAATTTTGTAAAAAAATAAAAAATAAAAAAATGAAATATGATAATCTATGATTGTCGTAGAAGTAAACTGTAAATGTTGTATTTTTTTTTAAAATAAATAAATAAGGAGGCTAATTTAACATTACATAGAAATAAGTCGATAGAAGAAAACTCTCTTATATTTTTTCCAAGGAAAGGTTTACTGTAAATGTTGTATTTATGTGCACAAGTAAGATGAAAAAAAGAAAAAATATGAACAATACATACTAAGCTACCAAAAAAATATCAGTCGTTGACGTCATAAGAGTGGATGGTGAGATATATAAAGACTTGGCACAATGTAGTGCAAAGCCATGGTGGCAGAAATAAATAAGTTTTCAAGTGCTTAATGATATTTGAGAGATTTCTAAAACTCAATACATGAAAATAGTATATAGCTTTTTCATTTTTTATTAGCACGCCTAAAGCCTAACTATGACTTTAATGTATTATGAATTTAGGTCAACCTCGCTTTACATAACATAATAAATTGTGTCACTTAAGATTTTTTTCTGTAATTTTTTTTTTTGGGGGTCAGAAATAGTGAATCTTCATTAATTAAGAAAGACATTACCAATGTACAAGATCCTGAAGGGGAATAGGTACGCTGCCCAACCAATCTATAGGAAGGCTACTCATTCTTGCATTTTTTGTCAACCGATCCGACACACCATGAGTCGTGCTTCTAATAAGCCCGAGGAAAAGGATGGGTTCCTCGTGCTTGGTTACGCGTATGTGTACTAAATGTAGCACGCTGTATCTATTTACAATTTTTACATTATACATTTATAATTTTTTATATTATTATTCATAACTTTTAATTATTTACAAATTACATATTATATATTTACAATTTTAATATTTTATGTTCAAAACTTTTCAATATTCATGATTTACTTGTCCATTACTCTTATATTAGATGTTCAAAAGATTTTATATTATATGTTCACAATAATAAATTACCTATTTACGATTCTTTAAGATATATTCGCAATTAATGGTATACTCACAACTTGTGAACAATATGTTCACAATCTATAAACTATTTTGGAGCTTGCAGTCGGATGTGTTACTGGTGTATGATCGACAATCGGATTATTGCATTGTGTTCGTCAACATGAGGAATGTAACATTATTAA
This sequence comes from Cordia subcordata, assembly GCA_028554755.1. NCBI lineage: Eukaryota > Viridiplantae > Streptophyta > Magnoliopsida > Boraginales > Cordiaceae > Cordia > Cordia subcordata. The sequence continues at coordinate 1,605,663 of JAPTOF010000003.1, read as the reverse complement.
TTTCACGTTAATCTAACGACTGAATTGTGAGATTTATTAGGCAATGCACCATGCACCTTCAAGTGTACTATAATGTGGTGTATGATCTAATTTGTAGTTCTTCTCGATTTAAATCATGTTTTATCTAAAACAATATGTGTTTTGAGATTTAACAGCTCTAATATTATTTCAAAAAACTTGTGACATGAAATTAAAAGAATTTTAAGAATAGAATTAAAAAATAATTTAAGTGATTAAAATTATTATTATAATTTTTTTTATATAAGGTCTTGATTCAAATGTCACCACGGAAGAAATTGGGTTTCGGAGTGGGTCGATGAGGGAGGGAGAGATGCACAGCAATCATTCGACGCCTGGGATGGAGTATAGGGAAGGAATGACTTTACAGTTGACAAGTTACACTCAGTGGCAAATACGACCTCCACGTGTAACTTAGAGATATTTAAATTCAGCATTCCTAATCACCATGGACACGTCGTCAATGTTCTTACGCGTATAATCTCAAGTGCTTCTTCGTACCTCTACAAGTTTCATTCCTGTCCCATCTTAAAGAATAAGGGTCAGATTAATAATTAATCTCATCGCGTCATAATTTTTTAAATTAAATTTTTATATCTGATAAAATTGATCAAAATAGTCCACAACAAATTAATTAATCTCTCTTGTTTAAAAACTTCATATTAATTAGTTTTTAATGATTTATAAAACAATTAAATTATTCTATATTTTTTAGAAAAAAATTATTTTTTTGTTCTAAATGTTTTACAAACTTATTGAAATTAGTAACAATATTTTTTGCCCATTTTTCTTTAAGGAGGGAGTCATTCAAATAAGTTTGTAAAACTTGATTACTAATACGAATGTTTTGTTAACCAGAGTGATTAATTTGATATTTTTGTGTAACATTAACGGCCTATACAAACATTTAAGATAAACGATGACTAGTTTAACTATTTTGTGAAATACTAAGTATGAATATTTCATAACTATGATTACTAGTTTGACTATTTTTACGAAATATTAAGAATTAATTTAAATATTTCAAATAATAAATTTTTTATTAAATTTGCCCCCCTCCCTTTTATAAATTATGCTCAAAGTTCTGATGATGTACTGATGACGATGTGAAAATGGCAGAACGACTCATCTGTTAGCTGTTAAATCGCTTTCCTTGGCTCCACCCCTCGAGTCTTAGCCGTAAGAATGGAAAGCGAGTCCTTCATTCGTTTAAAAAAAATATCAAAAATAAAACTTGTTAAATTACTAATCATAATCAAAAAGTTAAAAGTTCATAAGATTGTACTTCATTTACTTTGACGAAATATAACTAATAATTTTATGGATTGACATTCTAGATCGTGATTATGATATAATGTGTTATATACTCTTTAAACTTTAAAAGATATTTTTATAACTTTTAGACATTGAAATAAACGACGTAGTTTAAAGGATATGACCTAACAATCTCGTAAGATATCTAAAATTACTGACTAAAATTCAAAGGGTAATGCAATAATTATAACGTTTACAATATAGTTATAAGAAGTTAATAAAAATGCTTGCAAACTATCAAATAAGGACGGTACGACTTTGTGCATGATGCGTATCTTTGTGATTTGTAGAATTGTTAGTCTTTAGACAAAAAATTGTAAAAATAGGCAACAAATTTGATCACTAAAAAAAGTCAATACTAACAACTTTTTCAATTTTTAAATTTGCATGATCTGATCATACGTCCCCAAATTATTAACCAAATTGCTTTGTACATTCCCAAATAGTTATATCTTTTTGATGATTTTCGTCTTCAAAGCTAACAATATCATAAATTAGGTTATAAAAATAAAGGACTAAGTTATCATATTTTAAAAATTAAGATGCTTTTAATTCTTAAAATAATCAAAGTAATCTTCCCTATTTTAAGTAGGTTAGATTACCGCGTTTTAAACCTGCTTATTAGGAAACTGACTGGATGATGTAAACCCCCAGCCCGTGCTGCTTTTGTCGGTTATGAGAATTAACCGCGTAACTCACCCCAATCCAACATTTCTGATCACGCACTCCACATCCTAAAACCTATACGCAACCCACCCAATCACCTTTTGCCACACCACCACACCCAAGGCAATCTTTTTGGTTTTAATGCGAGTTCTAAGCCACACATCTTTATCAGCGAATCATGCGGGGTGTTGTACGGCATGGATGTGCGAGTAGCATTAATTTTTAAATAAAATTGACTAAAAGAATTAACGACATATAACTAATAATAGTTTAGGACTAAAAATTTCATTTGATAGTTTATGATCAAAATATTCCATGTATCATAATTTAGAGGCTTAAAAAAAAAGTGACCTCCTTAAAAAAATAGTTAACAAGGAAGAGAAAATACTTATGCTAATGGCAAAATAGCATGTTAAAACTGTTTCTCTTATTGTTGTACTTTATTAATAATAAATCTCCTTTCGGACAAAAAAGAATTATAATAAATATTAAACAATAAATAAACAATTATATCGAATTATAACAAAAAATTAAACAAATTACGAATAAATATTAATTATAGAAATATTTCTTCTGGAACATTTTTAGATCCTCAAGCTATTTACCTAAATCCGTGCAAAACATAGGACTATACGAAACATGGGACCCACATTTTTCAGATCAACAATACAACCGACCACAGAAGATCGCAGCCAGAATATGCTGACACAACCATCCAACACACACACACCTCCCATGTTTCCTCTCTGTTTCTCCACACTATGCACACGTTCTTGCAACCATTACACCCCCCCCCCCCTTCTCCCAATTTACCAACTCCATCCGAGCTTCACATATAGCCCTCCACAATCAATCAATTATTGTTTTTTTCATACAGAAAAAAGAGAGAAAAAAAAAATTGAAAACAAAAACAATAAAGCAATATGAGAGGTGGAGATATAGAGAATGGTGGTGGAAAGAGCAGTAGGGGGAGCAGCTATGCATCAGCTGTGGCAGAAAGAGAGGAGAGGCAATGGGTATCGTGGCTTGTACCCGTTTTTATAGTTGCTAATATTGCTATGTTTGTTGTTGTGATGTATGTAAACAATTGTCCCAAGAAGATTAACAGTATTTATGAAGACAACGGCCACAAGTGTGTGGCGAGGTTTCTTGGGAGGTTTTCTTTCCAGCCTTTGAGAGAGAATCCACTCCTTGGTCCTTCTGCTTCAACGTAAGACTAGTTTTTTGTTTTGGTTCTTTTGTTGCTTTTTGATGGGTTCTGGCAATGCCCATGTTTCAAGTTTGGATTTTTGCTGGCCTTTCTTGTTAATTTGTTACTTGCTATGCTGAGTAAGAAGCAAGAAATACCCATGTTTTAAGTTTGAATTTCTTTTGTTGTCTTTTTGTTGTCAATTAATATTATATGCTATGCTGATTGGAAGCTAGAGATACCCATGTTTCAAGTTTGGATTTTTGTTATCATTTTGTTGTTAATTAAGATCATGTGTTTTGCTGGGTAAATTAAAAAGGTGGAATCTGTAGTAGTTTCTTGTTTAATTGTTCTTGATATACTGTTGTATAAAGCTAAATTTTTAATTTAACGGTTGTATAATGGAGACTTGGGGATGCCCATAGGCTTGGCTGATTTGATGCTCATCAGTAAATTATGTTTGTGCATATAGCTCAACCGTGTAGTCTTATGAATTCGTCCTCTTGCTCTCTTCTTGTTCTTTTTTGACCAAGTTTGCGAATTTTGAGGTTTCTGCCTTTGAATGTGATGGCTCTAGTTCTTTCTAGTTCAGATAATAGAATTAATTTTCTTGTTGCGGCTGCTATTCGTTCAACATTTGGTCCAAAGTTTGCTGATATGCTTTTGTTGATTAGCATATGTAAGCCTGACAAGTTTGTATTTGCCTGAAGAATTATGAAGCCTGACACATTTGTATTTGCCATGAAGATTTATGAAGCCTGATATGTTTGTATTTGCCATGAGGATTTATGAAGTTGGACCACAAAGCTAACTAGTATGCATAAGAGGTCCCCATATATGTAGGGCCAGTTGGCTCCTTGGGTCTTTGACATTCAAAGTAATTTAGCAGGCAATGTACAAACTTTCCTTCTTATTCAAAGTCTAAACATTTATCAGTTACTAAATTGGTTGTGTAACTCGTGTGTACTGTTTGGGGCTTATAAGCTGCAAATAGTAAAAAGCATGTGAGGGGATGCTTTCTTTTGGGAGCTTATAAGCTGCAAAATAAGCATAGCCAAACAGGCTCTTACTTTTTTCCATTTTGGGGCTAAGTTTTGGTGACCCAACCGACCAGAGATTTGTGCAATTGACTCCCTGATTGTCTCGTTGAGCAATGTAGTCTCTTAGAAGTCCTGCCACTTCACCATAACAACTTTTGTCTAGCTATTGATATGTGTTCTTGTTCTCAATAATGTGTGAGGTGCACTTTGTTTCTTCTAGGGGTATATATGTTTTCTCTAATAATGCACAGTAGTTTAATTATGTATATGTTGGTGCAGAAGATATTTCCTTTTTCTGGTGAAGTGGAAACAAAACCAAGAAAAGAATAACGCCCTTTTTACCGTAACCTATTGTTTTCACCCTCACTATTGCAATAGAGAAGCGAAAACCGCAAGTAATTATTTATTGGTTTTCTTATCGTAGGCTTCAGAAGCTCGGTGCCCTTGAATGGAGAAAAGTGGTACATGAGAATCAACAATGGAGGCTTATCTCGTGTATTTGGTTACATGGTGGTCTCATCCATCTGATTGTCAATATGTTGAGTCTTGCATTCATTGGCATTCGTCTGGAACAGCAATGTGGCTTTGGTACATCACGTCTTCACCTGTTCTAAGTTTGTTATTGAAACTTCTTTGTTTGTTTTATGTGGGAGTTTGACAAAATCCATTTCAGGAGCTCTTAATTTGCAACTGTTTCTAGTTTGTTTACCTCAGTAAATTCTCTATGAGCCCTATTAAAAAACTTTGACAATGTTTCCCCTTTGGCAGTGCGTATTGGAATTATCTATTTATTATCGGGCTTCGGGGGTAGCATACTCTCTACTCTCTTTATTCAAAGGAGCATCGCTGTTGGAGCTTCTGGTGCTCTTTTTGGGCTTCTTGGAGCAATGCTTTCAGAACTTATAACAAACTGGAGTATTTATTCCAACAAGGTAAGCAATGTTTACTCATGGTCCTAACTTCTGAGTCATCAGATTTGGTGCTATGGAATCATAGATGTCCAACTGCCATCAGTGATCTAGAAATACCCCTGCATTTAAAATTCAATTACCATTTTTGTCCTGTAAGTCTTATTATCTCATCTTCTTCCTACTATCTTCAGGTTGCAGCACTACTGACGCTTTTGATCATAGTGATCATTAATCTAGCTGTTGGAATTTTGCCACATGTCGATAATTTTGCCCATATTGGTGGATTCTTGACCGGTTTTCTGCTTGGTTTTGTTCTGCTACCTCGCCCTCAGTATGGCTGGATGGAACGCCACTCCCTTCCAGCTGATCTTCGTGTTAAATCTAAGTACAAAGCTTATCAGTATGTGTTGTGGGCGATTTCTTTCATCCTACTGGTTGCAGGGTAAGTAGGACTTGTCTTAACCACAAATGCATGTTATGTTTTTAACAATTCATCTTTTCTCGAGCTCAATACTATGAAAAGAAACTGATGGTATATGGTCGTAAGTTGTAACTTCTACAAGCTCTACAAACGGCCACATTATTTATCTTAATACTAGATCAATTCGCATACTTGCGAGGTTCTGGAATAGGGATCTTTATGTCAATGGAGCTACATTTACCATATCTAGTTTGGCAGGCCTTTAATTGTTTAAAATAGAACCTCCAGCATGTTGAATCGTTCTTATTGGAAAATCGACATCTTAAAAGATGATTGGAATATGTGATTCCTTAACTTTTTTCTGTTTTTGCATGTTGGTTTTATGGATAATTTCTGCTGAAATCCTGGCTGTTGCAACTAAATTCAGGCTTACGGTAGGACTTGTGATGTTGTTCAAGGGAGAAAATGGATACGATCACTGCCACTGGTGTCACTACCTGAACTGTGTACCGACTTCTAAGTGGAAATGCAATGACACTTGATAGAGTTTGTTTCATTTCCTGTACTCCTCATACTCAGCTTCACATGTAAACAAGTAGGCTTAGTTGGTAGATATGTGCTATATAATTTTCTGCTAGTTTGTTAGTTTCCTTCTGCTGTTTCTGGTTTTCACATCTGGGTGTTTTTCGCATTTCAAATGACCTTTTTCAGATGATTGTTTATCTGATATTAATCACATTTGGTTTAGTTTGGTAATGTTCTTTGAATGTTTTGGCTTTTGTTACTCTTGGTACTTTTTCCATATTTGTAAAAAATATATGCTTTTAGATTATTGTTTGTCTCTTTTGTCCTCTTGATTGTGATCTGTCAAAGCACAGATCCTCTTAATATGTCAATTTTGCTCCTCTGATTTCATCACATCTGGTTTGAGGGTTCCATGAAGAATTATGAGATATTTCTTTTTGGGACTAATTGATACTAGATGGACTACTTTAGAATCTCTTGTTGGAGTTCTTAATTTTTTTTAACACTCCACCTTTCACGAATGGTGAAAAGAAGAACCGATGATTGAGATTGAACCAAAGAGTCAGAAAAATCAAGAAGACCGATGCGTTATATACACGTGGAGAACAAGTTGGGCAACTGTGGCTTGACGCAATCGATGGGCGAGTATCATTTGAAGTAAGCGTTACATGCATTGTTGCTTCTCTTAGATAATGACAACTTGATAACATCTTCCTTAGGTGAAGCAAGAAGATAGATGAAAATTGATTCATTTCACGGAGTTTGGTGGCTGCCGACTACAGCCACGGATTGGCCAGTTCCTATTCGGAAGGCTTCAATTTCTTAACTGTTGCAGTTTCCACTCCTCTTAATAGTTTAGCACATTCTTTGTTACCTCCCTTTAAACCTAGTTTACGTGGAAAACAATGAACAAGTATAAGGCTTATCGCGTGGCTGAGGCCCAAACATGTATGGACAAGGCTTAAAGGCCTTATTATTCTTGATTCTTGATTCAAAGCCACTTTTAACACTCAACAAAATTTGCCTAATCCTGATGAAGGTAAAACATCATTGGCACCTATGAGCCCAGAATGCAGTTTGAACGACTGGAGAATCATGCAGTCTTGATGAAGTTGCCACACGCCCAACACTGCACACCAAACCTTAATCCAACACCAAAACTAACACTATATAAAAAAGGAAAAAGGCTAGTGCAGAGCAGCACAAGGTGAAATTTTTGTTCAAATGGGTTGTCATAACATAGTATTAGTGCTAGCATTAGCGACATTGTTATCAAGTTCTGCATTTTCAGCAGCAGGAGCAGCAGAAGCTGGTGTGGACTGCCCAACAGTGACAGCCCTCATCTCTGCGTGTTCCAGCTTCGTCGGTTATGGCGCCCCGGACCCTTTACCAACATCACCATGCTGTGTTGCCATGACAAGCCTCAATGCCATTGCTGATTCCAGTGACAACAGGCGTGTGGTTTGCAGATGCTTAATGGACCTCATCACAACTTATAATCCAAATGCCACTGCCATTGCCACTTTGCCTGGCTTCTGTGGTGTCTCTCTTGGCTTTACAATTGATCCTAATACCGACTGCGAATAGTAAATTCCTCCCTCTCTTTCTCTCTTAACATATTTATAACAAACTTTTTTTAAGATTGCGTGCGTAATGAGAGTTCGAAAAGATTAACAAGTTCATTTATCAGATAGCAGATTCTTCTTATCTCTCTTAAAACGCATTTATTTCTAACTCATTTTAGCGACAAGATTCTAAAGTCCGTCCAGCCTTTTCTAAGATTGCACACATAATGAGGATTTAAAAATGTTAACAAGTACATGCGACCGAATGTTACTAACGGATTACACGAGTTATTGGTATGATTTCTTTAAAATAAAATTTTAAATCTGTCCCTACTGTATATCGCAGGCCCGTCCAAAAGGACATTTGGTGGTAAATGAACCACCTAACAATCACTATGTGTGAGTTTGAAGTGTTCTTTATGTGATAGTTGTTAATTTGGCAAAAATATCCATTAGGGTTATGTGGGAAAATGAAATGAAGCTAGCTATAAGATATTTAGATCTTTAAACTTACTGTAAGAAGCTTTACACAAAACCATGATCATACAGTGGACCCTAATGTTGATGAGCATATAGCTCAATTAGGGTCAGGCAAAGGATATCACAAGTTGCACCCGTGATTAATCTTTTTACCTAATGGATACGAAGTTGCACGCTTGGTTAATTAATTATAACCAATCATCATCTTGGCACTATGAAGATTTGCCAAAGGAATATATGTTCACCTCTATCAACTAATGATTGCACATCGGGTCAGTTTCAAAAGAGTATTATATGTATATCACTTATTACTGTTTTACTTTTTCTCTAAAATAAAATCTCTTTTATATTTAAAATAGATTTTATATTTAACATTTAATACGTGAATTCTTACATTTGATGCAGTGTTTTGTGATTTGAGTTTCAAAGAGGTATTGGATGTGACAAGACTCTATAGTTTGGGTCTTCAATCAGGAGTTGCAGTGAAGAAAAGGATCAAGACTTTAGGAATTTCGGATTTGATAAGATTGTATTTGCAGACAATTTACCAGCTTGTAATTACAATATGTGTGCTTGCTCCCTTGATGATTTCTATGATCTAAAAAATGTAAAGTGTGAGCGTGTGTGTGAAAATACAGAATAGAGAGAAAGAAAAGAGATTTGCTTGACATTTTAAAGGGTGAATTTGAGGCTGAAATTGAATCATCAAATAAAGAAAATCACTTATTTAGAAACTACAAAAAGTATTTGTGCCCTAGAGTTTGATAATCCATTGGCGCTAAGCATTTATAAATTGCAAATAAGTGAAGATAATCAAGCTGGGAAAATTTTTATAAGAGGTAGGATTAGGTGCAATATTATTCTATGCACTACACATTCTCATTGGACAGTGCGACGTTAGTAAGCTGAATTTATCTAAAGATTTAAGGTTTCGAGAACATAGATCCAAACAAAATCAGTGTCAGAACAGACTCTAATACCTACTTACTCAACTACAAATAAAGATCAACAAAAGGAAAATTTTTATGAGGGTAGATTAGGTGCAATATTATTATCTTGCACTACACATACTCATTTGACAATGCACCATTAGTTAGCTGAATTAATCTAAAGATATAAAGTTTTTTAGGGCTTAGATCCAAACAAAAACAGTGTATCACGGGCTCTGATGCCTTCTTACTCAACTACAAATAAAGATCAACAGATTTGAGGAAGATTATATGTTTTTAGAATCCTAAGAACTATGTCTTTAGTCAAGGGGATAATTAGAGTAAAAGCCAAAAGTGTTGTGCAATCCTGTTTCTTGTTGTGTACAATCACTAGTGGAAAAGTTGATAAGCATCAGCATTTGAAGGAAACACTTTTGATTCGAAAATTTACAGTCTGTTTATTTTATCCACATTCTCTTCCTAGCTGTCAATTAAGAGAGGGTAAAATTGATTTGGTTCAACATCTTGATGATTAGCCAGCCAAGAAACCAAACAAAAATTTTCGATTCCGTGAATGCACAGTTGAATCGACTGCATAATGGAATCTTGCATCCTACTGTGCTGATCTGTATTAGATGGAAAAAAATTATGTAAATGTGTATATAAATAACCATCACGGCCTTTTTGTAACTCGCATTCACTGAGTCGAGTGCAATTGAAATCTGACTTAAGACTATTAATCTCAGGTTTTGACATATATGTCTTGCTTGTAAGTTTGAGAATTCTAAACCTAAGACGTGACACAAACTGGAATAGAAAACTATTCCTATGCACTAATTTTTGAACATGAGCAAGAAACTGCACAGTTTCAATAGATCGATCCAAGTCGTACTATAAATTATTAAAATCATTTCAAAATTGGAGAGGGTAAAAGTTTTCAATTGATTTATTCGGCAATTCAAATATTGGATATTATCATATGAAAGGTGTTTCCGTAAAAAATAATATTGTACCACTAAATAATTTGATCAACCTAAACTTTTGTTTTCTGTCTCTTTGTGTCTTTCAGGAGTACTATCATAGTAAAATGTTTCGCACTTTGCTTTCAAGTGCAATATTTGAATAGTCGAGAACTGTTCAAAAACATGTTGTGTCTCCCATCATATTGTTTGGACTTTGGCTTACACATCCATGCGAGTGAGCTTATAGGAATAATTTTATTCCGATGAATCATATAGGTTAGTTACACATCTTCTCAGTGGTGGTTATAAATTATAAAAATCATTCCATCATAATTATGTTATCACTTCAAGATTATTACGTCTGTGTAATGTTATAAAAAGATTCAAATCGTCACAAAAGCATTTAACCATTGTTTACCAAGTAATCAGTATGCAAGAAAAGTATATGACTCAAGAAATCAAATATCAAGACCATTTGGAAGACCAAGAACATGCCAAACAATGATTTTCACACTTGAATCACAGAGGTTCCAGAGAGGGTATCAGCTCACATACATTACCTTAATGAAAGAAGGTTATTTTTTTCACAAAAAGAAAAAAAGAAAGGGGAAAAAAAAAAGAGAAAAATTTTACAATCACGATTACACCTCATCATCGTATTTGTTGAGGGTAAAGCACAAGCACAAGCACAATTCTAACGCCTGACACCATATGTGGAACTAAAACCACCAGCATTTTCACGGTTAGGCGTTCCTTGTTTGTCCGACCGAGCCGAACCCGAATAGGCATGGCTTCTGTAGTTAAATGGTACGGTTGAATCTTTCTCTGAACAAGTTTCTGCGTCCCACAGACCGTGCGAAAACCTCCTGCCTGTGCCAAACTTCTCAGTCTGTGATCTCTGCTTAGGGGCGCTCTGGGACCTGAACTTAGCCCTGGATGATTCTGTATTAGCCATGTAATTCGGAAAACTGATGTAGTCACCCAAAAAGCTCCTTGCGCACTCGCTCCTTGAAGGGCTAAAGGCACCTCGTCTGCTGCTGCTCGCTGGTCTGGAGGTTGCAGAATGGACACGAGGGCTGTTCTCAACATTCCATGAAGCTGCTTGATCCACTTCTTGGGGGAATTTTACTGATCTTAGAGATGATATGTCCCCTGACGATAGACTAGGATCTGGATTCTGATATTTTGTTGAGTTTCTTGATGCCGCCTCAAAAGTTGTACATCCTCGCCTATTGTCGTTCCAAGCCGAAAAGTATTGTGAACTCGTAAAGGTCTTATCACTTCGGCGAGGGTTCCAAGTATCTATCTCGAGGATCTTGTCATTTTTATCATCATCACCTATCCCGTGTTTAAAGGAGGTCTCCCTTTGGTTGCTCCATGTACATTCTTCCATCCAGCGGTCTAACCAATTGGTAGTTGAATGTGTTCTTTCCCCAGCATTATGGTTGATGATGTTCGATCTTGAACCCGATCTCTGCATTTGCTGGAAAAGAAAGAGAAGGTAAAGGTCAATGATCAAGATCTTTTCATGAAATCAAAGTCAAGAGTCCCAAAAAGATTGACAGACTGGATTCATTTTCTCTTAGGGAACGTTTTTGACAACATAATGATTTCTACATGTTATAGTTTTATTGGCTGAGAGTCGCTCTTTGTTTGAGCATCTGGTTAAGTCTGTACAATGTGTAAATTATCTAATGTGAAACCATTACGCACAATGAGAATGTCTCGGATGATTTACCTTTGGATTTTGACCATCAATTCTAAAATTGGATGGTTGTTGCTGGAGGTCATGTCTTTTCGGGGTTGCATTGACCTGCTGTTGGATAGCCATAAACATTTTTCAGATAAAAAGACTACAACCATCTAGCTATTACTGAAATAGTAAAACAGATACTTGCTAAGAAATGACTTTAAAACAAAACCTTGTCATGTGTGTGTGTGTGTGTGTGAACAAGTGACTAGTAAATTGCATCAACAAATAAGATTAACCTGTTCTAGCAGTTTCAACATGATGCATCATTAATGAGAAACTAGCCCACAGAAGTGGTATCAACTACAACTTGAAGCATTTGGAACAATCCTAACAGGGGGATCTCATCCAACCTAAGGGGAAGTTTTCCATTTCTTACATGCTTTCCAATTAGATATCATGTTAATTTATCTATTCAATTTCCACACAGTTTTCATAGTTTCCTTCTTCTTTTTAACCCCCAAACCCAATCCAACCCCATTGCCAATGTGATTCCAACCTAAGTCATCATCTTTAAAGTAATCTCAACCACTTGAATTACTTGTTAATTGGTCACTCAGTTTCTATAGTTAACTCATGGCTGAAAAGGTTCCCCATCCCTTAGGTAGAGAAAGTTGCAAGACTCTAAACTTTCTACCACCTATGAATAATTTTTCCCTTCTTCCCTTTGGCCATGCATTAACACTCAGAAAAAGAGATACGAAGGCAAAAATACTTACAGGGTGACGAAATTGAGAAGACTTGATACTAGAGTGGGATGACTCTGAACTATGAGCCCGAGTTGCACATGCTCGGGCTTGAATTCGTGCCATTGCCTGCATCCGCCGGAGCATATCCGCGCTTTGCTTCCTCACGATCCGTCCTCTCACTAAGGCTTGAAGCTTCACCAATCCCTTAAGCGCTCTCAGTGCTCTCCTAGCCTAAAACATGCCATTAGAAATCCAAATCCCAGAAAAATATCAACCATAAAAGGGATAGTAGAAGAATTAAAATGATTGTGAACAAAGACTTGCATATTAGGAGACGTTCCAAGACAAGAATGAGGGGTATCATCGCATTTATACAGTTGACATTATCTTTAACGTTTTTTTGACAATAAGTAGTATTATAGGTCTTGCTACTAATACACTTGAATTTGAAGCAAGAATTGCAGTGATTGAAAAGCATTCATAATGGGAGATTTTTTTTTCCAATTATTATCCAAGTCAGCTGAGAACTGACAAAGTACCCACCACGAGAGTCTTAAAAGTTGAATTGAGATCAAATAAATTTTGAACCTCATGTGTGGCTACCCACTTTAACAGCCAAAGGTGACCATTTCAATTTATGTCACCCCATTGATGAATGAATACTCCCAACTATATAAGTTCTGTACAAGAAATTTAATTACTATAATGTCTCTCTTTTTTTTCTTTTTCTTGGTCAGGAAAAGTACTATATCATCGTTTATGATGAGAAAAACCTAACTGGTAAAACCCGAACACCAAAAGACCGGCGGATTTCGTCTACCAATTGGTAAAATGAGTCTTGCCCATGATACATCCGATGAATCACGGAAAGAACCTTCATTGGTATGGGAGGAGAAAAAAAGTAGTAACATATGTTAATTGTCAACAGATTATGACTTAGGGCCCGTTTGCATTTATTATTAAAAAAATATATGTTTTGTAGAAGTTCTAAAAAATGTAGATCGTCTCATCCTAATTGTATCATTATTTCGTAACTGTTAATCTCCTCCACTAAGGTCTAAGTCCAAAACTAATCAAAACTTCGAAGAGTTTTGAATGTAGTCTTGATTGCAGTCAAAGTCAACCCAGTGCCCACCCCACTCCCATACTAAAAATCTCAGAGTGAGCACACTCGCGTACAAGGTGCAGTGGCTAAAGTCTTTTTTTCCCAGCAAAGCAAGCATTGGATATATGATAGCTAGGAGATGAGTGAAATTACATTTTTAACCCCATAGAATAAAAAGCAAAAAAAGGAGAGTTTGACAAGGGATAGAGATAATAGTGATGCATTGTCCCTAAGATAACGAAATCACACGTCCACTTGTTCCCCCACAGACGTTATTCCCCTTAGCTCAAATCAACATCAACTGTTATCCCACCCCTCCCAAACAACAAAATTGAGAAGCAAATGAATCCAAAAACTTGATAAAGAAACATTGAACACACAACACCCAAATCCAGAAATTTCTTTGTCGCCGACAGACGGTCAATATATAGTATAATTGAATCGAATTTTATCCCACTCAACCGACCCTAATAATCTTTACTCCTAAAGTCAAGTGAGTAAAAGTTAAGATAGTATCTAAGAGTGACACATATTATATCAAACTAAATCAAGTCTTATCGCATTAAAGGTCGGCCAAACTCTAAGTAAGGCCGATCGACTCTAATCCCTAAAAGGAAACGAGTTCAAAGTTTATCTAAGCAAATTTTGGTTCTTTATTTTGCTTTTGGTAGGTGGATATGGCTCAAAGTTTGTAGGTGGACTACAAAACTTAAAGCCGTCATCATTAGTGGGGAAACAGTTCAACTACTCGAATTATTCCTTTGGCTAAATTCTAGTCAGAGTTTAACCCAAACAAGAAGTTGCATTAATTAATTTGAGGCCAATCCAACCAACTAACGAACCTATATAGCTAGTAAAGTAACAATTACGTAATTCTACCAAGAGCCTAGGGGCGATTTCGGGAGTAATTTAAAAATAAAAGGTACAACTTTTGAGACCAAAGGTACTATCACTCGTACTAACCAGATATGCTCGAAATGCTGACTGTATCTTAATAGCCGCCGCCAATTCACGCCGCCGGTCACCGTTCCTAGTCCCACTTGTCAGCCTCACCACCTCGGCCGCGGCATGAGCGGCGGCGAGAGCAGCCTCGGCCACCGCCGCCGTTGCAGCAGCCACCGCTATGGCATGCTTGTTGGCGTCCAAACCTTCCACGTAGGAAGTATCATCATCATTGCTAGCAGCTGCAGCAGCATTATTAGTATTGTAACGAGTGGACCCTTTAGCTGAATCATTGCTTTTGTTGTTGGATTTCGCGAGGCCCCACTTGGGTTTCTTCTCCTTCTCCGACCTGCTCGCCGCCGGCGAAGAATCCGGAGTAGATTTCTTGTAGCCCAACAGCCCCCGGAGCCACCTCGTGGTCTTACCCATGTTTCATCCTTGGTTTTTGTCGAAAATCTGTCAGTTTTCTGAAGCTAATTTCAATGCGTGTGTGTGTGTGTGTCTGTGTGAGAGAGAGAGAGAGAGAGTGTGAAGTGTGAGAAATTTTGTGTGTGCGTGTGTGAACAAGTGTTGTTAAGTTCAGTGTGTCTTTCAGTTGTTGTCTTAAGGACAAGCATTTGTGTGTGTGAATCTTGAAAACGAGGCTTATGTAATGTGAAAGGAGGTCGGAGAGTAGGGGGTGGTGAGACGCGAGAGGGGAGTGTTTGCGGAGCACGCGCTGTGGTTTTGTATGGGTTATGTGGTGGTGGGGGTGGTTGGAAGTTGGGACCAGAGGGGTTTTTTTTTTTTTTAATTAATAAAAGGGTTAATCAAATGTGAACTTTTTTTTCACTTGACCAGATGTCTCATGATCAGGTGGGATGTTAAACAAGGATGTGCATGAGTGGCAGCCCTCTCAGGGAGAGGACCAACGGGTTTCGAAATCCAGCAACAGCCCCCACAATATTTCAGTAGGGTACTGTCGCCACACGGACTCGAGGGGTTTGATTTAAAGAAGAAGACGACTTTTGAGATAACAAGACTTGCATCCCCTCACGGGCCCCACTCCCAATATTTGCAAAATCTTGTGTTTTTAACCCTCCAAATTTTTGCAAGTTTTTTAGAGACAGTAACAACATTTTTGGGTATCCGGGGTGCCCCTAAATAAAAGCGTGGGAAGAACATTAAACGTAAGTTTGATTCATTCGATTGCTGTCAAATTGAGTTTCTTATTTTATCTAGTGCAATACTCTTCGGAAGATTATTGCACTCGGGCTACCAATTATTGGTCAGGCTCCGTTGAATATCTGGTGATTGAGTTTTTTTCATATTAAAAAAGAAATATTTTTCCCCAAAGGAGGGGAAATATTATTAATATATAGATTCAACAAATACGAGTTAGGTTAAAATGAGATAATACATAATCAGGAACTAACAAACTCCTAAGACGAAAAGGAAGACAAGAAATCCTATAGGTATTAAGACAGTAACAACTAACAACATTGAAAATGGTACTATGTATGATAATCTAATAAAAATAATGAAATTAAAAGTGATTTATTTAATATAGATAATTAAAGGTTTAAATTATTTTGTTGTTATAATAATATTAATATGATTATTACTTATGTTACAAGAAAATATTTCATTGCAATAGAGTGTTAGTAAAGTTGCTACTTGGGCATCTAAAAGTAATTAGATTGTCGTTGAAGTTAGATATAACATATTATCTCTTAATTGGGCTACCAATATCTCACAAGAGCTTCAAATTATTCTTGTCAATGTAGCAAGAATTGGATGATGTATACTTCTTTGATTTATGCATTCTTCCTTTTGACTGAAAAGATACATGATCCCGCTCAATGTAAGGTTTCAATTGGAATAATCTATCAAAATTGCAATTTATTCAAGAATTATATCCGAACTCGACAAGGTTGTAAATTTTTATGATGTGGTTACTTTTTTTTGAAGATGTTGTATCCCACATCAGATAATGCTTATTGGTGGATAGCAAAATACATGAAATTCTTGTTATGTATAGCGTTAATAAAGAGTTGAAGTTATTTTGACATTCCTTATTTGTGATCTTATTTTAGAACCTCATAGAAAAACATTATTGTAACTTCAATTTGTGATTTCTTCGCACAATAATAACTTTGTTATTATTATCAGTCTTATTCCATGAATTTTAGAATAGAACCCCACCTTGTGTTGAAAAAGACGGGATATTAATTGCAGTAGCGACTAGTAAGACAATTCCTTCTCATTTGCAAAAGGATGATTGCCATCAACGAAAATGACTAATCAGGCAAATAATGGCGCAAAATAATGGTGTATTTCATCCAACCAGTTGGTACATGTTGACCGTAACCATTTGGTGTAACCAACTTTTTTCTTTTTTCCTCGATTATTTAACAATATAACGATCTAATTTTATCATATGATAGTTTGGTTTTCTTATAAATCACATATAGTGTTTAAATACCCAAGATACTAATTTATGCCGACCACTCTGTGTTATCCTTGTGGCATAACTAATCTTGTTTAAGTAAGGGCTTGTTTGGACTGACTTTGTATGAAAAATTATTTTCTTTCCTTCTTGCAATGAATATTTAAATTGAATTTCAAAAAAGGTAAAAACTCTCAAGAAAAAGCTCTTCAATTTTTTTTAAAACGAAAATTTTATTTTCTCAAAAAAAGACACTTTTCTTTTTTTAAAAAATTAAATTCAGATGAACCCTAACTCGATAAATTAAGAGTTAGGCGCTAGTGTTAGGTGTGCAAAATGGAGTGTGATTTAGGGATAGGCAATCAAGTGGAAATCATATCATAAAACTGCTTTTTCCATAATGAAGACGCTTTGTTGTTTGGTTGCCCCAGGGATGCTTAATTTTACTCTACTCTTTGTAGCCGTGATGATTATTAATTGTACAATAAAACCATATTCAACTTTTCAATGCCTCATTTTTCACATATTCTCTAAATGCCAAAATAATGTACTTTTTTACGAACGTGTGTCATGTGTACTCATTTGTCTTTTTTCTTTTTTCTTAAAAGAAAAAAGAAATTCTTTTATGATCAATATATGTACTCGTTTTGTGATTGGACCTCTCGAGTTATTTTAAAGTATTTATTAGTATTAGGCTTCTTGTTAATTAAGTTATAGGACTTTTTTTTTTTTTTAATAAGCTGCAATAGCGAGAACTAATATGAAAGAGGACTAATTTAATTATGTTTATGAAATATTGAGAATTAATATAAATATTTTAGAATAAAAGAAATAAATTAAAATCAAGCGATAATATTAAAGACCTGCAACATACTTTATTAATTTACCCACAAATTGAACTTTTCTTTTAACTTCTTAAATTGCTTTCTTGAGCAAGCTAAACTTGTTTGTTAGTTGATGGCCGCAAACTAGAATCCCTGGAGGCCCATCCATGAGTGAAAGTGGGCTTTACTCGGCTTCAGTTCGCAATCCATATCTTTTCGGTGCTAATGCAAATGTTTGGGCTGGGCCTAGTATTTGTTAGCAGTCTCGTTCTCCCCACAACGAAACCACCAATTCTCAATTCTCATCAATTTAGAGCTCGTTTGGATTGATTTTTTTTTTCAAGAAAAAGCATTTTTTTCTTGAAAAAGTTATATTAAATTTGTAATAACTATTTGATTTGGCTTCCAAAAAAGCTGAAACTCTGAAAAAAGCTCAAATACAGCTTTTTTAGAAGTCAGAATTTTTAACTTCTAAAAAAAAGCTGTTTTTCAAAAGCTATTAAAAAAACGCTTTTGAAAAAAATCAATCTAAATGAGCCCTTATTAGGGAATATATATATATATATATATATATATAGGCGTGCACACGCGCGTATATGTATGTATGTATACACATGCACACTAGCTGTTTTGTATGTTGCACTTTATACAGTCTGATTTATTTTTAATAGTAGATGACGAATCTAATCATGAAAATTTAAAATATAAAAATATAACTTGTTTCAAGCATTATTTGGTGAATAGTTGAATCCCCCACAATCTATATCAATATAGATAATAAATAATGGATAATACGTTAGATAATAGATTAAAAATAGTTGTCGTATAAACGTCAATATGGTTATCTTGTAATATTTGAATAGAAAATTCTTATATATATATGTATAAGTATTTTCAGAAGAAGTTATTTTTCAAAAATTGTTAAAAAAATACTTTTAAAAAAAGCCAATCCAAATGTACCCTAAAAGATTAATGAGTCAAGATCTTCAATGTCATGCTTAATCACTTGGAGCTCAAAGGTCGTAATTGAAACTTGACTTATTTTATTAACTTGTTGAAACTAGACTCTTTTATGATCCTTATTATATTGCAATGCCATCACTAAATTAGCATCCCTAACAAAAAATGGAAAATAGAAAAGTAAGTTAAAACCATGCGCCTCTCTCACATTATTCATTTTTCAATTGCGCTTCCTCCTCAGTTTGTTGCAAAAAGAAAATCAATTAACCCTTACGATAGAGTAAGAAATAAAATAAAAGTAAATGCTGGATTTGTAGGGACGTCTTACAGTGGCTCGTAGAAGACTATATGAGAGTAATTTGTAGGTTAACTCGATTAATAATTTATGACTATCGAATTTAAACCAATGAATTTTAGCGCCACAAATATATAGTTGTTCTTAATTCTAGGATATTAGTCTCACTCTCAGCTCTGATTTATCAGGACAAGAGAGGGGAGGCAGGTTGCATTGAGCAGGAAGACGAGAAGTAATTGCTGGGAAACACTTACTAACCTTGAAATCAAAATGACGAATTAATGTAAACAGATGACAAGAAGATATAGATACAACGCCAAACACCTCGCGGCAGAGATCGGACAATTGATCAACCTTAACAGAAACACTATAGCTTTATTGTTGGTTAGATAGTTTGTTTTAGATTAGTTTTTATCCAAGACTAACAATTTAACATTTTAAACAAAAATATAGTGTTTTAGCTTTTTTTAGGGGGAAAAAAAAAAAAGAAAATTCTATCATAGCCTAGCCTTGATGCCTATTTAACTTTTTTCTTTTTCATGTCCTAACCTTCTCATTTTTATTTCCAGTTCATCCATCCACATTTCAGAGAAGAGGAGAGGGAGGAAGGGGAGAAAAAAAACCCATATTTCAGCTTAAGCCGGTAGAGCCTAGATTTTAACTAATTTAGAATAATATGCAATGAAGTTTAATAAATTTTATGTCTTTATCTCACTGATAAATTAGAATATATATATATATATATATGTATATATATATATATGTATATATATATATATATATATGTATATATATGTATATATATATATATGTATTTATACTATATTGTATAAAAGAACTTTTGCAATATAATAATTACAAGTGTTGCACAAGTAACATTCTTGAAATCTTTTTGTCACGTGGCTCTTTTACATTATAATGATATCAACCGCTATATTTATTGAGTAAATGATTTTGTTTTATTTTAGTGAGATTTACATTGATTTACTAATTTATTTTAATATTTACATATTACACCTGAGAATTATGACATTCAATCTAGATTAATTGCAGATATCTATGGTAACTCTCCAATTTGGTTGTTATCAAATCGTTACCTGTTTTAAATGTTTTCTATTACTATAATCAGAAATTATTGGAATTTACTTAATATATCATTATTGTGTAATGCTATTTATGGTAATTTGAGTTTTGGTTAATATAGACAAATTACCTTTTTATTCATATGTTTTTCATATTCAGATTCTATATTCTACATTATGTTTTTTTTTGAGTAAAACTTTCACCTACCTACGACATTACACACTGTAGATCTTTCAGCTTGTTAATTTATTTTGTCCCTTCGGTTAACTGTCTTCTTTTAAAACTTCAATCTCGTATCTATCCTTTCTTCCAAACGATCTTTTTATTGCAAAATTGACAGTAGGTATTCTTTGATTTCTAGATAGCTTGATATTCAGGTACTCATCTCATCTTGATATTTCATTTACTTTTTATCTTTCAGAATTTATTTACATTTTTTATGTGCATTCTTATCTATAAAACTATTAGTGTTCTTATCATTAATTACAATAATTTTTCTTATGAAATATTTACAGTAATTAAATAGGATACTTAAATTCAAAAAGTTAAAAAAGAAAAATGAAGGTTTTTATTTAGAAAAAGAAAAGATGATCTACATTTATTTAAGTTTAGCTCATTTATAGAGGCAAAACTATTATTGAATTAGGACAGTTATTATTAAAAAAGAAACATAAATTCTATTTTTTATATGAATCCATGTTTATTTAATTCTTAAAATATAATTTGATAGCAATGTTTAGATTAATATAAAAATAATCTATTTTTAAGAAAAACCAATTATATATTTCACAGTTTGTGCGTGGCACGGGTGTTACACTAGTGTATGTATAAAGCAGACCCTGATGCATACTATACTGCCACATAGCATTGCTAAATTGCTGCCATGTGTTTACTATTTAACAATGTTAAAACAATGCATAGTTGTCCTTTTTTTAAAAAAAAAAATTCCCATAGATGTCCTTCCTTTTCTAGAGTCTTTCTTTTTCATTATATTTGATTCTTTTGGCTTAATTCCTTCGTAATTACAGAATCTTAACTTTTACAATTTTCAAAGTTGTAAATATATATATATATATATATGTATGGACATTACAGGTTTGTTGCCTAAATTATGCAATCAACTAAATCATTTAGTAGTTGGTCATTTCAATTTTTCCTTTTCATGTACTCAAAAATCTTTCCTTGTCTTTTTCATATATTATTTGCACATAATCAATAGCCTCAAATCATGGTTAAATTATTATTTTAGTGTCATATTCAAGCTCAAATATTCTAATCTCACACATGGTAATACATATTTGCTTCCTTTTTATTTTACATGCATGCAATTTGATTAATTCCTTCTTTATCATCACAATTTTTCCTTAATTCCAGATTGTGATATATTGCAAATTTCAAAATTATGCATTTGCAAGGTAATCACATGCATGTTGTAAGATGTATTTCGATTTACACACTAATTGCTGCCAGAATCATTGCTGATTGAGAGTTTCCCTTATATTAAACCTTTTGTATACATGTGTTCGTATTGTTATGACGCTATATTTTATTAATCTTTTATTATCTATATTCCTTTTGTCTGGATATATGGCTTTTCGGGAAGAGAGGTACAAAAAAATTTTATTTATTATTCTATTATCCTACACATCTATTTAAATGTTAATCGTTTATATGTGATTTAGGTTGTGTTTATTCATCTCTATTATGGTACTTTATCTCGATTTCTATTCTTTATTCATGTTTTTGTCATCCATTTAAGCTTTCCCTCTAAAAATACCTTTTTATATTTTTTTTAATAATGTTATCTTAGTCGCTGTGAGCATGTCATTCTTTTACTTTCTATTAGCATAGTGCTTCTTTTTGACTAAAGCGATATGGAACTTATGATAGTTTATATATTTAAATATTAAATATATTTTTAGAAAATAAAGGCAAGTCTTCCTTCAATTTTAAGAAGAATATGTGAAAATGGAATATTTTTCAAAATCCTTTTTAATCTATAATTTAATTTTGGACCTTAAATGTAATTCTGTCAATTGACAAATATATATAAACTTGACTACATAAAATGTTATCATATATTGTAGCCTATTCATTATATGGTATTTAAATCATAGTGACATCGTTAATTTCTATTTACTTTGGTAAAATATGACAAGTTATTATAAATCATATGGAAAAGTTGGTTTGGATACTATTCAAATATATGTAGCAATGGGTTTTTCCACCATATTGTTGCAAATCTCTTTATTAAGTAGGTCTAATTTTTTTTCTCAATACAATGTTATATTATTACGCATATGTGTATTAAATTTTTTCCCCAATACAACATTACATTATTAATCGTAAGTGTATTATTATTGTTTAATCTATTAAAATTATTTCATATAATTTGTTTGAAACGTTTAGATGGATAAAAAACTAAATCTTTCTAATACATCAACTTACATATAACACATCTCGTGCCATTGCATACTATATATATATATATATATATATATATATAGATAGATAGATAGATAGATAGATAGATAGATAGATAGATAGGGAGATTATTATAAAAGTCTTTTGTCATTTAATTCAATTTTACTTAGCTAATAATATATATTCTTTTGCAAATATTCAGTCATATAAAAAAATTAATATTTCTTTAACAAACCAATTATATATGTGATAGCCCGCGCATGGCAGGTGTATTTCACTAGTATTATATAAAATAAGGTACATGCCATATTTATAGTTATATATTATTCTATAATTTAACTATTCATATCTAATTCAACATTATATTTTTGGTCAACTAAATTAGTGTCTATGTATATTATGAAATAATGTTTTTTTTCCTTTTTTTGCTATGTTACCATCATCTCATCCCCTTTCGTATACTTCCATTGATCTTTTTCAAAATTATTTTATTTTACAAAAAATATAAAAATTAACTGCCAATAATAAATAATATATCATACCTTTATTATATATGATATCTTACTTGAATTCTTAAATTTTATATGACATTCTAATAGATTTTTGAACTAAAAATAGTTTATCAATTATTAGAAAATTTTTTATTCAAAATTTTCTATTTATTCTTTGTATTAAAAAGTATGGATTCTATTCAAATTAGATTTTAATAATGTAATTTTCCTTTATGAGTAACTAAAATGACAAATTTTTATATTTTCAATACAATTGTATGTCTATAACTTGGATACTAAAAATAAACTTAGTTTTAAAAATAAAATACATGACTTTCTATAAATATTTTTATAGAATATTTTAAATATATATATTTTATTACTTTTGGCTATAATCTTTAAAAATAATACACTTAGATTAATCCTATCCCTCTTTTTGTTTTGTAATTCCTATATAAATTCATATCCTTCACTACATCATTAGTAGTAAAAACTAACAAACAATAAACTTTTAAAAGATATATTTGTATTTAATCATCAATTAGAATCCAAAAGTTTGTCATAAATAATAAATAAATACATAAAAAAAAGCATTTGCCCATGCATCACACGGGATATAGTCTAATTTTTCTCCAACCTATATTATTGCAATAAATTAAAAAACAAAAATATGTAACTACCTCGAATTGATTGAGCTTGCTTTGAATCTCTGTTGCCTCTACGAAATAATGGGAATTGGGAGGGTTGATTGATATTTATACGTGGTTAAAAAGTAGGGCTAAGTCATGGCTTAAAAAGCATAAGGCTATTTTACTCAATGCGAAATTTATTTAAATCACATAAAAAGTCTTTTGAAAATGGCCCATAAAACTAGTTGGTCTTCCTGCTGTTGGATTCAATCTACAAAAACCCAATTCACAAAAAATTTACAATACATAATTTAAAAGAAAAGAAAATTGCAAAATAAAAAATATAGATATGTATATAAAACTTAAATTATTTCCGGTCATCCATTCCAGTCAAAATCATCGATTCCGACAAAAGCAAAATAAAAATTAAAAAATTATATATATAAGCTTATATTTTTTTTTGGTCATAAGAAAAGATTAGATCAAATTACAAAATATAATTTTTCAAGTTAATATGATATGATTGCTCAAATGGATTGTTTTGTTTATGGATGGGAAACAATATACAATTTACTTCTAATAAATAATTATTCTCTAGATACTGCCACCACATCTTTTGGGAAATACTTCACAGAATATATGTAGTTCAGGTTGCTGAATTTTGGTGTTTCAAATTGTTAATTTGTTATTTCATGATTGATTGAACCTATTTGTTATTTTGTAATTTTTATTGTGTACAGGATTAGCGTTCACTGATAAGTATAAATGTATCCTTACCTAGTGTTATTTACTTATTTAGTAACTTGTATTGTTAATTTCTTCTAACTCTCATCATGCTTTTGTTATATGATGTAAATACGTATCATAGCTACTACGCCATACAGGTTAAACTTTTACGACTCGCTGTAACATATTTTAACTTCGTACCAAATGCTTTGTTATGTATATTGTATTCATCTCTACGTCAATTAGCAACAATATTTGCTTCATCTTGCACAATTTGTTACGGTTTCTATTGCAATGCCGTGTATATGTATTACATGTCTTCTAATTTCTTAATCAATTACTATTAAGGGTGTATATAGGCGGTTTGGACGGTTTTATTAGTAACTTTTTAATTACACTGCTTTTAGCGGTTTATAAATTTACAAAATCAAACTCAATCAAAATAATAAAAATGTCGACGATTTCAGCAAAAGCGGTTTTTAGGTGGTTTTGTGCTGTTTGGGCAATTTAAAATTTAGTTATTGCATACTTAAATATACAACATAATCATATTAATCAAGCAAAAATTTTTAAATCCCAACAACAATTATAAACTCAAAAGTTCAATCATTCAATACCCTTTTAACTATCAAGAGCTCTTTTTTCAATTTATTATTTTGTTAGGTACACAAACCTAAAGGTCAACTCAAGTATGAAGAGAAAATCATAAAAGTGAAGAGTAGAAACTAAAAAAGTAATTATATGGATATGCGTTAAAAGTAAGAAACTTTAAATGTATTTCATTAACTATATATATTTAAAATATTTAAAAATTAAAATAGTATGTATATACGTATGTGTGTATGTATATATATATATATATATATATATATATATATATATATGCAGGTGGTTTAATTTGGTCATAGTTTTTTACTTTTAAAATAAAAAAACCAAACCGTTTGTTTCAAATTTTAAAAACTAAAAGCACAACTGTTCAAACTACTCTAAAAATCACTATTTGCAGTCGATTTGGTTCAGCCTAAATAGTTTTTTTATTTTTAATTGTTTTAAGTTCACCCCTAATTACTATTATTTTCTTGGGACATGCATATGGGTCATTATTGGAAAACTAATACAACGTGTTAGATAGCCGTTGTTCGAAACAATATATTTCCAAATTTTTTCACGACATACTTTACGTTCGCACCTCGTGTAAAGCACGTGGCA
The DNA here is from genome assembly GCA_028554755.1 of Cordia subcordata. Lineage (NCBI taxonomy): Eukaryota > Viridiplantae > Streptophyta > Magnoliopsida > Boraginales > Cordiaceae > Cordia > Cordia subcordata. The sequence goes on along the minus strand of JAPTOF010000003.1, from coordinate 1,580,088 downwards.
TACAGCTAGTTGACAATGTATGTCGCTCATTCAGGAGTAGGCATAGAATTGACATACTTTGAGAACTATGTCCAACATATATGATATAAAAGACAATGTCATGTTGCATCCGCGAGAGATTTAAGGTGTTTTAAATTTTATAAAATATTTATTTATTTTAATAAAATAAATATTTGAAAATAAAATCATTTCAAACACACTAAAAATTCATATATTTCTCTGGAATGGTTTCTTGCGTCATTATTGCCAATTTGACGTAGATTAACGAGTAAGGATCTTCAATGTGATGATTAAACACTTGAGCTCAATAGTCGTAACTGATGAAACACGACTTATTTTATGTAATTAACTTGTTGAGACTACACTTCTTATAATCAACGTTACATTGCAACGCTGATCCGTGAATTAATTAACGTCTCCAACAGAAAAGGAAAAGAGAAAAATTAGTTAAAACCATGCACTTGCGTCTCTCTCACATTATTAACTTTGCAGTTGTCCTTCAACCTCTTCAGTTTGCTGCAAGAAGAAAATCAATTAACCATTAGGATATATAGTAAGATATAAATTAAATCAAAGTAAATCTTGGATACGTAAAAAAACCTTATATGAGAGGAACTTGTAAGTTAACAGTACAGGCCTCAATTAACCATTTTAAGTGAAGTCTGACATTGGTTGAAGAGATGGCATGAGAATGATAAACAAGTTTTGGGGTTTGTTTGGCTTGGTTATTTTCAAAATTAATTTTTTTTTCTAAAATTCTTGAAAAAGGATATTTTTTTAGAAGTTAAAAATACTAGCTCCATGTACATATTACAAAGAAGTGCCTTTTTTTTTTTAAAAAAAAAGAATTGCTTTTCTATGAGAAAAGTCAATCCAAATAGCCGCTTAATATTCCATTTCTAGATATAGCTCAATTAGCGTAAACGCTAAACTAGCCTGTATACATTTGATCATGTTTATATTCTGAATTCTATGATACTAGTCTCGCTCTCAGGTCAAACTTACCAGGACAAGAGAGGGGAGGGAGGTTGCACTGAGCTGGAAGACGAGAAGCAATCCTAAGAGTGCTGCAAAGGCAATCATGTTGGATGGATTGGAGGGCACCACAACACTCAGGTGTGGGGTTGCTGTTGGGGGCACCAGGCATCACAAAGGGTGCGCAAACGTTGAGGTTCCCAAGCGAATCTGAGCAGCTCTGCGCCTCAGCCTCGTGCACTTGGGACTGCACCACCAGGGCCACAATGAGCACAAGAAGCAATGTGGTCTTCGTAGCTGCCATGATGAGTTCTAGAGCTAATTGCTTGTTTTGTGTTGCTTAATTGTGATTCAAGCTTTGCTTTTATAGTTGCAGAATGTATTGACGACCATTTTACTTGCATGAATGGCCTAATTGATGAAGGTTTGGTTAATCACTAAAGATTTGTGTTTTTGCCAATTCTATGTAGGTAATACACAAAGAGTGTATGTACTCCCGTATATGCATTAGCACCATTTTTTTTTCTGTTATTCAGGTCTTAATATGTCGAATCATATGTTAGTTCTAGTATCACCGTATAAGAAATAAGCAATATGTATTAACAACCGGTGTCATTTAAGAAAATAAGGTTTTTCTTTATTTATTTATTTATTTATTTTTTGGTAATGGGTCATGAAAATAACTTCTTTTAAAATATAACATAAGGCATAGAATAAAAGTGAGTATAATATACTCGAAAGCAGATTTAAGTATTTAACCCTTCATCAATCTTGTGCATAAAAAGGGCATCATGGTATCAAATTGTGTTTTCTATAAGACACTAATTAATTAAGTAACATGATTGGGTGTTAATTTGTAGTGACTCAAAACAATTTTTAAAAAGAATCTCACATTAACTTTTATTTAAATACTTTAAAGTACTCTAACATCGGCAAACACCAACTCAACTTTCGTTCAACAAGGTCCTCTCCACATCACAAGACACAAGATGGTCCTCCCCCTCTAATTATTCGTGTTGGGTCAGGCTATTTTTCAACTAGTTAATTCTACTATACTACTAAATAACGAAAAGGAAAAAAAAATCTGAAATTATTCGAGTAATTGGGGTTATAGAGATTGAATATTTTTCATATTAACAACATAAAAAAAATTTAAAAATATTTCGTAAAACTAATTAATCTATGTGAAGGTTCCAAAGGAAAAAAAAAAGGATGGGAATGCTTTCTCTTGAAATAATTCCACAGGGCTAGGCTGGTCAATGAAAGTCGTGTTCGACAACAACTTTTTAAGTAACTTTTAACAATTTGATTGGCCAAAATGTTATTTTTTCAATTATTGCTGTCCAGTAAACTAGCATTTCAATTAACTTTTAAGGTAGCTTTTAGTATTTTAACTAACGTTTCTCAAAAGTTACAAATTTTAGCTTTTCAAATAGCTTTTAGCTTGTCATTATTTTTTTCACAATTCTACCATTTCTTCATCTTTTGACAATTTTATTACTTCTCCGATCTCACATTATATTTTTGCCTTTTCTTTCACAAACACAAATAAAAATAATATAAAAATAAATTTCAAATTCTATATAATCAACATTATTAAAAAGTATAAGTTTTATTAGTAATTTTTAGAAATAGTTTTGAATCTATTAAAATTAATTTCTATAATATTGATACAAATATTTTATCAAAAAATTAGTTATATTTAATATTAAAATATGATTATAAAAATAAATGTCTAACTACAAAATATATTATCTTATTGTTGCGATAGTAATAATAACTATAATTATCATAACAACAACAATAATAACAATAACATGATATCAATATCCTTTTAGTCATTTTATATTCATCAACTAATCTAACAGCTAATTTTACCGAATACATTTTATTCAATCAGCTAGCTAAATAATTATCAGCTTACAACTAAAATACAACAGTTATCAATTACTCAAACAACTATTAGTGATTGGAACAGCTATCAACTATTATAATAGCTAATTTTGCTGAATAAACCCAAAAAAGGGAGTGTCGCATCTAGGCTTCATGCCACTGTGAGTGTGTCAAATGATGGTCGGGTTTTAAAATGTTTACAGTAAAATATATAAGAGTAATCAATTAATTAAACAAATTATAGAAAAATAACATATACTTTATTTTTTGTATAAATCAATTGATTTTAAATTAAAACTTAAAAATAATTCTTAAAATGACGTCAAACATTTATTTGTCATGTGACCTTGCTCTTTCTAAGAGGGTGTTTGGAGTGGCTTATAAAAAACCTACTTAAAGCACTTCTGGCTTTAAGTGATTTTTTTTGTTGTCAACTTTAAGTAGTTACGTGTTTGAATAAAAGTTGTAGTTATAAAAATAAGTATTTACATGTTTGATTAAATGAGTTGAAAAATAAGTTATATAATTAAAATAGAATTTAAAAAGGTAAGTATAAGATAAAAGAGTAAAGATATTTTAGTAATAAAAATAAAAAAGTAAGGATAAGATAGTAAATGATTTGGTCAAACTTACTTTTTTTTTTCAAAGTGCTTAAAGCCATAACAAGCAGAAATTGGGGTTGGGGGTTTTTTATTTTCTATTTAAAGTCACTTAAAAAAAAACACATTTTTAATTAAAATAAAAATTTTTATTAACTTAAATTAGGCTTTAAGCAGATTTGACTAGAAAAAAAGCCAAACCAAACACCCTCTAAATCACATAACTAACTATAGCAACGTTTTTTATTCAACTTTCTAGTCACACCCAACCAACGGAATGTTATAATATATACTTATTTCACATAAAAGAATTTTAAACGCTAAGATTATTATATAAAATCTCTCTCGGACTACTACACTTAATTTAGGATAAAACCCTATAATTCTTAAGAATAAAAATTAAAAGAAAATTGTTGCAATGATCAGCATTTTATATTATGCTTGGATTTCAGTACACACTGCCATTACGGCACAATATGATGACAAGTTCAAAAAACAAATATGCCACTAGTTGACGAGAAACACACCACATTTTGGTTACGCAATATATTACTATTGCCAAAAAAAAAAAGAGTAGAACTAACATTAAGAGCTAATATTTCAGAAGAAAGCAATGTAACAAGAGAACTGGGAATGAATTAAATTGAAAAAAAATTAAAAGGGCTTAAAGCAATTCAAGGTCCTCCTTGATCTGAGGCAGCTGGTGGTGCTGTCCAATACAACTTTACTGCAAAAAAGAGCTTCTCCCTCTCAAGAGGTCCATCTTCATGATCCACAATTTGACTGTTCCAGTTTAATCCATCTGCAATGCGCTTCACTTTCACCAGAACATCGACGTCGTCCCGGATGATCACACTCCCTTCAGGCCTCAGAATCCTGTCCATCTCCAGCAGAATATCCTCCATTTCACACCTGCAGCACGAATGCAGATGACAAAATGAACCATATATAAACAAGTCATGCGACTTTAATCGGCGTTTTTCCAGTATGCATTAAGGTTCCTTTCATTGTTATACTAGTTATGCTTACCGGTCCTTGTATAGAGTAAACACTGAATCGGAGTGTATCAGATCATAGGTTCTGGGGTATGTTGACATCGCTTCGCACCTGCAGTTTGTAAGGAACGATGTAAAATTGCATGATAGATCACCAGTAAAAGCCACAGAGACGGCCAGGAAGAGAATAAAAGAAGCAAGAATGGGGATAGTTACCAGCTCTGGTAGGTTCCAATCAATCCTCGTTCATAAATAACGCCAAGCATGTTCGCTTTAGCCTCAACAGGAACGACATTCATTACCCATACCGGTAGATTGATTAAAGCAGCAGCAAATCCCCCCAAGAAGGCATTCATGTCGAGAAGATTCCTGTACCTTCCAGGTACGCCAAGCTGGTTGTTGACAGATTTATAGTACGCCACTCTCTTCTTCCATAATTGTGAATCTCGCTGGAAATCTTCAGGAGTAAGTCCACCTACTGTTCCTCTACTAATCCTAGGTGGTATCGCGTTTAATCGCCTTGGCCATTTCTCCAATTTACCGCCAGCCACCTCTTGATTGTTGGAAACTTCAGGCAAAGGAGTTAAACATGTTTTTAAGTCCGTGTACCTGAAAATATCAAAGTTAGAACAGAGCAAACAGGAATCTATATAAACATTTAAATTTAGCCAAAACTGGAGAAATGCCGGGGATCACAAACCAGGCAGTATCAGGGTCCTGATTGGGACAGAAAGTTGGGCTTTTAACAATTTTCCGGTACTTTTTGCAGCCTAAATGGTTCAGAGGTTTTTGCCAAATAGCAATATCATCTTTCTCAACCAACTTTTTCCAGCAAAGTCTCTTAGTTATGTTCTCAATTTGCGTTTGTTCCTCATTCAAATCTTGCCTTGTCCTCTGCCAACCCTTCCAATACTTCCTCCAGCGGATTGGCGGCCCAGACAGTATCCAATATCCACCAGGCCTCAGAATTCGATCAACTTCAATCAAGTATTGACCATCTAATAGCAAAAAGACATTCAAAAAAGAAAAGAAAAGAAAAAAAAAAACTTCTTAAAAAAGTATCCCTTCTTTAAAAAAAAATTATTCCCAAAAAATGCTTTTCTTATGCACCAATTTGAACAGGCCATAAGAATTACCATATTGGCCCCAGGGAATGAGGCAACGGGAGCAATGAGCCATGTCGAAGGCTCGAGATGGGTATGGGAGCCTTTTGGAGGCAAGAACTCCAATCAGAGCAGGAACTCCTCTTTCTAGAGCAAACTGCACCTGTGCTTCGTGGGTATCCCTTGGTGCAAATGACATTGCAAGGATATTTCGTGACAAAAGATACGCTCCCCAGCTAGCAACCTGTATGAATTGTAGTAAACAAGAAGTTAAGAAATTTGAAATTCAAATTTTTATTTCCATTTTACCAGACCACAAATTGTTTTCTCAAGTTGTTCAGCGTTGTATTTGGAGAATTTGTAAGGATAGGGGGCTGCTTTGGAAATTCTTCCACAGGGAGTATACCACAATTTTGAAACCCATACAACCAAATTTTCTTGTCTTACTCCAAGTCCCATACTATGTTTGTTTGAACTCTGGACACGGATGTCACACCTCACGTATATGGATTCGAGCAGTCGGACACAAAGATTCTCAAAATTTGGAATCTTGAGACACGATTAAATACGTGTCTTAATTTTAGACTCGAATATAGAAACACGAGACTGTAAAGTCATTAAAATCATCTATAGATGTTTCAAAGTGAGAGCTAAGAAGAAACTGTGTGTATCATATATATGATTTTAGAACAAGAATATGACCCTAAAAAATTTTCCTACAAACAAGCTGATCATTTGGTAGGGTATACAAAACCTAGTTTTTTCTTTTCAAATTTAAAGTGTTGGGAGAGTTGTGTTCTTTTAGAAGTGTCCAACACTTTTTGAGTATTGTGTTCCATGGACACCAACACCTGCATCCCAATTGAAGAGTCCAAGCAACATTGGTCCACTATGGCATGTCGTTTAAACACCCAAACAAAAAATGTAGCCAATATAAAAAAGAAAATGACACTTATGATTTGAAAGGAAAAAAAATGTCATAAGATTTAAAAGAAAAAATGTGATATCAGCAAATAAGTAAAGCCTATAAGTACTCTTTCTCAAGTTCAAGCTAACTCTTGCAATTTATACCAAGCTCCTTTATTATCATACTTCCCATGCTCCCTCACATTTGTTTACAATATTAATACTATTTGTTCAGAATATTAATTCTTTTTGTTTACAATATTAATTTTGTGCGGAGTTGTGAACAATTTAATTAATGTGTTTGTTCATAACTTTTATACTATTTGTTAATAAATTTTATAGTCTTTGTTCATTAAAGCTACACAATGCTTATGCTCTGTTTGTTATAGTCTTATTTTAATATGCTTATCATATTGAAATGATGGTACATCTTATAAGATTTAAGAAATCTTATCATACATCCTATGAAAATTCAAAGTAAAGCCATACTTTTTATCTTATAAGAAATAAACAATCTATCCTATCTTATTTTTTACAACTATAAAATGTATGGTACATGTGATAAGATATCTTAAATCTTATAAGATATCTCAAAATTTTAATAGAATAAATATCTTAAAATAAGATTATTCCAAACACACTATTAGTGGATACATAATTCTTAAGGTATATGGTATAACTTTCTGCTAACTCAGGTTCTTAACAATATATTATACAAGTCTTAAAATAACTATTTTTTTCTTAATCTTTCCATAATTCAGCACCATGATTTTGATTTTAACATAATAATTTGTACAGGATATAATAATACTCAAATTATTTGCTAAATAAACAAAAAAGAAATTCACGAAGTAAATGAGTCTTTTGCTTTTCGCAATGACTTTTTATAACTTCAACTTTTTCCATAAAAAGAAAATAGCAATGAAGTCAAAGTGGGGATGGATTTTGCACAGAGACAGCATGCTTGGTGTGCCATGTGTCTGTTTGAATTCATGCATGGAGTTATTTGCCCAAGAAAAAAAAAGAAAGAAAAAAAAAAGTGTGTATAAAGTGTGGAATTATTTCTGTAGAAAAGTGAGATCCAAAAGCAGCAATGATAGCTTCTGATAAGAAGTAGAACACTTCATTTTGTCATAACTCAACATGTCCAAAAACTTAAAAAACCAAGACAGGCAAGTGACAAATCGGGGTTCCCTGGATTTTCGCTCATTTTACTCACTTTTCCAATCATCACATGTAAGGCTCGTTTAAATTGATTTTTTTCAAAAGTATTTTTTTAACAACTTTTGAAAAATAATTTTTTTTTAAAAGTTAAAAATTCTGACTTTGAAAAAAAGATGTATTTGAACTTTTTTCAGAATTTTAATTTTTTTGGAAGCCAAATCAAATAGTTATTGTAAATTTAATGTATTTTTTTCAAGAAAAAATTTTTTTTTTTCCTGAAAAAAAAATCAATTCAAACAGACTCATATTCTCTATCAACCCCTCAAATCTTATCCCTCGTATATTCAACCTTTTCATAGAAGTCCTCAAAATCAAATTTTGCCAAATTGTTTAGACCCAAAAAAAACAAAAAGAGAGAGAGAGAAAGAAAAGAGTTGCCTGAAATAATTGATAAGATCAATGACTTAAAAGGGTGTTTGGTTTGGCTTTTTTTTTTTAATCAAATCTATTTAAAATTTAATTTAAGCTAATCAAAATATTTGTTTTAATTAATAAAGTATTTTTAAGTGACTTTAAATAAAAAATAAAAAGCTTCCCAATCTCAACTTTTGTTTTTTTATAATTTTAAGCAATTTGAAAAAAAGTAACTTTGACTAAATCATTTACTATCTTGTCTTTACTTTTTATTTTTATTATTAAAATATCTTTACTCTTTGATCTTATACTTATTTTTTTAAATTTTATTTTAACGTCCTTAATAATTATTTTAACCATATAACTTACATTTCAACCCACTTTAATCAAACATATAAATACTTATTTTTATAATTATAACTTTTATTCAAACACGTAACTACTTAAAGTCGAATAATTAAAAAAAAAACAACTTGAAGCCAGAAATACTTTAAATTACTTTAAATAACTTTTTGATAAGCCAATCCAAACACCCTCTTATTAAGGCTTTTTGATCGTTTTGACAATCGAGTTTTTCATATGCAAACACGATAAATGAATACGTTATTTTTGTAATCTGGGTTTAAGATGGTCAAAAGAATTAATAATTTGGACACATGCAAGCACGTATATTAAAAATTTTGAGATATTCAATTGGGTTAGATAAGTTCAAAATGAAAAGAATTGTGAGTATGACGTGTCCAATTTTTTATAATTTTTTATTTGAACACTACAATTTTATAAATTGTAAAAATAAGAGACTAATTTGTTGTGTTTCAAAATAAAGGACTAAATCAAAATATCAAACAAGACATTATTTCTAATTAAAAACAAAATTTTCGAATAATAGCAAACAAAATATGCAACACGTGTTTATTTTTTGTAGGGCGGCCTCTGACCCTTTCATACGTGTTCAAATCCAGCCCCAAAACAAAATATATAAAACACGAAAAGGAGTAATGGCTAGGTTTATTTGGGACTTATAAGCTGCAAATGTTAAAAAAAACGTTGAGAGATGCTTGTTTTTGAGTGTTTATAAGTAGCAACAAACAGGCTCTTAGTAATATAGGCACCTTTGGTGTAGTAGCATATCCCTTACATAAGTATTTAAGGTAAATTTTAGAAGTCTCGACATTAATTCTTGATATTCACTAGCTTTAAATATTTGAGGCAATTATTTTTGATTTCGAGATCAATTATCTTAATTTCGAGATCATTTCTCGACATTCGTACCCCTTTCAAGGTTAAGTTGAACAAGACAAAATGATGGTTAATTGGGATATAGAATCTATAATATATTATATATACTTAATAATCTATTAATAATTTCATTTTGTCTAAAACAACATTCAAAAATCTTTCATTATTTTTTCCGAGATAAGTTTACTTTTTAATTTAAATACTTTATTCAGTTATTAAATATATCTCATAAATAATTTAATATTTAATTCTCCCGTACACTACAATGGGCATACTCTAGTTACGGACCAAAATACACTTTCCTTACTCTAAATTGATAAATTATTTTCTTTCTCAAACATGCCTTTATATCATATATATATATATATATATATATATATATATATATGACAAATTTGTCAGTCTTTAAAATATGCAGTTAAATTATTTTTAATTGATAGAATTTTGATCAAAAGAAAAACAAAAATGAAAGATTCTAAGAAGAAGCTTTTACCCCACAACCAGTGTCAATGGCGGTCCGAACAGACCCATCTCTGAGATTGATAAGCTTCCCAACGTCGTCAATGTACGCGTTCGCACCGTTGGGAAACATGGTCCCGCCACCAGGGAATCTGAACCGGTCAGCCTCGTACCGAATCCAATTCTGGACCGCCTTCTCCACCGTCAACTCCTTGTGTGGTACGTTGTGGTACCACACCACGTCCCTGCTCGCCGGCCACCTGAACGGATTCTTATACCCGTATGGCGCCGGAACGCGGCATTTTAAGAGCTCTTGTTTTTTAGGGCAATGGCGCTCTCTGTATATTAATCTGTCCCTCTCGAACTTTAACGATCTTTTGGGGTCCTCGCATGGCGTGTACTCGATGTATTTTGCGTCGCATGGTGGGTAGGTTTTGGGTTTGTCTTCGGAAATGATGGTGGCGAGGCCGTGGTGAGCGGCGAAGTCTAGTGAAATTGTGGTGTTTTTTGATGGGAGGCAAGCAGTGGTTGGTGCTGTTGTGACGGGAGTGGTGGTGGTGGTGAGGGTGGTGGTGGCGCCGCCGTGTTGCCAGACGCCGAGGAGGTAAGAGAGAGAGCAGAGGAGAGTGATGGCGGCGAGTGAGTAGAGATTGGTTCGTCTCCGGAGAGAGTTGATGGGTGTTGGTTTAGAGGTTGGTGTGTAGTATGGTGAGCTTTGACCCGCCATGACCATTTCTGTAGTATATGTTATATGTATGTACGTATATATATGTGTGCGTGTGTGTGTGTTACGTATATATATGTGCAAAGGGAGTGATGAGTTTATAAAAAGTAATGGAGTGTGTGTTTTGGGTGTTGCGTGTGTAAGGGGTTGGAGAAAAATAGGTTGAAAATCAAGTTGGTCATGTAAAAAATGAAAGCTTGTTATTATTCCAAGAGGTTTATATAGGAAGAATTGAAGGATTCGAGGATGAAGTGGTGGGGGTGGGCGTGGGGGCGGGGGATGGGGAAGAGAACGAGGAGGGAGAACTCTAGGAAGGAAATGCGACCAAAAAGGAAAAATAGAATTTAAAAGTATGTTTTGTTCTCCTATTGATTTTATTTCTACCCTTGTCACAATGGCATATCCACATTAAACTCCAAATGTGTTGGGCTAAACTTATAAGTTAGTCAAATTAATTTATAAGACAAAGGTATGATTATATGTTTGACTTGTTAAGAATTATTAACGTTATATCACAAAAATTAATTAGTTGATATTAGAAGTGGCACAAGATTTGGTAAGATGGTCTTAAAATTTCTAATTTTTTTATGTGGAGGGATGTATCTTTCCAAGTTTTAGATAATTTTAAAATATTAACTAGAATATATATATATATATATATATATATGTGTGTGTGTGTGTGTATGTGTGCATAGATATCCATTAATATCCATATATAAATATAGATTACCAAATACATTAAGTCAAGAAACAATCCTTTTAGAAGAAAATGGATTAATCTTTTTAGAGGAAAAAGAAGGCATACCTTGATGACAAGGTAAAAACACTATTTTTAATGCATATGGATATAGATATATAGATATAAATTATTGAAAAATTCTTTTTAGTTATTTTAATTAACATTGTTACTTAAAAATATCAACAACTTATAATCACATATTGTCTTAACAGTCATTTACTTACTTATCACTTGTTTATAAGTATTCAAAATCTTTATAAATACCAGTTGTTTATGAGCACATAACATAGAGCCAAACAGGCTCTTGTTCTAAAATTTGAATTTTGTTATTACAAGAGGCATTTTAATACATGTCTCAAATTAATCAATGAAGATCAAATAATATTTAAGATAATAATACAAAATTTTCAGTTTGAAACATTTACGGTCAACCTGTTCAAATCTTGAAGACCTATTTTAAAAGTGCGCAAGTTGCTAATTAAGCAAGAATCTGCAGGGATCACATACATATTTAACGTAAATGTAGCCTGGCTGGAAAAGTTTGGGCCACCTTAATCACCTGTCTAGTCGATCCTGTCCTGGTAACATGCTTTGCCTTTTCTTTTTTTTTTTTTGGATCGAAAAAGAATTTAGGATAAATTGAACGAAATTTCCCGTGGTTTATTATTAGTGTGCATTTATCCCTTAATTTAAAAATTAGTTAGTTATCCCCTATACTTTTCAAAAATTAGCTAGTTATACTTTTTTGTTAAATTTACCCCCTCGGTCACTTTTTCTGTTAAATTTAAACGAGCATGTGGTACACATACTGAACTTGCGACTGGGCTTAGTTTTTTTACTATTAAAATTAATTTTGGTAAAAAATGCCCTTTCTTTTCTGTTTTGAAAAAATATTTGTAAAAGAGAAGATTTGAATCCTTGACCTTAGTTTAAAATATGTAAATTTTAACCAATTATATTGCAAACATATTTGTATCTTTTTTTGTTACTACAAGTAAATATTTTTATCATCTAAAAATAGAAAATAAGAAAAGAAATTAACCTCCAATATAATTACGATTGCATAACCACCATCTCATTAATTAAATTAATTATTTAATTATTTTTAATTTTAATTATTTGATTAATTAATTAATCAATTATTAAAAATTAATTATTTAATTTTTAGTTAATTAACTAATTATTAACTGCCCTATGTTTCCAATTAAATAGAGTAAATAGTGCCGTATCCCCTGTAGTTTATCATAAGTGCGTCATATTCTCTTGTGGTTGCCATAAGTACATCATTAGCCCTTGGGTTTGAAGAGCAAATTAATCTTTTTGCATTTTGGTTAGCGAAAACTAACGAAGTTAGAAAAATAAGCATGTGTGCTTCACTTTTGGAAAGCGAGGTAATTAGCTAATTTTTAAATCACAGGGGGTAAACGCACGCTTATGACAAAGCACAAGGGGGTTCCGTGCAATTTACCCAAAAATATATTATAGCGTGAAACATTAAATAAAACTTAACCTAGCCAATAAATTGTTGATTAAAGTGATAGCGACCTCATGTTTTTAAAAAGAAGTACACAAATATGAATTTTGAGAAGCACACTTATTAGAAGGGCTTTTCTTTAGCGTTCCCTAACCAATAGGACTTGTTCTCAGTCCAGTATAGCTTAGACTTTTCCTTCATCATTCTCTGCTTATAAACAATTGATTTTTATAAGTAGTTTTTTATCCTTATAAACAAATGATAAATTGATAAAGAAATATTTAGATAAAATGTGCTTATAATTTGTTAATATGTTTGATAAGTATGTTACCTACAACTAATAGTATTTATTAAGATGAATAAAAGAGCATTTCGTTAAAGTAGGAAATCTTGTTTTTTTAAAAAAGAAAAGAAGGAAAAAGGGTAGAATTGACATTTCACCTTATATACCTATAGCAAGTGAAAAAAAATAGAGAGTGTTCTTTTTTTCTTTTTTTTTTACCTTACTTATAAGTAAATTTTACTAAGCACATAAATTTCTACTTATAAGTGAAGCTAAATACCCTCTTAAATTGAAGCTCTTTTCTCAAATTGGATGGTTGGCCCTCCATTAAATCTTTCTACATTCTTGTACATAATTTACCAACAAAGTAAACAATATCTGTATACGTAAAAGATCACCAAAGGAAAAGAGAAAATAATAAAAAAGTGTACATGTCACAGCAAAGAAGTCCAATTCTAAGTGAGGTTCAGTAATTTTGTTAAAGTCAATTTGATATTAGTTTTGAAATGTTTAATGTTAGCTCTCCTATTATTACAAATTGCAAAATATAAAGAATGGTGCAGCCAAACGTCAACGCTACGACGATGGAGCAAGTGGTGTGGAGTTATGGACGATCGCGATGGATGTAGTTTACGTAATTTACTGTGCGGCTCCTTTTCCAATCAAAACTCAAAAGAACCTAGTTTTTTTTTTTGCAACTTTTACAGTAAAATTTATGCATAACAGCTCGTTTGTTTGAATTAATTTTGTCTAGCGAGTGTATTAATTAAGTAATTTCTCCTATTCTCTCTAGGGAGTAACATATTGTCCAAACAGTTATTATCGTTAGTTTCTTTTTAGTTAACAATTTTGTTCCATCTTCGACGGTGATTTCTTCCATTACTGGTAGATCTTTTCTTTCTGGATTATCCTTGAATTTAAAGTTTTTTTTTTTTTTTTCTGTGTTTCTCCTTCTTTCTCTTTGTGTGTCCATTTTCTTCCTTTTCTTTGTGTGTTTCTCTGTGGTCTCTGTCCCTGTGTGTATTTTGTTCACTTCTCTGCTTGTGGTTTGCATACCGCCTCAAACATTGTATATGTTATTAGCAATATGCATCCTTGTTCCGTAACTTCAATTGAAGTATAATATCAGTAGCTTCTCAGTAATAATAATTTTGTCTAAAAATAATTTATGATTTTTTGAAAAATTATTTTTTAAGAGGTTAAATTTTTTGACTTCAAGTAAATAGCAACCAACACCTGGGGAATAAAGAGTGGGGACCAATTTTACTTACAAAGAACTAAATCACTTGTGAGTTGTGACACCGGAAATAGAAACAAATAAATTAATTTTTATTAAAAAGTAATTTGTAACGCTGTTAATTCTCAATAAAAAAAATATTAAAAAGTTAGAGATTTGGACACATGACGCATATATTGATCAATAATTTGCCAACATTCAACAGATAGGTTGAAACTGAAAAAATTGTATGTATTAACTTTATTTACATGTCTAAATTGATAATTTTGGACAACTGTTAGTTCTAAGGACGAAGGACATCACATATTACAAAGATAAGAAATTACTTTGTTGTGTTTTAATGATAAAGGTTTTAATTATTACAAGGGTCAAAATTAAAGAATAATAAAATTTTAGAGCCAGGTTGGCATTTAGCTGATAAATTCAGTTTTGTGAAAAGACTTTTCGAAAACCGATTTTTAGTTAAATGGAGTTTTGACGAAAATAAAAATATGTTTGGTTATTTTTATACAAAATGAATTTTTACCAAATGAAATACATTGGAAAATAACTGTTGGTTGCCTAAATTACTAAAAAGGATATTTTGAAACTAATATTATTTGCTTTCTATAATATATAATTTTGTTTAGGCTTCTACTTGTTTGAAAAAATTATCTAAAAAATTATAGTTATAATTCAAAATATTAATAACAAAAATAAAAATATTTGAGCAAAAATAAAACCAAGGTCATTGCAAGATGATGTGAAATTAAGAACGTCAAATGAAACAAAATAATGATAGGAAAAAGAGGGACAGTCGTTGGCATAATGAAAATTAAAGATGATATTTTTGTCAAAAAATCTTAAAATACCGGTGCCAAAATGGGAAACGGAGAAGCTAAATTTTTTTTTAATATAAAACCAAACGCCTTTTTTTTTTTAAACAGACTTTTAAAGTTCAAAAGTTTCGTTTGGCTCTCCAAAACAAAAAATCAAACTTGCTCTAAGTCCATAATTTATCTATCTATACTATCTACTAAGACAATAATCTCACCCCTCGAAATTTGCTTTCCTCCAGATTTCCAAGGTACCATATTGTTCCATGTGGCATGAACAATAATGTTATACACTAGATAACAACTATATTTGCACTTGAGGAGGGAAGGAAAAAAAATCTCCTTACACCTTTTATAAAAAATTGAAAAACTTTCTTTTAATTTAGCTACTTTTTCTCTGCTTTTTTGAAAATTTTTATTCTCATTCAAAACTTTTCACACTATATCCTTCTTTGACATAATTTTATTTTAAAAATCAAGCTACTAATCAAATTTAATTATTTCAAAATTAATTAATATAATAAATTATTTATATGATCAATGATATTAAATTTATATCAAAATCGAACAACAGAAGGGGTCACACACACTATATATATATATATATATATATATATATATATTTTTTTTAACTAATTCACTATTATTAAATTTCTCACATAATATGCTATTATTGTCAGGGGGCTGACCCTAGTAACGGGTCAATCAAACTGGACCGGTCCAAGAAGAAGATCCGGATACCCCATTTATATAGTAGTTCTCGCATTCTCATCGTTTTTCAAAGCTCTGCTGAGCATCAACTCAAGAATTCACACAAGAAAATGGCGGACGAAGACTATGACATGGACGGAGGGTTCGTTTTCCCATTGCTTTTTCCACACCTTCTGATAATCTTTAATTTTCTATCCTTCCCAATTTAGTTATCACTCGTTAGTTTTTAGGGTTTAGGTTTTTTTTTTTTTTAGTTAAATTACTTATATTATCTGTATCCTAAGCTATATTCTGATAAACTTTGGAATCATTAGGGCTGGCTTGGCTTGGCTTTTTTCTAAATTTTTTGGAAAAAAGTGCTTTCCAGAATGCTAAAATTTGTGGCTTTTGAAAAAAAAAAAAAGTTGAAATTGAGCTTTTTCCAGAATATTTATTGCGAAAAAAATTTGTTTTTTAGGGAAAAAAGTGCTTTTCTATAGAAAAAAAAAGAGCCAATCCGAACAGCCACTAATAATCCCGTTTGTTTCACAAGAGTGTAACAGGAATGATCGTGACCATGAGCCGCATTCTTATGAATCGTATGTTTATTAATAGTCCCGTTTGTTTTATAAGAACTGTGAGCTACATTCAATTATTAATGACCATGCTAATCTATAAGATTGAAAAGAAAAGCTCATGTCTTTATCAGACATTAGACATGGAATGGTGAGGTTACATCCTTATTAAATTGGATAGGATTAGATTGTTATGCGGTGGCTTCATCAGACACTTATAAACTGTATATGATGTGTATGAGTTATTAAATTGTTATGATAACACAAGGTTTGGTGTGTAAGTTCGATCAAATATGATGGAATTGTTTGACAAAATAGAAAAGGGGTTATTGGACTTTCCCCCGTTTCAGTGTTGGGAATTTCGGAATCATTTTGATAGGTTTCCACTTTTGTCTATAGGTATGAGGATGAGCCTATGGAACCTGAGCCTGAGGTAAGAGCTCTTTAGATTAGTACGTTGTTGCATATTGCAGTTGATGTTATTGCTATGCTCAGTCACTATACCAATTTGATTTTTCTGGGTAAATAGGAAGGGGTTGAGTTAGAAGAAGAAAATAACAACAACGAGGATATTCCTGACCCTCTTCTAGGTGAAGGTGAGGAAAAACCCGAGCAAGAAGTTGGAGAGCGTCCTCGGAAGACGTCCAAGTATATGACGAAATACGAACGTGCCAGAATTTTGGGTACTCGTGCTTTGCAGATCAGGTAATCAGGATCTTCAAAGTTGAGAAACTTGTTATTTCAAGTGATTGGCGTGATGACTTACTGAATTTCGTTTGCAATTGAAAAGCATGAATGCTCCTGTCATGGTTGAATTGGAGGGTGAAACTGATCCACTTGAGGTAAAACTCATTTATGATTGATTTTTGATGAGTATATATAAATGTATTACTATAATTTCTCAGTTTCTATGTTGAATTCAGCTTTTCACTGTGCTATTTTGTTATTGGGTGTCAGCACCTATGCATTACATGTTGTCATTGCTGAGATTTTCATGGAGCTGGTTTTGACTCTGATGCTCAATGTCGTGTTTCAACAGATAACCGAGTTATTTTCAGTAATGATAATAGAAATATAATGCACCAGAAACCTGTAGTTCATGGTTTCACGACTCCATTCAGTTCCTTAAATCCCTGAGGAAATAGTCTTTTGATATTAAGTGCTGGTGCTGATGCTTGACAGCCTTCATTTTACCAAGCTATAGTTGCCATTTTGCACACGTCAGCACCCCCCCCCCTCCAACCTCCAACCCCAGAAAAGAACCAATCATTTTCCATTTTTTCCCTGCTTTGCTTTTGCTTCATCTGGTGTATATATTGTGTGAAATCGCAAATTGTCTTCACTTTGCCTCATTCTCTTGGTGTCTCATAGTTTTTCTTGACATTTTGACTCTGCTAAGTAAATCCCAAGTATGTACTTCTTTCCGATAGATACTGTCTCAGCGTTCTATTAATATCTTTCCTGTGCAAGTAAAATGCAGTTATTATATAATTCTCCTCGGGCTTAATACTTCAGGGCTGCATGCAAATTCAGTTTTAGTTGGTCTATTACCTTAACTTCTGTTTGGGTGCCCTTTCACTCTGGTGGTATGAAGAACTAGACATGGATGGTTCTTGTTCTATCACATGGTGTTTGGTGTTAATACCATATAGGATATCTGATGTTATTCAGGGTTCTTGCCACCTGATAGGATATGGATATCTCAACCTTCGATTATGCCATTGGGATATCTCGTGTAGGGGGTGGTAGTATTTTATTTTGGTGGGATTAAAATGTTTTCTCTTTCAATTCCTGTCATTTATATCCTTGCAACCCAATTACCAATTGAACGCTCCACTTCAGGCTCGAATATAGCCTTAGAGAATAATGGTGTCAATGTAAAATTTTTGTGTTGTCAAAGCAAATACATTGTATCCTTCTGGTCTTGTGTTACATGACTAATATATGTACATATTTGGTTTAGATTGCAATGAAGGAGCTCCGGGAGAGAAAAATTCCTTTTACCATTCGCCGATATCTCCCAGATGGAAGGTAAGATTCTCCGACCCTTGAAACCAAAAGAAGAGAAAGAGAAACCCCAAGAAAGCTGAAAGAAGAAAAGTATTTATGGATTTTTTTCCTTTTTCTGTCGTTAGACGCTGTTCGTCCTCTGGCTTCTCTGTTTTTATTCTATTCTTTTATTCTTATGGGTCCTGATTTTTTCCAGTTA
The DNA here is from genome assembly GCA_028554755.1 of Cordia subcordata. Lineage (NCBI taxonomy): Eukaryota > Viridiplantae > Streptophyta > Magnoliopsida > Boraginales > Cordiaceae > Cordia > Cordia subcordata. The sequence goes on along the minus strand of JAPTOF010000003.1, from coordinate 1,561,595 downwards.
TGAAGATTGGGGAGTGGATGAATTGATTGTAGAGGATTCTTGGAAAAGACAAGTGGGGGGCGATTGACCTGTGTTTGCATGCAAGTGTACAACGATTGAGAAATGCTTGTGTTAGTTCGTCAGTCATCATCAATGTAGAAGCTCTCTGTTTGTGGCAAAATTATACTAAAATGCCCTACCATGCCCTGATGTATTAAAAATTTGGAACACCCATGAGTGATTGAATGGCTATTGTTGCCCCTTGGGCTGGCTCATTTATCAACTGGTGTAGGTCAAAAAGTGAGGTCTTGTCTCTTTTCTCTGCTTATCAAGGCCAGAGACATGATAATATTGTAAGAGCTTGTTTGGCTATGCTTATTTTGCAGCTTATAAATTCTTAAAAAAAAAAATACTCTGTCACATGTTTTTACTATTTATTACTTATAAGCTCCAAATAAACTTGGCCAAACAAACTGTAAATCTATTGACATCAATAGAATACAGTTGCTTTGTTGCAGGTTGGGCAAGTACTTGTCGAAGATAAAGCGTACTTTTGGCAAAATTAGGGAAGGGCGCATCGTAGAGCTTACCTTATGCATATGATAGTGATACTCCATTTTAATTTCCTGCTGTTTTTAAAGTTAGTTGATGCTGCCCTATAATAATGCTCGGTAGTATAGCAAAATAGCGAACGGTAATGTTATGAGGGTTCCAAATCCAAATCGGATGACAAAAAGTTTCAGAAGTAGCACTGCTTTCCGGTTGGATTGGATTTTAGCATTTAAACATGGACCATAAACTGCCATACGAGGATTCTTGTTTAACTTGTACGTTCTGGTGTAGTTATAAATACAAAATTTAAACGAAAAATGTATAATCTAAACCTCAAAACATAAAAATGTGAAACTAAACTCAAAGTATTGCATAATTCAAACTTCAAAATATAAATAAAATACATAATTCAAATTATTATAACTAAAGAGTATCCATCATTTGAGTCTGCAACAATTATTCTAATAATTATATATCCGATATCACCTATGGACGAATGTGCAAGCAAACATTTCATACTTTTTTGAGTAATAGTAATGAGATTTCCCAGTATCATGTTAAGAATAATTAGGATTTCCAGTGAAATATACGATGATTTTTTGTAGGAAATTCCCAACGGAAAATACACACTATTTCTTCTTTTCTATCGAATCAATCATAACCACTACTTACATTTTAGGAAATTGTGCACTACAAATAAAAGCAAATAAACTACATGTCAGGAAATTGTGCACTACAAATAAGAGCTAATAAAGAGGAACCATAGATTTACGTAATTGGAAGTAATTAATTAGGTTTACGATGAAACCTAGAAAACGATCACTAATCCAATTTGAGTATCTTTACAATGGAAGAAAGGGTGAAAAGTGAAAAAGAAAGAGATGTAAAAACAGAAACAAGATTTAGAAATAGAAACAACTTCCAAAATAAAGGAGACTAAACAGGAACAAGAGAGATTCACCGATAAATAAAGTCTATATATATATATATGTGTGTGTCAATAATATATGTGTTATATACACATGGAAAAGTTTCGGGAATCGAATTTTTCAACCCATTTTTCTGATTTTTTTTTTACAAACCCGATCTTTTTTTTCCTAGTTGAAAATTTTCAAACTCGATTTCCCCTTACCTACATTTTCAGTTTGATAATAATCGATTTTCTCCAATCAACTTAGACCCCTAAGGGCCTAACTGTGACCATGGCACATGAGTGTGTCCCACTTTGGCTGACAATTCAGTATGGGAAGTCCTTACCCGACAGAAGTTGATGTGCACTACAGCTTGCCGTCGGTGCTTATGTTTTACAGCGGTGATGAACTAACTACTCTAAAACATTTTTATGCTATAAAAGAGGATATGAATCTCATTTTCACTCTCTTCATTGCACTCAAAATGGCAGCTGCTCAGCAATATCTTTTGATATGATAAATTTTGTTAACCATTCTAGAAATTAGGCTCTTGACTTACTTGATGCATGTGCTGGAATGAATCGCTGCACCCTATAAATTTTGATTCACAACTATTCGTTTAGCCAATGGTGGGTGGCATGTGTGTCGAGATTATTATTAATCCTATATATGTATTGTGAGCTGAGTGAGTGTTTTCCAAGATTATAAAAAAAAAAAAATTCGAGATATCATCTCTGGTTCGTGGGTCTCAATTGTTGTAGGGCCCACGTGCACGTGAGAAGTGGACGGTTAGGCAGCACATTTAGCCGTTCGACCATTTGCTAGTGCATCTTTTGATCCCAAGACATAAACACGTATGATAGAAGGATGTACCAAGGGCAATTCCAACAGTTGTCCTAAACCATTCCTTTCTCCAAATGTAGAGATAAATTGCTCTAATAAATTTTTTATATCTATCTCTACATTTGTTAATAAAAGTTTTATCCCAAAATATTTTTTGATTATCTCTAAATCTATTGATAGTATCCCATTCCCTAAAATAATATCAGAAAAATTTTAAAATAGAAAAACTTTTAGAGTGAAACTCAAATAGGAATTTCTCTAAATAAGAGTTTGATTAGATATAAGAAATCTGTTAGAGTAAAACTGAAACTGAGAATTTCTACATAAAAAAAATGTTATAAAACCAATAGATGTAAAGAAAAACATAGGAAATTTGTTGCAATTGGCCTAACCCTCAGCACGAGGTCCCTAAAAATAGAGGCAAAATTTATTTTAATTAAATATATTAAATCTTATTTTATATTTTTGTGTGGGACATTTCAATTTAATGTTAGTAATTTAGGTCATAGAATTCGAGCTACAAGTAGTAAAGGTCAATCACGCATGAGATCTCAAAATAACAAAATTCAATTTGATTTATTATACGCTATCCTATTTTGCATGTTTGCACAAGGCATTCGAGCTGCTACTAATAATTTATTAAGTTGTCCAAAGCAAAGAATATCCAATATGAAGTTAATCCTAGTACCTTTCCTTTATTTTCTGGGAGTGTGGAAAGAATAGTATATTTATTTACTATACCTATCACATTAGACATAATTTATTGAGTTTGTATAGGAATAATTTTAATATTTTTTAATAGATGACTGTGATATTTGAGTCTGTGATTTGAGCTCTGCTATTATAATGGGTGATTATATCATTTAAAATTTTAAATTTTTAAAGAAAAAATTATTTTTTTTCTTTTAATTGTGTCTAAGATCATCATATCTGCAAGTATGCACTTCATTGTTAACGATAGCTTTAAGACAATAATAATAATAATAGTAGTAGTGTCAATGTCACAACTGCTTCTCAGTAATGTCTTTTCCCCCTTCAAGTTTAAAATAAGGAGCTGGTAATTTAAGGACAAAATAGGCTTACACAAATCACATTCATGGTCAAACATAGTAGGTGGTGATTAGGGATGGTAACTTTATGGGCTTTCTCAAATCAATCACTCTAAACTACGTGATTATTTTAAATTTATTTGTGTGGTATTGATAAAAAAAAAAAACTAATGTTTTGTTCAATATCACCTTTTTACTTATTCTTTATATATTAAGAATTTATACATTAAATATTAAATCTCTTATATATATAATAAATTTTCGTTATATAAAAAATAAAAGCGTAATATATAACAATATTTTCGATAAAATTTAGCGTGCCACAACTTTATATTGGGCCATGATTGTTATTCTTGTTGGTGGTGCTCCTAAACACACGTTAATAAAAAGCATATGTCAGTGTGTTAATAATGAAAAGGCATATAGCACATTTCTACCCCTCCGCAAATAAAATGAGTTGCTTTTTACAAAAAGAATAATAAAAAATAAAAAGAATTGCTTTTCTCATAAAAAAAAGGGATAAAAGCAGATTTTTAACACATATTATGTCGTCGACCCCCCAAAAAATATCATGTCATTATTACAAAAGAACAGATACAGCGGTTCGGTGGCTTGGTCATGTTCTGTGGTCTTCATTCTCTTTACTATCTCCAATCAATCACATTCTAATTTACATTTTTTAAATTAATATTATATCAATACGAAAAAAATTCAATATGACGAATTATTTAATTTTAAAATAATTTATTATCGTTAAATCTCTTATGAATTATTCATAGCATTTGATATTAGTGATAATAATGTAATGTGGACCTAATGTTCTTATTGTTTGCTATCTTACCACCTTCCAAACATTAAAAATATGGTGAGTTTTCCACTTTCCAGTTCAATTTTTGTCTTCACATTAGTTGTATGCTCTCTGACTTTCAAGGAATGGAGGACCTGGACACGTGACAAGGCTCCACCACACACACACACACACAACTCATCATCATCTTCATTGCATAGGTCTATTTCTATTATATGTTGTTTCTGCATTTGTTCTATCCATGCATGCATATCAATGCATTAATTTCAAGATGATCATTATATGTCATTCGAGCGATGCCTTATGTTGTAAAAGTTTGTGTTAATTGTTAATTCGCCTTTTATATGGTAAGAATTTTTGTTGTATAGAGAAGCTAAAGTATTACATATGTGATATATAATAATATTCTAATATTTCAAGAATCTTTTTTTTTTTTTTTGGGATTTGATATGACTATTTTCATGGGATTTTGGCAAAGATAGTGACTTTACTGCTCCACTAGGATATTTTCATGAATAGAATCTAAAATGCTGCTGGTAATATTAAATCATTTTAATTGCTTTAATGTTTGTATCAGTCCTGCAATTGGGCATGGATGAATCATAATTGGCAGAAGATATCTTCATTAATTAAATACTGTTTTGGTGATTGTATATATGTGGGTTGCTTCTGGTATGTGGATTTAGGTGTAATGAAACAATTGTTTGTGATGTATGTCATCTGAAACTGGTAAGGAACCAATTAAATTAAGCATTTCTTTGTTGATCTTTTCAATATGGAGAGTTACCTGGAAATTATGTGCTGTGATTTTCTTGCATTGCTTCTGTCTGAATTATAAGTTGTTGGAATCTTTTCAGTCTCCTTCATGGGTAACTTTATATCCTTTAATTTAAAAATTATACTAGTACAGGGAGCCATGAGTTTTGAGCCGTTGAAATAGTCTCGTATGAAAAATGTAAGATAAGACTATGTACAATCGACCCCTAGGTGGATTGATTGTACAAGCTTAATATTACTCTCTAGCGTGTATTATGGAAGGTGAAGGACACAATTTGTACTGAATCAAGTTATCCTCTGTGCAATTATACAAATAATCATTTTGTGTCACTTTATGTCGGTGTTCAATCATTTTCTGTCAAAATCTATTTTTGATCATTTTCTGTCAAAATCTTTTTCTCTAATATAACTTGCTTTTCATGATATGTTATGTGTTTGGACGCCTTCGTTATTATCTCATATTTCTCAACATTGTTGTGCTAGAATTTGTGTGGAAGATTTCAACCTATTTCTAATTGTGACAGAAACCTGAGTAATCTGCAGGATTTCTAATAAACAAGAATGGCTCAATTAGGAGAAAAAGAAGTAGGCAGTAATCAAGTTTGTCTCGAAACATTTATTATGCATGATATATATACAAGTTTTTTAGAATTTGTGGCAGTGATTTAGCATAATTCATGGATTCCAAGTGTAAACAGAATATAAAATATTTACCAGTTACCACCTCAATTGAGAAAACTCTTTCAATTTGATATTCTTGAACTGTTTCTTAAAAATGAATTTTGGTGTCTATGAGTCTTCATCAATTGCTTTATCTGGTCACAGCTAAATACTTGCTTTGGTGGCTTCTAAGAAGACCTTTCTCCAAGTAAAGAAAGAAAATCTTGAATGATGTCTGGGGCATCCGAAGTGTATAACCATCAGATGATTGAAAACTTCAGAGAGTTTTGCCCAGAGGATGGTGATATTAGTTATGAAGAATTTCTTGTTCAACAGGTATTTAGAACTCAATTGCTTCTTCATTCTAAATAAGCAATCACAAGTTTATTTGTTCACATAGTCACTTCTTTTGCCCCCTCCCCAGGAGAGTGTTTATCAATCAATTCAAGCAAATGCCAAGAACAAGAATCCGGCCTCTGATCACGGTCCAACCAGTAACTACAGCCCGTCTTCTGCATGGGAGGCTGAACCTTCACATGGTGCAACTTTTGAATCAGACTGGGATATAGAAGAAGCCTTAGCTAGATCCTTACAGGATTTAGGTGAGGACTCTGGTAATTTCTGTATATCTGGGCATGTAGGTGCTCCAGCCGGTAACTCGTATTCAATCTTCAATGTGAATCTGACATAAATACCAGATTCTTCTCAGTGCATTTGCTAATTTCAATTGTAACTTTTACTTCTCAAGCTAGTACCTTTCTTATTTCTGATTCTGGCAATGTACGTATGATCTATCTAATCATATCCACACTTATGCCCCAAAATCGAAAAAGCTTGAATGTTGTTGTTTCAGTATCTGTCATGCATTGCAGAGTGCGCAGAGAAATAAGCATAGGGGAAATTGGATATTTCTTAAGTATTTTTCTGGTTGTTTAAGTGGTGGCGAAGTTGCAGTAGAGGCAGAGTTAAGCATGAAAAGTGATCTATGGCATATATATATGATGATCGGTTTCAGCTTTCAAGTATTTAAATCTTCAGGTGTTATAGATTTACTAGCTTATGCTTTTTTCAACCAACTGCTGATAGCGGAAGTTATCTTTATTGATATGCAGACACTGGAGCTCCCACGCATCAGGCAACTCCTCCCAGGGTAATTATGCAACTTATTTGAAATTCAGATTCTTCTTTTCCATAGCATAAGGCAGCATTCCACCTCTAATCCCTGAGGTTTCGATGCTTAAATGCAGGTTACACCACAAAACATTAGGCAAGATGATATTGATCCAGATAACATGACTTATGAGGTAGGTCCAGAAACACATGTAATATGTTCTTTAAGCAAATTGGTATACATGAGCCACTAGTGTTGTTTCTCTAGTTCACATAGTTAGAGGATCCAACTTTTTCTCTTTTTCTTTTTGCCTTTTCTCCTCCCATGGGACTAAGTGAGAAACAATTGGTTTCTATTGTGCCAAGGAGAGTGCAAACCAGGTAACCAAGAATCATTTTACCTGATAATTTACTATCCGAGGGATGAAAGGTAATGGTGTATATGTATATTGTCTACATATTTATGTAATTTTACCGTAGATGGTGAGGAAGATTCTAAGTGGTGACCTCAAGCATTTACAAGCCTATATAAGGTTCACCTTTGATGTATTGTAGTATATCTCTCTTCTTAGAAGATTTCACAGTTGCTTTTCTCTCCGATCTGGATGTGGGTCCATCTATATCTATCCACGTACTTGTGAGTCTCACTGGTCCACTCATATCCATCCATGTACATGTGAGTCTCACATACCTGCCCACCTTAATGTCAGTTCTTGGCTCTTGGTTCTTGATGTTGTCTTCATGCTGGCTCATGTTTGAGGTGTTGTTGGAATATTCAATCCCTCCCGCATACACAAATCATTAACTTCTAATAATATCATATGAGATTATAGGCTACTCCACTCAGTGCTAATTGGTTTCAGAATAGAACCCATTGATTCTTAATGAAAGTGAGAGTTGTAGTTAGTCATTAGTGCTCGTGAATCTACAGAAACCCTGTATCAGAAAAATCTGGAGAATTCATTTCTTCTTTTCATCTCGTGCCATATGATTCAGATACTATAAATTTTACAGAAGAATCCCTAAGCTCCATCCATGTTGCTTTCTTCCCTTAAGCGAAAGTTAAATGTTGTCCATTAACAATAAGGGTAAGCTTTTTCTTTGCCACCTTCGTGCATGCAACTGGGAAATTAAGGGTGTGTTTGGTTTGCCTGTTCTATTTTTATTTTCATGAAAAATAAAAATTAGGATAAAAAACTCATCTAGTTAACCATTTTTGTTTACATTTTCAGAACACAGAAAACAGTTTTTCAAGAAAAACATAAAACATAAAAAAGTGTTTTCTCTAAAAACAAGATGGCAATTTTATAAATAACTCTAAAAAATTTAGAAAACAAGGTGGTAATTTTGTAAATACTTCTAAAGATTTAGAAAACAAGGTGGCAATTTTATAAATATTTTCAAAAAATTTAGAAAATAAGGTGATAATTTTGTAAATAAATATAAAAAAGAAAAACACTTTATTAACCAAACACATTCTCTAAATTGTAGAAAACAGAAAATGAAAATTATTTTTAGAAAATAAAAATGAAAAATGAAAACAGCAAACCAAACGCAACCTAAATATCCTCTCTTTTCCTTTGGTTGTCCTTGTCAGTACGCATATGCAAGGAACTCACAGGAAATTACGGGTCTTAATCTTGGAAAGTTCATAGTTGACATGTTATGAATTGATAGGAGTAAAAGACATTGTATCGGAAGGATTGATGTGCTTGACTTACACTAGTAAATTAAGTGTAAATTCTAAGCCAAGTTTTAACTCAATGCACGAGTGATTGCAGTGTAGTGTGCTAAGTGCGAGGTTGAATCCACAAAAACAATTTTGAAAACACGCGGAAAGGTGCTAGTAAAGTCTCTAAGTGATTGTTAATAAGAAAAAAAATTGATTTTGAGAGAATTAAACTAAAAAGAAAAATTAATTAAAAAAAAAATTGAGGTTTGAAAACTTCTTTGGGTCAGGTTTAGGGATTGAATTCCTATGTGAAATTTAAGTTTTAGGCTCAACTTAAGATTTTTTATTTTGATGCGAAAATTAGACTATAAGCCTAATTGATTGAACACCTAAAATTAATCCATCAACTAGTCCTAGTTTAGAGGTGTAACTCTATCCCCAAGTCCTTTATCTAGTCGGAATATAGATTTGTCCTAAAATCTTAAGGCAACTCATCAATTAATTATGTGTAAAAAACTATAGTTCAACCTATAGTTTTTAACAAAAAGGCTCACAAGAACATTTATATGATTGAACAAAAGTATCATATCAAATATCAGCTGCAAGCATAATGAAATAATAGAAATAAAATAATGAAAAAAAAATCAATCATATAAATAAAACACATCAAAATATTCTGTCCAAGTTTGAGACCTCAAAGCGAGAATTATCACATATTCACCCTACTCTAAACAACAAATTACTCAGACATATTTAACGAACATAAACCAAAAATACAAGAGAAAGTTTGAGAAAGCTTCCCCATAAATTTGGCTTAAACTCGTCTTCAATTGTTTGCAGCTTGATCCTGACCCCGTAGAAATTTACAGCTCTCAATTTGAATGAAAAATAATAAAAAAATAAAACAAGAAAAGAATAAAACTAAACTATGCTACTCGTTCCTTCCTCCTTTCTTGATTGTCTAATGGCACACCTGTATATAGATGTGCAAAGTAGAAAACCTTCAGGTCTTTGACCCACGTGGTCTTTTTGCCAACGGGCAATAGAAATCGGCCGATAGAACTTCGTAGAAAATTGATTATTGCCTTTTCAACTTTGTGTCCAATTTCTTTGCTTTTTTTTTTTTTCGCTTTATCTTGACTTTTCAAAGTCTTTTGCTCCAAGAAAAATTATTTCCTTTACCTTCTCTTGAGTTGTTCAAGTCCTGACTTCCATATAAGTTCTCCTTGCCTTTTTCTTCAATTTCTTCCAAATTTCTTTAGTTTTCTTTTCAATTTTCCCTACACAAAAATGGAGAATTAAATAATTAAATGTCACTTTGATAAATGTTTCCTCAGCCTTGTTAAGTAATAAGAAACAAACTGACTGCTGTGCGGATGAATTGACTAAGAGTTTCGATCAAGCAAAGTTGTGACTTGTGTTTCTTTCTTATTTTATTTCATCTTCTCTTTTTTTGGCGTACCACGTACAAAGCTGTGAAGGCAGCTCTAGGTATACTGTATATGGGGCTTAAAAAGAATTTTCAGTGCATCAGTGGTCCCAACTGCCTTATATTTTTCTATAAATGTAAAATAGTTCTTCTCTTCCAGAAAACATTGTCCGCACTTTTATCTTGTGATTCAGCGTACTTTATGTTATGCTGTTATACTATGCCAGGAACTGCAAAACTTAGGAGATGCTGTTGGCCATGAGAGCAAAGGACTTCCTGATGAAGTCATTTCCAGATTGCCCACTTTCAAATACAAAACAGGATTGTTCTCAAAGAAAAAGATAAAAGACGAGTAAGAATTTCATGATCATGTATTGTTGCAATGTTTTTCCAACTTGTCGCACCTTGTGTGCGTATCAAATAATCATATGATTTGCTCTATGGTAGTCCCTGTCACTCAGAAATGGCTTCCAACATCTAATTACTGGACAGGGTATAGGTGCTTTTAAATGGCTGTCAAAATTTTTGTCATCTATCATGCAAGCGAAAATTTTGGTCATCTATTACACAAAAATTTCTTTTCTTCAGATTCTTCATCTCTCTAAGTGTCAAGAATGAAAATTTATCCTTGCTTATATGGACATTGTGGTTGTTCAAACTCCAGGCTACTATAAAAACAATGGCAGTAAATCAGTCCATAAAACCGAGTTCACATCTGAACCAGAGCAAGTTCTGAATCGACTGCACTTTATACATTCATAGTTTAGTGGTAATGGACCAACACAAGTCTTTATTGCATCAATGTCTGTTATCCCATAGAGGATTCAATGGTATTTTAATGTGTCTGTATCTGCCATATGGAATGTGCCACTAGATTCCCCTCTGCTTTGGGAAAACGGAGCATATTCAATCAACTTGATAAACTTGGCTTGTTATCATTAATCTTGGACTTTTTGACATCAAATGATGCCTTGATTATTTCCTTTACTTTACTTGTATGATTAGGAACTTTTGCTTCCTGAAAATTTATGACAAGGGAGAATTTTCATGATTCCCTAAAGAGGACGGATCTTTTCTCCCACTTTCGATAGCATAGGGAGGTGATGAGGGAAATAAAGTAAGCAAATGCGTTAAAATGCTTCTGCCCAAGTGCTTGTTAATTCAGTAAACATTACACTACTGAGGTCGTTCAACTGGCCAATTATACTTACTTTCTAAATTGTGATATCCGTTGCCACATTCTGTCATTTGTAAGAGTGCAAAGATTGAAAGAATAGGAACGCTTCTTTTCGTGACCATTCAGTTAATAATTTTTCTTTTGGCACCTTCTCCTGTTTCTGTTTTGTTTTCCCTCATCGTTTCTGGTTTCCCGAAAAGCCCACAAGGATGGTAAGTTCATGTAATTTGTGTCCAAGTATATAGTAGATCCGGAGATTTCTGAGATAGGTACTTTGTATCAATTTTATGATCCTCACTTGTGGAATATCTTTAGGTGTGTGATATGTTGCTCTGGATACAAAAACGGTGCTCAGTTGATCACTTTGCCTTGTGCGCACTTGTATCATTCAGAATGCATTACGCGTTGGTTGAAAGAACAGAAGGTACAAAATTTCTCTCTCTTGTACTATACTCCTATCCTATTTCTGATTACACCTCTGTGACTGTTTCATCACCGGTGCAAGTAAAAGCAAGGTCTTGTAATTAAGTTAACGAAAGGAAATAGTTATAGGGCCTTCTCAAACAAGCTACACCTTTTTCATCTTCCTTCTACTTGAGCTCTTTCTTCCTAGAATTTGCAGTCTCACTCATGTATGCAGTGCCCTGCAATGGCTTGTCATCGGGTACTGAAGCCTCGTATAACATAACTATTTTACATTTTCTAATCTATTTCTTCCAATCCTCTCTCATCACATAGCTATGATTCAGAACAACTACTCCAACACTGAAGAATTCCACAAATCAAAAAATGCAAATGGTTTGCTTCCATGCAAAGTTGTAGTTAATTTACAGCTGAAAAATATTCTTGTGTACAGATTTCTCACCAAGGGTTGATTATTATGCAGTTTGTCATTCTCATCTATCGAGCTAATGCCATCTATATAACTAACGAATGCAGAAAAGCCAAGAATGCTTTGGCAAGCCAAAAGTTATGTTATAATCATGTAAACACGAAAAAGGCACACCTTAATAGTAATCTGTTGGAAAGCTTTGCCATGGAAGCAAGAATACTTTTTCTTAATGTAGAGGTCAGAGGTTTTGTTTCTTATATATGAGTATAATGATTCTCTATCTGTTTATCTTCTCCCTTTCTCTCACAGAATTGTCCGGTCTGTCAAGTGAACGTGCAAGTGACTGATCGGGAGTAGCTGACAAGGAAGCAAGAATGGCTAGTATCAAGTTGCTTGTATATACTAGTCATGGCCTAGATAATGAACTAGTTAGTTAGAGAGTACCATATCTACTTGTGAAGGAACTTTACATGCGTTTGCTTCTAATCTAACTATTTAAATAGTTTCTGGATATTGGTAACGAGAAAAGCAGTCACTTATAGCCTTTCCACATCCAAGGATTTGATTTCATTTCTGGTTTTATGACTTATAGGAAGTTCTGAAAAGGACTTAATTTGTTTAACTATACATAGACAACAGGGTTTATTGCTAAGTTTATTCAATTTCTGCTAAAACATACATGTATTAAATCTGGGAACTAAGTACACATGATGGATATGGAATAACCATGAAATCAGAATTGTATTATACCAAGAATATAACTGAGATAGTTGTTTATTATGTAAGAACAAAAATGCATAGATGAACAGAAAATGAAAAGCAAAATGAAAATCGAGGTTCAAGTTTGATTCAACTTCTTTAAAGGTTTAACGTCATGCTCTGGTGCTAACTTCCTAAAAGGTTTTAAGAGTTTGCACATGACGAATGGATATGTAATGCTCTACCACGTAATTGATCTTCTTCTAACATTAGGGCAGTAGCAAAATCAGCATCATAAAATATAGAAGTTATGAATTCAAGTTATTAACACAATTTTGTACATGAAGGGAGTTTCGTGCATTGAGTTGTTTTTATGACTACAAATAGATATGTTAACAGGCTTTTACATGTGAAAAACTTGTCGTAATTCAAGCTGAAATCTTCAAGTAATTTTACTTGCACTACGCTGTAACTTTTTCTTTTTTTATAATAATAGTTCGACGAACACCTAAATCTTACTAATTTAGCAAGATATTACTTTACTAATAAGTTAATTATCAATATGTTTTAGTTTTTTTGGCTTAGCAGTAAACACATTATATTTGTATACTTAATAAGATTTGATAAATTTAATTTATCATAGGAGTGACCAAATTAAAATTCAAAAATGCTATCTCCATACAGATTTAATGGGAATAAGACATTTAACTTAAACATTTTAATACTGGAACAGTTAGGTCCTCGAGTTTTTTTATTTTTTTTCCAATTTTTCCCTCTGTCTCTCTCTCTCTTGAAGGGTCCTTGAAACTAATTTCATTTCACTTATACCTGTTATAGGTAAAACAGTAATTAACACATTTAAAAATAGATAAATAAAAAAGATAAATGAGAAAACCAACCCCTAGCCAGTAGCTTCCCTCGCCCATCCTCACTTCCGAATTCTAAGGTATGTTTCACGGTGTCTATTTAAGTGCTTATAAATAATTAAAATAAAAATTCCTCTTATTAACCTTTTTATTTTAAATGCTCATGAGCATCTGAATAAGTACTACCACATACTTAGTAAACTCCCAAATAGAAATCCCGAATCGCAAGCCCAACCCGTGCACGTGGTGCTGGGTGTAAGCCTATGGAGTTGTGTTGTGTGCATAGTTTAGTGGTGTATGGTGTGTGCATGAGTGGCGCTTTGTGTGTGTGTGATGTTGTGTTGTTATTTTTGTTGTGTTCTTAGAATATGAAATGATACCTTTAAGCTATATGAAGATGCTAGGTGAATAAATTTTGAGCTTGATTTCAAGAAATATAGGAGAAGGATGACTTTCGTTAGTGTTATATTATTATTATCAATAGCCATTGTGTGACTCAACGAAGTAGTTAATATTATTAAATTTCAAAAAATTTTGAAAAATCTCTCAAGAGAAATAACTAAATGGAAAAATGGAAGACTTAAATGTCTTTATTCTCCATATTTAACCAACGGGTAAATTACATGAATGATCTCCTATCTTTTTCACCCGAAACAATCTTATTCCTTATTTTTCGTTTGTGACAAATTAATCATTTACATGACATAGTGTGTCGCCGTTAGTCTCGACTCAATTTTTTGTTAAAAATTCCATTAAATGTACTTGCACCTCACATAAATCGCAATTTGAAAAAAAGCAAAATTTTGCAATTAACGTGAGATGCACATGGCATTTAATGGGATTTTTTTAACATAAAATCGAACTGGGACTAACAATAATTTAGAGCTAGTTTAGCTTTCAGTTTGAAAATACCTTTTTGTAAAAAAAATTATTTTTGAAATGGACTTTTGGTGAAAATATGAAAGCATGTTTTTTTATTTTTGTATGAAGCGGACTTTTGTTAAATGAGATGATGCTTGGTTTTACATTTAAAAATAACTGTTGGTTATCTAAATTATTAAAAGAGACATTTTGATACTTTTAATAATAAACTATTATTTGCTCTATATAATATTATATTTTAACTTGTTTGAACAATTTCTAAGAAATTATAGTTTATTAAGTAATTATTAAATAAAATATATTTTAATTAATTTTACTTATTATTAAATTGATTTATTATTTTATTATTATTAATTTTAAACTTTTAAGTTTATTTTTATTTATTATATTTTATTATGTTTTAGTTATTAATTGTATTTCAAGAAATGTTAATAATTAGAATAATGAGGACACTTTTGTCTAAAAAGTCTTGAAAAATCCTTCCTGCAAACTGCAAAAGAAGAAGTTAAAATTTTTAACTTCTTCGTTTGAATTCAAAGCTCCGTCATTTTTTTTTCTCAGACCAACTTTTAAAATAAAAAATCAAACACCCTCAATTTTTTAGGATAGATTTTTAGATTGCAAAAGTCGCTCTCTAAAGGAAAAAAAAAAACTAAATTAGCTCTTAAACTTGTTAAATTAATTTGTCACAAATAAAAGATAAAAGGATAAGATGGTTGCGGTGACAAAGATAACGGATCATTCATATAATTTCCATTAACTAATTAAGTATATATTTAACATAAATTAACATCAAGATATTTTTAACTTTATTAAGACAAGTGCATCTATACCCGTGGACAATTTGGTGCGCTTTTGGAGTTTTGGTCCAAGCGACAAGCCGTCAAAATTTAACGACTAGATGCTCTCCTACGTTGACCCCGAGAAACAAAAAGGAATGGTTCTACATAATTAGACCATATCACTGAATTATGTATAAATATTTTTTTAATAACGAAAAACTCATGTTAGATAAGATTATAATATTATATTCACAAAAAAATTGTAAACTTTTGTGCCGCAGTTCTACGGGTGTATATTCCACCTCTAAAATATAAATTTAAATATTTGGTTCAATAAAGAGTAAGCAGGTAATATATAATTTTTTTCGTATTACAAATATAATTTCATATGTTAACGAGATACTTATTATTTTGCAAAAATTTAGTAAATTAGTTGTACAAGGCTCACTTATTAGATGCCAATAATGTCTCAATTCTAGATAACTTCATTTGTCTGGTTGTTGGATCTCTTAGATACAAATTTGAATCTCCCCTAGCCTCATAACAATAGGAAATTTAATGATATTGATTTCAGTTATCAACGGTTTCAACTTAACTCCTTGACCTTTTAGGGCCAGTTTGGTCTTTTGCTTTAGATAGACAAAGTAAATTTTTTACATTTTCAAAGTTCCAAAAAAAATATATATATACTTGATTTCAAAATTTAGTTTGGGTCAGAAGTCAAATGAGTTTTGTGTCTAAATTTTTTTTTTTTAACGTCTCCATTTTCATTCTCGCAACAAAATTTTAAAATATTTTTTGGACAAAAGCATCCTTATTATTTTAGAAATTATGGCAACTAATTTTGTATCTATTCTTTTCTTGGAGAAAAACCTCTTCTAGAGGCCTATTTGGATTAGTTTTTTTTTCTAGAAATGAGTCATTTTTTTCCTGAAAAAAGTTATATTGAAATTACAATAACTATTTAATTTGGCTTCCAAAAAAGTTGAAACTTTGAAAAAAACTCAAATACAGTTTTTTTTAAAAGTTAGAATTTTCAACTTATCAAAAAAAAATATTTTTGAAAAGCTGTTCAAAAAACATTTAGAAAAAACCAATTCAAACGGGCCCTAAGCCAAATATTAGATTGCTTGACGAGCATTTTACATTAAAGGACAAGTTTTGGGACACTTTATTATCCCTAATTATTTGTTGACCTACATATTGAAGTAGAAAGTTAATAACTTCTCATTTTAATTAAAAAAAAAGTGGAAATATTATTAAAGAAAGACAAAAGGATCGAATAAAGTCGAATGGGAATTGTTCAAACATAAATCTTCAGTAACCTATCTTCCACCAATTTTCATTAATGATAGTAATAATAACAAATTGCAATATGTTATGATAAAAATAATGCAAATATTTCATAATCATTAGATTACGAGTAAGATCTTAATATTGTTAAATAATAATCCAATTATAATATATCTATACTATATTATATAGAAGAATTCTTTGCAATATAACAATGACAAGTGTCGCATATGTAGCATTGTTAACATCTTTTTGCCATGTGGTGCTATTACATATTTAATTGTGAAAATCGTGTTTTATTTTAATGACATTTACATTAATTTTCTAATTTATTTTAATATTTACATATTATATTCCAAAATTATGACATGCAATCTGGATTGGTTGCAGATATATATAGTAATTCTCCAATTTGGTTGTTATCAAATCGTGACCTATTTTAATTGATATATATTTTTTATTTTAATCTTCTTCCCATATTTCTATATTGCTTTCTCTTAATAATTTTAATGTAAATCATTTTACCACATACTTTAATTATTCATATTTTGTTTTGTAATTTAACTCAAATATACATAATTTAATTATTTGAATCTATCCTTTTGTAATTGTTTAAAATAATAATGATACTTATTTCAACATAATGGCACTTATCTTAATTTTTAAAAAAAATGCTATGCATATAAAGTAACATTTTACTTTCCCGCGCATCGCACGGGTAATTGACTAGTATATATATATATATATATATATATTTATATATTATGATAATAGTCTCAGAGACAATTTGATTTCACCGAAACGAAATTCAGTGCAACACGAAGAAGTAAATGATGAAGATGTTGTCTATAACGCTATCATCTCTTTAGATTTTAAAGTCGCTTTGGGATATTACGCCAATAATCAAAGAAACCTTATTGGTTATAATTGAGATCAATCATGTTATATTTGAGCGTATTGAATGGACAGCAAACTAAGGGCTCGTTTGGTAATGCTGTCAAAAATTTTAAAAACGAAAACCAGAATCATAAATAAAAAACAGTCAACAACAATTAGAAACAAAAACTGTAAATACGTTTGGTTAAATTATAAAATCTATAAACAAAAACCAAAAACATGTTTGGTTGTCCATAGTTTACAAACTATTTTTGTCTCTTATTTTTCATTTTAGTATTTTATGTTAAATAAAACACCTGAAAATATTTGAAAATATTTTGTAAAAGAACAATGAGAATATTATAAAATTAATTTATTTTCTTTAAGATTATAATTTCAAAAAATAAGTTTAATTGTTTTGAGAATATATTTTTATTTTTAATTTTGAATTTGTTAAAATTTTCATTTATTATTTTATTAATTTATTTTTTAGAATGTTTCTAAAAATAATAAATTATTTTTAAAAAATATTTATAAAAATAATTATTTTTTAAAAATAATGTTAATTTTAATTCTTAAAATGTTTTTAATTTTCTAAAACTAATTATAATTTATTAAAATATTTTTAAAAATAAATTTAATTTATCAAAATAATTTTTAAATGTATTTTTATTTATCAAAATTATTTTAATTTGCAAAATTATTTTTAAAAAATGTTTATAAATTAAAATTATTTTCAAAATATTTTTAATTTATTGAAAATAATTTTAAAATATTTTTTTATTTATTCAAAATATTTTTCAAAATATTTTTTATTTATTAAATTATTTTTTCAAAATATTTTTAATTATTTTTTGAAAATTTATTTTTATAAAATTAATTTAATTTTTAAAAATATTTTCTAAAATATTTTTAAAAAATAAATTTTTAAAAAAAATTTTAATTTTTTTTTATTTTAATAATTATTTTTCAAAAAAATTAATGAGTTTATATTAACTTTGAAAAAATAATTCTAAAAAGTATTCAACACAAAGTGAATAAAAGTTTTGCAAACCTGTTGCCACAACCTGAGAAAATCACTTTTTCTTGTTTATCAAAATTGCAAAAACAGGTTGTTGATTTTTGTTTCTGTTGTTGATTTTTGTTTTTCCAGAAAACAAAAACAAAAACAAACGAACTGATTTTCAGATTTTGATAAACAAAAATAGAAAATCGAAAACAGCAACGATACCAAACGAGCCCTAAGTTATAGATTGGTGGACTAAACACTTTGTTTATAATAAGTTAACTACTTTTCAAATATCCCCTCTTCAATTTGTTAGAGGAGCTTTTTATAAACAATTTGTATCTCAAGGAGGGGGATAAACTTTGCTCTCTAACTCAAATTTTGTTAAGTGCAAGTTTGAATTGATTTCTTTTTTATTTGGAGAGAGAGAAAAAAAAAAAAAAAGAGAAACGAGTTTCGTAACCCCTTAGATCAACCCGTAGACGATAACTAGACCTACCGAGTAAGGCATTTTCGCCCTGTAAGTCAACCAATGAAATCCCTCCACGTAACCCGTCAAAACCCGGCGACCTCGCGTCGCCACCGCAGGATCTATGAAAACCGTACGCAAACCTATTCTTCTCCAGACACGTGCCCCCTTTTTCCCACCGCCTATAGCCGGTATCTATAGGTTTCTTGACTGGCATTAGCCGGTCACTCCCCTCTCCCATTCCCGCTAGGTATATAATAAACCCGATCAAAACTCTCTCTCTCTCTGAGCTTGCTCTTTACAGGTGCGTATATAATATTTATAATCTGTATTTATATATTTAATTTATTTACTTATAATTTATTTATTTCATTTTTTGAGCTAAATTTTATTTTCTCTTACTTTTTAATTTATGTTTATATGTTAGTTACTTATTTGTTCACACTTAAACTGTCGCAGTTTGTCATTTTTTGGTGCAATTATTTCGTGTTTAATGTTATCTTTTGATCTTTGAATATAGTTCGTTATCGAGATTGAAATTGATGTTAATTAGAAGCTTAATATGAGGCTTAATGTGATTTGCAGCTTTGATCAGTGAGCTAATCGAGTATTTTTTCAGTTCAATTGCTTTTTCGATGTGTTTGAGTTAAGCGCCAATTTCAATTTTCATTGTGTTTAATTTTTATTTTTTACTTAATTAGTCGATTTAGTGTTATTATATTCGGAATTGAATAAAGTTGTTAGCTTTACTGAAGAACGAAGTTTTCAGGCTTTAGTTCCCAGTTGGTCTCCGAAAAATTAGGGTTTTTTAAGGGGGGCAGTAAGGGATTTTTGGTTGGTTTGGACTTAGTAATGCACTAATGATGCAATTGTTGTCCGTTTCGGGTTCTCGTGTTGCTAGTCAGTAGTTGTGTGCATGGCTGGTTTTAATTTGTTTGGCCGCTAACTTCTTGTTCTTGGTCATTTTAGTTTTATTCAACTGCAATCAATCATCAGCAACTCCCAGGTTTTGAACATTGGAATAATTGTATCTCACTGGAAGCAATAGATTTGGTTATTTGTTTTGGCTGCAAGGGACTTCTCTGACAGACATTAAATTTTTTCGTGCTGTATGCCATTACTGTGTGGAGGGACTTGGAGGCTTATTTGGAGGGGTGTATATGAGGTTAAGCTTAGAGGTGATGTTGAAGTAGGTGGTGAGTGTATTGCTCTACCTTAAAAAGGGTCTGGCACTGGAGGGCTATTTTGATCCCAGCCACCAGAAAACGGTGCCTTCTATGGAATGGCACATTCTTCTTCAGGTTCTGGCATTTATTTCCAAGGAGATGGGCAATCCCAAGTTGGAGGGAACTCTAACTTGACTCCGTCTTTTGGAAGCTCATCAAATTCAATGCCTGGAGGCGCACATCCGAATCTGGCTCCAGGAGTTGGTGATGTTAATAACATTGTTTTGAATAGTGTTGCAAGCTCAGCTCAAAGTGTGGGTGCAAGTTCATTAGTAACAGATGCTAACTCGGGACTTTCAAGGGGCCCCCATCTCCAAAGAAGTGCCAGCATTAATGATGTTTATATGCGCTTGCCTGCATCACCCATGTCATTTTCATCGAACAATATTAGCATCTCTGGCTCTTCGGTCATGGATGGGGCCTCAGTGGTGCAGCAGAACTCCAACCAAGATCCAAGCTCTCAACAGGTGCAAGAAAATCAGCAGCATCAAGGAGCTTCAAGTGCCACATCACGGATAGGACAAGTTCAGGTTCCTAACGGTCCAAGGATTGCTGGATCCTTCATGCAGGACCCTGGCAATATGTCTCAGTTGCAAAAGAAACCTCGCTTGGATACCAAGCAGGAGGATATTCTACAACAGCAGGTCCTCCTGCAACAAATGCTGCAAAGACAGGACTCTATGCACTTGCAGAACCCCAATCCTCACTTGCAAGCATTGATTCAACAGCAGAGGCTAAGGCAACAGCAACAACTGCTGCTCCAGTCCGTGCCTCCGATGCAGCGTGCTCAATTATTTCAGCAACAGCAGCAGCAGCTGCAAATGAGGCAACAGCTTCAACAGCAAGGAGCCCAGCCTATATCTGCTGTGAAGCGACCGTACGATGGTGGTGTATGTTCCCGTAAACTAATGCAATATTTGTATCATCAGCGGCAACGACCTCCTGTGAGTAGATCATTATTTAATATTTTATCAGATGTAATTTATTTTCCTTCAGGCACATTATCCTGAAATGCTTGTGGACAAATTTATGCTTTTTGGGCATAAATATAAATTTAATCCCCCATTCTGCACTTCTCATTTTGTTAGGAGAACTCCATTGCCTATTGGAGGAAGTTTGTCGCAGAGTATTACGCACCACGTGCAAAGAAAAGATGGTGCCTATCATTGTATGACGATGTTGGCCAGAATTCCCTTGGAGTATTTCCGCAGGCAGCCATGGTAAATCTCCTCTCCCCTTTTTCAAGTTTTCATTCCTCTGCTGAAGATGCTAAATTCAACTTAGACATCCCATGTATATCCTAAAAACTCTACAATGTACTCTTAGTGTCTTCCCTTGTATCCTGTTGGTGTATTATTTTGAGGTTTCTTGTTTTATTCTGGGTTGAATTGCATTGCATTGGGAAAGTACTTCTTCAAATGTCTGTAATAGTTTAACAAGTATCTTAGATCAGATCTACTGGGTTAAGGAGCTCTTCTGGTCAATATATTAATATGGATGTTGACCATTGGAGAAACACTTTTTCACTTGCCACTGCAGCCACTCCCAAAACGGGACTCTTTGCTGTAGCCATATGACCCTGCTTCTATTCTCTAACATAAATATGCAAGAGCACATATAATCCTGACATGATTTGCTTGGGTCTTTTCTAGCAGCTTATTTTGTGTTGTTGTCACCTTGCTTTCCTTTTTGGCCAGGATGCGTGGCACTGTGACATATGTGGCTCGAGATCTGGAAGGGGATTTGGTAAGGCAGGAAGTAGACACTGAACCTTTACTTTTTCATCTTGCCAGCATTTTTAGATCAAGTGTTCCTTTTCTTTTCTGAGCTAATCTCTAGATGCGTAAATCCTTGTTTCATGAACTTTTGCCCTGCTTTATATCACTTTTATTTCTCTAAATTGTATAAGGCCAATAAGTAATATCTTTATTGGAGAAGTTGAATCCTTGTAGGACAGATTGGATTCAGTTGTAGCAGAACTATATGCTAAACATGCTCATGTAATTGAGCAATCACTTGAATGGTGAGCAATCACTTGATTAGTGCTTCAGTATATGGCTCAATGCAAAGATTTCTCTTGAGTTTTTCCTGGAGTCATTACGACATTTCTGATTGAGAAGATCATGAGATTTGGTGTCATGCTGTGATAGTTTGGCAACAAACCAATGGCACTTGAGCACTAGAGGAGACGCACTGCCGTGTAATTTAGTGATGACTTGGTTAATGCTATATTAAACCCAAAACAATTGGGCACTTGTAATACTTATTGGGAATTAAATAAGGATGTAAAATCCAATAATCTCAGCAATCGAAGTGCAGAATAAGAAAGAGAATGAGATATGATACTCTTTATGGAATTGATATTGTAGGGCAACCTGGTGCAAATATCTCCATCTTTTCCTATCTGTATGTGTATGAGCCTCCATTATGCTGGAGGGGAAGGATGAAATTATTTGAAGCATTTACTTCGTGATTAAGTTGCTTGCTGTGTGAATAATTTTCATCAGCATTTACCTTGATTGTGGAGGTTCAAGATGGTTACCATATTACTTTTGGTTGGAGTTCAGTTAATTGTGTTTCTGACTCAATTTATGTTTTCTTCTGGTGCTTTTGACAGAGGCAACTTTTGAAGTACTTCCAAGGCTTAATGAAATAAAATTTGGCAGCGGTGTCATCGATGAACTTCTATTTCTGGATTTGCCTCGTGAATGCAGATTTCCTTCAGGAAAGATGATGTTGGAGTATGGGAAGGCAGTTCAAGAAAGTGTTTATGAACAACTTCGAGTTGTTCGTGAGGGTCAACTTCGCATATTTTTTAATCCTGATCTAAAGGTAAAGTCGAGATGTGGTAATGGTACTCACATGTTTACTTGTTTATTTTTCTTTGTGCAATTTGGTCATAACTCTGTTTTGTCTCCTTTTCAGATATTAACTTGGGAATTTTGTGCGAGGCGTCATGAAGAGCTTCTTCCTCGTAAAATTGTTGCACCACAGGTCTGAATTTGGATTGTTGATGGACTCTAGCTTGTCATTGCTGATAGAGAATCTGCAGTTCTGTATTTCAACCTTTTTTTTGGTTCAATATGTTGTTTCTTCATTACTTCTGTTCTAGACCTAGTGTCCACCTTTTGTTTTCGGTATTTCCCATATTGAGAGGAACCACTTCCCCTGAAGTGTGGGTTCCATCTTTCGAAATAATAAGCTACTATATGAAATATCACTTCTTTTAGAGGTGCCTCAACTATTGACTGTCGAAAAATTGACTTGTATTCCCACTTCATAATCAAGTCAGAGTTTGGTGTTTTATATTGTCAACTGTATGCTGGTACTGCTAGACAAGCCATAAGTATACATTGGATCTGGAAAGTGGGAGCATGAAACACTGTTTCTCCACATGTATTAGTGTTATAGCCTATAGGTGTCTTCCAGAGCTGATAATTTTATCTATGGAAGCATCAATATGCAGTAGTGAAGAATATAATACCGGCATGTCCCTGTCAAACACAGAGCAGTTTACATCGGATCATTTATGTCTATTTTACAATAGATCTGATCATTTAGGTTTCTGTATGTTTTATTAGGTGATGAAAACCAGAACAGCAGCTTGGTATATGAATATATATCTTTGTTCTTGTGTATTCTGCTTGACCCTTGATGCAGCATAAGTGTGCACTGCTGAAGTTAAATGTTTGATTTCATGTGGAGATTTGGCATCCTCCTTTTTTCATTTTCATTTTTTAAATTTTAGTAATTATGACTAATAGTAGTTTTAGAATGAAAATAATCTTTAATTTTATTTCGCATGAACTGCTTCTTTCTTTTTTTTTTTTTAATTTTAAATAAAACTTGTTATATTTTCAGAGTCCAGAGGTAATTAGAGATCCCTTTATTTACTAAAATTTCTTTGTTTGTTGTCTATAGCGCTGTAGTTATTTAAATATATTTGACTCTAACTAGGATTTCTAGTTGTACTAGAAAGTCTATAGTCAATACTCTCTCTTGTTTTGATCTCGTATGGCTAAATGCTAAATAGTTAATTAGTACTATATTCCCCGCAGCAACCTACAAATAAGAGTGCTGAAGTATGAATTTTGGCCTAGAAAGAGAGCTGCATGAAAAAAGAGAACTATTTAGACTCACATGTCCCTTTTTGGTAGATGTTGTAAGAGAGAGATTGATTTCTCAGTGAGTGTAGAGATATTTATTTGAGTGTAGGATTCTATGGGTTTTGAGATGTCGAGTGACTAGAGCTCATAAAGAGACTGGCAGAGCTGTTGAGTTTCTGTATGGATGACATGTTGGGCATGGATTTTGTTATCAAGTCTCCTCATCCTTTCTAATGAGATATGGTTAATAGGATATTGAAATATTATCTTCTAACTGAAAATAATTTTCCTCCAAGGTCATGTTCTAGCGTGTTCCAGCTATATTTCTAGCTTGTCTTGGTTCAAGTGCATCTGAAGCTGTATTTATGATGGTGTCCTATGAGTAAAACTGAAATATGACTACCACTTGTTATTAGCTCAGTCTTAATAGTAGATTTCCCTGGGGAACCCTAGGGTAGGAAGATAAAAAAGAGTGGATTTAACCATCAACTCATAGTTTGTTCAACACTAATCTTGGCTTTACTTTGTAATTGTTACTCAACTAGATTATGGCATATATATGTATTATTGGCAACTGAATTTATAAAAATGAGATTTTGGCAGGTTAATCAGTTGCTACAGGTGGCCCAGAAATGGCAAAGCACAATGTCTGAAAATGGTCCTGATGGTGCTTCTCAGCAGGATCTACAGACAAACAGCAACATGTAAGCAAGGATTTCATTAATATCAAATGCAGCAAATTCCATACCTGTGATGTATTGCTTTGTGTCAATTATCATTTTCCTCATGCCAGTTGCTGTGTTCTATAAATGTTACATATTTCTAAACCATTGAACTGTTATCATAATGTTCTGAATGTTTGTATGCTCTCCAAGAGTTGGTGTGCTTACTTTCCAATTGGTGGTTTAATTTTGTTATGATCTGCTTGGTTTAATTTTGTTATGATCTGCTTATATATGACACACTGTAAGCGCTACTAAAATGTTGCATGTCGTACGGTTGTATAAGGATGCAAAAGTTAGTTTTATGCTTGTATTTGTTAATCGCTATACAATATGGCCATTCTTAATTATTTAGCATCTGCTCATACTTTATTTGTTCATGAATTCTAGTCTAGTCCTCTAGATGACTGATGAGTAGATTTATTTCAAGTTTGATGGGTAATTACTTATGCCTCCCTTGTAGCTATGTGTCAGCTTCAGATATAGAGTAACTGTTCAGGGGAATCACTATGGTAATATCTGCTGAGAATAACTTTGTGTAGAAAAATTGCTCTAGTTTGTGCCCGTATGCACTGGAAGGGTTAAAAGGAGACACATCATTTTAGATTCTGATGATAGATTTGAGTTATTTTGGCAGGCTTCTGGTATTGATTGAGAGTCAATTTTTCAAGGTTACCAGTTGCTTCCTTTTCTTGCTGAAACTGAGTATCTTTAAGTTGTGTAATTGAAGGAACTTTGGAAAGTTGTTCTTTACTATTCACTTGTCAAAAGGAAGTTGACCTTTCTTGATGTAAAACAGTGTTTCCATCTCCGTACGAAAGTGCAGTTGGTCACTCTTGCTACATGACCAAGGTGGCTAGATGGCTTTTTCTCTTTTTCTTTTCTAATTTAAGAACTTAGAGGGAGTAGTATTTTCCAATATTATAGGCAGATAATTTATCAATTTTGGGTGTGCAAACGTGGTGATTTGCCTTTTCCCAGTGATTGCCACTTTCTCTGCTTCATAGTGAAACTGGGGTTACCTTGTGTTAGTTCAATCAGCAATTTCAGGAAGTAAGCTTACTTTTCTGTGGATGATGCACATACAAGTGAAACAATGCCCCCCTTCTTTATAATTACTTCACAGTTTGTTCAAATCTTGCTGCCTATTCTTTGATGCTTCCTAATCAAATCATAACCATAATTCTTTGTCTGTGTGGCAGTAATGAACTTAACTTCTTAAATTTGCAGGGTTGTAACAGCTGGTCGTCAGCTTGCGAGGAGTTTAGAGTTGCAATCACTTAATGATTTGGGATTTTCCAAAAGATATGTACACTGTTTACAGGCACGTAATAAGCTCTCGCAATTTGTAGTATGTAACTGCTTCACCTTATCCTAAATCTTTTCCGAGCTTTATCTTTTCATCTTATGCAACCCGTGCAGATAGCTGAGGTTGTCAATAGCATGAAAGATTTGATGGACTTCTGCAAAGAGCACAAAGTTGGACCTATAGGTAATGGTTTTTTTTTCTATTGCTTGTTTCTTTTGACATAGATGTGGTTGGGCTTAGCATACAATCCTGTCAAATGTGCTTAAATGCAAAGTTGACATGTATGGTGATTGACAAAAGCATTGCTTATTTTGCTTGTGAATACTTCTCAGCCTATATTTTACTGCACCTCTCCCTAGCTTATTTATTAGGTGTTTATAAGAATCAATATTGCTTGGTATTCATATTCATAAGCTAATGGCACTCCATCCTAGAGGTGTCAGACACGTATTGCTTTGTTTTAGTGCTCATCTGATATTGAACTTAATTTGCAGAGGGCTTAAAGAATTATCCACGGCATGCCCCAGCAGCCAAGCTCCAGACGCGGGAAATGGAGCAGGTGGGAGGTATTCAGGGCCTGCCCACTGATCGGAACACACTTAATAAGCTAATGGCACTCCATCCTGGACTTAACAGCCAAATGAGCAATAATCAGCAGGCAGTTGGTCGAGGAGCATTAAGCGGTTCAGCACAAGCTGCTCTTGCATTGACGAAATATCAAAATCTGCTGATGAGGCAGAACTCCACGGACTCAAACTCCAATTCAGGTCAACAGGAGGCATCTTCTTCACTCAATAACACCAGCCCGAATCCATCTTCGGCATTCCAAGGGGCCAGCGGTATAATGCAGGGAAGCTTACAGAACACACCTGTCAGTGGTTTCTCAAGTACACATCTGCCTGCCCAACAGCAAGAACAACAGCGCTTACTGAGTAGTAATGGCTTACTTAAGCAAAACCCCCAAACCTCTCAAGGCAGCCAAGCTTTACAACAACAGATGATTCAGCAACTACTGCAGGATATGAACAATAACAATAGCGGTAGAAGTGGGGTTCAACAACAATCCCTTTCTGGTCAAGGTGCAGGTGGGAGTATGCCAAGGGATGGGCATGGTTTTGGCAACAATACTCCAGCAGCAACTGCAGCGACGACAAATGGACCGGGAAATGCGATTGGACCTACACCGAGCAGAAGCAACAGTTTTAAAGCTGCTTCAAACAGCGAGTCTTCAGCAGGTGCTAGCAACGTTGGGTTCAGCCTAAAAGCACCAGATTTGCCACATAATCTTCAACTTCCAGACGACATATTACCAGATATAGCCCATGAGTTTGCAGAAAATGGGTTCTTTAACAGTGATCTTGACGACAACATGAATTTCGGCTGGAAGGCATGACTTAACATATTTTTCTTTTGTTGTCATCATTCTTAGGCCTGTGTTTTAGCACATATTGTTGTACAGGTTTGGACTTGCATTCCAGCTAACGATTTGTCTTCGTTGTTTTCTGGCATTGTGATGTTTTTTCGTGACGCCAAAGTACATTTAGGTCTAGCAGTTGTTGTTACTTGTTTTCTTTTTTTCGTTTTTTTTCGTTTTCTCATTTTCCATTCACTCGTCAGAGTTCAATCCTCAGAGTCTTTATCGCAAGTGTAATCACATCATATATGAGCTTACAGCGCAACACTCCTTTTGATATGATATCCTTGCCTTCCATCCCAGGGGTTGCGTGTGATTTTCTGTAGTGTAAGGCTGCAGATTTTCATCTGTTCGTGACCGTTTAACGATGGTGAGTTCACAATGTACTATGATGGAATAATTTGGACGGTTACTTTTTTTTTTTAACTGACGTTAGTTATATTTCACGAGGGGATTCGAACTTCACTCATGCAGTCATGTGCTGTCTGGTTGTTCAATGTTGTTTGTCATTCTACGCCAAAAGTATGCTTCCCACAAGCTACAAGAGAAAAATATTCTAAGAGTTTTGTAATATAGATTTGTGTCCAAAATGGAAGTATTCTAACTCACCCGCGGCGTTTCTTCAGTTTATTTTCTCAATATGACTTCTATGTATTTTTTTTGTTAAATATTCAAATAATTTGAGATGTCGGGTGTGGAAAGATGATCAATAACGAAAAAGTAATGGTGTAAACATTACTTAATTATTTTATCGCCGGTAAGAGTCTTGGTAACTTTTATGAGAGAATTCAAACTACCATGTGGGGTTTTGTATTAATGGACAGTTACACTAGGAAGCATAGAGAAATAGACCTCGTTAGTAATGGTGGATGGCCAAGGCGTATTATGTGGTAATCCTCTTACACGACGTCTCGTCCCCTTTGTCTTGTTCCAGGAGTGCAACAAGAGGTACGAAGGATCCAGTCACTTTTTTAGTCCTTTGAGCTTTATATCTTGTTCTCCAATGACAATTAAAATAAGTACCTGTTTGAATTGGTTTCTTTTTTTTTTTTTTTTTAAAATGAAAATAGACTTTTCTTTACACATTTTTTCTACAACAAGTAATTAGATTGACTTAAAAAAATGTTAAGATTCTAAAAATAATTTAAATTTGACTTTTTTAAAGATTTTTTTTTAAAAAAAAAACTTCCCGAAAAAAACACTCCTTTTCAAAAATTATTAAAAAAAAAAAAAACAATTTAGGGAAAAAAAAGACTAATCAGAAAATAGATTAACATTTTGAGCACCAACAAGGAAGAAAATAAATATTAATAACAAAGAGACATGAACTAGCAGAAGAAGCTGAGCAAAATGAGGAGGAGCAGTTGTGCTGCTGCTGCTGTCTCACTGCGACCGTTACTTCCGTTAAACCGTTTCCTCCATAAATCATATCTTATCCGAACCCAACAACAACAATTGCAAAAAACAAACACCAAAACTTTGAGTAGCATCATCATACGTTGTCGTAGTAGTAGTAGTAGTAGTAGTAGTAATGGTGGTGGTCAGCAAGATTCTTCCCCATCACCATCCCAACAGCAGCAGCTCAACCTCTCCGTTCTCCGCTTCACCTTCGGTATTTTCTCAAGATTCTTCTCCCCTTTATATATGCGTGTGTCAAAGTATGTATGTTTATATTTGAATTGGATTCTATGCTTATCTAATCTCGTGCTAGCGCATAGCACAAGTTTCGTGAACCATCCTGCACTGTTTTTACATATTTATTATACTCGAGAGAGAACAAAATTAATATTAGAATTTTTATTTGTTATTATTATTATTATTATTATTATTATTATTATTATTATTATTATATTTTTTTTTTTGGGTTTGGGTAATGCACGAAGGGATACCTGGTTTGGATGAATCATACTTGCCGAGATGGATAGGGTACGCATTTGGGTCGCTTTTGTTGTTGAATCACTTTGTGGGTTCGGATTCATCTGCCATTGCCCCTGCTCAGCTTGTGAGTTGTTTCTTTTCGATCAATTTTCATTTCGTAATTTTTTGGAGAAAATTTCGGATTCTTGAGTTAGTTAACCTTTTCCCTATAAATATTTTCTTAATTCCCGAATTGTCTCTTTTGTTATTTTCTGTCAAAATTGTGATAAAGAATGAAAATTTTCAGTTGAAGAAATATTTTAAACACCACATGACAGTCACTTTGTTCGTTTGCATTTGATGGTTATAGAATGAAAAAGTATAAGAAAGGAAACTTGGAGTACTCTTTTGGGTACTCAGAATGCACTTGCATGATGAATTTTTCGCTACATTTGATTGTATGCAATGCAAAGTAGAGCAAAACTTTAAACTGAGTAAAGCGATGTGACTTAAGTAATACAAAAGACTAACTTGGGATTCTGAATAAACAATGGGGACTAATAGTCAAATTTCTCCTTTCCTCTTTCTCTTTCTCTTTCTTTCTCTTTCTCTAATTAGTAAATTTATCCGCGTTAAGGATAAAGCGATAAAAATCACGGTTAATTTGTTTTCATTTGGTTCCGTTGTGTTAAATAGAGGACTGAGATACTGGGGCTGTCTTTGGCTGCATTTTCTGTCTTAATTCCCTACCTCGGCAAATTTCTCAGGGTAAGTTTTCGCTTAACCTTTGTTGATATTTAGTTGGATATTTATGTTAATGTCAATTTATATGTGAAATTGTAGTGACCCTGAAATCTTGACTACTGATAGACCAGACTGAAAGGAGAAATGCCTAGTACTAAGGCTTTGGCTTTTTAGTATCAACTTGAATCACAAAGGACTCCCCACCCTCTCCGTATCCTAATGATCGTAATTAGCAGTGCTCAAGTTTACAAAATCCTTCTTGTTAATTGTTCCGGCTGTAGACATGTTCTGATAAAAAAGAAACTTTGTTTATGCTATATTACAATGTCAGCCTCAACTCTTTCTTTAAGAATTGCATTTCTTGGAAGTAATTGCAGGGTGCTACTCCTGTCACTGAGAAAAATGTTCCTGAAGGTGCTCAGCAAATCTTTATAATGTCTCCAAATATATCGGATGCTCTAAAAGAGGATTTGGCCTGGGGAACATACATTCTGTTGCGCAATACAAACACCGTATCAATGGTATGTTGCAAGCCAAATTGTTCTTCTCTGTTGCAGTCAAACAGTACATTTGTGAAGTAGTAATTTTTTTTTCTCCAGCTCATCTCAATTCAAGATGCATTATGTGTTCGTGGCTATTGGAATATCGCCAATGATATATCAAAAGATCAAGCATTAGAGTGCTTCAACAAACAGATTCAACAGATTGGCCTCTCTAATTTGGAGGACACACTTTATTTTCCTCGGGCCACAGGTATAGTTTTGGCATAAGTTCCAGTCTTGAGTTGCTCTCTCTATACTTTTGTGGTTTATACATTTTCAGATAAAGGTGTCTAGGATACATGGTATTTCTGTCTTCCTAATTGTTGTGAGATGTTAGATTATGGCATGATGCTTTCTGGTTTTGCCAGAGCATTCCAGATAGTACTTTCAATATCTCTATCCTAACAGTTGTTATCTACAAGTCTGCCAACTTATTAATTTAAAATTTTAATAGCTATGATTGTTTATATATATATTCCTCATTTCTAGTTTGTTCTTGAAGAGTTAAGCCACCAGTCATTGCTAAATCGCACATATGCTGTAACCAAATGAAGTTTTCTTGCACTTTGGAGGAGTTAGCAAAAATGATTACATGGTAGACCAATATATTTTACCAGTATGTATGGATTTCTCAGATTCTGAACTACGAGAGATGCTACCTAAGGGGACGCGTTCTCTCCTTGTCCAGCCACTGCGGGAAATTGCAGATCTGAGTTCTGAAGGAAAGGAAAGGAATGAAGGTTATCTCCTCTTGGCATCCACTACTGACTATGCATATAGTGAAAAAGATATAGCCTGGATAGGAGCCATCGCTAACAAATTTCGAGGTAAGATCACCCATGCAAATTCTAGTGTGTCTAAGTTGTTTGTCAGCGTGCTATTTATTTGATAAGCTTGTCATATTTCTGATATCTTCTTTCCTTTGTCTAAATAGTCAGTGCGTGCTTGGTTATATACATGTAGTGGGACCATGTTCCTATCATAGTCATTCACAATGTTGTTGCAAACTTCTTTGTTTAATATTTTGATGATTATCCGTTGCGCTGTGCAAATTGTATTCCTAACTTTGTTTCTAGAAGTTGAACTCTAGCTAGTTTCTTTTTCAAGTTTGACCAACCAAAGGATGATACATATCCATTTGAATGGGAGGAAAAAAAAAAGTTTAATCTGCAAGAGAACTTGTTGGTTTGTTTCCTAAACATGTAATTTAGTGACTCAGGATATCGGGCAGGCATTTTTCCCTGCATGATTTTTCAAATGTTGAGGTTTGTTTGCTAATCACTAACAATATACAAGAAGCTTCCTCTTCACACGCGAAGTTTGGGTGAAAAAAGTTTCATGTTTGTTGTGCTTAATAACAATATTAAATTGCCAGGAAGGGTCTCCATCTGCTACTGCCATCCTAATTCTTGGAATGAGGACAATGTCGTAGCCTCTGGAATTCATCTGGTTCTTTTCCAATTATTATCTCATTTTTGAGGAGCTAATTTTTAGTTTTAACAAAAATAAATTAAATTATTAATCCAAAACTGAAAAAGATTTAAATAACTTGATAGAATAAGAATGTTGGCATATAACAAAGGCAAATGGTAATAAATATTAACATTACTTGGTTTTCCATGGCAAGGAAAGAAAATCATAGGCCATTGATGAAACTGTTGAAGTTGAAGTAGATCGCGCAGCAATAGTTAGGGCAAAAATCAACACCCATTGCTCAACATTCAATATTAATCTTTAACTGCATTAGTAAACAATATGTTGTCTTTGCTCTCTTTCCTCCTTGATTGAATAGTTCTTCATAATATTATACATTTTAGTTTCGCGACACACCAATACATCTAAAATGTTAGTCGTTTCTCTGGCTACTCTGTTGGGTTACCATATAAATTTAATTGCAAAACTGAACTATACAATCATGGTTCACTTGTTCTCATCATACGAGACAACTGATTACATGTTCTGATGGACAGATCTTTAGCATAAGTTCTTCCTGTTCTCCAAGTTTTGGGAAGTAACGTTCTCTTTCATCCCTCTCTGTACAGGATCCCATGGCGTTTGATAGGGTCCCCCAGCTCAAGGGATTTTCGATGACAAAAGCCTACAGGTTGCACAAAAGTTTCTCCAGGCAATTCACCGGATACTGAAACAGAGAAAAGAATGGACAAATATCTCTTACAAGGCAAAAGCAAAACTAGTCAAGAGATTAAGATTAGCACAATTTCTCCGGGTATCATCTTTAGCCTCACAAAACCTCTCTGATGGCCCGGATTAGACGCTGCCTGAGACATTGAACATCAATAATATCATGCTTGAGTGTGTAAACCTGCAGTTTGCATTGCAGCCATTACGGATGAAGTATCGTATTGGATAAACTGAAGAAACCACTCCTTGCATGGCCTGGAGAATTAACTGCTGTATTATATGGCATTCCTGGAAGAACCACCACGCTGTAAACTCTCTAATGGCAAGGCACAATTATATAATTTAGAAGTTTAAAAGTTTCTATACGAGAGACAATTGTATTCTTTAACACGCATCAATATCGTGATCATTTTTGTTTACCAAATTACTTAATATATACATGTCAATTGGAACGATGAACCCCATAAAATATTACTTGCTCATTGTTCTCCTATTTGTTCAATTAATATGAAGCAGTTGGTTTTCTGTTTATCCCCTTAGACTCTTCTTCCTTCCTGGAAGGCATGGCTCAAAAATTTTATTTTATTTTCACAAGAAAGCAAACTACGGCCATAATTTTTTTTTTCTAGTGAGAGTCATGGTATGTAATTTGATTCAACAACTTTTTTTTGTTTTATTTTATTTTTCAGTTCACAAGGAAGCAAACAAGGGTCCGTGATTTTCTTTTTGTTTCTTCCGGTGAGAGTTATGATATATATGCTCTGTTTGTTATAATCTGATTTTAATATGCTTATTCTATTAAAATGAGGGTACATTTTACAAGATTTAAGAAATCTTATTATGCATTCTATGAAAATTCAAAACAAAATCATATTTTCTATCTTATAAGAAATAAGCAATCTATCCTATCTTATTTTTTACCATTATAAAATACATGGTGCATATGATAAAATATATTAAATTTTATAAAATATCTCCAAATTTCAATAGAATAAGTATCTTAAAATAAGATCATTCCAAACACACGTATAGTTTCACGACCCTATAACTTACTTTAAACCAAAAATATGTATAATATTTAGATACTACTAGTGTGTGGGACTCTGGCCCCTCAAAGCTACCTACTGTGTCCGTCAGTGGTAACGGAGTCATATTTGTGTCCTATTAACTTCTCGATAGACATAATTAACTTGAAATTTTTAGAGTGGTGCAAAAAGTGAGTGGAATTTTACTTGTCATATTCTGGTATCGTATGATCGTTGAATTGACATTTCGCTTCCGACCACACACCATAAAGAAAAAAAAAAAAATAATAATAATAAAAATATGTAAAACACCTTTTTTGTGCTCGTCACCAACCACGAGTTTTATGCACAGGAATGTAGCGGACAGAATTAAACAGAAAAGTGGAATTTTCATCAGTTTCTCCAAGGTCCATTTGTTGATATACAATGTTAAGCATATAAGAGAAAGGACAAGGAACAGAGGAAGCCAAGGTATATTTAGACTGGATCCAACTTTGATCTGGGTCCATTTTATAGTTCATGGACTTGCCTTGTGTCCCCTATTAAAATGAATGGGTGGGCCATTTCATGCATGAAGTATGTGTACACACACACACACATATATATATACATTATATATATTATCATTTTGATAACGGGGTACTTTCTATGCTAATTTTTCTTGATATAGTATCCCGTACCTGCATACTACATTATTCATGCATTTAAAAAGCAAACAAAACGGGTTAGGAACTCGATACGGGATCCGTCATTTTCTTAATCTTACCTATAACGAGAGTTTTATATATCAAATAATTTTTGCAGGTTAATAATCTCCTTTTAGCGATTAAAAAGGGTTATATGAGGTTACCGGTCATGGATGTTTGAATCCAGTTATTATATGTGGTGTAGCAATTACATGACAAATTGATGAATTTATTATTAGTTTATTACGCTCAACTTATGACAGCTGGCTTGTACCAATGAGGCTTCTTTTGCCAGTTTAATTTTCTTACAATTCATGACTTACATGTAAAACGTTTATTCCATGTATTTTGTTCAATTTTACAATTTTTTATAATTTCCAAATTTATTAGGTGCAGCTTTTTATAGTATAACAAATTATTAGTGAATTTTGAAACACAATTTTAATAATCTTTTCTACAATTTTAATAAAATAAAAGGGACATTTTGTTCGTTCTTTTTTTTTTTTTTTGTGTTCTTTTGGTTCGATGTTATCATATTCTTGGACTAAATGGAATAGACTTATAAGGAGATCTGGCATGCACTGATTAGCAAAAGTCATCATCGCGAATTTCCATTTTCTTAATTAAGTCTTCTTTGGTAGGTCAATCTTTTAATAATTTAACAAAAAGCTTTGCTATAAGTCATTATCTTTAATATGAAATCAGTTTTTGTCATATATACAAGAATTAATTTGGTAGTAATTAAAAACATAGATTTTATTTTAATTAAATAAATAGATTGTATAACAAAAATCATTGCTATAAGTCATTATTTTTAATATATGTTTTTTGAAGGAAAAGATAAAATTATAGAGATATTAGAAAAATAAAAAGATAAAGATTGAAGCATAGGTAAAATCGCCAAAAACAATTTAAAACACTAAAAGCGGTTTTGAAATTTAAAATTTGTTAGTCTTTATGAGAGAATACTTGAAATATTAAAAATTGTTTGAAAAATTACTTAAAATGCTATTTTATCAAAAGATAATTTGATCAAGTATTCAAATGAAAAAGTTATTTTTTAAGTCTTATAGAACAAGGTCTAAGAAAATATCAACGTACATGTTGCCATGTTTAAGAATCAGTAATCATGCGTATGTATCACGAAGGAATCCAATAATTTTTTATTAAGGGCTCATTTGGTTTGGTTTTTTTCTCATGAGAGAATATATATATATATATATATATATATTTAAAACTCACGTCCTTTTTGCAATAAACATTTCATTTGGCTTCCCAAAAAAAAAAAATTGGTACTCTAAAAGTAGCTAAATTCAACCTTTTTCACAAATTAAAATTTTAACTTATCAAAAAATATTTTTCAAATTTATAAAAAAAAGTACCTTTAGAAAAAATCAATCTAGTCCAAATAAGCTTTAAATGAAGTTGTTAGAACTCTCATTACATAAGAGTTTGCTCTAAATGAAGTTGTTAGAACTCTCATAACACAAGAGTTTAGGATTCTTATACCCGTAATGTTAATGGTAAAATTCAAAATCAACAAAAACACAAAATATTGTCCTTTTTGGTGTACGCTTGCATTTTTTTTTTTTTTTTGCAGTAAAAAAAATCCAACCAAATAGGCCAATTGCCTTGATTACCTTTGCTTTGCCATCTCGTGAGTAGCTGTTAGATGCGTCCTTCCCGGTCTTAGCATGAACAGATTCTAGACATCTTCGATGAGAAGGAATTGGATCAGAAGCATCGAATGTGCAAGCTAAGCTATGGCCAACTTCCTTCATCCTCTTTCTCCTCACAAAAGCAACTCACACTGAAGACGAGCTCCTCAGCTTTGAGTGCTACGGGCGTTCTTTCTTTTCTTATTGGAAATCCTCTGAACTAGCTTATATCTCGACCGAGGTCGAATGATTTCGCTTTGCCTACGTCAGAGAGAAGAGGTCCCTACCTCATTCTTAGTTGGAGTCCGACCACCGGAATAAGAGCCAGATCACCAACTGGCAAATTTCAGGTGCGCATAAGCAATAGTTTTCTCTTGACTAAAAAAAAAGGAAAAAGAAAATAGAAGAAGAAAAAAGCGACAGTTTACTGGCTAATGAGTATACATTATTAGGTCAAAGGTGCCATCAGCAAAAGGTGTTTTTGGTAGGGTTAGATTTCAAGACAGTCAACGCATTCCCTTGTACACAATGTCCTAACCAATGACACCAATCAGCTGTTGGATTTTCATTCTCAGTTTGGCCATTGGCTTCTTGTTTTCAGACTCCAAACAACCAACGACATGCGTACAATAAAAGAGCTTCATAACTCAACATGCACAGAAAAATTTGAGAGTTTGGGATAATGTCATAGCATCACCAAAGAAATTTACGAGCTTACATGTTCTCAGAGATAATTTTAGTGATAAAAATTAAGATCGAACATGATTTAGGACTCAGTTTCGATCTTAAGTTCCTGTCCAAGAGTTAAAAATCTTAGCTTATCTAATAGTTAGAGTTGTAGGATACATTCATCCATTTGAAATTTATCAATTTATAAAAAGCCAAATATATTCCCTTGTCATTACTTGTAAAAAAAAGAAAAAACTTACGAGCCTACATGTACTTTAGTTTGGGAAAGGAGCATTGCGTTACCGTTTTAGAAAAGGAAAAATCATCAGACAATTAAATATTGGAGGCAGAAGCTGTGGGGCTTGCAAACTCTCCCGACATAAATTATAAATATAAAGTTAATTAAGCCCGACACAAACCTCATCCTGCAAGTTGCATTTGTTTCCCGCAGAATCCTGTCTACCTCAACCTGGAACGACTTTCCAGATTTTACTATTTTGGTGTATCAACGTGGATATGTACGTCATTTTGCCCAAAAACTTCTTTTAGAAAGTAATACAAAATAAAACCAACATGGTTACTGAACATAAAGTGATTATCGTAACAAATTAAACTAGTTAATTACAAACTTTGAAGTTATAGTAGCATATCTCTTATACACACACATATCTCTCTCTATATATGTATATATATTTTCGTTGGGCAATAATCTTTTCATTTCATTGCAACAACAGAGCAAACAAGTCTTTTCTAAAAGAGCAAATTTTCAAGCTTTACACAAAAAGCCATTCTCAAGACTAAATCTATATTCACACTGCAAGTTAATACGATCCCTAACATCTGCAAGAATATGTAAAGAATCTATTCCTCAATGTTAATTTGGTTGCCAAATATTCTCATGTTCCTCTCTCACCACACATGGTAGACACACGCATATATATATATATATATATATATATATATATATATAAAAGATAAATAGTGTCTTATTCTTTAATTTACCATAAATACATGTTACTTTCTATGGTTTTAAAATAAACACGACCTCCTTTTTTTTTTGGAGGCTATGTAGCTTACATAACCATCAGTGTTCGTAAAGTAACCCCTCTAAGATCTTCTCCAAGTATATTCTTGAGATGATTCAGGGGTTTATCCAAGTAATGAACTGTAATAAGAAGTTGTAGGCTAAAATTTGCCAGCTAATCCGCGCTCATATTTTTTTTTCCTTGTAGGTGTGTCTTAAGGTGAATGTTTGATTGGTCGCCAAGATTTTTTGTCATTCCTCAACCAACACAAGTAGTATACCCCAAGGACACGAACTTCCATTCATCTAGTTAGTCAAGGGACACGACTTCCATTTTAAGGAGCATGTGTACTGTGCATTTAAATATCACAAAAAAGTTTCACGCATATTTTAAAACTATGGAAAATAAGACAAATTGCAAAAGAAAACAGATACCATTTACCTTATATAATATATTGCACAAAAAGAATATAACTTTCAGTCTACAAAAAATGATTTTTTTTGTCCACAGAAGAGAACAATAACATCTGATTGTGAATGATTTCTAGACATCTTTGTTTTGGGTTTGATTTCTAGACATTTTCTTTTTGTCAAAGATGTGAAGAAGATATTGTTCATTTTTAAATTCAGTGTCGGCACATTGTCTGTGAGATAGGCAAGAAAGTTTAAGAATATATTACTTGTCGAAAACCCTTCATTCCTTTAATTATTAAAAAATTTGTTAAAAAATTACTAGTTCAATAATTAAAGAGTTAATTTAGGGATGAGTATAAATACACTAATATCCTCTTTATAAATTTAAATTTTTTTATAAGGTGACCACTTTAATATAATGTCAAAGCTTAGAAATTAAAAGATTCTAAGCTTCATTTAAAAACATTAAATTTGTTCACATGATAAGCTAAATAAAATTTGTTAAAACAATAAATAAATATACTTATATCATCTTTATAAATTTAATTTTTTAAATGAGACGATAACTTTAACAACACCCTGTACATGATAAGAATTTCGTTTAACGAACTGACCTTTAATTATTTGACTAATGGTATTCCAATAATGAGTCAAATAATTAGTTCCAAAAAAAAAAAAAAAAAATGAATTGTCTTCAAGAGACAAAAGCCACCAACTGACCGCCCAACTTGTCTTTATTTATTTTGCACCAAAAAGTGGGTTGTACCGTCTCTATCGGGTTACGTCCGCACAGGATCCTACTCCTCACCACCTCTTTTTTTACCCCAAAAAAATAATAATAATAAAGCAGAGACCACGTGGATAAAAGCATCGACGACTAAGAACTTGCCACGTGGAAACGTAGGTGTTGATCTAGCGAGCTAAAAGTGTCGGTGGAGATTTGCATTGTTTTGAATAGCGAGAAAAGTCAAGACACAGCAAAAATCAAATGGGGGACGGTTTGGTAGTACAGATCACTGACACGTGGACTTGGTGGGACTGTGACGCAAGCGTAGCTGCTATGCATGGTTGGCCGAAGTTGACGTAGTTTTTCTTTTCTTTTTTTTTGGTTATCATCGACGTAGAGTTTGTACAGTTGGAGATAATGGTGATAAGACATTGACATAATTATAATAAAATAATTTACATTATTAAATATGTAGATATAATGTAATATTTTAATGTGATGAATAGATAAACTTTATTAGTTTAATTATGATATTTTTACAATATTATTATATTAGAGAAAGATCACATTAGTCTTTACTCTTTAGGTTTTCGACAAGTAAATTTTTGTAACGTCTCTCACAGTACAGATATGGAAATAAGGTTCATTTTTCAAACCGTAGTCGAACTGCTTAACATATATGTAGAGTCTATGTCATCTACTCATATAGAAGGACGTCTTTGTAGAAAATTATTTGAAAATGTAAATGTGGATATTTGCTCTTTTTTTTTTTTTTTTTGGCTGTGTTGACCTTGAGTCAAGTGTAAATGGTTTTTATTTCGTGAAGTAAAAGTCAATTACTTGCTTAATAAAAAGAAAAAAAAAAAAGAAAGAAAGAAAGGAAAAAGAGCAGTGGAGTGATTGTGTAGAGGTAGTCAATTTATCAGTCTGTAAAAGAAACAGAAGCATATGTTGATGTTGTATTGTTGTTGTCGGATATTAAAAAATTAAAATAAGTGACTGGTGTAGTAAAAATTAAGGTAAAAATGGTAAGTGTTTCTACACTTGTGGGCAACAAAATCAAAATAAGGAAAAAGATACTGGACTTTTCAATCTCTCTTAGATTGTACAAATTCAAAAGATTATGATTATCATTTACCTAAAGATACGAATCATCAACAATTTTATACATTAAGCCACTAGAGTTTAATTTGTGTTAATTAACTGTTTTAGATCAATACATTTGAAGTTAAATATTTTTTTGACAAAAAGAATAAGTTAAATATTTTTGTTTGAGAATTACATCAGAGATAATAAACGTGGTGTGTGACAATAAGAATCAAGCTGTAAATTTGGGGGAGTATAATAAGTCATGTATCATTTCAACTCCTAAAGGTCATCGTCGGCAAAGAATAAGACCTTTTAACAAATGATGATTTTGACGAAGTTAAATTACTATTGACTCAAACTAAAACTACACAAGATGTTGCTTACCTGGATATTATCCCATATGTATCTTAATTTTCTTCTTTTTTTTTTTTTCAAACAAATCAGTTAAACTCATTGACTATATAGGATCTGTTTGGATTGGCTTTTTTTTTTCCCCTCCAATAAAACACATTTTTTTTCTTAAAAAAGTTATATTACTTTTGCAATAACTACTTGATTTGATTTTAAAAAAAGCTAAAATTTTGAAAAAATCTTAAATATAACTTTTTTAGAAACCAGAATTATCAGTTTCTAAAAAAATTATTTTTCAAAAGCTGTTAAAAAAATACTTTAAAAAAAAGTCAATCCAAATGAGCTCTATATGCTTAATATCATCTACAATTAGCATGGTCTTGCAATGTACCATGCCTGTAAATTAAATTGTTCAATGGATTGTTACCGCATCACTCTCAATAATAATATTCTCGATAGCTAATCACTTTGCATTATCCTATATACATATAATATATTGACTACAAACTAGTGACATTCCCCAACTTTTTTGATCAACGCTATTGCTATTCATTCGTCAAATTGACCAGTTTTTCTCTTTCAGACTAGAAAAAGGAAAATAGAACTCCAACAAAGAACCAGGAAAAAAAGTGGTGATCTTTTCTTTTTCTATTTTTCAAAATTATGAAAAATAATATATATATTTTTTTGGTTCGAAATTATGGAGGAGTGTACTTGACATTGACAAAAGTATATATTGATTCTAAAACATCTGAAAAAAGGTAAAAACGTGTATGTGTACAGCTATTTTAGAATATGAAAAGTTGGTGCATTATTGCAAAAAAGCATTACAAGATCTACTTCAATTCCAAAACCCCAAAAGGGCTGCACTAAGGCTTTAGTGCATTTTGCTTTTGGGATTACACACGCTTTACATCACATAATCGAGAATGCATCTACTCATAATTTAAGCGAAATTAAATAATAACAAACTAATAATATAATTAAAATAATAATAATTCAATGGTTTAGATAATCTCACTCATCATTACTTAATTACAGTATAAAAGAATTCTCACTATAAGTAATTTATTATGGCTAAATATCTTGATTTATAACATATACAACCCATTTGACTAGACTTATCTAGGACTTATAAGTTGCAAAAGATAAAAATATATGAAATGTACTTTTTTGTAAAAGTTTATAAGCTACAAAATAGAGCCAGACAAGCCCATGACCCTCTCATAAAAAAAAGCCTAAGCCTCATTAATTCAAAGCTTGTGCCATACACATCATTGTATTACAAGATTTATAGCATAAGAATAGATTTAATATAATCTTATTTAATAAGAGCTTGTGGGAAGCGAAATAAGTTATTTTTTTATATACCTATATAATTTTTTATACATATAAGAATCAATTTCTAACTTTATAAAACATTTCAGACTTCAGATGGTAGTGGAACAACGTTGTCAAATCATGTGCCGCATAGATTTTAGATATTCGAAACACATGCATCTTAAGTAGTCATTTTGTGCAAACAGGTGAAAAGTTCAAGTGGCTTTTTAGTCTTTTTCTGTGATTTTCTTGTCCTTAACGAAAAACATACTAAAAATAAATAAATTTCAAAAGACTTACTTTCGCTTCTCTCTCTCTCTCTCTTTCTTCGATCCTTCTCCAGAAAACTCAACCAAACCAAACACACACACACACACACATTGGGAGAGAGAGAGAAATATCACTTGTCAGATTTCATTAACTGTTTTTTTTCTTCTATTTAATACATAGTATTTGATCTGCATTAACATTGTTTTTTTCTGGGCAAATTTCATTGGAAAAAATCGAAAGCAAAAAAAAAAAAAAAAAAAAAGAAAGAAAAACCAAGATTTGCTTGTTGCAGACTTGTAAAACGTTCAGCTGATTTTTCGTTTTCTTGCACACACACACTTAACAACAC
Organism: Cordia subcordata; assembly: GCA_028554755.1. Taxonomy (NCBI): domain Eukaryota; kingdom Viridiplantae; phylum Streptophyta; class Magnoliopsida; order Boraginales; family Cordiaceae; genus Cordia; species Cordia subcordata. The sequence continues at coordinate 1,519,279 of JAPTOF010000003.1, read as the reverse complement.
AGAAGAGATCTGAAAGTCAGTTACCAAAAAAGATATTATCGAACTCATCAGTACTTCTTCAAGCTGTCGTCAAATGATCTCTTCGTTCTTGTTTCCTTAAAGGGTGTATCGTTTTTTTTTTTTTGTCCTCTGTTCTTTATAGTGATAGGCCAACGTGTCAAAAGTAGGTCTACAGAGCTTATACGCAGCTCGCTAATGATGTGGAAATGTATGACACAAGTGTAGATTTTTCTTCTTGTTGTTCTAGTGCTTTTAAGTTAATCACACTTTGATCTGTAAGTGTGGAAAAAGATTCTGCTTCTCAGTTTCTTGAAAACTGTGGGGGGTCAACTTTTAAGTTGTATATTAGTGGCAACAAGCACGAGGTCCGAGAATGATGCGAATGAGGACTAGAGCATCTGGGTTGCCACCAATGAGCGGTGGAGATGTCGGCAGCGACGGCGGCGGCGGCGGCGGAGAGAAGGAGTGGGAGCTGAGGCCTGGTGGAATGCTGGTCCAGAAACGAAGTGATGCTGAGCAGAATAGGCCACCTCTACCCACCATTCGTGTGAGGGTCAAGTATGGGTCCATTTACCACGAAATCAATATCAGCTCCCAAGCTACCTTTGGTAGGTCAACTTTTTCTTTTTTCTTTTTCAACCCTTCATGTTCACCCTTATTTTTGCAATGTAGATACGGTTTTATGTGATTTCTATTTTGAGAGTAATGATTTATGTCGTCGAAATATGTATTAATTACTGTTCATTTCTTAATTGACATTTTATATAGCAAGTGTCACGTAAATGGCTATGTTGGATATTGGAGTGTCGGAATGAAGCAAAAGTCAGAGAAGGATACAAGATGGACACGTAAAATTTAACATTGTTCAGCCTTACGCTTACATTGACGGGCATGAGAATTCTATTATGAAATGAATGAGAGGACTAGCGCTTGACAGCCCTCACCTTTCTAGTTCTCCTACTCTTTTGGTTTCAGTCTCCCTCATGCTCTCATCCAAGCCTATTGCGATAAGCTCTACTTATAAACTGTCAAGAAAGACAAATTCCTGTAGGAAAAAGATTCTTAAATTTGGCCATAACTAACAATTCTAAGGCCCATCTAGAGTACAGGCTATAATGCTATAAGTTAATTTAAAAAGAACAAAATGTCATGCAATTTAATAAATGAAAAGTGAAAAATGACCCATGATATGTTGTGTTATTATTATTATTATTATTATTTTTTTTTGTAGGAGAATTGAAGAAGATGTTGTCAGGGCCAACAGGGCTGCACCATCAAGATCAGAAGTTGATATACAAGGATAAAGAGAGGGACTCCAATGCGTTTCTTGACATTTCTGGCGTCAAGGATAAGTCAAAAATAGTGTTAGTTGAGGACCCAATAAGCCAAGAGAAGAGGTACTTTGAGATGAGGAAGAATGCAAGGATGGAGAAGGCTGCCAAAACAATCTCAGAAATCAGCCTCGAGGTTGATAGGCTTGCTGGAGAGGTACGCAACAGGAATTTTGTGTATCGGGCTGCCCTTTAAATTCTAAAGAGAATGAACATCTCTAGGATTTGTTTGAAGGGTTTAAATTTAGATGATGAGATGTTAAGTTTGTTAATCCATCGTGTTGAATTGCTTTTCTTGAATTCGAGTAGGTTTCGGCCATTGAATCTATCGTTTCTAAAGGTGGAAAAGTTGCAGAAAAGGATGTTGTGAATTTGATCGAGTTATTGATGAATCAATTGCTTAAATTGGACGCAGTTGTTGCTGATGGTGATGTGAAATTGCAGAGGAAGATGCAGGTATCAACTTATTCTATAAGTTGATTCAGACTTTCTTTGCTTTCCAGTGACATAATTATTTGATAGACTTGTCTAATTATGCCAATTTACACTGCACATTTTAAAGGTTAAAAGAGTTCAGAAGTATGTTGAGACTCTTGACATGTTAAAGATCAAGAACGCAATGCCAACAGCCAACGGTAATCACACCCCGTCGCAGCACCCTCCGCCGGCTCAACAACACCAACACCATGGTCACTCGAATAGGCAGGCGTCGACACCTAGTCAACAGCAGCAACAATCCAGGCGCTCAAACTCTGGGGATGTTGTCATTACAACCCAATGGGAGACTTTCGATTCTTACCCGGCGCCATTGCCAGCCGCCCCGTCAACATCTAGACCCGTATCAAGCGGTACCATCAATCCAGCACAACCTAAATTTGATTGGGATTTGCTGCTTTGAGTAAGTAATAGGCCAATAATGGTGCTAGTGTGTGGAAGTGTGTTTTTTGATATTTCCTCCATTGAGTTTGGAACCTATTCTCCATTCTTTTCTGTATCTAGAGTTTTGTTAGCGTCCCCTTCATTTGTCATTCACTTTAAAATAATAAATGGGGTTAGTGATCATCAGCATGACTTTATATATCTCCTTCTATAAATTGTGCTGTGAATTGTTACTTTAGAATTTTAGGATTTCGATGAAGTTCATTTCAGCACGATTACTGTCTGATTTCTTAATCGTATATAGTGAATTTATTTGGATTTGGATTCGGTCTTTGTATACAGTGTTGCCAGGGAAATTTGATGATAGTGAACTCAGTTGAATCTCTTTTTATAACGTGATAACATTAAGAAGGAATCCAAGTCAGATCGGCTCACTTTTCCTGTAGCAAGACAGGTTAATTTTACTTTTTTGTTCTTGTTATCTCTAGTAACACTGTTGCATTTTTGTCAGATGGAAAGCATTCCTAAGCAAACAAGTTCTAGTAATTCATCATAGAAGAAAAGGATACAGCAAAGATGTATATCATATGATAAACATCACAAGCAAAGAAATGAAAAGCTGAAAATTTCAGTAGCAGTGATTTAATTCAAAAGATCAAGACATTGCTTTTCACTTTTTTTAAAAAAAAGAAAAAAGAAAAAAGAAAAAAAAGAGACTACCACTCATATTTCAGTGCAACTTCATTATTGTAAGGACTACCAGAAGAAAGCCCCGATAGAATAATGATTAAAGTAGAAACTAAATCCCTGTGTACTCTCGGACCTTAATAATATTCATTTTAAGTAAGTGGTCTCTCATAATTAGAACTATTTTTCTTGGGTCCGCGACCGAGAATTTTTGTTATCAAGTTTTTAGGTCTTACATTGGGGTTCATCTCATGACGTGTGAAGTAATCGTCTTCAATGGGATGGCTTGATGGACATCTTCCGAGATTCTCCCGAACAGCCTTCTTCTTCACTTGCTAAGAGCGCATCTTGCAAAGATAGATCCAACGCCTACACAAATCACCCCGAATGAAGTTAGTTTGGCAAATTCGATTCAGATACAAATAATTCTTTTACTTACACATTTTACCACTAAATTAATCCTTGGAGTTATGATGTTTCAAATAGATTATATTGTAATTTGCATGACTTGCCTTTTTAAAAATGTCATAACTTCATCACGACATTATAATATTATGAGTTGTGACAACGCCCAAATCATATAGCTTAAAGTATATGTCAAATTTCAAGCACTTCCATTGACCTATTGGCTGGGAAAGCCTGGAATCTCAAAAGGAAAAAAACAAGCTGTGGAAAGCACAGGGGGAAAAAAAAAAACACATGTATATTATTTTTTTCAATCAGCCACATTCTTCAATCTTTGTGGACTCCTTTATTTTGATGTGCGCCTGGAATCTCAAAAAGAAAAGAAAGCAGGAAAAAAAGACCAATATGTTTCTCGTGTAAAAATATCACAAAATTTAGGGCCTGTTCGGCAAATTTAGCTGTTAGAGTAGCTGATAACTATTTAGGTAGCTAATAGTTGTTGTATTTTAGCTGTTAGCGGATAGCTGTTTAACTAGTGATTGAACAAAATGTGTTCGGTAAAATTGCTGTTGGATTAGCTGATGAATGCTAAATGACGTAAAAGGACATTGATATCATGTTATTATTATTGTTGTTATTATGATAATTGTAATTACTATTACTATTATAGGAATAAGATAATATATTTCATAATTAGATATTTATTTTCATAATCATATTTTAATATTAAAGTATAACTAATTTTTTGATAAAACATTTATATCAATATTACAAAAATTAATTTTAATAGATTCAAAATTATTTTGTTAAAAAAAATTTACTAATAAAACTTATGCTTTTAGTAATGTTGATTATATAGAAATTGAAATTTATTTTTATATTATTCTTATTTATATTTGTGAAAGAAAAGGTAAAAATATATAGAGAGATTGAAAAGAAAATAGAAAAATTAAAAAATGCAAAAGGGTAGAATTGCCAAAAAAAACATGAAAAGCTAAAAACTATCTGAAACGCTAAAAGCTACCTAAAAAGCTACTTGAAACGCTAGTTTACCGAATAGCAATAATTTTGCAAAATAGTGTTTTGACTAGTCAAAACACTAAATGCTACTTGAAAAGTTGTTGCCGAACATGCACTTAAACTATCATTGCATGCTAGCACCACTTTCATGCTCCCCAAACCCCCCCCCCCCCCAAAAAAAATAAAAAAAAAAAAAGGAGAGAGAGAAGAAAAAGAAGAAAGAGAAGAAGTATAGGCTTAAGATAATGTAAAGAATAATTTAATCAAATCAAATAGAGTAAAATGTTTTATCCTTATATTTCGTCAAGATTGCATAAAAACCCCTGTAGTTTTAAAATTTATGGTTACGTCTTATGTTATAAAAAATATCACTAATACCTGAACGAAAAATAACCAAAGTGAAATTAACAAAATCTTAAGAATTGAAACCAAGTCGAATAAAAAAGTAACCTATTTAAAATTGCTATCCGGTTCCAATTTTCTGTTATTACCCAAATTACGCTCGCTTTAATAAATATGGGCAATGTCACGAAATTTTTGTTAGTGGTCTCATGTAACGCAATAGATAATTTAATTTGGTTCGATTTGGTTTTACTTTTTGTTCTGGGTCATGATCTTATTAGGTCCAGTTTGCACTGGCCCAATGTTAGCGGCCCGCTGCTTCATGACTTTGGCCCAATTCATAATTGGACGAATAATTGTGATTCTCTCTCTCTCTCTCTCTCTTTTCCGTTTCTTTTTTATAAATTAATTGGGAGGCAGATAACCAATATCAACTGCTTCAAAGTACTTGTACTTTTCTAGAATTAAAGAAAAGCGTTAGATAAATCATACAAAAGTCAAATTACCTAATAATTAGGCATTTGAATTTACGTATACAATAGATAAACATCGAGTCATCCCTCGTTGCTTAATTAGCAAATTAATTCTTTGAGTCCCCTCTCAAAGATCTTGAATACTGATAAAATCAAACGTCGTGTATGAATAAGATTTGAATTATCCGTAAAATAAATAACGTTAATATAACTAAAACAAGTGTTGACAAAGGGAAAGCAGCTCGGCCCGGGAAACAAAAGAGAAAACTTTCGCGGGCCGGGCTACTTAGGTTTGTGGGAAATATGGCATTTGGTCATATTGGGCCCTTCGAAATCCATAATATGGATCATCTCATCACGCTGTGGTCAAACTTCATAATTGTCCAATCAACCATATTATACTATGTTTTTTTTTCACTTCAAACCATGTCAGCAAACAATACTATGTTTCTTCTTTTTGTCCTTTTTAAATATTATTAATGTTTATATAATATTATATATATAATGTGTGTATATTATACTGATTTTAATTGAAGAAAAACGCACATTTGATAATATCAATTGGTTTTTTCTTGGTGGAAAAAGCTGTTTATGTCAAGTGAAAAAAAGAATGAATTTGCGCCAACACGGAGTTAGTGAAGGGGTGTAAGATTGTAACTAGGGGAAGATATTGCTTCACTAATCCGAACATTACATGATCTCCTTGACAGCTTGCTCAATGGGCCAACTTGTGTTGCCTGGGTCTTCCCCAATAGGACTGATCATTTCAGTTGGTTCTATTTTACATGCATGTTAGAAGATTTCGAAAGCGGCATGAAATATTGTCAAATTTTAGTTAAAGTTGAAAGCATAACTTATTGCTTTGGGAATGCAATTTCTAAATTTTGAATTAAGTTACTTTGTCCTTTTTCTTCTGCTTATAATTTATTAATAAGACTTAGTTGATAAATATATTCAATAATTAATTGTGAATTTATCAAAATTTATCAAGTAACTTTCTAGTATTACTTACAAATGAAGCATAACAAATTTGAAGTCGGCAATTAAAAAAAGACTACGTCAATAGTGGATCATGCATCCTTTTCAAACTGAAATGTAAGTCAATATAGAAAATTTTTAACCGAGACGTGCTTCTCAAATGTAATAAGAAAACACGTTTCCGATAATTTATCACAAAATAGGTTTTTAACTGTTGATTTTAAATTCTATTATATTTTACTTTTGAGTAATTATTGACAATATATTTATAAAGTAAATTTTATTAATAGATCTGAAACTTTAAAAAAAAAAAAGAAAAGATGTCTTGTTTTACAATTCCGAAACTCTAATTTCAAATTAATGAATTTCGTTCTACTCTAACTTGAGCTCGAAAATATCTCATACTCTTTCAAAAACTTTTAATGTGCACGTAAAAAATTGTAACTTTGTTTTTCGACATGTTTATACTAAATGCGCAGTTTTTATATATGATTTTTGTTTCTTTTTCACCATTTTTATAGTTATGTTCATAAAAAAATATCGTATGCATGCGAAGTACGTGTCTTTGACATTCAATTTTAATCCATTTAACTAAATATATTTTTTTATTCAATTAACATCAACATAATGTACATTGTATTTGATATCACTCTAATGTCACATAACATTTTGAGATCTTTTAACATGCATGTAAAAATAAGAGTCTATTGTAAATGTATCTTTTAACATATCAATAACATATGTACAGTTCTTATATAATCTTTTGAACAATTTTAATGGTAATGTTCATAAAATAATACCACACATGCAGTATTTGCCATTTGATTAAAGTTAGCATCATAAGTGTAGTATTTAGTATTAATATAAATCCATTGACTAAATATATTTTGCATGTCAAACTTTCCCTATTTAGAAGGGTCAAACTCTTGTACAACATTTACAAGTTTAGTACATGTACAGAAGATAGAAATATGTGGATAAAAAGGTATAGATACATCAGAACAAGTGCATTTGAAGCGTTCTCAATTTCACATGATACTTTTAAAAAGCAAATAGCTAAATTTGACCCTTGCTTCATACAATCTACTTCGTGATGTTCATGAATGGATTTGTCCCACAACAAAAAAGATATCCTCTCTCTATTTATTCATTAATTTTCGGCAACGCATTTTCTCGAATGGGTTTGAGCCGTCCGCTAAAAGCAAAAATCAACTTGGACACTGACATTAAAACAAGTCTAAGCTAAGTATCACAAGACTTGACCCAAAGCTTCAGCTGAAGTGTTTGAATAACGATTTATTATAATTAAATATTTCAAATTTAAACTTACGATCTTTTATAATAAAAATTACTTCATGTTTAATTGATTTGAAGTAAAGATTAAATCATGCAACCATATCACTGAGATTAATTATTAAGAAAAATAAAATACGTTTAATGTTATTCTCTTTAGGAAATAATTTTAGACACTAAGGGCCTCTTTGGATTGACTTTTTTTCAAGAAACAACACTTTTTTTCTTAAAAAATCTATATTAAATTTACAATAACTATTTGATTTGATTTTTAAAAAAACTAAAAGTCTAAAAAAAATTCAAATACAATTTTTTTAAAAGTCAAAATTTTTAACTTCTAAAAAAAAATTATTTTTAAAAAGTTATTAAAAAAAATACTTTTAACAAAAACCGATCCAAACAGATATTAAACAAAAAACCAAGAAGGATATAATGCATGTCGTTGTCATTATCAAGTAGTCGATGGCTGTAAGTGGCTAAAGGTGACGTATGGATTAGGATCAATTTGATAATGGATATTCTAAATTAAATATAGGATAAAATTTATTATTATTGTTATTATTTTTTTTGCTGTGTCGAAGTCATGACCAAACACTTGGGGATCAAAAAGAATTGCTGTCTCACTGATTCCTACACAACCAGTGCGATATTTTAAGCACAGAGTTTGAGCACTTTGTGCGGCTGGAACAAGGACGATGTGTTTCACCATATTTTGAATACTTATAAAAAATTAGTGAGAGAAACTCTTTTTTAAAATTTAAAATATATATTTATAAATATTTAAATAAGCATTGCAAAACACCTTCTTAAGATCAATCTATTTTTCAACATCATCTATCTAAACCCACACTAAGCGTTTAATGAGAAAAATTTTTTAGTTTAGATACTTATAAATACCCAAATATATATTCCCGAACATCCTCTTAATTAAGACGACCTATTTTTAAGTACCATCCATCAAAATGACATTTTAATGAACAAATAATCTCAATATATATACAGGCATTATATTTGAATCTTCCTTGTGTTAATATCAACAGAGGAACTTTACTAGGTTTTTGCATAACTTTTCTTTAAAAGAATGACAATATACATATACATATATATATATATACATGTATATATATGTGTATATATATACATATACATACATATACATACATATACATATACATACATATACATACATATACATATATATACATATATATACATACACATATATATACATACACATATATATACATATATACATATATATACATATACATATACATACATACATACATATACATATATATACATATACATACATATATATATATGTTTATTCGGAGTTAGAGATATGACATATCAATACAAGAAAACTTGAGTTTATAACTGGATGCTTGACCTTCTATATCAAATTAAATTCTTGACTCGACTATTTGGTTGCTTTTTTATGACTTTGAAGACTCAACTTTCACAAAATACAAAAATTCACAACCAAAATTTCGTAACTATGTAAGAGCTTGCAACATGTTGAGGCTATAAAAAAACATTTGGAATACTCTTATTAATGGAGTATTCTTTATGAGTAAGGATTTCTGGTATAATATTATGAGTAAAATTTAATATTTTAATAAATATTAAAGATTTATGCTTTATTTGTTATAGTCTTATTTTAAAATATTTATCCTATTAAAATAATAGTACATCTTATAAAATTTACATGCATCATATAAAAAATTAAAATAAATCATTATTATTATCTTATAAGAAATAAAGAATTTATCCTATCTTATTTTTTATAACTATAAAATATATAATATATGTAATAAGATATCTTAAATTTTATAAAATATTTTTAAATTTCAATAAAATAAATACATTAAAATAAAATCATTCCAAACACATTATTAAATTTACCAACAGATCCACTCCTTTAAAGTGGTGTGGAATACCTTGTGAAGACATCGTGAAACAGTGGTTTATGAGTACTAATAAGTTGTTGCTTTATCGGACACCCAAGTTGGCCACTAAATTTCATACGTGACTTTCATGCCCTCCTGGATTTGGGACGCCAGGTTTGATGGTGCGAGCCCACAACAGATACTATTGCCCGTAGGCCGACGTGTCCCGGGGAGAGGGTTCTGCTGTCCCATCTCGTTGCCATTATTCCTGTTTTATACCTCTGTTATCGGATTTGGGACTTGATTGAATTGATTTTGTTTTAAAAAAATACTTCTTTAATAACTTTCAACTTATTTAAGATCTTAGTTTTTCAAAAGTCAATTTAAATAATTATTATAAAAATAATGTATTTTTTTCCTTTTGTTAAAATGACTATCCAAAGAGGCCCTAGGATCCTTTCATAATTATACATTTTGGACGTTGCACTTTAACTATTTATTTTATTCAAAAAATTTAGAATTTCACTTTTTCGCCTATAATTTGAAATCTGAATATGATTTGATTGATTGAAATATGTTTGTTAGCTAGAATATTAGAATAAGCAGTATCAGTTACCAGAGAATCTTAATCTTCTGCCATCACTATACTCTCCTCTTCGACTTTGTTGTATTTTTCTCTTCATTTTCATTTAAATTGATGATGCAAAAGAAAGGGAGAAATCGCTTGAATCGTTTTTCTTCCCTCCAAAAAGTCACTTCCCTATATTATGCAATGTGATAGTAGCATTTGTTTTTATTTTTGTTTTTATTCTTCAATAGTATTATACATGTGCAATACCAAATTTGGTCTTAGTTTGCAACATATTTAGCATATATAACATGAGTTTTATACTTTACCCATAAATTCCATTCACTATCATTCTACTATAAGGTAACGATTGGTATGCATGAATAATTAGGAATCGAATGGCATTCTTGGCCCTTTTCTAAATCCTACGATTGGTATGAGGTCATGGATTAAGGAATTATATTCTCAACGGAATCCCATCACCATGAATATAGGAATAGTCATTCTGGACAAAACACATGGGGATGAGCTATTCCTATGTTTGTAGGAATGAGATTTTTTGTCAAAGACTAAAATATCCTTTCAAAAAATTATCGTTTAATATCAAAAATAAAATAAAAATAAAAAAGCATATAGAAAATAGAAAATAAAAGTTTAAAAGTAGAAAAAATTAAAAACAATGCAAAATACAAAATAAAAGAGAAAATAAAAATAAAAAAAGTAAAAATAGAAAACAGAATGTAAAAAAATAAAAAATAAAAATGAAATGAAAATAGAATTTTAAAAATAAAAATAAGAAAGGAAAAAATAAATGAGAATTAAAATGAAATTAAAATCAAAACTAAAAAATAAAATAAAACAAAAAACAAATTTCACTAAATTATATATTCATATATATACTCATATATTGTCAATATTATTATCTTAATATTAGTAGTATTTTAGTAATATTTCGTATAATTAATTTTATTATTATTAAGATTATCATTATTATTATCATTGTTCTTGTTGTTGTTAGTACACACTATTATTATTACTACTACTAAATTGTATGTAATAATAAGGGATAATCTTTGCTTTTTAAATGATTTCTTTCTAAAACTATGCTAATATAACGAACAAATATGGATTTAGAATCAATATATTAATTCCTATTATCATTTTCAGTGTATACCAAGCATGATTTATTCATTCTCAAATCCATTCTATTTCCAAGCTCATTCTATTTCCAAATTCATTTCATTCCTTCCAAATTCATCCCATCATATCAATCACCACTTAATGGTTTACAAGTGCTAGAAGTTTATTTGGCCTAACTTTTAGATATTGAAAAGTGCTTTCTGTGAATTTAAAAACTAAAGTTGACTTATTTGACCCATTTTTAAAGAGCTTTAACATCAAAGTCAAAGCTAAAAATTAGAAGTCCTAAATTAGAGCTTTTTGAAACAAGACTTTTGAAAGTATATTTTACATCATGTTAGAAATTATTGTTCTTCTTTTTACTAAAAAATACTACTCTATAATTTTGAAAATCCAATATAGCTCTTAAAAGAACAAAATGCTCAACTTCTAAAATACCAGGTCAAAACAATGAACAACTTTTATTTAGTAGCACTTTTATCCAAAACTCTACTTCTAAAAATTTTATAATTCAACAGTTAAAATATTACAGTTAGGCCAAATAGAACTTTAATGACTTACAATTTTTAATTTTACTTTAACTTTTAACTCTAAAATCTAAAACACACAATTATTTAAAGTATTTAGAAATATTTATATTGTAAAATTAATATCAAAACATGTATATCACACAAGGAGGGTGCTAGTTATCCTAGAAATTTAGGCTCCATTTGTAGGAAAATAACTTGCTGAGGAAAAATGTTTTCCTAGAAAAAAATTTTTCTTAAAAAGTAAAATATTTTCTAGTGTTTAGTTGTCATACGGGAAAACGTTTTCTGGTGTTTAGTAATCACACTTGGAAAACATTTATAGAAAGGAATATTTTTAAATAAAATGTATTTTTTAATTAAAAATATGCTATTTAAATTAAAAATAAAATATAAAAATTAAAAATTAGAAAAATAAAAATTAAAAACCTAAAACAAATAAAAATTTCAAAATTCAAATAATAATTCCAATATAAAAATAAATTATTTATTAATTTTGAATATTTTATGTTTATTTGTTATTTTTTTTAAAATTTTAAACTTTTTCTACAACTTCTAGTTTTTAAGTTTTATTTTTATGTTTTTTAATGTTAATTTTTTAATTTTTAATTTTAAATTTTTTAGTTCTAAGATTTTAAATTTTAAATTTTTAGTTTTTAAATTTCTTAATTTTTTAAATTTTAAATGTTTTATTTTAATTTTTTATATTTAATTTTTTTGATATTTTAATAATGTAATTTTAGTTTTTCAATTTTTATTTAAAATTTTTGAATTTTAATTTTTTACTTTTTAAATTTTTAATTATTTAATTTTTTATTTTTATTTTTTTAACTTTAAAATGGTTAAGGTGGGGTTAGGGTAAGGGGTGGGGGTAGGGTGAGGGGTGAGGGGCGTGGGGCGTGGGGCGGACTAAGAGAGGAAGTTACTATTCAGAAAATATTTTCTTCTCCTTTGTCACCAAAAAACATTTTCTATCATTTTGAACTACAATTTTCTTTGACTAGAAAATGTTTTCCTGTTAACTTATTTTCTTGGTATTACGAGACAATGGAAACCTAGAAAATATTTTTCAGGATGCAAACAATCGGAGCCTTAGAAGATTCACGACTCCAAACTCGGGAGAATTTTCGAAATTTCAAAGTGTCTAGACGACAACATTGTCCAAATTGATTTATTTCTGAGATTTTTATGTATTTATTTGTCTAAATTGATTTACCTATCGGGATTTGAGGCATTCTAAACATAGACTATTTGTTAAAGATCACCATTTAATTACATCCCCAGAGGTAGTTTATGTGTCTTGGGGTATTGAAAATATCTATAGACATTTTATTATTCTTGCACGAGATGGCGATTAGTTTATATAATGAAAAGTGTAAAAAGCCACAAACCTATGGAGTTACCGAAGGGACAACATCCTCGTGTAACAAATAACGTTGTTCATTGTCCCCCAGGGGCATAGGTGAGTTGATAAGTGGCCAGGTGATTGGGGTGGAAACACTCCGATAACGTGAGTTCGAATCCGTGTGGTGGCAGTTCCCTGCTGAAATATTGTGGGGGCTGCTGCTGGGTTCGTGACCCGTTGGTCCTCTCCCTGGCAGGTCTGCCACTCATGCACATCCCTGATTTACAACCTACCTGGTCATGGGGCCTCTGGTATAGGTGGGAAAGGGGTTCGCCTTTGGACTAACCCTTTTAGAAATAACGTTGTTCATCGAGTAGGAGTCGGCGGATGATTTCCACGAGGATTAGACTTGAGCCCATTAGATTAATGATCATTGACATTGGGGTGCATAATGTAAAAATAAAAAAATTAAAAAAGGTAATACGACTATTCGAGTTTTTAATATGAATAAGATAATATCTGGCAATTACTTAATTATTTAATATACTTATTTCGACCAAACAGAAAAAGAGAGGCAAGTTTTCTCCATTTGAACGTACATGAGTTGAATGCTATCTTAGCTAATTGGCATATATTTTTTTGGCTAGGTAGTGTTTAGGCAAAAAATTGTTAGATCTCAAAAGTCCATGTTATAATCATATTAGAGCGTAATTTGTTGGGCCGAATATTGAAAAACCCAGGGTCAAGGTCCAAAATCTTAATAGATGATAATCACTCTATGCTTCTAGAATGTCGAAACATGACTACAAATAGGATTAACTTGATCTCTCCCCAGATATGCATGGAGAGATGCACAGGGAGAGATATACATGATCTAAACAACATAAAGTTGAGCACCACAGTTAGTGGAAGTTCATTGGAATACGCTTAGGAACCTGAAAGTGTAAATGACTCTTCTGTTTTAGAGGTTATACAGTTTGCTCTACACTTATCTCCACTTATCTCGTAATTATTTCCAACTCTTATTCCTCGATCGCTCGACATTAACTTGAGTATCGGCATGTCGTTGGCCTAACTCTTATTCCTCGATGGCTCGACATTAACGTGAGTACTCTTATTCCTCGATGGCTCGACATTAACTTGAGTATCGGAGTATCTTTGGCGGGTACACACCGGTGTCAAGGGTTTCCATCACTTATTTTGCCTTCTGATTTTGTAAGTTATTGGTGCCCCAATCAACTTTGTCCGTAATTGTAAAAACCATCCTGTACAGGTAGGCAAGCAAATGTTTATATATTAATTAATTTATGTTGAAGAATATTTTGATTATTAATATATTTTCTTACTAGATTAAATATTAATATAGATTAGGTAACTAATTAAATTAGTTTTCTTATTATTCTAACTTCTTGTCTTACTCACTAAGAACCAGTTTGATTTTCTGTTTTGGAGAGTTAAACTGACTTTTGCAACGTAGAAGTCAATTCTGAAAAATTAAGGATGTTTTCTTTTTTATCTTAAAAGTTAGTTTGACCCAAAAGTCAACGGAGTTTTGGACTTAAACGGAGAAGTTACTTTTCCGTTTATAGTTTGCAGGGAAGAGTTTTCAAAAACTTTAACACAAAAATGTCCTCATTGTTCTAATTATTAAAATTTTCTTGAATTATAATTATAATTAAAAATAAATATAATGTAATAATTAAAAATAAAAATAAACTTAAATGTCTGAATTTAATTAAAATAAAATAATAAAAATGAATAAAATATAATAATAAATAGTTAAATCAATTTAATAATAAATAATTAATAATTTTAATAATAAATGAAATTAATAAAAATATATTTTATTTAATAATTCTAAAAAATAATTATTAGTTAACTATAATTTCTTTAAAAATTGTTCAAACAAGTTAAAATATAATTAAAATAAAAAGTATATCATATAGAGAAAATATTAGTTTATTATTAAAAGTGTCAAAAGCTCTCTTTTAGTAATTTAAATAACCAATTATTATTCTTAAATATAAAACCAAACATCTATCTTATTTAATAAAAGTCCACTTCATATCAAAGTAAAAATAAATAATTTCGCTTTTACCAAAAGTCCTTTTAATCAAAAGTTCGTTTCTTAATTGCCTTTTTACAAAACAGTATTTTAAACTGAAAGCCAAACTAGCTCTAAATTACTTTATTAGTCTAATTTTTAGTCTTGCTCACCAAGTCATAAGGCCTATAAATAGGCCTTTGTATTGTATTTAACATATATCAAGAATTCAAAATGTAATCTTTATGAGTATATATATTCTAGAGTCACGCTTGATAATAGCTCCAACTATCTTCAACACTTTCATATTTTCTCCTCATGCTTTCTCTATTTTTATTTTATTTTTTTCAATTTTCGCATTCCAAAGTCAAAATACAGAAGTTTCTGGGTAATTAAGCCATATTTACAAATTCATAAAGTATATCCTCGTTAAGCTTCCAAGCTAAACAAATAGCACTATTAATGGTAGGACTGCTTTGGATAATTGACCTTTTCTAGAAGTGTTGTTTTCTATAACTTTTCAAAAAGTATTTTTTGATAAATTAAAATTTTTTATTTTAAAAAAAATTAAATTTGAACTTTTTTTTAAAAAAAGATTTAACTTGTTTGGAGGTCAATCAAATTATTTATTGCAAAAATGGCATAGCATTTAAGGAAAAACATATATATTTTTTGGAAAGAGTCAATCCAGATGTGCCATTATATTAGTATAGCAAAACGATGTAAAGAAATATGATGATATTTCTTATAAAATTAATTACGTAGTGTTGATCTCTTTAAGAACTAAAAGGGTGCAATCATGAAAGTTTAGAGATTTAAAATGGTAAATAATATATGAGAGAAATTACTTTTAGCACAAAGGGAAAAGGCCTGAGTGGACTTACAAAAACTAATCAACCAGAACACGTACCATGTTTGGATTCTTATTCAAGCATATATACATTGTTTGACATCAAATCTCCTCATGAAGTGAACGCTTTAATTAATTAGTTAGAATAAAGAAAATGGCCAACAAAAAATTGAGGGACAAGTCATGTGTCTTTTCGTGTTATCGAAAAGCCCTAGTTGTTGACATTGTTTTGCGGCCATTACTCTATACTAGGCACCCTAAACCCTACTATCTAGCTCCTATAAATAACAGCTAAACCAACTTGAATTTAATTATTGAATATTAGTAAAAATTTTAATTAATGAAGTTAATTTAAGCCGTACATTTTATCTTGTCTGCTCCAGAGGGTTCTGTGATCCCATGTTCCCTCTTTGGGTTCGATGGTCAAGAACCATTACTCAAGTGCTTTATGATAAAGCTTCCTCACAAATGCTTCTAACTTAAAGCTAAAGCGATGCTTAACTGTATTTTTTTTTTTGGCATTTAATTTAATCGTATGTGCGAAGCCACCATTTGTATTCTTTAGATCCCAAGGGTCATGAAGTTTTACAGATTTCACGTCTTCTCGTACGTTGAAATCACCTTCATAAATTTTAAAAAATCATTGCCTAAAGATATTTTGGAGTATGCCCTTGTATCACTTTTAGGTTAGGATGTTGCGTTGAGATAACGGGTTCTAAAATTATTAGTGGATTCATTATTGTATATTCTTATTTGAGGTGACCCCTAATTTTTTTTCGAATTATATTAACATAATTGTAATAAAATAACTATATCATCAATTTATTAGGAATGAATTTTTCATAATTTTATATAACATTATGAGGGAAGCTCCTAATTAATACCACATGTTTAATGAAAATTAGTTTTTGGTTGGCAATTACGTAATTCAAATCAAAGCATTGTAAGTAGATTATTTAAAGTTAACTTGGGGTTGAACACTTTTGTGGTCGATGATGACTCAAATATATTTCTTTGATAACTATATATACTTACTTAGAAGTTTCTATTATTTTCTAATTAATCCATGTAGTATAAGCTAATTAATCCACGTAGTATAAGTGTATATATTTAATTTCTTGGTCATAGAGAAAGCATCACCAAATAAACTATGCTAGAAAAAAGATCTTTGAGTGAGAACTATTTTAATCACCCCTTAGTTGTATGCCTAGTTGACTTTTAGATTATTTTTTTTAATCTCTCTTCTTTTAATATGCCAATTAAATATAAATATAAAAAATAATAATATCTATATGATAAAGTTAATATGACATCAAGCATTACTCATATATTAATATTATCTTGTTTAAATGAAAAAGGCAATAGGGCCGACTATTTCATGGCCTTATGGAGTCTAGAAGGGTCAACATACATAGCTAGTAATTAGCTTTTGGGTTAATATACTTAATTAATTACTACCCTCTATTAGCCTATACATAAATACATATATATATATGTATGTATATGTGTGTGTGTGTGTGTGTTACTAGGTCAAATTGGAAAGTCAGTGCTTGTTTGGATTAAAAGTTACTTGGCTGAGAAAGTGTCTTTTCGTTTTATTCAATTCTTTTTAATGGTAAAATCACGGCAATATTATTCGTCCCCCCAAGTGCCCTTTCAATTTGAGGCAATATGATCAACTTGCTTCGTGCCCTTACTAATTAGCCAAAGGGAAAAAAAAATTAAAAGAAAAAAAATTGTTTTGTGCCCTTTCGATTTGAGATAATTGCCTCTAGTTTACTCTCATTAATTGGGACACAAATAAATTGACGATACAATACATGTATTAATTTCAAATGCTACCATTTCTTAAACACCCTTACTAGTCTAAATTTGTTCATTTTCTGCAAGGAGAAATGCAGGAGAAGATGAATGCAGCATTTAGTGGCTTGAATCAGGCTACAATAATTGTTGAAACACGATGATTAACGAGTTCTACGTGTTATTCTTTCTCAAAAGAAAGGAGTTCTATGATATATAGTGGACGAAATCTGCAATCAAGATTCTCAAATATCGGAACATTACTGTCATCCAAGTTAGTACCGTCACATAAATGTTCTTGCTATATAATTGTCATTATTGCCCTTTTTTTCTTTTGTGGAAATTATATATCTTCAGCTGATTTGATTATTTTCCTTTATGATGTTTTAATGAAGTGTTTTTGACGAATTGTCACGTAGGTAGCGCAGAAAGGCTCGTCTCTTGATATGATTAATGAATTATTTGGGGCAGAGAATGCACATATACTTGACAAGACGTCGGGGAACACACAAGAAATTTTACTCTCATTTAGCTATCCATCTGTAGAAGCACGTCATATTCTTACTTCATCATTATAATTATCGTGGTCGTCATGCATTCTCAAGATAAGGTTATGCATCTCGAGATTTAATGCTATTGATACAAGTTTGT
Source organism: Cordia subcordata (assembly GCA_028554755.1). NCBI lineage: Eukaryota > Viridiplantae > Streptophyta > Magnoliopsida > Boraginales > Cordiaceae > Cordia > Cordia subcordata. The sequence continues at coordinate 1,501,054 of JAPTOF010000003.1, read as the reverse complement.
AATTGATTGGCAGAAGGAATTTCTCATCATTAAGGAAAAAAAAAAAGCAGCAATTATGATCCTCTTAAATGTGCTGCATTTATCATATATCTTTTTTCTTCTTGTTTTCTTTTTTAAATCATAGGTTATTTGCCAGAATGATTTGAACATAATGTTCTATTTGGTAAAGAATGATATTTCATTCATTATAGGATTTAATCAAACATCTCATGATAAGAGCCGATTAGTTACGTTGTATGTGCTTGTCAATTATCCCCATTTTATTTTATTTTATTATTATTATTTTTGGTTGGATTCGAAGGAGGGTCCACCTTAGAATCTCCTTTCGACAGCCTCTTGCATGATCTGTTAAAATTGTTCAAAAGAAGCAAAAAAAAGTCCTCCCGATGAAGATTGTTCAAAACTAGCCATTAATTCAATATTTTTCTTTCTTTTTTCTTTTTTCCCCCCTACAACAGCCAGCAAATCATCAGTAATAGAAGCTCATGAATCTCGTTGAAGACATAAAAACAATTTGTTAGGATTGATGATCAAGGCCACTCGTTGTTAGCAAAGGCTGCAAAACATGGAGAAGTCGAAGGGGCATGCATGGGATCAAAATCACTTAAAATCCAAGAATAAATAAAATAATTAATTAAATAAATTTAGTAACTTAAAATAATTATGCATCACAACCATACTTTAAGTTTTTATTTCTTCATGATCGTTTTGCTTCATCTTTGAGTTGTTTCATCTACATGGGAATCTACATATATAGACTGTTTAAATATTCATATTTGCACGGTTTCATGCGGCCACATACCTGTTATTAACCTAGACGGCCTTGTGTTCAATCTGCATGTGTCATACCTTCGGAAGAGAAAAGCCTTTATAATTAAAAAAAAGTTAATATTTGAAATGATTTTAAATAGTCTAGAATACATCAGACCTCAACATGATTTGCTCGAAGTGTGTTGGACTTCTATCTTCGCAAAACATAACGTACGTCACTGTCACTGCATGTAGTGTTTTGTTTTAAAAAGTAATCAGGGGATCTGAAACTCTAATATATATTATACCCTTTTTAATTAAATATTCCAATTACTGTGCTCCTTTGAATTATTGACGGTTTGATTTGGGATTAAAAGACTTTCTTCAATGCGCCCTTTTAGGATAGCAATCAACAAAGTGCCTTTGCCTTAATTCAAAACGTAATCTCTCGAGTAAGCAACAAAAGCTTTTGATATATGATGCATTATTGAAGACAATAAATGTGGTGTTTTTTCATGTGGCGCCGCATTTTCTAAAAGGCATACGTATAGGGCCTATATGCATAAGCATTATTAGTGTATATGTAGGGGTAGCATGATATTGAAATGTATTTAGAAGACATGATCGCAAGTTGCCAATAAGCTTGACTTGCATAATAATGACTATAAAGAAAACATATATGCATTGCAATAAGTTCCGGCACCTTTTGAGGATGAAATGCATGCGCCCTGTCTTTCACTTGGTACTATTTGCTATAATTGACATGCCATATATACGTGGTAAGACTTTTGGCCTAGCTACAGAGATGGTGTTCCCTATGTTCAAGGCACACTAAGTTGCAACATTACAAGTATAATCACCGAGAAAAGTTGAGAATTAATTTCGGAACCTCTTAGGTAAGAAAATGAAAATATACCACCAGCTAGATCTTTGGTAAAAATTAGTAACCGATCTTTAAAAAACATCATTTTACCATTGAGAAGTTAGGAAAATTGTCAAAAATTTTTACTACGAGAAATTGAGCTACTAAAGAATAGATCGATCTTAAAATTATAAAAGTTGAATCTTGTGGTGTAGGAATATGCCTCAGATAAATGCATGTCCTAGGTTAAGCAAATTGTCAACTTGTCTTACAAAGTGACTTTTTTTTTACTGAATTTCTTCTGTTAAATTTGTTTTGTGAATTATTAGGAGATCTAGTTCACAAATATTACTCTAAAAATTAATAAACAATCTGCAATTATTGATGAGAAATCTAGTATATATGAGTACATGACATGTGCATCTGAGACATCCTAACAGACTTGATATAAAATATCTAGTAAATTGAGAACAATTATCAATAGTTCATCATTATTACAAAATAATGGAAAAACCTCAAGATTGTATCGAAAAGGTATTTTTGCTGAGCTAATTCATTGGTTTACCGAGGACGAGTTGTCAAAGGGCAAGAAAATTAATGTTGTTGTTATTCTTGTATTACGTGCAATTGCGTGTTGATGCCAAGTAGTTAATGTCTGATTTCTTCATTAATTAATTAATTAATCAGAATATGGAATCCAAATGTACTATAGTTGCGTTAGCTTTTGAATATTCGTTTTGATTCTTTGGAGCTTTAAAGGGTACTCATCGGAGATCTAGCCTTTCGAGTTAAGGTTAGATATAACTGAATTTTTTTATTGTTATTATTTTATTTTTGCGTCATAATTTATGATACATCTAATCTGCTTTTGATATTTTGATGGATTCGATGATTAATATTTATATTTTTGATTTTTTTATGATTGGCCTATTTTATTTATTATAAACCATGATCACGTTTTTCAGTTTTTTGTTGGATGTGCTTATGAATTCCAAGCCATTCATGAGATTTGGGCGGTTTGAAAATTATGAAATTTCATAAAGTATTGCATATACAATTATTTTAATCTTTACCTCTGCATTCTATCTTTTAGTTTTTGGACTAGAGAGGCCATTTTTGGGAAGCTTCCAAAGGTTGAATGAAGTAATCGGTTAGCAATCTATTATGATTAAATATTTTCAGTTTGATTTTTGGTCATTTCATCATGAATAATGTGTCACTTTTTTTTTCCCCTGCAAAGGCCAGAGCCAAAACTTTATTCCTTCTCAAAAGTTGTTACATATGTGGTGGACCGAGTTTCCAATGAAGGAGATTGATATACTTAATCCTTACAAAGCCGTTTAATAAAATAAACAAGCGCCTATACTGTGTAATCAAATTTTTACAAGAAGACAAATTTAAAAAATTGAATAATGTGTCACTTGACTGATTTCAGAACATGTGATTTGATGCACTATCGGACCATCAAGATTTAGAGTCTGGAAATAGATTTAAGATAATCGTGTCAAGAGTTTGTTAGTAGAAGAAGAAAGAAAGGCCATAGTCGATCTAGAAATTGAGTTGACTTGTTTGATGAACATTCTTTTGAACTAAAAACTTATTTGGAGGATATTATCTTTTTTATACTTTCAATAATATAATTTAGTCGGATTATATTTTCTTACAAAATATACCGTTGTAATAAAGATTCAATAGTTGTAAAATGTTTTTATCATGTTATCATAATCATTATCATCAATTTATCATAGTTACATTAGGAGACTGTCCCATTAGTTGGTCTTTCAAAGATATCACAAGTGGTTTATTGTGATAACTTTGGCACTATATATTTGCAAGAGAAACCTATGTTTCACTCCCTAATGGAGCACATTGCTATCAACTTTCACTTTGTTCAACAGCAAGTAGCTGCTAGTCGCTTAAGGGTGTCTCATATACATTCAGCTGACCAACTAGCGGACTCCCTCACAAGCTTTTGTCTAGACGACAGTTTCACTATATAAAATTAAAATATGAAAGGGATTTCTGTACAATAAAGAGGTCAAGGAACATCTCTAAAAGACTAATTTACCCTTCTATAATCTTAACGAGCCAATATTTTAAAAGATGGGCATTTCTTATCAAATTGTTGCTATTTGATCTTTCTTGGTTACATTAAAACAAGTATAGAATATAATAGACAAATACAATGGTTAACTTTTCCAGGCTACAAAATTTGTTACTTCGTGTGATATTTGATGTTATTTATTTGAATTTTACTATAAGTAACAAATTAAATCCACATAGAATACTTAAGTATTCCATGGTTTGACACTTCTAATATGATCTCGAAATACTTTCCAGGAGAAAGAAGGGAAAAAAAAAAAGGGGTAAATAATTCCAAATGTCACTAAATTATTCAGCTAGTTCTGTTTTGACCATCAAATTATTTTTTGTCTTAAAAGAACCATTAATTTTTTAAAATGGTCTCATTTAAGTCATTCCATTAAAAAACTTAACAAATTATGGTGAAAACATAAATACTTAAAAATTAAGTGACTTGAATATTTTTCTTTTTAGTTTTCGATTAATTTTTAATCTTCTTTTATTTCTATATATTTCTTATTATTTTTGTCTCTGCTTTCTCTCTTTCTTTCTATTTCTATTTTACTTGTTTTACTTTCATGTTTTTATAAGGAAATAAGTTACAATTATATTTTTACCCTAAATTTTTATTTTACTTTGGCTAAAAACTAAAAATTATAATAAAAACACACTCGTTACAATCACGAGGGGAACACTCTCGTACATTTCATATGATTCAGCTTCTAACTCTAGCTATGTTGGATACTCAGATGATTGAAAATTTACTTTTGGGTATATCTTTGTGTTAGCTGTAAAGGCCATGTCTTGGAAAAATGCAGAATAACAGCTTAATGCTCTTCCACTATATGAATTTGTGGTTTGTTATGATACCTCATCTCCTGTTATATGATTTAAAACATGACATCTAGTTTTGAGAATTATAAATTCTGTTATTAAATCTATTAAGATCTATTGTGATAATAGAGTTGTTGTTCTATTCTCAAAGAATAATAAAAAAATTAAAGCTTGCAAGCATATAGATATCAAGTTCTTGGTAGCCAGAGAATTTGTCAAAAATGATGGCATTCATATAGAATTAATTGCTAGTGATGACGTATTAATTGACTCATTGTCTAAGGGTCTTTGACTTATGATTTTTGTGAAACATGTTAGAAAATGAGTATTTTATAATCTTTTTGATGCTATTGTCTAGTGGGAGTTTTATATCATCACGTACTATTGGATGTTCCCATTATTTTATGTTTTGCTTTGCACATTAGTGCATTCATACAATAGCATGTCGTTTTATGGTTTACAACATAATTGTGTACTGTGATTATTCATATTCATGTTTTGTTGAGGATCTTATATTTGGTGTCCATTGCGATAAGATCCCCTATTGAGTTTAATATCTCCATAAGGACACATTTTGGTTGGAGATATGTATTCTTACCTCTGGCATATTGATCATCGTTTTGCGAAATTAAGAATAATTTATCCTCTGGCCTGTTGAATGCCATTTTATGAGGATATGTGTTCTTTCCTCTAGCATATTGAACGCTATTTTGTGAGGATAAGAATAATAGATTTCTCTTGCTTTAAATGCCGATATTGGAGAAATCATGTCGAGGACTGACAAAGTAATAGCACATTTTGATCACATATTGGTGCTAGTTTCTTGCTACACTATCGTATGTTTGGTCCATGACGATAAGGTTGGATGACATTTGTGACCATGAAAAGTCTTATGTCAATATGGAACACTATAACTGTCATGATTCGATGTTTGACAATCTTGTTGGTCCGGATATCTGCTCAAGGTATAATCTTGTGAATCATAATATTTTAAAATTGTGGCAACATTCTGTTTCTTATTTAGCCTAATAAATATTTTTCCTAAATTTTTTTTATAAAAATAAATAAAACAATTAATGTTGCCCAAGTGTGAGACTGTTGGAAAATTTTCTTTAAAGTGGGCTACCGTTAATTATTTTGGTTTATAAAATAGGCTGAATATCTAGTTAACAAGTTAGGCTTTGTAATCATAATGGTTTTCGCCCACCTCATAAATTCATACGGTTCTTTTGTGAGCAGGCCCATATATTTTGATAAATCTTTTTATGGGTAGGATTGTCAAAATTTATTATAAATATGGTTAGGTCCCCTCTCCTACTCTTAGCCTAACAGTTGTTCCCATAAGCATCTGTTAATATTAAGTAAAGTAGGGAGAGGAAGATCTAAGCCTAGATTGGGTGACAGTTATTTCTTCAACAACAATTCTTTAACAATAATGGCTCAAACAGGTATGTGCTTCCGCTATCAATTATGTCTTTGAATTTTATATTGTAAATTCATTTATACGATCCTATATTGCACTTACATGTCAAAGCAACGATAACAACAAAACAATAATCAGCACCTGTGGACATGATGGAAGGAGCAAGATGGCCAGCAAAATTTGAAGTGGTAGCACGGATAGTCAACCTTGAAGGACCGACAGTCGACATTAGGAAGAAGGAACAAAGCTCAAGAATTGGGAGTTATGACAATGGTGCTCGGCGTCTCAACAAGGAATGAGAGAGAGAAAAAAATAGGGTAGAAGGCAGAAGAAAAGAGAAAGGAAAATTTTGGTGCCAGGATCTTTTGGCTCTTGATACTATATAGAAGTTTATTGAGCACAAGACCTCAAAAGGGTATTATAGGGATTTTTATATTAGTACAAGACTTGCAGTACAAGAAATATGACTTCTAGAACAAGTAATACAATTGACATATTTAATCTTAACCCTAATGCATGTATAATGATATACTAATATCTAATACATATAATAATATACTAATACTAATTTGTCTACGTGTGACCCTTCTTTCAACTACCAAATTAGGTCAAACATGAGGGGGAATGTTAGAGTATTATTCCTCCTACATAGAAAGATCATAAAATCCAAGACAACCTAATAAGATTCTGCGCTATTCCATCTAGTACCAATTGGTTTTAGGTTAGAACCTCAGGATTCTTGATATTGGATCCCTCTGTGGTGTACACAAATACCCTCATCATCCTTTGTGGTCTTTGAAAATAAATATATGTTGCGTCTTTGTTCAAAAATCATCATTTTAAATAAGGTGTTAACCTTTAAAATGAGCTTAAAGAAAGGAAATGTTCCGACAAAAAAAAAAAAAGAAAGGAAATGGAATTTTCTAATATAAGGCGGTTTGAGAAACCTTTAAAAGACCAATTTATCCTTTTGTATTCTTGTCAAGCCAATATAAAAAAACAATGAGCATTTCTTGTCAAATCTCTCCCATTTGATTCTTTCTCGGGTACATTGAAACCAATTACACAATAGACAAATACAAAGGTTAACTTTTCCAGGCTACAAGATTTGCTACTTCGTGTGATATTCAATATGACTTCACTTGTTTGAATTTCACCAGAAGTAACAAATTAAATCCACATAGAATACTTAAGTTTTCCACTATATGACACGTCTGATATGATCCCAAAATACTTAACTAAGAAAAGAAGAAAAAGAAACAAACTAAGCCTCATGAACCTAAAAGAAATTAATAAATTAAAATATCTCGTCCAATAATTTTTCTATACATCTTGTAAGAAAGAAAAAATACATAAAACCAAGACCTTTCGATTTCTAAGTACTTAGCAAAATCTATGTCAACTAATAAAATCTTTAATTTAGCATAAAGAATCTGCCCTGTTTTTAGCTCTATTTGGCTTATCTTTATTAATTTCTTTGCTATCGTTAACCGTTAAAGTTCTAGCTATTAGCTCTTTGGCTCTCTGGGCTTAAAACTCCCAATTTGTGAGAAGTAAAACAACTATCATGGTCGCCATGCACGAGACTTGCATAGCCAAGAGTCCTAACTAGAGGCCTTCAAAATCAAAATCATCACAGAATGGTAGCCATATTGCCATAGGTATGCCAACAAGATAAAAGCAGCCAAGATTAATGTTTGGTCCAACTTTCAGCCTTTTTGTTTCTCTCATCACCTCACAATTTATTGTTTACGGATATTTTTGAAGCTCGCACAGGCCAATGACTGGCGAAACAATCGATATTAATGGTACAATAAATAAACAAAATGTTGACAATCATAATTCACCATAACACTAGCTCTTAATTATCATCAATGCGCAATGATATAAATTTGAAAGCTATAGATTCACTAAAAAAAGATGTAAACAAAAAGTAATAAATGTATCCAGAATATCATATCAACTATTAGGATAACAAATACCACATGCAAATCATTGAAAGCACCAAAAGCACTCTTCAAACTCTAATCAAAACACTAGCAGCAAATCACTAGAAACCACGTGCAAACAGAAAGTATTGACCTCGATTAATTGATCGGTAACATGCATAGCTTCTTCCACTTGAGATTTAAAATCGTTTTGAGTGAAATTCTCATCTTTTACAACATTGAGCATCATGTACAATATTTAATAGGCACGTGCACTTCACGTGCCAATAGATATATCATGCTAACATTGTAGTCACTGAAAATAAGCACACACCTCTCTTCCATTTAAAATCATCATTAAATAGAGTGTTAACCTTTAAAAAAAAGCATAAAAAAATGAGAGGGATTTCAGTACTATAAGCCTGGCTGTAAATTGGTTCCATTCCCATGGCTAAACGTAAAGAAATAAAGTATCCGATAATATTGGCAAAGCCAATAGCAAGTGATCCGCTTGCCAAAGCCAAGTCGCCGAGCTAGTCAAGAAAGAGCATAGAGATCATCAATCATCAGTAAACTAAATGGCCAGTGAAAACCATAGGAAAAGCTATATTTGCTGTAGACTTTGCCTTTATGAAAACCATAGAAACATGCCTTTATGGGGTTTCTTGTATTTTTCTTTCATTATAAATATATTTAACTTGTATTTGATTATGTTACCTTAGGCTTTAATTAATTTGTACGGAAAATGAAATAATCTGAGCAAGATCTCTAGATGGTTAAATTAGCATAATTTGAATAAGAGGTTGTTTGAGGCTGTATGATGCAATTTTTTATGTATTCATTGTTTGAGGCTGTATGATGCAATTTTTTATGTATTCATCGTATTATTGTTCAATCTTCATGATGGATGATCAATTGTGATTTGGAAGATCAAGTATACAGCATGTTGAATATCATTAGTGTCATTTTGATGGCAATTGATCAATTGATTTAATATTTTCTTCCTTTATATTAATATAAAGCCTGTTTTATGGTTAGTGTTCCTTTTGGTTGGTTTTGTTAGTACACTTGTTTGGATGCTTGTTGGTTGACATCTTGTGTGTGATATTTAACAATATTGAAATTCTTACATCTTGTATAGATGGCACCCGAGAGAATTGATTCACAAGAGTTCATACTTTGGCCAAGTGTGATTGTCAAATCTTTTATTGACATCATGGTTAAAGAAGTTAACAAAGGGAATGTGAAAAATGGTGTTTTTCTATCTAACGTTTGGAATCACATTTTAAGTACACTTAATACAAGGAGTCATAATTTTACTATGAAACAAGTCAAGCAAAAGTATAATAGGTTGAGGTTAATACACGAGTAGTTTTCTCATCTCCTACGACAAATTGGATTTGCTGGGAATGCGGATTAAAACACGAATGCTTTTCTCATCTCCTACAACATACTGGATTTGGTTGGAATGTGGAAACCATCACAGTCAATACTAATAAAGAAGTTAGCAACCCTACCTTTAGGTATATATTATACTTTTTATACATCATTTACATGGTTATAACAATTTCACTAGTTGTTATTTTTTATATTTTTCTTATAGACACACGCTAATGCTACACCATTTTGAAAAAAAAAAAAAATGCTTTGGAGCATTACAATTTTAGTAGTAATAACTTACAATAAACATATCGCCAACTAGGGTCCTTTACCATTCATCCACACAAGACCTACCTAACTTAGATGATGAGCAAAAACTTGAAAATGAATATAATGTTGGAGTCCATGTATATCTTGATGAGGATATCACTAGATGATATTGTTACACAAACCATTGAGTGTACCATATGTAATAGAAAATGCAAGATCCAAGTTCAAGAACGTAGGTCTAAGAAAGAGTCTAAGACTTTTCAAGTGGGAGATGCACTTCATGCATGGGCTGAGGCACCCAAGACAAGAGTTAAAGTTTCATTAGCTAAGGCTAAGAGGTATAAGGCAAGGAATATGGAGGTTACAAGTTCTTCTATGAATTCAATTGAACGTACCATCACTAAATGTATGACCACTCTTGATGATATCGATAATGTCTAATATGACACTTTTATGAAAGCTTTGGAAAAAAGTTAAAGATACACACTGGCAAGAAATATGAAAGCTTTGGAAAAAGTTAAAGATGCACACTAGCAAGAAATGTTCCTTACCATATCAAGTGATAGAAAATAGGCGTGGTTAGATAGGCTGCAGTAAATAGTTTTATAGTTTTTGTAAGTGTTGAGTTGCCTGATATATAACATGTTATATTTGACTAGTTGGACCACAGTTTCATGCTACTTATATTTGATGCTTGAAAAATGCAATGAGTTAGTCATTGATATGTTTGAAAATCTATAATGTATGCTATTTATTTTTATATGCATCTTATATATGTTAGCGGGTTTGTGTCATGATGAAAGTAGACAATGACTCTTCTAATAGTGATAATGATTCATTGGATGACATTGAAAGATATTCATCTTCATCTAATTCAAGTGATGATAATGTTAAATCGGCTGAATTAATTCTAGTTAACATGATATGTGAATATGAACGCAAATTTCTTAACAAAAATCTTGTTCATATATCTGCACTAATCGGTTCAGAATTTGTTGATGAGCTTTTAAGTGGATCTAGGAAAGTTTGTTATGAGTTCCTGCGAATGGAAAAGTCATGTTATGTCAATTTATCTAATGAACTGAGAAGTAAAGAATATCTATAGAATGTGGCTTTACAAGAAAAAGTGGCAATGTTTAATTTCATAATCAGACATACTATTCAATATAAAGTGGTAAAAGATTGGTTTCAATATTCTACAGAAACCATTTCTTGTCAGTTTAAAGAAGTACTAAGAGTGGCTTTTTTTATTAGAAAAGAAGCTCATGTAAGATTCTACAAAGTTGCCTCAACGCATAAAAATAACCCAAAATATTATCCACGGTTCAAGGTTAGCTTCTTATGCATCTTATTATATTAAAAATTCTTATTTGAGATATTAAGTAATAGACATATTCTAATGACATTGTTACATTTGTGCCAAAATTGCTTAGGGACAATTGATAAAACACAGACAAGGACATAGGCTCCTGTTAAAAAGTAGACATCTTGTTGAAGTAGAAAACCAAGTATCACAAATAGTTGTGTGTCTATATGACTTTAATATGCTATTCGCGTATGTGTCTTCAGACTAGAAAGTAGTACACATGATTTAAAGGTTTTCCTTGATGCATTTACCAATCGAGAAGTAAATTTTTCATGGCTTACAAAAGGTCAATTATATGTGTATATATATTTGTTATAAACTTTTGTTTATTGGTTATGTAATAGTGTAAATAATTGAATTTATGCTTAAATTAATATTTGCTCATTGACTTAGGAAAATTTTACCTTGTAGATTCTAGCTATTCTTGTATTGGAGCTTCTCTTCCACCACACTGGGGTAAAAGATATCATGCACAAGAATTTTGAGGCCAAGGTCAACAAGCTAGAAGTCCTCATCTGCTATTTAATTATAGACACTCATCTTTAATAATGATAATTGAGTGTTGCTTTGGAGTATTGAAGCCAAAATTTCTTATTCTAAAACTAATGCTACCATATACGTTTTCTAGGCAACGTCTTATAGTGATAACGTGTTGTATCATTAATAATTACATTAGCAAGTGGAGATTACATGACAAGCTATTTAGAGAATGGAAAAATATGGACCCTTCACAAGTTGAATCATTAACTGAAGATACAGGTGTGGAGTTGGACTCTAATGTTGGCAACTTCTCTAGATTAATTAATCAAGTTACAATAGAGATGGCAAGATTTTGTGACGAAATATTGAATTGGATGTGGCTAAAGCATAATAATTCTAATGTACAAACTTATGGTTTGTGGTATTTTGTATGACAGTATTTTAGCTTTTGAGTAAATTTTTAATTATGAGGGATTATCTTGAAAATTTTTATGAACTTTAATTTCTTAAATTTTAAATTAAAGGATGATCTATTTATGTTGCCTAAATACTTTTAAAATTTCACATAAAAAATTATTATAATTATCAAATTTTCAATTATAATGCAAATTTTCAACTTCGTCCTACTACTCCATTCGATTAAAATTATAGTAACTTTTAATTATTTTTTGATTTCTCATATATTATTATGATAATATATTGTATTAAATATGGTCTCCGGTAAAATTCTTGTACCAAACAAGTTCTTTTACTTTCTTTTTTCAAAATTGTTTTTAAAGCAAATTACCAAACAAGTTTTCTGTTCTTTAAGGGTCTGTTTAGATACCATAGTATAACTACTGTAGAACTCCAATGCAAGATACTGTCAGACCAGTAGCAAATGAACTTTCTCTAATTATGCTATATATGCTAGAACTATATGCAAAAATAAACCTAGAAAAGCTTTGCTATACTCTGTGTATGACTGTGTAAAATAGGACCTATTTATACTAGTAAGAGAGGTCAGCAATAAAATCTAGAAAATTAAAACTCCTCTGAAATGCCCACTTATCCTGCTCTTAATAGCTCCACTCAACAGCAATAGTCAAAACTGTTTCCAAAATGCTCTCCAACGTGCACAATCATAAAGTCGGGCATTCAAACAAATTTCAATTACAAGGCTTGAAATTCAATCTGTTGCTGAATAAGAATTTGCCCAAAAAAGATATATTCAAATCGAAAACCAAGGCCACACCCCTACCCACGCCGCATCCCCTGACTCGGTTGTGCTGTACATGCAAGCCCACGTGTGTGTGGTAGTTTTTATCATAATGCTAACTATGTATAGTTCCCTCCATATACCTTATTGGCCCAACCCATAAAGGCTTCTATATTTAAATTGAACAAAAACTTAATAAACTTTCTATGTGGGATTTCATCCCACACATATCTAAACTAAGCAACCAAACTTGTTGACTACACAATTTTGCTTGCTAATTTCTCATTCACCTTAAATCTGTTTTTGACAAGTAAATATACCGCGTTTATCTACTCAGAACGAGTATTGTAATGGTACCAAGTACCAAATCATTTGACAAGCAGGACCTAGAGTCAATTGTAGCTTTGACTACCATGTCAAAACTATATATTCAACAATTCTACACTTACATAATTTAATTTTAAAAATAAATACAATATTTTTAAATTTTATATTAATGCTAACAACTATTTAAAAATGTTATTTGCAAAAAAATATTTAAAATAAAATATTATTTATTATAAAATAAATACAGCTTATTAAAAATATATGAATTATCAATATAAATATATGAAACAAAAAATTATCTACTACTAATATTTTTAAATCTAAATATTACTTATCAAAAATATAATAATGTTTAATTATAATTGCATGATTAAAATTAAATTTAATTTGTTTTTATATTTTTTGAAAAACAATTATACATTTATATTTATTTATATTTTTCATTCATTTCATATTTATATGTTTTATTTTTTTAATACTTGTTTATTTTAATTTTTTATTTTATTTATTATTTATATTTATTTCATAGTGAAGGATGTCAAATATAAAAAGATAAAAGAGTATGAAACGTTGTTAAAGAGTATTTATACTGTGTAATTACACCAATTCACACCTCCTGCCTGAAAATCGGATAGTGTAATTGAAGATATCTAATTACATCCAATTTATCTCTAACCAAGTAATTACTTAGTTAGACAAACATGAGTAGCTATAAAACTATTGTCAATTACACCCGTATCCAATTATAAGATGGTTTCTCAAACATGCCATAAAGTTCTCAAACTATTTTAAGAACAAAGTTTTCAAATAGATTTTTTTTTTATCTATTTTGTTCAAAAATTTTGTTTTTTGAGTTGTGTTTTCAAGAATTGATTTCAAAAACAAAAACAAAATAAAATAAAATAAAACAAAACCAAATAGGTCCTAAAGTTCTAGCTTGCATGTTCTGTTAATTTTGCGTATATAAAATTCTATAAAATCCAAATCCCACATCAAGTTGCCATTTTTACTATGCTCCGTGGGGATAGTGCTCATACAAAGTATTGTACACCGTACTGTGCGTGAATAGTACGGGCACAGTATATAACAGTACATGTATTCAAAATTCTTATATTATATGTTCAAAATTTTTATATTATATATTCAAAACTCTTATATTACGTTGCAAACATATTCAAAAATTTGAACTTACTGTTAAACTTTTGAACATGTAATAAAAGAGTTTTTAACACAAAGTATAATTTATGAGTATGTAATATACACAAATAATAATTAAGTCTCTCGAAAACCATTTCCAAAAAAATCTATCTTAGCCAAAGATTTTTGCCGCTAATTAGTGGATTGCCTTAGGATGTCAAACTTACATTAATAAGTCGATAGATTCCATCTCAACAACACATAAGGTCACATACACGAATTAATCATGACTACCTCACACTCTATCTTTCACATATTGATTATGGAATATAATACCCAATTAATATTTCAATAATCAAGAACTAATTTAGAGTAGATTACCATATTAGACTTGTCACTCATATTCTTAACTTTTTAAGAACAAGTCTAATCCAATTAAAACTTTTGGACTTATTTCATAAATTTTAAGCATAAACATACCAAATATGAAATAACATATACCTATTATAAAATAAAATATTCCTATCTCAATTACAAATAATTGGCCTTAGGACACCAACTCTAGCAGGAAAAAAAATAAAAATAAAAAAACCATGGTCTAGAAAATGAGTTAACTTGAACTAAAACTTATTTGGAGGATATTATTGTTTATACTTTCAATAATATAATTTATTAGGGGGACTCTATTTTTTCACAAAATATACCATTGTAATAAAGACTCAATAGCTATGAACTGTTTGATCATTCTATCATAATAATTACAATCAATTTATCATAATTATTTTTTTTAATTACATTACGAGAAAATCTAAATCTAATTTACGTCTATTTTGGAGGCCTCCATTTCACCCGCAACGAAAAATAAGAAAGTATTATACATGTTGAGCTACCATATGTTCGGTGATAATTACGTGTTGACAAGGTAATTTTAGGATGGAAGCATATAATAATTATATCATACTCCGTAAAATCTGATGGATCTCCCCTGACCTTTCGGCAGAATCATCGAAACACGGTAGGGTCGTCTCTGCACGTTGTAAATCGCTTTCTTTTCTTTCTATTTTTAACCCCCACCTCTAACTTAACTTTCATTTTTATGAAATTCGAATTTAAGTTATTATTATTAAAAAAAATAATGTCAATTGCTTACACTATTCTTGAACCCCGTCTAGTTGCAATAGTTTTAGTTCAGGTTGTAAATCATGTGACAAAAGAAAATAAGAATAAAATGTTGTCTTCCCATGATTAATTATATTCGAATTTTCAGTTATTTAAGTTTAATTCGATACAACAGTTGATGACATGCAAATTTTGATTGGGTTGTTTGAATTGACTTTTCTGTTTCATGAAAAAGCATTTTTTGTGTTTGTCACGTACGGGCAAATGCAACTTTAGTGTAGGATGAGATGACATGTTGAGATCTTTGTCTATTAAAATTTTTTTCTTTTCTTTGGAAATCAAAGAATACCGCGCGGGACTTTCGAAATTGCGGCGGAAAGGAATTATCGAAAGATGTCAAAATTATTGTTTTCTTTTGTTTTGAGTAGTTATTATTTAACCAATTTCTTATGTTTTCTTTTGTCATCGGAGAGTATTCTTCACCAAAAAATCAAAGTATTTCATTGTTTATGTCAAATTTTTTGTCTTACGTTCGTCTTATGTATGAAGCCAGTTCCATAAAATTAGTATATGTATTCGTATAAGGTTACACTTAATTATATTTATTTGGTCAATTTGAAAGACCAACTCTTGCATAGGGTGGACGACTCCTCTTGCCTTCACTATTTAGAGGGTGCCTAGCCATGCTTATTTTGAGTGTTTGTAAGCACTTTTTACAACAAAAAAAAAATTAATAAAATTTACTTTTTATTATAAATGCTTATAAATACCCTATAAGTAGACCGAAACATAGATTGTTAGTCGGAATTCCATTTTGTACAAAAAATATATATTTTTAGTGTGAAGTTCACCTCCTTCTTAGCTGGATTATTCAGCCTAGCCGGATCGAAACAAATATATTCCTCTCAGAAAGGTAATTTTTAGTCTAAGAATTCTAGAAACAATTAAATTGTTTGGGCAAAAAATATATATTGAATAATACAATCTAGAAACGGAATTATTTTACACACTCGAGTAGAATAAAAACGTATCCCCACAAGATTTTAGTGCGGTTTGTAGTGTATGGATTTTTACTCAGCCGATCACAAAGTTGACTACGGATGGAATAATTTAAAAGAAGGGAAAAAAAAAAAAAGAGAAGTCTTGAGAGCTGATCAAACTAAAAGAGTAGAATATGACTTTTGATCCTTGAGAAAACTATTGAGTTTTTTTTTTTTTTCCTTTCCTTTTTGGTTAAAGAGAAAAATATTGAGTTAGATAGGGAATACTATGCAATCTTTCTAGTGTACCACATACCAAATTCATATTTAAGGGATTTGTTAATAATAAAATGCTCCAACAGCTTTCATATCCCATCTCCAAAATTTTAGGTTTTTTTCCAACCCAAAACCAAACACCTATATATAAGGTTTATTTAATCCCCCAAAGCCAACACCCGAATCCCATCCCCTGTTCCCATAGCTTTAAGACTGCAATATTTTAAAATAGGAGAGTTATTGGAGTAAAACTAAATTAGGGATTCTTTAAACTAAGAGTTTGTTAAAAAAAAAAAAAATAAGAGAACTGTTGGAGTAGAACCAAAAATAGGGAATCCCAAATTATAAAAAAATTACTCAAATTACTTAAATTTAGGGGAACAAATAGGAAAGCTGTTGGAGACAACCTCACGTAATCTTCTTTTTTTTGTTTATACCGGCCTCCATTCCCAATTCAACCTCACCCCTCATGGAATTTAAATGCAAGTCACTACTCTTGATTCTTGAAGTAATATCAACTATTTGATGCATAAGAGCAAGTGACCGAGCATCCTCATTTCTTAATAGTATAGGATTATGGTTTCTTTGTCTTGTTTGATGAGGATATCATGTATTTAGAGGTTGGGATTAGAAGGTGTGTTGCAAAAAAGAATTCTCGTTTAATTTGTAATGGATATTTCTATTATTGTGGATACGAATTTAAGCATTTTTTATTAAATGATTTGGTTCAATGTTTCAACAAGTCGATAGTTAGCCAGAGTCACAGCAAAACATTTATTAGGCATTTTATTGATAAAAAGTTGATATGTTCTTTAAGTATGATTTCTTTGATGCTTTTATTATCTCTAAATTGAACGACTGATCCTCCAATGAAGTTTTTTAGTGTAAAGCGCTTTGTCTTTGAAGCGACCGCAATTAGCTAAATATTTTACTCTTCTAGAATTATCAATAGAATACTTCAGTCTCCGATCAAAAAGAAAAAAAGGAAAAGAGAAAAGTACACCATTGGAGAAAACTCACGCAAAAAGTTCAAAATAAATTAGTTCTATCTTGAAAAAGAAGAAAGAACAGCAAAGAAAACATAGTACTTGATTTACTACAAATTTATTCGAAAGTACAGCTCAAGTGAGGTTGTCGATTGTTTATTTCTCAAATGTCAAATGCTAAGTTTATTAATAGATAGACTTGCCAAATAATTTTTGATAAACGCAGTTTACAGGTCAGCTTTGGTAAGAAGGTTCATCACTAGAAATGCTTTTTCTCGAGAAATCATCCGTAGAAATACTTCTAAGATGTTAGTGTTAAAGACTCATTGATTCTCGCATAGTAATATGAAAAAGAACTTTTAACGATTCACTTGTATATACATAAGAGTATATAAAATATTTTGAGCTAAACACGAGTCGCGTAAGCAAAGTAGTCATAAGTGTTGGTACTTATAATTTTTTATGCTTATTGTAAAGAAACACGGAGGTCCATCATAAAAATTAATTAATTAATCAATATGAGGAGTGGCCCAAGACCATATAAGGTGGTCTTAAATCTCATTATTTTTTCATGTGGGAGAGGAATATATTTCAATATTTATAAACAAGTGATAAATCAATAGGAAAAAATTTGAATAGTATGCCTTTGTAATTTGTTTACTTAATTAGTAAATAACTAAAAATGACATTTTTATCAATAGTTTCCCTTTCCTTTTAATTTCAATATTATGTTGTGGTTTTTTTTTTTCCTTTTTTGTGGTGGTGGTAGTTGGGGGCCCCCTCTAAAATCCTTACATTCAGATTTTTGAATAAATGTTCAAAAAAAAAAAAGATTTTCAATAAATGCTGAGGAGCAAAAGCCTATGTGATGTATCTCATAACTACTACCAAATCTACCAAATAAAGATGATACCAGTTATAGTAATGAACGTGCCACATGACAACATAAGAAGAAAACCATCTATAATTCTCGTACCATAGTTGCATCATTAATCATAGGATTGTCCATTTAATGATCTCTAGCCAAGTTGGATAATTTTATACATGTCGGTACCCTTTCATAATATCTTCCTCAGACTTCATTCACCCATCAAAATCTGACTGAATCTTTACATTGCTGCAGTTTGATTTATGCATTTAAGTCTAGAGAATTGTATTCTGCAGAGTACTTATTGTTTGAAGGGCCGTGGTTGTAATAGGCAAATTGCTGTGGATTGCCGTGTAATGCTCTAAAAATGTAACGGATCTCTGCAACCCCTCATAATCCTCTAGTGTCACTGAAAATAAGTGTATAATGAAGCACTAAGCTTTAAAATAAGCATAAGAAATGAAAAGAGTTTTTGTACTATAAGGAGGTCTAATGCACTTAAAAAGACCAAAATCTTAACAAGCCGGTAAAACAAATGAGCATTTCTTATCAAATTGCTGCTATTTGATTCTTTCTCGGTTGCATTAAAACCAAGTATACAACAGACCAATATAATGTTTAACTTTTATAAGCTACTAAATTTGTTACATCGTGTGACATCCAATCTTACTTGTTTGAATTTCACTAGAAGGAACAAATTAATTTTACCACAGAATACCTGTGTATTCTATGATTTTGACATTCTTGAACCTAGCAGAAACCTATAAATCAAAATCCCCTCCCCCAAATTTTTCTATACATCTTATAATAAACAAAAAAATACTTAAAACCGAAACCTTTCGGTTTCTAGGTAACCCTATCAAAAACTATGTCAACTAATTAAATCTTTAATTTTTAACATAAAGAATCTCCCCTGTTCTCTGCTCTGTTCAGCTTATCTTCCTCAATTTCTTTGCTGTCATCAACTAGAGACCCACCAGTCAACTCTTTAGCTCTTTGGGCTTCAAATTCCCAATCTGTGAGGAGCAAAACAACCATCATAGTCACCATACACGAGGCTTGTGCAGCCAAGAGTCCCAACCAGAGACCTTCAAAATCAAAACCAGCATAGAAAGCTAGCCATATCGCCACAGGCATGCCAACGAGATAGAAGCAACCAAGATTAATGTTTGCTCCAACTTTAGGCCTCGCTGTTCCTCTCAGCACCCCACAACCAGTTGTTTGCGGGCAATTTCCAAGCTCGCACAGGCCAATGATCGGCAAAACAATCGATGTCAATGCTATGATCTCTTTATCATGAGTAAACATGCTTGCCCAAATATTCCTGACGCTTACAGTGAAAAAAAGAGCCGAAAATCCCAGCACGAAGCTACACGAAAGGCCTACAATGGCTGCAAGCTTGGCTTTTGCTGGCTGGTGAGCACCAAGTTCGTTGCCCACCCTGGTTGAGACACTGAAGCTGAGAGAAGATGGGAATATGTAAATCAATGCTGTCATTTGTATCAAAATTCCCATTGAAGCAACTGTGACCTTGGGGTTGATTAACAACCCACAAAGCAAAATCATGATTTCATACCACCACCATTCTAAGCAAACTGATATGCAGCTCGGAATGGCCAAGTTGAGTAAAGATTTCCAGCCTTTTAAGCACTCCATGGACAAGCCTTCCCATGTCCTTTTATATACCCCAGATGCAATGATGTAGATGATTAACAAAGCGACAAGGTTGAAGTTTGTCCATACCCCACTTAGAGCAACGCCTCTGATGCCTAAACTGAGCTCCGAAACGAGAAAATAATTTATGGGTATGTGTAAAAGAATCGTTATAGCTGCACAGAAGGTTAGAGGTAAGGTTATGGATTGGGTTCGAAGATATATACGCAATGGGTGTAGTAAAGATTGAGCAAACAGGTCAGGGATGGAGTACAAGAGGTAAGCTTGAGCTTGGGAAGCTATGGCTTCTTCTTGGCCGCAGAAGAGAAGAATCCTTTTCATGTTAAGCCATAAAAGACTTGTAGGGAACGAAACAAGAATGAGTAAAAGCACTGATCTCTGCAAAGCCAGGCCCAAAAGTGTGTACCTTTTGGCACCAAAAGCCTGGCCACAGATTGGTTCCATTCCCATGGCTAAGCCGGAAAGAATGGAGTAGCCGGTGATGTTAGCGAAGCCAATGGCTAGTGATCCGCCTGCCAAAGCCAAGTTACCAAGCCGGCCGAGGAAGAGCATGGAGATCATCGATCGACAGTAGAGCAAAAGGCCTGTGAAAACCATGGGAAAAGCTATGCTGGCTATGGACTTCGCCTCTGTGAAAACCAGAGAAACATGCGTTTTCTGGGGTTTCGTGGTTTGGTTCTGTTTATGAAATGCTGATGAGCTTTTGCCGATCAAAGGGTTTGACATGTCGGATTCTTCCATCTTTGTTAAGATAGGACATGGGCATGGTTGTGTTGAAGGTGTTGATGTAAGCTTACACATTTTTCTCTGATTCTGCAGAATTCCGAACAGTGGAGAAAAATAGGAAAAATAAATAGAAGACTATGTATGGAATTTTTTGTAGTAGCCAAGAGGAACAAAAAAGAAACAGTGTATTTGGTGGATTGTTAGGGGGAATTGAGGTAGTGATGGAAAATCCGGGGGGCGTTAAAGCAGTGATTGGTGAAGGGTATTTATAGCATTCAAAGGGCGGCCTGTGTTGCTTACTGTTGGGCTTTCAAAGTTATTGACCAGCTTTCGCCGGCAGAGCAATATCTTCGAAATGACAACGACGACCACTTGTTTAATAGAACTAAGATTCTGTTCTATAATTCTAGTATTTATGTCTCAGGGTTGATAAAGTCATTTTCAAAATTGTAGATTTTAAGATACAATCATGTCCCCAAAATGCACAGTTTCTGTAAATAAGTTTGAGGTCAAATGGCATCATGATGGATGGGTTACGAGTTTAAACTAAGACTCTACTCTACAATTCGACTATTTATGTCTAAAATAGTAGACTTTAAGGTACAGCCAATACTGTAACACAATATCTCTAAATAAGTTGGAGTCAAATAACATTTGTGATGAAAGAAGGGTCACGCTTGAACTAAGATTCTGTTTTGCAATTCTATTATTTGTATCTCAAGGGTTTATACAGCCGTCTTTAAAATTATAGACTATAAGATGCAGCGCTGTATTGCAACGTATGGTATCTTCTAAGTACGTTTGAGATCAAATAACATTCGTGACAAAAGAAGGGTTACGAGGTTGAAGTAGAGTTAGTTTTAATATAACAGAACAAAATGAATTTGTAACAAGCCAGGGACAAAAATTACTACTAATTTTGGTTGCCTGGTCAGAAGCTAAAGAAAAGGGGACAAAAAATTGATGATAGGCTCCAAAGGTAAAGACGAAAGCATTTCCTTGGACGGTGTATAGATTCAATCCAAGCGTGTGAGTGTTGTAATAGTCCCCCAAAGGGGCCCAATGCATATCCTTGAAAACAAAAAGTTTATCAGAAATTAAAATAAATGGAGAGATTTCAAATATTATTGCGCCGGACAAAAATTTTTTGGTTCACTTTGTTGTGGCACGGCCTCGCCGAAAGTGAAGAACACTTTCGACTACCCCTCCCCCATTGTTGTAGCACTTGCTTGAGATACAATTAATCAAAGAATCTTGTTTGCTTGTGTCTTGATCTCTCCATTACTTGGGTAGTTATTGAAACTTCTATAACCACCTCTAAAAATTTGTGATGTACGGGAGAAACTTTTATAGATTTTTTAATGGTTGAGTTATAAGACTTTATTTAGCGGTGGAGTTTTGAATAAAAGTGCTATTAAAAAAATCATTAATTATTTGACCCTGTATTTTAATAGTTAAGCTTTTAGTTGTTTTTAAATTTTCAAAAGTATGGAGTAATATTTTTGAAGAAAAAAGAAAGAAAACAATTTTTGATATGATGTAAAAACTGAAAGCTTCTTTTGAAAAACTCAAATTTGGAGCTTTTGGGTTTTCAACTTTTCTTAACATCAGCTTTAATGTAAAGTTCTTCTAAAAATAGGTTAAACTAGTCAAATTCAGTGTTTGAACTCACAAAAACACTTTTCAACGTATAAAAATTAAGCTAAATAGACTCTTACTTTTTTAAGCACATTTCTTCCGGTTAACACATAAATACGTGTCATAAGTTAAGAGAACAAATGGTTATTCAAGTCTTAATAAAGTTAAGGAACCAACGAACGTATTAATTCTTATTTTGTTCAAATGAATAGGTTGTCAATTAAATAAGATACTAACTAAACGATGAATTTCGAATTAGACATTATTTAATTTCACCATGTGGGTTTCCACAAGTTCCATGCAACATTCCCCTCCACTAGCTACAGTACAAATTCATGTTGGACATAAGGGAAAAAATAAATAAATTGTTAGGAAAAAACATGCAAACACGAAGAATACGAAAAGAAAATGGACACAGGAAAATTACGTGGTTTGGCTTTAAAGCCTACTTCCACGGACAGCAGAGAATAAATTATTATTGATCTCGAATGCTACAAAGCTTTCACTTTGGTTTTTCTCATCCCATACCCCACAAGGGGTATGGCACTAAAGCACCTAATACAATGTCTTAGCCCCTATTTATAGTACACAAGTATCCTAATCCTTATTCTACAAGGATAAGGAAACAGTATACTACTAGGAAAAGAAAACAGTATATTACAAGGAAAAAGACTAAAAAGAAATTTGCTATTCTTGTTGTCCAAGAATTCGGCACATTCAACATAAATAAATAAATAATTTTGAGGCCTGATGGTTTGTGGATTGGTCGTTTATCACAAAAGCATTTCTAGAGCTTTCTGAGATGAAATTGGTGCATACGAGAGAGCACATAGAATGGGACCATTAATTAGCGGGGTCAAAAAAAGAAGAACAAATTTATTTTTGTTTAATTTAATTTAGTCACAAAGACGTGTAAACTCCGAAATTAACAACTGACAAAATTAAAGTCAGTGCACAATTGTGTACTTTTTACCGACGAATTTTGAGTTCCCACTTCATTTCATGATGATGTTAAAAAAAGATACATGATTTTTCCTTCTTCTTTCTTTTTTTCCTTTTTTTGTTTTTTTTTTGGTTGGGCAGTTAGTTAGAAGAACATATCAATGTAAAATTCCCTTGATTGTTGGTTGAATCTGGTCTCCCCTAATATGCTTATATGTCGACAAACAGTTGGTAGTCTTGTACTTTTGCGTTGGGAGTTGGTGGAAAATTTGGAGTGGAAATCTAACTAGATCACACACCTATATGGCATATTAGCATTAGTCAGTTCAGCAGTAATCTCAATATGGTTTTCCTACTTATAACACACAACTAAAGGTTCATATATTAAACCCGTAATTTATTTAATGTGCGTCTGATCTTATGTATTTAAATTTTGTTTGGCCTAACTACGAGATTTCAACTATTGAAATATAGAACTTTTAGCAATAAAGCTTTGAAGAACTTGTTTTTAAATAAAAAACGTTGATCGATTAGACTTATATTTCAGAAGTTGAACTTTTAGCTGTTTAAAGATAAGATTAGAAATTTAAAACATAGTGGAGTACTTCAAAGGAAAACAAGAAGAAAAACAATTTCTGACATAGTTTAAAAACAACTTCTTAAAAGTTTTTCCAAACTGTTCCAATTTAGAGCTTCTGGTTTTTTTTACTTATTTAATTGATGCACACGCTTTAGGCAAAATTGTGGGGAATTTTAGAAAATAGGGGGAGCTATATTATGAGGGCGTTTTTTATAGTATAGAAGATCCAACACACTTTAAGCATTACGGAGTCATGGACTTTGTTATAAGTCAATAAGGGCTCGTTTGGATTGGTTTTTTTTAAAAGTATTTTTTTTAACAATTTTTTAAAAATAATTTTTTTTAGAAGCTGAAAATTCTGGCTTCTTAAAAAAAGCTCAAATACAGCTTTTTTTAGAGTTTTAACTTTTTTGGAAGCCAAATCAAATAATTATTGCAAATTTAATGTAACTTTTTCAGAAAAAAAATATTTTTTCCTGAAAAAAAGGCAATCCAAACAGGCCCTAAGACAACCATTTCCAAACCTCTAAACGTGATACATGAGAGCAAAGTGAGAGATGTAAAAAGGATAACTGCGAATCATCTGACGAGTAAGAAAGGCCGATTAAAAGCAAAGAAAGCTGAGGAGAAGATAAAGAACTGGCTAGAAGATTAAAAAAAAGTCAGTTCAATGTACATAAGCTTATCCTTCACTGATTAGATCAGATCAAAAAAGATGAAGATTGCATTTTTCTTTTTCTTTTTTTCTTGTAAATTTTTGCATTCTTACATAGGATTAACAAGGTTGTTAAGCATATATTCTTTAAGACAAGAAAAATCCAAGTTCATTTCTTGTCTGTCATTACCCTCCAAGACATATCCCTAGGTTGTCACAAATGTGAACAAAGCATGCAAGATACTGCTAACATCAGGTCATCCAATACAACTTGAGATCCGTTTCTTATTAATTAACTTCCAAATCTAGATGATTTTGAAACTTCGCTACATTTCAAAAATAGTCGAAATCAACACCGAATAATTTTCTCAATCCAAGGTAAGATGGAGTAGTTGAATATCGACTTATCCTAACGAAATATCCTATATTTTTATCTATGTTCTCCTTCAATTCAAAACACTATCTGGACTTCGTTTGAATTGAAAATTTGTTAAACCACCTCATTGTGTCACGAGATTTATAATTTTGAGATGGACTTAACTTCTTGTCATGCTTTGAGAAACACGATGTCATGTGTGATTATCCAGTACAAACTTTTTGAAACCACCACTTACTTTACGACAAGCCCTAAAGCTGAAGAATGCAATGTCCCATGCATAGGCCAGAAAGATTTAAAAGAAATGAGAACTCACAAATCAGAAAGAGAAACTTTTTTTATCTTTTTCACAAAAAGATAAACTATAGACTATGCATGTGTGTTACAAGGCAGTCGGAAAAAGATATTCATCTAAAAATGCCTTTTGACTTTTCTGTACTAAAACAAAGATGTTATTCAATTCATCTTTTTTGTAATTTTTGTCTCTGCGCAAAGGACACCATTCCCATCTGGCTTTTCTCAGTATACACCAAACGCGACAAACCTTGGTCCGAACCGCACGTGTCGAGCTGTGGATTCATAACATCCAGCTAGCACACATGTAAAATTTGCCGCACCAAATCGGCTGATTGGCGTAATTGATGGAGACTTTTACACTTACTTGGGAGGAGAATAGGGAATTATGATGTGTTGTTGCATTGATTATATTGATTTATTTGTATTTGTCAATAATTTTGACCTAATACGATTGAAATTTAATGCAAATAACCTACGTTCGGTCGTGATTTATTTTGAAATAAAGAGTCCTAATGAATTCAGTCACGTGTGAATGATTGAGATTATCTCTCTTGAATAAAAAAATAAGAAAGGATCCAATCTCTCGGTGGCGACACTGTCGAGTACAAACTTTTTGTTCTAGCAAGTAAGATCATGTATTAATTCATTAAAATGATCAGATGTACAACCATTGGGTAGTAAAAGAAAATGCCTTCGTGTTGTAAACTGTTAAGACCAGGTTTCATTTTTTACACAAATTTCGGTTAGTAAGACAATTCCCAAATTTGCTACTTCTGCACAACCAACCCTTAATTACAAAAAGAGATGTTCACAAAAATAGCTTCCTTAGACTTAGGAGGATTGCTGCCAAAGATTCTTTGCATCCCTTTTTCTGTCCACAAGCTACACACAGAGTACATTCCGGTAAAGCTTGATTGATAGTTGACCTGAAACCTCAGCCAAATGCAAACCATTGTTTATCCCATATGAAA
This sequence comes from Cordia subcordata, assembly GCA_028554755.1. NCBI lineage: Eukaryota > Viridiplantae > Streptophyta > Magnoliopsida > Boraginales > Cordiaceae > Cordia > Cordia subcordata. The sequence goes on along the minus strand of JAPTOF010000003.1, from coordinate 1,474,929 downwards.
ATCCAACGTGGTCCATCAATATATTATAATCTCTCATCCCCTTTTCTCCAGAGTCTGCTGGCAAATCCACACTTGCATAAACGGTGCTCGAACACAGACATTCCACACATGTTTGACAAAGACCGCGAAGCGGATCTACAGTCTAATCCCCAAATGATCAGTTCATTGCTTTTGTGGGGTTTCTGTCTTTTTCTGGGAAGAGCCACACACACAACAGAATGCATGTTTCACTACATCCCCTTTTTATTTTTATTTTTTTTATTTTTATTTTTTTTAACCAAACCACGGAATGCTGATCAGTCTCTGGATAATGTTCCCGCATACATTCCCACGCACTCCACGAATTGAAATCCTACCCCAAATCACTAAAATACAGTCTGAGCCATTACGAGAGGGAGAAGACAATTGTGCATGGGAGAAGATACTGTCAAGAAAAAGAGTCCCCTCCCTTCTGCCCAACCACCATTGTTGAGTACTAACTTACGTTGGTGTTGCATCACACGATCTAATTCTAATCAACCCCCTTGACCCTCATAAAGCAAGCTATTGCTGACTATAGACAACTTGGTCTAAGATTTAATCAGCTCAAATCTTATTTGTAATCTTCTAAGTTGTTTCAAATCAAATTATTTCGTTAATCGAATATATTATTTCAATGCTTTTGCTTGAAGGTTTTGTATAATGTACAACATCATGCCTGAATTGACTGACTCATTCCCAAGGACACCAATGAAATTCTCAGGGTTCAAATCTACCAACTTCCTCAAGATTTATGTATTCATTATTTCCATCCATAGGTCAAGAGTGGGGTGTGTGTGTGTGTGTGTAACCATTGTCTAATAGACCGAATAATATGCTGTTTACTGGTCCAAAAAAACAGTAGATTAGCATCCCACTGCCAACTGAAAACAAAATGCTTATCATATATATATATATATATATATATATATATATATATATATATATACATATACCATAAATTGACCAAGTACATTGCTCCTGTTAGGTAGAGAGACTATGACCAACTATAAAGCTATTGCAAAGTAAGAGAATGCCAATTTAGACTCTGAATTGAGTATTTAAATGATTGTTGTTTTATTGACTAACACATAATTTGTAGATTAAGTAAACAAGGCAAAAGAAAAACACGAATAATGATACGAGAAAATTTGAGTCTCGCCAAACCTGCTGTTAATCAGTACCATCGGTAGTTGAGAACAGGTTGCAAGCTTTAGGATTGTATTACCTACTTTCAGACTTAGGGTCAGAGCCAAAATATTACATTCTCAACAAAGATTTCAACAAAACAGCTATTCAACAAAGACAAATAAAGCATAATCCTTAAGGTAGTAACTTTCAGGTACTAAAGTTCTACAAGAGTATCGATACGAGACACGTTGACTTCAAGTTGATGGTATCCAGTTGCAAGAGACGATTATAGAGTATGGCTAATCAAGATCTTGATCTTTCCCGGGCTGGTGGTGAACGACTGCAGCAAAAGCACACCAATATTTGGTAACGGATACCAGAAAATAAGACGCATTAACCTCGAAGCAAATATAAATGTGTTCCGGAGTTTACAACAGACGAAGATACAAACCTTCTATATCGCCCAGGTTCAGGACTTTCCTCTCCATCGTACCTCTCAAATTTTCCAGGCCTAGGATTGGGGCTCCTGCTGCGACGATACTCACCAGGACTCATGCTCTCTTTCCCCTCAGCTGGGCCGGATGCACGACCATAATCTGGACTTACCTTCTCTGGAGGACTAGGCCCACGACCATTCTCAAGGTTGGCCCTCTCTTTTCGAGGACTAGCACTACGATCGTCTCTATAACGAGAGCCCCTCTCCTTCCTTGGACTTGGGCTACGTCCACGACCAAAGTCAGAATTCCTTTCCCTCCCATTGGGACTTGAGCTACGGCGAGAAGGCCCATGACCATAATCAGGACTTGCCCGCTCCTTACCATAAGGACTTGGGCTGCGGCCGTGAACACGACCATGGCCATAATCAGGACTTGCTCGCTCTCTACCATAAGGGCTACGGGAACGACCACGATCATAACCCCTTCTAGGAGACCTATCGCGAGTTCTATCAGGGCTATATCCATTTCTCCTTTCATCATCATCTTTGATGGCATATTCTACTGTAATGACACGATCCATCAATTTGCTGCATAGAAGTGCAAAAAGAATAAGAAAAAATAAAATAAAAGATCTGCTGTGAATTAGAATAAACGCGAGATAATTTAAAAAGTAAAGGAATTGGGAAGATATTATTATTGTTCTAAATTCAACTGAGTTCAGAACATCATTATGGTGAACGCACCTCATGTTTGTAGCATCCAAGGCTCTAGTGGCATCTTCTTGTGACTCATATTGAATGAAAGCAAAGTTCCTCCGGATCCTTATGTTGAGAATTTTTCCATAAGGATCAAAGTGCCTCTCTAAATCCCTTGTCCTAGTGTTATATGGATCAAAATTGATGACGAACAGCGTCTTTGTGGGTCTAGAATTAGCCGCGGGAGGACGTCTTGAACTCTCAGTCCTCCTGCTACCACGCTCTTGCTGCAGTAATGTAACACCCAAACTACGTCAGCTGCATACCTGAAGAACTAGTAAAAGAGATGAAATCTATATAAATTTTATCACCTTTGTCCATTCCACACGGAGCCTGCGCCCCTTTCTGCCAAATTCTAATCGGTCAAGTCCCCGTATCGCATCTTCTGCGTCTCTCTCATCTTCCATATAAACAAATGCAAACCCTGTTGATCAACAACATCAGTGCATCAAAGTTTTCAGTTGAAAAAACATAGAAAAGGATGGATCCAGGGAAAGGATTCCCCCGTCAAAGGATCCCCAACAACTGAGACGCCTTCCCCTCGGCAAATGTGCAGATAATACATATCTCACCCTACAACAGAAGGACCACACTCTGAATTCTATAAACTAATGACCAGTTAAGTCAGTAACAGACCTTGAGTGCTGGTTTAAGAGATGTCAAGGACAAGTAGTCCAAAGGTGGATGTCTCATGGTGGGATAATGGAAAGAGTGTGCCATCTCCTTTTTATTCTGCCTCAGCTTCGAGGTCGGCAAATGTAAAATGTCTGAAATGAAGGCTGGGCAAAACTCACGAGGAATTAAAGGCAATAATGACCGTGGAAAATGTATGCCATGATGGATCAGAGGGTTCTTGGGGGCAAGGAAGAGGATGCTTGCCACAGCCAGGAAATGAAATGCGGAACCCGCCAATCTGCCAGGACCGTAAAGGCATTGACATGTAATCCTGCGCCAAAGAATTAGCTGAGTACGGGGGTAGAACACTGAAAACATATACTTTTTTCGCAAATATATCCTGCCACCCCAATGAAGGTCATCAAGTCTTCAGTAGTTCTGCTGCATGATCAGGAAATCTGCTCTGCCTGTAGCTGCCCTCCGGGAGATGTAGAAAATCTTGTTCTCGTATAATCCTTGCCTTCCGATGTTAAGTATTTGTGTGCATGTTTGAGTTTTACGAGTATGGGTACACATCAGACATCCTTGTGCATTAAGTTCACTTTTTAAATAAGTAATTACCATAAACACAACTCATCTTATAATCCAAACTTACAAAAAGCAGGATCTCTATGAATTGTTTTCGTGCTGCAATAAAGGTCTCTACGTTCTCTTTCAGTTCAAAGCACAACCCTTCTCTTCACCAGCGAAGAACCATGCAAATATGAAAATCACTGTACAACTGTCCGCAAATCGTCTCCGAATTGGACACATGAATGGCCTTGCTTGAAGATATATGATTGTGTATGCACCTCGTGCATATGTATGCATATATTTGTTTCAAATTCTTCTAATACACATACAATTTCCTCTAAAATAATATTCATAGAATGCTTATGACAAAATGCTTTGTCATACAAATACGAGAATTGCATTCCCATTTACATGAATAGAAATTTATGTGGTGTGAGGGGGATACAGGGATGAGGGAGGACAGTTTACTGTTATCCGTGAGAATACTAGTTCTTAACAAGAGGCCTAGGCATACTTCTTGCATTTAATAAACTAATATTTAGAAAATGGAAACCCACCAAGGTGCTTTAGCCCATTGGAACAACATAATCCCCTAAGCAAAAGTGCCCACATCAATGTCAGGATCCTGATCATAATACCAATGGCAGAGTTATGTTCACTCGCTGCCATCCAAATTGTTCATGAAAATGTGTATATTTTTTGGCTGAAATTTTTAATTTAGCCCCCACGGGTAAACTTTATTCATGAATGAGCGTTGTTATTGAGCATCCACTAAACAAAATTCCTAAATCCGCTCCTGCCTAATACTCACTCTAGAGGATAACTGAACAAGAGACTAGATTCAACTCATGACGGGTCAAAACTTACCGGACTTCATGTCCACGCGTTCAACCTTCCCATACTTTTTGAAAAGCCTTTCCAGATCCGACTGCCGTGCATCATAATCAAAGTTCCCACAGAAAACAGCCCTCATTTTACCTGTAACAGAACACCAAAAGTTTAACTAATCCCTACAAATTTATGAGGGGAAGATAGTTAGAGAGTGACGAACATTTTAACAGTCCAAGTGTCCAACAAGCTGCATTCTAATTCTAAATCCTCTGATAGTCCCATTCTGCATACCCATCTTGTTTCAAGTAACAAAATAGATACCATCACATTCATCCTACCATACCATTACCAGTAATATACTTTGAAATGTTTCGTAATACTCAAACTTCATGTCTGAACTACTCTGTAAGGAGAAGCAAATCACTTTCAGCTTATAACATGAAATTGCCACATATCATACAGTCGGAATTCCATAAAATTTCACTCTAATTTTCTCTAAACAGAAATTCAGCAAAGTATCTCAATAAAATGTTTCTAGTATCATAACCTCCACATTCAGTGATAATACCTTATCGAAATGTTTCCAGAAACTCAAGCTTCACGGCTAAACTACATAACAAGATATAAATAATTAAAACTTCACACAACAGTGGAAAGCTCAAAGGTCAGGTTCGAGTCATGAGATTAGACTCTTGTAAAATGAGTCCTTACAAACTGAAACTTTTAATGTAATCTTCAATACCCAAAATCAATAAATCAAAATTAAACAAACAGCTAATTCTAGAGAAAATACAGAAATTATTAAACCCTAATCAGATCTAGATTCTCAAATTGGACCTTGACTTAAATTTTTTCGTGGACAAACAGATACATAAACGAGAAATATAAATAAACAAAAGAAAAGCATCAAAGATTTCAGATCTGATTGAAAATGGAGGTTGTAAATAGTACTCGTACCTTGAGAGCTTCGAAAAACCCTAGAAATGGCGACGAGCTGCACAAAGCGAAGCAAAGAAAATATCTGATTCTGATCCAAAATGATTGCACGTGACTCCAAAGCGTGTATATATTTATAGAGATGCATATTTATACGATATGCCCTTTTCGATATTGCAATTTGTAGATTACCCCCTTAAATTTTATACATGTACAAGCGCCCCCAGCGAACTTTTTTTATTATGCTTTGTCTCTTACTTTTCTTTTTCCAAGAAATCCACGCCTTGTACTATCGGCTCGTTTGGATTAAATTTTTTTTAAAATTTTTTTCTCAATAATTTTAAAAAAAAATATTATTTTAAAAAAATTGAAATTTCTAGTTTTTTTAAAAAAAAAGTTAAAAATGAGTTATTTTTAAGAATTTTAGTTTTTTTTAGTAGCCAAGCCAAATAGTTATTATAAAAACAATACACTTTTTTCAGAGGTCAATCCAAACCGGCAATATATTTATGATTAATATAGAAATTTTATATATAGTGAATATATTGAAAAATTAGAGGATATTAAGGCATCATAAGAAAATAAATAATGTAGGAAACATAAATTATGCTTATGACAGCTTATCATTACAACTCTTTTTATGAGAAAAGGAAAAGAAATTTGATTAGTTCGGGTTCTTTCAATTGCTAAAATTGAAAGACTTGACTTAATCGCTCTCTCTCTTTGGGATTGCAATATGTGAACCCACAATTACTATTGATTATTAATTTCTTTTATGACTTACAAGATAATAGTCCAATGGATTACCATATTATTATTCCTTTGAATATATTATTAAATCATCAAATTGTGATATATAGTTATGCTAATAATAATTAAGCTGGTTCACGTGGAAGTCGAGTTTAATAGTCTCAATCTCAAGCCTCGTGATGCAAGAGACGCATGTTTGAGGCATGAAACAAATTAAACCTATATTTTTTTAGCAGTTGAAATTTTTAATGAAATGATCACTTATTAAAAGGAAAACAATTACTAGAAAACATTATTAACCATTGCTTGATAGATGAACAAAAATATGTCTGTATTCTTTGCGATGAAAGCTTTTTTCACCAGCAAAATTCTTTTCTTGGGCCTGAATAGTTGTGCACAATATACAGACAAACGGCCCTAAAATAACCTTTATGACAATCAAGTTGGATGAGATTCCCCAACAGAAGAAAGCTTAAGGTATTAAAATAAGGATTTAGTCCCGGTGCGTGATAAGTGTTGTACTGCAAATGCCTCTATTTATAAGCCAAGGCAAGTGGTCTCAAATGATTTGGATTTTGACCCTTGTGCTACGTGTTGCCAAGTTGCGTCAATTATTTTCCACCAAGTAAGTTATCAGATATTTGACTTGATGTCCATCCTCAATGGCATCAATTAGCTACGCGGCCGGGTCGCATCATGTTGTAAAGCGCCCGTTACTCCTACTTTGCAGCTAACATGTAATCGATTTTGTCCGAATCCTCCTTTTCTTCCAAAAATAGAAGGAGAGATCTTTTTTGGTGAATCTCTTAGAGAGTCCAGATATCCGGGATTACCTTAGTAAGCCGAACCTAAATGATGACCTGCCATTCGGACCATCAAAGGAAGTTCGTTTCCTTGATCTTGCCAATCAATTAAGCACACAATTACTTATCTCGAAAACACAATCATTTATTAATCTCACTTTGCATTATAATAACCGTAGTAGTTGCGGAACTATAACTTCATTTGCTTCAAAATTTTTCTGGTAATAAAGAATGTAAACTTAATTTAGTTCCACATGAATGATTTATAAACCGATCTTGATCTGCTCATACAATTGCCACAGCAGAATGCCAATTACAGTATCTCTAACCAAGTTCTTCACAGTAGTGCCAACCCAACCATAGCCATTTCCTGAAGGCGCCTTCCCAGCAAGGTCTCTGAACCGCAAGTTTCCTTGATCGGACAACAATGAATATATAACTCCGTTCATGTGTCCCTTTCCGATTACTCCCACCACCTTGTTACTGTTATTCACAGCTTTGCTCCTCTTCAACGACCACGCAAGATACTGAAAACGATGATCAACCAAGGAAAGGAAAAAGAATATTGTAAAAGTCTCGGCAGTTCAGTAGAGATTAATAGTAAAAAGTTGCATATAACTTACTGTGTCGCGTTCATGTATAAGGGGCTGCAGCAGCGACGGATATGAAAAGCTCAATTGCTCATAGAGCTGTAAGCGGCTATCATCACCACTAGATTCCTCCTACACATTATACAGAGCATCTCTAAGATCTTGAAACTGATTATGTACCAGAACTTTTAGATAACCAACTTAGCACAAGTAAAATTTTATTTCCATATATTAATGAAGTTCTATGATAGAACCTTCACTGTATTCCTCGAGAGGTCTGAGGGCGATGATATTCCATTTAAAACCGCTTTTACCAAGCTCAGCTTCTCAGGCCACTTCAAAGAGCTCCACGCTCTCTCGAGCTGAAACAGGACATGTAGATATATCAAAATGAATGTTGCAGATGTGAATACTGTACTATACAAGCTTCAACTGCATACAGTAATTTCTATTGGTCTATCACCCAATACTATTTGCGCACCCACTGCCTCTGAAGCTTTCCTAGCTGCACGAAACTGCAGATTGAAATACATGTGATGAGCTCGAAGTGCACAACAAAGCTAAGCATTCAATTTCTTCCTTAAGAATTTCTAAAGGCAATTACCTCATCCCCAAAGGGGCGACTAACATCTGAAGATATTTTTGATGACAAAACCGCCAGTAACAGGCGTAATGCTAGTGCCGTTTGACCACCTGAAGTGTGAAAAGAAATATTAGATATTGTGTTAGATGCATTCATATACACAAGTAGAGAACTGATCTTACCCAAGTCTATGCTTCGGCCGACAGCACCAAAGAAGCCAGCCCCAGTTAAAGAAAACATGTTCAACTTAAGACTCTGGTTGAGCTCATCCTCGCCAGAAGTGTACATAATCCCAGCTCTGTAAATTAACGCTGCAAGAAGTGAAGTTAAGCCATGGATGACCACCAAATAAGTGCGAGAACTGCAGTTATTAGAAGGCAAAATACCTGAGCGAAACGACAAATTCATGATCATCATTTCATCAACTCTTTGTTTACACATTGGCTTCTTTAATATTCTTCCAATATTCATAATTTAATTCTTTTGACCTCTACCGTGTAAAATAGTCCAGCCCTTTATACTTCTGTTGACAGTGAATTCATAAACACAATCCTCTCCATGGCAATCATCATTTAACAAGACTCTCAAATCTTAAAAATTCTCCTATAAAGACAAGACTATTCAGCTCCTATAATTAACACAAAAACTTTCCCAACAGACAATTTACTTCCATAATTTTTTTTTCTTTCTTTCTTTTCTGCTTCAAATCTTAGGCATTACCAATATTTTCATCTGATCTACATACAAAAGTACTAAAACAATGCTAATATAACTCCAGGAAATTGCATGAAGTAACATAATCGAAATTTAAAAGAAGATCTCAAAATTTGTTGAAGATAATAACTAAAGATAAAGCCCATTTCTATCACCCTCAGCTTTTAAGGCAGTATTGTAGGCAATAAACTAAACTTCCTGGATTCAACACTACCTGTGTCACGCCCCTGAGCCAACCACCTGTATCACACCTTAGAGCCCAGATCCCAAGCTGTTGTAGACCTAACAAATAACCACTTAAACCTTCAATCAACTGGTCCAAAATTTTCAACCGAAACCGACTTATAAACCACTCACAAATCACTCTACAAATCAATGTGAGACATTATAATCTCCCCCATTATCTACAAACCAATGCAGGGCATTACAACCTGAACCTGAGCGGTGCTAAAGAATATATAAAATAAACCAGTCTTAACATCTTCACTTTCTAGATTACTTTGCCAAATTAACAAAAAAAGGTCATGATCAGAAAACGACTTGCCTGCTTCTGCAAAGCTCGACGACAACATTATCAGGCCTGACAGCACTAATCACCCTAGCAACATCAGCGGCCGAAGTTTCCGAAATATGGTTAGTCCCAAGCAGCCAAATGGCTTCAGGCTCGACAAACTCACTTCTCCAGGCAGGCACAGGTCCATATTGGTTCTTCTTGATCACAACCAAGCTCCCATTTTCAGCCATGTCCATCAACTCAGGATGTGTTTGGGAGATTACAGCACAAGACCCATTAAGTATTTCTTTCCTGAAATCGAAATTTGCTGGTGGGGGCTTGATTGGGACTCTTTCTGGCTTGTGGGTTTTGAGTTTCAGGATGTTTGGGATGGTGAAGTTGAACTGGAAGGGGGTTAATTTGGAGTTTATCATTGTGAAATGTGGAAGATTTTTGGTCCGGTTAGTTTTTGGTTGGCAGCTGAATAAGTTGATGAGGTATGCTTATCTTTGGTTTCGGACACAGATTGGGTATTGCATCATTGGTGGATGCCAGGGTTGTGATCTGTGGTGAGACAACGTTAACTCTGACATGTGTGGTCTCATTTCTCCAAACTCTACCAACAAAAATATCTGGCAGCAGTTGGGTAGAAAGAATTGAAAGGCTAATGACCAATCGGCTTTTACATTAGCCTTTTTTCTTTCTTTTCTTTTTTTCCCTAATGGGTGACAAGGGTAGTTATGCAACCATTTTTCTGGAACAGGTCACCCCTCTTTATCTTTATCCAAAAGACCTTAAAACTACCATAAGATGCCCATAATGACTCAATATCTCACAAGTAGAATAAGACCGTGATATGTTATCCAATGGGTGCATCTAGTGACTTTTTTATACACGTACCTGATTTTGAATCATATTTTGTGATCAATACTCGTAGTTGGATCTAGATTGGTTTTCTTAAAGTATTTTTATAATTTTTTAAAAGAATATTTTTATTTAAAAAATTAAAAAACAAAGTTGAATTTAAGTTTTTTTTAGAATTTTAACTTTTTTTGAAGTCATGCCAAACAATTAATGCAAAAAAAATGTCTTTCAAAGAAAAGTGTTTTTTTATGGGAAAAAAAAGTCAATTCAAACGGGTCCAAATTCTTTTAAATGTGAAATGTTTTTATTTATACAAAATTGACCAATAAATTTTTGTATATTCTATTGATATTAATGCGATCATTTGCTTACTTAGCAAAAAAAAAAAAAAAAGATATACCTTTTTCAATTAATTGCCGTTGAAAAGCCTACTATACCTTATATCAAGGTGTCAATTGCCCCCGAGCAATACAACATGTACCTTATATCAAGGTGTCAAATGCCCCCGAGCCTAGGCTTGTGAGCGATACAACATGTACCTTATATCAAGGTGTCAAATGCTCCGTGAGCAATACAACATATACCTTATATCAAGGTGTCAAATGCCCCGTGAGTGAGCAATACAACATGTATCTTGTATCAATGCCCCGCGAGCAATACAACATGTACCTTATATCAAGGTGTCAAATGCCCGCGAGCCAGACCGATGTTGTAGGTATAACTAATAACTACTTGGGCCTCTAATCAACTGGCCCAAAATGGTTAACTCAAGTTATTAGTTATACCAACTCCACTCATTTATAAACAAGTCACAAGTCACCTTTCAAACCAATGTGGGGTATCACATTCACCCCAGTTGAGTACATGATGTCCTCATCAGTGGCACACAATCACACATAAGACCAGACGGTGCAGGATTTTAGAGGTGGCTTTTATGGGCTGAAAATGTGATTCCCACCGCATATTTGGTGTAACACTTTACTCCACATAACACTTAGGTTTTTTAGAATTTTAACTTTTTTTGAAGTCATACCATTTAATTAATGCAAAAAAAGTCTTTTAAAGAAAAGTGTTTTTTTTATGGAAAAAAAAAGTCAATTTAAACAGGTCCAAATTCTTTTAAATGTAAAAAGTTTTTATTTATACAAAATTGACCAATAAATTTTTGTATATTCTATTGATATTAATGTGATCATTTGCTTACTGAGCCAAAAAAAAAAAAGATGTACCTTTTTCAATTAATTGCCATTGAAAAGCTTATTGTATCTTATATCAACATGTCAAATGATACCTTACAATCCCATTTATGTGTATTATCAAGAATATATATATATATATATATATATATATACACACACACTCACAGACACACATATCATATATATTAGACTTGTTTGGATTAATTTTTATCACTAAAATTTTCTTGAAAAAGTACATCTTTTTTTACAATAAATATTTAAATTAAATTTAAAAAATTTGAATTATGAAATAAGATGAATTTAATTTTTTTTAAAGTTCAAAATTTTAAAATTTGTTTTTCAAAGAAAACCACATTTTTTAAATTTTTAGGGGAAAAAAAAAAGCACTTGCAATAAAACCAACCCAAAGATGGGTCCATAATCCAATTGTTCTGGAAAAAAGTACAGAAAATTTCATTGCAATAATATGAAATGAAGTATTAGCTAGATAGGAATTCGACAGCTAAGGTTTAGCTTGCCCCCATTTAAAGAATTTACGTGTGCGCACAATAGCCTCATGCCTAACAGTAAAGAACAAAGAATCCTTAAACGAGGTTGCTAAAAGTCACCAGGGCCCGATGTCTATATCCGCGACTTCCCCACGCTTTATCTGATGGTTTTCTGTTGATTTAAAAAAGCCCGAACCTCCCAAAGCCTGATTGCAACCTGACATCTCCAAAAAGCCTCAACACAACACTTGACAACAAAAAAAAGAAAAAAAACACACACAAGACACACACACACACACACACAACAATGCAATGAGTGATCCTTCTAACACGCGTCGCAATGATCCGTCAGCAGAAAACATTGACCCAACTCACACGTTAGACCAACACCCATCAAACTACGCACTCTTTTTATCCAACACTTCTCAAGAAGCACCGCCGCCACCACCAGCAACAACCACCATTGTCTCGCCATCGGGTGGCAGCGGATCGTCATCCTCATCGCGGAGGCATCCGGTTTATCGGGGGATCCGGATGAGGAGCGGGGGAAAATGGGTTTCTGAAATCCGGGAGCCACGTAAAACCACGCGTATATGGCTAGGCACATATGCCACCCCAGAAATGGCAGCTGCGGCTTATGATGTTGCAGCCCTGGCATTGAAAGGCCCCGATGCCACACTCAACTTCCCTCATTTAGTTCTTTCTTATCCAATTCCGGCCTCTGATTCGGCCACTGACATACGTGCTGCAGCTGCGAGTGCCGCAGCTGCCAGAGCGCCCCAGCAAGAAAGTCAGGAGACGGTCTTGCAGGCGCCAGAACACGACCAACAAGGTGCAACAGCAAGTGCAGACGCGCAAGACCCACAAGAATTCGTCGATGAGGAGGCACTGTTTGATATGCCCAATTTGCTAATGGACATGGCTAGTGGTATGCTTGTTAGCCCACCGAGGATGAAGCCGTCACCACCTCATGAAGACTCGCCAGATGATTCGGATGCAGAGAGCCTCTGGAGCTATCCCTGATTCGAAGAAATTAAGTCTCTTGATCTTTCTCAATGGAGAATCAATCAATCAATATATATAAAACTATATAATATAACATGTATATATGGTACTAGCTAGTATAATGGCGTGGGTTGGGTTTGAAACTTTTTTTCTGAATGTCCTTGGCGTTCCTTTGGGAGCGTCGTTTTGATGAGTTTCAATTTACGAAGCTGATTTCTCTGTTTCTTTGATTTTCACTTGTTTGAAGTTGAAAAAAACCCCTTGAATTTTCGAAAAAAAAATTATCGAGTTCGGTTTATCTCTGATGACTACTAGAAAAATTAACGCGGATAACCAACGCTTAATTTCCATGGATGGTATATCCATGATGGTCCAATGAATGTGACGATAGGAGTGGTCTCTGTAAATGCGTAATGGCTAAAGTCGTTGGACCAGCTTACAGCCATCATGAAAACTGACCATCTTCAGCCGGGGTTGCTGTCAAGTGATTAGTAATGGCTGGTGGGGCTGAAAAAGGCCAAGAGGAGACAACGACCAACTTCTCTACGTATTAAATGTTTGATCATGGGGGCAATTTTTAGATACGAATAGAAGCCTCCGGGGTGTGTATCACCAAACTTTTGCCCTTTCTCAAGTCATTATTAATGTCGTGTCCTTGGGTTGGCATCAAGTTTGTAGAAAGGAGAAACACCAATGACAACTTCCTTTAGACAAATCAATCAGTAAGTTTTAGAAAAGACAGTCTTCAAAAAGCTTTACTTGTTCACTCATTTCATGTACGGTAAAGATATTCCGAACTCTGCTCCAGGTCCAAAAACCTAATAGTTAGAAGAATTGTGGGAGAGATGGGTACACTTTTAACGGATTTTATTTTTTACTTAAAAATTAAAATGTTATGTAAAATTAACTCTATTTGTAGAAGAGTTTCAAAAATAACCCAATTTGGTTTCAAAAATGCGAAAGACGCATTTATGGAACGCTGTCGCGTTCACAGAATGCAACCGCTAATGCAGCACACTCTGGGAACGCGGCCCGCGTTCCATAAATTCGGGCCGCGTTCAGTTTTCCCTCATTCTCCCCCCACCCCACACGCGATTTCCTTTAGTTTTTCTCTCATTCCCTTACACAAAATTTTTAGTTTTTTAGCGTCATTGCGAGGATATTGCCATAATATTGTAAGTTATTTTAATTTTATGTTGTTTTTTACAATTATATTTAACGTTTTAAGTTACGAAATTTGTTTTTAGATCATGTAATGTTTTTTTTGTAGTTAATTTTAGTTTGTGTTAATTTGAATTTTAATTTTTGTTGGAATTGTAGATTAGAATTTTTATTTGTGTTAATTTGTAATTTAATTTTAATTGTTGTTTAAAAATATAGCATGATTATTAGAAATAGACTTAATATTGTTATTATTATTATTTGAATTAAGATTATCATTATTATTAACAATGTTATTATTTTTATGACAACCAAGTTATATGTTAGATGTTATTATTAATTTAATTAATACAATTATTGATATTATTATCATTATTTATTATTATTATTATGATGATGACGACGACAATGATGGATGGTTATGTTATATGTTAGAGGTTATTATTAATTTTATTATTACTATTATTGATATTATTATCATTATTTATTATTGTGATGATGATGACGATGATGGATGATTAATATTATCATCTTTGTGTTATTATCATTATTATTAATACTATCATTGATATTATTATTGATAATATTAGTGTTATCATCATTATTATTTGATAAAATTAGAGATTTAATGTTTATAGTGAAGTAGTAATACTTAGTTAATCGTCACTATTATTTGAAGTTGACCGTCACGTGTAACCCGTTCGATTGCAGATACGATGCCTGCATGCATATCTGAAATGATACACACTTAGGGCATCTCGGTGAAAAATTTCTCACGTAACTGATGTAAGAACCACGACCAAGTACGAGTTGTTTCTGCATCCACAATGGCAAAAGCTAACGGCAACACTTGGTAGTTGGCGTCTGTGGCTAATGCAACTAGAAGATGACCCTTGTACTTCCCCCGCAAGTGTGTGCCGTCCGGCGAAACAACGGGCTTACAAGGCCTCCACGCTGCGATGCATGGACCGAACGTCCAGTAAACCATGTCGAAAATTTTTTCAGACTGCATTGAACCTTCGGTGAACCTATATCTCACAACACTACCTGGATTCTTGGCCATCACGGCACCAAGAAACTGTGGGAGGATTTGATATGACATGTCCCAATTGCCATACACTAGTTCAATTACTTTATTCTGGCCGTTCCATGCTTTTCCGTAACTGACATCCGCATTAAGCTTCTCCTTCATGTGAGCTTGGATCAGCCTGACCTCGTAATCAGCCTTCTTAGCTATGAAATGCCTCACCAAATATCCAACCAATCCCGAGGTCAAATTTCTGTGCCCCAACGCAGTTATTTGCGCCATACATACATGTCTGGCATCATACTGCGTGATCTCCCACTGTTTGTGCGTTACTTTCCTTATTACACGTACATACCATGGGCATTCTACATTCCCACTTTGTGCTTTCCTACATCGTACCTTCCACAAGGTCTTACTCGATTTGACGACCCTATATTGCTTTTGTATTCTTATTGCGTATTGTTGAACAGCCCTTATCCCATCCACTTTGGATGGGAACACCATTCCTTTGGCTAGTTCCATCTTGTTTGAGTCCCATACTGGACGTTTGGTGACCTTGTACCTCCTTGTCGTGGAGAATTCATTCCTAGCAATATGGAACTCCACCGCTTCCTCCTCATCTACCTCCACCTCTGCATGGACATCCGGTCCTTCTATCTCATTCTCAATTTGGTAGTTCAAACTTGCTTCTGAGATTGCATCTTCTTCTTGATTGTTCAATTCACCGTCCTCGTTTTCCTCATCTTTCTCTGACAAAACAGTATTTGTTGCGATGTCACATCTCTCTTCCGTGCCATCGCCATGATAAGAGGGTCCTCCGACTTCAAAAGTGGAATTTGGTTGCGGGGAAATGGAAAAAGTAGCAAACTCCGCCACTGTTGTTGCAATATTGATATGTTCATCTTGTACATACGATGGTGCTGCATTTAGGTCCGGCATGTTAGACTGGTACGGGACGTCGGGCATTATTTGCAGCACATACACGTCATCAGACTGAACGAATTGAACGTCTACTATTACGTGCGCCACACAGCTGTTCCATTCACAGCAAGCTATGTAGTACATCTCCAGCATATCTTTATCGTCAATTATTGCACTTGGATAATAATATATCTGCTGCAATTTAGCATCCCATCTAAGGTCACGATAGCATAAGTTAACCCTATCGATGCTCGGACGCAACCCTAGTTTTCTAATTGCACGAGAAACAAATTCATCATAAGTTGTATCTAGATGAATTTTGATTTTGCGTGGTATATTTGGACTTCTATAATCAAGACCGTAATCGGTCATTATTGTGTGACCGTCGTAATATAAAAGAACAGTAACCTCAGTTGAATTCATCTTTTAGGTGCTTTGGTAGAAAGTTTATTTGGTGGGAAGTTATTATGATAGGTAACGGATTGAATGATCCGGTGGAGGAAGGGGTTGAGGTTTATATAGGCAAAAAATGCATTCTGAGAGTGCGATTTTTGAAATTTCCCATGACGTGAAGTGACTAGAGCTTGATTTGTGGCAGCAAATATATTCTAGATACTGTAAATGCACTCCAAAATGCGCTGCTAAGAATATTTTCTCGTCTTCGCAATCAAATCAAATCGGAATCGAATCAGACTTGGCAGGGAGACCCAGAAAACAGGTTCCGAAAGTGCAAAACGCATTCCAGGAATACGGGCTCACTCCTGGAGCGCGACTGCGTTCCTGGAATGCGTTCCACGCTCTGGGATTGCGCGCCGCCCGTTTCTGGAACCAGATTGGGTTATTTTTCAAAACGCTTTACGAACAGGGTTAGTTTTGCATAACATTTTAATTTTTGGGTCAAAAAAATCCCACTTTTAACATCGTCGTCTGTTTTGGATTTCCTTCATAACGTGTAACTTAATAAAAGAGATTTAATGATAATAAATTGTGAAAATCACCCCATTGTACTGGTTTGAATAGATCATCGTTATTAATTTTGAAGGAACTAGCTAGCTACAAATTTCTTCATGATCAGCTTATATAGGGCTCGTTTGGATTGATTTTTTTCAAAAGCTCTTTTTTAACAGCTTTTTTTTAGAAGTTGAAAATTCTAACTTCTAAAAAAAGTTGTATTTGACCTTTTTTTAGAGTTTCGTCTTTTTTGGAAGCCAAATCAAATAGTTATTGTAAATTTAATGTAATTTTCTCATGAAAAAAACATATTTTTTCCTTTAAAAAACCAATTCAAACAGGCCCATAGTGCAATCCCTTGCCCAAAGCTTCAATAAATTATATGCATCCTAGGAATGGGAACTTTTATAGATGCTTACCACTTCAAGAATGGCTGGAAACTGCTATTTAGATTCATTGCCCAACCAATTTAATGCTATACTAGTCCTTTCATTCCCGGTATTTTGTGCGGGTATATATAGATTTTTTATATAGCTTTTATTTTTCAAATATCTATAAATGTGATTTATGTGTATTTTTATTTTTTCTATATATAATAAATATAATACCTTCACATTTAGAAATTAGTTGTGATTGGCATTTACTTGACTAATACAATGATAAACCTCAATTTTTTTATTTAATAATTGCTATAATTAAAAAAATATTTTTATTTAGCGAGTTAGTAAATGTTATTTAAGTCATTATTGGTTAAATATTTAATTCTATCCTTTTTCTAGTAGTCTTATTTGAAGTCTTAATTATATTTATACTATAGTTATTTTCTTTTTCACCTTCTTTTCTTTGAATTGTATTGACTAATTATTTTATATATTACTTTATAGTTTAATTGATGTTATGATTTTTTTCTCCTTAAAAAAATTGATGACTTTCTACTTTGCATATTTGTGAAAGCATACAATTTAACTATACAATTTAACATATATTTTTGCAATAAGTATTTGAATTGAGATTTTTCAAACGAGAAAATTGAAACTTTGATTAAAAAAACTCAATTTCAACTTTTTTCAAAAGTCAAAATTTTTAGCTTTTTAAAAAATATATATATAAAAAACACTTTTGAAAAAGAAAACCAAATCTAGATAAGCCCTAAATTATCAAACAAATTTTCAGAAAAATGTAAAAGAATTATTATACTGGTAGTATATTATAATTAGACCGACAATGTTTAATCATGGACTAGATTTATATTTTTAGAAGTAAGCCCATCACTTTAAAAATAAAAGAAATTTATTTATAACAACCTTTGATTTTTTTTAAAAAATTAAGAGGTTCAATTCAATCAATTAAGGGTTAGAGAGCACATCAAGCGCTTAAAATGACTTCCAAAAATGATTATCAAAGTTTGAATGCCATAAAATGCGAGTTTCTAGTTGAAAGTGAAGATAAAAAAAATTAAGAAGGTTTAATTAAAATATTTAATAGAGGTCAATAAGAAAAAGGAAAAAATTATATACATTAATTTTTTATAACAAAGAGGGGTCAATTGACCCCTCTTTCATGTGAATCCATCCGCCAGTGCCCCTAACTATATCATATACCTGATACTTAGACAAACTCTTAGCACCATCCTTGCCCCTATCAAATAAAAATAAAAAAGAAAAAATCCTTTCCGCCCCTTTGGAGCATCAATCAACAAGGTAAACAGGGTAAGGCAATGGGATAAAACCATACTAAAACTCCTATTTGTTAAAGCCCCCACATATTGATAAACATAAGTAAATTCTGCACAAAAGTACATAGCAAAGAGTTGTTGAGGAAATTTAAACTTTGGTCTCCAGAATCGGATAAGAAATTTTCACCTCTAAATTAGAAAAATTTTCATTAATATAGTAATTATAATATAATTATAATACTATATATCATATATACACACACACACACATAAACAAATATACTAGGGTAAGACAGGGTGAGGTTGATAAGCCCCTATGTTTGCTCTCACCTGTGTGGGATAGGAGTAAAAGAGTCCGCCCCAACCCTAACAAGGGTATTTCACCAAAAAAAAACCCCTGTCACACTCCTAACAAGAGTTTTTCACCAAAAACCCTCTCCAACCCCTACAGTACTCCTGCGAGGTGGGGTAGCATGGAGTACCATTGTCATTTCTGCCATTTATTATTGGGCTATGTATTTCAAAAGTTGAATTTGTAGCTGGTTCAAAGGTAATATTAGATTTTTAAAAATATAATATAGTACTTTTGAAAGAAAATGAGGAAAAATAATTTCTAACATGGTTTAATTATTTTTCAAGCCTTTTTCAAAAATTTCAATTTGAAAATTCTGCTTTTTTAACTTTTTTTTAAATCTTTTTCTTCTATATAAAAATTCTTTAAAAGTAAGCCAATCTCAATTGAATTTTTATTTTAAAACTCACAAAAAATAGTTTTGGGTGTTTAGAAGACATATTTCTCGATTTTATTATCTCCGACTCAATAATATATATCCTTAAATGTCAAGTGGCTTTGCCTCTTTCAGCTTAAGAGGAAAAATGAGATTTGCAGGTCAAATGTCAAAAACTGAAACCAATAAGTATTTAAAACTTGAAAGTGCTGGACTGGGACTGAATGGTCCCAAGAACCCGGAATTCTGCAGTCTTCTTCTCTCTGCACAGTGAGTTTTCACCCATTTTTTCTCCAACCTGACGCACTCTTTTGCACAGGAGCCTCAGTTGACAGTCTGGTGAACTTAAAGACGACGCAGATTGATTCAATAAAATTTATAGCATGCTCCCCCGAATCGCCTCATGATGTTACACATTTTTAGAAATTTTAATGTTAATGAATTGATATACCACGAGAAGATCCAAATTTCAAAGGATTGGAGCCCTTTTTTTTATACGAGGGAAGTCCAATTCATCGAGTCCAATAACCAATTGGTAAACTCCGGGCAAAAAAATCACGCCACAACCCAATCACTATGTAAGTCAGGGCATTTTACTAGAACAGGAACTAAAATTGAACTCGATTTTTGAATTGCGTTTAACCGTGAAATTGAGGAGACAAATTGGAGCTCGTTGTTGTTCACAAGAATTAGAATAAAGCATGGTCGTACCCAAAAATGATAGTAAATAGCTTTTTCCGATTACAGAAAGTTTACACCACCTCTCACAAAGTTAAAAAGATACGCCCTCTGTGGCATTAAGCAATGCAATCATATTGGCTAGTGAATGCTCGAAAAAGTGGCCTAGGACCAACTCTAGAAAATATATAAATCTGCATTTTAGGTGAAGTTTTAGAAAGTGGGATTCTAAAAAAGAATTATCGGAAAGGCTAATGTTGCCCTTTTCAGAAGACTGAGTATAGTGCGTTTTTTCTCTCAATATTAAAAAAAAAAAAAAGACGAAAGTTATCTTGCTTTTCAAACATAATATAAAGTATTAAGAATCATGACATCTACTAACAATGTATGTAATGTGAGTAATTATGAATTTGTAGTAAATTTTGAAGACCATGGCGCTCTCTAACTTATTAGGGCCCGACACTTGTACCTTACGGTCGAGTAAAAGGTGTTCACTTGAGTGTCGATATTTTCGGGACTAATTATTAATTACGAAAGTGAATTAGTACGTTCACTTTAGTATATCATGACTACTTTTCTACCGTCTTAATTTTCACTGTTCTTTTTCTTTTAATAATAAAATTGCAGAGTGCACATTTTCTTTGAGTATTAAAACCAAAAAGTTGTCGGGATATTCAAACACAAACACGATCTAAGGTATTATAAATTAATTGTTGTCTGTTGAAGTCTAAATTCTGCTTTAAGAAGATAATAGTGCTCAAAATTCCGTGAAAGATAAACATGGTTTTGCTTATCACTAAATAGTGAAAAAGTGTCTCTAGAATAACCATGGTTTTGCTATTATCACTAAATAGTGAAAAAGTGTCTCTGGAGTACAATTATTTTGTCATTGAAATAATAATTTAATGACAAAGTAGATTAGGAGGGCCAAGAACACAAAAACGGGAAAATTATTATGTTCCAATTGTTGCATGATAACAAATATAGGGTACCGACTTATTTTTCATGCTTCTTGTAGATAGAAATAATAATTTAATGACAAAGTAGATTATGAGGTATTAGAGTTACCAACTCATTTAAAAGTTTAAATTTGTAAAGAGGATATCGGTTTATTAATTTATTATATTAATACGCCTCCTTACATGCAGCCTAATTTGTTTAGAACCTACACATGAACAATAATTTCATATTTTTAAGTGGGTGGCGATAAGAATCGAATATGAAACCATTTGGTTTCGAGACTCTGATACCATATTAAAGTTATTACCTTGTCTAAAAGTTCAAGCTTGTAGAGAGGATATCGATTTGTTAATTTATTGCATTAAATAGAGGTCAAGAACCCTAAAGTGGGAAAATTGTTGTATCTCAATTGTTGTACGATAACATATATGGTGTACATAGCTTTCTTATTTTTCATCATACATAGCTTTCTTATTTTTCATCTTCTCAATGTGGTACTAATATATTTTTCACCCTCTTGTTACAAGCTTAAACTTTAGACAAAGTGGTAACCAATATTTTATCAAAATTCAACTTATAAATTCCAATGTCACTACTACTCATTGAAAAACATTATTACAACTACACACATGCAAGGCCTGAAAACTAAAACCATTAAAACTTCCATGCGCAAAGCTCAAAAATCATGCCTGTATGTGAGGGAGCGTGTTAATACAATAATAAATATTACAAAAATATCCTCTTTATGAGCTTAAATTTTTATATGAGGTGTAATTCTAAGATAGTATCAGAGCCTAGGTCAAGGAGTTTCACCACCACCCATCTAAAAGAATATTAAATTGTTTACGTGCAAACTTTAAATAAATTATGATGCACGTTAGAAGGCATGCTAATACAATAAATTAATAAACCAATATCCTCTCTACAAGCTTAGGCTTTTAAATGAAGTGGTAAATCTAATACTTAGAAATACCCTAACTCAAAAAAATAATATCCTTCCCACAAATTTAAAATTTTAAATGAAGTGATAATTCAATTTATGCATGTATATTTGTCATTGAAAATTTTTAGGAGGGCCAAGAGCCCTAAAGTGGGAAAGTCATTATATTGCACTCGTTGCACGCTAACATATATGGTTTGGTGTTTTCTCAATTCGTTACTTACATATTTATCACATTATATGTAGATGGTTTTATAGATTGATAGATAGATGTCAGATGACCTCCATATTTGTGGTCCATTTTGATTTATTAGTAGTAAGTCACACACCATGTATGATACTTTGTAGTAGATCTCTCCTATACTTTTCTTCGGAAAGGTAAAACAAAAGAAAGGAAGACTACACCAACTTAGTATGTAATTGTTTCGGGGGAAGTAATCCATGTAACATCATTCTTTAACAATTCTCGAAAACAAAGTAAAGGTTATTTTGAGAAATGAGACATAAGGGGCAAATTCAAACCATATTTAGCTAATCAATTTACATATTCTTTTAACTTTTCTAAAGATGTAAATTCGTTTAAAACCAAGTTGATTCTGAAGTATTTCGGAACTCATCTTTATAAGATGACAATGAACTGGTCTGGTGAAAATTTCCCTTAATTGATCCTGTGAACGAGCACCTAAGAGTCCAATTCAATTTCAAGTTTACGAGTATCACCTTGCACTTGGTGAAGATAATATGTCACTTACTAATTTCATTAGGATTGAGGCTATTTGGCTTTGCTTATTTGTGGTTTATAAGCACCAAATAATAAAAAATATGTGAAAGAGTGTTTTTTTTAGGTGCTATAAGCACCAAAATAAGCCAAGCAAAACATCCTGTTTATATCCTTCTTGTTTTGTTCTCATCAAAGGAAGAAAAGAAATAAAGTGACCAAGTGAATTTTGTGACGTTAAAAAGTTGGATATCATGAAAAATTTCAAGGTTAGGATTAGTTTATCAAAATGTTATACTCATAGACTACTACATACAATGATTGTGAGGTCAAAGAGTTGTTCATATAGAACGGGAGATATGACACTTGTGTAAGTTATAAACTTAAATAATTAATTACCTAAATTAACTATTTTGTAAGGGTCATTTGAAACTTTTGGGACTTTTAGACTATTATTGTTAGTGCCTGTTTGAATTCGCTTTCTTACAAAAAACTAATTTTGTTCTGAAAAAAGTATATTTTTTTGCAATAAATATTTAAATTAAATTTTAAAAAAATTTAAAAATCTAGAAGAAAATGAATTTTGACTTTTTTTAGATGTCAAAATTTTTAATTCTTAAAAAAAATACTTGTTTTAAAAGTTTTTTTTAAAAATCTACTTTTTTAAAAAAAAAAAATCAATCTAAACAAGCCCTTGAACTTAGGCTGTTTCTATTACACGACCTCCATATTTGTGGTCCATTTTTCTCTATTAGTAGTAAGTCACACGCCATGATACTTTATAGTAGATATATCCTATACTTTACTTATTACTTTATTAATTTTTAAACATTTGAGACTTTAAGACCGTTACTCTTAAGCGCTGTTTGGATCGACACTTTTATGAATTTTTTTTTTCCCCAAAAAAATACGCATCTTTATTGCAATAAGTATTTTAGATTAAATTTTAAAAAAGAAATAAAAACTTTAAAAAATTCAATTTCAACTTTGTCTACAAGCTAAAACTTTTAAGTTCTCAAAAAAAAGAAAAAAACAATTTTTCAAAAATTATTTAGAAAAAAGCCAACCTCAACGCACCGTTATTCCCAATATGATTTTGTTTATCCCGGTCATCGCACTATTTTATTAAGTTCTCAAAATTTAATAAGACATGCGACAGTGTCAATTCACCATAACCCCCAACAGCTGCGTCTGTACTGGAATTATGATAAAGATAAAAAGGTAAAAGCAAAGATTTTATGAAAGCAACGTCACTCTCTACTTGGTACTGCCCTCAACACGGATATGAATATGAATCTCTCTCTCTCGTCCTTTGTCCCGTAAAGAATGTGACACTCGCACTTTCCTCATTAGCTTACTTTGACTTAACACAAAAAAAAAAAGGGGAAAAAAAAAGAAATACAAACGTGGGCAAAGACAGGGATAAGATTGTGGGTAATAAGCACGTGACGTGGTGGTGTACGCGTTTCCGTGGCCAAACCACCACCACCATCAGGCAGTGAATTAACTGTCAGCGTGTTGGTTTATATCTTATTATTAATCATTCAAAACTTTTACCAGAAAATGTCGTTTTTGTTTTCTTATGCATAATGGACCACTTAGCTCATGGCACCTTCCTTCAACATTGACCTGGAATGTTATCCTTTACCTGAAAATTGGTGATAGTTGGTTGTAAAGGTGGAAGTCAAAACGAGTTTTCAGATAATTGGGCTTTTTGGATTTGAGTTTTTAAATTTGGATGAGAAAAATTAAAACCCGATCGAGTGGTATAAAAGTAAACAAACCGAATATCAGATTTTCGGATGTGGATGTTTTTGGATTTGAATTTTTGGGTACTTTGTTAAGTTAGAAAAATGTTGAATTGTTTATTAACTACTTATCAGTTCAACAAGACTAATTTGAAATCATTATAATAACATTAGTCATAATAACTAAAAATAGATAAAATTAAAAAATTAATTTTAATGTGCGCATTAAAATTTCAAAGAAAAGAGATTGTTTAAAATAATGATAGGCAAATCAAATATTTTAAAATACAAAACATTTCCATCGTAATTACCAACCAAACAAAAAGAAAAAATTAAAAGATATTAACTATACAAATATATTCCACATTCATCTAATTTAAACATAACAATTGTTTATGCTAAATTAAATGTTACATTTTATTAATTCTAGTTATAATACTATATTCAATTATCTAACTTATTCACAAATAACTTAATTATGTTATTTAACGTCTCATTACTTTTGTAGGATGTTTTTTTTTTTGCCTCTTTCTTATTTGTATATTTTGATATTAATGTATTACATAACATGTGTGTTTACATATATGGGTTATATTAGAATATTATGGTGAATGGTTCACTATAGAGTGGTGTGTGGTGTGTGTGTGTTTTTTAGGATTTTTCGGATCGGGTTCGGATAGGGGAAAAATTATCTGAATTACTACCGATATCCGGTAATTTTATCGAATATTGGATTGATATCCGCATTTGAAATTTTTGCAATTTTTCTATCCGATCAAGTTCGGATTCAGATACCCGATCCGAATTTCCACCCCTAGTTTGTGGGTTTTGCCGTTGAAGCTTGGATAAAATTGTTAAGTGTAATTATTTATTATAATAAAAGATTTTAAATTAAAAAATATTTCTTAATTATAAATTAAGATGAATGTCTCTCTCGGCAAACTAGTCCGCATCCTTCTTTTCAACTGGACCGAACTAAGTTCATCTTCAATCCGACGAACTTGGTAAAAGGGCCTCTACTTATTTTCACAATTACCGTCAATTATTACCGTGTTTGACTTTACTTATTTGGTGCTTCTAAATATCTAAAATTGATAAACACATAAATAAGCACATCCAGAAACCCTTTATAGCTCCACCTTCCTTTTATTATGTAATTCTCGACTGGTTTGGAACATGTGTTAAGAGTGTGTAGCTACACTTTAAAATTTGTAATTTTCATAAGACTCCTGTTTAAGGTAAGTCCTAACACACCCCTATGTCAACATATCAAAGCGGCCAGTCGACTGATGCACCGGCCTGGTTTGAGCCTTAACTAACAATAGCCCTTCCTCTAGGGGGCTAGTCTTGTCCTCCTTCCCTAGCCTGGCCCTGATCGTCCCAATCTCTTAAAAGTTCATTCCCTACCTCTTAAAAGCCTAGTCCCAACCCCCCCTATTTATGGCCAGTTTAAAGAAAAAGAAAAGGCAATGATTCAACATGGCTTGGCATCTATGACATGTTGATCTCTATATTATTTTATGAAATTGACAATAGTTTATCAAATTAATTTACTTTGTACTTGTTTAAATACACCTCTATATTTTCTATTCCAAATTTTATTTTCCCCATTTTCCCTATCTTCTTTCCAAAATTAAATTCTTCACCTCCCTCGTAATGTGGACACCCAAAGCACTCTAATAGTTTTCTCTTTGATCCGACCTTTAGAGGGTGTTTGGATTGGCTTATAAAAAACTATTTAAAGCACTTTTGGCTTTTAAGTAACTTTTTTTTATTGTCAACTTTAAATAGTTACGTATTTAAATAAAAAGTTATTTTTATAAAAATAAGTATTTACATATTTGATTAAAGTAAGTTATATAGTTAAAATAACTATTAAGGATATTAAAATAGAATTTAAAAAGGTAAATACAAGATAAAAGAGTAAAGATATTTTAGTAATAAAAATAAAAAGATAAGAATAAAATAGTACATAATTTGGTCAAACTTATTTTTTTAAGTGTTTAAAGTCATAAAAAATAAAAACTAGGGTTGAAAATTTTTTTATTTTTTACTTAAAGTCACTTAAAAAATATATTTTTAATTAAAATAAATATTTTTATTATCTTAAATTAAACTTTAAGTAAATTTATCCAAAAAAAAAAAGCCAAACCAAATACTCTCTTAAGCGGTACATTGAGCAACAACAAAAGATGTTGTTTGATCACTTTGATATTTTTGCTGTTGGTCATTATTTTACTTCCTCCTTAAGCCAAAAAAGCCAACACATGTCTCCAATCCATTCGCCAAGAACATCAGGCAAATGTAAAGAACCCCCACAAAACACACACACACACACAGTGCACACGTGGTGGATACACACACAACCCAGTTGGCACTTGGGACGAGCTTAGGCATCAGCCTGAAGGCCACCAACACGACCAGGCTGCCCAGTGGCTTCTCTGCGCCCCCCCTAACGCTGCTTTCACTTTGCGCGTATCAAGCGTAGGCCTTCTGGGCCAAGCTACACACTTCCACGTCTCTCTCAAAAAATATCACACCATGCCTTATCCAAATCCAATCCAATCTTCCTCCATGTATAAAGTAACCACTACTCTCATCCATCTCTTGAACTTTGCTACTCAACTGAAAAAACCAAGAATCTGTTTTATACAATTTTTAACTGTTACAAACTCTAAGAAGAGAAAAACCCTTTCAATTATTTTTAGTTCTGCCACATTAATATCAAGAATGGAGACTTTGAGAAACCACTATTCTGAACCAATTAGCGCATGGTCAGATGGGTTAGCTGATCAATCTTCATCAGCAACTGATAATGGAAGCAGTAGCGGCTGCAGGGCGAATTCCTGGGACAAACGATTGTTGTTGTTAGCTTCAAACAATCCCAAGAAACGTGCAGGGAGGAAGAAGTTTCGCGAGACGAGGCACCCGGTATACAGGGGCGTCCGGAGGAGGGGTTCTGGAAAATGGGTGTGCGAGATGAGGGAGCCCAACAGCAAATCAAGAATCTGGCTCGGCACATTCCCCACTGCAGAAATGGCGGCTAGAGCCCACGACGTGGCCGCGATCACCTTGAGAGGGCAGTCCGCGTGCCTCAACTTCGCGGACTCGGCTTGGAGGCTGCCGATTCCGGCCTCAACAGACACCAAGGATATTCAGAAGGTTGCTGCTGAGGCTGCGGAGGCCTTCAAGTCAGTGGACGTCGAAGGCGTGTCGTCAGGCGATGATGATGTCAAACAGGAAAATCCTGCACTACCATCATTTCCTGAAAATGTCTTCTTCATGGATGAAGACGAGATTTTCAGCATGCCAAGCTTGATTGCTAACATGGCTGAAGGGCTGATGCTGCCCCCACCTCACTGTGTAGATGAACAAACTTATGTGGAAGCGAATGCTGACATGTTCCTGTGGAGTTATTCAATTTGATTTTTGACTGCATTACTTATTCATTTCAATTCAATTATTTACTGCACACCCACTTATTCAGTTAGCTTTGTGTGCCCTTGTTTAATCCGTACTTACATTTTTTTTTTTGAATAGTACGGGTGTAAGTAACTGTGTGGGGGAAAAAAATTTACCCTGTGGAGAGTTTTTAGTGTAGACTTTGTAGCTGAATGCATATGTAATAGTTAGAAAAAGCCGCTAAATGCAAGTGTAAATCAACAGGAAAAGAAAATAAGTATGTTTACTTGGTGACACACATACCTGTATGGTGCCTTTTAAAGCATTTTAAATTCAAGTTTTTTGATTCCATCAAAAGTGTTAGTGCCATCTATCAATATATATTAAAGTTGGTAAAATTGCAATTATTCATTTTTTCCCCTTAAAACCATCCATTGTCATTTGTCAACGTTCATTGGACCAATTTGTGCCAACATGTAAATATTTCATTTAAATTTTTTAATGCTCAAACTGCTGCCGTGTGTACGTGTAATTATCATATGTTTGGAAAGCAAATATGGGCCATATGCTATTTCCAAGATCAATATTTTTCTTTTCTTTTTTTAATTTATTGAGTCGCTATATATTAAACATATGTTCATAACTAAGAGAGAAAAAATATTTTACTTTTTATTATCTTTTTACAAAATTATCACTAAATTAGATATGATGTGCTCCAGCATTGCACAAGTTAAAGGCTAGTGGCAACCTATATCAAGACCAACATTATCAATCCATTTTCTCTATTCTGTTTAGGATTGACTACAAGATATTATCAATCTATAAGATATCACCATCACAAACTTATCACCAACAGGGTACCTGATTGTGTATATAAGCGCAAATTCAGAAAATTTTTAAGGGTAAAATGTATCAGATCCCCTGTGGTTTATCATAAATGCACGACACCCCTCTATAGTGCCAAAAACACCACAACAAGCCCCTCTGATAAGTAACCATTCCACGCTTATCCCCTAATGTCTATGACCCCTAACGGTGTTAAAATTTACACAAAAAAGGATATTTATAGCCTTACCCCATTGTTCAATTATATTATTATTATTATTATTATTATTATTATTAAGAGCTTTTGTCATTTGAGTTCATGTGATGCGCAATTAAAAATGGAAAATAGATATAAATAAGAAAGCAGTCATGGATTTCATGATACAAGATAATTCTTCACACCGGGCAAACCCATTTTACCAGATGGAGAGAGGAATATTATTAATATAAAATCAACGAAATCTGCATATAGATAAATATTTTTTAAAATATATATTTAAATTTTGATAACATCGAAACACAAGTTACTAAGAAAATATTTTTCTATCAAAAAATTTTAATTGAATAATAATAATAATAATAAGAATAATAATAATAATAATAATAAATTGAACAAGTACAGTATGGCTATTAATGTCTTTTCTTATGTAAATTTTAACATCATTAAGGGGGTTGTAAATGGTAGGGGATAAGCGTGAAAATTTTACTTACCACAAGAGCTTGTCGCGGGACATTTGGCACCAGGGGTATCATGTATTTATGATAGATTACATGGGGGTTTTGGTGTATTTTACCTAATTTTCAACTAGGGATCGTAACATATATAATTTGTACAAGTTAATAACTATAAAAATAATTTTTTATTAATTTTATATCATAAAAAAATCATAAAGAATTAAAAATTAATTACACTTTCAAACTAAATATATGAGTTAGTTCTAAAATAAAATCCTAAATCATGATTAGTTCGCACCATATCCGGACTTTGGTTCAGTATTATCTATCCGCCGTATTTTGTCCATTTCAGGGTTCGCTTTGATATATAGCTCTTCTAAATTAATTTTCGCATAACCATATATTGGTTCATGTTCCCATTACTCCTACACGTGGAAGAAAAAAAAATAAAGTGTTTGTTTGAATTGATTTTTTTAAGAAAAATATTTTTTAACAAATATTTGCATAGAATTTTTAAAAAATTTAAAATTCGAAAAAAGCTTAACATTAGATTTTTCCAAAAAGCATAAACTTTAACATTTACAAAAAATATATATATTTTTAAAAATTATAAAGAAACAAGCTTTAAAAAAGTCAATTCAGATGATCCCAATATTTTATATTCTCCAAAAAAAAAAACAGAAAGAAAAATAGCAGATATCGAAAACAGACCTAATATTGGAGTTTGATTTCTTTGCTTTCAACCTCAAAACAAAAGCAAATGAAGAAAATCCATTTGTAGTTCACAGAAATGATCCAATAATCTAAGATTTAATCCATTTGTCCATTTGACTGGATCTTAATTTAGTCACGTTGAGGCAAAAAGGCGGCACACGTGTTGGACACACACAAACACATTAGCCTTGGTCAAGAATGGCACTGCAAAATGTCCAAATCAAATAATCAATTAAAATGAGTCGATACTCCAAAGAGACAAACACAAGTCTTGGACGTTAAGCACTTAAAAGATCAACCCTCCCTAGGTGCGGCTGATTTACACTTTACAATTCCTTACAAGATGCTGATGTCTCGCTTCTTTTAATGCATTTTGTTTTTACAATGATATTTATATTAAATTTTGAATATACAAATATATATATATATAACTTTTGAAAAAAGATTGAGTTAAATTTTGTAACGCCCTCATCCCATATCAGTTATGTATAAGATTTATGTGCATTTTATAATGACTTGGATTCAGTACTATTATCATTATCGGTTTAAACATTTTGGACCAGTTGATTAGGCTCAATGTGATGGTAAGTCAGTTTAGCTTATACAGATAAAACATGATAAATGGGATTATGGCACTCCACTTGCCACAAATGCAGAATGATGTTGTTGAAAAGAATGGAGAACTATTTCGCTCTGTTGGATCTGAATGATGAATGGGATTGTGGCACTCCACTCGCTGCCAATGCTGGAGGATGCTGCATGATGAATGGAATTGTGGCACTCCACTCACCGCCAATGCTGAGGGATGCCACTGAAAATAATGGGACACTGTTTCACTCTATTGGATGCGTTGGATCCCGTATAATAAGCGAGCTCTTTACCCTCAAATTCAAACATGTGAAACAAGCGAGCTCTTTACCCTCAAATTCAAACATGTGGGAACAAAATATTATCTTGTTCTATTGTCACGTTGCAATAGAAGCCTATTTATACTGCTTCAGTGACGTGTTTTCGCTACAATTTAAAGGCCACCACCAGACTGGCCTCTGCACTTATCAAGTGGCAATTCTACGTATCAAATGCAAGCTAGAAGCTAGTAACTACGCACTTATGACTTACCTGTGATGAAGTATCCTACCTCTCAATCCCAACAAAAAAAAGAATCACAAAACGGGAAGAAAAAAATTATGAAACAAGGGATGGTGAGGTCTGGTGTATAAAGAATCAATGACATTTCATCATAAAAACCAATTAATCATCATGAGGAGTGGCCCAAAACTTATAAAATGGTCTTGAGTATTGATATTTTTCTATATGGGAGGGATATACATTCCAACATTTCCTTATGTGTGACCCAACAAGTACGGGTGAAATGGAGTTGAGCATATTCCAACACCCTCACATGTGACCTGACAAGTGTTGGTGAAACAAAATGGAGCACATTTCAACACCCTCTCACATGTGACTCGACAAGCGCATGTGAAACAAAATGGAGCTATGGTAAGTGCGTGACAACCGCAATGGACACGGTATGAGAATGAAAGTAGTAAGGTGAAATGGAATAGAGCTCCACAAACAAGAGTGATCACGATATGTGAATTAGGAGCTCCACAATCAAGTATGGTCAGTGTGTGACAGCTACAATGGTCACTGTATGAGAATGAAAGTCGAAAGATGGTGCGAGAAATTGGGCCAAAATCAACCAAAATCATTGAGATTCTATTATAAAAACCAATTAGTTAATATAAGAAATGGTTTATAACCTTATAAGGCGATCTTGAATCTTGAGATTTTTTATGTGGGAGGAAAATATGTATTCTAACACAGTGAAAACAAAACAATTTAGGGCAAGGCCTGTTTGCTATTTTGCAAAGACTAGTGTTTTTCTTTTTCTAATCTATTGTGTTGTTCATGTCAAATATGTATCTTTTAATTAAGAGAGAAAAAATATTTTAATTTTCCTTTCGCAAAATCATCACTAAACTAGATAGTTATGCTCCATGCATTTTAGTGGTTAAAAACTAGTACTAACCTATATATATATATATATATATATATATATATATATATATATCAGAAAGAACATTGTCAATGAAAAGAATTTATTATATTTCTTGTAACTTACCCTACTCCGTTTAAGATCAACAACATTATGTTAGCAATCAGTGAGATATTACCATCACAAACTTACCACCAGCAAGGTATATGATTGCTTTCATACCGGCAAATTCAAGAATTTTTAACTAGAGGCTTATAACACATATAATATGACCAGGTAGATAACTATAAAAATAACTTTTTTTTATAAATGTTATAAAATAAAAACATTTCACAAAAAGTTGAAAATTAATTATATATGCGAAGACTTTCAAAATCAATATATAAATTAAATTTTTTAGAATGAAATTATGGACCACGATCGGTTCGTGTCACATCCTAACTTTGTTTCAATATTATCTATCCATGTTTTGTCCATTCTTTGTTTCTTGTTTGGCTTTGATGTATAGCTCTTCTAAGTTCTACGTTGACTTTGGAGAACCCATATATTGGTGCATGTCCCCATTTTGTTACTCCTACACGTGGAGAAAGAAAAAAAGATATATAAAGGGCTTGTTAGATTGGATTTTTTTTTTAAATAAAAGCACCTTTATAACTGAAAAAAAAAATCCTTTTTATGCCAAGTATTTGGATTGGAGGTCAACAAAATTTTTGAAACTCTTAAAAGAGGAAAAGAAAAAATCAACTTCAACATTTTGTAAAAGTCAAAAATTACCTTCTTAAAAATGTATTGTTTTGAAAAATTAAAGAAAAATATTTTAAAGAAAATTTAATTTACACGAGGCCGGAATATTTATAACATAATTGTACAATAACAACACACAAAAAAAAAAAGAAAAGAAAAGAAAAGAAAAGAAAAACAGCAGAGATCTAAAACGGGCCAAAATTGGAGTTTGATTTATTTGTTGAAGAAAATGCATTCGTAGTTCACAAAAATGATCCAATAATCTAAAACTTAATCCACACGACAATTTGACTAGATCTTAATTTAGTGTCACACTGAGGAAAAAAAAGGCGGCACACGTGTTGGACACACACACAAACATTAGCCTTAGTCAAGAATAAAATGTGCAAATTGGTTGAAAAGAATCAGTGGACCCACTCAAGCCTTTTGGCCAGCTGTGGCTGACTTCACATTTTTCAATTCTTTGAGAATGTTACAAACCAAACAACTGTTGGCTTGTGGACTTGCCAGGTGGCTTTCGCTTATCATATGTAATTGGAATTTTTTTTTTAACAAAAAAAAAAAAAAATATTATGCAAAACTAACCCCGTTTATAAATTAATTTAAAAAATAACATGTTTTGAGTCCTGGAACGCGGATGCGGCGCATTCCTGGAACGCGGTCGCGTTTCATATATTCGTTGCCCGATCATTTTTTTTCCCATTCTCCCCCAACCCCACTTGCGATTTTCTCTTGTTTTCTCTCAACCGCTCACACTAAAGTTTTAGTTTTTTAGCGTTTTAGCGAGGATATTGCCTTGATCTTGTAAGTTATTTTATTTTTATGTTATTTTTTGCCATTGTATTTAACGTTTTAAATTATGAAATATGTTTTTAGATCGTGTAGTTTTTGTTTTGATAATTAAATTTAGTTTGTGTTAATTTGAATTTTAATTGTTGTTAGATTTGTAGATTAAAATTTTAGTTTTTTTGTTAATTTATATTGAAATGTTAATTGTTGCGTAAAATATAATATGACTATTAGAAATAGAATTAATATTGTTGTAATTAGTATTATTAGTAATATTATTAGTATGATCATTATTATTAATCTTATTATTACTATATGAATATCATTAGTAATAAATGTTATCATTAAGATTATCATTATTATTTGCAATATCATTATTTTTATGACAGCCATGTTATATGTTAGATGTAATTATTAATGTAATTATTACTATTATTGGTATTATTATCATTGTGATGATGATGACGATGATGGATGATTAATGTAATATGTTAGATATTATTATTAGTAATTTTATTAATACTATTGTTGATATATTTATCCATGTATTTATTTTATTTTTATGATGATGATGACGATGATGGATGATTAAACATGCTATCTTTGTGTTATTATTATTATTATTATTATTAATACAATCATTGATACTATTATTAATAATATTAGTGTTATTATTATTATTATTATTATAATCATTGATACTATTATTATTAATAATATTAGTGTTATAATTATTATTATTTGATAACATTAGAGAGTTAATGTATATAGTGAAGTAGTAATATTTAGTTAATCGCTGTTATTATTTTTTATTTTAGGAGTCATTATGGATGCTCGTCCTGCACTAGTAGATGCCACTTTACTATGCTACTATATGGATCACCAGGTCCAGTATTTACAGGATCCGCACCATCTGGGTATGTTTAGGTGCTATAGGTTGGATAGATCGTTGTTTAATGCGTCGGAGCACCCGTTAGGACAGCAGCAGTTGGCGGAGACTGGATTCTACAGGTGTTATTAATCTCGATATCACCAGCTTAACCGCGAACTTATTACTGCCATGATAGAGAGGTGGTGACCGGAGACCCACACGTTTCATTTACCCGTAGGTGAGGCTACCATCACCCTGCAGGATGTGGCCATGCATTGGGGTCTTCCCATGACCGGTACTCCTGTCCCGGTGATTGATACGGTCCCACGCTCGAGGGAGGACTGGGTTGTCAGGATGCAGGAGTCGATGGGTATCGATGCGGATGCGGTGGCGGAGGACAGTACCGGCCGTATCGACATTGTGGGGAACTCTGTGAATTTCGTTCAGCTGCGGGACAGGTTTGTTATGCGGGGCACTCCGGATGAGCTCACTCAGTACCAGGCACGGCAGCGAGCAAGGCTGTGGATATTTCTCGTCATCTACTGTCACCTTTTCACGAACATAAGCACGAATGACGGTAATTTGGCCTGGTTGTTATTACTGGACGACTTTGAGCGCATCCGGCAGTACAACTGGGGCGCGGCTATACTATCGTATTTGTACCAGCAGCTTGATCGCGCCTCCTTCTGCCAGTGTAAAGGTGTATGCGGAGCCGTGACACTAGTCCAGGTATTGGCTTGCCTTATGTAGTAGTTATGTTTATATTCTACGAATGTTAACTTTATTATTACAAGCGTTATTATAACATAACACATGTTCAATGCCTGCAGTTTTTTGCATGGGATAGATTTATGGCTTTTCGGCCTCAGCTTCGGCATCTGACATGAGAGTGGCTTCAGCGTCAGCAGCATCAGCTGGAGCCGGAGTTTCAGCTCCCTGGCATTCCATGGGGTGCATAGTTTTACGTCAAGAAGGAAATGATTGATGTATTCGGAAAGTCAGGATAGGTAGAGTGTCGGGATGTCATAGACCATCTCCAACTTGACGAGGCATAGTACACTTAAGCTGCCTTATTAAAAATACTTTACATGTACACTTAAGCACGTAATTAACTATCCGATGCTTGTTTTGGTTACAGTTCATATGGCAGCCATTTAGGGCGATACTGGCCACCCTCCCACCTTATTGTGCTATCGACAGTGATGTCTGGCGTTCCTGGATACCGCTGATATGTGGGCATACTGTTGAGTGGCACCGCCCGGATCGTGTCCTGTGGCAGTTCGGACTTAGGTTGGCCGTCCCTGTTGATCCTCCTACACATGAGAAACATAGGGACGGCAAGGAGAAGGTTGAGGGAGTTGCGCTTACCGAGGCTATGAATATGTGGGGAAATTGGGCACAGCGCATTTTATATGGACAGGCGGAAGATGTACCGCCTGCAGCGGTACTCGGGTTTTACATGAAGTGGTACCGACGACGGACCATATTACAGGTCGGTCATCTCGGTACCAGTCATAGGCGAGATGGATACGTGGCATCCGCACATGATGAGACATCACTGGTGAGCTGCCTTTGTTCCCAATGTTTATGTTACTCAATTAAAGTTGTTGACTATTAGTTTATATTAACCCCAGTATATTATGTTTGACTACAGGCCGCTGTAGTTCAGCATATGGTCCATCATTCTCGTGATTTGCTGCAGCGTTACCAGGAAGGGGACCTTGGGGGCGGTGCACACATGGAGCATGTCATGCGGCACTTGCAGCTCATGCAGTTGCATGGCAAGAGTGCATTCCGACACACGCAGCACGAGCATCTCATACAACAGAGAGCCGTGTGGGAGTTGCCCGATGCGCCTCCGATGCATCCGTTGCAGCGATCCAGACAGCAGCGTGCGCAGCGTTCTCCATCTGCGCAGCGCACGCACAATCATCGGGGGGTCACCGAGGCTGGGGCATGTTCTCCAGTAGTTTTGGTGGCTAGGCCACATTCGAGGCTGGTGGATCATCTCAGCCCTATGTTGAGAAGCCAGAGGATGACGAGGAGACACGGAGCGAGTCATCGGGGGGGGGTCACCGAGCAGATATATGGGATCCCATGACTACGTTCACCATCAGTTGGTGTCCAGTAGCGGTGAGCATCAGGAGCAGCTGCCGCACTTCGAGCCACAGGCAACCCAGGCACCAGCCACACAGCAGTAGACACATGAGCCGCCGCTCCGCCAGACACGTTTATCCCAGAAGCGTAACGCCCCATCCCCTATTAGACGTGATTTACCTGACCGCACTAACTAGGGGAAAGGCCCTGATCATTACATGCCGAGATGATGTATTCATTTTCTAGTGCTTTTTGTTTCATATATATTTGTGAGACATTATCTTTATGTTCATTATTATTATTTCATTTTGTCTTTTTTATTTGTTTTAGCCTTTTTTTTCTTACACATGTCCACGTTGATTAAACATGACCGTATCACAACGCCACAACAAGTTTACAGACAACGTTAATTACACAATAATATCACAAAGTCACAACAAGTATGCATAAAACGATTGCACAATAGCATTACAACGTCAAAACAAATAGACATAAAATTATCACATATGGAACTTGTGTCAACCGCTAAACATAACGGACTACGCATTTTAGTTGTTGGGGCAAATTGGAGCAGTGTGACCCAGTTGACCCATGCTGTACACCTTCGTCGTCCACGGCGGTCCGAGTGATCCATCTCGCTTGGAATGTGCCGGCCGCCAGCTCGTCCTTTTCTCTGCCGAACGCTACTTAGGTTCGAATGCAACGTCTATGCAGGCGCTGGAGGCCAATAAAATTGGTGTCCGAGAGGCTAAAATGTTCGCCAATATGTATCTTTGTACGATTTCACCGTCAGCTGTTGAGTTATCATGTTCTCCACATCAAACCCCCTAAACCGAGCAACAGTTTGTGCATGCGAGTATGGCAGGTGATATTCAACCCACTTTCCGCAAGTACATGTATGGTCTTCCCAGTTGACAACTTGGTTTGGCGGATTCTCGTTCCATCGAACTGGCAACTGACCCACCTGGTATCTGCCATCTTGTCTAAAACTAAGTACGTGATGGCGATGTGACGAAGTCTTCCACTTCTTAAAGAGTTCCCTCACACTAGGAGGGAGCCGATGGCCTTCACTTTCCAACCGCGTCGCATGGACCAACCGATCATGAAAGTAACCTTTTATCTTCATAAAAGTATTGGTAACAAGTGCCGTTATGGGTAACCCCCTTGCACCGACGAGGACACCGTTGAAGCATTCGACATTATTTGTCGTCATCGCACCCCATCTGAATCCCCCATCAGCGCTCATGGTCTATGCATCGGCAGGGATATCGGATCGGAACTTGTGTACTCGTTTGCCAGCACCGTTCTGACTAAGGTCCACATCAAGAATCATGTTAATTGCATGCACATGTTTCCATGCTTGACATTCTCGGCCAACTATCCAACACATGTCTTTAATGAATTGATTCCACCATCTTTTCATCACATTGCTTTTCAGATGTCTCAAACAAATGCGATGTTTTATTTCAAGTTGACCGTCACGTGTAACTCGTTTGATTGCAGATGTGATGCCTGCATGCCTATCTGAAATGATACACACTTGGGGCTTCTCATTGAAAAAGTTCTCGCGCAATTGGTGTAAGAACTACGGCCAAGTACGAGTTGTCTCTGCGTCTACAACAGCAAAAGCTAACGGCAACACTTGGCAATTGGCGTCTGTGGCTAATGCAACAAGGAGATGACCCTTGTACTTTCCCCACAAGTGTGTGCCGTCCAGCGAAACCACGGGCTTATAATGCCTCCACGCCGCGATGCACAGACCGAACGCCCAATAAACCATGTCAAAAAATTTTTTAGCTTGCATTGAACCTTCGGCGAATTTATATCTCACCATACTACCTGGATTCTTGGCCATCACGACCCCAAGAAATGGTGGTAGCATCTGATACGACGTGTCCCAATTGCCATACACTAGTTCAATTGCTTTGTTTCGGCCGTTCCATGCTTTTCCGTAATTGACATCCGCGTTAAGTTTCTCCTTCATGTGAGCTTGGATAAGCCCGACCTCGTAATCAGCCTTCTTAGCTATGAAATACCTCACCAAGTATCCAACCAATTCCGACGTCAAATTTATGTGCCCCGACGCAGTTATTTGTGCCATACATGCATGTATTGCGTCATACTGCGTAATCTCCCACTGCTTCTACGTTGCTTTCCTTATGACACGTACATATCATGGGCTTGCTACACTTCCATTGTGTGCTTCCCTACACCGTACCTTCCACAGGGTCTTACTCGACTTGACAACCCTATATTCCTTCTGTATTCTTATCGCGTTCTATTTGGATGGGAACACCATTCCTTTGGCCAGATCTATCCTGTCCGAGTCCCATACTGGACGTTTGCTGACTTTGTACCTACTTGTCATGTAGAATTCAGTCCTAGTAGTATGGAAGTCCACGGCTTCCTCCTCATCTACCTCCGCCTCTGCATCGACATCCGGTCCTTCTACCTCGTTCTCAATTTGGTAGTTCAAACTTGCTTATGATATTGCATCTTCTTCTTGATCGTTCAATTCACCATCCTCGTTTTCTTCATCTGCCTCTGACAAAATAGTATCTGTTGCGACGTCACATCTCGTCCGTGCTATCGCCGTGATGAGAGGGTCCTCCAACTTCAAAAGTAGAATGTCGTTGCGGGGAAATGGAAAAAGTGACAAACTCCGCCGCTGTTGTT
The DNA here is from genome assembly GCA_028554755.1 of Cordia subcordata. Classification (NCBI taxonomy): domain Eukaryota; kingdom Viridiplantae; phylum Streptophyta; class Magnoliopsida; order Boraginales; family Cordiaceae; genus Cordia; species Cordia subcordata. The sequence continues at coordinate 1,435,845 of JAPTOF010000003.1, read as the reverse complement.
GCAATATTGATATGTTCATCTTCTTCGTACGATGGTGCTGCATTTAGGTCCGGCATGTTAAACTAGTACGAGACGTCGGGAATTATTTGCGGCACATAGGGTTGAGATGATCCTCCTCGTCATCATCCGGCTTCTCAACATAGGGATGAGATGATCCCCCAGCCTCGAACGTGCCCCGGCCACCTGAACCGTTGGAGAAGTCAACAGGGAACAAACGCCACGTGGATCGCTGAAATGGGGGCCGTGTGGGTGGCCGATATGATTGTGATGACCCACCCTGATGGTTGTGCGTGCGCTGCGTAGATGGAGAACGTTACGCATGATGCTGTCCGGATCGCTGCAACGGATGCACCGGAGGTGCATCAGGCAACTCCCACACGGCTCTCTGCTGTATGAGATACTCGTGCTGCGTGTGTCGGAGTGCACTCTCGCCATGCAACTGCATGAGCTGCAAGTGCCGCATGACATGCTCCATGTGTGCACCGCTCCCAAGGTCCCCTTCCTGGTAACGCTACAGCAAATCACGAGAATGATGGACGACATGCTGAACTACAGCGGCCTGTAGTCAAACATAACATACTGGGATTAATATAAATTAATAGTCAACAACTTTCATTGAGTAACATAAACATTGGGAACAAAGGCAGCTCATAAGTGATGTCTCGTCATGTGAGGATGCCACGTACCCATCTCGCCTATGACTGGTACCGGGATGACCGACCTGTAATATGGTCACCCGCCGGTACCACTGCATGTAACCCCCGAGTACCGCTGCAGGCGGCACATTCTCCGCCTGTCCATATAAAACGCGCTGGGCCCAATTCCCGCACATATTCACAGCCTCGGTCAGCGCAGCTCCTTCAACCTTCTCCTTGCCGTCCCTATGTTTCTCATGTGCAGGGCGATTAGCAGGGACGGCCAACCTAATTCCAAACTGCCGCAGGACACGATCTGGGCAGTGCCACTCAACAGTATGCCCACATATCAGCGGTATTCGGGCACGCCAGACATCACTGTCGGCAACACAATAAGGTGGGAGGGTGGCCAGTATTGCCCTAAATGGCTGCCATATGAACTGTAACCAAAAAAAGCACCGGATAGTTAATTACGTGCTTAAGTGTACATGTAAAGTATTTTTAATAAGGCAGTTTAAGTGTATTATACCTCGTCAAGCTGGAGATGGTCTATGACATCCTGATGTCTTCTTACGAGTGTAAGTTTTAAAAGACCCGCAAGCGTACGGATCGTGCAATACAGTGTTTACGAGTGCGGGTGTCAAACCACAGGGAGGCGTGAATATCGTGAATGTATCCTATGCTTGGTGTCCTAAAAGAGCTAAAAAGAAAGATCTAAACTAAGTGTACTTTTTCTTGTGAAGGTTTGGATTGTCGGGAGCTCTAAGTAAATGAAAAAAAACTAAACTATGAATAAAAACAAAAGGGACGCAGGTTGATTAAGAAGAAACTAACAATTGAAAAGGGATTAGGGTGACTTGGACTTATGAATGGGTAACTCCATACTCAAATGCTGTGGGATTAAGGGATGATGGCTAACTATCAAAAGTGCTCTTAACTAGGTTGTTAGTTAGTGTCCTGATTTCCCCCTAGGACTCGGTGCGGGTCCGTCCCTAGGCGACGTCTCCTAGAGCTACGGCGTGGTCCTTATGACCTAGGGCCTCAAGAGGGACTAACTAACTTCTTAGGTAGCTTAGAATGAACCTACTCTAGTACCTAAACCGTTGGCTGGGTTTAAAGCCAAGACCTAGTGTTGCTAAGGTCGACTAAATCTATCCTGAAACCTATTGGCTGGATTTAAAGCCAAAGGAAACTCGACCTAGATTAGCCCTAAATTATACTCCGTCATTCTAAGATCACTATGGCAGGATTTGACTAACGTTCATACAAATGTGATATTGAAATTATGCTTGTTACTAGGCATGCAAATACGCATATAGACATGAATAAAAGCACTACCCACTTCATAACATCCATGTATAAACACATAGACATGAGTACAGCATGGATTAGATGTGTTTAGTAACAAACAAACTTCAATTAGTATATATGTACTCATCTAAGTATTCTATCAAACACATAGACATGAATGAAAGAACACCCAATTAAACAAAACAAATCAAAATATATATATATATATATATATATATATATTCAGCCATCATATCCCATATCATAAGAGTATAAAATTAACCCATTACATAAGTTTAATCACCCTCTACAAGCCTACTCAGACATAATAGAAAATAGAATGAAAGAGATATAATGAAACTCCCCTTTCATCCTAGCGATTTTAGAACACAGCTTGTAAACAATCTCGATTCAAAAGCGTTTGAATCCTCCAACGAAGCTTGGTTCTTCGTGAAAAGTATGTGAAAAGGGTGTGTGAGACGGCTAGGGAATAGGGTTAAGTGTGTGTGAGAATAGGTGTGAAGTGTGTGTAAAAACTCTCTCCTTTTTCTGCTCCGCATCGGGCTTTATTTATAGATTCGCGCATAGCCGGTCGACCGGCCTCTGGAGTACTCGACCGACTTTCTTCAAGGGCTCTCTGGAGTGGCCGGTCGACCTAGCCGGTCAACCGGCTCTTGAAGGGGGGTCGTCCGGCTTTTCGACGAAGTTCTCTGGAGTGGCCGGTTGACCTAGTCGGTCGACCGGCAATTCTTCCTTAGCGTCCGGCTGACTTCCTTCATCCAATTTTTCGTCATTTCGGCCTTTAGTCTTCTCCCTTAGACCCGTGCATGTCCTATCTTCATCACCTTTTATTGTTCAATCTTTATCTTAACCCAAAGTCACCTGAGTCATTGAAAATAAGCTATTAGTGTAGCATTTTATCTCTTAAACTCAATATGCACATTTATTCACACTTAAGCCTATTCCTATCAAAAGTACTACACTAATGCATCATTATAAGCATTCAACACCTCTAAAGTATAAGTAAATGGCGACGCAAACACACACCAAATCACAACTCATCACATCCCGACATTCTACCTAACCTGACTTCCCGGATGCATCAGTCGTTTCCTTCTTGACGTAAAACTGTGCACCCCGTGGAACGCCAGGGAGCTGAAACATATGCTCTAGTTGATGCTGCTGATGCTGAAGCTGCTCTCGTGTCGGATGCAGGAGCTGAGGCCGAAAAGCCGTGAATCTATTCCATGCAAAAAACTGCAGGCATTGAACATATGTTATGTTATAATAACGCTTGTAATAATAAAGTTAACATTCGTAGAATATAAACATAACTACTACATAAGGCAAACCAATACCTGGACTAGTGTTAGGGCTCCGCATACACCCTTACACTTGCGGAAGGAGGCGCGGTCAAGCTGCTGGTACAAATACGATAGTACAGCCATGCCCCAGTTGTATTGCCGGATGTGCTCAAAGTCGTCTAGTAATAACAACCAGGTCAAATTACCGTCATTCGTGCTCGTGTTCGCGAAAAGGTGACAGTAGATGATAAGAAATATCCACAGCCGTGCTCGCTGCCGCGCTTGGTACTGAGTGGGCTCATCCGGAGTACTTTTTCAGAAAAATAAAAAAGTACTTTTTTATTAAAAAAAAAAATAAAGCCAATTGAAACAGGCCCTTCGATGGTTTTTGTAAGAAATATATTCATATTGTGTAGTTTGTAATCTGAATTGTTTTTATATAATATTTCAAGAAAGTGGTGAGAGAAAGTAGGTAATACGGTTTTTCTTTGACAAAAAAAAGTGGTTTTGCATTCAAAATTTTTTAGAACTCAAGAAGACGTTTTACTAGATTTCACTACAAAAAAACCAAGAATAGGCGATAGTTTTACTACAAAATAACGAGTAATAGCTGGCAGTTTTACGATATAGGTAGGAGTTTAAGTAATACATAAATATATAGTTGTGTAAGATAATTAATAAATGCATTCTTAGCTTGATTAGTAGATGGTATAATTAAAAAATTTTACAGTAAGAAATGTTCATGGTTCAAACTGTGGATGGAGTATAATGTAGTTTTTTTTTTCTAGAATTATATATAAGCGGTGTTTTAAATATTACATGCCCATATAGGCAACAGTAAATATTTTAGGAATTATGCAAGGTATAAATCATTAAATGGGTTTTGCAATACTATCCATTTAGTGATTTATGCGGTGGTACACCCCAATACTTGCAATACTACCCATTTAATAATTTATACTAGAGGTATTCATTGGGGAATTCCCACCCCAAACAACATTTTTAGTTTTTTTTTACATAATTTTTGGAGAAGGGATATTGTTTCATTCTCCGGCCCAATTCACTAATGGAGAACAATATTTGGGGAAATTGAGAATGGAAAAAAAATGATTGGGATTGGAGAATCCTTGAATTTTTTTTTTTAAATAAAAATTTCAAAACTAATTTTTCTTTAACGTTAAGTTTTTAACCTAATCTTTTGATCTCCACTTACACCATTAGAATCAAAATCTTTTTTTTTTTTAATTCATCCCACGTCAAGATTATTACCATCACAAACTTATCACTAGCAAGGTCTGTGGTTGCTTTCATCGCGGCAAATTCAAGAATTTTTAACTAGAGACTATAACATATATAATATGACCAAGTGCACAACTATAAAAATAACTTTTTTATAAATGTTATAACACAAAAACATATCAGAAAGAGTTGAAAATTAATTATATATACGAAGACTTTCAAAATCAATATACAAATTAAAATTTTTAGAATGAAATTCTGGACCACGATCAGTTCGTATCATATCCTAACTTTGGTTTAATATTATCTATGTCCATGTTTTGTCCATTCTTTGTTTCTTGCTTGGCTTTGATGTATAGCTCTTCTAAGTTCAAAGTTAACTTTGCAGAAACCATATATTGGTGCATGTCCCCATTGTTACTCGTTCACGTGGAGGAAGAAAAAAGATATATAAAGGGCTTGTTAGATTGGATTTTTTTTTTTAATAAAAACACCTTTTCAGCCAAAAAGAAAAAAAAAACATCCTTTTTATGCCAAGTACTTGGATTGAAGGTCAAAAAAATTTTTGAAACTCTCAAAAGAGGTAAAAAAAACTCAACTTCAACATTTTGTAGAAGTCAAAAAGTACCTTCTTAAAAATGTATTGTTTTGAAAAATTATAGAAAAGAAATACTTTTAAGAAAACTTAATTTACATGAGGCCGGAATATTTTATAACATAATTGTACAATAACAACACACGAAAAAAAGAAAAGAAAAAAGAAAAAGAAAAGAAAAGAAAAGAAAAAGAGCAGAGATCTAAAACGGGCCAAAATTGGAGTTTGATTTATTTGTTGAAGAAAATACATTCGTAGTTCACAAAAATGATCCAATAATATAAAACTTAATCCACTGTTTATTGGACCAATTTGTGCCAACATGTAAATTTTTCATTTAAATTTTTTAACGCTCAAACTGCCGCCGTGTGTACGTATAATATCACATGTTTAGAGAGCAAATATGGGCCATTTGCTATTTCCAAGATCAATATTTTTCTTTTTTTTTTAATTGATTAAGTCGCTATATATTAAACATTTATTCATAACTGAAAGAGAAAAAATATTTTACTTTTTATTATCTTTTTACAAAATTATCACTAAATTAGATATGATGTGCTCCAACATTGCACAAGTATAAGACTAGTTGCAACCTATGTCGAAAACAACATTATCAATCCATTTTCTCTACTCTGTTTAGGGTTGACAACAAGATGTTATCAATCTATAAGATATCACCGTTGCAAACTTATCACAAATAGGGTACGTGATTGTCTATATAAGCGCAAATTTAGAAAATTTTTAAGGGTAAAATGTATTGGACCCTCCATGTGGTCTGTCATAAGTGCATGACACCCTTCTATGGTGTCAAAAATCTCACAATAAGTCCGTGTGATAAGTAAAAGTTTCACGCTTATCCCCTAATGTCTATAACCCCTCATGGTGATAAAAATTTACACAAAAAAGATATTAATAAGCTTATCCCACTGTTGTTGTTGTTGTTATTATTATTATTATTATTATTATTATTATTATTATTATTATTATCGGTTAAAAGAGCTTTTGTCAGTTGAGTTCATATGATGCGTAATTAAAAAAGGAAAATAGATATAAATAAGAAAGCAACCATGGATTTCATGATTCAAGATGATTCTTGACACCAGGCAAACGTGTCAGAGCCCATTTTACAAGATGGGGAGAGGAATATTACTAATCTAAAATCAACGAACTCTGCATACAGATAAATATTTTTTGAAAATTTAATAACATCTAAAAATAAGTTAGTAAGAAAATATTTTTCTATAAAAAAATTTTAATTGAATATAAAATAATAATAATAATAATAATAATAATAATAATAATAATAAATTAAACAAGTGGAGTAAAGCTATTAATATCTTTTTTTATATAAATTTTAACACTATTAAAGGGGTTATAGATGGTAGGGGGTAAGCATGAAAGTTTTACTCACCACAGGGACTTGTCGTGGGACTTTTGGTACTGCAGGGAGGTCGTGTATTTATAATAGACTACATGGGGAGTCTAGTGTATTTTACCCAATTTTCAACTGAGGGTCATAACATATATAATTTGTACAAGTGAATAACTATAAGAATAATTTTTTATTAATTTTATATCATAAAAATATATCATAAAGAATTAAAAATTAATTACACTTTCAAACTAAATATATGAGTTAGTTCTAAAACGAAATCCTAAATCATGATTAGTTCGTACCATATCCGGACTTTTGTTCAATATTATCCATCTGCCGTATTTTGTCCATTTCAGGGTTCGCTCTGATGTATAGCTCCTCTAAATTAATTTTCACAAAACCATATATTGGTTCATGTTCCCATTACTCCTACACGTGGAAGAAAAAAAAATAAAGTGTTTGTTTGAATTGATTTTTTTAAGAAAAATATTTTTTAACAAATATTTGCATAGAATTTTTAAAAAATTTAAAATTCGAAAAAAGCTTAACATTAGATTTTTCCAAAAAGCATAAACTTTAACATTTACAAAAATATATATATTTTTAAAAATTATAAAGAAACAAGCTTTAAAAAAGTCAATTCAGATGATCCCAATATTTTATATTCTCCAAAAAAAAAACAGAAAGAAAAATAGCAGATATCGAAAACAGACCTAATATTGGAGTTTGATTTCTTTGCTTTCAACCTCAAAACAAAAGCAAATGAAGAAAATCCATTTGTAGTTCACAGAAATGATCCAATAATCTAAGATTTAATCCATTTGACCATTTGTCCATTTGACTGGATCTTAATTTAGTCACGTTGAGGCAAAAAGGCGGCACACGTGTTGGACACACACAAACACATTAGCCTTGGTCAAGAATGGCACTGCAAAATGTCCAAATCAAATAATCAATTAAAATGAGTTGAGACAAAGAGACAAACACAAGCCTTGGACGCTGAACAATTAAAAGATCAACCCCTCACTAGGCGTAGCTGATTTCACACTTCGCAATTCTTTACAAAATGTTGATGTCTCGCTTCTTTTAATGCATTTTGTTTTTACAAATATATTTATATTAAATTTTGAAAACATATAATATATATATATATATATACATATATTGAAAAAAAGATTGAGTTAAATTTTGTAACACCCCCATCCCATATCGGTTCTGTGTATGTTTTAGAGCCTGTTTATATTGACTTTTTTTTTTTAGGAAAAAATATTTTTTTCTAAAAAAGTTACATTAAATTTGTAATAATTATTTGATTTGGCTTTAAAAAAAGTTGAAACTCTAAAAAAAAAAAACTCAAATATAGCTTTTTCTAGAAGTCAAAATTTTCCACTTCTAAAAAAAAGCTGTTTTTCAAAAACTGTTAATAAAAACGCTTTTGAAAAAAGCCAATCCAACCGAACTCATATGTGCACTTTATAATGACTTAGATTTAGTACTATTATCATTATCAGCTTAAGCATTTTGAACCCGTTGATTATGCTCAATGTGGTGGTAAGTCAGTTTAATTTATATAGATAAAAAATAATGAATGAGATTGTGGCACTCCACTTGCCGCCAATGCGGAATGATGGTGCCAAAATGAATGGAGAATTGTTTCACTCTGTTGGATCTGAATGATGAATGGGATTGTGGCACTCCACTCGCCACCAATGCTGGACGATGCCGCATGATGAATGCAATTGTGGCACTCCACTCACCACCAATGCGAAGGGATGCTACTGAAAAGAATGGGACACTATTTCACTTTGTTGGATGCATTGGATCCTGTATAACGAGTGAGCTCTTTACCCTCAAATTCAAACATATGAAACAAGTGAGCTCTTTACCCTCAAATTCAAATATGTGGAAGCAAAATGTTATCTTGTTCTATTGTCATGTAACAATAGAAGCCTATTTATGTTGCTTTAGTAACTCTTTTTCACTACAGTTTAAAAGCCACCACCAGATTGGTCTCTGGACTTATCAAGTGGCAATTCCACATATCAAATGCAAGCTAGAAGCTTGTAACTACACACTTATGACTTATCTATGATGAAGTATCCTACCTCTCAATCCCAGCAAAAAAAGAATCACAAAATGGGGGGAAAAATTATAAAACAAGGGATTATGAGGTCTGGTGTGTAAAGAATCAATGACATTCCATCATAAAAACCAATTAATCATCATGAGGAGTGGCCCAAAACTTATAAAATGGTCTTACGTATTGATATTTTTCTATATGGGAGGGATATACATTCCAACACTTCCTCCTGTGTGACCCAACAAGTACAGGTGAAATGGAGTGGAGCACATTCCAACACCCCTCGCATGTGACTTGACAAGTGCTGGTGAAACAAAATGGAGCACATTTCAACACCCTCTCACGTGTGACTCGACAAGTGCAGGTGAAACAAAATGGAGTTATGGTCAGTGCGTGACAACTATAATGAACACGATATAAGAATGAAAGTAGTAAGGTGAAATGGAATAGAGCTCTACAAACAAGAGTGATCACGATATGTGAATCAAGAGCCCCACAATCAAGTATGGTCAGTGTGTGACAATTACAATAGTTACGATATGAGAATGAAAGTAGCAAGATGGTGCGAGAAACTAGACCAAAATCAACCCAAATCATTGAGATTCTATTATAAAAACCAATTAGTGAATATAAGAAATGGTTTAAATCCATATAAGACGATCTTGAATCTTAAAATTTTTTATGTGGGAGAAAAATATGTATTCTAACACAGTGAAAACAAAATAATTTAGGGCAAAAATATGTATTCTAACACAGTGAAAACAAAATAATTTAGGGCAAGGCCTGTTTGCCATTTTGCAAAGACTAGTGTTTTTCTTTTTCTAATCTATTGTGTCGTTACATGTCAAATATGTATCTTTTAATTACGAGAGAAAAAATATTTTAATTTTCCTTTTGCAAAATCATCACTAAACTAAATAGTTATGCTCCATGCATTTTAGGGGTTAAAAACTAGTACTAACCTATATATATTAGAAAGAACATTGTCAATGAAAAGAATTTATAATATTTCTTGTAATTTACCCTACTCGGTTTAAGATCAACTACATTATGTTATCAATCTGTAAGATATTACCATCACAAACTTATCACCAGCAAGGTATATGATTGCTTTCATCCCGGCAAATTCAAGAATTTTTAACTAGAGACTATAACATATATAATATGACCAAGTGGATAACTATAAAAATAACTTTTTTTATAAATATTATAACATAAAAACATATCACAAAGTGTTGAAAATTAATTATATATACAAAGACTTTCAAAATCAACATATAAATTAAATTTTTTAGAATGAAATTCTGGACCACGATCAGTTCGTATCATATCCTAACTTTGGTTTAATATTATCTATCCATGTTTTGTCCATTCTTTGTTTCTTGTTTGGCTTTGATGTATAGCTCTTCTAAGTTCTAAGTTAACTTCGGAGAAACCATATATTGGTGCATGTCCCCATTTTGTTACTCCGACACGTGGAGAAAGAAAAAAGATATATAAAGGGCTTGTTAGATTGGATTTTTTTTTTAATAAAAACACCTTTATAACCAAAAAAAAAAATCCTTTTTATGCCAAGTATTTGGATTGAAGGTCAAAAAAATTTTTGAAACTCTTAAAAGAGGAAAAAAAAAAACTCAACTTCAACATTTTGTAGAAGTCAAATTTAACCTTCTAAAAAATGTACTGTTTTGAAAAATTATAGAAAAGAAATACTTTTAAGAAAATTTAATTTACAGGAGGCCAGAATATTTTATAACAAAATTGTACAATAACAACAAAAAAAAAAGAAAGAAAAGAAAAAGAGCAGAGATCTAAAACGGGCCAAAATTGGAGTTTGATTTATTTGTTGAAGAAAATACATTCGTAGTTCACAAAAATGATCCAATAATCTAAAACTTAATCCCCATGACAATTTGACTAGATCTTAACCTAGTGTCACACTGAGGAAAAAAAGCGGCACACGTGTTCGACACACACACAAACATTAGATTTAGTCAAGAATAAAATGTGCAGATTGGTTGAAAAGAGTCAATGGACCCACCCAAGCCTTTTGGCCAGCGGTGGCTGATTTCACATTTTTCAATTCTTTGAAAATGTTACAAACCAAACAACTGTTGGCTTGTGGACTGATCAGGTGGCAATTTCGCGTGTCAAACGCAATATATAAGCTAGTAGCTACAAGCACTTTTACTCATCACTTTGAAGTATCCTACCATGTCTTATCTGATGCCATCTTTGCATGTATATTAACAACTACTTACCTGTCACTTGTCCCCCAAAAAGCCAACTTATATAATTTGCTACTCAGCTAATTAAAACATCTCTGTGCAAACTTTTCTTCACTATTCTAAAGACTAGTTGCTTATCTAAGAGGAAAATATTTCAAGAATGGACATTTTCAGAAGCGATTACTATTCTGAATTAAGTCTATGTGGAACAAGTTTTCGGTCAAATGATGTATCTGATGCATCTTCATCAGCATCTGATAATGGCAGCAATGCCTGCATGGCCGAGTTTTCAGACAAACAATTCTTTTCGTTAGCTTCAAACAATCCCAAGAAATGCGCAGGAAGGAAGAAGTTTCGCGAGACGAGGCACCCGGTGTATAGGGGAGTGAGGCGGAGGGGTTCCGAAAAATGGGTGTGCGAGATGAGGGAGCCCAACAGCAAATCAAGAATCTGGCTCGGCACATTCCCCACTGCGGAAATGGCAGCCAGAGCCCACGACGTGGCCGCGATCGCCCTGAGGGGCCAGTCTGCGTGCCTTAATTTCGCGGACTCAGCTTGGAGGCTACCGATTCCGGCCTCAACAGACACGAAGGATATCCAGAAGGCTGCTGCTGAGGCCGCGGAGGCCTTCAAGTCAGCTGATGCTGAAGGCGTATCCTCGGGTGATAATAATGATGTCAAAGAAAATCGTCCTACACCACCACCACCACCATCACCACTACCACAATTGCCTGAAAATGCGATGTTTATGGATGAAGATTTGATTTTCAGCATGCCGAGCTTGCTTGCTAACATGGCTGAAGGTTTAATGCTGCCTCCACCTCACTATGTAGATGAACAAGCTTATGTGGAATCAGATGCTGACATGGTTCTATGGAGTTACTCAATATGATTTTTGACATGTTTTTGAATTGTTCATCTGTGCTCTTAATTTTTTCTGACCATTAGAAAAATGATTTAGCCGTGAACTATAAGGTAGGACCAGTGGTGGAAAAAGTTATTCTTTGAGATCTTTCTTTTAGGTGGAGGTACTAGGTAGTAGTTTAACGACATGATTTGACCAGATTTCCTTTATTTAAGCTGTTCAAATTGATTTGTAAGTTAAAAAGAAATTGATAATACATGTTTAGTTAACTGCTTTATAAGTCACTTTTATGTGCTTATAAACAGGTAAAATAAGCCAGTCACCTTATCTTTTTTATAATAACTTATAAGCATTATTTGACTTCTTTATCTTTCAGAGTTTTAGATAATTTTATAATTTTAATTAATGAAATCTTTTTTCAATTATTTTAACTAATGCTTCACCAAATATGTGCACAAATTATAAGTACATATTATTCTAATACTTATCTATTTATTTGTTACTAAATTTATGAGTATAAAAAAAAACTCTTCTTATATGTACCAACTAATTCACACATAAAAATAAGCAAAGCAAAATAGGCACTTGTTATGGAGGGCTCATGCAATTGTTGGAAAAACTTGCAATTTAAAAGCTCTTGGAAGCCCTGTCCTATCATTTGTATAATGGTGTTCATCATTTATTGACGAATTTCTCTTTCTTAGAAAAGATTGAAATGAGTATTCAAAATTATTCCTACGCCAACTTCTTCTTTGTTAAGATTGGTATGCCCTAAAGCTCACTTGTACATGACATTTTGGATATAAAACAATATATAATCATTTTTGTTAAATGGCATTACAAGTTTTTTACATATTATCTCTGTTATGTTTTTTTTTTTATGCATGTATGAAGGTCCTTTGACTTGAACTAATGACTTGGGTGCACAGTGAGGCTGGACCCACAGTAGGTCCAAGTCTAGATATAGTCACATCATAAATTGAATCCATAACTGAATAGTAGTGATGGACACTCTACTGGGACAAGGTTATATTGAGCAAGTCTGTCTCCTCTTTGAGGGTGATTTACGTAGGTCATTGGAGGACTTTCTGGATTTGTCTCAATAGTACGTGTGTCACGTATTGGATAGGATCGTTGTGAGTATGTTTTCTAGAGACGTACTATTAAAGAAAGAAAACAAAACACTCACTGCTACTAAATGATCATTGCTCTTAATCTTGAGTATATGTGGATGAACTAATGAAGTTAGGGTTTGATACTTTGATTCACTATGGGTGAGATCTTACTTTATTATGATCAACAGCCTTGTGTATTGAGTGTTAATTTCTAATTAATTGGAACATGCATATGCAATATAGAATCTATGTGCCCCCTTTGGGATTGTCCAAATTTATCATCTGAATCTAGATCTAGTGATACTACCTTTATAGGTGTATCGGTCATATGGCTTGAGGGTCGCTCCCGAGATCAAGAGATTCCATGACCAAGGATGGTTGGCAATAGGACAAGAAACCCAACGGAAAAAGATACAGCTAAGGAGGTGATAGTACACAGGCCAAATGACCGGTCTTAGCTGTGGGTATACATAGAGGGGCATTATGGTCGGTTATTTAGTAGGTCAAAGACAAAGTTCACATTCTTTTGTGACAAGTTTTTGGGTAATAGCAATTATTCTTGGAGTGCAACTTTGATCTTATGGTGGAATAGATCGGAGTTAAAAATAATTATTGTGTCGCCTAGAACGGGCAAGGACGTTTTTAATTATTTTGGAAGCCAAGGTTAATTGTGTCTTCTTGGTCCCTTCCCTAGTTGAAATGACTTTGAGATATTAATTTTGAAAGAGCAAATTCAATATTATGGTAGTAGCGTTTTTGGGCCAAAGCTTGGAATTGGGTTTGGACTTTCTTTAGAATCCAAGATAACCTAATTGGGCTAAGATGGTTTCCTATTGGGCTTGGGCCTCCACATGGATTATGGACTATATGTTGGACTTGGATAATGGGCTTGGCCTAAGTCTTCCAAGACAAGTAGACAACTTGCAAAATACTACAAAAACAAATGGACAACTTGCACAAGCCTTCCAAGACAAGTTTATAAGTTGCATAAAGGAAATACTATATGGAAATTTTATAAGTTGCATAAAGGAAATACTACATGGAAATTTTCTCCCACATTAAAAGATTAGCAACTTTGGGTGCCAAGGTTCTCTCTATAAATAGACAAGACCTTACACCTTTTATGCAATCCACTTTGTAGTTGATTTCTTCCTTTTTGGCAAGAAAATACTACAACACATAGTACACACTTATTGTGTATTTTTTGCTCTAGTTTTTTAAGAGCATATTACTTTGCTTCTTCCCACGCAAGCGGCTATTCTCTCAAGATAAGTCTTTTTAATCATAGGCAAGAAGACTAGGGAGTTGCCTATTGCGACACCCTTATAGTAAAATTTTTGGCGGCCTTGTTCGTGAACAGGAACAAAGCTCGTGACGGTTTTAGCTTCATCAAAGGCCCTATGCTGTAAGAGGTTAGCTTTATATATTTTTGCAAGTACTAATTATATTCTGTATGTTCTTAAGCATGTTCTTGTGTGTGTTATGTGGTTATTTTATTTTCCTAGCATGTTTTCTTAGTAGAATTTTTTGAAAATATAGACTAGGATATATCACACTTAATAATATCGATCCTACATTCTTGGCATCAAGCTAGGCCTTATTCCTTGCATCAACAGGCAATCCCGCATAAAAGAAAGGCTATTGACTTGGCTGATTCAACAAGGGAAAAAGGCATCCATTCAAACTGCACCCATTCCTATGTTGACAACTAGAGGAAGAAACCCTGGAGCCTTCCTCTCTATCCATTTCTTTTTCATAATCATAAAGGAAGGAAATGCTTAGCTTACTAAACCAGCAACAGTAGAGTAACATCCCATATCCGTGAATGACTGCTTTCCAGCAGAGGAAAACTTCTCGTTGCTGAGCTTGCCATTAAAAAGTAAGATGCTAATTATATAGCAGCTCCGATTCCTTCATCGAGAACGAGAATTTAGTATTCTATTACGAACAAGCACTAAAGAAGGGGGTGGGATCTCTCCTAATAAAAAGAATTAACCTCGAGCCTGTCCTACTTATTCTTGTTTTCCCATTCCTGACCCTGAGTGTAGAGGGGTTAGCCTTGAGCCAGGTCTTGATTGTTTATTCTATTTTGTCAGTTTTATTGGCATTACTATAGTGGGATTTCAAAGGAATAGGCTTTATATTTTAAGCTTCTCATTACCCGCAGGAGTCCCATTGCCGTTAGCACTTTTTTAGTACTCCTTGAGCTAATTCCTCATTGTTTTCACGCATTAAGCTCAAGAATACATTTATTTGCTAATATGATGGCCAATCATAGTTCAATAAAGATTTTAAGTGGGTCCGCTTGGACTATGCTATGTATGAATGATCTTTTATATTTTATAGGAGATCTTGGTCCTTTATTTATAGTTCTTGCATTAACCGGTCTGGAATTAGGTGTAGCTATATCACAAACTCATGTTTCTATGATCTCAATCTGTATTTACTTGAATGATGCTACAAATCTCCATCAAAGTGCTTATTTATTTATAATTGAACAAAAGCGAGGAGCGAGTTTAGGAGCTACCGAGTTTACGAAGTGAAAGAGAAATAATTCCCCCGGATAAAAAAAAAAAATTTCCGAGCACGTCTGGTCAAAGTCTATCTTGTCTTTACCACGAGTCATTTTTCTTGGCTAACAATAATTTCAGTTTTGCACATATTCGCGGGTTCTTCAATTTGCTTTCTCCCTCATAGAGGAAATAAGTAAAGTGGTATACTATATTTATCCACTTATTGGAACTCCTTCTAATGACCTACGCATTCTGTTATCATTTCTAGTTGGACGACCCAAACATCCAATTTGAGGAAGAAAGGAACTTTTCCATTTTTTTTAAGGGCCTAGAGCAGATAAAGGCTTCCTTCTTTCTTCTTGGTCCCCTTTGGCTTTTGATCTTGATCTCGCTGTTCTTCACCTCAGACTTGGCTTCTTCTTCGAGTCCTTGCCTTTTCAATACTTTAGGTCCTTGCCCCTAGCCTGGTCTCGACTCCCCCTAGCTAAGTACTTTCAATCTAGCAGGTTAGCTGCCTGTGCCGCCCCTAAATCTTGGACATTTTGGTGCAAGTTGGAGCCTCTTCATGAAATCGAAGAGCTGATCCTCTTCCTTCATACCAAAAATGTCCAGGGAGAACTAAGAAAGATGGCCTTCACATACCTATGTATAAGGCCTCTTTGCTTCAGGCTCATCAACATGGCGGACTACAACTGGGCAGGAACCCCCTATTCTGCCTAAAACTCATCCCCAAAATTGATCCAATTGCACTTCAGCAAATGTACAAAGTGGCCCGCAGTTTGGATGACCCTATTCAACCCATTCGGATTGGGTTGACCCAGAAGTACAGTAAGAAGGAATGGGACCACTGAAGAGTCGACTACAGTTCACACTTGGGCAACATATAAATAAAAATTTTAACTTTCAACAAAAAATTATAAAAGAACAAAAAACATTACATTATAAAAAAAAAACATATAAATCAAACTATTGACTTATAACAAAAAATTAATAGTAGGTAGAATAATTAATCCTAAAACCCTAACGTCAGTTACTAATTATATGCCCTATAACTTTAATTTTCTCATTTTTTTAAATTTATATTGTTCTAATTTTAAAAAATTCATACTAATAAGTTAAGAACTACAACTTTAATATTTAATTAATATATCACTTCATCTTAAAATGATTAATAATTGAATAATTAATCCTAAAACGCCATTAAAATCCTAATTTCAATTACTAATTATATGTCCTATAACTTTAATTTCCGCATTTTTTTAAATTTATATTATTTTAATTTTAAAAAATTCATACTAATTAGTTTAGAACTACAACTTTAATATCTAATTAATATATCACTTCATCTTAACATGATTATTAATTGAATAATTAATCCTAAAACGCCACTAAAACCTTAACGTCTGATGTCGTGTTACGAGAGCAAGCTTTAAAAGACCCGTAAGCGTACGGATCGTGCAATATAGTGTGTACGAGTGCAGGTGTCGAGCCACAGGGAGGCGTGAATAATGTGAATGAATCCTATGCTTGGTGTTCTAAAAGGAGCTAAAAAGACAGATCTAACTAGGTGAATTTCTTCTTGTGAGATTTTGGATTATTGAGAGCTCTATGTAAACGAAATAAAACTAAACTATGAATAAAAACAACTGGAAACGCAAGTTGATTAAGAGGAAACTAACAATTGAAAAGAGATAGGGTGACTTCGACTTATGAATGGGTAATTCTATACTCAAATGCTATGGGATTAAGGGATGATGGCTAACTATCATAAGTGCTCTTAACTAGGTTGCTGGTTAATGTCCTGATTTCCCCCTAGGACTCGGTGCGGGTCCGTCCCTAGGCGGCGCCTCCTAGAGTTACGGCGTGGTCCTTATGACCTAGGGCCTCAAGATTGACTAACTAACTTCCTAGGTGGCTTAGAATGAACCTACCTTAGTACCTAAACCGTTGGCTGGGTTTAAAGCCAAGACCTAGTGTTGCTAAGGTCGACTAAATCTATCCTGAAACCTATTGGCTGGATTTAAATTCAAAGGAGACTCGATCTAGACTAGCCCTAAATTATGCTTCGTCATTCTAAAGTCACTACAGCAGGATTTCACTTGCTAGCGCGTGCATAATTGCAATATTAAAGTTATGCTTGTTACTAGGCATGCAAATATGCATAAAGACATGAATAAAAGCATTACCCACTTCATAGCATCCACATAGAAACACATAGATATGAGTGTAACATAGATTAGATGTGTTTAGTAACAAACAAACTTCAATTTGTATACATGTTACTCATCTAGGCATTTTATCAAACACATAGACATGAATGAAAGAACACCCAATTAACTAAGACAAATCAAAACATATATATATATATATATATATATTCAGCCATCATATCCCATATCATAAGAGTATAAAATCAACCCATTACATAAGTTTAATCACCCTATACAAGCCTACTCAGACATAATGGAAAATAGAATGAAAGAGATATAACGAAACTCCCCTTTCATCCTAGCGAATTTAGATCACGGCTTGTGAACAATCTTGATTCCAAAGCGTTTGAATCCTCCCAACTAAGCTTGGTTCTTGGTGAAAAGTGTGTGAAAAGGGTGTGGGAGGCGGCTAGAGATTAGGGTTAAGTGTGTGAGAGGTTTGGTGTGAAGTACGTGTTTTTTGCTCCCCTCAAAATTCTTCCGCATCGGGCTTTATTTATAGGTTCGCGCATAGCCGGTCGACCGGCTAAGTCGACCGGCCTCTGGAATACTCGACCGGCTTTCTAGTGGAACTCTCTGGAGTGGCCGGTCGACCGGCTCTTGAAAGAGGGTCGTCCGGCTTTTTGATGAAGCTTTCTGGAGTGGCCGGTCGACCTAGGCGGTCGACCGGCCCTTTTTCCTTGGTCGTCCGGCTGACTTCCTTCATCAAAATTTGATCTCTTCGGTCTTTGGTCTTCTCTCTTGGCCCTATACATGTCCCATCTTCATCACCTTTCATCGTCCAGTCTTTATCTTAACCCAGAGTTCACCTAAATCATTGAAAACAAGCAATTAGTGTAGCAATTTACCTCTTAAACTGAATATGCACATTTGTTCACGCTTAAGCCTATTCCTATCAAAAGTACTACACTAATGCATCATTATAAGCATTCAACACCTCTAAAATATAAGTAAATGGCAATGCAAACACACACCAAATCACAACTCATCAACGTCAGTTACTAATTATATGCCTACAACTTTAATTTTCTCATTTTTATACATTCATATTATTTTAATTTTGCTAAATTCAAACTAATTAAATAACTAGTACCTAAAGTTTCTAATATTTATAAATTCGTACTAATTATATGCACAATAATTAATATATCATATCATCATAAAATGATTAATATTCAAAAAATTAATCATAAAACACCACGACAACCTTAACGTCAGTTATTAATTAATTTTCTAAAATTTGTAAATTTAGATTACTAAAACCATGAAAAAAAACTAAAAGTAAGTAATTAAACAACAAATATAATTAACTACATGCAAAGACATGAACAATCCAATTAAGTAAATTTAACATATTAAGCAACATAGAAATTAAACAAACAAAAACATTACAACATATAAATCTGATAGAAAAGAGAAAAATAAGTAAACCTACAAGATATTGACAAATCCTAGGATGTGCCGATTTTTTTTTTTTTGTTGCTTTTCGGTTTAGGTAGGACAAATATGTGAGAGAGATCAGAGAGGGTTGGAGAGGAAGAATACTTCGAATGCGAGAGGAGGTGTGGGGATTGGGTATATAGCAAATATTTTGAACTTTCAGAGTTCGAAATCGAGGATTGGAAGAGAGATTTCGAACTTTAGAAGTTCGATTTTTTTATTTCAAAATTCTGAAGTTCAAAATCGAGTTTCTAAAGCTTGTTTTCGAATTTCGAAATCATGTTTTTAATGTCCTATCACCAACCTGATGCGGAAGTTACTCCAAGAAGAGCGCAATTGAACTTTCGAAGTTCGAAAACGATCAGTCTGCTTTATCATCATTCCGAGAAACTTGCTGTCGAACTTGTGAAGTTCGAGATCGAGCTTCTATTGTTCGAAAAACTTGAAAGTTTTCAGTCGAACTTGTGAAGTTCGAAATCAAGCTTCTGTTGTTCGAAAAAATTGAAACTAGTTTACAGTTTCTCGAAAACGAACTTCCAAACTTCATCATTGAATTTTCAAACCCTGATTATGGACCTGGAAGCCTATTCAAACTTTGGTAGTTCGAACTCGAGTTTCTATAACTCAAAAAGTCTATATCTGCGAAACCCTTCAAAACTGGGTTAGTTTTGGAAGCAATTAAAAAAATAGGGTTAAAAAAATTTTCCTTACAAGATGCTGATGTCTTGCTTCTTTTAATGCATTTTGTTTTTACAAAGATATTTATATTAAATTTTGAAAATATATATAACTTTTGAAAAAAAGATTGAGTTAAATTTTGTAACGCCCCCATCCCATATCGGTTCTATGTACGATTTATGTACACTTTATAATGACTTGGATTTAGTACTATTATCATTATCGGCTTAAGCATTTTGGACCGGTTGATTAGGCTCAATGTGTTTGTAAGTCAGTTGAGCTTATATAGATAAGAAATGATGAATGGGATTGTGGTACTCCACTTGCCGCCAATGCGGAATGATGCTACCGAAAAGAATGGAAAATTGTTTTGCTCTATTGGATCTGAATGATGAATGGGATTATGGCACTTCACTCGCCGCTAATGCTGGAGGAAGCCGCATGATAAATGGAATTGTGGCACTCCATTCGCCGCCAATGTGGAGGGATGCCACTGAAGAGAATGGGACATTATTTCACTCTGTTGGATGCGTTGGATCCCGTATAACACGTGAGCTCTTTACCCTCAAATTCAAACATGTAGAACAAGCGAGCTCTTTACCCTCAAATTCAAACATGTGGGTGCAAAATGCTATCTTGTTCTATTGTCACGTAGCAATAGAAACCTATTTATGCTGCTTCAGTGACGCTTTTTCGCTACAATTTAAAGGCCACCACCAGACTTGCCTCTGGACTTATCAAGTGGCAATTCCACGTATCAAACGCAAGCTGAAAGCTAGTAACTACACACTTATGACGTATCTGTGATGAAGTATCCTACCTTTCAATCCCAGCAAAAAAAAAAAATCACAAAATAGGGAGAAAAAAATTATGAAACAAGAGATTGTGAGGTTTGGTGTGTAAAGAATCAATGACATTCCATCATAAAAACCAATTAATCATCATGAGAAGTGGCCCAAAACTTATAAAATGGTCTTGAGTATAAATATTTTTCTATATAGGAGGGATATACATTCCAAGACTTCATCATGTATAACCCAACAAGTACTGGTGAAATGGAGTGGAGCACATATCAACACCCCTCACACGTGACTTGACAAGTGTTGGTGAAACGAAATGGAATACATTCCAACGCCCTCTCACATGTGACTTAACAAGTGGAGGTGAAAAAAAATTGAGCCATGGTCAATGCGTGACAACCACAATGGACACGGATTAAGAATGAAAGTAGTAAGGTAAAACGGAATAGAGCTCCACAAACAAGAGTGATCACGATATGTGAATCAGGAGCTCCACAATCAAGTATGGTCAGTGTGTGATAGCTACAATAGTCACGGTATGAGAATGAAAGTAGTAAGATGGTGTGAGAAACTGGGTCAAAATCAACCCAAATCATTGAGATTCATTTATGAAAACCAATTAGTTAATATAAGAAATGGTTTAAAACCTTATAAGGCGATCTTGAATATTGAGATTTTTTTATGTGGGGGAAAAATATGTATTCTAACATAGTGAAAACAAAACAATTTAGGGCAAGGCCTGTTTGCTATTTTGCAAAGACTAGTGTTTTTCTTTTTCTAATCTATTGTGTCGTTACATGTCAAATATGTATCTTTTAATTAAGAGAGAAAAAATATTTTAATTTTTCTTTCGCAAAATCATCACTAAACTAAATAGTTATGCTCCATGTAGTTTAGGGGTTAAAAACTAGTACTAACCTATATATATATATATATATATATATATATATATATATATCAGAAAGAAGATTGTCAATGAAAAGAATTTATTATATTTCTTGTAATTTACCCTACTCCGTTTAAGATCAACTACATTATGTTATCAATCAGTGAGATATTACCATCACAAACTTACCACCAGCAAGGTATATGATTGCGTTCATACCGGCAAATTCAAGAATTTTTAACTAGAGACTATAACATATATAATATGACCAAGTGGATAACTATAAAAATAACTTTTTTTTATAAATGTTATAACATAAAAAAAATATCGCAGAGTTGAAAATTAAGTATATATGCGAAGACTTTCAAAATCAATATATAAATTAAATTTTTTAGAATGAAATTCTAGACCACGATCGGTTCGTATCATATCCTAACTTTGGTTTAATATTATCTATCCATGTTTTGTCCATTCTTTGGTTCTTGTTTGGCTTTGATGTGTAGCTGTTCTAAGTTCAAAGTTAAGTTTGGAGAAACCATATATTGGTGCATGTCCCCATTTTGTTACTCCTACGCGTGGAGAAAGAAAAAAGATATATAAGGGCTTGTTAGATTGGATTTTTTTTAAATAAAAACACCTTTTTAACCAAAAAAAAAAATCCTTTTTATGCCAAGTATTTGGTTTGAAGGTCAAAAAAAATTTTGAAACTCTTAAAAAAGGAAGAAAAAAAAAACTCAATTTCAGCATTTTGTAAAAGTCAAAAATTACCTTCTTCAAAATGTATTGTTTTGAAAAATTATAGAAAAATACATTTAAGAAAATTTAATTTATACGACTTATAATGTAATTGTACAATAACAACACACGAAAAAAAAGAAAAAAAAAAGACAAGGAGCAGAGATCTAAAACGGGCCAAAATTGGAGTGTGATTTATTTGTTGAAAAAAATGCATTCGCAGTTCACAAAAATGAATAGACAATCTAAAACTTAATCCACATGACAATTTGACTAGAGCTTAATTTAGTGTCACACACCCACGCTAAGAAAAAAAGGCGGCACACGTGTTGGACACACACACAAACATTGGCCTAGTCAAAGAATAACATGTGGCCCCGAGGGGCATAGGTGAGTTGGTAAGTGGCCAGGTGATTAGGGTGGAGACACCCTGACAACGCGGGATCGAGTCCGTGTGGCGGCAGTACTCCGCTGAAATATTGCGGGGGCTGTTGCTGGATTTCCACGCCCGTTGGTCCTCTCCCTCTCCCTGGTCGGGCTGCCACTCACGCACATCCCTCGATTTACCTCCCGCCTGGTTAAGTGGCCTCTGGCCAGGTGGGAAAGGGGTTCTCCTTTGGTTAACCCTTTTACGAAAGAATAACATGTGCAGATCAGTTGAAAAGAGTCAATAGCCCACACAAGCCTTTGAGCCAGCCGTCGCTGACTTCACATTTTTCAATTCTTTGAAAATGTTACAAACCAAACAACTGTTGGCTTGTGGACTTATCATGTGGCGATTTCGCGTATCAAACGTAATCTATAAGCTAGTAGCTACAAGCACTTTTACTTATCACTTTGGAGTATCCTGCCATATCTTATCTGATGCCATCTTTGCATACATATAATAACCACTCACCTATCTCTTTGTCGCCCAAAAAGCCAACATATATAATTTGCTACTCAGCTAATTAAAACATCTCCGTGCAAACTTTCCTTCACTATTGTAAAGACTAGTTGCTTATCTAAGAGGAAAACATTTCAAGAATGAATATTTTTAGAAACGATTGCTATTCTGAACCAAGTTTACGTGGAACAAGTTTTCGGTCAAATGATGTATCTGATGCATCTTCATCAGCATCTGATAATGGCAGCAATGCCTGCATGGCTGAATTTTCAGACAAATAATTCTTTTTGTTAGCTTCAAACAATCCCAAGAAACGCGCAGGGAAGAAGAAGTTTCGCGATATAAGGCATCCGATGTACAGGGGAGTGAGGAGGAGGGGTTCTAGAAAATGGGTGTGCGAGATGAGAAGGCCCAACAACAAATCAAGAATCTGGCTCAACACATTCCCCGTTGCGGAAATGGCGGCCAGAGACCATGACGTGGCCGCAATCGCCCTAAGGGGGCAGTCCGCGGGCCTTAACTTCGCGAACTTGACTTGGAGGCTACCGATTCCGGCCTCAGCAGGCACAAAGGATCTGAGGCCGCGGAGGCCTTCAAGCCAGCCGATGCTGAAGGCGTATCCTCGAGTGATGATAATGATGTGAAAGAAAATAGTCCTGCACCACCACCAACACCATCACCGCTACCACAAATTAGGCCTGACCATTCGGTTAAACATAACCGAATTAATCGAAAACTAAAATTTTAAAATTTTGATAACCAAAACCAAACCGAATTAGTTGAATAACCGGAATTTTGGAACCGATTTTTTTCGGTTCGGTTTCAGTTAATAACCGAAATATTTGATTTTTTTTTTCTAGCACATGCCTTCATTTTCCTGTTTATTTAATCTCTGCACATGGTTTTATCTTTTCATTTGTTTTTCTCTTTTTCTAATTCATGAAGAACAATAAAACATAGCTTTTTAGTTTTTTTTTTATTTTGGAAAGCACAAAAAAGAAAAAAGAAGAACATGACTTTTTAATTTTACAAATTAAGAAAGAACAAAAAAATTAAGTCACCAAAAGAAATAGCATATTTGAATGAAATACAAAACTAAGATATACAAGTTTGTATATTTATAAATTTAAAAAAATAAATAAATACAAAATGAATAAATAAACCTCCAAGAGAAAATTGAGGTCGTGTCGTCATTACCAAACACGAGTCGCTTACGACAATGTCAAAACTGCAACTACCTACTATTGCTCTTTGCTGTCAAGCTTGGTGCTTGTTAAGAAGACTTGATGAGTAAATTTGAGTTTGACTCACAGAAAGAGAGGCGAATTCCAAAGGAGGTTGGTGTGGTTTCTTTTTGGGTGTATAAAAGGATTAATAGTTATTGGTTAAGATATAAGGCCTAAGCACTAAAGAAGCATATTTCGGTTATTTCGGTTCTTAACCGAAATTTTAAAACGCTAACCGAAATTGAACACCGAAAAATTAAAGTTCATTAACCAAAATCGAACCGAAATACTAAGTAACCGAACCAAATTATTATTTCAGTTCGGTTCGATTCTCGATTAAGAACTGAATTATGCTCAGCCCTAACCACAATTGCCTGAAAATCCGATGTTTATGGATGAACATATGATTTTCAGCATGCCGAGCTTGCTTGCCAACATGGCTGAAGGATTAATGCTGCCTCCACCTCACTGTGTAGATGAACAAGTTTATGTGAAATCAGATGCTGACATGTTTATGTGGAGTTACTCAATATGACTTTTGACATGTTTTTGAATTGTTCATTCATGCTTTTAATTTTTTCTGACCATCAGAAAAATGATTTAGCCGTGAACTATAAGGTAGGATCAATGTTGGAAAAAGTTGTGTTCTTTGAGATCTTTCTTTTGGGTCTAGGTACTAGGTAGTAGTATAACAGCATGATTTGACCATCATGGATTTCCTTTATTTAAGCTGGTCAAATTGATTTATAAGTTAAAAAAATATTTATAATACATGTTTGATTAACTGCTTTATAAGTCACTTTTATGTGCTTATAAATAGGTAAAAAATAAGCCAGTCAGCTTATCTTTTTTATAATAACTTATAAGCACTAGTTGATTTCTTTTATCTTTTAGAGTTTTAGATAATTTTATAATTTTAATTAATGAAATCTTTTTTCAATTATTTTAACTAATGCTTCACCAAATATGTGCACAAATTATAAGCACATATTATTCTAATACTTATATGTTTATTTATTACTAAATTTATAAGTATAAAAAGACTCTTCTTATAAGTATCAACTAATTTACACATAAAAATAAGCAAAGCAAAATAGGCTCTTGTAGTGGAGGGCTTATGGAATTGTTGAAAAAACCTGCAATTTAAAAGCTCTCAGAAATAAATCAAACTGAGTTGCTCTCTCTCTTTCCCTTTTTTTCTTTTTCAAGAATAAACTAGAAGTTTACGTTATCTATCAACATGAGTGCAAATTGAAGAAAAACCAAATATATAAAAAAAAAAATACGACTCTAAAAAAATTGTGCAAGTCTCAACGAAAGAAAAATAACTTATCTTAGTTACAAAACAACCAATCTTCCATGCAGCTAGCACATTTATAGACACTTCGCATTGCATAGCTAGTATAAAATATGGGAGGTAAAGAAAATTTTGAACAAAAGAAAAAAGTCTCCAGATGTAATTCAAACAAGGCCAAAAGACTAAATAGACCCACAACTAAGCTAAAAAGTACACCTATATTACAAGTATCAACAAATGAAGCCATAAAATTGAGACTCACAACAGAAAAACATACGTCGACCTTAAGTTGAAAAAATCCCAAAATCTAAAAATGAATTTATTCAAAGAAAAAAGAGCAAAGAGATAAAATAACTACTTGGTGTTGTGAGACTAGTACCGACAGCCAGAGGTCGGTGCACAAAAAGGGAGATAGACTCCTCAAGAAAGCTCACACTGTGTAGAATGGAAGAGTTGGGAACGAGAGCAAGAGCAAGAGTTAGAAACACCTAAAAATATGAAATTGTTTTCAAGACAATTAAACTGAATAAGCTGCACATAAAGCACAATGAAAATCGCCCCATTGAACTGAATAAGCTCTACTTTTTTGTTTTCTCGTTTGTTGTTTTCTTTTCTACAAGTAAAATTTAGTTTTTTTAGAAAAAAACCAAAACTACCCGTATATTTTAAGGAGTTTAGTCAGTGAGAGTTGCACGTCCCCCTATCCCATAGTTGCATCTGCCCTACACTAAGTTCTTTTCGCACACCTGTTGAAAGCCTCTTTGGCGCTGCTTATTTCACAACTTATAAGTTTCTGAAAAAAATACTCTTTCATATGATTTTTTAATTATTTGCAACTTCTAAACACAAAGTATGCGGAGGAAAGGCCTTCACGTGCAGCATTTTAGAGAAAATCAACAACTATCCATGAGAAATGAAATTATAAGAATGTGGTTATGGATTATGAACAAACCATACTGCACCAGACCAAGAATACGTAGAGCACGACGATTTAGAGGGTGCTTGGCAGTGCGTACTTGGGTGCTTATAACCACCCTGCTTATAAGCACTACCAAACACCCTAATCAGTTCAGTATGCGCTATCCACCGGAATAGTTCTCCCTGGGTCAAATTTGGATTCAACAGCCAAAAACAGAGAAAGCCGGCAAACAAGTTTTCGTTTTATATTATGTAGTATCCAACAAAACATGTAGCAGAAAAAAACAATGCAAATGATCATGATCTGCTCAAAATCCAAAAACAAAGAAACTCGCGTTATGCACTTCAAAGAACTGCATGCACGCGAGAAAAAAACACAAAGAGGCAAATCAGTAGATGACTTTTAACAAGGACTTGAGCAAGTTACAAAAGGATACAATGCATTAGCCAACTAGGGCCTCCAAAGCTACTTGAATTTCTTGACGAGAATTGTTGTCCTCAGCTCACTGTCATCCCTGATAAAACTCCACCATAGATAGGAGAGAGGAATGGTGGCGGCATGCAACAGAGCGTGAGCATCCACGTATCCCCTGTAGGGAGGGAAGTCATATATCTCTAGAAACACGGCCAGACCTCCTCCAAAGGTCATCACCCACAACTTCCAGCGCGAGCGATGTTTAGTAAAACCTGCCCAGGCAGCCCACACGAGAAGATGCACTACGCCCATGGCCATGCAAACTTTCAAATTCAAGCCTGCGACATAATTAATAATGTCATATTAGCTTTTTAATTCCAATACAAGAAAGCAAAGATCTTTAACAACCCAAAGAAGTCTTCCTATCAAAGAAGTCACTTCTTGATTAAGGCAGGAATCCTGATCCCAATACAAGAAAAGAAGAGATCTAAAAACAGACCAAAGGACATGTCCTTTTTCCATATCAATTTCTTATCTCATGTTGTTTATTTATCCCGTTTGTGCATGACTCAAATATAGCAAAGCTCTTAAACCAATCTCCACCTCTTGATTGAGGCAGGAAGTTATCCTGAAAACCCTTGAATTGGAAAAAAGTACAATTCTTATTTATTACTTCTTTGGAGGAGAGTTATTAGTGTTCCGACATAAATGCAACAAGAGTTGCTTATATCTCTATCACATACAATCCTGCTCAAATACTTTCGAATTACATGCCAAAACATTCAATTGCATCATCTTTTGTTGTGCTATATCTGCCAGAGCACATAAAAAAGTATTTACTTGGACGTGATTTGCAGCAGCAGCAAGAAAATAATTTTCCTACCAGACTTAGAGTACGACTAACAAGGGAAAATCTTTTACAAGAGCTAATACAATAATAAGTCTCCCTGTGCTCATCAATGATTAGGTACTTTATATGATGCTATTATCATTATTCACTCGATGAAATCCAACAAGGCATCTATTCTCTGTATGCATTAATCAACATATAATAGGTGAACACGGACTTACTATAATCAAGTTGGTAGAGATTCAGATACAATATATGGGTCACCATAAATGCTATTATAGGAGCAGCAACCATCACCCTTCCAGCCTCAGTTCTAACATTGAAAGCCCGAACTATAGCTACAATGACAGAATACCCAAGCAATGCTGCGACAGAGGAGTAGCCTAGCTTCTCTGTCAATTCCACATCTCTGCAAAAGTTCCTCAATGTTACAAGACGAAATTACATGTTTGATGTGTCAACATGACAGAGAGACATATAGTAATTTACTGCACTCAAATGCATCATTTATGTCCTATCAGTGAGAAATGATGCTAGCAGTTGTTAGTACCCCACTTTAATCACGTGTAGCAGCCAAAAGTACACACAGTTTACAGAATAAAGTGAATAATATTAGAGTTCTATGTACCAACACTGTTGAGAACAGGCACTCTTTAGTGATAGAAAATCTTCACTACAGTTTATGCAGGGAAACTTTTATGTGACAATTTCATTCTTATATACCTATTCATAATTTTAATGTGTAAGATATAAGAAGACTTTACACAATGTGTTGGAGGGGAATATGTCTGCCTCAAGTTCTGATTAAAGCAACACAAGACCTCCTGAAAGTGAGGCCAGATAGAAACTAATGGGGAGAGCACGGTATCCTTGAGCAATGTTAATCAGTTCTGAGTTGCATAACACAATTGCGACAATACAGTTTGAACAGACAAACCGAGAAATCAGGTATTGAAAATTATATTGCAGACAGACTAACAGAACAAATTATCATTTCATTTCCACTGTGATCCGTAGAGTGATAGGAGAAATGCATGAAGATCAGGAAGAAGCTAATAGGCTAGATCAAAGAGCATATTAAAGATCCACGTCAAACAAATTAGGCTGTTTTGAAATGCATACTATGTACATCCAGATATATTTAAGCATTAGAGTTTGCATTTTACATTGCCAGGAGAGAGTTGGGAAAAAAAAGAAGAAGATATGGTACCTACCTACAATGAAAAACAGCATTCCAGAACCAGTAATTCATTGATAGGATTGCATATATATGCCACAAGCCAGTGTACTCGTAGTAAGGCTTTTTGTTTGGCCTCAAAGGCAACTTATAATTCACAAGGACGAAAAAGGATACCCAGCCATGGAATTGTATGGCAAGATTTAGAGCAGAAAGAGCCACAGAAACAGGTTCCTGAGAAGCAAAAATTAAGTACCGAGCCATTAGCTTAAATGGACAGAAATATAATTACTAGCTATTTTATTGCATCAAAAAACCTGCATGCCATAAACACGTTGGAATGGCCATTTTCCATGATACTTGACAGGATTCAAACCAAGTTTTTGTCTTTCTTCCTCCCTATCAAGCATACAATAATACCGACAGTCACTTTGGCAGTCCCACTGCTTCCAACGTTGATAAAGTGGCTCCTGCAGATACCATGGACCATCAATGGGTTTTCCATCAGAAGTAAAATTACAGTGCTGAAAGCATCTGTCCCCCACGCATCCAGTCTTCTTACACTGCTCAATACAAGCTCTGGCAACCAGCAAATATTGATGCTCAAATGGAATGAGTTTTATAGTGCATACCAAAATGGAACTAGAGAAAGAAAGTAAAAGAGAAAGAGATCTGAAGTTAGCCAGAAACTTTGCCTTTATCTTAGCCTTTATTCCATGTTAGTGTGTTTTCCATTTCCAAGAACAAATAAAACTTGTGAGTGCATCTACCCACTTTAAGGACTCCAGGTACAACTAGGAAAGGGAAATATGAAATGGAACAGTAGGGTGACAGGATCAACTTGAAATTGTACTTAAAGTAGCCCCAAAGTTATCTTGTTCAGGTCATTCTTTCTTCTGTAGTTCTGTTAAACGAAATCCTTGGATTATGAAAATAAGTCTGACCCAATGCTAAGTTAATGTTAATGTAAAAGCAAGAGATATTTTAGGGATCAATTAACTCTTTTCCCTTAGGTGTGAGGTTCTTGGTCAACCAACTCTTTGAACTGCTGGCAGAAACATGCAGATAACTATCCTGCTGTGCAATTGAATTCCAAGAATTTAAATACCTGCATTACTTTCAACTCATTCAACTACACAAAGATTCATATAGGAGAAAATAACTGCACTTGCAAACTAAAATCAAGAGCATGCATACTCCATAATTTGTCTTACTAGCTTAGATATTATTGGGAGCTCCCTGATGAAATACCTTATGCAGAAGCCCACGCTAAACTGTATGTCTAACTAAAATAAACAACAACGAATACCACGACGTCTCCATTAGGAGTCAATTTGATTCGGTCCAGGCCTAGAACCCTGAGCCCACAAGCGAGAGTATCATAAGCTAGTCTTGGGCCCCTCGTGCAGTGACCAAATATATTAACACCAAGCTGTATTTAAGTCCAGAACTTATAACCCGCTGACATTAGGGTCCCTTACCACTTTGGGGCACACAGTTCATGTGCACAATCAATTAGGCTTTACTTAAAGATCCAGCATCAATCAGAACTACTCATCTGAGTTAAAATCTAAACAAAGATTGAAACTTTCATCTTATATGAAGCAAAAAAAGCCTCTCTGATACATCATGATTTTATCCCACAACTTCAACGAGGGGATGCTAATTTTCAGTCACATATTTTCTCACTCCGAGATTCAAAGAAAAACACGGTCCTTCCTTTCTTTATCTTGCTCTCGTTTTCATCACCCTTTATCTCACTATTCTCCAGAAATCCAAATCCTAACCACAACGGATTACATGCAGAACAACAAATCCTCACCCCAAATACATATCTAACAAATCAGAACAACCTTGGCAAAAATGAGTGAGGCGACTCCAGATCTATAAGCCCGACCCCACGTAGCCCAATAAGACCTAGTTCACTTTAATTCATATATTTTCTGTCACAAGCAGGATCAAAAATAAATCAAGAGATGCCACAAAACAAAAGTCAAAGATGAGGTTGGGTCTGATCAATTGAGAAAAACAGTAACCAAAACATATCCTTAGACCATCTTGCGCATAGTAAGAGTTTCATGCATCGGATTAATACCCTTTTCAGGATAATAATCTAAGTTCAACAAACACAAGAAATTCAAGTAAATTGTTAACCAAACATTACAAAGAAGCAGACTTGATATGGTAAATACTAGTAAAGCTTACATGTAGATGGGATCAGCATCACCAGCACTACTATTGCTTGCTTCGAGGGCAGCAAAAAAAGGGGAGATTGCCGCAAAGAAGAAGAGAAGAACAAAACTACATCGTAGTGCCATCGGATTTCTTCGATGGGTCTACGGAAAAAAAAAAAAGAAAGAAAATAAAAATAAAAACAAAAATAAAAATTAAGAGGAGAAAGTCAAAAGGGGTGAGAGATTTTTTGGGCGGGGGGGGGGGGTGTGGGATGGGTTGGGGGGTTGAGGTGTTTAAGAGGTTTGAGAAGAAGATGATGAAAGAAACACCCAGCTGGGGGTTAAAGACCAGAATCTCGTGAAGTGCACACTGTGTTTGAGGTGGGGGGCGATTCACGAGGGGACACGTGCGGCTCTCTCCTTTTCACCAGGACAACGCCTCTCCTATGTTTTTTTTCTTTTCTTTTTTTTTTTTTTGCGGCCATTTATTGTGTTATTTATTTATCCAACAAGTCAGTTAAGAGAGTGTTTGGCGAAGTTTGCGAGTTGGTCAAACGAACTTATAAGTCAAAAATGTTTATATACATATTTGGTAAATTAGCTTATGAATAATTTTTGACAACTTATAAGTTGATAGAAAAAAGCAGTAGCAGGCAGCTTATTTTCTTGCTGCTTATAAGTTGTTGCTCAAACT
The DNA here is from genome assembly GCA_028554755.1 of Cordia subcordata. NCBI lineage: Eukaryota > Viridiplantae > Streptophyta > Magnoliopsida > Boraginales > Cordiaceae > Cordia > Cordia subcordata. The sequence goes on along the minus strand of JAPTOF010000003.1, from coordinate 1,404,220 downwards.
TATCAAAAAGATATATTTACCTTTAAAAATGACAAGCAAATAATTTTATCACATTAATTAATGACATGCTCTTTTTAGTCATTTTAAACTATCATTGCCACTTATAAGTATTTATTTACCAAATATATCAACGGCTTATAATTACATATTATTCAAACACATATTTGCCAAATATATTAATGGCTTATAATTACATATTATTCAAACATATATTTGCTTGCTTAGAAGCAGTTGATTTATAAGCACCAACTGCTTGTAAGCACTTGAAAATAAGCTTAGCCAAATGGGCTCTAAGAGTCAGTTCGGTTTTTCTTATTTGATAATCCTCATGGGTAGTACTTATTTATAAGTAACTATATTTGTAATTGAATAAGTGAATAAGTATTTTGATGTATTTGGAGATATTGATATATTTAATAAAAAAAAAGGTTTATAAAATGTGGCCTAAAGAATGAATCCAAAAGGGAGTGAATTGGATTAATAGCATAATTAATCACTAAAAACTTTTTTCAAATATTTCAAGTAATAACACATACAATATATGAAAATAATACTTGAAATATAAATAGTTTAGAGTTAGAGAATCAATGTAGTGATTTAGAGTGGTTCGAACTTTTGAGGGCCTAATCTACTACCTAATATCTTCCCTTAAGGTTTTGGAAACTCTACTAATAAATCAGCTTCTTGCCTAATATATTGTAAATGTGTAAAACAACTTTTCACAAAACTTGTTTCACCACAAGGACCACAAGTGTTCACCCAATACTTGAAGATTTCAGCATTTCACTCTTGATAGTAGGTTTCTGACAAACTATTCTACGTAAGAGCAAAGCACTCACCCAATGAAATGGTAAAATTTTTTAGTACAAGAACTTCTTGTGAACAGGAGCACAAGAGATATTTAAACCTTCCTATATTACTATAAGTAGATAAGCAACTTAAGAGCTCAAGAAACTTGATCAATGAATGCTAACAATATGCAATCAATGAAGATAGCAATAAATAAAGCTAGAATGCAAGATAGAGGGACTATTGAATGCTAAGAGCTTGTACAAATGTTTCGATCAAGTGATATATGAGTTGAGAGGTGAAAGAAGTATTTATAAACCCAAAAAATTAAAATCCCAATGGTCAAATTTTTAAGGATGAATTACTCAATTTCCTCTTGTGGTTTGACAAATGTGTACAATAATACCTTGTGGTTACGAAATTAGCTAAGTCACCCCCTATAGTTTTAATGAGGGTGCACATAAACCCCCTTCGTTAATTTTTCCGTCTAAAATAACGTGTTTTGACATGCACGCGCGACTTGTACAATTTTGCTTTGTTTTTTCATAATAAATGGATTAAATAAAATTTTCTATCTTTAATTTGTTTAAAAAATAAAAAAAAAGTAATTAAATTAAAAAAAAAAAGACACCACCCCACCCCCACCACCACCACCCCTATCCTCACCCCCGCCCATCCCCCCATCGCCCCGTCGGCCCCCACCCCCCGCAGCCCCCACCCCCCATCCCTAATGTTTTTTTTTTGTGTTTTTTCTAATTTAATTTTTTTTATTTTTAAATAAAATAAAAGTAAAATAGATATTTTATTTAATAAGTTAGGGGCAAGATGGACTTTTTAAGACTTTTTTTAAAAGTTTATTTTTTTTTATTTTTAAAATAAAATAAAGGTAAAATATATTTTTTAATTGGATTAGACAAGGGCAAAAATGACATTTTATTAAAATTCGTTAAAAAGCTAACAGTAGTTAGCTTTTGAGGTTCGTGTGCACTATCGTTGAAACCATAGGGGGTCAAGCAGCTAATTTGTAAAACACAGGAGAAAATTGTGAATATTAGCCAACTCACAACGGGGAGTTAAGCAATTCACCCAATTTTTAATATGTTCAAGGGGGCTATCGATTGACTGTACCGGTCAACCCCTTAGCTCAACCGGAAGTAACAGAGAGCAAAAGAGCCATCCTAGTCGACTGCCTAGCTCAGCCAGTAGAGAGAAAATGTTCTCTAGTTCTGCCGGTTGATTGAGCTGATCGACCAACTGTCTTAACTAGTACCTATAGAAAAAAACTGAAAAAGTTGTACCTACTACGCCAAACAATGCAACTATATACCAAAAAGTTAATAGTAACTCGATTTTCCATAGTTTTAACAGTTGAAGAGGATACCAAATATTTGTAAGATCAAATCTCATTAATGCTGCACCAACCAACTTACAAAAATATTAAATGCAATATTAAAACTATCACTCAACATGATTTTCCCATATTTTGTGCATGAAAAGGCTCTTACATGCAAGATTGTTAGCCTATAGATATATACATTGTACAAGATGTCCATATACCTATAGTACAAAGCCTATACTCTATTTGAATGCACTTCTACTGCAGATACCATGCAAATATATACATATACTTGACCACATATATCCATCAAAGTGTCAAGTACCAATACAATAGTAAGTATCATAGTACATGCAACTCCATAATACAAAGATATGGACTTCAAGGCTTAATTTTTTGCAGGAAAAGTCATTTCATGCAAATGTAATCATATGATTTCCTATAAAGACAAGGATAAGATGTAAAAATATATTAGATATGATATATGTACATATATTAAAGAGAAAAGATGATCAAGTATAAAAATCCAAAAACCGTAAGCAAGATGAATGAGTATGCATGCAATATAATAAATTGTTGAACTCATATCATTTGCTTATGTACTAAAATTAATTTAACGAAACCTAAGAAGGAAGGACTATACTAAATCTTCAATCTCCATGGACCATACACTTTGCCAGAAAGCTCCATAGAACTTCAATCTTCAATCTCCACACACCATACTTTTTGCTTAAATGCCTTTACCTTGCTCAAACTATTATAACACACGATACTTACTAGTAGCAATTAGCTAATAAAATATAATTATGATATCATCAAAATATAATTAACATAATTACAACCAATAAATTCAACATAAAATATTATTAGTTTTTAAGGATAGGAAAGTCCTTTTCTTTGATCAAACTAAATTACTTATAAGTAGGTAAAGAAAAAGGAAAGATGTATTATTATTCTTTTATTTGCTTATAAGTAAAGCTATTAAACCGGGTTATATTGGGGCGACCCAACTCGTTTAGTGCATGTTGGCGAGTTGGGTAAATTTTTTTCGAGTCAGCTAAAGTGCCATCCTTCACCCGACCCGTGGGGGTTGGAAAGTTGGCGAGTCAACTTGTGGTTCAGCGTGTCAGGTGGTTAGCCCTACATATATAAAAATAAATAAATAAATAAAATTATGCATTTTTAACAAAATAATTATGAAACCAAATATTAATCAAACAAGTTAATTTCAGCTTTTTGAACTCATAGAAAGCATTTTTGAATATCTAAGTCAAATAAATTCCAGATGCTTAGTCTCAATTCCCTTTTTTGACAAGTTAGCCTATAAGTCTCAACCAGTTTTGGTGGCTATATTTATAAGTTACTTGTATAAAAGGAAGAAGTACTAACTTTTATTTTTATTTTTTGGCTTGTGAGTATACTCGACCAACTTATGAATAAAATCAAACAAAGCAAAAGTGATATGAATAAAGCCACTCAAATGATATTTTGCACATATAAAATTAATAAGGGAGATAACGTCTTGATAAGACGAGTTGCATTCATTGATTGACGTCATATAATGAGATATAATTTAATTTGGTTTGTTTTAATTAAAGCATATTTAAATCGATAACGTAATTGTTTGTTATTTTTGGTTGCTTTATTACTTCATCTTCATTTATGTGATCTTTAATTTAAGTTGAAAATTGAATATGACGTTTTCAGAATAAATATGCCAAGATCAATAATATGCAGTTGACTTTAGAGAAGCATTTAAATCTTCACCAATGATACATATAAGTCTAAGGGAGTAAAGATACCATACACCCTAAACTGTGTGTACCAACATAATATGGTACACCTGTTCACAATCTTTATATTATATGTTTATAATTTTTATACTATACGTTCACAACTTTTAATTATTTACAAATTACAAGTGATACGTTTACAATTTTACCATTTTCTAAATGTACATAATTTTCTTATGTATTACTCTTATATTATATGTTCAAAAACTTTATATCATATGTTTATAATAATAAATTACCTATTTATGACTATTCAAGCTATGTTCACAATCTGTGAACGATTTTGGAGCTTGGAGGTGTTATTGATATCTGATCGATAATGGGATTCTTGTGTTGTATTCGTTGACATGATGAGAATGAACTCTTTAAATTTCATATTGATTTGACAGTCGAATTGTGAGATCTTTTAGAAGGTATACCATATTCATTTGAATGTACTATAATGTGGGTGCATAGTATAATTTGCAAAGTCTAACTTATGTCTATATCACTCAAATTTTTTATTGCTATTTAGATCTCTTATTTAATAAATGTTACATAAAGATACCAATAAGTTACAGTAATATAAACTAAGACATTTATTATATTAGAAATAAAAATGGAGAGATATTGTGTACGACTTGACATATGGGGGGCATCGTAAAACTTCAACAACTACCTTTTGTACACTCCAATGCATAAAGAGCTTTAATACAGAGAAAGGTTTTAAGAGAGAGATTCTTTTTCCATAAGATTAACCATTGTGGCTTATTTAAGCAAAGCGTGGGCTAGTTCCAAAATGAAAATTTAAGAAGAATTAAAATGCTTGGAATTTGCAAGCTTACAAGTTTTAATTACAAAAGAAAGGTTAGACAATGATTCAAGAATAGTTGAAATAGTTGAAATTTTCTTATAAAAATGATGATCTAAGTTCAAATTCTATAAAAAGTACGGAATTAGATTGAGAGTGGGGAGTAAAAAGAAAAAGAGGTTAATCTCTCCTAACTCCTAATTGGTCCTAATATTTTAACTTAAAATTCCTATTATGTATTTTGTATATCACCATTTCTTGACCAATGATTTAAATATTTTACCCCTACTAAAAATAATTTTTCATTTTCATTTTCTCGCTCTTTCTTATTTAAATCAATGATCAAGATTTAGTGATATCCAAGATATATGGATGGGATTTTAAGTTAGAATATTAAAATTAAATAAAAATTAGGAGAGGATCCTCATCTGAAATGTATACACATCGACATATCGGTTACCTTACATCTTTGGAAATATCAATATTCATTGGGTGCCAATGGATCTTGACACTAATTTAAAGCAAGATTATTACCTTAAATCTTTAAAAATATTGATGTTGATAGAGTTTGAATGAATTTAACACTCTTTTGAAGCAAGATACGAGGGGTAATACAATCTTAGGATAATTCTCCGAATCAATTAGACATCGATTTAACTTTAATTTTTTTAAAAAAAATGAATAGAAAAAAATGACCTGTCTGAAAATGGAAAATATTGGGCTTATGATAAGTGACTAGCCCTGTTAGCAAAAGTTATTTGGGCCATGTTAGTCAGGATTGGGTTAGATGAGATGGTGGGCTAAGATTTAAGACGTCCTCTTGTGATTTTCATCCCTTCACCAAATTGCCAGATGATCAAGGGTGGCATTATTTAATTGAAATACGAAAAATGATATTTTTTAAAAATAAAATAAAATAAAATAAAATCTGCCTCCATCAAGATAGGGCGAGGCCAAAAGGCCGTACAGGGCAGAAACCTTCACATTTTCTTTTCTGGGCGTGGCTCGCTAGTTTGTTTGATCGAATCTCGTTATCGTGTGCGGGTACCATTTACGTTCCAGTTTGGCTTTAGGCTTCGCTTGGTGCACTCTTTCTCTAGATACCAGAAAATACATCCATCAGATAGAACTGATGTTAGTTAATGGGCCCATCATCACCAATTTATGCTTGTCAAAGAAAAGCTGTGTTCGTTATAGGTTTTGGGGGGGTGGGGGGGGGGGAAGTTCTTTCCCAATATACCCTTGATTCAATTCGTATGAAAAAAAAAGTCATTGTTCCAAATTTATCCTTTGCTTTTTCTTTTTTGGGCTAAATGAAGTCATGGGAACAATTTTCATGAAAATAATCACTAGTCATTTTACTTGGAAAAAAAGTTTGGAGATTAAGAATAAAATAATAAATATAATTTAATTTTTACATCAACTTATACCATCTTTTAAATTTTTCTTCTTTTGGTGCTCTCCTACACTTGTAAACAAGGTAAAATTTTCAAAGAAAAAGTTTGTAGACCAAAGAACAAAAATCTGTAGGTTCTAAATAAAAATATGTGGGCACTTCGCAGAAGTCTATAGGTTCTTCAAGAAATCTATAGGTCTTTCGAAAAAATCTGGAGTTTCAAAAACAAAAATCTGTAGGTCTTTTGTAGAAATTTATATCTTCTTTATAAAAATTTTGTTATTATTATTATTTGTAGAAGGATTCTCTTGGTTTATATTTTTTTTCTGTTTTTTATACATCAATTTATACTGTCTTTTAAATTTTTCTTCTTTTGATGCTTTCTTACACTAGTAAACAAGGTAAAATTTTTTAAGGAAAAGTTTGTAGGCTGAAATAAAAAAAATCTGTAAGTTCTGAACAACAATCTTTAGGTTTTTCACAAAAATCTATAAGTTATTCTGTAGGTCTTTTGAAAAAATCTATAGTCTCAAAAATAAAAATCTATAGGTCTTTTGCAAAAATCTGTAGTTTTCTTATAAAGATTTTCTTTTTATTATTATTTTTTTATAGAAGGGTCCTCCTAGTTTACATTTTTGTTTTCTTTTCTATGTTTATATCAACTTATATCATCTTTAAAATTTTTCTTCTTTTGGTGCTTTCTTATATTAGTAAACAAGGTAAAATTTTCATAGGAAAAATTTGTAGGCCAAAGATAAAAAATCCGTAGATTTTTCACAGAAAGGTGTTGGGGAAAAACATGCAAACACGAAGAATACGAGAAGAAATAACGGACACAAGAATTACATGGTTCGGCTTTCAAGCCTACGTCCACGGGCAGCAGAGAATAATTCTATTATTGATCACGAATGCTACAAGGCTCTCACTTTAGTTTCTCTCTCAAATATAACATAATGAGTATTGCCACATATTTATAGTGCAAAGGTTTCCTAAACCTATTAAGCAGAAAAAGCAACTAATTAATTATGTGCTACAAAAGGTAACAAGCGAATAAGGTAATATGCTAATAAGAAAATTTGCTATTCTTGTTGCCCAAGAAGACGAGCCACATTCAACAAATCTCCACCTTGGCACGTATTCGCTCCAATCAATACACCATTATCCCTACAGCCAACTGCCCCTAAGGGCCCAATGCTCCGCACCGCAAATAGCAACCAAATCCAAGCAATGCTTGAACTTGCTGACTGGAACCACCTTAGTCATCATATCTGCTGGATTCTCATGGATAGATATCTTCTGCACTGATATGATTCCTTGTGATACAACATCTTTGATAAAATGATATCTGATATTAATGTGTTTAGTCCTCTTATGATACATCTGATTCTTCATCAGATGGATTGCACTCTGGCTATCACAAAAGACTGTACTTGTATCTTGCTGCAGTCCAAGATCACGAACTAGGCCTTGTAACCACATGGCCTCCTTCACAGCTTCTGCAATTGCCATGTACTCTGCTTCAGTAGTCGACAATGCCACAGTAGACTGTAATGTTGCTTTCCAACTGATAGCACAACCAGAGAGAGTAAACACGTAACCTGTCAGAGATCTTCTCTTATCAAGGTCACCCGCAAAGTCTGAATCACAATAACCCACCAACCTAGCGCAATCTCCAGTCATCTTGTTAAACAGTGAACCTACATTTGTAGTGCCATGCAAATATCTCATTATCCATTTCATCGCTTCTCAGTGTGCTTTCCCAGTTGATGCCATATACCTACTCACAACACTAACTGCATGTGAAATATCAGGACGAGTACACATCATAGCATATATCAAGCTACCAACAGCACTTGAGTATGGAACATAAGACATATGCTCCACCGCCTCCTCAGTTTTAGGTGACAAATCTGCAGACAACTTGAAATGAGCAGCAAGCGGCACACTCACAAGCTTTGCTTTCAGCATCCCGAAACGCTCTAGCACTTTCTCAATATAACTTTACTGAGACAATAACAGCTTCCCAGTGTTTCTATATTTATGAATCTCCATGCCAAGAATCTTCTTCGCTGCTCCAAGATCCTTCATCTCGAACTCATCACCTAGCTGCTTCTTTAATTCGTCGATTGCAGACATGCTTTTAGCAACAATTAGCATATCATCGACATACAACAACAAGTACACAAACGAACCATCTGGAAGCCTTTTGAGATACACACAGCTGTCATAGGCACTCCTTGTGCATCCAACACCTACCATGAATGTGTCAAATCTCTTATACCATTGCCGAGGTGACTGCTTCAATCCATACAAGGACTTCTTCAGTTTGCAAATATGGTTCTCCTTACTAGGAACTGCATACCCCTCCGGTTGACTCATGTAAATTTGCTCTTCAAGATCACCATGCAAAAACACCGTTTTCACATCTAGCTGCTCAAGCTTTAAGTCATGAAGAGCAACTAAGGCAAGTAAAACCCTGATGGAATTATGCTTCACAACCGGAGAGAACACTTCGTTGAAGTCAATACCCTCCCTTTATGTATAGCCTTTTGCCACCAACCATGCCTTGTATCGAAGACCTTCAACCCCTGGAGTACCTTCCTTTTTCTTGTAAACTCATTTGCAACCGACAACTCGCTATCGCTTAGGTAATTCAACAAGCTCCCATGTTTGATTCTTATGAAGAGACTTAATCTCCTCACTCATGGCACCTACCCAATGAGTAGAATCTTTCCCAGATATGGCCTCTTTGTATGAATTCGACTCATGTCCTTCAATTGTCTCAGCAACAGTCAAAGCATAAGCAACAAGATCAACGTATCCGTACCTTTGAGGCTCTCTAATCTGTCTCATTTCTAGTCCAGTGGCAATGCTGTACTTCTGTTGTTTAGGCACATTTTGATCATGTACCTCAGTTGGTTGAGTCGGCTGAATTTGACTGCTACTATTGCTAGATGGAACATTTGAAACATCAGCAAATACCTCTACCTGCTCTTTGACACCGTGGTCTAAACCAATTACCGCTTTCTCCTTTTCTTGGTCTAATAAAGCAAACTCATTAAATATGACATCCCTGCTGATGAGGAAACCTGGAGACTTTGGATCTGTGCACCACAACCTGTAACCTTTCCTCTCGGACACATAGCCTAGAAATATGCATTTCTTTACCCTCGGCTCCAACTTGCCATCCTTCACGTGAGCGTATGCAGGGCAACCAAACATCCTCAATCGAGAGTAGTCAACAGGCTTACCAGACCATAACTCAAAAGGAGTTTTCAATTCAATAGCTTTGGATGGAGACCTATTCACCAAGTAGCATGCCGTATTGACGTCTTCAGCCCAAAAGTCTTGACTCAAACCAGATTGGGATAGCATACAACAGGCTCTCTACACCAGAGTTCTATTCATGCGTTCTGCAACTCCATTTTGTTGTGGTGTTCTTACACATGTACGGTGTCTTACAATGCCATGTTTCCTGCCGAACTCATCAAACTCTTTATTGCAATATTCCAACCCATTGTCAGTCCTAAGACGCTTAATTTGTTTACCAATCTGCTTCTCAATCAACGTCTTCCACTCGACAAATGTTGAAAATGCCTCATCTTTAGTTTTCAAGAAGTATACCCATACCATCCGAGAGTATGCATCAATGAAAGTGATATAATACCTGGCACCTTTCTTGGAAGGGACTTTATTAGGACCTCAAAGATTAGAATGAATATAATCAAGTGTACCTTTGGTGTTTTCCTGCCCTTTGCTGAACTTTACCCTGGTTTGCTTTCCAAAAACACAATGCTCGCAGAATTCAAGCTTTCCAGTTCTTTGTCCATAAAGCAAATCCCTCTTACTCAGCTCGGTCAGTCCCCTCTCGCTCATATGGCCCAACCTTTTGTGCCATAACTGCGTAGTGTCATTATCACTTTCCTCGAATGTAACAGCTGCAACACATGTAACTGTACTACCTTGAAGGACATATAGGCCGCCAGTCAAGTTCCCTTTCAAGAGCACAATTGCACCTTTGGTCACCTTTAAAACACCATTCTCACTTCGGAATTTGTATCCATGAGAATCCAAACGCCCAAGAGAAATCAAGTTTTTCTTCAGCTCCGGTACATGCTAACACTCGAGAGATCTTGTAATACCATCAAACATCTTGATATTTACGATGCCCATTCCCTCCATCTTTAACGAAAGATCATTGCCTAGAAAGACTTTCCTTTCTCTTTTGGAATAAGAAGAGAACCATTCGCGCTTAGGACACATATGGAACGTTGCACCAGTATCAAGAATCCATTGATTATGCCACTGTGATCCACTCACAGTCAAAACTTCCCCGGTACTACTCGAGTTATCTCCATCACTGTCAGCACTCTCCACCACATTAGCTGAATTCTCCACCTTTTTCTTTCCCTTTTTCAGTTTTGGACATTCTTTCTTAATGTGACCCTTTTCACCACACTCGAAACATCGTAGCTTCATTGCTTTTGATTTTGACTTTGACTTGCTTTTCTTTCTACCCGAAGATCCCCCTCTATTCTCCGATCTCCCTCTACTCATTAAACCTTCCCCATGAACTTCTTCCCTATGTCCCGGAATATGTGTTTGAAGATCTTTCGATTTTAATGAAGTAATCACCTCTTCAAAGGTAATTTTATCCCTCCCATACAACATAGCGTCCACAAAGTTCATATATGAAGGCGGTAAGGAGCATAATACGATCATAGTTTGGTCTTCATCATCAATTTTAACACCCACATCCTTCAAAGCAATAAAACAAGAGGAAAACTCATCAAGGTGTTGCTTTAGTGACGTACCTTCTTTCATTCTAAGATGATACAATTGCTTCTTCAAGTAGAGGCAATTGGTGAGAGATTTAGATGTATACAATTCCACCAAAGTATTCCAAGCCTCAATTGTTGTCATCTTCTCAGCAATCTCCAATAATACTTCATTTGTCACGGACATATGTATTACACTCAAGGCTTTCGCTTCGAGTTCTTCTCTCACTGCTGGTTCCATATTTACCGGGATCATTTCTTCAATGACTTTCCAAAGTCCTTGCATTGTCATAAATGCCTTGAATCTGATCCTCCAAAGAATGAAACTCATTTTCCCGTCAAACTTCTCGATTTCAAACTTTTCACCTGTGGAAGACATCTTCGTTTGCACAAAACTCACACTTCGGGATGGAATTTGGCTCAATGGACTGCAAAAAGGGATTCATCACGTCGAGAAACCTTAGGAACACCCCTGGTCAACTTTGGTCAACAACGGTCAAAATCAAACCTGTTGGTCAAAGTCAAGACCATCCCTAAACACGTACTTCAGAGCAAAATCTGGAAAAATAGAGTCCAAAAATGGGCTCAGCACGTCAAAAAAACGTGGGGGAAGGCTCTGGTCAAACGCGGTCAACCCTCGGTTAATGGTCAACAGTCAAAGTCAACCCCGGTCAACGCGGTCAAACATGTCAACTGGTCTTTTTTTTTTTTCAGGACTAAATCTAATCCCAAATAATTTTTTTTTAATTCTTTTGGTCTAAACTAAACCCAAACCCAAAAAAAAAAATTTATTATTTTTCTGGCCTAGAACCCAAGCCTAACAAAAAATTAATTAATCCAAGACCCAAGACCTAGCCAAAATTGGACAAGGCCACTACCCAGGCCCGATCCAAATAAACCCAAAGACCCAAAGCCTACAAACCCTAAACCTGCTTTACAAACTTGAACCAATTTTCAAAAAAAAATAATACCTGAATACCCAAAAAACTAACCTCAAGAACACGCGAACTCTATCTTCTTCGTTTCAAACCCAAACACGAACCACGACCCGCCAACGCAAGCTTCCACTCCAGCCACCAACGCTCAACGTAGACAGCACCGGAGCACTCCTCACCGAACAAAGACCTTTGTTTGGTTAGGCACCGTTTGGTTTGAGAAATTTTGGTTTCACTGTGGGTTTTGATTTTTCCTTTTTTCCTCAAGCAGCAGATTAATACCTAAGCTCTGATACCAGTTTGTTGGGAAAAAACATGCAAACACGAAGAATACGAGAAGAAATAACGGACACAAGAATTACGTGGTTCGGCTTTCAAGCCTACGTCCACGGGCAGCAGAGAATAATTCTATTATTGATCACGAATGCTACAAGGCTCTTATTTTGGTTTCTCTCTCACACATAACATAATGAGTATTGCCACATATTTATAGTGCAAAAGTTTCCTAAACCTATTAAGAAGAAAAGGCAACTAATTAATTATGTGCTACAAAAGGTAACAAGTGAATAAGGTAATATGCTAATAAGAAAATTTGTTATTCTTGTTGCCCAAGAATACGAGCCACATTCAACAAAAGGTCTGTAGGTCTTTCCCAAAAATTTATAGGTCTTTCCCAAAAATTTATAGGTTTTTCCCAAAAAATTTGTAGGTTCTTCACAAAAATCTGTAAGTCTTTCGAACAATTATGTAATTTTAAGAACAAAAATCTACTGATCTTTCGTAGAAATCTCTAGCTTCTTTATAAAAACTTTCTTTTTATTATTTTTTTGATAGAAGTGTTCTCTTGGTTTACATTTTTCTTTTATATTATACATCAACTCGTATCGTCTGTTAAAGTTTTCTTCTTTTCGTGCTTTCTTATACTAGTAAACAAGGTAAAATTCTCATATGAAAAGTTTGTAGGCAGAAGAATAGAAATCTATAAGTTTTTGACAAAAATTTGTAAATTCTTTAGGAAAATCTGTAGGTGTTCTAGAAAAATCTGTAGGTCTTTTGCAAAAATCTACATATTTTTAATAAAAATTTGTAGATCTTTTGAAAAAATATGTAGTTTCAAGAACAAAAATCTGTAAGTTCTTCACAAAAATTTATAGGGCTTTCGTCAAAATTTGTAGGTTACTTAGAAAAATCTATAGATTCGTTACATAAATTTGTAGGTTCTTGACACAAATATGTACTTTTAAAAGAAGTATTTGTAGTAAATATTAGATTAAAACTGAGTAAGATATAAATTAATTTTAGTCTTATATACTTGTCAAAAAAAGCATAAAATTTATAGAAAATTTTGTAATGTCAATAACAAAATCTATACGTTCTTTACAAAAATTTGTAAATTGTTTACAAAAATTTGCAAGTCCTTTATGAAATTTATTATTTTTTTACAAAATTCTATAGGTATTTATAAAAATCTGTAAACTTTTTATACAAATTTCTAGATTCTTTACAAAATTTTGTACTTCTGAAAAAATATTAGTAGTAAATATAAATTAATTTTAGTCATGTATACTTGTCAAAAAAAAGTGTAAAATTTATAGAAAATTTTGTAATGTCAAAAACAAAAATCTATAGGTTCCTTACAAAATCTGCAGATTCTTTACAAAAATTTATAGGTTCTTCACAAGCATTTTAAGTTCTTTACAAAAATTCATGGGCCAGCGAATAAAAATCTGTAGTTTCTTTACAAAAACATGTAGGGCCTTTCCAAAAATATGTAGATTCTTTACAAAAATCTATACATTCATCATCATAAAATCCTATAAGTTCTTTACAACAAAATTTGTAGATCCTTTACAAAAATCTCTACCATCTATACATAAATCTTTAAGTTCTTTACATAAATATGTAGGTCCACCAAAAGACTTTTAAAAGCTGTTTTCTGTGCAAGCCCTTTCCCGCCATAGTAGGCATATCCTTCTAGGGCAAATACGTAGCAAGTAACCATACTTCTAAAGTAAATATATAGTTTTTGTAGCTTTTTTACACTAATCGTTAGGTTCTTTATAAAAATTAGTTGAAGGGCACCGCACCTTGTGCGGTGTCCCTTTGTGCTCGATATCTTATATTTTGTTTAATTTTGTAGTATCAAATGTATAAAATATACAATTATTAAGATCCTGAACAAACTTGTAAACAATAATGTTGTTCTCAAGCAATGTTGTCTCCGTTGTAGATACAGCAAAGTTATAAGATCATGTCCAACTTGAACATCATAAATGAATTCGTCAGCTATTGGACTTTACTGAAGATATGAAATGTAAAGCATGGGAGTGCATATGGAGCACAACGATGTCATTCAATCTCTTCAGGTCAACTACAATATAGAATTAGCTTCTACACTCTCCAGGCCTAGTCAAAGTTGAATGAGCAGAAGTATGCAACCTAGAAAAGTTGTAAGAAGTATCCAACCTATCACTATTCTAACATAATGGAAAACACCTTAAGGAAACTATAGCACTCTCTTTGCTATTAATCACACAATCGGTGAAACAAATTTATTCAGCCATTTAGTTCAATGAAGGGATATCCTCTTGCTGTACTCCTATGTCCCAGCCTTGAACCAAGGGACTACAAAGCACCACCTTAATCAATTTTAAGCTTATTTATTTGTACGCTTTGACCTGCAATGTGGCAAATGACATATCAATGAAACTAAGCCTGTTAAAAGCAGTATCACATGAGATTACAGGTATTACAATCTACACAAAAAATAGATAGAAAAATAACGTCATAATTGAAACAAACAATAACTTGAAAACACAACCTTCTGTCCGGGCAATGGTTTTATGAGTCTTGGCAAATACAGCTTTCTCAAAAGCCTCCTTTACCCTATTTGTTGGCCAGTCATCGCAATAGTACTTGACAGCAACACATTTGCCTTCTGAATCTAAAAGAAGAATGTTCTTAATGGTAGGGCAAGCGTCCTCCAGCGAATAAGCATTCAACCAATAACAACCACTCATAATTAGAACTTGGAAGAAGAGACATAAAACTTTGGATTGATTTTTAACAACCAGAATATCATCTTGCAGTCTATATAGAAAACACAAAGAAACACATCCATATAATAATCTTAAGGGTAAACTGCAAAACTACCAAAGAAAGAAAAACTTCTTGTTGCAGAAATTTCACGATATACCCTTAGGTAACCTCATCCAGTCACCAGACGCAGGACGGATTGTTTGCCATATTCATTTAAATATGGTATGACAGGAACTTTGGCCATCGACAGACATGAGAGGAGCAGTAAGCCAGAGTCAAAAACATATAAAGCGAAAGATCTAACATGCAACTTTTGGAAGGACATGGAGTTTTTCCGTTTGCAATTTACTCTTAATGTTAAGCTCATTTCTGCATGATCAATAGGACAACAGCTGAAAGCTAGAACCTTCAAATGAGCATTTTAATAGTGAGATATTTCCTAATTCAAATCAAACTTGATTTTTGAAAATTCTGGAACATTTCTTGTTAAATATATATAATAGCCAACACAACCAAACTGGAATCGGAAATGTCACTCTAAATTCTTTCAAGCCAACTCTGGCAAATTTGTAATCATCCTCGTTACCCTTTTCTTAATTTCATCATCATATAAAAGTGAAAAAAGTGAAAAGAACGAAGGAAACAAATAGGAAAAATTGCATATGTGGCTGTTAAACTCATAAAAGGTTTCAAATCGGTCACCAAATTCTTTTCGTTTTAGACCACCAACCAAGCATATATAGAGTTTTAAATCACTCGCCAAATGTATGTTTTCCTTGTTAAACTTGACTTTTTTAAAATTCAATTCGCTCACTGAACCTTTTTCAATTTCAACTCAGCCACTACAGTTTGCAATTATTTTCGTTTCAAATTGCTCATCAGACCTTTTTTGCTTCAGATGGCTCAATAAAATTCTTTCCATCTGAATCACCCAAAACTACCGGAAGCCATAGCAAACCAACTTTTATCTACATCTAAAAAACACATATACACATATAAATACCATTGTTGAGGACACGAAGAGCAATGACGAGATCACCAGGCTGGGCGACTTTGACCAAAGCCCAAGTCAGTAATTCTCTACTGGGAGCATCTAACTTCACACCCACCACCACCGTCCGGCCGCCGCCGGAGCTTTCATCTCCCATGAGCACTTCCTGCGTCATTTCTTTCAGCTTTTAACACAAAGTCACACAAATTAATCATCAATTAATAAAAAAAAACAACATAAAATATACCCATTTTCGTGCTTGTATCTATGTACGAAGCCTAAGCATTACGTGTAAAGCGAAGCAGGAGGTGGCTGTCGCGAAGAGCCCGGCTGAAGCAAAGTTGGCATACCAATTTTTGATTGAAGTAGGAGTTGGCGGAAACGAAAGAAAAAAACCTCTATTTGAAGTCATCGTTTTAATCGAAGTGGTATAGGTTGAAAAAGGCAACAAAACGACATCGTTCCAATGCAAAACGACGTCACTTTTAAAACAAAACCCCAAATCTGATGCCGTTTTGAACAAAACCCCAAAATGACGTCGTTTTGCTTCAAAACGGCGTCATTTATGACAACCGAAAAACGACGTCATTTCTGAACAACCATGAACTGTGCGCTTTGGCAATTAGTATGTATAGAATTTATAGTTTCTTTCACAATAAATCTATAGATTCTTTTTTACAAAAATCCGTACTTCTAAAAAATATCTGTAGTAAACCATAAATTGATTTTAGTCCTATATACTTATTGAAGAAGTGTAACTGTCATAGAAAATATTTGTAAGGTTGAGAACCAAAATTTGTAAGTTTTTGTACAGAATTTGTACTTTTAAAAAAGTATTTGTAATAAAAAATAAATGACTTTTAATTAGTCCTATATACTTGTAAAAGATACAGAAAGTTCATAGGAAAAATACTTAATACTTAAGATAAATATTATAACATTGAGTCAATAATATAATTAGAATTAATTAAATTATGACTAGCTTGTAATATGGAGTTCAATAATTGTTTCATTAATTTTTAAATAGTTTGGTGACCTCTAGAATAATTAGCTCTATATTTTATTACAATTTTTTTTCAACGTATAGATTTTTATTGAAAACTAGAAATTTTCATTTTCTAGATCTTACAAATCTTTCCCAATGAACTTTATACATTTTTTTGCATCTATACAGGACAAAATTCATTTATGTTTAATTGTAAATATTATTTTAATGTACAAATTGCGGTAAAGAATATATGAAAATTTTTAGACTTTATAAATTCTTATAGATTAATCAATCATGTCATACCTTACTTGCATATTTTTAAGATCAAATAATTTACACTAATTAAAGTCATATCCAAGCAATGATTTTATTTTCTAATATGAAACGAATATTATCTTTTCAACTATAAATTATTTCATAATTTAATTATTTGAACGTAGTTCATCAAGATGTGCTATTTGAATATATCTGCCTAGCAGACTCTGTTAACCCGAGTGAACATTCAAATATTTGTCTTACATTCAACATGATCTTTATGGTCAACTAAATTAGTAATTATGAAGTAATGTGTCTGTCTTAGAGTCAAGGAATAGATGAATCAGTTGAAACTATCGTCCTCTACAGTAGGGTCTAAAAATATAAAATTAACTATCAACAATAAATAAAGACATAAAAATACTAATTTGTTTCATGAATCACATGGGTGTAATATATCATATTTTTTTGTTGCATATCAAATTTCTTTTCTAGCTAATAAAGTAAATATTACTTGAATTCCTGAATTTTATGTGACATTTTAAGGAAAATTTGAATCACAAATAACTTATTAATTATTAGATAATTTTTATTCAAATTCTTCTATTTATTTTTGTTATCGAAAAATATAACCTCAATTAAAAATTAGATATTGATATTTTAATTTTTTTCATGAATAACTAGAGTGATAAACTTTGTATCTCTAATACAGTTGTATCTCTATATCTTGGAGTTTAAAAAAAGCTTATTTTTAGAAACAAGATACATGATTTTCTACACACACACACACACACACACACACACATATATATATATTGTAGAATATTTCAAATATATATTATATCACTTCTAATTACAATCTTTAAAAATAATACATTTAAAGTTACCCTGTCTCTCTTTTTTGTTTTATAATC
This sequence comes from Cordia subcordata, assembly GCA_028554755.1. Taxonomy (NCBI): domain Eukaryota; kingdom Viridiplantae; phylum Streptophyta; class Magnoliopsida; order Boraginales; family Cordiaceae; genus Cordia; species Cordia subcordata. The sequence continues at coordinate 1,386,216 of JAPTOF010000003.1, read as the reverse complement.
CTTATATAAAATTATATCCTTAAATACATGATTAATAATAAAAACTAACAAAAAATAAAATTTTAAAAGATGTATTTGTATTTCATCCTCACTTAGAATATAAATTTTTTTCATAAATAATAACTAAATATATCAATAACATGAATTTGCTTGTGTATTACACGCAGTATACCCTAGTTAAGTGTGATTATACTATACACTAATTAATTTAGTAAACAGGTAAGATGATTAAAATCAATTAAGTTAATTGTGATTATGTTAGAGATTAGGGAATTAAATTACATAAATGAATGTTAGTATTATATATATAATTGAAAATATGTGTATTAATAACTAGAATTAATCAATTGTTAAGTGTAATTAGTTATACATTAGTCAATTAAGTTAGTATTAAGTAATATAATTAAAATTATTTAACTAACTATGATTAGGGAAAATAAAGAAAAAGCAATTGCTTAGAGCAAATAAAGATAATTGTTCCACTTTATTACTAAATCAAAATGTGACTATTATCTTAAAATAGTTACTGCTGCATCTATTTTCTTTCTTGCTCAATCTAACTTAATTAGTATAATGTACATAAACATTAGTGTGTGGACTCACACGAACTTTTTCTTTTTAAGGAAAATGTATCACTCTTCTTAACTATACAATTTATTTACTTATTAAAATGAAATTAAATGATATTGGATTAACAACTAAGAAAATAAACCAAACATCAAACAATCTTATGTTTAGGTTAATGTCTTATTTAGAGAAGTTCATTGGGGAATTTTTGTCTCAATCAACAAATTTTTTTACCAAAATAATTTTGAAGAAAAGATTTTATTGTGTTTCTCGCCCTAATTCGCCACTAGAAACAGAATAATATAGAAAAATGGGGAATAGAAAAGATTATTGGAAATTAGAGAATCCGCAAAAAAATTTTAAAACATTCAAAATGACTTTTAGCATAACTCATATCAAACAATTTTAAATATAAAACATAAAACAAGATATATATATATATAATATTTAATTTTCAATACATAAATAAAAATATATAACCAAGCACAAAGTATAATATAATTCAATACATAAACAATGAACTATATAACCCAAAGTAAGAATGGTGACGGCATTGTGCCTAAATAGTAGACACAGGTCATAAATAAGAGAATACTAAACATTTGAGTCATAAAATTTCTCAATTCCAACACAAGGTACTTATTCGATCAAATAGAATGATTTTTTCATTATTATAACTTATAAATAATACATACATATGATGAAATTTTGCTAATCAGGCTTTCTCCGAAATCCAAAATTAGTTCTAATCCCATCCCGTTTTCCAAAAGATCTTCTCCAAATCCCATATTTTTTCTCCAAGCCCGATTTTCCTTTACCCGAAATTTGGGTTCAATAATTGATTTCTCCCGATTAATGCACACCCTTAGTATTAATGATTATTGATATAACAAATTTTGTTTCTTTAAGAAAATAGAAAATAAAACTTTTATTGTCTCGTATAATAAATGAATCACGAATACACACACACACCCTAACGATTAAACAATCATCGAAATACAATCAACTCATAAATCTCAAATCCAATCACATAATCCACCCACACTAAGTAGTACTAACAAAACAAATCTCAATCTAAAAATAATTTTGGTGCGTGAAATTCTCGCAAATTGCTATTCAGTGTCTCAAAAGAGCAGTAGCAAAGTAAAAAAGAGATGCTCCGATGGCAGTGTCAAAGAATGGGAGAGAAAAAGCTACTCCGGTGTCCAGAGATGGCACCAATGCCGCAGCGAAGTCTTAAGTTGAGGCGGTGTCTACTATACGACGATGAAGGCGATGAGGAATGCCTTGAAGATGTTGATTGAGCCATTGATGAATGAATCAATGAAAAAAGGATTATGATTTATGCGGCGATGGCTATAATAGTGGATACTTATATAGAGAAGATGTTTAAAGATGGGTTCTATTGTTTTATTTTTGTTTTTTTGTGCATATCTAAGACAAAATGAAATGATAAAATGAAAATAGTAAGATTAAAAGTGGAAGAGATGATGAACATCAATTTGAGTAAAGAGGGAGAAGTCATTTGGACCCATGTTTGGTATCTTGAAATGGTAAAAAGATAGTCATTTACGTAAAAGGATAACAATGTTATTGTATAAAAGTGTAAAAAAATCATCACAAAAAAAAGACAGAGTGAATGTCAACGGCTGATATTCACCCTAAAAAATGATCACTTCTCGTTTTTCTTTGCTTTCCCTTACACGATTCTCTCTGTCCCCTGCAAAAATCCAAAAACTTGCCATTTCTTTCCATCAACGCCTCCATTATTACAACACTTCCACACTCCCACAAAACACACACACTAACACACACACTGCCACACGCACAAAAGAAACGGCCATGGCATTCACAATCACAGCCTCTCCATTGAATCTTCCCTTCAAACCCTTACCCCAAAAGCGCCCAAACCCACTAACGAAGCTAACCAAACATCATCCCAAACTCTTCTTCACCACAAAGTCTTCATCTTTGCGGCAGTTTTTTTCTCGGAGTGCAAACAATTGTGTTGCTTCCACGCGTGTTACGAGCCCAGGTATTGATGCATTCGTGTCCCAGAACGATCCCAAGATCGAAGATTCAGATGGTGGAGTTGGTGGTGGTGTTCAAGCGAAGCAGCAAGAGCCCATTGATGTGATAACTTGGGGAGTGTTGTGGAGATTGGTGTGGCGCCAGAAGCTGAGGCTGCTTGCTTCGATCGTCGGCTTAGTTGGTTGCACCACTTGCATGCTGTGTGTGTCTCCAGTCACGGGTAAGCACTATCTTTCAGGGCTCTTTTGGATTGGCTTTTTTTCAAAACAAAAGTGCTTTTTGTCTAAGACTTTTGAGAATGCTGCTTTTTGAGAAGCTGAAAATTCTGGCTGAAATTGATCTTTGTTTGAAATTTTAGCTTTTTTTTTGAAGTCTAACCCAAATACTTATTGCAAAAGAGTTGTGACTTTTTATGAAAAAAAAGTGCTTTTTTATTAAAAAAAAAAAAAAGCCAGTCCAAACAAGCCCTTAATTTTTTAGTACAAGAAAAGAATTATTTGAAGTGGATTTATTGGAAACTGTTGCTGAGTTAGATGTTGTGACTGAATGTTTTACTGGTAACTCCTGAGGTAAAAGTAAGTCACAAGGGTGGATGTATTGAGGGCCCGTTTTGATTGGACGAAACAAGTAATTTTTTTGAAAGAAAAGAAGAAAAGAGGATTTTCCTTGTTTTTCTATATTCTGTCAAGAGAGTACAAAGGTTATTTATACTACAACTGTACAGCACAAGAAACACAAGTGATAAGGCTGTCTAGTTACAACTAATATTTTGAATTTGAGAAACTTCACAGAAGAGTTACCCGCTATCATTTTTAGATAATTATTTGGATTGGATTAAAAAAAAGCTGAGACTCTTTGGAAAGAAGGCTCAATTTGAGCTTTTCTCTGGCAGTCAGAAAATTGAGGATCTCAAAAGAGTACGTTTTTCTAAGGTTATGTGGAAAATGCTCGTCTGAAAGCCAGTTGAAGGGATTAGGGGTAGCTCAGGTGGATGGAGTGAGGTACTGGGGTGAAATCCAATGGGGGATGGGGGGTTGGGGTGTCTAGGGAAAAGGCCAATCTGAACTAGCCCTATTCGGGGTCTGAAGTAGTGTCTTGGTCTGATTAAGGAAAAAACATGTCTGTTATGCTTAAGAATAATAGTCTTAGTTCAAATGCAATGTACAGCGAAACTGTGTATGGTAGGCTCGAGAATGGCAGTCTTTCATCCAAACATGAACCAAGGGTAAAACCTGTGTAGGGTATGCTTGAGAATATTTTTGGTCCAAATACAAACCAATGGTAAAACCTGCGAGTAGTGTCAGCTAAGATGTTAGCTGAGAAAAAGTGCCTTTGTGCAAATATGAACTAAGCCAGCACCCATGTGTTATGAGCATAAAGATTAATGTCTTCATCCAAATATGAACTAAGGTCAAAATGGTTAATCCGAATTATTACTTAAGACTGCAAGAGTGATTTTTAAACTAATACCATTGCATGTCCCACCCCACATAGGAGATCATGAGATCTGTTGGTAGAGTTACTGGATAGGTCCTGGCTATAAGAAAAGTAATTAATCATCTGTTTGTTTATGGGGAAATCATGTTACTCTTATCCAATGTTGATGATCAGACTGACCGGGTGAATATATGTTCAAAAGAATAAATTTGGTTGTGTTAATCAATCTATTGCTTTTTGATTGGCAAAATGAGAAGAGGGGGGGAGGGGGGTTGGAGGTGTAAAAGTGTTGTAATTACAAAGAGAATAGGTCATAAATGCCTCTCATTTAACAGTAAAGTTATATCGGAGAAATTGGATTTTGGACTGGAGAGGAGTTAAATATTCTTTTGTGTCTAAAGGTTCAGTTCTGTGCTAACGATTTTCATTGAATGATGGAGAGGAGAATTAAGTCAACTTTTTGCCTTTGAGATTGAGTTCTTTGATGCTTAGGATGATAATTAAATTATTGTGCAAGAAACAAAGGGGTATTCGCTTGTATGATGGTCTGATAGTTGTAGCAACTTCTTGCAAATGCTATATGCAGGAGGATTTTTTGAAATACTTGTAGGCAGGAGCCCTCAATCTCTTTGGGACCTTCTCACTAAGTTGGGAATGTTGTACACACTGGAGCCAATATTCACAATTTTATATGTTGTGAACTTGACTGCTATATGGGAGAAAGTTATGTCAAGCTTAAGAGCTCAGATATTCAGGAGAATATTGATTCAGAAGGTACAGTTAGTTGTTATTTTGATAATCTGCAATGGTGTTGTATCTTATTACCAAACCGACAGACTTAACTTGAATACAATGTGCTGAATTTCTCTTTGAATGTTAATTCATATGCTCTGTTGATTCTTCCTCTTGTCCTCAATAAAAGATGGTAAGTTTTTATGGTACATCATATATTTCTTGTTTTCTCTACCATGCCTTTTGGAGTTAGGTATACTTCAAATCATATCTACAAATCTTTCACAAAATGAATGTACTATAGATCAGAAGGTTTCAAACATTTAAAGAGAGGTCGAATTTATAATGAGATATAAAATGTATCCCTTCTTCTTTGGCATCCTTTGCAGTGAAATTGTTTCTGAAACACTATTCTTAAAATCTTGCTTGCTTCAATTTACTGATGTTAGTCTTTGTATTTTTGCAGATGGAGTTTTTTGATCGTCACAAGGTATTTATATAATTCAGAATGCTATCTTCTTCCTTTTTTACGTATCCAAATCCAATTTGTGCACTGATATATGAATTGTATACTTTTAGACGTAATCTGGTCCTTTGGAAGCTAGTAGCTGTAAGGATCCAATGCTTTTCTTCATGCTTAAAACTTGATCAGTGTTCTTCTACAATTTCCTTGATCTGTTGGGGAGAGAGGTTAAAAATTCTTTAAGCACAATATTTGTGATTTTACAATTGGTGTTTCAAATTGCATGGGTGTTCTTACTATAGATTGCAATCTCGATATTTTTGGTATCGACCTTTATTAGGTAAACAAGGAAGAAAATAATAATTGATATGATATCTATCTATCTATATATACACACACTTGTTCTAATGCGTGCAATATTGTACCTATTATTTATTAGATTAATATTTTCATTGATATGAAAACTCACCATTTTTAATCATTCACACATAAAATTTGTCATTTCCAATGATTCCTTCTTTCAGAAGTTGGGTTATATTTAATGTGAGAATGATTGAAAATGGCAAATTTCATATACATGGAGTCACTTAATTAACATTAACGGGTTCAACATTGCAACCAGTAGAAAAATCAATTCACTTTATCCTAGAAAGGTTTCGGAACATATCTTGTAGCCTCGCACACTCTGTTCTTGCTGTTCTATTAGTTTTGGCTATGAATTTCAAATTGCTAGGAGGAGAAAGAGGACATAAAAAAACTGAAAGACAAGAGAAGGATCAATGTTTCAGCATATACAGCAGAAGCATCAACATCACAGCAAATTTTTGTCTGACCATTGCTCTTATTCAATCTTCATGTGTTGCATGAAGGATATAGATATGAGTAGTTGACATCAAAGAACAATGTTATATTTGATAATGACCTTTTGTTGTATACTGACACATTGCATCGATATCTTTCTGTTACTCTTTCCTTGCTTTGGTTTTTCCCTTGATCATGGCCATTTTGATTATTCTACTACCTCCATATGAAGCATTAGTAAGTTTTTTGAATTTTTTGTTGGCTGCAGGTTGGCGAGTTAACTGCCCTATTGACATCTGATTTGGGTTCTCTTAAAAACATTGTGATCGAAAACGTCTCAAGGGACCGTGGTTTCAGAGCACTATCTGAGGCAAGCTACTCTACACTAAGCAAAAGTGAGCTTTGTTTTTGGTTTCAACTTTGTTCCATTTTGCTATGTTAAGAAAAGTCAGCTTTAAGTTGAGTTACATTTATAATCTGTCAAACTTTGTAACTTCCCCTATTTTCCCAATTTAATTTCCAAGTATTAGTTTTAAACAGAAATCTCTACATAGTTGATCATTTTAGTTAGAAGTTACATCTATCTGTTTCCCTTGCTTTCTCTTTTTGTTTTTGTTTGACGGTACTTGGTAACCATCCCCTCCCTCAATTAAAACTTCCCTTTATTTCTTAATCTTATTTCTAAGAATACGTTTTAGAAAGAATGTCCTAAATAACTGGACAATTTTGTTAACAGTTACAATTATCTTTGTTTGATTTTTACTCAGTAACCTCCCCCTCCTCCTCCTCCTCCGACCAAAATAAGATAGGGCTTTCTTTGATGGTTACACGATTGTCAAGTCCCTATCTGTTCTTGCAGATCGTCGGGACACTGTGCTTCCTGTTTGTTCTGTCCCCACAGCTTGCACCAATTCTAAGCATACTCATGCTTACTGCTTCTGTTTCAGTCGGTAAACATCTCCTCTGAAAACCTTTTGGCTTCTTCTGAACAATAATCATGTAGAAATTAAGTGACATCTACTCCAAGGGAACTATGTTGATAACTCTATCCTGCAGCTTCCGTTGTAAGAGAGGAAGTGCTAATGAAGGGTTATAACCTCTGGTTGATGCTAGATTTTGATTTTTTACATCATGCTTTAACATTTTGTGCCGTTCTAGCTTTGTACAAGAGAACAACTCTTAATGTTTTCAAAGCTCATGGATTGGTCCAAGCATTGATAGCTGATTGTGTTAATGAAACACTTGCTGCTATTCGCACTGTAAGTTTCTGAAATGCTCTGCCACTTGTATTCCTTGTGGATTTTGTGGATGTTATTCTTCTTCTGAAAATTGAGATTAATGGGTTTTAAAAATTAAGTTTAGACTGCAGAATAGTGCTTGTTCTTGCAGGTAAGATCATTTGGAGGAGAAAAACGTCAAATGTCAATGTTTGGTCGCCAGGTAAGAGGCTGGCAGTTCATCAAAGCCCACGTTTCAGAATAGCATGCATCTGAGTGACATAGTTGTGAATTTATTGCTGACTTTTAATGGATCAAGTGTGTTTCATGGATAATGGCAGGCTATAGTGTATGAAAGTAGTGGCATGAAGCTTGGTGTTTTTAAATCTGTTAATGAATCACTGACAAGGGTTGCAGTTTATGTCTCTTTGATGGTCTTGTATTCTCTTGGAGGACTCAAAGTGAAAGCTGTAAGCACTATGAGCTCATTCACCCTATAATATCTAATACTTCTCTTTTCATCCTTAAAAACATTGGTTATACTGATATTCTGAACAATTGTTATATGTTTTTCTTTCTCTTTTTCTTTTGAGAAATAAAACAATTATCACGGGTAATATCTGCTAAACTATTAGATATGTTTTCCCCTCGCATTTTCTAAAAGAATATAACAATGCATGTAGGGCGAACTGTCTGCAGGAAATGTGATTGCTTTCATTGGATTTACTTTCACGTTGACTTTTGCTGTAAGTTCTCTTTTGTGGTTTGGTTGTAGTTTGACTGTTCTCTCCCCCCCCCCCCCCCTTCTTTCCTGATTGTGTTCCCAAGTATCTTCGGTGTTATAGTTGACATATCATGTTTTAGGTCCAAGGGTTGGTGAACACGTTTGGAGATCTTCGAGGAGCTTTTGCTGCCACAGAGAGAATTAACTCTGTTCTATCTAGTGCTGAAATTGATGAAGCCCTTAATTACGCTTTAGAAAAAGAAATGAATAAAAAGAAAGTGCACGATGAAGGTCTCAACATATATTTGGATAATGGAACTGACAAAAGAGTGCCATCTCAAAACATGGGATACATGTCGTCCTTAAAATCAGCGAGCAGTGTTCGTGTCCTTGCTCAGTCTGGTGATATATGTCTTGAAGGTACATTTGTGCAGTTACTGTGTGCCTATAATTTTGCTGCTCTTTAAGTGAAATTTTAAGCATGGTTTTCCATGGGGGAGATCACCTTATAGCTATCAAATATAGTATATTTTGCGTCTTGCACGTATTACTTTATATTTTGCCATTCACATTTGGCTTTGGTACTACGTTAAGTTTTCAGAAGTCCTAAGTCTTCTTAGTTTTGTACATAAAAAGACAACTCTTTGCCATGAAAAAAAAAAAATTACACATTTTTGTTTATGGTGTCTCCATGCTTTGTTTGACAGATGTGCACTTCTCCTATCCATTGAGGCCTGATGTGGAAATCCTACATGGACTCAATCTAACTCTAAGATGTGGAACTGTTACAGCACTGGTGGGTCAAAGTGGTGCAGGGAAAAGTACAATAGTACAGCTATTAGCGCGTTTCTATGAGGTTCATTTGTTGCTATATTGTTTTCTCCACCTATTAACACGAGGTTCTTTGTCTTTAACTCCCTGCCCCCCCGCCCCCCCAAAAAAAAAACATAATTGACCGTTGAAAAACTTACTTCACTTTTTGCAGCCAACTAGTGGGCGCATAACAGTTGCAGGAGAAGATCTACGAACATTTGATAAGAGTGAATGGGCTCGCAATGTCTCCATAGTGAATCAAGTATCTTTCTGCATCTTTTTGTGATTATATTTGTATCTTATACCTATGTTTAACTATAGTGTACAAATCTTGGTATTTCATTGCCTTCTAATTTCTGATTACTTAACCAATACTGCATTATGTAGAGACATAATCCAGTGCTTCTAGTTACTAACTCTTGGACCTAGTTTTTATATAGTTTATAGACATAATTTATTTGAGTTTTTCCTTTATACTTCATGGTAACATGGTCTTGCTTTACTAACTTCTGCAGGAACCTATCCTATTCTCAGTCTCTGTGGGAGAAAATATTGCGTATGGGCTTCCAGATGAGAATGTATCTAGGGATGATGTGATAAAGGCAGCCAAAGCTGCAAATGCTCATGAGTTTATTATTTCAATGCCACAGGTTTGTCATATTTGGAAGTGTTCATGCACCTGTTTAGTTTTGTTAGTTTCTCTCTTTGCTAAATATTTTCATGACAGGGTTATGATACTCTCGTTGGTGAGCGGGGTGGTCTGTTAAGTGGTGGACAGAGGCAGGTACTAAAATGGGCTGTGTATGTCTGAAAGAGAGGAGTAATCGTAATTCATAATTCTTTAAACTGAACTACTTCCTAAATTTTTCAGAGAATTGCAATTGCAAGGGCTCTTCTGAAGAATGCCCCAATTCTAATTCTTGATGAGGTATGCTGATATACTCCACCTCAGTTCATCTTCTTACTCCATCCTGCGATAAATTGTGTGAATTTATCGAAATGATATTGTAACAAACTACTATTTTCTGAGTTATAATGCTCAACTGGTACTTGGTCAGGGATAGCTCCATATATACTAAGAGGGTGTTTGGTTTGGCTTTTTTTCTGGTTAAACTTGCTTAAAACCTAATTTAAATTAATAAAAGTGTTTGTTTTTGTTAGAGTTACCACCTCATCTAAAAGCTTAAGCTTGTAGAGAGAGGCCTCACGTGCAACGTAATTTGTTTAGAGTTTGTACGTGGACAATTTAATTAAATGGGTGGCGGTAAGGATCGAACCTGTGCCGTTTGGTTTCCAGGCTCTGATACCATGTTAGAGTTACCACCTCATCTAAAAGCTTAAGCTTGTGGAGAGGATATTGGTTTATTAATTTATTGTGTTAACAGTTTTAATTAAAAACATGGTTTTCTTAAGTAGTTTTAAGTAAAAAATAAAAAGCTCCCTAACCCCAACTTTTGCTTTTTATGATTTTAAGCATTTTGAAAAAAAGTAAGTTTGGCCAAATCATTTACTATCTTATCCTTACTTTTTTATTTTTATTACTAAAATATTTTTATTCTTTTATCTGATACTTACTTTTTTAAATTCTATTTTAATGTCCTTAACAGTTATTTTAACTATATAACTTACTTTTTAACCCACTTTAATCAAACATGTAAATACTTATTTTTATAACTACAACTTTTATTCAAATACGAAATTACTTAAAATTGATAATAAATAAAAAGCCACTTAAAGTAAGAAATGCTTTAAGTAGTTCTTTTTATAAGCCAATCCAAACACCCTCTAAATCATTTTCATGGAACACTTTGGATGACCCTAATTTTGATGATTTTTCCTGCAGGCCACCAGCGCATTGGACACTGTAAGTGAGAAACTCGTCCAGGAAGCTTTGAACCGACTGATGAAGGGAAGAACGACATTGGTAATTGCTCACAGATTGAGCACAGTCCAGAATGCAAATCAAATTGCTTTATGTTCTGATGGCAAGATTGCAGAGCTAGGGACACACACTGAACTATTGGCTAGGAAGGGTCGTTATGCTTCTCTAGTGGCCACTCAACGGCTTGCATTCGAGTGAGAGCTAGTACTCTATCCGGCTGCTCTCCCACGGTGCCCTCTCTTCCAACTTTCAAAGAGATTACGCCTTTTCTCTTTTTCTCTTTATGCAGGTAAAGTTCCACAGCACAGAAAAGTATCTATTTTCCCCTTAACAATGGGATTATTAGATGAAAATAGAGGCAACAACTTCAAGTGTCATATTAAAAGGGACAAATTTTATGCGAACGAAGGTCATATAGTGTACACAATTCCAGTCAACTGTTGCCATTCATGGTAACCATACTTGCAATAGAAAATAAGGAAAAGAAACAAGCGATCTCATTCTGAGCAGTTAACATTATTTGCATACTGTTATTGAATGATTTATTTCTTATGCTCTTGCATTTCATTTGGTGAAGAAAATTTGAGACCGTATGTGAAAATATGCTCGACCAGAGGCTAATATTGCCTGTCAAGCATTCAACAGAATTTGAGCAGGTTTTAGTGGTATTAATGTTGGCCTTTGAGGAAGTAAAGAAAAGGATTCATTTGAGAGTGTGGTTATAAAATGGTTTGGTATAGTCTGTTCCGTGAGCAATACGCTTATTGGTACTAGTGAACCTGAGTCATGTTCTTGATGTAATTCCTATATATAAAAGCTGATAATGTAATATTTATATCTACCGAAAATTAATTTTGAGATCTCTTGCACTTAAGGCGAGTAATATACTATGGTACTAATGGGCCACTAGATCTCTAGTAAGTATTAATTTTTAGTGTTGCCACTAGAATTTGCGACTCAAGACTGTTATTGACGACTACACTAGCAACGAGCTAGTATAATTGGATAACAGGAACCCTTTTTTTTTTTTTCTCAAGTTGATCTCTTTATATCAATATAATGATGTAATATGTAATGATAATGGTCTGGTAATACAATTATGATAAAGTACTTTAAATATTTCAATATCATTGGATCTCTCCTACATAGTTAAATGTTATGAGGCGATTCACGGGAAAAATTTGTCAACTTTTTGATGGGATCCCACCTACAATCGAAATTTACAGAGATAATTCAAGATTTCTGTAACTTCAAAGTTCTGTCCCTCAATCAATATCTGAAGTTTCAATTGATGATGTATATGAATGTTACAAAGCCAAAGGAGTTGTAACAAGTTTAACTTTGTCCATTCTATTTAACACGAGTTGGAGTGTTTTTTTTTTTTTTTTTTCCGACAAGCAGTTCTGTCACGCCCCAACTTTAGAATTTAAAGTGCCAGAAAACGTGATTATCGCGTTCAGATTAGCTAAACATTCAGTTGGCAAGCTGAGGAACGAATTCATAAACAAGTCGTTTATGGGTTGAACAGTTGCCACCCCAACAAGTCTGCATCTCCCATTCTCATCCAGCCTTGCTCCTCTTCCACTTCTAATCGTTCCTTTTGATTCTTCTGATGTCAATGTTGTCTCCACCAGCAATGGTGGAGCTTTGTAGATACTCCCAGCAGAAAACCAGAACTTTGCCCTAAACTCGAGCTCAACCTGCACGGAAATCATTAAGCATTACTTTGCAGAACTTCTTTTTTTTTAATACAAATGATAGTTCAATGCACGAAACTTTCATTATGTGTAGAGTCCAAAAAAGGATCAAATTCACTTTGAATTCTGCAAAATCTTGTTTCATGACTCAAAAGGAGACAAATCACTCTTGCTATAAGGCCACAGCTTCACTATTTTTAACTTGGTGCTTTATACAACTAAATAGTTGGAAGTACGAAACTTTCGTTATGTAGAGAGTCCAAAAAAAGATCAAATTCACTCGGAGTTTTACAAAATCCTGCTTGATCCACCCTCGTTACACGGCCACCACTTCACTAATTTTAACTTTTTTGAAGTTTGAAACCATAAAGCACTACTATGCAGAACTTGTTGCTTTTTCTTTATACAACTGACAGTTCCATGCACGAAACTTTCGTTATGTGTATAGTGTAAAAAAGGTTCATCCTGTTTCATAACTCAAAAACGAGACAAACCACTCTCGCTATAGGGCCACAACTTCACTAGTTTGTACTTTTTGAAGAGGAATCAGGATGCTACACGATAAATATGTCATTAGGAAGACGGGTTTAAAATTCAACGTATGATTTCGACTAAACACGGCTTTGTATGCAGTGTAAGGCTTGAAACTACAGTTTTGTATAGATAGCTACCTTCCCAGATGCTTGGTTGATGCGACCATGGAAGAGTTCGGGGACAATATCAATCTTGAGAAAAGGTGGCAATGGTAACCCCAAGAACCTTGTTGTTTCACTTGTCAATGGTGGAATGTAGAGCTTTTTCAAGTCGAAATCAACAGAAACTTCACCATTCAACTCATCATTTGCAATCTCTGTGCCTGTACCAGTGCCTGCACCCCCTTCAGCATTGTACTCAAAATCAGGGTATCTAGAAATCCCAAGTTTACAGCCTCCCAGAGTTCGAAATTTAACTCTGTACACATCAGTTTTCAGAGTAGAAATTGGCTTTTGTTGATCAAGATTAGTGGAAGAGGCAAAAATTTTCACTAGTCTTTGGGTTTTAATATTATTGTTCTTGGTTTTTTGAAGTGATGAAACTGGAGAAAAGAGTGTGAGATTAGTCAGTGGAGTATGGCAAATTGGTTGAGGATTTTGGAAGTAAATTTGAGTCCCCATTTGGGTGAGAAATAGTTGCTGGAAAACTTTCTGCACATGGAGAAGTTCCTGTGAAGACAATGGCCTTTCTTTTTTTTTTCCTCCCTTTTTTCCTTTTTTCTGGTTTTTGTTTTTTGTGTTGGGTGGTAATTTTTGACAAATTTTGTGGTGTATATTCAACCATGCACTTAGAGATTTTTGTGCATAAGTTATGGCCTCACTAGTTGTCCTCCAATAAGCACCTCAAATTTCCTTGGATTTTTAGTCATGGGTTAGGTTGACATCTCGAGGAACCCACTCTCCTGTTACTTAATAAGTTGGAAAGGAACCCCAAGAAGTCCAAGAATTTGTGAATATACTTGGATATCCAATTATATGCTATTCTATACAATTTTGTTTACGAAGAATGTTCTTGGAGCAAAATTTTTCGAAGTTCGGGTATTTCGATAAGCATATATAATTTTGATTTAAAATATCTCCAATAAAGTTCAGACCCTAATTTGTGTTGATTTGTCCTATTCCCTCTATCATTTCAGCTACCCATTTTTGATCAATTGTAATTTATTTACAACTTCATTATACGTTGACATTAAGTTTGAAGAGGTCAATGAGTGCAAACTAGCCAAAGGGCTTGGATATAAAGAGTGCTGGACAGCAAGTCAACTTTGACATTATTTTTCACTTTTTATATAATGAATGCCTACTCCAATTATTTTTTTTTCAAATAAATGTTATCTCATTTACATTTATATGTAGTATTTGTCATACAAAAAATATAGAATATCAAAAAGAAAGAAGGTTTGGGTGGTAAAGTGTCATTGAAGTCCTCTCAGTGCAGACATGTTCATGAATCATGACAATAAAGTTTTTACTAGGCCAAACATTTGACATATAATCAGTGTTTGCTTGTCTCCCCAAAATGGGCCACCCCAACATGAAACTGTTTGTGTTTTCAGCAACCACAAAGTTGATTTTTACCGTTGGTATCATTTTGTAGGTGATTATTTAATAACTCTATGGTAGCGTTCCAATATAGGGCTGCTCTATGAAATGTGGATATGGAGTTTTGAGCACTCATGATTACCAATTTCTATTCCAGGTCAAAATTTTGAAACTTCAAATAGTTTTCGACTTCTTACTGATTCTGGGTGCTTAATAAATGGAAAGTTGAAGATTAGTATTATTTGCCACCTTGATTGCAGTTGACCTCAGTTGACGTGGATCCCATCAAAGCTTTATTTTTTATGTTTCGGATAATCACGATAACACCCCAAGTAAAATCATATTAAATTCATTCTAAAACCAAAAGTATTATGGATATCATATTGAATTCTCTTGTACTATTGTACATTAGAAGACATACATAGGTTCAAAAACTTGAAATATTTGATTGTAATAAAATTATTACTCGACCGCTCCATTCAATCTTTTGCCACCCAATTAAAGCTTTTCTGTCTAGAAGAGTAGATTGCATGATTTCCACAACCTTCAGCAGCACTGCATTTTGGGTTAGGTTCCAATTAGTTCATACTTTTATTTATTTATTTATTTTTTATTTTTTTTTAATTTTTAATTTTGGTTTTTGGACGGTGCTGGCACTAAATGATGAGAACTGATGCTGGTGCTGATTATGATTGTGTTGTAGACCATAGAGTCCTAGCATAATCTGGTTTCCATCAACCAGCAAGTGGGACCAAACAAAGATTTTTGGCAATGCTCAATTGCTCATCACTAGAGCTAGTTAATGCGTACACTCAAGCAGCAATACATGATTACCCACCTCGTGGCCTTATCAAACCCACAATTATCCTGTCCTGCAACAGCTAAAGAGATGCTTCAAATGGATTACTAATATGAACTGTAGAAAGGGTTTGTTTAATCAGGATTTATATGAATATTCTGAAATGATAAAACTAAATTGAGATTAAGTAACAATATTATTATTCAGATTTTAATAAACTGAGCACATTAATTCTTGATCCTTCACTATATCTGGTAGGGTAATCCTATTGTGAGCTGAACAAGATCTTAAGCAGTAGAAGAAAAACATGACTCCTGGTACTATATTTATAAACCAAGAAACTCTTCCTTCCGACTGACCAGACCAACCGGATGAAGAATTTTCGCTCCTCTCGCTTCTCAGATGCGGGGAATTCTTCCATCCGGATGGTCCTGAGTAGCTGGATATAAGAATTTTGATCATAAGCTTGAATCAAGATTAGCAGTAAGAAGAAACGTTCAGCACTAAAGATCATGTAAGACCAATTACATTAAACTGGCTCAATATTTCAAGCAGATTCAAGTACATGGCTTTCTAATCCTTTGCTAAATCCGGTTGGGTAATCCTATTGTGAGCTGATCTAACTTGTTAACAAACTAGAGATAACCTAAGAGACGTGGCAGTGGAAAGTTGTGTGCATGATGCCCACCGGATAACTGATTCCGTCACCATCAGATCAAGCTGCTCAAGATCACCAAGGCCAATTGTATGGTTCCTCCTGCTCTGGATGCCTGTCGTTCTTTGTCCATTCAAACTAGCATTCTTGACGTGTACCACCTTCTGCTCCAGCTCTGTCGGCAAACTAACTAGCTTCCCCAGAACTTCTGCATAACAATGAAACCAGGTGAATTTTGATGCAAGATTTATAGACACACATGGAAAGTAGAAACATAAGAAGTTAGATTACCTCTATCAACTGGATCCACTCTTAGGGCATTTACAGAAAGATCCATTGCAGAATTCCCTTGCCCAAATACACCATTTGAGCTGAAGAACGAAAAGCTTGACATTGAGACAATGGGGGTAGAAGCACATTCACGGGTATCAAATCCACCACTGCTGCTGAAAGAAAATACAGCAGACTCATGGCCCAGTGTTGACTGATCCATGAGGAAAGTAGAAAATGATGATCTGCAGGTGACTGCAGGTGAATACGAAGCACCGAAAATAGGCATTCCTGTGCTAAAACTAATATCTTCATTCCTTGGCATCAGCGAATGATTAAGCTTGTCCAAATCCATCCCTTCACAACTTTGCTTCCTAAACTCACGTGGCACTTCATACGATGGTGCAGGTTCCATCACCCAGGGGTGATCTGCAATAGTGGCAAAAATTAGGCTAGTTATAGGATAGGTGAATAAAGCGTCTAAAGAAAGTATACCCCATATGAAGATATTTAAGAAACCAATTTTACAATTAAATAATCATATAGGCCACAGTAAATCAGTTAGCAGCTAATCAAGTCAACGATGTATATTTATGTTAAACATTCATGTTATCTGAACATGAATAGAACCTCAAGATCACAAGAATTGACAAATAAAGAAATCATCCATGTCGATTCATATACTGCTCTTGGGGGGAACTAGATGTGTTTGCGCCTGCCTCTTCTATGATATCAGGAAACACAGGCAAATAAAAAGACAGACGTATTAGATTAGTGAAGAGAAAGACTTCTATTTGACATTCATTATGCAATATAATGTATATATAGTCATTCATGCCATTTCAAGCAACTATCAATATCAACTATCATCATTATACTTATAATGTGATAATATTGCAACTTTTGAGGCTTCCTGTTCCTTTTCAGGATCAAAGTTGCCTTGACGTTTTTCCTGTCCTATTGGTTATCCACTTGATAAAGCAGTGATCAACATCTTTAAATCTAAAACATAGAAGATAAAAGGTATTGCCAATAAATAGGTAACCTACCAAGAACTTGTTTAGCTCTAAGCCTTTTGCAGGGGTCTGTGCAAAGCATTCCTCGAATTAATTCCTTGGCCGAATAAGATATGCGATCCCAAGGTTCAGATGGAAATCGCAAATCAGCTGCCCTAACGGCATCAAATATTCTAGACTTAGTTTTGCCCCAAAATGGTGGTATCCCGCTAAGAAGAATGTAAAGAATAACACCCGAGCTCCAAACATCAGCTGCTTCGTTATATTCTCGCGACAGGACCTCAGGAGCTATATAAAAAGGGCTACCAACAGTGCCGTGCAAATTCTTCCCTGTTTCAACATATTGAAAAGCGACTTAAATCCAGGGGGAAAAAAAAGGAAGCAGTAATAAAAGGCAAAACAACCAAGTGGGCAGAACAAAGCAGATTCATACCAGGTCTTATGTAAGTCGCAAGACCGAAATCAGCCAATTTTATTGGGGAAGAAGAGTCTTCCGTCGCCAATAGTATATTCTCTGGCTTCAGATCTCTATGTACAATACCATTGTCATGACAGTACATCACCACTTGTATCAGCTGCCTGAAAAGGACCCTGGCGTCAGCCTCAGAGAATCTTCCATGCTTCTCCAACTGGATAAAGAGCTCTCCTCCAGCGCAGAGCTCCATCACCAAATGAACATACTCTTCCTCCTCATAAACTGCCTTGAGACCTACAACGTTGGGATGACCCGATAGCCTAGTCATTATTTCGATTTCAAGCTTGATGCTCCGTACATCTTCCTCTGTGACCAATCTATCTTTGGCAATTGACTTGCAGGCGAATATATCTCCGGTCAGCTTATCGGTGCATTCCCTGATTACCCCAAACTGCCCCCAGCCCAACTGCTTTCCAAGAACATACTGATCCTTCAGGCTCGAGATCTCACTGGCACCCAAAATGGATCTAGTCAAGCTTGCAACTTTATAGCAATGACACTGACAAAAGGCTCCTTCACTACTGCTGCTGCTGCGCTCGGCAACAGCCATAAGCTAACTTGACCTCAGACACTCAGAAGATTCAAAACAACAATTCTCAGTTTTATGGCTCTCCAAGATCGAACTAATTCTCTATTCTTTAGTTAAAGGTCGTGTTAACAGAGGTTCTTCTTGTATACAAGTGGGAATGCACCAAATTTCAAGTCAAAAGTCCTTATTTTTTCTTAGTTCAACGACATTCAACGCCACACTTGAGGTCAAAATACTAACAGAAGTTTCTGAAAGCTATTAGGCCAGTTTGAAAACTATGGCTGCATTAGGGGTCCCATGCATCTGGAAAATTATTTCCAAAACAAACATATAAACAAGCAAAGATCAAACACTAAGCTTCATCATCTTCATCCCTTCCCAAATTCGCCAAATCTGTCAAATAACCAAAATCAAAAATTAATGAAAAAGACAGCTCAGTACACGAAAATCATGACCAAAATGCAAACCAAAAATACAGCACAGTTAACACTAAACAGTAGAAGTTACATCACCAAACTAAGAGCTGAAAACATTCAAAGTTCGCACTTTCTGGAGAAGAGATGAAGCAAGACTCCACTAAGAACTATGACAAACCCCAATTGTGCAGTGAAATTAAACTTTGAGACATACCCATCTGAAGTTCACGTGAAATAAACAAACCCAGATTCGAATTTCAATATAAAAGCCTCTTTTTTATTAAAAAAAAATTAGAAATCTTTGCCTATAATAGGGTGATAGATACACAGAGGGAGAGAAAGGGTTTTTTTTTGAGATGGCTCACCTGAAGAGAAGAGACAAGAGAGAGGAGAGAGGAGAGAGGAGAGAGGAGAGAGAAGGTACAAAGAGAGAGAATCAAAGCAGCATAGGAAGAATGAATGAATGAAGAATTGTGTTGGAGCTGTGATTCAGTCTGGTCCCATCTTGCTGAGCTTTGTGAGAGCCCAGCCCCCACTTGTGTTTCTGTTGCTTGTGTTTTCTTATAATTTAAAATGTAGTGGTTTTCGTTGCCTTTTGTTTGTGGATTCTTTCAAATTTTCAAGTTCTATTCAATTCTTCTTCTCCTTTTTTTCTTTTTCTTTTTTTGGTAAACAAGTTTTATTCAATTATCAAGTAAGAGTTTTGTTTTAAAACTTGCACCAATTTCTGCTTACCTTTCCTTTTGTTATAATTAGGATAGTACCTGTGTGATGAGTATTTTTAGTATCTTTATTTATTTATTGTTAATGGTCAAAATTTTATAAACTATGTTATGAAAAAATATAAATATAATTTTGGAAAATTTAATTTTTAACAAATTTTTTAACCGTAATCATATTTTTTATGTGAGAGATTTGTAGTAATTGAATAGAATATTTTTAACTGGAAAAGTAACAGGATAAAACAAAAGTCTAATTGAGAAAGATAAAATTAATAGAAGAAAAACGATGCATTTAATGAATTTTCATTGTTTTTATTTATTATTAATGGTCAAATTTTATAGTAAATGTGAGGATAACATATAAATATATTTTGTAAAATTTATTTTTTAGAAAGTTTTTGGCAGTAATCGCATTTTTTAGTGAGAGATCTGCAGTAATTAAATATCATATTTTTAAATTAAAAAAATTAGAAGTATAAAACAAAAGGTCTAATTGGGAAAAGGAAAAACAATAGAAGACAAATAGTATATTTTATTGAATCTCTTGGCTTTGAAATGTCAACTAATCAAAGAGAAAATCATTAATAAAATAGATGGATGCAAAAATAAAATAAACATATATTTTATGAAATTTAATTTTTTAATAATCTTTCAACATTAATTATATTTTTTTCATGAAAGATATTTGGTAATTGAATAAAATAGTTAAATTGAAAAACTAAAAATAGAAACCACCCAATGGTCTAATTTGAAAAAAAGAAAACTAAATTGATGCTTATAAGCAAGTCTAATTTGGAAAAAGAAAAACAGTTGATGCCTATAAACAGTTGATGCCTATAAACAAATAACAAATAAGCAGAGAAGTATGTGGATAAAATGTATTTATAAGTTGTTGACATATTTGGTAAATATATATGCTTATAAGTAATAATATTTGTTAAAATGACTTTTAAGGATCTTTCATTAATTAAGGGGCACTTATTCTTGTGTTTTTAAAGTGTAGAAATATAATGTTATTTGGTCAATTATTATTGTTTATAAGCAACTAAAAATATTGAAGGGGTGGTGCTTCAATTTTTCTTTTTTTGGGTCAAAATTTTAATTAAGATATCATCTGTGCTGTTCTTCTACTCTTGAGTAAATTTGGTAATATTTGACCCAAAAAAAAAAGAAAAAATTTGGTAACTAAAAAATAGACCAGCGATTCCATGGATATTATATATCTTTTCTATTTTATATATGATTTAGATAATTATATAATAAAAAATAAATTAATATTATTAAGAAAATTTTATCAATTCATTGAAATATATATATATATATATATATATATATATATATATATATATTTGCGAAAAAGCAAAAACTTGGCATTAATCGTTAAAATTACAATTACCAAAACAACGCTGATAAACAATTCAGATTATTGAACATGAGGACAATCTGGAGGACAAAGTAGCTTAAGTTCATTGTGCATTATAAGTGCATGCTAATGCCACATTGCCACGTACCAAATTATTGCTCAACATCTGGATTCTTGTGAGCCGAAGTTTCACTGTGCCATATTTCCTTATTTTACACATTCATAAAATTTAACAATAAAAAGGTCAAAGTTATCAAACTAGTTACCTTTTAATTTTTGTATTAATTTGTCAATAATAAAAAATTAAAATTAATGGTTAAACATAAAATATAATAAAATAATCACGAAATGTTACATTGATTGAGAACATATACCATAGTATGTCATAAATTTTATAATTTTATAAAAAAACTAAATGTAATTTTAACTTTTTTTTTTTTTTTGTTAAACCTCTCATCTCTACGGGATTAAACCCAGAACCTCATGCTAGCTATCCCCTGATCTCTAAGATAAATTTCTTGGTAACAAAGAAATAGAAAAGTAATCTATGAGACCACACTATTGATTTTAGTAGAGTTGGCAAATAGGTCAAGCCAAGTTGACCGACCCGTTTATGGCTGGTTTGGGTGGGCTGGGTCATGTCAGGTCGGCTTGTTCAGTTGGTAGATCACCAAGATCCCAACCTGCACCCAACCTTAATCACGGGTAGACTCGTGGGTAGGGATGGCAATGGGATGAATGACTTAGGGTATCCGATATTGACCGACCCAATTAAAATTCGATAAAATTCGTCTTATTAGAAACCCGAAACGGATTCGAAACTATTAAAAATACCCGTTAGGGTTTGAGATGAAATTGGGATTGACCTCCGGGTACCCGCATTCTCAAACCCAGTTATATATATACATATATGTACAGATATATATGTGTGTAATGTGTGTGTATATATATATGTGTGTGTGTCTATATATTGGTGTTTTACATTTATTAATTAATTATAATTTAAAGTACATAAGTACATATTATATACTAAAAAATAAGAAACTTTTTTTACTTTCTAGTAATAGTAAAGTTTGAACCCTTAACCTTTTACTCTTTATAATTTTATTGTTTTAATATATTTTAGGGATATTGTTTAGATTTTTTGAGAAAAATTATTTGATTGGTTAGTTTTTAAAAATTTAGTGATTTAATTTAGTTTCTGGGGTTGATAACATGCCTTAAATAAGGAATCGAGACATTTCTTGCTAAAATTTTTATTTAAATTAAAAAAATTTTTAACTGGGTTTGGGATGTTCCGGGTGCCCGCGGGTTTGGGATGTTCTGAAAATAGGATTCCCATTTAATTTTTATCCGGGTTTGGGACGGAAACAGGAATTGGGATACTATACGGGTAGCGGGTTTGGGATTCCTTTATGGGTAGGGTACCTGCCCCGTTGCCAACCCTACTCATAGGTTAGCAGATTAATTGGGTTGACCCTACATATATTTTGAAAAAAATATATATAAAACTATATTTTTAACAAAATAATTATGAAATAAAATACATAAACTCTTAAATCATATTGTAGGATCATAATCAATCACGAGAACAATAATTAAGTTTAGATCACATGAGTAATATACATGATTTTTGTGAAATAAAGGCAGAATAAGTGGATAAAATTGGTTGGTGGGTTAAGTAGGTCATTTTGGCATGATCTTGAGTCAGTGGGTGACCTAACCTAGCTCGCCAAATGGGTTGGGTCGGGTTGACTCGTCTGTCTAGCAGGTCATAGAATATTCGATCATAACCCTCTTTTTTTACGAGTTAAGCAGGTTGACCTGCAGTCTTAACTTGTTTTGTCACCTTTAGATTTTTATTTTTTATTTTTTGCGGAGACCACATCTAGATTTTAGTTAAATTCACTATTGATTTTATTTTTAGTTACTTATTGCATTGTAGACCTAAGGAACCCAATGACATTTTCTTACTCTTTTGTGGGTTATGTGAAAGAGTCTCTACTACTCTCTAATGTTGTCACCAATTTCTAAATTAATTTTTATTATTTTAAAATATTTAGATTAATCTTACTATATTACAAAATATGGTCAAATATTTATATTTTTCAAGAATCGTCTCAACCCAACGGCACTATTTCCTTTCTGTCACTCACAAAAATCCTTGTCTTGCAAGGAAAAATAGAACGACACAGTTTTGAGCTCAAATTTCCTGCTCTTATAGATCTTACGCCTCATTGTAATTACCCCAAAAAATTAAAGATTATATATAATACATATGAATTCTATTTAACAGATTTATTCGTCTTTCTCTGTCTTTATCCTCATCTTGATCTTCATCTTCTTCTCTGCGACCGAAAATTAGGGTTCCCAATTTGACCACTCTCAAAACCCTAATTTGTCTTTGCCCTTCATTAAACCAATCTCAACCGTTGATCTTGAACCCTAACCCTTTGCGCTGCTCATGATCACATCCTTAATTCTCAATCCCACTGTTTCCATTTACCTAACACACACACAGATACAAATAGCATAATTTGATTTTTTTATAGTAAGCAAGATTGAGTTTTTATTCATATACAAGAGATTTATATATATACAATGGATATTGAGGGGAGCAAGCGCGTGTTTCAGCGACTAGGTCCGTCGACGAGCGGTGGCAGCAGTGGCGGCGGCGAAAACGGAACGCAAAAGCAGAAAGTTTGCTTTCATTGGAAGCAAGGGAGGTGCAATAGGTTTCCATGTCCGTTCTTACACAGAGACTTGCCGCTACAGCCGCAGCATTCAAATGGTGGTGGGCCCGCGTCTTCGAAGCGAGCCCACGGGTATACGGACGATCACGGTGGTGGGATGAGACGGAGCTCGAATTTTAATGGTAGTAATACGTGGGGGAGACAAAAACAGCAACAGGGTTATGGGGGTAATAGAGGAGTAGTGGTGCAGAAGTCTGAGAAGGTGTGTAATTATTGGATGCAAGGGACTTGTAATTATGGCGAAAACTGTCGGTATTTGCATTCATGGTCCACGGGCGATTGCATTTTGTTATTAACTCAGCTTGAAGGCCACCAGAAGGTAGTGATATCAATGTCATAGCCTATATATTGATGTTAATGAAATAGATACCAGTCCAATTTTAATGAAGTTGAGTTCTTTTTAATGGTCTTGCATTGACTTGATATTGGATTGTTGTGTATTTATTAAGTATCCGCGTGATAATAATCCTAGCTTTTCATTGTTAACTAGAAGGCATATGTCCAATGTGTATTGGTATCAGTGGAGTAGATTCTTCTCCAATTTTAGTAAAGTTGAGTGGTTTTGATTGTAGCATTGTCTTGAATGTTATATTGTAGCGACTTTATAGGGTATTCAGATAATAATGACCTTTGCTTATTACAATTTGTTATGGTCTTTATCTTGAATCTATGTTCAATCAATTGTATAAATTCCAATCGAATTTCTCACCTGTTTTTAAAGTGCATTTTGGGCTTTTCATAGCTAATAATGTTGGTATGTATGTTACTTGGTGATTTATGCTTGTTTCTTCCTTATTTTTTCTGAGTCTGCATACTTAAAGCTAACAAAAAGATTCTCTGAACAAGTTGTTACTGGGATTGCTTCTTGTTAAGATGCGTTGGGTCTGTCTTCATCTGTCATAGTACTGAAAGTTAACTAAAGATTCTTTGAACAGGTTGTTACTGGGATTGCACTGCCATCCGGTTCAGATAAGCTTTATACTGGCAGTAAAGACGAGACTGTGAGACTCTGGGATTGCCAATCTGGGCAGGTTCTTCATGTTATTCTTTTGCTTCTTCATTTGGCACTTTTGCTTTCTATTATTTCATGGAAAAGATCAAAGAAAGATTGGGAAGATTTTTAGTGAACATCTAATTTGTCTCCTGGCGTTCTCAATAAACAAGAGGTAGTTAGAGAATACAAACTAAAGTATTATGTGGACGACTTCTTCTGTTGCTGTGACCTTCATTTGCATCTTGATTGTCTTTTTTTCTTGATAGAAGTTAACTCATGAAGGTCTGATTTTTTGCATCTCTTTATGGCTTTCCTTTTTCATGTAGTGTACAGCTGCCATTAGTTTGGGTGCTGAAGTAGGTTGTATGCTTAGTGAAGGTCCATGGGTGTTTGTGGGTCTAACAAATCTTGTCAAGGTAACTTTTACCTCCTTTGATGAAAATTCCTGTTGCTTACTTAGAAGGACAATGGAGTTATTTTCCTCAATACGATTGCTCAACATACATTTGATCATTATAATTCTGTGAAAGTCCAAATTTTTTTTTTTTTGACTTTTTGGCTGTTTCTGCAATGTTTCAGGCATGGAACACTCAGACTAACACCGAACTTAGTCTAAGTGGACCCGTTGGGCAAGTCTATGCCCTTGTTGTGGGTAATGATTTGCTCTTTGCTGGCATACAGGTAACTGTTAGTGGAATGTAAATTTCTCCCTGGACTTTAATGGTATATATCCGTATTGCTGGAGAGTTTCTACAATGCATGAGTTTCTTCGTCTTATGATTCAGTTTTGTACTCAATATTTTTGAAGTTTCAGGCATAGGTTGCTAAGAAAAGAATGGTCTGAATAGTGTACTGATATAACTCATACTTCAAGTGAAAAATTTGGTGATTTCTTACAAATGGGAGCCTCAATTAAACTGGTTGATTTTCTGGAATAATGTGTCTCTTTTCTTTTCTTGAGGAGTTGTTTCTTTACTGCAGGATGGAATTATATTGGCGTGGAAGTTTAATGTTGCTACCAACAATTTTGAACCTGCTGCGTCACTTAAAGGACATACGCTTGCTGTTGTGACAATGGTTGTTGGAGCAAATAGACTCTACTCTGGCTCAATGGACCATTCTATACGGGTAAGATATTTTCTGAGTTACATGTGAATTTTCTGTCTATTTGATTCTTTCATAGAGTAGTGAAGTATATTTGTGATCATAACTTTCTCCAGCAGTGTCCGTGTATCGGCTCTTTACTTGTGCTGTTGCTTTAATTGTCGCCTTCAGGTGTGGAGTCTTGAAACATTGCAGTGTCTGCAGACTTTGACAGATCATAGTAATGTCGTGATGTCTGTTTTATGTTGGGATCAATTTCTTTTGTCTTGTTCATTGGATAGAACAATTAAGGTATGTTTTACATATACATGTAGTGCATTGTCTAACTGTCAAGGTAAATATATTCAGTTGTCTTTTTTCCTCTTGGCAGGTGTGGGTTGCAACGGAGAGTGGAAACCTGGAAGTAACATATACTCACCAAGAGGAACATGTATGCTTCTGTAAATATCTTCATTAATATCTTACATATATTATTCATGCTCTTTGTATGACATATATCCTGCTGGTGCTGATATTATGAACTAGTCTCTCCCTTGTGATAGTTTAGAACTGCTATTTTGATCTGCATATTGTCAACAGGATCAAAATAACCATCTTATAAAAACTAATATATTTGCCAAAATCAGTTTGTTAAAATTTGTATTAATATCTTTGAAATTAGAGCTTAATTATGCAACTATGGGAGTTCTCCTTTGGTTGCTTGTAGATGTAAGAAATAGATAGCTTTGGCCTGGAAGTTAAATGTGTGAAGTCCTGTTGAAGGCAATTGAAGAATGAAACTATTTTTTCAGGTTATTGAGATAGAAGAATTTTTTTTGTCGCTAACAAAATTTCAGGTAACTTGTGAGTACAGTGTGTAATTAGTCTGTTCATGCATCTTTGGAAGAAGATTACTAATGTCTTGCCAAAATATCTTGTGGCTGCATTTCTTTCTTTTTTTTCTTTTGGGGTGAGGGGTGTTGGGGGGGGGCCCAAATCTCTATGCAACTTGAAACACATTATTGCTAGGGTTTCTAGGTTCATGGTAACACTCTAGATTTATTTAATTTATGTAGATGTTTCACTTTTCTGTTACATTTATGCTTTCTTTCTTGGAATTTATTATAAGATTCTGCACATTTTGCAACGTTTATACAGAAGTGATTCTTATCAAGTTAATGAGCACATCTGATGAGCTTGCCTATGAGCATTACTCTGAGATTAGAATGGTTTTGCTTTTTGTCAGAGATGCAGAGTGTCTTTGAGAAAACTCAAAAAGCGTTAGACTGATTATTTTAATATGATTTGTACCATGCCTCAGGATATAACCCTCACTGTGTGTGGAATAATCCACCAAAACTAAAATTAAAATTTCGTGTAAAATAGAAGCTGTTAGTATGAGAATAGTTGCTTATGAAGTTAGAACTTTGAGTTTTGAGAAAAATAAACAGTTGTAAAAATTTCAAGGAAAAAGATGTAGAGAAGGTGTGAAATTTCAGTGTTGACTAAAAATTTGAAGAGACTGTTAGTGAATAGAAATTAGAAAAAGTAGAATTTCTTATAGCATGTGAAGTGGCAAGCAAAGACCAAGATACTTGTGGCTTGTGGTTGTTTTTCGTTGTTCTCCCTATGCTTGTGGGTGAGTAATGTGCTTGGAGTATGCCCGGATACACACATCCCTCGAGTCTGGGCTAGTTTCGTTGGGAAGTGGTGCTCCGTGGTCTGGTGTACTCAGAACTCTTGTAGTGATTCAGCAATGTAGATTATCATTTGTCAAACTCTGTATTTAAATTGACTGATTGGACTTGCTGGAGTTCTTTCAAATATATAGTCTTTGTTTTCTTGGAGAGTTGCCCATAATACTCTAGCCGTGTTTTAATGGATTGATATGCCTACAGGGAGTGCTTGCCCTCTGCGGGATGCATGATTCGGAAGCCAAGCCAGTCCTGCTTTGTTCGCGCAACGACAACTGTATTAGAGTATATGATTTGCCATCGTAAGTCTAAATTTTCAGCTCTCTGGAACTTTATTGTTTGCTGGTTTTGCATTTTTCTGAGCCAATCACATCACAACTTTTCTTTGGATTTAGTTTCTCGGAAAGGGCAAAGATCTTCTCGAAACAGGAGGTTCGAGCCATACAAATTGGTCCACCTGGCTTGTTCTTTACCGGAGATGGATCTGGTCAAGTGAGAGTATGGCAATGGCTGGCTCAACCTCAACAAAGTACCATCACCACATAAATTTATGGTGACGGTGCTGATAAGCCATAATGTAGCTGTTCTGTCATGGCGTTGGGTGCTGCTTTGCACCATTATTTACTAGAGGAGAAAAGTGCCAGTTTTGGTTTATTAGTGTCTTTAGCCACACTGGAGTCTTTTGCAATAGCTGTGTACCGTGAATGTAATTTTTTTTTTAACCAGGTCAAGTTACCATGAATGTAATTAAGAACCAACATTTTATATATTAATGGAGGTTTTGCATGCTGTTTGGCTGAATATATCATGTGGAAGTTGTTCTACTTTTGTATGTTCACCCGTTGAAAATGGAGCATTCTTTCATAACTCTTGACAGTAGCAGGCCAAAGATTTGATTAATATTTAATTAGTGTGAAAGCATTATTATCATTTTAGGACAATTGCAACATAGACCAAATCCCAAGTTTTTTAAATAATGCTCTAAAAATATGTAAACACTAAAGGACCCTGTACATATAGTCTATAGAGCCAGTTAGACATTGTGTTTCCAAATTGATATTAACCTCAAATGTGATTAAGCTTGTCCAAAGTAGAAGTTAGATGATGATGGATGTTCAAAGAAAAATTCAAGATTTTCATGAAATAATGGATAATTGGGTTTTGTGGCTTCGTGATGGACCTACGCATTGCATCTATTATAAGCGTTCACATTTTAGTTTACGGGAGGCATCTCGTCAAGTGGAGTTGTTACTTGTTGAGGACTTAATTATTGAAATTGGAAAAAAATTAACAAACGTACAAATTAATTTTGACTAAATTTTTGTTATTTTTGTTTTGACTTTTACTTTAGTTAATTAGAATGTTTGGGTTAACTTAAGAGGTAAAAGAAAAACAATTTAAAAATATTTTCATGATATCTATATTATTATCTTTAACTAACATCTTTCATTCTCTACCATGAATCCTGTTATCATGATTTATCTTTATTAATTCACGCAATCCAGCCTTTCACACAAGTGTGTAGAATTCTTGGCTCTTATCTTCTATTAATAAAAATGAAGAAATAATCTTCTCAATTTAGGCTTGTTACAATATGTTCACTACTAATCGGTAAATTGATATGCTATTCTTATTTATTTCTATTTTGTAGTGTGTACTCCACAACAAATATGTATGTGTGTATATATGTACGTATATATATAGTCTTTAATTTTTTTATGATGATCTGTGTTAAATATTTAATGTGCCTAATCATTTTGAATTGAAAATTTGTCTATTATAACAATTCTATATAAAGGATTGGTAAAGATTGAAAAATCAAAACCTTATCTTTTAGTTCATAGGCTGATAAAGTTAATTCTAATGCTTGATATATAATCAATTATGGAACAGGCCCTTTTTGCTATTAAATTTGTTAAAAACAAAGCTTCCATTGGAATTAAAAAAAATGACTTTCTTAAATATAGCTTGATTATTTACATCGAAAAAGATATTGACTAAACTATTCGTGTTTATATGATAATTGTTAAATTCTATTTCTTAAATGAAAAATGAGTCCAACTTTATTGATTGAATCAATAATTCTTTTTTGTGATCTTATGTTATTTTTAGTAAAGAATAAATGAAAAATGAGTCCAAATTTATTGATTGAATCAACAATTCTTTTTCTTTTTTTTTTTTCGTAATCTTATGTTATTTTCTCTTTAAATGTATTATTGTATATATTTCACAATAGTAGTCTAAACTTTACACTTTTCTATGTTAGGGTTTAATATAGACCATGCACATAATTTAAACTTGGCCCTTCCAAGCCCCTCCAATATCATACTATCAAGCTAATGTTTCTGTTAAAGCAAAGAATACATAATTGAGAAGAGACATCTCTATCTTAGAGTTGTAAAATTCTCAAAAAAAAAAAAAAAAGGGAGTGAAAATACAAAGAGATCTGATACATAGAACTTGACTTAATTCAGATTTTAGAAAACAAACAAATAAAAGATCTGTTCATTTCTATTCACGTTTGTTCTCTTACACGTATAAGCACACAGCGCTTAGCCTCACCTTAGATAGGAACAGAATAGATGCGTAGTTTAGCATTCATCTCCTTCTTATTTTTTTTAGGATAGTTACAGATTAAACATGACCTTAATAGCTTTACCACCACGAGCACTAGTCTCGAAGGCTTCTTCAACCTCTTTCTGGGAGAAACCGAACCTGTGGGTTATCATGGGCTTAACATCGATCTTACCACTGCTCAAGAATTCAAGGCATAAGGGCCACGTGTTCTTGTACCGAAACACGCCTATTACGTCGACCTCCCTGAAAATTATTTGGAAATAATTGTAATGAGATGTATATAAGAATCTGCGGATACATAAACCAAGTTGGGAAAATGAAGTTTGACAAGATTTGGGATCTCTCATAATGTCAAATACCTTGCAGCAGCAGAAGTGAGAGGGACAGTCATCTCTCCATGCCCCATTCCTACAAGACAGACCTTGCCACCTGACCGAGTAGCACCAAGGGCGGTAGACATTGTTTTGTTAAAGCCAGCGCAGTCAAAAGTAACGTCAAATTCAGAGCCCATAACTTTGTGAATTGATTCGATATCAGCAGTTACATCCTGTTTAAAATTTTTGTCAGTAACTTGGAACTGAAAAGAACTTGCAATTATCACGGTAAACAGAAAAGGGAAAGGGATTTTTGTGGTCTGTACAAGCTAACAAAGAGCAGAAAATATTCATGATTATGTGAAAATGATTGCCTTTGATCATTGGACTCATCACTAATTCTAATAAAGTAAATACTGGTTTTCCCAACTAAAATAAATTCAAACACCAAACTCTGTGCAAGCTATTCACTAAAATCAATTAGTAATTAGAACCCAAAAAAAAGAAAGTCCTGTAAATAGCATTTTGCAGAATCTGAGATTGTTACTCATTGAAACTTATGGTATTTTATTCATCTTTTCACAGCTTCCACAATTATCTTGTATTAGAATGGCCATATGGATATATCAACCTGCATTCTATCAACCAAAAAGAATAAAAATAAAATTACCTGCATGCTTGTCGAAACTTTGACAATCCCATCTGCCCCAAGCTCCTTTGCAACTGAAAGGCGCTGATCATCTACATCCACAATCACGATTTTGGGGGCTCCAAAAGCACGAGCTGCGAGCATTGTTACAAGTCCTATGGGTCCAGCACCCATGACCAGTACTTTTGTCTCAGGACCAACATTAGCTCGACGGCAAGCATGAACTCCAACACTTAAGGGCTCACACATTGCTCCTTCCTCCAAACTCACATTATCAGGTAGTTTGAAACACAAATCTGCAGGATGCACAATCTGATGCCAGAAGTAGAGAAACAACGAAGTTTAGATAACATATCAACATCACAGGAAAGATACGAACAATTGAATAGCAGATGCTGAGCCTAGTATGCCTCCATTTAGGTCCAGACATGCATGAATATTGATGTGCTGAAGTTAGTACCAAACAATGAAAGAAATTCAGAAAGGTTCTTTCCATGTTAGAGAGCAGTAGCATACTGCCATCAAATATACTACATATCAATTGTTGTAGTTTCATTTTGGTTGTACTATTGCAATTAATAAAGTGGAAGAAAGTATGCGACCTATAGCAATTTACGACATACCATATTTGCAAGAGAACCATGGACAGGAGGAGTAGCGAAAAACCTCATCTCAGGGCAGAGATTGTATCGGCCTTCTTTGCAAAGATCACATCGCCAGCAACTGATTCCAGGTTCCAATGCCACACGGTCACCAGGAACAACATGCTTCACTTCACTGCCAACCTCCTCTATGATACCAGCACACTCATGCCCAATCACCATTGGTTCTCTTACAACAAAATGTGCACACTCTAAATTCTAAAATTACACAAAACCTACATTAGTCCAACCAGGTCCAAATTACTAATAGTAATGACACAATTAACAGAACCCCGATTAATCAATTTCCTTAATACTCCAACAAACTGGGGAAAAAGCCAATACAATAACAACATATAATCAACATCTCACATACTCCTGTGGTAAAGAGCCGAGTGAAACCAAAATGCAAACAAATATTCACAATATTCTTTGCAGGTTTCATTAGTGCAAAAGGAAGGTTAGTTTGTACGGTGAAGGTTCAATCATATAAGACAGCCCAGCAAATAAAGCTCCTCTACAGTTGGACACACGGAAGGGTCCCCAACGCAAGAGTTTGCTTCTGCCATTCTGCGGCTGAGTCCGCCCGGCCCAACTTTGAGACACCCAAAAGTGCTTTTTGTGGTTAAAAAGTTGAAATTGGCCTGTGCTTTTATAAAAAAGTCAAAGCTAAAAAAAGCTTAAAAACTAGAAACTCCAAATTAGAGCTTTTCAAAAAAGACTTTTGAGAAGTGTTGTTTCTAATTTGTGTCAAAAATTATTTTCCTTCATACTTTTCTAAAAAATACTTTTCATATTTTTAAAAGTTCAATATTCCCCTTAAAACTAAAAGCTTACCAAACAATCAGTGACTTTTATTCAATGACTCTTTTATCCAATGATCACAATTACAGGCAAACCAAAAGCACACAGAAAGCACAAAGATTCACAAACCCAGAATCTCAGACATGTAGAAACTACAGAAATATCAATAACAAAATGGTAAAGATTGAACCTTGAGGTAGTGAACATCACTTCCACAGATGCCCACAGCTTTCATCCTAACTTTGACATCATGGGGACCTAAAAACATAACATACAACAAAAATATATCATATCAAAAGAAAAAACCCAAATATTTCCAACAAATAAGTGAAATAAAATTCCATCTAATTATAAGCTTTACTGAATAGTATAAAATTAATGTGCTTAATTCAAGTCCCATCACAATCACCTCTTAAAATAAAATATCATGCTAACATAACATAGCCCCAATTCAGAAAAATCTTGTTTAAGTCAAAGGTGACATCTTAAAGCTGAAAATGGCCAATAGACAAGAATATATTGTAACAACATAGAAAAGGTGAAAAGGGTTGTGAATACCAAGAGGAGGGAGCTTGAAAGGAAGAATCTTGAGGTTGTTAACACCAAGAAGCCAAGCTGCCATGTTCTCTTCTCCTTCACCATCTCTGCTTCCTCCTTTACCCATTTTCTTCTCTCTCTGTGACTATCAAGCTGCAACTATGAAGCCATGATTTAATAATTGATATGATTATTTATAGAGATTTTCAGAAGTGTGCTGAGTTGAGTAATACTACTAGTGGATAACACATCACTAATTTTGGCTTGCACTGGCTACCAAAGGCTATGCACCATTTTCCAAATATCCACGTCATAATTCTTTTATCTTGGATGATAAATTTACTCGGTTGCATATTATGAAAAAGATAGAACTTTTAAGTGGATAGAGTTGCTTGCTGATTTTTATCACTTTTGAAATTTATTAGAGCTACACATCTTTTCAAAGGAAT
Organism: Cordia subcordata; assembly: GCA_028554755.1. Lineage (NCBI taxonomy): Eukaryota > Viridiplantae > Streptophyta > Magnoliopsida > Boraginales > Cordiaceae > Cordia > Cordia subcordata. The sequence continues at coordinate 1,353,037 of JAPTOF010000003.1, read as the reverse complement.
GGCTTATGTGATTGGGGCAGATTTAGATGGTGTTTGGTTTGATTTTTAAATTAGTTAAATTTGTTTAAAGTTTAATTTAAATTAGTAGGTGTATTTGTTTTAATTAAAAATATTTTTTAAAGTGGTTTAAAGTAAAAAATAAGAGTGCTTCTTTCTCCACAATCTTTTTATGGCTTTAGATATTTTGGAAAAAAAATAAGTTTGATCAAGATATTACTATTCTATTATTACCTTTTTAACTTTATTAACAAAATATTTTACTCTTTTATTTTATACTCACTCTTTCATCCTTATTATTATAGTTTATTTAATAATTTATTATATACTTATATTATATATTATAACATTTTGATGATATACATTTAAAAATAAATAAATAACTACATTCATCTTGTGTTTTTAGGTGAAATCTATTTTCATATCCTTAATAGTTATTTTAATAATAAAAGTTACTTCTCAACTCACTTTAACCCAATATATAAATACTTATTTTGATAACTACAAATTTTGTTCAAACATATAATTACTTAAAGTCAAAAATTAAAAAAAAAAAACCATTTAAAAGCACTTCAATAGCTTTTGTATAAGCTAATCCAAACCCCAACTTACTATTTTTATTTAGTGGGAGCTAAAGTTGCATAAATAAATAAAAGTTACATTATTTTTTGACTTGAAAAGTAGCTCAACAATACCAATTTTCAAACATATAAATTCAGCTTCTCTGTAAAAAAATTTTGGCCTTCGCATATAGATTTGTCCATGAATAAGGCTGATGTGTGACATACATGGATCAAGCCCGAGTCATGCAAATTAATTGGGTTGTTGGCCAAGCCACCGTTGTAGTTGAGTTCCAGTCTCCTAGAAACTCTTCCATGCAATCTTGAATAAATCGGGTTCGGTTCGGAATTCTCAAGGTAAGATCGGACAACAATAACTCCAATTTGAATAAGTCTAACTTGAATTGAACTTAACGGCCTCTAAATGGATCATATGTATGATACCTAATCTGATTAATCCAAATAAACCTAATTCGATTAATCAAAGGACTTCTAATTGAACCATTCCAGGGATTTTTAATTTTATACAAGTCTCTTTACACTCATGGTTTAGAAATTCTCCAAAAATAAGAGGATGTGACACGTCACCTCTTACCTACATTTACTTGGTCTTGTTTGTCATTGTAATCTCCTATCTATCGCGTTTTTCTTTGATGCCCTATTTCTTTTCCATGGCTTGGTTTGGAGAAATCGGATTTACTAGCAATAAAAGTTCCTTTGTCATTTTTGATCTGAGTCTCTCCCATAGTTTGGTTTGGACAAATTGGATCGATTAGTAATGAAAGTTTATACAACTTTTGCAAAACATAACGTTAAAATGCATTTTACTCCATCAACGATTGAGCTTCATGGCATGAACATTACTAGCTCGACAATAACGAATTATTGCTAGATGCCATATCGTTTTCATATTCTTATATTCACAAACTCCACTGCATAGAATAATCTCAACACATTATTGTCCCTAAATATCTACATCGTTGTCATAGTCTTATCTATCTTACATAAACTCCACGGCATATACTAATCCCCAACGCTAGCATTCATCACAGGTTAAACATGACCTTAATAGCTTTACCACCGCGAGCACTGGTTTCAAATGCATCTTCAACCTCCTTCTGGGAGAAACCAAACCTGTGGGTTATCAATGGTTTGACATCGATCTTGCCACTTCTCAGAAATTCAATGCACAAGGGCCATGTATTCTTGTACCGAAACACGCCTATTATATCAACCTCCCTAGAAAAATCATTGAAGGAACGATTGAAATGAGATGTGAATAAGAGTTCAAGAATCCATAAACCATATCTGAAGAAAAACAGAAACGAAAGGCTAAAGAGGATTGCAACACCTTGCAGCGGCTGAAGTGAGAGGGACGGTCATCTCTCCATGCCCCAGCCCCACAAGGCAAACTTTGCCACCTGACCGAGTTGCGCCGAGAGCAGTTGACATGGTTTTGTTTAATCCAGCACAGTCGAAAGTCAGGTCGATCTCAGAGCTCATGGCTTTTAGAATCAATTCAATTTCTGCACTTACGTCCTATGTATAATACTTTCCTCAGTGCCTTCAAACTTGATTAGTACTCAGTTAAGTTAAAATTGCAAACTGACCACCATAGTTAACAGAAAAGGAAAGCGATTTTATGGTGAATTTCGTCATGTAGGAGCTAGAATCATTCAGGATATGTTCATACTAAAGCGCAAAAAAAATGGCCTTTTGCTGACAATTAGCAAAATTTGAAGTACATTGTTAAGATTTTCACTACTTTCACAACTATCTCGTGTTAGAACGACAGAATAAAATGGGATGTCTAAATTGTTTCATATGGATATGCAAACCTGCATGCTTGTCGAAACCTGGACAACTTCGTCTGCACCAAGCTCTTTTGCAACCGAAAGGCGGTGACCGTCTACGTCCACAATCACAATTCTGGGGACCCCAAAAGCGCGAGCCGCCAGCATTGTGACTAGTCCTATGGGTCCAGCGCCCATCACTAAGACTTTTGTCTCGGGACCAAGATTAGCTCGACGGCAAGCATGGACCCCGACGCTCAAGGGCTCACACATTGCTCCTTCTTCCAAACTCACATTATCAGGTAGTTTGAAACACAAATCTGCAGGATGCACCACCTAATTCCAGATGATAATGCATAAATTATCAGTCAACAATGTCATCTGCCCGAAACAATTGGCAAATAGATATTTAGGAAAGATATGATAAATTCACCAGAGCTAATACCAGTCTAGAACACCTACATTTATGTTTAAGCACGAAAAGATTGACAAATAGATATTCAGGAAGGTTTTTTCCACAGTTCAAATTGATGGTTTTCATCAGAAAGAAGCAGCAGCATACTACCAATAAATATTCTATGCATCAATTATCACACCCATCAATGTTTTTTTTTTTTGTTATGTTATTGCAATTTAGGTAAAATGTAAAGGAAAATGGATGCAACTTATAGCCAACAATTCGTGTGGATAAGAGAATGTAGTTTAGTGGTAACACTCTTTAGTTGAGACTAACGGATCTCAAGGCATCAGTGGGGATTCGCTTCATACCAAGTTTGCAAGCGAACCATGGACAGGAGGAGTAGCGAAAAACTTCATCTCGTCGCAGAGATTGTACCGGCCATCTTTGCAGTTATGACATCGCCAGCAACTGATTCCAGGTTCCACTGCCACACGGTCACCAGGAACAAGATGCTTCACTTCGCTACCAACCTCCTCTATGACACCAGCACACTCATGCCCTATCACCATCGGCTCTTTTACCACAAAATGTGCCATCTTTAATGTCTGAAAATTACCCAAAACCTATGTTAGTCCAACCAGGATTGCACTATTGTTCGTAATAACACACTTGGAAGAAAAACATTCAATCAATTTTCTTAAATGCAACAACAAACTGGGGAAAGGCAATTAGATAGCCCCATTTGATCGATATACATCCTCAAATACCTCGATTAACAGGAGAATAGATTAATTTAAAAGGGCGTTTGATTCACAAAATAATTTTTTATTTTTGAGAATTACATTACCAAGAATGTGATTATAATGAATGCACCTAAACTTATCAGTTTTAGTAAAAATATTCCTACAAATAGTATATTGTTGCATTTATTTCGTATTCAATATTAATTTTGTGAATTTTGAATAACTTTTCAAAAATACCTCTAATTCAAAAAGACAAAAATATCACATTTGTTTGTGTGTTGTGACTGTGTTTGACTGGGTGCGTGCATATCATATGCGTCTTTGTCGACTGTGCTTTTCAGTGTGAATATTTTGACCATGCGGGTTGAAAGAGAAAAAAATATTGTTTTATTCTAGTTAAAATGGATATTTTTGCCTTTATCTTTTATTTAAAATATCCATAACGTGGGAGGGTAAGATTTCTACCTTGTGTGAATAAAAATAAAAAATTCATGGGATTACCTAACTTGTCCCAGTGTATGGTATCCAAAAAAATGTTTTATTCTGCGAATTAAATATAAAAATATCATATTTTTCTTTTGTGTGAATTGGGGATAATGTCAGGTACTAGCAGATGATCATTTAGGAGAAACAACTTTTCTGATATTATTATTATGGTTCTTTAAACAGTGAATACTTTGGTCGAGATTTAATTCACAATTTGTCAACCAATCAACGTTCTTATTAGGGTTTTCGTAAGTTTTGAAGGATTATCATGAGCTGCCACGTCCGTACACAAAGCTGGCGCTATTTTAATGCTAATCCCTTTCATTCTAAGCAGGTCAGGATGATCAAAATCACAAATGACGGAAGTTAAACATAAATATACACAACCATACAGATTCTAACACATAAATTAAACTACAGAAATATAACTAACAAGGAGATAAAGATTGAACCTTGTAAAAATGAACATCACTTCCACAGATGCCCACAGCTTTCATCCTAACTTTGACATCATGGGGACCTAGAAACACGACATACAACAAAAGCATATTATATGAAAAAAGAAACTCAAATATGTTAAATAAATAAATGAAATAAAAATCCATCTAATAAGAAAAATCCATCTAATGAGTTTTACTTATTAATAGTACAAATTAAAATCAATGTGTTTGCTTCAAGCAACCTTTTAAAATAAACTATCATGCTAATATAACATATAGTCCTGTTTTAAGAAAATCTGATTTAAATGTGAGCCGTGCTGGAAACAAAATCTTGGAAGTCATAGGTGATGATATATGTTAAAATTTGTATCTTAAAACTGGTCAATAAGATAGTACTCTAGTATATGAAATACATGGACTTGGAATTTAGATTATTCCTCAAAAAATTTTTAGTCAATAGATATACTAAAAATTTGTAAATTTATTACTTTTGAAAATTTTTAGTACATCTAAAAGTGTAATGAATATAAATTATTTAAAAAATATATTTAACATACATTTCCAAACATAACAAACACTAACTATGCTATCAAACATAACAAATATCAGCTACGCTTAAAGTACAACATCAACTTTAAGGCTTGATTTCTTACGGTGAATATATTGTAACAATATGAAAAAAAGAAAAAAAAAATGGAAGGGTAGTGAATACCAAGAGGAGGGAGTTTGAAAGGCAGAATCTTGAGGTTGTTAACACTGAGAAGCCAAGCTGCCATGTTCTCTTCTCCCTCACCATCTTTGCTTCCCCCTTTACCCATTTCTTTTCTCTGTGTGTGTGTGTGATCAGGGTAACTAGCAAGCTGTGAACTGTGAAGTTATTGCTGATATGGTTATTATTCTGAGCATTTTGGCACTTTGCGAAGCATGGATATAAGGCAATCAAAAAGCAAAATATCCTAAAAATTTTGGAAGGTTACCTTAGAAAGACAAGTGGTAGATAACAAATGCCATAAATTTTCTAGCCAACACGTATCAAATAAACTTGGCTTGTATTGGCTAGCAGTGGCAACAAAAAGATGGGTTGAAGTACAGGACAAGAGAAGGAAAAAAAGGAGTTTGAGATGGATACCCGTGAGAGAATTGAAAACACGACAATAATGGCCAATCTTTATCTCTTTAATCTAATTTTGAAATTGGCTTATTTGTGAAAGCTGTAATTCCTGAATTGAGTTTGTGGTAGTATAAGTTTGCATAATTTATGGGTAATCTTTTATTTGATTGAAAGTTCTTTGTCTTTCGCTCGGAATTTCTTTCCGTCTTCCAGCTATATCTTGCCATATTTGTGCATGCTAATCGCGTAACAGCTTGAGTTGTTTATAGAATTTTAATAGATATTTTCTAATTGAGCTTACTTGTTCACAATATCCTTGTACTCTTTAGTTTGTACCTATTAGTTGATTTTTATATGAAATATTGTTTGATTATTCTAAAAAGAAAGAAAGAAAATGGCCTGTGTGTGTCGAAGAAATGGAGAGATAAATCCAATTATTGACATCATAATTTTATTTTAGATGATAAATTTAATACGATAGTATTATGCATGCTGAGTGGATAGAGAGTCGCGTGCTAATTTAATGGTTTTCTTAAATTCATTAAAACTATTAATTTTTCAACGACTGTAAAATGAAGAGTGGATGTAAGATTTTTATATATTTAGTAAGAGTTAAAATCATACAATTTATCTCTCATATATAAATAAATATTTTTGAGAGTAGAATTGATTCTTCGATGCAAAAACACCTAAAAGGTACATACAATTTTTTAAAAAATGTAACCTTGACTTAATACTTTTATCCTCACGGTCAATGGCTAAGGTCTATAGCTCCCTCTGACTTTTATATAAATCAGCTGCGTTTAAGACTAATGCCATTTTAACATAGATTAATAAAGTGCTTGACGGATTCAGTTTATCACCCCATTTCCTGTTGCCTTCTTATTCGGGCTTATAAGTTATAAACAATAAAAAACATGTTAAGAATTATTCTTTTCTAAAAGCTTATAAGTTACAAAATAAGCAAAGCCAAACAGGCTCTTAATTGTCTGTCATCAGTTCGAGACAAAATCCTTAAATCTGTTATTTCTAATAATACTGAGTAGTCACTTTCATCCACATTGCCCTTTTTATTTATGGGAAATGTTTTCTTACAATTGTTGGATGCTGGACGGATGGATATCTTCTTATTCTCCAAAAGGAAAAAAAGAAAAAGAGAAGAACATTTGAACTGGATTAGCTATATAAAATTATACAAAATAAGCTGATTTCACTGTATTCCTTCAATAATTCAGCTGCATCCATGGCAAGAATATATTATTACTCTTTTGCAAATATTCTATTGTTTTACCACCTTAAATCAATCGCATAATGTTGACTTGCTTATCATAACGATGAATAGCCACTTTTCTAACTTGAAAATATTAAGAATTTTTCCTTTTTGTTGACTGAAAAAAAAGATTAACCATCTGTGATTAATTTAATCTATAGGTAGTGATTTTTGCAAGCCAAATAAATCAAGTCAACCCCGCATCCCACCTCATCGAAGTTAGTTGACTTCAATATATATATAATTTATTTGGATGTTTATAAGCATTTAAAATAAGAAATATTTTTATTAGCCTTTCTTTAATTTTGAGCATTTATAAGCATCTAAATAAGCACTCTACATTAAACACCCATATATTTAATTTTTTACGGTTTCAAATCGCTTGGCGATAATGAATTGTTTCTAAAGTTTACGTCATTTTCATAATCTTATCTGTATAAACTGATCATACACTTTTAGTCAGAAGAATCAACTTGATACAGGCGGCCGAAAGCATGGTCATATTTTACGGCTTCTAATTATTATTCATGTGTAGATAATATTTGAAACTAAGGAGAAGATAAGACAATAAGATAAAAGCTCCGTTTGTTAATTTGCATTTAAAATGTTTTTTAAGAATTTTTTTCTTTTTTAATTTTGTGGTGCTTGATAACACTAAAAATTTTTCAAACAAGAAATGAAGGAATGTTTGGTCTGCCAAGGAGATGAATTTTTTTTTTTTTTTTGGCGCCCTCTCTTTTTCTCGCCTCCTCCCCTCCCAAAAAAATGCAGGCTCGTTTTTTTGATTATTTGTTACCCTTTTATGTTTCACTTTTTAACTTTTTGTTTTTATTTAAATTTATTTTTAAATTTTATTTACTTCTTATCCAAATAATATGCTTTTAATAGTAGAAGCATTTTTCCTATACCAATCTTTTATTAATTTTTTTTTTCAATGTAAAGACAAAACCTAAAAAGACATACTCAGTGTTAATTTTTGAAGAGATATCTTAATAATTTGAAAAAAAAAATGATTTCCATGAATATGAGAATGGCTCGTTCGTATGTATTTTGTTAGGGATGGGCATTCTGATATTCATGGGAATGAGATATTAATAATGGGATTTAGAAGAAAATTGGGAATACCATTTCATTCATAAATCATTCCTCTATACTAATCATTACTTATGCTATACTAGTACAATCAAATTACACAAAAAGTTATTATTATCTATTCTTCAAAAAATATTTTTCCTAGAAACATTTTTCTCAGCAAACAAACGGCCCTAAATTAAAAGGTTAAGGGCGTAAGTGATATATATCATTCACAATTTAAAAATTTAAATCATAAAATGTATATATTTAATTAGTTTGATATATATCTCTAACGATAGACAGATTTTTCTGATACTGAACCAAAATACCTCACAAAGTCTCATGTGGTACCGATCGGTGGCAGAAATTAAGGAGACGAAGATTGGAAAATTCAACAATCTCCATTATGTTGTTCATTCTTGAAAAGAATGGCTGAAAAGATGAATGTATTATGATGATCACTTTCACCCTCCTGTCAATTGAGCAAATCACTTTCACTCTTTTCCCTTTGTTGTGAAGTTTCAAAATTAGCGGTTAAGATTAGTTATGATAGTGCCTGCCTGTAACAGAGAACGAAATCAACTACAAATATCCTCAATTGGGCACTCCTGTTGCGTTGGAGACTGGGTTGAATTGTAACCAAGAAACTAATTACTAATACCATATATGCTAATTTTACCACTACCAAAAGTGGTATTGTGAGGAACTCAATATTTTTTTTTATTTGTTCATCAATAAATTAAATTTTTACGGGAATTAAAGAATAGCTCAAGTAGTTGAGACTATCTTTTTTAAGAGTGAGATCTTGAGTTCAAACGGAAGATTGGGATGGGGGAAAAGGTTAAAAAGAAAAGGAAAAGAATAAGTTCTTGTGATATTTAAGTTTATTATTTTGGGTGACGAAAAAGGAATTGATATTTAGATTTTTTTTTTTCTTTTGAAGATTAAAAAGGTTTGTAAAGAATTGGTTAGTAAAGGATTGGAAAGGTTAGTAAAGGATTAAGTTCTCTCTTTTTCTTTTGAAGATTGAAAAGGTAAGCAAAGGATTGGTCAAGGAGATATCTCTAAGCTCACCTACATACCTCAAAACGTAATAACTAAACAAATTGTATCTCTTTATGAACCTTCGTTTTCCCTTTTATACAACTTTTTGTTCAATCCAAATAAGATTTGACTATCTCATTCTCTTTTCTTTGAATCCTTTAATTTTTAGCTATTGTTTAAGAGGGTGTTTGGTTCTGCTTATAAGTAGAAAAAAAATTATGTGTTCAATAAAATTTGTGTTAGATTTAGTGGAGTCCACCTATAAAGGGTACTTACTTATATAAAGAGTATCCAATATATGTTCAGGATCTCAACAAATCAATATCACTAATTCTAGTAGTGGTTCGTTCAAAATTAGATCTTATTTTTACATTTCGAAGAAACCAGTCTTCTAACCTTTGTATTCAATTACGTCTTAAATTATAGTTTCCTTCGTGTTGCAAGTTCTACCTGCTGATAAAAAGAACAACACCCTGCAACTTTTTCAACTTGCAAATAAGTAAGGAGGTATCCTTTAAAAAAAGAAAGCAACACAATCTTAATTTAATAAAATTTTATTTTTAATTATTTTAATAAACACCACTACTTATAAATACATATTTAAAAAAAAAAAAATCAAACACCCTTTAAATCCAAACAAGTCTTAAATCAAAAGGAGAAATTCCCTTAGGTCAAACTTAAGGATAGGTGATTCGCGTAATTATGCCACCTTCGAAGACGAATGAAGAAAAGTATTGTGAACGTTTAAAACCAACTCCCCAACCCCACAGAAAAACTAAACACACCAAAAGACCTTCCTTAATCTCCCTCTACCAGACCACCCGCACCCCCCCCCCCCACGTTCCACCCAACCACCAAAACAACCCCACGAACCCCACCATCCCCCAACACACACACACACACACACTCGCATATATATATTACACAAATGTATAACTGCTTTATATATCACTCAAAATACTCAAAATTATCATACGTCCAGCTCTTTCTCTCCAGTTTTTCTTCTTCTTTTTTTTTTTTTTTTTCTGGGTGAATATTAATTCATCTCTGTATCTCCAATAGGGTATTATGATTATGTCTACGATGCCCAACTCTATACAGAGGTTAATAGCTGTAGCTGATGCAGCCTCGTGGTGTTGTGCTGTTGTGATATTAGCTCTTCTGTTGCTAGGCACAGCCCAAGATCATCACAATTCTTTATTCACAGAAGGGAGTGATGATGTGAAGGGAAAGCAGCTGCTAGACAGGCCTTGCGACGAAATATATGTGGTCGGAGAAGGCGAAACTCTCCACACCATCAGCGACAAGTGCGATGATCCCTTCATAGTCGAGCAGAATCCTCATATCCATGATCCTGATGATGTTTTTCCTGGACTTGTTATCAAGATCACTCCAAAGCCTAGGAAGATCATATAAAGGTAGTGTGTATATATATATATATATATATATATATATATATATATATATATAAATATATAGTTAGACCATGAAGGCTCTTGTATGACGTTGGTTTGTAATTTGTTGGTTACATTATAATATTATGAATAAGATGGAATGAGAATCAAATAATTGCGTTATTATTTTACTATCATTTATCTCTTTTTCCTTGAGAAGCATAAAATTAATTAAACTATAATTCTATAAGGAATTAAGGGTCTATCCATATCTAACAGGGATTGAAATTGCCCTGGAATCTCATTAATAATGGTGAGACAGAAAAGGTTATCAGGTCATAGTTGGGTTTATCACGTGGGATGGATTCTGTCACAAGTTTAAAAGGAGTCATACGTTTTTCATTTTCCTTTTAGTTTGACAAATTTACGTAGAAGTAGAGAAGTTGAAGAGGAAGTTGTTTTTCCTTTTTCCTTCTTCTTTTCTTTTCTTTTTTTCATCATAGGTCATAAACTAATTTATGTTTGATCTAATTCAGAGTTTTCATTTGTTTATGTTGTCTTTAGGATTTAGATTATTTCGTAATTCATAACATTAATCACCATATGATATTATTTCTGTGTGGAGGGAAGTTTAAAAGATACATGATATTATTTTCATTTAATTTAATGGTTAATTGAAGGCCCCTAAATAAATTTAGGGATGAAATTACCAACATGCCAAAGTAAATCGTTCTCTTTTAAAAGTTTTATTTGAGCTAGTGAGGGAAGTGAGAACGATGATAAATGCTGCAGATTTTGTTCGTTATTATGATGTTTTAAATTTCACCCTTATTCCTGATAAAAAAATTGTTTCAAATTTCACCCTTATTTCTGATGGAAAAAAATCACCCTTATTATAAATAAGAATTTTTATTCTATAAACGAGACCAGATATTTAACACTTGAATTTTCACCAAATATGAGAGGGATGAACTACGAATAACATAAATCATTCCCTTGCATTACACGTATTATTTTATATAAATATAGAAAAAGGGAATTGACAAGAGGAAAACTATTTTGGTAGTTATAGTAATAACTCCCACTGGGTTTTATCTGAAATTAAATTGGAACAACATTTTCAAGCGGCAATTCATTACCTATGGAGGGACCCTATCTCTTGAATGCATCAAAGAAACTCCCTTGTAAAGAGAAACAAATTTTTGCTAACATTTCTCTCAATTTCAATCGCTTGCGTGTTTGTAGACCTTCAATTGAATAAAACAGTCTTCATTAATTTATTTTGAAATAAAGTACAGTGATGTCTTTATATAGTTAGATCACGAAGACTCTTGTACGACATTGGTTTGTAATTTGTTGGTTACAATATTATGAATAAGATGGAATGAAAACAAGTGGAGAATTAAATAATTGTGTTATTATTTTACTATCATTTATTTTTTTTCTTGAGAAGCATAAAATCAATTAAACTATACTTCTATGAGGAATAAAGGGTCTATCCATATCTAACAAGGATTGGAGTTGCCTTGGAATCTCATTAATAATGGTGAGATCGAGAGAGTTATTAAGGTTATAGTTGGGTTTATAACGTAGGATGGATCCTGTTACAAGCTTAAAAGAAGTCATACGTTTTTCATTTCTTTTTAGTTTGACAAATTTTACGTAGAAGTAGAGAAGTTAGAAGAAAAAGTTGTTTTTCCTTTTTCTTTTCTGTCTCTTTTTTTCATCATAGGTCATGAAATAATTTATGTTTGATCTAATTCAGAGTTCTCATTTGTTTATGTTGTCTTTCGGATTTAGATTATTTCATAATTCATGACATTAATCACCATATGGTATTATTTCTGTGTGGAGGGAAGTTTAAAAGATACATGATGTTATTTTCATTTGTTTTAATGGTTAACTGAAGGCCCTAAATAAATTGAGGGATGAAATTACCATCATGCCAAAATAAATCGTTCTCTTTTAAAAGTTTTATTTGAGCTGGTGAGGGGAAGTGAGAACGATGATTAATGCTACAGAATGTCTTCGTTATTATGATGTTTTAAATTTCACCCTTATTCCTGATCCAAAAAAAAAAATCACCCTTATTATAAATAAGAATTTTTATTCTATAAAAGAAACCAGATATTTAACACATGAATTTTCACCAAATATGAGAGGGATGAACTGCGAATAACATAAATCATTTCCTTGCATTACATGTATTAATTTATATAAGTATAGAAAAAGGGAATTGACAAGAGGAAAACTACTATGGTAGTCATAGTAATAACTCCCACTGGGTTTTATCTGAAATTAAATTGGGAACAAAATTTTCAAGCGGCAATTTATTACCTATGGAGGGACCCTAACTCTAGAATGCATCAAAGAAACTCCCTTATAAAGAGGAACAAATTTTTGCTAACATTTCTCTTAATTTCAATCGTTTTCGTGTTTGTAGACCTTGAATTGAAAAAAACTGTCTTCATTTATTTTGAAATAAAATACAGTGGTGTCTTTATATCGTGCTGTGAGTTTACCAAATTTCCACTTTGCATCACCACTTATTAGCCATTAGTTCAACGGCCAATAATAAGAAGTTTCGGATTAGAGGTCTTAGTTAGGTTAAGGTCAAATCATTTATTTAAATATTTCTTCAATAATATCTTAATTTTAAATCGATTTTGTTAACTGTTCTCCAAGTTGCATGAATCTTATGTAATTCCTCTCTTCTAACAGATGTGTGTTCTCGAAATTGTTAGTGATTCTTCACTTAATCTCATTGATAATGCGACTTAAGATTGTTCAGTCTCAAGTGAGGAGTTCTAGTACATTTGTGAGTTGTTTATATATATATATATATATATATATAAAAGCAAAATTAAACTGGAAATTGCTGACATTTTTAAATATAATTGTGTCTCCTACAGATTAACAACGTACAAAATTGAAGATGGGCCACATTTTTCTTGTATATATACGTATAGAATATCATGTCTAAGCACAGTTGCAAAACCTACATGAATTTGTTTGAGCAGAAATCCAATTTCAAGTCATGGTGAGAGGTGACTAGACCTTAAATATCGGAGAAGACCGTAAAGTGCATGTCTCATCATGGAATTTTTGTGGCTAATCCCGTGAATTTTTTTTATTTATACCCTGATTTTGAATTTTTTCTCAAGAAATATCATTATGTTGAACTCATTTTTAAAATTATCTTTTTCGCGGTTTAAATTACCGAAATAGTAAATAAATTACCATTTTCAGACGTTTCAAATTTTTATATTTAAATTTTAAATGAATTGCTTTCGAATTGCCGAAACGGTAAGTTACCTGCCGTTTCGATTTGCCCCAAACAGTAAGTCATCTTCCGACCTTTCTTTTCTTCTTTGTTCTTTATTCCTCGTTCCTTGTCTCACTCTTAGCACCTCTAGTTTTTTCCGTCATGAAGGAAAATGATCCAGTAGAAGATATAACCTCACTTACGCATACCCACAAAACTCTATTAACCCAAGATTACACCCTACAACACCAAATATCATCTTGGTTGGAAGAGTCATCGGTGATAGGCCTATTCTCTCACACGTGGTTCAAAGCATTGCTTCAAAGACTTGGGGTTTGAAGGAAAAAATTGAAGGTCTCTGAAAGATAATACTTTTCTGCTTAAGTTTAAATCTGAAGAAGACAGAGATACGGCTTGGGACAACAGGCCATGGACGAACACCTAATCTCTTTGGCTTTGCTGAATTGCATGAGAAAGTGAAGAGATATGTAACATATGAAAAACGGTAAGTGAGTTACTGTTTCGATAATTCAATTATCAAAATGATAGGTGAATTACTGAATTCGAATTGATTACGCAACACATTTAAAATTCAAACATGTGAATTTGAAACGTTTCAAAAATGGTTACTCATTCACCGTTTTGATAATTCAAACACCAAAAAAAGTAGATTTAAAAATGAATTCAAAACAAGGGTATTTTTAAAAGAAATTTTCAAAATTAAGGTATAATAAAAATATCCTAATCCCGTCCCATTAGTTACACCGCTTGCTTCTGGAGGTGGATTATTTTGTATTCTACGAAGATTATCATAACTTTAAAGACTTTTTTTCTCTCTCTCTCTCTCTCTCTATATATATATATACACACACACTTTGTGATACTGATAACAATATTAAAAAATTCATTTTTTTTTCGTGTTGCTCAGTGAGAAAATGAAAATCTCCACTAATTATATTAAATATAATGGAATAGTGTTTCAAATGTAAAGACAAGAGGGGAATAGATCAAGTGATTAATACTATTTTTCTGGTATGAAGTCTGGGTTTAATTCTATGAGATGGGGGTTTAACAAAAAAAAAAAAAAATGTAAAGACAAGGGTACTCAGCGAAGAAAAATTGAAGACAAGGATATTTTTGGACATTAAAAGAACAAATCCATAATTTGAGCATTGCACTAACTAATTAATAAACTACTCATGCCAAACAAAAAAGGATAGTTGCCATTTTTATTTGTTTCTGAACATAGTTTTCTTTGACTTCAAAAAGTAAACACATTTGTTTACATGTTCTATATTCGACCTCTATTTAATGGACAACCTACTTTAATTTCTAATGCATGTGAACAATTAAAATGACACAATAAATAGTATCTTGGAAAATATAGACATAACAATAAGATGGCTAATAATTGTTATTTCTAACACATGCTAACAATTAAACGTCTCAATGTTTGTAGAATAAACTGGAATTCACGCCCATGTTATGCACAAGTTTTAATATGTTTTAGACTATTAATTCTAAATTTTGTTATACTAAATTTGTAAGTAATATTAGAATGTTATTTGATAAAATTATTTTGATAAATTAAAAATTTTAGCAATATTGGCAATATTTATAAACTAGTTTTTGTTAATAAAGAATAAACTACAAAAAGCTAATAGCTTGCATTAGAATTCGAAACTATAGCTCTAAACTAATGAATTCCACTTGCAATTCTAACTTGAATTTGACAATACTCTGTAATGCCCAATTCAATCAATAGTGCGGGTCCTATCCAATGGAAGAAAGAGAAGCCCAATATTGATCTAGCTGAAGTTACTAGAACAAGTGCAATAACAGTCCAAGCAACTAGAAAGAGTTCATGCCTGAAGAATATACCACCTTATTTGGTGGATTACGTGGCATAATTTGTTGTAACAGCAATACTTAGTTAGAATGGGGTAAAATGAGTGTGAGCATGAGGCTGTAAATACATAGAGAAGAGAGTTTGTATGGGATAGGTAAGACTTGTCAACCTCGTTTTCTTTTAATTCTCTGCAAATTTCTATTTCAATAGTAAAAATATTTCAGCTTCTTTGGTGTCTAAATCTGAGTTCATAACAATTTGGTGCTTTCTTTGACCATGGCTGTCAGCACTCGCTTAAAAGTCATGGATGTGATGATAAAAAACAACAAGAATTAACCAGTTTGCATTCACAACAGCTAGAAGAGCAACAACAGTTCTCAGGGCATATTATTGATCAGATGAAGGCTTTGGATACTAAGCTCGATCACTTGTTGTCAGAGGAAAAGAAGCATGGCAGCCAGGAACAACAACTTGAGTCAATTCCAATCAAAGTTTTCTCTTCTGTTAACCTATTGATTCCGCCTTCATCATCGTTTCTACTAGGTAATTCCAGTATTACACCTCAATTTTTTCCAATGCCTCTAGTAATCCCTTATACTCCATTACTACCATTACCACCTTTTTTAACCTCAAGTTCTTACTTAAATTGTCACCCTTTTACATCACCTGCCATAGCCACACCTTCTTATTCTACTACCTTCTCTACACTTCATCATGTCAACTTGGGTTCTTCTCTGTTTTCGTTACCTTGATCCGGCCAAGTGGGTTCGTCTTTACCATGGTGCCTTTTGAAATTAGAATTGCCACGATTTGATGGTACAGATCTAGTGGGTTGGCTTTCTAGAGTAGAATAGTATTTTGAATGTAATGCGATTCTAGATGACCAACAGCTCATGGTGGCTAACTTCTACATGGATGGTTAAACTCTTCAATGGCTTCAATGGCTAAAAAATAACAGACAACTTTTAAGTTGGGAACAATTCCTAAGAGCATTAGAGACCAGATTTGGGCCGTCTAAGTATGATGATCCACAAGGAGCCTTATCTAAACTGGTTCAAACAGGCTCTGTAGTGGACTACCAGATCCAATTCGAATCATTATCGAATCAAGTTATGGGCTTGCCCCCATCCTTCTTAAGCTACTTTATTGGAGGCTTATGGGCTAATATTAAGATGGAGGTACAAGCATTGAGGCCTACTACGTTACCACAAGTGATGGGCCTCGCTAAACTGCAAGAAACTAAAATTTTGGATCAGCAGCGTCTGGCCCAACGAAATGAGAAACCTAAGTGGACTACTACCCTATCTCCCAAATCCTCTTATTCTTCACCTAATCAAATCCTATCCAACCTGATCCAAAACACTACCTTAACCTCAAAACACCACCACTTGCTGATGATTACCCACCCATATACTATAAAAAACGTTTCTCCTCAGTAGATGCAACAGCGACAAGAGCAAGGTCTATGTTTCAATTGTGACGAACGGTATGTTGCTAGACATCGTTGTAAAACTAAACCACAGCTCTTCATGCTTGATTTTGACATATTGGAGGATGCAACTATGGAGGATGATGTTTCTTTAGCCGCTAAACTTCAACTAGTGGAGCTTCATTCTCAATCTAAAATTTCATTAAATGCACTATCGGGCAGCCATTCACCCAATACTCCCTGTTTTTAGGATCAATTACTCTCTGCACTGGTCCAAATTTTGATTGATGGGGGTAGTACTCATAGTTTGTACAGTCCTGCGTTGCCTGATATCTTAATCTCCCTATTGAGAATGCTTCTAATTTATCTATTATTGTATAGAATGGTGAGAAGTTTATGAGTGATGGTGTAGTTCGACAGATACAGTTTCTTGTTCAGGGTCATACAATTCAAACAGATCTTTATGTGTTACCGCTTGAAGGATTCGACATTGTTCTTGGGGTTTCTTGGCTGGCTATGCTTGGTCCTATAGTCCATGATTATGCAAGAATGACAATGAAGTTTATGGTGGATGGGCAGGAAATTATATTACAAGGGAATCAACCACTGACAGCTATCCTTGCTCTTTTAGCTGGGTTACGTAGAATGTCAGCCGCAGATTCCATTGCTGAGTTTTATAGTCTGACTTTACTCCAAGACGACAATCAGTCATCACCACCAGTTTCAAAAGAATTCCAGGACTTATTACAACAATATTCTTGGGTATTTGAGATACCTCGAGGCTTACCTCTACAGTGCAAACAAGATCACAATATCTATCTAGTGCCAGGGACAACCCCGATCAGTGTTCGTCGTCATCAATATCCTCATATACACAAGGCAGGAATCGAGAAATTGATCTCTAGCATGTTGGAAGAGGGGATTATTAAACACAGTAACAGTCTATTTTCGGCCCTTATTTTGCTCGTACGAAAGAAGGATGGTACCTGGAGGATGTGTACTGATTACAGAGCCTTAAATTTGGTCACTATTAAAGATAAATTTCCAATTCCTATTATGGAAGAATTATTGGATGAGCTTCATGATGCCACTATATTTCTAAATTGGATTTGCATTCTGAATATCACCAAATACGGCTCAAAGCAGGGGATACCCACAAAACAGCTTTTCGCACTCATGACGGACATTATGAATGGTTGGTAATGTCGTTTGGGTTGACAAATGCTCCTTCAAGCAGTCATGAATGATTTATTTTGACCATTATTGCGTAAATGTGTGCTTGCTTTTTTTGATGACATCTTTGTTTATAGCTCTAATTTTCAGCAACATTTTAAGGATTTGGAACAAGTGTTTACTATATTACCAACCAATTCTTTTTTTGCCAAAATGTCTAAATGTACATTTGGTTAGCCAAGCATTGACTACCTTGGCCATGTGATTTGCAATATGGGATAGTGTCGACGGATTCGGCCAAGGTGACAACTGTCTTGGAATGGCCTAGGCCGAAGTCAATTAAGCAACTTTGGTGGTTCCTCAGTTTAGCAGGGTATTATAGACGATTTATAAGAAACTTCACAACCATTGCAAGCCTTGACTGATTTACTAAAAAAAGATAGCTTTCAATGGTCTGCGAATGCGATTTTGACATTTAATCATTTGAAGGCTACTTTTACCTCTGCTTCGGTAATAACTCTTCCTAATTTTCATGTGCCTTTTATTGTAGAGACTGATGCTTTCGGTACAGGTATCAGAGCAACCTTAATGTAGGACAACCATCTTGTGGCGTTTTTTAGTCATAAACTTTCTTCGAGGCTTTGCAATGCTTCAGCCTATCAGAGAGAAAAGTTGGCCATCACCACTATAGTCTCTAAATGGCAACATTATTTACTTGGTCAATATTTTAAAATAAAGACTGACCATCAAAGTTTAAATATGTAGATGGATCAAACAATCTAGACCATAGACCAACAAAGATGGGTGTCTAAATTGTTCGGGTCTGATTTTGAAATAATTTACAAGCCTGGCAAAGAAAATGTCATGACAAATGCTTTATCACGAGTTCTTGAAGAGGCTTCATTCCATGTATTAATTTCAATTCAGTTGCATCTCTTTGATGATGTTCGCAGGGAAACTCAAAAGGATAAAAAGCTCGAAAAGATTTAACAAACATTACTCTCTCACACATAGGACAAGATAGAATATTCTTGCAAAGATGGTATTCTTTTTTTCCAGTAGAAAATGATGATACCTTAGTCCTTGAGAGGTACTTTTCTGCAGGAGTTTCATTCCTCTGTTGTCGTAGATTATGCTAGAGAGCTACGAACTTACCATTGGCTAGTGCAGAATCGCTATTAGAAGAATATGCGAAAAGATGTTAAGAATTTTGTTGCTGCATGTTCAACTTGTCAGCATCACAAAGTCAGCCAACTACCTCTGGCTAGGTTGCTTCAACCTTTGGCCATTCCTAATCAAATTTGGGAAGACTTCTCGATGGACTTCATTCAAGGCTTACCATTATCACATGGTTATTCAGAGATCTTGGTCGTAGTGGATAGGCTTTCCAAAAATGGCCATTTTATACCACCACCAGTAATTACACTAGTACAAAGATTGCTTAAATTTTTGTCAAAGAAATTGTAAGATTACATGGAGTCCCTAATTCTATTGTCACTGATAGAGACAAGATTTTTGTCAGTGTATTCAAGGAAGAGTTTTTCAAACTCCAGGGAACTTCTTTCAAGTTCAGCAGCACTTATCACCCACAAACTGATAGGCAAACGGAGAGATTAAATCGTACTTTGGAAACGTATTTGAGGTGTTGTGTGATGGACTCTCCACAGCAATGGTCTGCTTTTTTGCCTTGGGCTGAGTAAATACTGCTTGCCAGCCAATATCACCTTTTTATGCAGTTTATGGCCAACAACCGCCTACTATCATTCGTTACACCCCTTATGCTTCCTCAAACACTGGGGGTTGATCATGACCTCCAACAAAAAGATTAGATTCTCACATTATTAAAACCCAATTTGGCTTATTCATAACAAAGGATGAAAGAGCAATCCGATAAGAAAAGAACAGACTGATACTTTGAAGTAGGAGATTGGGTTTTGGTTAAACTTCAACCCTACCAGCAAACTTCCCTCCGAGGATTTAGTAATCAAAAGTTGCGCAAAAATTTTTTTTGACCCTTTCAGACAATAGAGCGATTGGGACCAGTGGCTTATATATTGAAGTTACCAGAAACTTGTAAGCTATATCTGGTGTTTTATATGTCTTTGCTCAAGAAAGCAATAGGCTGTGATAGGTCCACTCCAGTTTCTAATGCTTTGGCATCATTGAAGGAATTATGCGAAACTTTTTCACAAAATTCTTCAAGGATCAGGCTTTTGTCAATTAAAAATTTCATGAAGAACACGATGAATACCTGGATGTTCGTGATGCGAATATGTGTTCTTGATGTGAGGCCTTGTGGAAGCTTGATCTTTCTCCTCTTCGTATGTAGCCAAGATCTATTGATAGAAGCTAGGGCTTTTAAGGGAGGAGGAATTTTCTTTTTTCTCTGTAGAAAGACCGATAACCTTATCAAATAATACGTTCAATACCTTTCCTTTTATAGAACAAAAGGAGTTGGGCCTTCATAAGTCCCAGGCTTAATTCCTTCAACCTAATTAGGCCTAAACCTTAAAGCCCAATTAGAAACTAAATCATTATTTAATTCTTAACCCAGTTAGCCCGAGATTTAATTCATGCCATATATTTCTGTGCTAGCAGAAAATAGATAAGATTAAATCCGTGACCTTTTAATAATTAATATTAAATATTTAATTCTTAATTAAATATTCAAACATAATAATTATTAATTCCTTTTATTTAATTCACAATTAAATAATGGAATATTTAATTCTCAATTAAATATTATAGATCAATCCATCAATAAAATTTTTAACCTTTTGCGTGATTCCGTAGGTTCAAACTTAAGCCAGTAATACGAGAACAATCTTTGTACTAATCGGAGATATCGTCTAGCAACGGTTTCTGACGTCCAGATACGCTGAAAGATTGCAAGGCAACTATCAACGAAACTGGGTACTATGGCAAATTCCCTATGACCCTTGATATCCCGAAACAACCCTAGGAGCATGGTCAACTGTCAAACCCGTAATTAGTTATTCCATATTAAGTCCTAATCTTGTCATGACTCATCACAACACGTCTCCATGACACATCACATAGAAAGCTTTGGCCAAATACTTAATGAGTTAGGACTAGGTGGAATATCATCCTCCCAATACCCTGATGGGTCAATCCCATCTTTTCCTGTTCATCTACTTCACGACACTTGCTCGTACCCAGTAGCTTTTCGTCAACAAATTGAAAATTCGGGTAGTTCGACACCAAAGTACGAGGAGTAATTCGTAAGCCTTTATGGCAGTCTCAGGTCGAAGGGAGTACTACAACCATGTACACCACAAGCAATCCTTTGATAGTAAGATAAGTACCATAGGATGCTTGTAAGCGAGCCATGTTCAGTAAGCATGTCTCCACACTCTACCTGTGTGTCACACCGGTGTCCCAACATCCATTGGTCATAAGAATGACTAACCCATGTGACAAACAATGACGTCTACTCGAAGGAATTGATGTTCTAGTACCAATTCCATCATTTGGTTAAAAATAAATTATAAGAATAATCAGAACCATGCCTCATTCACATGATCCTACACAGTTGTTTTAAAGAACTACATCATGATCAAAATAAGAGAAGATGGTGCGATATGATGTAGTGACCAAATACTATTAAGATAACTCATATGTAAACAATTCTAGAAATACAATAGATGACTGACTTTAGGACACTATTCTTAACAATCTACCACTTGGACTAAAGCCAGTCAGATCTATATCCTATACCCATCTTCTCTCGAGGTAAATTGAACTCTTGATCCTGAGGGAATTAGTAAATGGGTTAGCCAAATTCTCTTTACTGTTGATCTTCTGTAGAATGTCGTCACCTCTAGCTATAATCTCTCAGATCAGGTGGCAACGTCTCAGCACATGTTTGGCTTTCTGGTGGGATCGAGGTTCCTTTGCTTGAGTAATGGCACCAGTACTATCGCTGAAGATTGTGATTGGACCAGCTAAGTTAGTTACAACACCAAGCTCAGCGATGAATTTCTTGAGCCAAACTGCTTCCTTTGCCGTATAAGACACTACTATGTATTCTGCCTCGCAGACAGAATCAGCCATAGTATGTTTCTTGGAACTCTTCCAGCAAATAGCTCCATCATTTAAGGTAAACACGAACCCAAACACGCTTTTACTGTCATCCTTATCTGACTTGAAACTAGAATCGGTATAACGTACCAGTTTCACGTCAGAACCCCCATAGAAGAGCCATAGGTCTTTAGTATTTCTTAAATACTTAAGGATGGTCTTTGCCACTTGTTAATGTATCTCGTCGGGATCAAATTGGCATCTACTGACCGCTCCTACAGAATATGCCACATCAGGCCTCGTACATGTCATAGTGTATATAATAGATCCTATTATTGAAGCATAAGGTACTCTACTCATACACTCTCTCTCTTGAGGAGTTGAGGGACAATCCTTTTTGGAGAGAGAAATTCCATGGCCTATTGGAAGATAGCCCTTCTTGGAATTCTCCATGTTGAACCTTTTCAGCACGGTGTCTATATACGTGGATTGGAACAATCCTAACAACCTCTTAGATCTACCTCTATAGATCTTGATCCTGAGGATATTTGAAGCCTTTTCTAGATCTTTCATGGAGAACTGGGATGAAAGCCATAGCTTCACATTCTGTAATACGGGGATATCATTTCCTATAAGGAGAATGTTATCCACATACAATACTAAGAATGTGACCACATGTCCATTAACCCATTTATAAACGCAAGGATCTTCTTCGTTCTTAACGAAGCCGTACGTTTTGACTACCTTGTCAAAATGTATGTTTCAACTTCGAGAAGCTTGCTTGAGTCCATAAATGGACTTATAAAGCTTACACACTTTAAACTTATCTATATATGTGAACCCTTCAGGTTGTGTCATGTGCACTTCCTCTTCTAGCTTACCATTAAAGAAAGCTATTTTGACATCCATTTGCCAGATCTCATAGTCTAAGTGTACAACTATAGCAAGCATGATGTAAACAGACTTGAGCATCGCTACAGGGGAAAATATTTTGTCATAGTCAATACCATGGCATTGCCGATATCCCTTAGCAACCAAACGGGCTCTGTAGATCTCTACCTTTCTATTTGCTTCTCGTCTTCGTTTAAAAACCCATTTACACCTAATAGATTTAACCCCTTCAGGTGGATCAACTAATGTCCACACATTATTGACTTTTATGAATTCCATTTCAGATTCCATGGCCTTAAGTCATTCATTGGAGTCGTGCCTTTGCATGGCATCTATATAGGTGATCGAATCCTTATCATTCTCGTCTAGTTCGATGGGATCACCATCTCGAACCGGGAATCCATACCTAGTTGATTGACGGGGTACTATACTAGATCTCCTAAATGATGCCTCTATAGTAGCTTCAAGATTTGGTTCCCTAACCTTATCCTTTCGTGTATGTTCAGCTGAAGGTGTCTGTACTTCACCAAGCTCAATAGTGAAGGCAATTCTCTCTTGTTCAAGAAAATCTTTCTCTAGCAACAACAAACAACTTTTATTCTTCAACATGATAGAAGTAGTATCCCTTAAACTCTCTAGGGTATTTTACAAATCTACATTTGTCAGATTTTGGTTCTAGCTTGTCAGTCTAAAGACGTTTTATGTATGCCGAACACCTCCAAACCTTAAGATAAGAGTGTATTGGTCTACAACTATGCCACATCTCATATGGTGTCTTTTCTACTGACTTGCTAGGTACTTTATTTAGCACATGAGCGGCTGTCTCAAGAGCATATCCCCAAAAGGATATGGATAAATTCGTGTGTCCGATCATGGATCAAACCATGTCCAACAATGTTCGATTTCTCCTTTCAGATACACCATTATATTGTTGTGTATCTGGAGAAGTTCATTGCGAGAGAATCCCATTCTTTTCTAGGTAAATCAAAAATTCATTAGAAAGATATTCTCCTCCACGATCAGATGGTAGGATCTTAGTACTCTTTCTAGTTTGTTTTTCTACCTCATTCTTGTATCTCTTGAACATTTCAAAAGACTTTGATTTATGTCTTGTCAAATAGACATACCCATACCTAGATAGGTCATCAGTGAATGTAACAAAGTAGGAATACCCACCTCTAGCACTAGTGCTCATGGGCCCACAGACATCAGTATGTATAATGCCTAAGAGTTCTGTAGCTCGATCACCTTTTCCAGTAAAAGGGGATTTGGTCATTTTTCCAAGTAGACAAGACTCGCAAGTTGGTAATGATTCAATATCACCAATGTTAAGAAACCCCTCCTTGACCAACTTGTTAATCCTATCTTTATTAATATGACCAAGTCTACAGTGCTAGAGATATATATCTGAAGTAGTTCCTATTTTGGGATGTGTATTGCTAATATGCAAGATGTGCACAATTTGTGACAAAATATAAATCCCATGTTTCAATCGTCCGTTAAAAACACAAACATTATTCACAATAATATCAATACCATTATTGGAAATTCTAAATGAATATCCATCTTGGGCTAACAGTCTAATTGAAATAATGTTCAAAACAAAATTCGGACAAAAGAAGACATAAAAAAAAACTTAAGTTTATAGAATTGATAGCTAGAGATAAACACCTTAACGCTAGTACTAGAACAAGATTCCCATTGCCAATGCTCATCGCTCTCTGTCTTTGAACTTCCTATTGACTTACAACCCCTGTAATGAATTGCAAATTTGATAAGGACTGCCTGTATCTAATGCATATGTAGTAGAGTCTATGACACTAAAGTTGCAAGGAGTAATCATATACATACCTTGCTGAGCAACCTGTTGCTTTCTTCTAGGTCTATTTGGATTTGAAGACGCTAGATACTGAGGACAATTCCTTTTCCAGTGTCCAAACTCCTTGCAAAAGAAACACTCTGCTTGGCTCTTGTCAACCTTTTGCTTACGGGCTTGATTTTGCTGCTCTGTGGGCTTTTTAATTCCACCTCAGGTTTTGGACGCATTTTTGTTTTTTTCTTGCCTTTCTTAAAACCCTTGCATTTTGAGGATGAGGTGCCTCCTGTTACATTAACAGGCTTTCTTAGGAGCTGGTTATCTTTCTCAAAGGTTTCTAACAGTCCTAGTAGCCCATGGAAGTTGACAACAGGCTTGTTTATCTTGAATTGATTCAAGAAGGGGAGAAAAGATGGAGCCAACGAATTAAGAATGACATCCTTGCCAAGCTGTTCTTGAAGTGGAAAGCCTAGCTTAGCTAGCTTTTTGATGTTTTCTATTATGTACAATACATGATCAGTAACTGACATGTTTTCCTTCATTTTGGGTGCAAAAATAGCACATGAGGTTCTATGTCTTTCAGCATCATCCGATGTGCCAAACGACTCGTTCAATGTTTAACTCAGGCTGTGAATCCTCAAACTTGCGACAAAACTCGTCGTTCATCGTAGCCCTTATAATGCAACGTACTGTGACTCTATCATCAAGCCATTTCTGATAACGTCGACGATCCACTACAGGTGTATTAGTAGCAGGCTCCACAAGTGTTGGATCAGTAAGAACATACAAGATATGTTCATGTTCAAGCACAATGCGCCACCTTCGATACTAGCTATCGAAGTTGGGCCCAGTGCGCTTTTCACTGTCCAACAGTGATCTTAAAGACAACGTGTTAGCCACTAAATTTGCAAATAATCGACATAAAAAGAATAAATAATCTATTGCATATATGGGTTATTAATTTTTTCAAAAGATGTGGGCCAATATATAATGGATCCTCTCACTATTTTATTCAGACTGTTAACCTTTGTCTACAGCCCGACGGGATTTCCGAAAATAAACCCCTTTAGTGGGTACCGAGATCCAAAACAATGTTTATAAGCCCAACTAAGGTCGGCCCACCTATGGACACCGCTTGGTAGGTTCATAACCAATTGCTTCCCCAAGCAACTGCTAGCATATTATTCTGCCCTAAGCTTCTCTTTAACAGGACTAAGGTCCTCCATTGAAAAACTTGGTTAGGTCAAACCATAAACATGAACTCTCAAGGTTTTCCTCCAACCCTAATGAATAGCCCCGACTAAAGTTGGCCCACCTACTCATTAGTTCAAAGGAATTCCAAGGGTTTCATTTAATAAATAATAATCCCAATATTCTAATAAAAGCTAGGCTTGCAGGCCTTCAATGTTTATTAGAGTATTGGGCCCATTATCATTTAATTTAATATGAGGCAATTATTTGGACATCCCCATGTCCAAGTCACTTAAAGGACCTAATAATTTTTTAGGGATTTATTTGATTAAAAAAGGTGCTTGTTTAACAGCCAACCTTTAATTATCTAGTTAATTAATTGATTGGCATACAAAACAACATATATATCAATATATATATATATATATATATATATATATATATATATATATATATAAACACATGCAGGTGGTTATAGGTTTTCCTAGTGTGGCCCACTAAAGCCATCATGGGCCACTCTATCATGCAAAGCTAAATTTATTACATTTTAATTCTGGAAAACCTGGACAGGCCCAGGCCTTCAACTTCTTGGTCTTCAGTTCCTTGTCTTGATCATAGGCTAAAAACTATTAATTACATCATAAATAAAAAGAACTCCTTCTAAAGAAAGGGATACATCACTTAGGAGAGGGATTTTACAACCAGATTTAAAAGAAGGCTGCGCTCGCAAGCCCAATTTAAAAAAAAACCCCATAATTGATTACAATAATTAATAATTAAAATGCAATAATAAACATGATATGCAAGCCCATAACCACCTTATAATGTGTCATACATCAAAATAAAAGAGCATATATTGCACAATAATTAGATCAATTTAATCAAATTAAATTGACCTTACCAAATAATTAAAACTCCTTTTAAATTATTTGGGGTCAAAATCCCAATTTTGACAAATTAGAGACTTGCCCAATTAAATAAACTAATTTTGAGACGATTAGAGTTTAAAAAACGAATTTTCCAAAAAAATTTGGGCCTCCCCAATTAATTAAAAATAATTTTAAAAATTAATTAGGTGTCAAAAAACATATTTTTGATAGATAATGGTTTTAAATAAATATCAAATATTTATTGAAAAAAATCTATTTTACCAAATAAATTAGTTTGTAAGAAAATAAATAACTCATTAGTAGTTTATTATTGAATTAGTATACTGCTATAATGGATTTAATTAGTCATACTAATTAAAATATATCCATAAATATACATATGTATATATAATATGAAGCAAATAGCATAAGAAAGCATGTAGCCTAGATTGTAAAGATATTGTGATACTATGCAAGAGGTTTGGGGTTTGAAACTTGACAAAGACAAATTTTATTTTCCTTTTATTTGATGCCTAAAAACAAACATATAATTAAAAAAAAACACCTTTCCCACTAAGGCTTACTAGTAGCTGGGCTAGTAAGAGGGTGTTTGGATTGGCTTATAGAAAAGCTACTTAAAGCACTTCTAGCTTTAAGTGGCTTTTTTTTATTGTCAACTTTAAATAGTTATGTGTTTGAATAAAAGTTGTAGTTATAAAAATAAGTATTTACATGTTTAATTAAAGTGAGCTGAAAAGTAAGTTATATAGTTAAAATAACTATTAAGGACATTAAAATATAATTTAAAAAGGTAAGTATAAGATAAAAGAGTGAAGATATTTTAGTAATAAAAATAAAAAGGTAAGGATAAGATAGTAAATGATTTGGTCAAACTTGCTTTTTTTCAACGTGCTTAAAGCCATAAAAAGCAAAAGTTGGGGTTGGGGAGCTTTTTATTTTCTACTTAAAGCTAATTAAAAAAAAGCACATTTTTAACTAAAACAAACACTTCTGTTAGCTTAAATTAGGCTTTAAGCAGGTTTGACCAGAAAAAAAAGTGTTTGGATTGGCTTATAAAAAAGCTACTTAAAGCACTTCTAGCTTTAAGTGGCTTTTTTTTATTGTCAACTTTAAGTAGTTACGTGTTTGAATAAAAGTTATAGTTATAAAAATAAGTATTTACATGTTTGATTAAAGTGGGATGAAAAGTAAGTTATATAGTTAAAATAACTATTAAGAACATTAAAATATAATTTAAAAAGGTAAGTATAAGACAAAAAAGAAAAGATATTTTAGTAATAAAAATAAAAATGTAAGGATAAGATAGTAAATTATTTGGTCAAACTTGCTTTTTTTCAACGTGCTTAAAGCCATAAAAAGCAAAAGCTGGGGTTGGGGAACTTTTTATTTTCTACTTAAAGTTACTTAAAAAAAGCACATTTTTAATTAAAACAAACACTTCTATTAGCTTAAATTAGGTTTTAAGTAAGTTTGACAAAAAAAAAAAAGCCAAACCAAACACCCTTTAAAAACGAGCAAAAACCCATCATTACATGCAAGTTTAAAACTTGCTAGCTACCAAATGCGTGCTATTTTTTTTAAGTTGAATGCATGGAATAAACAAGATACGTAAATGGCACTTCAAGGACTAACGAAATCCAGTACCTTGACTGGTAAGATTTTCCTATCCATGCATATAGTTTCAAAACTCAGCAAAGACGTTTTAAAGTATTAGTTTTCACGTGTTTAGCCTTCAAATAAAATTAGGAAACACATTTGGTAACATCAAGTAATGGCGGTCGAGTGGTGAAAATTTCTTAAGGATCTTAAGGTCATAGGTTCTAAACTCTTTGACATCATTTTTTTTCAATTATTTAACACAGATCTACAACTGGATCTAGAGACATGCAATGTAAAACATAAAAGGTATGTTGCCAAGTGGGACAAACAACATCGGTTGTATATGGAGGTCATGGGTTCTAAACTCATTAATGATAATTTTTTTTAAAAATTTTTAATTAAAAGATTAGATCTAAATAACTATCACCATTAGTGCTCGAAAAAACACCATAAAGGCTGTCAATATATTGAGTCAACGAAAGATTTTATAATAAAATTTCTCATAACATAATACACGATGTGTATATCATATATACAATTATAATTGTGCGGTATAATCATGAAAAATGTGCAAAAAGAGCCTTGGCTCTGATACTAATTGAAGGAATTATGTGAAACCTTTTACAAAATTCTTCTAGGATCATACTCTTGTCAATTAAAAATTTCACGAAGAACACAATGAATACCTGGATATTCGTGACGCGAATACGTGTTCTTGATGTGAGGCCTTGCGAAAGCTTGATCTTCCTCCTCTTTGTATGCAGCCAAGATTTACTGATGGAGGCTAGGGTTTTTAAGGGAGGAGGAAATATTTTTTTTTTCCTCTGTAGAAAGACTTATAACCCTATCAAATAATGCGTACAATTCCTCTCTTTTTATGGAACAAAAAGAGTTGGGCTTTCACAAGTTCCGGGCTCAATTCCTCTACCCCAGTTAGTCCTAAACCTTAAAACCCAATTTGGAATTAAATGATTATTTAATTCTTAACCAAGTTAGCCCAAGATTTAATTCATGCCACATTTTTCTGTGCTAGTAGAAAATAGATAAAATTAATTCCGTGAGCTCTTAATAATTAATATTAAATATTTAATTCTTAATTAAATATTCAAACATAATAATTATTAATTCCTTTTATTTAATTCACAATTAAATAATGGAATATTTAATACTCAATTAACTATTACAGATCAATCCATCAATAAAATTCTTGACCATTTGCATGACTCCGTATGTTCAAACTTAAGCCGGTAATACAAGGACAATCTTTGTAGTAATCGAAGATACCGTCTAATAATGGTTCCCGAAGTCCGGATAAGCTGAAAGATTGCAAGGCAACTATCAACGAACTTGGGCACTATGGCAGATCTTCTATGACCCTTGATATCCCGAAACAACCCTAGGGGCATGGTCATGTGTCAAATCCCTAATTAATTATTCCATATTAAGTCCTAATATTGTCATGACTCATCACGACATGTCTCCCTAACACATCACGCAGAAAGCTTTGGCCAAAAACTTAATGAGTTAGGACTAGGTGGAACATCATCTTCTCAATACACTGAGTGGGTCAATCCCATCTTGTCCTGCATATCGGTTTCACGACACTTGCTCGCACCCAATAGCCCATTGGATATTCAAATAGTTTGGCACCAAAGTACGAGGAGTAATTCATAAGCCTCTATGGTAGTCTAAGGTCGAAGGGAATACTACAACCATGTACATCACAAGCAATCCTTTGACAATAGCGTAAGTACTATAGGATGCTTGTAAGAGAGTCATGCTCAATAAGTGTGTCTTCACACCCTACCTATGTGTCACATCGGTGTCCCAACAACTATTAGTCATGAGGATAATTAACCCATGTAACAAACAATAACCTCTACTCAAAGGAATTGACGTCCTAGTACCAATTCCATCATTTGGTTATGAATAGATTTTAACAACAATCAAAACAATGCCTCATTCACATGATCCCATACAGTTGTTCTAAGGAACCACATCATGATCAAAATAAGAAAAGATGGTGCGATATGATGTAGTGGCCAAATATTATTAACATAACTCGTATATAAACAATTCTAGAAATACAATAGATGACTGATTTTAGGACACTATTCCTAACAATCATTTCCAGAATTGCTAAAGCTAACACCCAAATATGTGGTGGCCAGAAGGACTATTCAGGATAAATGAAAAGCTAAGTCACAGCTTTTGATCAAGTGGCTACATTTATCATAGGAAGATGCTACTTGGGAGGATGAACCAAAATTCCTTAAAGCATTTCCAAATTCGAACCTTGAGAAGAAGGTTCCACTAGACCAGGGGAGTAATGTAATGCCCAATTCAATCAACAGTGCGAGCCCTATCCAGTGGAAGAAAGAGAAGCCCAATATTGCTCCAGCTGAAGTTAGCAGAACAAGTGCAATAACAATCCAAGTAACTAGAAGGAGTTCTCGCCTGAATAATATATACCACCTTATCTGGTGGATTACGTGGCATAATTTGTTGTAACAACAATAGTTAGTTAGAATGGGGGTAAAATGTGTGTGAGCATGAGGTTATAAATACATAGGGAAGAGAGTTTGTATGGGATAGGGAAGACCTGTCAACCTTGTTTTCTTTTTTTTTTTTCCTTTAATTCTCTACAAATTTCTATTTCAATAGTAAAAATATTTCAGCTTCTTTGGTGTCTAAATCTGAGTTCATAACATATTCATACGCTTTTTAAGATCTTTATGCATGTAAAGTAAGAATCTATTGTAGATGTCTTTTTTGGTGTTTCAATAATATATATAGCTCTTATATATAGGTTTTTTCCGCATCACTTTAATGGTCATGTTGGTGAATGATATATAGACGTAGTATCTACTTTTAAATTAAAGTTGGCATCATCACGTATATTGTGTTTGATATTAATCTATTTGACTAAATGTATTCTACTTTCAATTAAAATCGACATAATGTATATTATATATATCTTATATCATTCTAATACTTTATATCACATTAAAAATATTAATAATATTTTATTAAATTAATAAATTTATAAGTTGACGTGTCAAACTCTCATTATTTAATATCTGGCATCTCAAGCTTTGGTGTAATTTTTATAGCTATAGTGTGTGTCTCTATATATATATATAATAAATATAAATATAAATATAAATAAATAGATATAGATAGAAAGGTGGAGCATATATACACAAAGAACAACACGAAATCTATGGTAAATGACCACACTAAATGAAAATATGCCCATGTAAATTAAGCAAGCTGAAATATCAACAAATTGACATATAAAAAGGAGCCAAAAGTCAAAAGATAATATATTATTGAATGCCTGGATTGCTTTCAGTGCTCTTTGTCTTTCATATATAGAAATAACATCATAGGTAAATGACTGACAATTGACACAATAAAAATGAGATGGTTACATTGCTTCTTGTTAAGTTGTTATTGTGGTCCGATTCTTTCCTTTTCTTTCTTTTCAAGAGAGACGATCGGTAATGTTATACTTGCCTTTATTGAAAATTGATCTTTGGATTTCTCTCGAACCCAAGTATTTTTTTTTTATTTTTTTGGGGTACATGCACTTAAAATTGAATTTCTTTATATTTTTAGAATAAATTGAATCTATATGTATATAAAAATCAAATCTAAAGGAGCTCAAAGAAGGGTGCCACATTAGTAGTCATTTATTTGCCAAGTTATCATAAATTCTATTTTTAATATTATTACATTATTATAAATCAATATATTATAGTGTTTAATTATATTTATGCATCACTTCCTAACTTTATCATTGTAATGGAGTTACAAGATATTTAATTATATTTATGCACCACATATATATATATATATATGCATCTATAAATATTTAAAAGATTAAAAAACACATAGAACCTAAATGCACGGGCTGTGAAAGCACTAGTTCATTTAAAAACTTAACTTCTTATGTTTGGAAGCACTAATTTAAAATATGAAATTCATTTGAAAATTTAAGATTTGCAAATCTCTAATTTGTTCAAACTTTAAACGAATCCTTGCCATGTTGATGTGAAACCGACACCCATAGATCTAAGTACAAGCTCATTTATTACTTGATGTTCTTGGCTTTATTTTTTTTAGCTTCGAGTAAAATGAATTTTACCTTTATGTTTTAACAAAGTTACATAAAATTTCTTATAGTGTCAAAACATTACACATTATCCCTTAACATTAGTTTTTTCCTTCAAAGTTAAACGTGCATTTTGCAAGTTGACTGATCAACATCAAAAACACTGAAGTAGATTGGTGTAAATTCTCTTTTTGATAAAAATGATGCATAATCCCCCCCCTCTGGTTCAAAATAAAGTGCAAATAACACCCCTTGTGAAGTAAAAATCAAAAATATATTTCTTAAATTACGTAAATTTCTTTGTTTATGTGCATTTAAGTATTATTTGATATAATTGTATTGCTTAATGAGGAATAATTCAAACTACGAAATCTTCATAATATATAAGATATATATATATTTTTTTCACTCATCATCTAGGGAAGTATCACCTTATTTCAATGGTCCTAAAGAAAATTATTCTATTTTCTTCCCCTCCAGAAACCATTACAACCTCTTATGCCAGTTCCACGAATTATACAAATTGTTGGTAGTGAAAAACTAATTTATAACATTACACCGTTGAAAATTATTGTGCCAATGAGATCGCTAACCTAAGGAAAAAGATTGTTTTAATTTGCAAGACTTTGGTATAATGAAGTTTGTTTGTTTGTTTTTTTTTTTTTTTTTAAGGTTACGCAAATGAACAATATATCAAATCAGAAAAGGATTTACAAAAATTACAAAAGTCAGTTCATGCCATCACCAGAATGCAGCCTCATCGATTTTCCAAGCTCTTATAATAGCATTGTTAAGAAGACACTTCTTAGGCTTCTTAAACATATACGATTTGCTTCTAACTTCAAATCAATATTACAAAAAATCTATTCTTCCGTTGAAACCAAACTTTCACGTATTCCCTAAGTCCTCTCTTTCCAGATATGGAAGATAAAAACTCTAAGGAACAATCTGACAGTAACGCTTTGAAGTGAGTTGGACCTGCGGTGCTAATGAGCCAGTTAGAATATTCAGACCAGTTTGTAAGCTTGCTCGGCCCTTTGGATCTACTCCATCCCTTGTGCCAAATTTGCCTTGAAAAGGAACAACCAAAAAAAAAGACGCTCACTATCCTCAATACAACTATTATAAAGAACGCAAAGTGGATCAATTTGATAACCCCAGGAGAGAATCCTTATTTTGGTCTGCAGGCGATTAAGCCAGAATAGCCAACAAGTTGCATGTTTTGGGATGAAATTCTTAAACATTTAGTTTCGAGTAAAATGCATTTTATCCTTGTGGTTTGTAAAAGTTGTATTAAATCCTATCTGATTTCGAAACTTATTAATATCTCTATGGTTTAGAAACGTTGAAAATTAATCCTGTAATTTTAAAATTGGTACAGTTCCCGGATTTAATTTTAAAATTGACGGATATCCCCCTCATTATATATTATTGTAGGGGTCAATGTACGACGTTTTTTAAAGTGCAAGAAATATTGTGAGTTCTAAAATTACAAAAAAATTTATATGACTTTCACAAAATATTGGAAAAAAATGCTTTTTACTCTTTGATTTTAGTCCATCAAATCATGGAAAACTGACCTTAAAAATTGACAATAAGTCCATGGGACGTGTGCGCCCCAGCCAAAGTCTTTTCCAGGATAAGGGCCCTTTGTTAAGCTCCCTCAATACGTGCTCTCTGTACACCCTTTTTCTCATCCCATGTGAGATGCGTTATATTCAGGAAGAATAAACTTAATGTGTAAAAACAAACATGAAAGTCTTGATACAAATTATGGTTAGATGAAGTGCTAACTGAGAACTTGTTATGCACTTAAGTTCAGAAGTTGTCTTACTTCTAGATTAATTTGAAAGATGCACTGGGATGACCCAGCTGCGGGATTTGTACTCTTGAAGCTGACGGATTCATTATCAACGAAAGAGAAGGGAAAGAAAGAAAAAGAAACAAAATTTTGGCCCCTTTTTGACAGCTTATATCCAGCAAAAGTTCTTCGAAATTGTACACTCATTTATTTCAATGAGAATGCAATTAGAAGTCAAATCCTACCAAACTCCGCCTTCTTTCTTGGGGAATAGATGTGGATCCTTCGTGTCTTTTTTGCAAGAGCACTGAATGCCGTGAGCATCTCTCCTTGGAATATGGCATGGTTCGTCGAATTTGAGAGAAAGGAATGAAAATGGTGAAGGGCCCTTTTTGGTTAAAATCCTGGGAAGATGTTTGCACTTGGATGGATTGCAAATTGAATGTTAATTCTCTTCAAACTCATTCTGTCAAAATTCTTTTTGAAGCAGTTGTGTATCACATATGAAGGGAAAGAGATCATAGATTGATGAGTTAGGATGCCATATGCGGGAAGTAACTCTTTGTTAACATTTCATTTTATCTAAAATACTTAATTACCTCAGGTAGGAAATACCCTAACACTAGGCTGAATGGATTCATCGTAAATCATGGGACATTGACACTGAATCCCTGTTTTGATCTTTTGTCTTGGCTGTAAATTTGTTCTCTCATTAATAGAAACCACTTGCTTAGTTAGTCCAAAAAAAAAAGAAAATGTTTTATATGGACTCTAGCAAATACAACATCATGGCTCATCTCAACCCCATAACCACACAAATCTGTCAACTTCACAGAATTCAATTAAATATACGACGGGTCTATGAATTCTAGTATAAATAACATAACAAAAACAGTTGATAATACTCGCCGCGTATTCAGGGGTCGACTATTTTAAAACCATTGTCTATATATAATTATAGAAAAAAATCACATCATATTTTATCAACGGTTTGAACCTCGGGTCTTCCTCGTTGTAGGACTATAAAATTACACTATCCATTAATCAAACTAAAAATACATTCATTAATTATTTTGCATAATAATATATCTATATACTAGTGTGATACCCATGCAATGCACGGGGAGTGATATATGTGATTGGATATATTAAAATTATAGAGTTTTTATATCTTACTAAATAGGTATTGAAAAATTATATATTATCGAATTAATAAAACAATGATTATATATATAAAGAAAGGATATAATATTAATTAAATTAAAATGTTTAATGTAGGAATGGAATTGAATAAATGATGAAAAACAAAAAATGACCTAAGAATGAGCATATTTAATTAATAAGTAATTAAGGAAAGCTTCTCATATAGAACGCCACTTGACAGCATGAAATTACAACTTATTTTGCTTTATTATATAGTATAGATTACCTAACCGCCTGCCTATATAATAAAACCACCTCCTGTTCATGGTCTTTTTGTAGCAAAACTACAGCATATTCCAGGTTTTTTGGTAGTGTAAATTAAACCACCCGAAAATGACACATTAAATGAAAGGAAGAAAGACATTTAGATCAATCAGGTTTATACTTAATCTAAAATAGGTCCTCTAATTTTTTGTAATCTCTTGGGAGTTCCTTTAAATTAACACCATTAATAAAAATTTGACAGTCGATATATTAACTTTGTAAAAAAAAAAATTGAAAGTACCCTTGCATTGATAGTCACATTTGCAAGGCATATAACATTTATATCTGAGACTTTACTAGACACATTTTTATTTATTTATTTCTATTTCTTTCGCAACATTAATTTCATATCATTTTTTTCTCACTACATGCTTGTATCCAATTTCATCCAAATTTATTAATAGTAATATACATCAAATCTAAAAATATAACCATTTGGCATTAAATAATAAATTACTGAACTTATATTGCTTCTTTGAATTCATAATACTTTTCATTTTACATTTAATTGGATAAAAGCAAGCAATAAAAAGAATTGGTGTAAAAATGTTGGCAAAAGAAATTGGAATAAATAAGAAAAAAATTTGCAGCAAAATCTCATATATAAAGTTATATGTCATTGCAAATTTGACTATCAATGTGTGAGTATTTTTTAATCTTTTAACAAAGTTAATACGTTGACCAATAAATTTTACTAACAGTGTTAATTGAAAAGACCTCTCAAACGATTTTATAAAATTAAAGGACATTTTGGAAATTAAGCATGTATTGAACGGACTTATATGTCTTTTTCCCTTAAATGAAATTTGTGCTCACATAAAGCCAGGCGAATCTTGAATGAGCCGTAATAAGTCAAAAGATAATCCCGATGGTTCAGGAAATATTATTAAATGCAAGATAGCTTTGTTCTTCATGTTAATTCCAATAGAAAACCCAGCATGACTT
Organism: Cordia subcordata; assembly: GCA_028554755.1. Lineage (NCBI taxonomy): Eukaryota > Viridiplantae > Streptophyta > Magnoliopsida > Boraginales > Cordiaceae > Cordia > Cordia subcordata. The sequence continues at coordinate 1,316,251 of JAPTOF010000003.1, read as the reverse complement.
GTGGAAAGCATTAAGGGCCCGTCTAACATTGCTCTTGAAATTTGTTATTGTTGTTGCAGTTACGGTTAAGAAAAGTAATTTTAATGTTTCGTAAAAATATATAAAATTGCTGTAGAATAAAAAATAATTGATAATCTATTTGGTTAAAATTGTTATTTAAAGTACTATTTATGATCTCATTATTTATATTTTTAATTTTCAAAATTTTCAAATTTGAAAATTTTTTATTTTGTTTAAGTAATATGTTTAATCTTTAATCATAATGAATATGTTCTGATTGTCATAATTAATAAAGTGTATATATATGTAAACCTACAATTTGTAAAACGTAGTTTAAGAAAAACAGCAAATTTGATGCTCTTTCAAAATTCCTTTTTGGGTATCTTAAAATTCAGTTTTGTTTATAAACAATCTTTTCATATACTTGCTTTTTTTGCAAAATTTACTTTTTTTTTTCTTCTGTTGAACCTCAATGCCAAACAGGCTCTAAGTAGGTGCCAATTTATACTTTTGAAACTACACTCAACTGGTAACGGATAGGAAAAAAAATATAGCCAAAAGTAAACGGCTGAAAATTAACACTCGTGATTAAGCAGATTCCAAAGTCCGAAACGGCTGACAATTAACACTCATAATTAAGCAGATTCTAAAGTCCGTATATTTAAGGGTGCAAAATTGAGTTGTTCAATAAGATATGGCCTGAATTTTTTTGGGCAATATTTTTGCATCGAAAGGTTAGAGATATCACATCAATGTTTTGTCACTAGCTAGAACCTTTTGCTTCCACATAAACGCTGTTGAGAATTACAGATCAATTTCTGGTATATATCTATTGCTGGCAGCTTTTAGAACGACCTTTTTTTGTGACCTCGAGTTCACAGACCAAAACATGAGCCTAGGGGTATGCAACTGTGTTGTTGCAGTTATATTAGCAGTTCTCTATTCTATTCGTTCTTGTGTCTCCGAAAATGGTACGTGCATCTTATACAAACCATTTGTATACTAAATTAAGGGTGCGCTTGAAAACTCACATTTTAATCAAAATTGTAGTAGACATGCTTGCTTGGTGTTTTTTTTTATTTTTATATTTTAAGATCTCTTACCCCATGAGATCGAACCCAAGACCTTAAGTTTAGGAAAGATAACCGCAACCACTTAAACTATCCCTTGATCCTGACTTGCATGCATGGTTAACAAGTTATAGATTACATGCTTCTTTGTTTTTCTAATGGTTGATGCATATTAATATATGCAACATTTCTTAGTCAATTTTTGCTAAAAACTATTCATAACTAATGGTTGCTGCAACATTGCCAATCTTTACAGCTCCATTCACTTCATTTGCAAAAGATGCTACATTGGCTCAGCCTGTGGAATACTATGATTACATTATAGTTGGTGGGGGCACCTCAGGCTGTGCATTGGCTGCAACTCTTTCCGAAGGTGCAAGAGTGTTGCTGCTGGAAAGGGGTGGTTTGCCGTACGGAGACCCCTTCATCTCCAACATCAATGGCTTTGCTGCAACACTGGCAGATATATCTCCAACTTCTGCTTCACAACCATTTATCTCCACCGATGGCGTTTTCAACCACCGAGCTCGTGTTTTAGGCGGTGGAACAGCCCTAAATGCAGGTATTTTTTTGCTTTGAGTTAGGATGTCTTCAATTAACATTAAACTTAAAACCACAGGCGGAGCCACATTATGGTGAAGTGGTGTGCACCACCTGGCTGGATTATAAAGGATATATACTGTATATATATGTATATATATATATGTATATATATATTATTCTCTAAATGATGATAATCAAATTACATGAGGTGCATGAGGGGTGCGCCTCCTTGTGACGAGGGTGTTATTATTACCTTTTGACCAAAGAAATAAAAAATAAATTAGGATAAAAAAATATATGTAATTAGTTATATTGTGAAAAAAGAGAAATAAAAAGAAAAAATAAAGAGAGAAAGGAGAAGAAAATAGAAGAATAGGATGATATATGATTGATTGTTCAAGTTATATAAAGAAAGATGTATTCAATAAGATCGTGAATTCTGATAAAAAAATAATAATAATAACATAGTCAACATACCAACAATTTCAAACTATTGAGTCATGTAGGAGGATTATTATAAAATATACTTTTATTTACATTGACTATACTCATGTTTTTTATATGTCCTAAGACGTTATTATTATATTAAATATTATATATTTTACAATTATTTTTTATTATATGAACAATTACCCATAAATGTGCCTATATAGAGTATCAATCGTGATTGCTTGAGACTAATTTCTATTGGCTTTAAATGCAGGTTTTTATTCAAGGGCTAATAGTGATTATGTGAAAAGAATGGGGTGGGATCAAAGACTGGTTCATGAATCCTATGAGTGGGTGGAGAGGAAAGTGGCATTTCGGCCACCAATGCTGGCTTGGCAATCTGCAGTCAGGGATGGCTTACTTGAGGCTGGTATATTGCCAAATAATGGGTTTACATATGATCACGTGAGTGGAACCAAGTTTGGTGGTACCATTTTTGACGCAAATGGTCACAGACACACAGCTGCTGATTTGTTGGAGTATGCTGATCCTACAAAGACTACTGTTTATCTCTATGCAACAGTACAAGAGATTTTGTTCCAGCAAATAGAAGGTGAGATTGTTCAATTCTCTGGTGACTCATTTTGACCATATGTATTTTGCCATTCACTTATGTAACGCCACGTTCAATATATGACGACTTAGGTCTAATTATTGGCATGTCACACACACTAGGTCTAATAAATTAATTCAAAATACTTAAGCACTACAAGTCATTATAAATGGAACACAAATAAATCCAGTACCCTGGGGACTTGTCACATGTTGATATTAATCAACTAGTTCAAAATGTTTAAATATTAAAAGCCATCTAAGTCGCCTGTCGAGCCTACCATCAATCTAACTAACTAGTCCAAAATGCTTAATAATACAAGCCATTATAAATGAAATATGAATCTACAGAATAGAACCACAATTTAGGAGTACTCTAGGCAACGTAGAATTCATCTAGTGCCTGCAAACATACAACCTGTACTACCTAGACCCTGCTACTTGCCTGCTAATACCTTGAGTCTAATCAACTAATCCAAAATTCTTCCACTTGTGATGATAATAGTAGTGAATCTAAGTCATTATAAACTAAACAATAATCTCACATAGAATCAATGTTAGACAGTGTTACACAATATGTGTTCTATTTATAATAGTTTTAGTTCACTATTACTATCATCACGAATTAAATATTTTGCAATAGTTCAATTCAAAGATGCTAAAAGTAATTCTCATGAGTAGATACACGAAGCTCTTATTATATTCATATCATTTTATTGTCTAATTGCTGATATGACAAATATTTAATGCAGGAATACCAAAACCAAGAGCTAATGGTGTTAAGTATAGAGACTCGAGAGGTGTTGTGCACACGGCACATTTGAATGGAGACAACCCACTGAATGAAATCATTTTATCGGCTGGCACTCTTGGAAGCCCTCAACTATTGATGTTGGGTGGGATTGGGCCATCCGATCATTTAACGGCCCATGGGATCAAGGTGTTATTGGATCAGCCCATGGTGGGTCAAGGATTGTCTGATAATCCAATGAATCTTATAATTGTGCCTTCACCTCAGCCCGTTGAAACCTCTCTTGTTCAAGCAGTGGGCATTACTGACTTCGGTAGTTTTGTCGAAGCCGCAAGTGCGGCTTTTGGGTTGGATTGGGTCCTTAAGATTGCTAATGATATTCGAAATAAGGTTTGTCATTCTTGTCATATTTCTACCCTTTTATAATGTTAAGAGTTCCTTTGATTTTGTTTATTTAAACGTGCTTATAAGTAATTGATACTTATAAGTAGAAAAGTGTTTCAATAATATGTATTTATAAACTATTAACTTGTCTTGTAAATAGGTATCTATAAGTAAATTATTGAAAATGATTTTTCATTAATTAATGGTATAAAACATTCTTAGCGTCTAAATGACAAGAAAGTCTTTTTATTTGGTCAAATTAGATAGTATATAAGCGGTTAAAAGGAAAAACAGAGTGCTATTCTTTTTCACGTGTTTATAAGACACTTTCAGGCGGGTTGGATTGGCCTTATTTTTCATGATGTAGTTTTTTTTTTCAATAAATATTTGAATTAGATTTTGGATAAAGTTAAAATTCTGAAAAAAAAAAATTTAACTTCAACTTTTTCAGAAGTCAAAAATTTTAACTTGTTGAAAAAGAACTCTTTTTTAAAAGTTTTACAATATATATATATATAACCAATTCAAAAAAGCTCTTACTTGAGCACAAAATTACCAAATATATAATTTTTACTTTTCTACTTATAAACGAAACCAAACGAAAAGAATAATTACAGATGAAGCAAAAACACTTCATTTGGTCTATTTAGTCAACCGCGGAAACAATCAAATCATTTCACTATATATAACAATATTTATCGTCGAATCATCATAATTGATTTCTCTTATAATATTATTACAATCCAAATGGGGTTTGATATTAAAAACTAAAAAGAAAAAGCATTGAACTGAAAAAATAAATCAATACTTGTATATATGTTTTGCAGATAGGTCAACACCTCAACGTCTCTACCCCCTTTAGCAACATAGAAGCAGCCACGGCGGGATTTCAAATACATCATGACTCCATTATCAAAGGTGGTGTGATCCTAGAGAAGATAATTGGACCATTCTCAAATGGAAATCTGGAGCTAAAAAGTAGAGACCCAAGTGACAATCCTCGAGTAACTTTTAACTATTTTAAAGACTCTCGAGACCTCGAGAGATGTGTCAAAGGCTTGGAGGTCGTTTTAAAGGTCATACAATCGAGGGCTTTTTCCAAATTCGTTTACCCTTTCATACCAGTCCAATCTTACATCAAGCTGGTGCTTGCATTGCCATTGAACTTGAGGCCTAGACATCTCTCAGCTATTGATTCACTGGAACAGTTTTGTATAGACACAGTGATGACGATATGGCATTACCATGGAGGAGCCCAAGTTGATAGGGTGGTTGATCGTGAGTATAGAGTGCTTGGCGTGGATGCTTTGCGTGTGATTGATAGCTCCACATTTTATGACTCTCCGGGAACCAATCCTCAGGCTACTGTTATGATGCTTGGCAGGTAAGAATATAATTTCTCCTCAGGTTCTATTTTAAAATTAATTAGTATTTATCGAGATAAAAGTCTTTGAAGTTGTTTCATAATATTTTTCATAACTTATTCCTGCAAAGGATACCATATTAACTTAAAATAAACAAATAACATCTTAAAATCTCATATATTCTATTAAAATTGTTAGTCTATGTGCTTCTATAATAAATTAATGACTCTTTATAATTTATGATAATGTATTCACTACCCTCTTGGGTCTTATATATACATGAAGTAAGAGCCTTCAAAACTACGATTGGTATGATTAATAGTTGGGCTTAATTTTATTGAACAAGAAAGGGCGGAGTGGTCTTCTAGAGATATTCCAACAGTAAGAATTGGGACTGGATGTAATTCAAGAACTTGGTTCAATCCCTGTTCCCTGTTCTGGGTTTAATGTCCTGACTTACTTGGTGGTTTGATTGTGAAACTGGTCCTTCCTCCTGGAGTTTGCCAATTGGTGGTCGGACTCTCCGATGTTTGATGGTGAAGTTCCACTAATTAAATTTCTCTCATATAATTAAAAAAAAAAAAAAGGAAGGAGCTGATTGCGCGTCAACTACCACACTACTGTTATACGAGTTTTTCGTTATTACAATACCTAAAGGTTAATATACTACTTCTACAAACAACTTTGCTATTTATGCCATGTAAAATCATGGACATAGAATTAGGGCTTAGTAATTAGCTGCCTTGACATTTAGAAGTTGCTAACTTCAACCATGTAATGCAGGTATATGGGACAGAGAATACTTCAAGGGAGAGCTCCACATTAAGGAGAATATATGACTGTTTCTCTATTTTGACCAGCAAGAAATTTTGTTTACTGATTTCGTGCATTTGTCAAAACATTATATATAATATGCCACTATATTAGTTCTTGGCTTTTCATGTTTGTCGAGGCTATCTACAATTATTCTTGGACTTGAAATATTGTCTATATATATATATATGGCTCTTCTTGCTCTATACCCAATACCTACTATTGTAAATTCAAAACTTCTGGGGGAATAACACAAAATTTTGAATGAGATAAAGAATTTACAAGTAATAATCTGATTAAAGCAGAAAGATGGGGTTGACTTAAAAATAAACAGGATTTCATCTAGATCTTGCATAAAATGAGATTCGACCAACAATTAGAAATTTGATAGTTGAAAAAAATTTACAAATTAACAATTGTCCTTTCTAATGAGAAAAACTTACAAGCAGTTATTATTTTGAATGAGAATCATTGAGATACTGTTACATGCCATTGTCTCATTGCTACTATTGTTATATCTAAAGGATTTCGAACTTGTAACCTTTTCTAATGCATTTTGTTGATATAACTATCGACCTGGAGGCCTAAATCTATTGAATGTCCTTTGGAATTTCCCAGAACCCAAAGGGCAACATCTAAAATTGAAGTAAGAGCCTAATAGAAAAAGCATATGTTAAGGATATGCCATTTTTTGCCAGCCATTGATGAGTAGACACTTCCAAAAGTTACAAGCATCTTCTTCTGTAATCTTTTACTGCATTTCACCTACAGCTGTTTGTGATGCGAAATTATCTGTGCTCTGAGCATCAAAAGTTTTTCCTATACAAAAATATGCATAGCATCAACTATAAAAAGTCCTGGGATATGCCAATTCTCCATAGGTTTATTCCATTCTTGACTCAAGAATAACCACTTCACACACCCTATAAATTGAGCAAAGCGTTCAGCTAACTGATGCAGAGGCACTTGGGCAGAACTACATAGAAGCAAGTCTCAGTAAGCGAAATAGTTGTAGGGCTTCTCTCTATTGGCATGTGGTGGTGAATGGGTAAACCAATACTGGTATCACTCTCACTCATTTTCTTCCTTCAAAGGAGGCGAAAGCCGGTTACACAGGATTTAGGGCTTGTTTGGATTTTTTTTTTTTTCTGTAAAAAATTAGTTTTCTCCTAAAAAAGTCATATTTTTTTTGCACTTGAATTCAACTTCGGAAAAAGTTCATTTCATCTTTCTTTTAGAACCCAAAATTTTAACTTTTTAAAAAAAATTTGCAAAACCTTTAACTAAAAAAAAAAAACACTTTAAAAAAAAGCCAATTCAAACAAGCCTTGCTTAATTTAAGTGAGAAGACTTCTCTAATATTTTTGTCCAAGAGAGTCTTGAGAGAATCTAGTGACTGGTTTCACTAACATGCCAAGGGAGAGTTGCCCTGTGACTACTTCAGCTTAGTACATGGAATTGATCCATTGTCTGCTTGATCACTTGGCAAGAGCACAGGTATGCGAGTCCTTTACATTTAACATTATGCAAGTGATTCGATTGTCTAAAATTGTCTAAATCATAATTCTCACAACTATTGCAACGCTAGTGAACAAAGACGGTAACGATAACAGTCCTAAAATAGCAAAATTCCTTATTGTGTTTAGTTACTTTACAAGAAAGGCATTCAAATCCTAGCACTTGGATGCATAGTGAAGCTAAGTGGAAAAGAGAATTTACATTGCATTTGTGAAGCCTGGAAAAGAAGCCCCCTCGACCATTATGCAGCACACGGGGCAAGTGGAAAAAAAAAAAAAAATGCAACTTTAGTCGTTCCATGGATAGGGGTGTTCATTGAAGAATCTTGCCCCAATCAACAAACACTTTTATTTTTTGAAAATTTTTTTGGAGAAGGGATCTTGTTTCATTCTTCATCCCAATTCACTAATTGGGAATGCAATTTGGGGAAATGGAGAATTGCAAAAATTATGGAGAATTCTCCAATCCCTGAATTTTTTTTAAGTAAAGGGTCAAATTAATTTTACTATGAACATGCCAACTTTTTACATTCTTAAGTCTTAATTACAAGCTAATTCTGCTATTAAGTTCTAACATGCTATACTGAATACATATTATATATATATAAATTAAAAAAATTTGGGTTTCACGTTTTTCCTGAAAAATATATTTATTCCGATCCTCAACCTGTTTCCTAAAAATTTTTCTCCATCCCCAATATTTTTTTTCCTAATTTCCTGAAAATAATTTCTCTATACCCGATTTTTCAAGTTAGAGATCGAGTTTCCTCGATAAGTGCACAACCCTAGGCATGGAAAGTGCAAACTTACCAGGGGATCACTTTTTCCCTCGTGCGTTGGCCCAGTTACAATTGTAAAGCTTGATCTTTTCGCCTTCTCTAATTATTGTCTTTTAATTTACTCTTTATTTTAACAATAAAGGATCTCTCATGAGCTTTTTTATTATTTGTTGCTCATTATAAGTCATACCCATGCTATACACAATTTTTAATATGTTTTGGACTATCGATTTTAAATTTTGCTATACTAAATTTATAAGTAATTTTAGAATGTTATGTTACAAAATAATTTTGATAAATTAAAAAAAATTAATATTGACAATATTTTTAAACTAATTATTATTAATAAATAATAAATTACTAAAAGATAACAACTTACATTAGAATTCAGAATTGCATCAATCTCTAAACTAATGAATTATAGTTTCTTGCAATTCTAACTTAAATTTGATAACACCTCATGCCGCTTTAAAAATCTTTAAAATTGCATGTAAAAGTAGGAGTCTATTGAAAATTTATTTTGGCATGTCAATAACACATACACACAAACACGTGTGTGTATATATCACTAATATATTGGTTCTTTCCATATCACTTTAATAGTCATATTAATAAATATATCATGCACAGAGTTAGATTAAAATTAGCGTCATCATTGTACAGTGATATTAATCCATTTAATTTGACTAAAATGTGTTCTATTTTTTAATTAAAATCGGCGTGACGTATATTATGTCCTATGTCGTTCTTATATATAGATAGATAGATACATAGATAGATAGATAGATAGATGGAGAATATATGAACGAAGAACAACGCGAAATCTATGGTAAATGACCACATTAAATGAAATTATGCCCACGTAAATTAAACAAGCTGAAAAACGAACAAATTGACATATAAAAAGGAAACAAAAGTCAAAAGATAAGATATAGTTATTGAGATGGAAAATTTGGACAAAATTTTTTAATAAATTAATTTATATTTGAGATGAAAATTTGATTAGAGACATTATTTTCAGTCTCAAATTTTGAGATGAGTATGCTTGGGACGGAAGATTTTCGTCTCAAATTCTGTCTCAAATCAATTTTGAAACGAAGTTTCAAAATCTGAAACGAAAGTTTTTTGTAGTGAGATAACTTTCAGTCTTTGTCTTTCATTCATATATAGAAACATACACCATTGGCAAAGGGCTGCCAATTGACACATAATAACAACGAGATGGTTACGTTGCTTCCTGTTAAGTTGTTATTGTGGTCCTTTCCTTTTCTTTCTTTTCAAGAGGGACGATCGATAATGTTACACTTGCATTTATTGAAAATTGATCTTCGGATTTCTTCCTGAACTCAAGTATCATTTTGTTTCTAGGTACATACGTTTGAGATTAAATTTCTTTATATTTCTAGAATAAGCTGAGTATGAATAAATTAAACCACCCAAAATTGACACATTAAATGAAATTATGCCCACAAAAACATTGTGTTTGGGGTAAGCTTACTATAAAATGCTTATTTTATTTGATGTTTATATAAAAAAAAATATTATTTATTTTGAATTTTTATAAGATATCCTATTTATAGTTATAAAAATCAATCAAGGATAAATTGCTTAAATCTTATAAGATAAAAAGCATAACTTATTTTGAATTTTTATAAGATACTTGTTGTAAGATAGCTTATGTTTTGTCACTAGGTAGAACCTTTTGCTTTCACACGTAAGGTGCAGTGGATTAGTTCATTTTTTTCTTTATATATATCTTGCTGGCAGCTTTGAGAACTATCCTTTTCCTGTGACCTCAAGTTCATGGATCGAAACATGAGGCTAGGGATAAGCGATTGTGTTATTGCCCTTCTCTTAGCAGTTCTCTGTTCTATTCATTCTTGTTTCTCCAAAAACGGTACGTGTATCTTCTTCCAACCATTTGCATGTGTAATAAAGGGCACGTTTGAAAAGTTACTTCTTAATCGAAATTGCAGTACGCATTCATGCATGGTTAATAAGTTAGAGATACGATACTTGTATGTTTTCCTAATGGTTGATGCATAATATTTCTGAAGTCAATTGTTGCTAAATTAAATCTATTCATGATTAATGTTTGCTGCAACATTGCCAATCTTTACAGCTCCATACACTTCATTTGCAAAAGATGCTACAATGGCTCAGCCTGTGGAACACTATGACTACATTATAGTTGGTGGGGGCACCTCAAGCTGTGCATTGGCTGCAACTCTTTCTGAATGTGCAAGAGTCCTGCTGCTGGAAAGGGGTGGCTTGCCGTATGGAGACCCCCACATCTCCAACCTCGATGGTTTTGGTGCAACACTTGCAGATATATCTCCAACTTCTGCTTGACAACCATTTATCTCCTCCAACGGTGTCTTCAACCACCGCGCTCGTGTCTTAGGGGGTGGAACGGCCCTAAATGCAGGTTTTCTTTTTATACTTTTAGGGTATTTACAGATCACATTGAACTTGAAATTAATCTGTATTGGCCCTAAATGCAGGTTTTTATTCGAGGCTAGCAGTGATTATGTGAACAAAGCGGGGTGGTTAATGAATCCTATGAGTGGGTAGAAAGGAAACTGGTATTTGGCCACCGATGCTGGCTTGGCAATCTACAGTCAGGGATGGCTTACTTGAGGCTGGTATATTTCCAAATAATGGGTTTACATATGATCACTTGGATGGAACCAAGTTTGGTGGTACCATTTTTTATGCGAATGTTCACAGACACACAGATGCTGATTTGCTAGAGAATGCTGATCCTACAAAGATTATTGTCTATCTGTATGCAATAGTACAAGAGATTTTGTTCCAGCAAATAGAAGGTGAGTTTGTTCAATTCTTAGGCGACTCATTTTTGACCATGTATACGTTGTCATTCACTTGCGCAACACCACATTCCATATATGACAATGTAGGTTTAATTACTGACATGTTATCACATTAAGTTTAATTAACTAATCTAGAATATTTAAGCATCATAAGCCATTATAAAGTGAAAACAAATCTACAAAACATGACCACAGCCAGGGACCCCAAGAGAAATTTGTTATCACTAAAATGTAATCAATTAGCCAAAATACTTAAGCATTAGAAGCCAACAAATCAATCTAGTACCCCAGGTGGGCTTGTCACACATTAATATTAATCAATTGATTTAAAATACTTAAGCACTACAAGCCATTTAAGACAATTGTCGGGCCTACCACCATATTGAGTCTAATTAATTAACCCAAAATACTTAAACAATACAAGTTATTATAAATGAAACATGAATCTACAGAATAGAACTACAATCCAAGAATACCCCAGCCAACGTAGAATCCATTTGGAGTCTACTCTAATATCACTTGTACGACATAGGCCTAGCTACTTGTTTGTCACTATGTTGAGCCTCTAATCAACTTACCCAAAATTCTTACACTTGTGATAACAACAGTAATGAATCCAAGCCATTATAAACTAAACAAGGATTGAAAATAGAACCAATGTTAGACAATGTTACAACATGTGTTCCATTTATAATAGTTTGAATTCACTATTACTATCATCATGAATTTAAATATTTTGCAATATTCCAATTAAATATGCTGGAAGTAATTCTCATAAGTAAATACATAAAACTCTAATCATATTCATATCATTTTATTTTCTGATTGCTGATATGACAAATATTTAATGCAGGAGTACCAAAACTAAGAGCTAATGGAGTCAAGTATAGAGACTCGAGAGGTGTTGTGCACACAGCATATTTGAACGGAGACAACCCTTCAATGAAATCATTTTATCAGCTGGCACACTTGGAAGCCATCAACTCCTGATGTTGAGTGGAATTGGGCCATCCGAGCATTTAACGGCTCATGGGATCAAGGTGTTATTGGATCAGCCCATGGTGGGTCAAGGATTGTCTGATAATCCAATGAATCTTATCATTGTGCCCTCACGTCGGCCCGTTGAAACCTCTCTTGTTCAAGCAGTGGGCATTACTAACTTCCGTAGTTTTGTTGAAGCAGCAAGTGGACCTTTGGGTTCGATTGGTTCCTTACTATTGCTAAAGATCTTCGAAATAAGGTTTGTCATTCTTGGCATATTTCTACCCATTTACAACGTTAAGAGCTTTTTTGATTTTGTTTATTTATACATACTTATAAGCAATTAATATCTATAAGTAAGTAAAGGTATTTAAATAATATATGTTTATAAACTATTAACTTGTTTGATAAGTAAATATTTGAAGTAGCAGTATTGGTTAAATTATTTAAAAATGACCTTTCATTAATTAATGGTGTAACACACCCTAAACATCTAAATAATAGGAAAGTCTTCTTATTTGGTTGAATTAAATTGTATATAAGCGGTTAAAAGGAAGTAGAGAGTGCTTAAACGAAACCAATTCAAATGAGTTCTTGAGCAAACTTTACTGAATATATAATTTTTACTTTTCTACCTATAAACAAAACCAAACAAAAAGATTAATTAGAGATAAAGTGAAATTATTTCATTGTAATTATATCGATCATGTCAATATATATATATTGCATCGAAATGGGGTTTGATTTTAAAAACTGGAAAGGAAAAAAGCATTGAACGGAAAAAATAAATGAATACTCGTATATTTTGCGGATAGGTCAAGACTTCAATGTCTTTTAGCAACACAGAAGCAGCCACGACAGGATTTCAAATACATCATGACTCCATTTTCAGAGGTGGTGTGATCCTAGAGAAGATAATTGGACCACTCTCAAATGGAAACCTGAAGCTAAAAAGCAGAGATTCAAATGATAATCCTCGAGTAACTTTTAATTATTTCAAAAACTCTCAAGACCTCAAGAGATGTGTCGAAGGCTTGAAGGTGATTTTAAAGGTCATACAATTAAGGTTTTCTCCAAATTCATTTATCCTTTCATAACATTGCAATCTTATATCAACCTGGTGCTTGCATTTCCATTGAACCTGAGGCCCAGACATTCGTCAGCCATTGATTCGCTGGAATAGTTTTGTATAGACACAATGATAACAATATGGCATTACCATGGAGAAGCCCAAGTTGATAGGGTGGTTGATCGTGAGTATAGAGTTCTTGGTGTGGATGGTTTGCGTGTGATTGATAGCTCCACTTTTTATGACTCTCCGGAACCAATCCTCAGGCTACTATTATGATGCTTGGCAAGTAAGAATATAATTCGCCTTGTATTTTATTTTAAAATTAACAAGTATTGATCGTGATCAAAGTCTTTGAAGTTGTTTCATAATATTTTTAATAACTTATTCCTACAAAGAATACAATACTAATGTAAAATAAACAAGTAACACTCTAAAATCTCATATATTCTATTAAAATTGTTAGTCTACGTACTTCTATAATAAATTAATTACTTTTTATAATTTATAATAATGTAATTCACACTATGCTTTGGGTCCTACAAATGATTTAAGAGTCACTAAAACTATTTTTGGTATAATTAGTAGTTGAGCTCGATTTTACTGAGTCCTCCAAAGATGTTCCAATGGTAAGAATTAGGATTGGATGCAATTCAGGTTCCTGGTTCGATCCTTGTCTCTTACACCGGGTTTAGTGTCTTGACTTACTTGGTCATTGGGTTGTGAAGCTGTCCTTCCTCCTAAGATTTGTCTATTGGTGGTCAGACTCCCCTCGATGTCTGGTGGTGAGATTCCACCAATTAAGTTTCCCTTATATACTAAGAAAATTAAAAAAAAAAAAAAAGGGGGCCAATTGCATGTCAACTACCCGACAATTGTTATACGAGTTTTTTGTTATTACAATACCTAAAGTTTAATATGCTAATTCTACAACAAAGACAAGTCCTTTGCTATTTATGCCAAGTAAAATGATGGGTATAGAATTAGGGCGTAGTAATTAGCTGCCTTGATATTTAAAAGTTGCTAACTTCAACATTGTAATGCAGGTATATGGGACAGAGAACCCTTCCAAGGAGAGCTCCACGTTAGGGAGAATATATGACCGTTTCTCTATTTTGACCAGCAAGAAATCGTGTTTACTGATTTCTTGCTTTTGTCAAAACATTATATTTAAAATGTTTCTATATCAGTTGTTGGCTTTTAATGTTTGATGAGGCTATATATCCATCATTATTCTTGGACTGCAAATTAAACCTTTTTTCAGCTCTACTTGCTTTATATGCAATACTTACTATTGAAAGTTCAAAACTTTCGAGGCAATAACACAAAATTTTGAAAAGATAAAGAATTTACAAGTAATAATCTGATTAAAGAAGAAAGATGGGTTGACTTATAAATAAAGAGGATTTCGTCTAGATCTTGCACAAGATGAGATTCGACCAAATATTAGAAATTTGATAGTTGAAAAAAATATACAAGTACAAACAATTGTCCTTCTTAATAAGAAAAACTTACAGGCGGTTATCATTTTAAATAAAAATCATCAAGACACTGTCATATGTTATTGTCTCATTGATTTGTCATTTTGTGGTGCTACTATTACCATAGCTAATTGATTTCGAACTGGTTACCTTTTCTAATACATTTAATTGATATAACTGTCAACCTGGGGGTCCAAATCTATTGAATGTCCTTTTGGATTCCCAGAACCCAAAGGGCAACATCTAAAATTGAAGTAAAAGCCCAAAAGAGAAAAGCATATTTCAAGGATATGACATTTTTTACCAGCCATTGAAGGGTTAGAAACTTCCATAAGTTACAAGCATCTTTTTCAGCAATCTTTTTACTGCATTTCACCTATAGCTAATTGTGAGGAACCCACAAAGCTTGTAAAGGAGCATCTAGAGATGGGGATGTGAAATTATCTGTGCTCTGACCATCAAAAGCTTTGCCTGTACAAAAATATGCATAGCATCAACTATAAAAAGTCTTGCTATATGACAAATTCTCCATAGGTTTATTCCATTGTTGACTCAAGAATAACCACTTCACACACCGTATAAATTAAGCAAAGTGTTCAGCTGAGTGATGCAGAACTACACGGAAAGCAAGTCTCAGTAAGCGAAATAGTTGTAGGGCTTCTCTCTATTGGCATGTGATGGTGGTGAATGGGTAAACCAAAACACTGGTATTTCTCTCATTTATCTTTTTTCTTTAAAGGAGGCAAAAGCCAGTTACAAAGGATTTAGGGCCTATTTGAATTGTTCTTTTTCATGGAAAATATTTTTTTTGAAAAAAAATCATATTCTTCTTGCAATATTTATTTGAATTGAGCTGTGACGAAAGTTCAACTTCAGCTTTTTCTAGAATTAAGAAATTTTAGCTTATAAAAAAGGTACTTTTTTTAAAAAAAAATTTAGAAAAACAATTTCAGAAAAGCCAATCCAAATGAACCCTTATTTTAAGTGAGAATACTTCTCTAATATCTTCGTCCAAGAGAGTCTTGAGAGAATCTGGTAGCTCATTTCACTAACATCCCAAGGGAGAGTTTCCCTATTCAGCTTAATACATGGAATTGATCCATTGTTTGCTTGATCGATTGGCACCAAGAAAGGTGTTGGGAATTTGGAATGGTCGGAACGAAAATAAACAAGATAGAAAAAGATGAAAAACACGATGGATATAATATTTTTAACATGGTTCGGCCTTCCGCCTATATCCACGGACAAACAAGAAAATTCAATTATGATAAAAATGAATACACCACATAGAGAGAGGGCTTGGGCTTGGGGGTCCTCGCTCCTCTCACTCTCCTCACCCTTAAGGTCACTCACTCTATATCTTACCTCTCTATTTCTCTGTCTCACTTTAACACAATAGGCAAATCCCCTACTTATAGAGTACAAGAAACAACAAATATAGCAACTCTACAAATCTAATAGTACACTAAAATATGGTAAGACTAGAGATAAGGTAAGTCTCAAACCCTAAGGCCCCATATTCCTGTGGCCAATCAGAATAGGGGCCAAACCTTAAAAATCTCCACTTTGGACCGTATTCACTCCTCATTAGCAAGCTCAAATCTCTCTTGCTCCAGCTGCCATCTGCCCCACGACAGGCCTACTGTCATGCATTGCCTGTACCTCCCAAGTCCCTAGCCAGTTGCTAGAACTTGTCCCGGCGCTATATTTTTTCGTCTCGCAATTACCTCAAGATCGAACCAATATCTGCAATGCTTAGCAAAAATCTAAGGAACTCCTTTGAGCACCTACAACATCCTCAATAGCTAATGCTTCCATCACTCCATCTCTTTCTCAGATTCGTTTACATGAAGAATATCATTTTTACCCGCAGTACCAATTCACTAAATCTCACTAGGACTAGAACCCTAATCTCACCATGGGAGCCTTGGCTATGCACACATGTCCCTCTTAGACACTGCAACAGCCTCCAATACAAATCCCAGAGATTCTTCAACTCATCCTCTCATCATTCAGTATCACAACGTGCTGCCACATCTCAAAGTTGCGCCCGTCTTAATTTGTTCAAGTCTACATGATTTAACTACCTCTAGCCATCTCCTATACCACTCTTTGAGCTTTTCCCGCAAGCTCCACCTGCTCCATGGCACATAGTCCAAATTAATTCCAAGATATACCTCACCATGTACCTTTAATTATCGAGTCACATAAACTGCTCGATCTGCTACTTCACGGAACTCTTGAGCCACCTAGCTCCACTTGTACCTTTATTCCACGATCCGCAAGCAGTTACTATTTCTTAGTTCTTTTGTGGTCCCACACGTCTCTATTGAAAACTGTGGGTGCAAATATCTTAAGAGGGGGGGTGAATTAAGATATTAATACTAATTTTCGTTTTTTAAAATTTTCAGAAAATTTACAACTTCTAACAAGCAATATATCAAACACAAGATAAGCAAGGTAAGAACAATAAAAATAGAGATGCAAGGAGAAGAGAGACAAACGATTTTAAGGTGGTTCGGCCAAGCCTACGTCCACCGCCCAAGGAATCTCCCCTTAGGACTTCAAAGATCTCCACTAAAATGCTTCTTCAAAACTTGGTGAAGCACAAACCAAGTTCTTTACAACATCTTTGAAGTCTTACTTCAAAGAACCCAAGAGATTCTCTCTATAGGATTTCCCCACACTTTACATGCTAAAATGGATATATCTCACAATGATTAAAGCTCTCAAAGTGTGTATATACTCAAGATTGAAAAGAGATTGAATCTGAAATCTTCCTCAAGAAAAGAAAGAACAAGCTCTTGAAAGCTCAAATATATTGCAAGAATGGCTCAAAGATGGATTGAATGATGATAAACACTTTTGCACACTTCAATTGATGTTTAGAAAGTGTATTTGAATGAGTATTTAAAGAGATTTAGGGGTTAGGAATTTGGTAGGTGAAGAATGATGAAGATTTTCGGCCAGAACGGTAATAAACGGCTAGTGCATTTATTACAGCCCCCGTTCAGCCGGTCGACCGGCTTGGTCGTCCGGCTTGCCCTTCTCCTTCTTCTCGACTAGGCGGACGCCTTAGCGGTCGGCCGGCTAAGGGTCCGACTTTTCCTTCACTTCTCGATTAGGCGGGCGACCACGGTCGGTCAGGTCGGCCGACTGAAGTCCGCCACTTGAATGTGAAGTAAAGCGATTTTGCAGAAAAACAAATTCTAGTGTATTTGCACAACTCCAAGTTATTTTGAATAACTATGTAAATGCATGTTGTGAATAAAAACACCCCAAAAACTTATTTTATCTCAATGTGTGCATTCAAATACATTTTTGCATATGTTATTTTCAAAAGTGTAAGACTTGAAAATTTTTCCAATGACAAAGAAAAATATTTTGAGCCAAATCCACACAATATATAGGCATTTCACAAAAAGAGCAAGAAGAAAAACAAATCTGGTACCCCTTATGTCTTTTCTTCTCCTCCTTATGCCTTCTCATCTTTTCTCTTCTTCAAATAACCCTTTTGCACATCTTCATATCTTTCCAAGCTTCATATTGATGACATCTCATTTTCTCAAGAAGCTATTTAGTTAAATAATGCATATATATTTTTTCATCATCAAAATCAATAATGAATATTTAGCTAACAAAAACCTTTAGTGACTCGTTCTCTGAACACTAGAGCAGAAAACCTCATTCTCCACGCACATTGTTCTCCGTCTCCAACTTGCCATCCTTCAAGTAAGCAAAGCAACTAATTAGCAAGACAACTGCCACTGAGAAGTGCCTGTAGAAGCAATGGATAGAAATCGAATCACCTAGTAGCACACTTCAATCTCTAATCCTTGACTTATGGCAACACCAAGAAACCTGCAACTTTCTTCCAAAGAGTTCTGCCCAAACTCTTTCCAAGGAGATGCTCACTGCTATCCACTTGGCAACTTGTTAGAACACTCATCGTCTTCATGAGTACCTATCGATCACACACTCGAAAGTTAGCATCCAAGTGATCACTACCTCTAGAAGGACCCACACATCCGCTTCACTAAACTAGACCTTAATTTGCTTGCCAAGACACATACTCACCACACATGAGCCTCCTTGTTTTCTCCGCAACGCCGTACCCTCTAGTTCCAGGCAATCAATCCTTCCCACACGCAGCCCACACTGCCACAAAAATGTAGTGTCTTCATCACTTCTTTACAGTACAACTGCCATAAGACGTGATCATACTCACAAGGGAAACCATATAAATGACCATCCATCAATCTCTCTTCATTCGCACATTTCCAAAGGCCAAAACCATCTTTGTTTACTCCAAAACATACACAACCACTTGGAAATTAGCCAAGCAGACTGCAAATTCGGACTCAACACATCAAAAAACCTATGAGAATACCCGGTTAACTCTGGTCAACACCCAATTAAGATCAATTTTGTAGTCAAAGTTGGAAACATCCCAAAAACACGTACTTTGGGGTCGAATTTCATCAAACAGAGCTCAAAATAGGACTCTATGCATCGAAGAATGATGTTAACACAGCCTTTAGCCAACTTTTTTTAGGTTTGGTCAAAGCTCAGTCAAAGGGGATAAAGTCCAGTCAAATTCTGGTCAAATAGTCAAATATAGGCTTACACATCCTCATGTGCACACAAAGCACTGTATCAACACCCACACATCAACCAATCAACGTGCATGTGCACCTTTTATACATGAGCTGGCCATACCTGATCTGTTCTTATCAAATCTCATTCTCAAGCAATCAATGGACTAGATTCATGAAGCTCACCATAGCCCCATATGCCGCGAAACACAGGATCAAATGCCAAGTCTTCTTCTTTGGCCAATTACTCAGCACATCAACCCAAGTTTGGTGGTACCATTTTTGCTAAAAATAGTCACAGACACACAGCTGTTGATTTGCTAAAGTATGCTAATCCTACAAAGATTACTATGTATTTGTATGCAACAGTTCATGAAATCCTGTTGCAGTAGATAAAGGGTGAGTTTTTTCAATTTTCAGGTGAATCATTTTGACCATACATATTTTGTCATTTACTTATGCAAAGTCACATCCTATATCTAGTGACTCAAACCCAACTATTCCCACATTAAATTTAATTAATTAATCCAAAATGCTTATTGCAAACAGTTATAAATTGAATATGAATCTTCAGAACAGAACCATAGTTTAGAACCCCAAGTGGGCCTCTAACCACATTGAGTGTAATCAACTAATCCAAAATGCTTAAGCACTCAAACCATTATAAATGGAACATGAATCTACACAATAGAACTATAATCCAGAATCCCAGGTAAGCCTGTCACCATATTGAGTCTAATCAACAAATTCAAAATGCTTATTAAGTACTATAAACCATTATAAATGGAACACGAATCTACAAAACAGAACCATAATTCAGGAGTACTCCAGGTCACTTAAGCACTAAAAACCGTTATAAATAGAACAAGAATATATAGAATAGAACCACAGTCCAAAAGTACCAAAGACACTTAAGAACTAAAATTCATTATAAATGCAACATGAATCTATAGAATAGAACCACAATTCTGGAGCACCCCAAGCTCAGAGGTTGCTCTAATACCACCTTTATCGACCTAGGTCTTACTACTAAGCTGCTACCATATTGAGCCTGATCAACTAGCACAAAATACTTGAAAGTATGATGATAGTATTGGTGAACCCAAACAAATATAATCTGAACATAAATCTCGCACAGAACTAATGTATTCCATTTGTAATGGTCTAGTCCAATATTACTATTCTCACGAGTTTGAACATTTTACAATAGTTCAGTTGAAAGATATCGTAAACACACAAAACTCTTATTATATTCACATCTTTTTATTTTCTGAATTCTAACATATGAGATATATTATAATGCAGGACGACCAAAACCTAGAGCTATTGGAGTCAAGTATAGAAACTCGAGAGATGATGTGCACACGACATATTTGGATGGAGACAACCCTCTGAATGAAATTATTTTATCAGCTGGAGTAATTGGAAGACCTTAACTATTAATGTTGAGTGGAATTGGGCCATCTAAACATTTAACGGCCAATCAAATTGAGGTGTTATTAGATCAGCCTATGGTGGATCAAGGAATGTCTGATAATCCAATGAATCTTATCATTGTGCCTTCACCCCGGCCCATTGAAACATCTTTTGTTCAAGAGACAAATTGTAAGGTGTACCTTCAATAAAGTGCACCTTCATCTATATGGTCCTTCAGGCATGTTAACACATATGCCTATGTATACATCTTAAAAAAATGAAGAGTCACTTCTCCACTTAAATCTCAATCTCTGTATTCTCTCTCTCTATATATACACATCTCTATCTCTCTCTTTATACGTCTCCATTCTCTCTCTCTGTACACCTCTTTCTCTATTTTGACAGTTGATTTGTGTTAATATTATTTTTTTGATATTGCTAATAGGCTGATAGTTTGATATTATTAATAATTGATTGGATTGATATCGAAAAATTGTGTTGAATGCAATTGATTGATGGAATGCATCTTCGTAACAATTGGTTCTGATGTTTGTATATATATATATATATATATATATATATATATATATATATATATATATTTGAAGGATTGGTATTTATTCAATAGTCTATAACTGTTTGTTCTGTAACTTAGTATTGCCTATTCAGTGTTCTATAACTGTTTGTTCAATAGACTATAATTGTTTGTTTAGTAGCCTATTATCATTTGTTCAGTATTCCATAATTATTTGTTCAGTAAACAATTATTATTTGTTTAGTTTCAGTATTCCATAATTGTTTGTTAGTAGACAATTATTATTTGTTCAGTGTTCTATATTTCTTTATTCAGTGCTCTATAACTGTTTGTTTAGTAGTCTATAATCTATTATTATTTATTCAGTTCTCTATAATTATTTGTTCAGTAGTCTGTAATCTATTATTAGTTATTTTATGCTCTATAACTTTTTGTTCTGTAACCTATTATTGTTTGTTCAATATTTAATAACTGTTTATTCAATAGGCTATTATTATCTATTCAGTAGTAATAGCATGTTATTGTTTGTTTAGTATTTTATAAATGTTTGTTTTGTAGACTATTATTGTTTATTCAGTCACATATTATTCATCAAAATATATGTTTTTAATTGAAATTGGTTGCATTTGCATTTAAAATATCAATAGAAACACATAAGCATATACATAAAATCAATTCTAGTTTTGCTTCGATTTCTTTGCATGTTATTGCTTCGGATTCAATGTTTTTAAATCCTTTGGATGATGTTGCTTCCGACTTGATGTTTTCAAATCTTTTGGATGTTGGTACTTCCATCATTTTATTAGATTCAATCTGCGATTTTGATTTATAATAACTGTTTAATTATTGAAAAAATTGAATTGAACATAGTTAAGACTTGTGAGATTTGGGTTTGAATTGGAGATGTTACGATAGAGAAGACGGAGGAGAGAATTGTAGACAAAAAAAAAAAGATTATACAACGCTTAAAATACACAACCCGTAGGTGCATGTTGTAACGTGCACCTAGGGGTGCGCAGTATAAGGCCTCTATTCAAGCAGTGGACATTACTAAATTTGGTAGTTTTGTTGAAGCAGCAAATGGGTCCATTGAGTTGGATTGGGCCCTTAGGATTGCTAAAGATCTTCGAGATAAGGTTTGTCATTCTTGGCATATTTCTACCCACTTATGATGTTAAGAGGTTTTTTTATTTTGTTTATTAATTGTGATTATAAGTAGGTTGGTACCTATAAGTAAATAAGGAAATGTTTTAACAATGTATTTATAAAATGTTGCCTTGTTTGGTAAATAGGTATTATTAAGTAATAGTACTAGTTAAAACCAGAGTATAACCCGTGTGATGCACAAAAAAAATAGAGTATCTTTTAATGTTTTTATTTATTGTTAATGGTCAATTATAATTTAATAGTCTATGATAGAATAAAATATTAATATATTTGTAAAATTTAATTCTTGGAAAGTTTTCAACACTAATCATTTTTTATAAGAGATATGCAATAACTGAATAAAATATTTAAATTGGAAAAGTAAAATAACAACATAATTTTATTTTGAGGGGGGAAAAAAAGTTTACAGACGACCAATAATAGTTTAACTTGTTATTAAAGGAAAAACTAATAGAATTAAGACATGTAAAATTATACTACAAACATAAATTCTACTTTACATAATATATAGACATAGAGATTGATATATAGATTATTTTTACAGTTTATATGATGATAAAATATAAAATATTTTGTAAAATTTAATTTTTGATGAAATTTTCAATATTAATAAATTCTTAGTGAGAGATTAGTAGTAGTTAAATAAAACATTTTAATGGAAAAAGTAAAATCATAAAAGGTATAGATATCGATAAAGAAAAGGTATAAAAGTAAAATCATAAAAGGAATAGATATAAAATCATAAAAGGTATAGATATCGATAAAGAAAAGGTATAAAAGTAAAATCATAAAAGTTATAGATATAAAATCATAAAAGGTATAGATATCGATAAAGAAAAGGTATAAAAGTAAAATCATAAAAAGGTATAGATATCAATAAAGAAACGGTATAAACGTTTTAAATGGGAACATCTCACAAAATAAAGACATATGACATCAATAGAAAAGATATGTACTCTCTTTTATAATATATATAGACACAAATATATGGAACTTCACGAAAATAACTATATGCCCATTAGGCAAAATAATTTGGTTTAAAATATTATTTTTTGTTGACCAAAAATAATACTCAATGTATTTGGAAATAAGTTCATTAGCTTAGAAAAGGATATTAATAAAGGAAATCTGGTTTAGCTAAAAAAATGTATTAAGGACATGATAACACGTGGCATTGTTAAAATATGCATGGACTCTCTTTTACAATACTATAGATATGTGATGTGTGAGCACTTTTAATACCTTTGTTTATTATTGTCGGCCAATTTCAGTAGTCTACAGGAGAATGAAATATAAATATATTTTGTAAAATTTAATCATTTGTAAATATTCAATGCTAATATTTTTGATGAAAGATTTATAGTAATTGAAGTTTAAATTAGAAAAGTAAAATAAGAAAAAGATATGAGTTAGGAAAAGGAAAGCAATAAAAAATAAACAATTTGTTTATAGAGTTAACTCATTTTCTATTCAAAATTTTGATTGAATTAGGATACATGGCATTCAAAGATAATATGAATTCTACTCTAAATACACACATACACATACACATAAAGTTTTTTTATTATAAATTTGGAGGTGACCAATTTTAGATTTTTTATTTTACTATATATATAGTTCCATAATACATAACTGAATTCAAAAATTGATTTACTACACTTATATATATATATATATATATATATAGATATATAACCGTATATATAGTTTTCCATAAAGGAGAATTTGAAAACTAAATTGTTGTCTTTTCATGAAATCAAATGGTAATGGGCTGTTTTGGAGGAAAAAATAGTTACAACAGTTTGACATGTGACATGAATAAATTAAGCAAAAAGATTACATTATAGTAATACATATATTATTGAAAAATGGCCTTTCATTAGTTAATGATCTAAAATACTACACTATCTAAAGAATAGGAAAGTCTTTTTATTTGGTCAAACTAGATTATCTATAAGCACTTAAAAAGGAAAAAGGGAATGTTGTCCTTTTTTACGTACTTATAAGATACTTCGACTTGAGCAAGAATTATCAAACATATAATTTTTTTCTACTTATAAACAAAACCAAAAGAAAAGAATAATTAGAGATGAAGTGAAAACAGTTGATTTGCTCTATTTTTTTAGCTGAGAAAATTAATAAATCATTTCATTGCAACTATATCGATTGTGCATTCATTAGAATTGATCCCTCTCGTAATAATGCAATCGAAATGGGGTTTGATTCTAAAAACTAAAAAGAAAAGGTATTAAACGAAAAAAATCCATACTTATATGTTTTGCAGATAGGTCAAAACTTTAATGTCTCTACCATCTTTAGCAAAATAACAGCCATTGCAAAACTTCAAATACATCTAAACTCCATTATTCAAGGTGGCGCAATCGTGGAAAAGATCATCAAACCATTCTCAAATGGCAATGTTGAGCTACAAAGCAGAGATCCATATGATAATCCTCGAGTAACTTTTAACTACTTCATAGACCCTTGACACCTCAAGAGATATGTTCATGGCATGAAGGTGATCTCAAAGGTCTTAAAATTAAGGTCTTTTTCCAAGTTTCATTACCCTTTTATTCCATTGATATCTTATATCAACTTGGTGCTCGCGTTGCCATTGAACTTAAGACCTAGCCATCCCTCAGCCACAATTTCACTAAAAAAGTTTTGTACAAACACAGTGATGACAATATGGCACTACCATGGAGGATGCCAAGTTAATAGGGTAGGTGATCATGACTACAAAGTTGTTGGTGTGGATGCTTTGCGTGTGATTGATGGCTCCACCCTTTATAAGTCTTCGAGAACCAATCCTCAGGCTACTCTTACGATGCTTGGCAGCTAAGAATTTCTCCTTGGCTTCCATTTTGAAATTAAGTAGT
This sequence comes from Cordia subcordata, assembly GCA_028554755.1. Taxonomy (NCBI): domain Eukaryota; kingdom Viridiplantae; phylum Streptophyta; class Magnoliopsida; order Boraginales; family Cordiaceae; genus Cordia; species Cordia subcordata. Next base: position 1,291,032 of record JAPTOF010000003.1, on the reverse strand, counting down.
ATCAAGTATGTTAGCATAATTATAAGATTGTATAATTTTAATTGATTGATTGATTTTCATAGTTAGAGATATACTATATCTAGAATTTTTCTTTTATAGATTATTTTGCTTGGGCATCAAGAAATTTTTGGCATATATAAGGCTCTTAGTGTATGTATTGTAAATCATCCTTCTTAATAATATATTGCTTATACTTGTAAGTATCTCTTATATGTTCTCTCATCTTGTTCAATATGGTATCAGAGCTACCATCCTGGTAGCCTGTGGCACGAAATTTAGTTGTTAATCTGAAATTCAGTCAGTACCACGTCAGTACTCCTTTATCGATGGATCTCTTTCCTGCCATGTCAATCAAAACAAAAAAAAAAATAAGGCTTTCTCTTTTTTTTCTATTTTTGTAATGGATTGCTACAGAACCAATATCGAATATTCCAAGGAAAACTCAATTACAATCAAGTAAGATGTTGATATTTTCATCAAACAAGGCAACATTCTCTTGAATTGTCCTACTCAAGTATTTTTCTTTCTGAACAGACAGATTTATGTCATTTTCAGAGTAATTGTCCTCATAATTCCAACAAGCATACCTTTGACACCCATCTTGATAGCAGATCCTCTAAGTCTCAATCCTTTGCATGCTCTAAGGAATCTTCTTCCATATCAGGCCCAGCTTTTAAGAACTTCTTAACTAGGTTCACAGTCAGTCTAGTCCTTTTTCCTTAACAGCTCTTTCTACTATATCTAGTAAGTCCTCTTGGTTCTTTAACTCTGCATGCTTTAATCACATAACTTCTGATACTCATAATTTGACCAATCTGGTATCTATTTCTCATGCACCCTTAATTTATATAGCTAATGGTACTTTCATTTATGTTAGTTGTTAGGTTCTATTTCTACCTCCCAAATTACACTCCTTGACATTTATCTTGTCTCTAAACTTACACTAAATCTTGTATCTGTTGGGCAATTATGTGATTTAGGTCTTGCAATCACATTCTTTTCTTATAGTTGTTATGTACAAGATCTTTGGACAAGTCAGATCCTTAGGATGGGTCGTAAAATCTGTTGACTTTTTTAGCTTGTTAACCGACATATTCCTGGTCATCTTCATACTAATACATCTGTTACTTCTTATCTCGCTCATCTTGCATGTTTTTATGGCACTCTCAGGTTAGGACATGGTTCTTCAGGAAAATTAAAAACCTTGGTCTTTAGTGGTCACCTAGGGTAACTCTCTATGAACTTATTTGATTGTTTGTCCTATCAACTAGGAAAGTAACTTGCTTTATCCTTTGATAAAAGTAGATCTGTTTCTTCTACATGTTTTATTTTTTTTTTACACTTTGATATTTAGGGTCTCTTTCTTACTCCTACTATGGGGTGTTTGTTATTTTGTGATATTTGTTGATGACTATTCTTATTTTACTTGGATTTATCTTATTCACAATCGTCCTTAATTATTTCACATTTACTCTGAGTTTACTACCATGATATACACTCAATTTAATAAATGCATTAAGATTCTTAGGAGTTGGAAAAATCAAGGACACACATACACAAACATCAATGCACAGTACAAATACACACAAGAACACGCGATATTTTTTACATGGTTCTACCATCTGCCTACGTGTATAATTCCCCTCTAAGATAAAATATACAATTCAACAAAATTAGTGTTATAATTTTGCACGAATAAAACTTTAACAAAAAGCCCTCATTCTTATAGGACTTTATGAATGAACAAAGTCTAAACTCTTCCCACTCGGCTTTTCTAGCAAAAGCATGGAAAACTTTGTCATGCTCTTAGGCTCTCTCATCTATGCCCCTTAAGGGTGTGGCCTCTAAGGCACACTGATACAATCTATATGACCCTTTATTTATAGAACACTAATCCTAATCTCTTCAGGTTTATAGAACACTAATCCTAATCTCTTCAGGTTTAGAAATCCTATTTTCACTCTAATGTCAAGGAATATAAAGAGTTTATCTTTCATGTTCTTTTCTGCCAACATGGCATTATCTCACATCATTCTTATCCTTACACTTCCCCGCATAATGACGTGCTGAGCATAAACATAAGTGCACACTTAACATCACATATACCTTTCTCATTTCTTTGTGTTTTTAGATGTGCATGCTTTATTCTACTCTTTATTCACGAACGCACTAAACTTCAACCTCGTGCTCATTTATGCTATTTTCTAGGGTATAATATAGAGCAAAAGGGCTATCGATGCTAGGATCCCATTTCCAAACACCTTTGTGTCTCTCGTTATGTAATCTTTTAAGAAAATAAGATGTTTTCCTCATTGTCCTCTTTCTCTCTTCTGTACGTTGACTGTATTCCATTGTTTACTAATCTTTCTATTTCCTTAAATCTGAATTATGACAATGGCATAGATAAACCTCTCACTTCTCTATTAATGATTGACACAATTATTCCTCAGTCATCTATAGGTCCACATCTGCTGTCGAGTTCTTACCTATTATTTCACCTAGTATTCCCATTGAGTCAATATTGATTTGTTCACCTTGTCAGTCTATTAAAACCACAGATACTCCTATAGAGCCTCTTCCTCATTGTTTTACACATGTAAAATTGGTTTTGTCTCATCTTCTTGACTAACATGTTTTTCATTATTCTATCCCTTCATGAGCCTTTCATCTATTGTGAGGCTATTTCAGACCCTCTTTAGCAACAGGCCGTCATAGATGAATTACAAGCATACTTAGTATTTGGTTGAGCTTCCTCTAGGAAAGAATGATATGAGATGTAAATGGATATACAAAATCAAAACCTGGTCTAGTGGAGTTACAGAGAGATATAAGACTTGTCTAGTAGCAAAAAGGTGTACTAAAGAATATAGGATTAACTATGAGGAGATCTTTTTTCTAGTTGCCTATCTTACCTCTGTTTGTAGTATTATTGCAGTTGTTGAAGAAGTCTTCATGAAACCTCCTCCATGTTATCCTCATCTGCTTCATAAAGTATGTAAACTTTGTCATGCATTATATAGTCTTAAACAGGCACTACAGGCTTGGTTTTCAAAATTTAGTTCATTGTATCTGATTTTGGTTTTACCTATTGTACACATGATTAGGCACTTATATTCGCCATTCCACTTCTAGAATAATCTTGCTACTATTTCATATGAATGATATGATCATTAATGGGGATGATTTATCTGGATCTCTAAACTCAAGCAATTTCTTAGTCAACATTTTGAGATGTAAGACCTCGGTAATCTTAGTTACTTTTGGGCATTAAGGTTTCTTTACACTCTACTGGATATTAATTTACTTGGGCGAAGTACTCTTCTAATCTTCTTACTCGTGTTAGTCTCATTGATTGTAAGATTACAACTAGTCACCTTGAGTCAAATATCTAGTTTCTCCAATGGATGGCACAGCCCTGTGGGATGCATCTTTCTATCATCAGTTAGTTAGTAGTCTCATATATTTGATTGTTACTCGATCTAACATTACTTATTTTGTTTACTTGGTTAGTTCATGACCCTTCATTTCACCCACTAAGTACCTGTCCTTCATATTCTTCGATATGCAAAAGGCATATTGCTCCATGGGTTGTTTTTCTTTGGTGATTCATCCCTTCTTAAACTATGCATGTGATCATACTGATCGTCATTCAACTATGCAAGTGATCATACTGATCGTCATTCAACTACTAGTTATTGTTTTCTCCTTAGTGATTCCTTACTTTCTTGGTGTAGCAAAAGGTAAATTGTTGTCGCTCGCTCTAGTATTAAAGTTGAATATCATGCTCTTGCTAACGCCACTCAAGAAGCCATAAAACTTCATTGGCTTCTTGCTAATATGGTTGCTCCTCAGTCCTCTACAACTGTCCTTCATTATGATAATCAATGTGCTAGTCAAATTGCTCACAACGATGTTTTCCAAAAACATACTTGACACATTAAATGTGATTTTCATTTCATTCATCAAGCATGTTCTCCCTGAACTCCGAAAAACCCCCTCGGTTGACCAACTTGCAAATCTTTCCGTTTTGCTTTATGTCGCATGTTGTATAGATTAGGATAGCTTCAGTACAATTCTATGCTTTGTAAATTACCTTTTGCATTCTACTATTTAATAGTATAGAATACACAAGCTATTACACGGCCAAATAAAATCTCACATGGTATTAGAACTGGTCGATTTTGGCCCAACTTCTCGGGTCATGCGTGTGTGACCCATCTTTGGTTATTTACCTCATGTAAGCTCTTGATTCTTGGTATTTCGCTAGGTTCTCCTTCAAAGGTCGTGTGCGATATGTAAGAACCATCCACATGGCGTCTAATCTAATACTGTACGATAAGAGCAAACACATTAGATTGACATCCATTTTGTACGAGAAAAAGTCTTAAAAAAATTGTTTTAGCTTTCTTATAATCCAACAGAATCCCAACTTGTAGATATTTTTATCAAACCTTTGTATAAACTACGCTTTGAAAAATTAAAAAACAAGTTGCCTGTGCACTCTCCACCATCAACTTGGGCTTGGGGGGCGGGGGGAGATGTGTGTTAGGATAATCCTGAGATTATTAACCACCATCAACTTGGGCTGGGGGGGAGGAGGGAGGTGTGTGTTAGGATAATCCTAAGATTATTAACCCGTGTATTTTGATAAGGATATCTTTTGTGCCTTATATCATATGTTGTGTAGATTAGGATAGCTTCCATACACTCTTACGCTTTCTAAAATACCTTTTGCATGCCGCTATTTATTAGTATGGAATACATAAGCTATTACACTGCCAAATAAAACCTCACATTTCTTACTAAATCTCATCCTCTAGACAATCTTAGCGACTTAGACAAACTTAAGATGGTGTTATTTACTCCACCTTGAGTTTAAGGGGAAGGGGGTTAACATAAGTATAAGATTGTATAGTTGTGATTGATTGATTGATTGCCATAGTTAGAGATTTACCATATCTAGGATTTTACTTTTGTAGATTATTCTGCTTGGGCATCAAGAAACTTTTGGCCTATATAAGGCTCATGGTGCAATGTAAATCATCATTCTCGATAATACATACTTATACTTGTAAATATCTCTTATGTTTTCTCTCGACTTATTTAGTAGCGTGTAATGTGTAATGGTATACATAAAGTTGTTCTGTTATATTTTTTGTAACTTATTCCTACAAAAAGATACTACCAACATTATAACATAAACTATACAAGTAACATCTAAAAACCTCATATATTCTATTAAAATTGTTAGTCTATGTGCTTCTATAATAAACTAATAACTCCTTATAATTTATAATAATGTAATTCATTACCCTTTTTCGTTATATTCCAATAAACTATATATTATTACTATACTATACAGTTTAATATGCTATTTGTAGACATACACTACCATATCTTTAGCTAGTTGCTAAGGTTGAAAACCGTTGCCAAAATACCTGAAATCATTGCCAATGACTTTATGCAATTTTTTTAACCTTTGTTTGAAGCTTTGTTCCTTATTTTCCATTGCTACGATTTTCCTGATAAGTAAATTGCAATAGTTAAAAGCCATTGCAAATGATATTTTCTACAACAATTTTCTTTGAAAATTACAGTTAAAACATTGTTAATGAATTAATATTTATTATAAATCATTGCAAAACTAAAAAGTATGAATAATATTTAACAAAGAGATACACACAACTTAGATATTTTCAATGGTTAGATCATATTGTTGCAATGGTTCAAAATCGTTGCAAAAAAAGGTATATATGCCAACGGTTTTTCTCAATTTTAAATTTAGTGTTGCAATAGGATCAAAATGTTGTAGTGTTCATTTGCTATTTATACAAAGTCAAGTCATATATAGGATTAGGGTTAGTAATTAGCTGCCTAATTGATGCTTAAAAGTTGCTAACTTGAATCATGCATGTAATGCAGGTACATGGGACAGAATCCTTCAAAAGAGAGTTCAGTGTTATGGAGAATCCTACATAATATTATGAAATGCTACTGTATTAGCTCTTGGCTTTTCATGTTTGATGAGGCTATAAATAATTCTTGGACTTCAAATATGTTTAATTTTTTCTCTTTTTTCTATTGGTACTTGCTCTCTATGAACTATTTAATATTGCAAATTCAAAATCTTCAAGGAAATAACACCAAATAGTGAATGAGATAAAGAATTTCAAGTAATAACCTGGTCAAAGCGGAAGATGGGGTTGCTTAAAAATGAAGAGGACTTTAGCTAAATCTTGCACAAAAGGAGATTGAATGAACAACTACAGATTTGATAGTTGAAAAAAATTTACAAACAACCTATCCTTTTTAATAAGAAGAACTTACAAAACACCTATCATTTTGAATAAAAAATCATCTGGACCCTATTACGTGTCATTGATTTGTCATTTTGTGATGTTACTATTATCATATCTAATTGATTTTGAAATTTTTACCTTGTCTAATACATTATGTTGATATAACTATCAACCAGGACGTCTAAAATCTATTATTGGAATTCCCAGAACCCAAAGGGCAACATATCAAAGTAAAAGCCCCCCAAAAAAAGAAAAAAAAACAAAGAAAAGAGAAGAAAAACGCATATGTCAAGGATATGCCACTTTTACCAGCCAATGATGCGTAGACACACTTCCATAAGTTACAAGCATCTTCTTCAGCAATCTTTTACTGCATTTCACCTACAGCTGATTGTGAGGAACCCGCAAGCTTTTAAAGGAGCATCTAGAGAGGGAGATGTGAAATTCTCTTTGCTCTGACCATCAAAAGCTTTGCCTGTACAAATATATGCATAGCATCAACTATAAGCAGTCCTGGGATATGCCAAATTCTCCACAGGTTTATTCCGTTCTTGAATCAAGAATAACAATTAGCACACCCTATAAATTAAGCTAAGTGTTCAGCTGAGTGATGCAGAGGCATTTGGGAAGAACTACATATATAGAAGCAAAAGTTTCAGTAAGCGAAATAGTTGTAGGGCTCCTCTCTATTGGCATGTGGTGGTGAATGGGTAAACCAATGCCGGTATTACTCCAATCATTTTCTTCGTGTTCTGAGGAGGTAAAGGTTCGTTTGAATTGACTTTTTTTTAAAAATTTTTTTTAAAAAAAATTTTGAAAAAAGTGCTTTATCAAAAAAATAGAAGTTTAACTTCTAAAAAACTGAAATTGAGTTTTTTTTTTTTTTTAGAATTTCAGGTTTTTAAGATACGATCCAAATATTTATTAAAAAAATATTTTTTTTAAAAAAAATACTTTTTATTAAAAAAAGTCAATCCAATCAAATCCCTAAAGTTGATTCGTTAGAACTAATTTAGGTGGGAAACTTCTGTAACATCTCTACTCAGGAGAGTCTTAAGAGGATCTGTTGGCTCCTTCACTGACATGCCAAGGGAGGGTTGCCCTGTGACTGCTTCAGCTTAATACATAGAATTGGTCCATTGTGCTTGATCGATTGGCACCAGCACAGGTATAGATCTCCCCAACATCTAACATTGTAAAGGTGATTTGATTGTCTAAAATTGTCTAAATCATAATTCTCACGACTATGGAAGTTCCAGTAAACACAGACTGTACAGGTTAATGTACTAAAGTAGCGAAACTCCTTACAGTGTAAGTTGCCTACACTAAAGGCATTCAAGTCCCAGGACTTGGATGTACAGTGAAGCAAAGTGGAAAAAGAGAAATTACATTGCATTTGTGAAGCTTGTAAAAGAAGCCCCCTTGACTATTATGCAGCACACGAGGTAAGCAAAAGAGAAAAGCAAATTAATCATGGGAGCACTTTTTCTTTGTGCTTCTGGCCCAGCTATAGTTCTAAAGCATGACTTGCTTTTGCTTTTTTCTAATTATTGTCGTTTATTTCTTTTACGGGAACGACAAAAGATCTATCACGAGCTTTTTAGTATTTGTCACGTGAAAGTAGGCCCCTTCCATGCTCCAAGTACTAGCCATCCTAATAATGTATATTGACATAATGTATCTATCATCTTTTATTTGATTGGAAGGGGATAACATCCAATTGTTGTATGGTCATATGATTGGACATTTGTCTGTTCCGTTTCCGTTTCTCAAAAACAAAGGCAACGACGTCGAGTTTTTATAAGATAATCCCGAATTATTACAAAAAGTAGAGGAAAAAGATCTTGGTAGTAAATAAATTACGAAGTCCCATCTGGCCAGACATTGAGATAAGCTTAGTTAATTTTCATTTGGTGTAATAGTCTATAGGATTAGCTAGTGAACAAAGATCTATCAACCATGACCTCATAGCAAATCTTAAAAGAGAGGAAGTGCTCCAGGGGCATAGGTGAATTGGTAAGTGGCCAGGTGGCTAGGTTGGAGACACTCTGACAATGCGAGTTCGAGTCCGTGTGACGGTAGTACCCTACTGAAATATTGTGGGGCTATTGCTGGATTTCGAAACCCATTGGTCCTCTCCCTGGCAGGGCTGCCACTCATGTACATCCTTATTTAACCTCCTACCTGATCATGGGACCTCTGATCAAGTGAAAAAAGAGTTCACCTTCAATTAACCTTTTTGATAAAAAATTAAAAGAGAGGAGGTGGGCAAAGGAGCTGCTTTTCCACGCGTCTATTAAAGCAGAGTCAACTTTACACACTCGCGAAAGCAAGACATGAAAAGAATTGAAAAGGGAAAAAGAAAAGCAGTTTTGTTTAAAACATTAACATGGTAAGAAAAGGTCAATGCTGCAAGGCTGCAAAATCCAAATACAATCACAAACTTGTCCCAATTAGCTATCATTTAAAGACCAAAACAATAATATATTCTCCATCATTTCCTTAACAAATAAGCATTCAACTAACAAAATTAAGCTGTCTGAAAGCAATAGAAAACCAACATCACTGAGGTAAAGAAATCAAAGCACCAGAAAATATGCAGTCACCTTGCCTGAGAGAAGCTAAGATGCTTTGTCTTCAGGGCTGCTGCTCAAAACCTCTGCTTGGAGAGCTTGAGACTGATGAGGAAACTGCTTATAAGTGTAGAAGCACTTCTGCAACTTGCAGGCAAAGTTTTGCATCCAAAACTACCATCTCTTTCTTCCCAAATACCCAGTTCACCAACCATGAGTCCCTTCCTTCTGCTGAAGATTCATCCATTCAGTTCATCAAAGCCTACCCTCAATACTCTCAGACTTATCGGGTAGACGAAATACGAGCTCAAGAATACTTCCATCTTTCCGTCTCCAGCCACGTTTGCCTTGATTACATTGGGGTCGGTCTCTTTTCGTATTCACAGGTTGAATCCCAGGTTTCTGCAGCTTCTTCTGTGTCATCTTCTTCTGAATTTCCATTCTTTAGCATATCTCACAAGTCAGTCGGCCTGAAATCGCAGCTACTCCATGGTGGTCAAGTATCAGAAGTGGAATCTGCTGTAAGAAATAGGATATTGGATTTTCTTAATATCTCTCAGAATGATTATTCCATGGTTTTTACAGCGAATAGATCATCAGCTTTCAAACTCGTGGCAGAATCATACCCTTTCCAGACAAGCCGAAAGCTGTTGGCAGTTTATGATTGTGAGAACGAGGCGTTGGAGGCCATGATTAGCACATCGGAGAAGAAAGGAGCCAGGGTCATGTCAGCTGAGTTTAAGTGGCCGAGACTCAGAATTTATGCGCCGAAATTGAAGAAAATGGTCTCCAGGAAGAAGAAGAAGAAGAAAAGTAGGGGACTGTTTGTGTTTCCACTTCAGTCAAGAATGACTGGAGCCAGTTATTCTTATCAATGGATGAGTCTGGCTCAGGAGAATGGTTGGCACGTCTTGCTTGACGCCTGCGCTCTGGGGCCGAAGGACATGGACAGCTTCGGCCTCTCCCTGATTCGGCCTGAATTTATCGTCTGCTCCTTCTACAAAGTTTTTGGGGAAAACCCAACCGGCTTCGGGTGCCTCTTCGTTAAGAAATCCGTTATACCAATCCTGGAAACCTCCACAGGTGGAGGAATTGTGAGCCTAATGCCTGGAAAGCAACTGTTCCTGCTACCTGGAGACTCATCAGGCACAGACACAGAACTTGAATTCGATACATCAAGCTCTTTCTCGGGTCTCACCATTGATCAACAATCACAGACAGCAAAATCTGGAATCCAGGACCCAAAAAATTCAGAAGAGAGTGAAATGGACAAGCACATTGTTATTTCCTGCAAGAGAGATGCAAATCCAAGTACAAAAGAAGGCTTAGGGATCGAATTCAGATGCTTGGATCACGTAGATTCGCTGGGAATGATGTTGATCAGCAGCAGAGGGAGATACCTAATCAACTGGCTGGTTAGTGCATTGATGAAGCTTCAACACCCAAACAGGTTGAACAATGCTTCTTTAGTTAGAATCTACGGACCAAAGGTGAAATTCAACCGCGGTCCAGCCTTGGCGTTTAATGTTTATGACTGGAAAGGCGAAAAGGTTGAGCCTGTTCTTGTGCAGAAGCTAGCTGATAGAAATAACATTGCTCTCAACGATGGATTCCTACACAACATTTGGTTCTCTGACAAGTATCGAGACAAAGTGAAGCGCGTTACGGAGAGCCAAAAGTGTGAAGAAGATAAAAATGTGAGCAGAAAAGCCAAGCAGGGGATCTCAGTGGTGACTGCATCCCTTTGTTTCCTTACAAATTTTGAAGATGTTTATAGGCTGTGGGCATTCATAGCACAGTTCCTGGATGCAGACTATGTGGAGAAAGAGAGGTGGAGATACACATCTCTGGATCAGATGACAGTAGAAATATTGTAAGAAATGAAACACTCAAATCTACTCCTTTTGGGCAGTGAAAGTTGTGAGGTGTATCCCATATGATTGACTACAAAATTGTTAAAAAACTGGTTCCAAGGCTAATTTTGAAGTTGATATTACAATCTATCTTATGGCTTTGCTTATTTTATGTGCTTGAAAACAATTGGTAATTATAAGTGCTTTTGATGGTTATAAACAAGTGATAAAAGGGAGGGTTGGACAATATGTGCTCATGAGTAGTAGACATAAACAAACGCTTATAAATAGCAATATTAGTTAAAATAACTAATGGAATGTTCTATTTATTAACGTTGTAAAATTATCTAAAATTTTGGATGATAAAAAGGTTCTCTCTTTTTTTTTTTTTTTTTTTTTGGGGGGGATGGTTACAAAAAAAAGTTGAGGCAACTTGTTTTACTTACTCATAAACAGGTTAGTCAAAAATGTCAAAAAATATTTTTTTAACTTATAAACTAATTTGATCAGCTTATAAGTTCAGCCCAAAACCTTCATAGGCGATGGTTCAACATTCTTTATGAGAAAGAATTCTCATTGTATGCAGCTTAATTTGACATCTAATACAAGGAACTCTTAAAACTAAAAGCAGTACAACATTAAACTCTTTCGGGTAGTATAAGGCTTTAAATTATTGACATATCACAAGAATAAAAAATCCATTCAAGCCACAAAAAACTGAATTCTTTAAAGGACAAGAAGGTATAGTTTAATGGCAATACGCCTCAATTGAGACTCATAAATCTTGAATTTGAATCATTATTTGGAGATAAATAGGAAACCAAGAGAAAAAACTGAATCCTTTTAAGGGACATTTTACAATTCATCTCTTTTACTTATCTCTTGAGATCATTCACTAACTTGTCCAGTACGTGCTCTGATTTTGACCACGTAAGACCCTTAAAATTAGGAAAAGCAAAAAAAACCATAGAAAAAAATTGCTTGTTTGACGGTTCAAGTCACCATAACATAGATTGAAATTTGCAATTTTTGTATATTTCCAGACTCTTACCTACTGTTTGGCTTGCGTAGAATCGTAGAAATACTTGACAGATGTACACTGACGTCCAGTACAAACCTATCATCGGTTGTTCAACGTTGTCTTTCGTTTTGGTGATTAGTTATGTTCAACGTTCTATATAAAATTAGTTCTTCTAGAAAATTCACTCTAAAAATGTAAATTACTTGACAACAACGATAGAAAACTTATCCCCATCCTAAAAAGAGGAATGGATTGGAATGGATTGTGTGATCTTCCGACGTTATGACGACAATCTAATAATCGTAAATATTAATACGATTATAATATATAATGGATCTTCTCTTTTTCCTATAGTTAGGTTATTTTTAAAGTGAGATATGTTGCGGATTTCCAGGGTTGGTATTTTAAATTTTCAATGACTCAGTTGGAAATAAAACAATAAGAAAATGAGAATATTCATATCATATATATCTTAACTGCAAAAGCTAGTGTTCTCCAATAATGCTCTAGCAGTAACAACTAAAATTGAACATGCCTCAAGAACTAAGTTCAATTCCCGTCTTCTACTTTAGGATGAGTGCCCTCACTTACTTGATAATTGAGTTATATGGTCGGTCCTTTCATTTGAGATTTAACAGTTAGCGATGATTGGGTTGTACGGTCGGTCCTTTCATCCAAGATTTAACAATTAGTGATCAAATTTCGCCAGATATTCAGTGATCAAGTTCTAGCAATTATATTTCCCTCATATCACCCCCGCCCCCAAAAAAAAAAAACTGCAAAAGCTAGTTGTTAAGTCTGTTTTCGGTTTTCCTTATAAGATGAGAGCTAGCAAAAATTGACTCACAAAAACAAAATTTAAAATTGAAAAGGAATAGGTGGAAATGCTTGGTCTCAAAGCTCATCTAAAGCTGTGGCTTCCATTTTCCATGGCTAATTTCTTCCGTTGAGTAGCTTAAAAGTCTTCAAATCTGCATGTCATAGCAGGCGAATGAGTTTGTTCATGCGCATAACACCAATAAATACTGCATGCATGGTGATATCTGCAGCAACCTTGATAATCCCTTCTAATCTATTCACTTCTGCTTCGTATAATCTCGCACCAAAATGGCTTTTTCGACCGTTTCAATGACCATCTTTCTTCTTTTGATCACAAGTCAAATTTCAAATGCCATCCTTGACGACCACTACTATGATCTCACATGTCCACAAGCTGAGAATATAATCTTCCAAACTGTTCGCAATGCTTCAATCTATGACCAAAAAGTTCCAGCTCGCATTCTCAGGATGTTCTTCCATGATTGTTTCATTAGAGTATTCCCTCTCTCTCTCCTTCTATACGATACCAGTCTTACAGAATACGATTGTCCTACATGTTAAATACGAATGCAATAGAGATATATACCGGGATCTTATACATTTTGGAGAATATAAGATCCCGGGATCTTATAAGTCTTTGAATTTGTGATTTACGCGGTTGAAATTAAAGAAACTGAAATCGTTTTTGCCAATCGCAGGGATGTGATGCGTCGGTTTTACTGGACTCAACTCCAGGAAACAAAGCAGAGAAAGATGGTCCTCCTAATATCTCACTTCGATCCTTCTATGTGATTAATGAAGCCAAAACTAAGCTTGAAAAAGCTTGTCCACATACAGTTTCTTGTGCTGATGTAGTCGCCATTGCAGCCAGAGATGTAGTAGCCATGGTATATTCACTTCCTCTAGACACTCTCATTTATTGATATAAGACTTGATTTGATTTGATTTAATTACTATGGGGAAACTTGGCTTTCTTTTTAGTCCGGAGGGCCGTACTGGAACGTACTGAAAGGGAGGAAAGACGGAAGGGTGTCGAGAGCCAATGAGACAATCAATTTACCAGCTCCATCCTTCAACGCTACGCAACTTATTCAGAGCTTTGCTCAGAGAGGCCTAGGAGTTAAAGACATGATTACACTCTCTGGTGGGCACACACTAGGATTTTCTCATTGCTCATCTTTTGAAGCCAGGCTTCGCAACTTCAGTGCGACACACGATACTGATCCAAGCATGAACAGCGAGTTTGCTGAGAACCTGAAGAGAAAGTGCCCAAAACCAAACCGGGATCGCAATGCAGGGCAGTTCTTGGACTCGACTTCATCGACATTTGACAATGACTACTTCAAACGTGTTGCTGCTGGAAAAGGCTTGTTTGCATCGGACCAGGCGTTGTATGGAGATTACAGGACTAGATGGCTCGTTAAATCATTCGCCAGAGACCAAAGCTTGCTCTTCAGGGAATTTGTAGCTTCAATGGTCAAGCTTGGAAACGTCGGCTTCATTGAAGATGGTGAAGTCAGAGTGAAATGTAATGTTATCAATTGAGAGAAAGCCAGCGAGAGAGAGTAAGAGTAATTCATTAGCTATAATAACTTCCTCAGCAATTGAATGCTGTAGAAAATGACCGAGAGCAAATACCAATTCAACTAATAAAACAGAACTAAATATCCAACTTCAAATGAATAAAAGGCACATATGAACAAAACTCTCACAGTGAACAAAGTCAGGCATAAATTAGCAATAGGATCGATGATTTTAATATCTGTGCTTCATAGTTTGAGAAAAATATGCAGCTCTCTCACTGTACCCGCAGCCTGCTAGTTTGCTTGTATGATCCTTCCCTTTTAGCCAAACATATTGAAATTCAAAGAGATGATCCCAGATATTATGAGTTAATAAGGTCGAATTGTTTAAACATTCATTGATGAATACAAAATTAATCCCCATATGGATAGATATTCAATAGATGCGATTGAACCAACATCCTAAATCTGATATAGAATAATCCAAAATCTTATAAGGTGGTAGTAAAATTTATGATTTTCTTTTTCTTATTCGAGAAGAATCGCATATTCTAACAAAATGTTTTGTGAGGATCCAAACCCATGGATAACACTGTAATGACATTGTATCATGTCCACCCAACGATTACAAAAGAACAAAGCAACAAGCATGAAAAAGAAAAGCCACACATTCGTTGAGTGCTACTGTGACCAGAAAAACAAGAAAGTAGGACAAGACCAATTATTTGTTTTTCCTCTTCAGTGGAAGTGCAAAATGGTTCAACTTATGCCAAACACCTTTCTCTGCAATCAGTAGTATTTAATATTGGTGGCTTGTTGCAAACTCCTATCAATACTCTATTCTTTTATTTCCCACTTTATGCGTGGACACACTCTCTGCAATATTATACTCTTCTATCCAGCACTCCATCAAGATACATGTTCAAGCATGGCTGCAAAGTGTACTAATCAAAACTATGCTATTTGTTAAAAGTTTCAACAGTTAGGAAAACGTCAATAAGTATTTGCTAATAGCATCCACTTGGTTAATTTTTTAATTGTCACGCTCTATCTATATATTGCATTCACCTGGAGAATGTTTCTTCAACGAGCGAATAGGCTCTTCTGATAGTAGTACTAACTTTAACTCCTTATCCATGGCTAACCCAAGTCAGGTCCAAATTTCAATTCCTAATGGTAATGCTGTGCAAATCCAGGGTCCAGCACCTAAAGATGATTTTCACTATGCGCAGAGGGGTCAGTGGCTTCGAGCCGCTGTATTGGGAGCCAATGATGGATTGGTTTCAGTTGCATCATTGATGATGGGTGTTGGTGCTGTTAACAATGACGCCAAAGCTATGATTCTCACTGGCTTTGCAGGGATATTTGCCGGTGCTTGTAGCATGGCAATTGGAGAGTTTGTCTCGGTATACTCTCAACTTGACATAGAGAAGGCTCAAATTAAGAGGGATAAGAGAGTGAGAGCCAGTGAACAGAAAGAGAGAGAAGATGAGAATGAGCAGTTGCCAAATCCAATGCAAGCAGCAATGGCTTCAGCTGTTGCATTTTCTTTAGGAGGTGTAGTACCACTTCTTGCAGCTGCCTTTATAACAAACCACAAGGTGAGGCTGGGAGTGGTGATTGCTGCGGTGAGCTTGGCCCTGGTTGTCTTTGGATGGATTGAAGCAGTTCTTGGAAGGGCTCCTGTGGTAAAATCTTGTGCTCGGGTGCTCGTTGGTGGCTGCATGGCCATGGCTATTACCTATGGACTCACTAAGTTGATTGGCTCTACTGGACTGTAGGTGTAACTCATATCTTAGGTTAACATGTTGATGACTTCTCTATGTCTCTTGAATAAAGTTCAGAGATGTACTAGCAATGCTCCTGAATGATGAGCTTGCGTGAATCTCTGAAGCAAGAAATCCTCCTGTAAAACTTTACTCATGATATGTTACCCTCCAAGTTTCTTTTGTTTTCCAGAAAATGATCATTGAAGTTTATAATCAAGTGCTCCAAATTGATCACTTGATCATATTAGCATAATCCAGAATCTCTTGTTAATCATGGCATGATATACCCAAAAGGTTAAAGCTTCCAATGGGATCAGATGACTGAAGAAACATTCCATCCTATGTTAACATGTTATCTAGTTGGACTATGTATGATCTTGAACTCTTATTAGTCAAAAACTGAAAACATTCATCTGGCTAGGAATTGGCAGAAGATAAACCTAATTCTTCAACAAGTTGCTAGCTGGAAAAAGGAATGTCATGTTTATCTAATAAAATGATAATTTGTCATTCTTAGCAATGCATGTCAAATTTTATGTTCCTACTCACCTTCTAATATCCTCATCTTGTAGTCATCAACATATCCATTCTTGTGACATTAGGGGATTTAGTTTTGAAGGATAACAATATATACGAGATAAATCTGCAGCAAACAATACAAATCGATGCACAACATAGGATTGTCACAGTAACCAAACAGTTTCTTAATAATCACTTGAATTTACATTCATTTTCCATCAAGTATCCTGAAGATAAAATGTTTATACCTAGATATGTTATGAATAAATTTGACAGGATGCATGTTTTTTACCAAATTTTTTCAAAACCCTTTACTGGGTGAATGAAGGAATAACCCGTGGAAGAAACAGATCAACAAAGGATTTAAGTGAGGGATAGATGGGAGGTTACACAATAGTTGATGAATAATTGAGGTTTAAGATGAGATTCCAGCACAATGAATTAAATACAGAAATTATAACATCTAAACAACAAGGTTATACTGGCAGGGATCATGCAAATGTCACATCAGATCGTAGCACATACTTGACTCCTTTCATTACGTTCCGAGCTTCATGCAACATGCATTTATCCCCATGAATGTGAAGCAGAGCCATTCCTTCACAAGGAGCTACCTGAAAATTTTACAGCCTTATCTAAATGAGCATTATATTTTTATAACTTACTCATGCCATTCTAGCATGCTTATCATCGAGGAGGAAGGGACAAGCAGAAAGAAGAAATGAGGAGAGAGGCAACCACCTGGGGAAGGATGGATAAGTGAATCACTGTTGGGGAAAGGTTAATTGGCATACTAAAGCAAGGATGAAATACAAACCTCAGCGACCAGCGAATTCGTTGGACCATAAAAAACAGTCTCTCCACCAACTAGAGGTTCGAAGAAATCCTGAGCAGTATCCTCACTTTTGGATTTGGATTTTTCTCCACCACTAAGATATATTAATAAAGTATAATGAGTGCACTTCCCATCTCCAAGATCTATGCTTTCATCAATATGCCGTCCAAATCGCTGTCCAACCTTATACCTAGGAATGATGAAGCATGGATTTAATCATGATGAAAGCATGCAATATGTCACCATCATCAAAAACAATCATCACAGAAACATGCAACATGCCATCCTCCTCCCCATTGAAAACTTACTAGGAAAAGCATTCTAGCAAAACAGAAATACTCAATGCACTTATATCAAATCATTTAAACCAAAATAGTAGCTTCCTAGGAAATCCTAGTGAGCAATTCCAAAAATGTTTCTATACATAAAATTTGCAATGTAATTGATATAAGGATTCTAAATTTGTAACATTATCATATTTGGTGTATCTTTCACATTAGCTGCAGAAAAGAGTTCAGGATACAAGCAATGTTTCAATATCCATCAGGCAAGAAAGCCAAATGCAACGAGGACTAACCTGTAAAATCTAATATTTGGATTCAACCCCACTGCGACTTTGCCACGAATCTTAAAATCAGAAAGTAATTTATTTAGCCCAGAGTTCCATATATTCTCTGCCAGAACAGGATCAAGCACAGAAATTCGATCATTGTCTCTATAAGCCTCTCCTTTTGCTGGACCAAGACTGCCTTGGTGAGCAAAGCCAATTGACTCAGCAACTTTGACAAATGCCTTAGATTCAGCAGATGTAAAGAAATTCTTCACCTGAATATATCAAACAAACAAAGCTGCATATCAAAAGAGCACCTTCAATGCTTCAAGACCATCTTTTGTGATGTAATGCACATACAAAATGCAATACCAGAATGTCTTCACTGAAGTTGACAAACTTTTGTACCACTCGGCCAAAAGTGAATGTTGTAACTATAATGCAGAATACAGTTCATTTAAGTTCAATTCAAACTAACAAAAAGACCCTATGAAGCTATTAACTAAAGCTCTTTGCAAAAATGCTCCTTTACCACTTTCTGACTCCACTGTTGTTTCCCAATTTTCCTTTCCAACAAATCTGTATGAATTACCTAACCTTCATTTGCTGAGCTCATTTAACCCCTAAGGTTGACTTTTTCAAGAAAAAGAGTTAAACGACCTATTCTCTTAAAGAAAAACAAAACAAAACAAAACAAAATGCCATGTTTTTTAAACTAACGAGTTAAAAAGCCACAGAAGTGAACTGCGAGTTTTCAAAACTCAAATTTGCTAAAAAGTTTTTTCAAGAAAAAAGGACAAGTTCGAATCTTAACAACTCAAACTTGCTAAAATTCTGCACCACTTCTGGCACACAGATTTCGAACCCGCTTAGTTGGCACCCCAAGTTCGAGTTTTGAAAACTCAAACTTTTACTTTTCTCGCATTTTAACTCAGCAGTTTCTGAAAAAAACTACGTATTTTGGTTATTTTCCTTTGAATTAGGGCATTTATCTCATTTTCTCGACTTTTTCTTCATCTTCAAATGTAGTCTTGCTTCCCCTATGTCAAAAGTTCTATCATTTAAATAGCTTCTCTCACATTGATACGAGGTGATCATATCAAACATTCATGTCCAAGTAAAGTTGAAAAGCAAACGAAACTCTCCCTCAGCAAATACTAAATGGGCATGCATTAACCTCCTACAAATTTAAGCCCGAACTGATTCAAGACAATATTCATGACAAGAATTGAAATAATTCACATAACGATAATCTTCCAATCTCATCACTCTAAAAATATGGAAATTAAAACAAAAATAAATACATGTATAAAAAAATTAACAAATTTCATTTATTTTTCAAAAATTTGAAAAAAGAAACAATCGTACAGTAATGAGATCTTTATCTTTGAGGCAAGTGAGCCGAAGATTAGACTTGGGTTTGATGAATGGCCATTCTGATTCATTTCTCGTTTTCTTGCTGCTCCCTCCTTTCTTTCTCTCCCCCATTTTTCTCTTCATTTGCGCTTTTTTTTTTTTTTTTTTCCTCTTTCACATTCTCGATTTACGCCACCAAATATATTGGGCCTAAATTTAAGATTCACTGGGCTAAAAACGAGAAGGCCCATCTGTTTGTTGGTCCAAGTTGGGCTTGAAAGCCCACTCGGTTATCCGTTTGCAAGTACTAGTTTGGATTTATCAGAGGAAGAATTAATAAGGAATACAAATAAAAGAAAAAGGGTAAATTTTATATGTTAATTAGCATCATATATTTTTTTCTTCTCTCACGCACCACACACAAGACACTAAATTATGTAATAATTTTTATTTTTTTTTGGTTCAAAGAGATTAGCAAAAAAGTTGAGCGCCAAAATGAGTAATAAAAGAAAAGATCATGAATAGATAAGATAATTAAGTAATTACTTGTGGCTGAAATTCTAGGTTCGAATCTATGCTTTTCTAATATATATTGAGGTCAAACTCGTGTTTTCTCAAAGGGAAAATTATACAAAAAGTCCCCAATGTTATCATATTTTTTCAAATTAGTACCCATTGTTTGAAAAAGTACAAATTAATCCGTCCTCAATGTTTCACAAAGTCATTTAAACTAGTCCCCAAAATGAGTAAAGCCAAAGGGACTAATTTGAACAAGATTGTGAAATATTGAGGACTAGTATGAATTTTTTCAAACATCAGGGACTAATTTAACTATATTTTGAAACATTGAGGATTAATTTAAATTTTATAAAATAATGGGGAGTAATTTAAAATTAAACCACAACTTTAGGGACTTTTTTGAATTTAACCCTTTCTCAAATATCGTCGGCTTGTAATTGAGCTATAATATGCATTGGATTGTCCTTGTATAACCATGAGTGGCTTTAAATTTAGTAAACTAAAGTATATCTCATGCAATGCATGGTGAAAATTTATATTTTTAATGTCTTTATTTATTATTGATGAGCAATTTTAACATTCTATATGAGGATGACTGACAAACATATCTTTCAAAATTTAATTCTTGGTAAGTTCTCAATACTAATCATGATTTTATTTATGAGAGATTTTGGTAATTAAATAAACTATTTAGATTATTTATAACAGATTTTCAGTTACTAAACAAAATATTTAAATTAAGAAAACAAATTAAAAAATATTTAAATAAAAATAGCATTATTAATTGAATAAAATTAAGAATAGATATATTGTTTTAAGACCCATTTTTAATATTCAAGATCCTAAAGTAGTATTGAGAATGGCTCATACAAAATGATATTATTAGTCTTTTGTTATTGTGTACATATTATTGTAACACGTGTTGGATATTTAAAGGGCAACATGTGTTGGAGACCTAAAGAATAAAGAAATTGGGTTTGGACATCGGGGTCAGGATTGACCTCTTACAAATATTTAAGTATAAAAGGTACCCTTGAAGATTGGGTAATAACATTAGGGTCGGGATTAACCCTAATCAATTATTATATACATGTTATGCTGTAAGATGTTTTGATCATTTGAAAAAAAAAAAATAATAGTGACAAGGATTACAAGCATTGTCTTTTTGATAATATATACATGTTATGTTTTAAAAGACTATTTTAGTTAGTTGATAAATGAGATAATTTCCAAGAACTTAGAAATAAGATACCCTATTATGTTTCATTTGGAATGACTAATCCTAAATTAAGAAGAATCAAATAATCTAGATAATTAGGTTGCCAAATTCATTATCTTATTCAAAGTATGGGAATCAAGCTAAGAACGTTCTATTTCGTCTAACCTATTTTACTAATACTTTTCTCAACTTCTTTATCCACTGGGTGTTTTTCCTTCTAAGAAAAACTGCCCAAACATATCTCTCCTTAGTTTTCCTATAGGGTCTCCTTCTCTAGGTCAAGTTTGTGATCCTTTCCGAACTCGGTGCCAGTTGTTGCCTTATGTCCCTTTCTTTTTCTTTGTCTGTTTGGTTTATTGTTTCGTATCTGTTGGTGTTTTTGGTATGTGTTCTTCACATCTATGCCTTTTGAACTCAAATCTACATTGTGTGTTGCCTTTTCTTGTTGGTATAATGGCATGCTTTGAGACTCATTCAATTCGCTGGAGGTTTGAATTACTCAGTGTTGTTATTGTGCATACTTTGTTGTTGTTGCACAGAGGTGAGAAGGTGGCTATTGGTACCACCTATTCAAGTCTTCTTTTTTTTGGGATATCTAGACCATCTTTGTTTTTAATCTTCTTGGCCCAACCTCTATTCGGTCTTGTAAATCTTATTAAATCTACCAATGTGACGGCTTTTGTTTGTCCTTCTGTGTGTGCCACTTCACTGGTGTCAGCTTTGGAAAAAGAGTTCTTTACATCTTATGCCAACTGGTGTTAACTCTCCATAAGAGAGTTATTTGTCTTCTTTAAAGTTAGGTTTTAAGTCATGTTTGTGCCTATTTTTGAGTCTTTTGGTTAGTAAATGTCATTACTTCAAGTTTGGTCTGGTTTTAAAACATGTTTACTTAGTTTGGTGTGGTTTTGGCTATTTTTAAGGCGAACACATGAGAAAGATGGTTGGAGCAAAGAAGATTCATGCTGAGAATAGCTAGAAAAGGACAAAAATGCAAGAAAATCTCGTGTTAGCTGAAAGCTTCCCATCTGGATGGCAAAAAGTCCCATCTAACAAGTTACCAGAGTAAAATTTAATGCATTAGGCTAAGAACTTCCTATTTAGTGGGGAAAATCTGCCATCTAGCGGGCTGGGCAAAATTAAAACGAGCGAGATAGTAATTATAGGCCCGATTCTATCATATTTAAAGCCTCCAAATAGAGCCATTTAAGGGACTTTTGACCTACTATACGGGTGAGACGCCTACTACACCTTGGAGAACAAGATTAGACGTAATTGGAGGGAGAAACATCACGATTTTTTTGCATATTTGAGGCTTTCATAAGATAGTTTTTTGTTCTTTCTCTCTCCATTACTTTCTTTTTGCTATGTTTCAATTTTATAATTCTTTGGGGATGTTTTTTATGGCTATAATGAACTAATATTCTCTTTTTTAGGATGACAATGGATTCTTTTTCTAGTTAATTGAAATTTTATTTTCATTCCATTTTATCCATGATTCTGTTTTGAATTGCTTATTCGTTTTTGTGTGATTGTTATTTAATAGCCTGCCAACTATTAATTTGACATGACCTAATTGAATTGACAAAGGAAATAGGGTCTTAGGTCTAGAACGAATTGCCTAGATTCGAATTAATCCAAGTAGATGAGATTAATTTGATTCGTAATTACATATACTTAATTACCCTAGGTAGC
Organism: Cordia subcordata; assembly: GCA_028554755.1. Classification (NCBI taxonomy): domain Eukaryota; kingdom Viridiplantae; phylum Streptophyta; class Magnoliopsida; order Boraginales; family Cordiaceae; genus Cordia; species Cordia subcordata. Next base: position 1,268,485 of record JAPTOF010000003.1, on the reverse strand, counting down.
CAATTTAGGGCTAAACTTGATCAATTCAATTTAATCCTTTGTCATAGACATATAGCCTTTGATTTAGATTGAATTAGTTCTTTACTTGCTCGATGGAAGGTTGAAGAAACAACAGTTCTCCAAGTTAGTAATCAAACTCAATTAGGATAAATGGGATAGGAATAAACCAATTGACTTGGCACTTAATGAAATTGTAGTCTTAGGCATTCTCCATTTTTTTTATTTATTATATTTGTTTTGTTAGTTAATTTTGAGTCTTTACTTTTTGCAATTTTTAATATTGATCGATTTGACTAGGACTGAAAATAAGAGTTGGTGGTTAACGTCAAAAATCAGTTAATGCTCCTTAAGGGAATGATCTCTACTCATCATTATATTACTTGTGAGATACGTATACTTGCATGTGCGATATTTAGCAACACCTGGGTGGCCTAGAATGGGCTATTGGCAGTCCATTGTGGTGCATCTGCAAATTTTGTTATAGCATAATTTCCTACGGCTTTTCGGAGGGCAATGACACGTGTTGCAGTTTTTGCAATGCAAGCAATGGTCATGCTCTGTTGTTGGCTTGTAATTTCACTAAAAGGTTTGAGATTTGGTTTAATATTCATGCGTTCTTTCATTCTAAGCCTTCGTGTTCTCTGCTACTTATCAGAAGGGAGGCAAAACAAGTTGCAAACCATGGTGCTAAGTCGGTCCGTGTTGGGACACTACCTCCAAATTGAGTGAATAGGACACCTTTTGTCTTAATTGTAAATGCAAACTCTGCCTTTGTATTAGCAGTGAAATTGCAATCTTATATTAATAAAGTCACGTAGACTCTACCTTTGTATTAGTAGTGTAACTGTAATCTTATATTAATAAAGTTGTTCATGTATTTATTGACAAAAGAAAGGAAAAAAAAAAAAGAACGCTATTACTTTCATACTTAAAATATATGAAATAAATAAATCATTTGGAAACTCAAAGCAATTAAAGTATGCCCGTATATAATACAATGTCTTTCAACCCAAAATCATGAATCTATCCTTACCAGAGCCTCGATAAACTTTAGGATTACGTGGGATCGCAAACACATATACGGTAATGTGTAAATCATGATAGGATTTTTCTTGGTATATGTTTTTGATCAATGAATTCTCACTTGCTTTTTACCCAAAAAAAAAAAAAAAAGATGTCTTCTTCCCGGATAGATGGAGACTTTCGTGTTATCCATGTCCGCATGGACGTGGCGACCAAATTTGCTCTCTTTCATGATGGCCCTCCCAATTCTCCCCTACTGTCTTCTTCTTCTTCTCTTTCTCTCTCTCTCTCCGTGGGTCTAATATAATTATAATATTACAATTATATCTAAATTAATTTTTCTTTTCCTGGCGAAACTCAAGTCACATTAAGCCTACTTTGGACTAATGACGAAAATCAACGGAGTGGGATTTTCCTACCCATTTTTGTATGTTATCAGACTTTTTATATTTACAATTGTATTTATAGATACACAAGAGATAACGTAATTCAAATTACACAAAAAAAAAATTATTTGAAGTTTTTCTACGTGATTTTGAAGAGGGCTTATTTCATAGGTTAACAGTACCAGAAGTGATATTCTTTCTTCATTTTCTCAAATTACGAGCCGTTACAACATGCATACACACACACACTATATAACATTCATAAATCGACGGTAACAAAGTAAGATTCTTTTTTCATTTTCTCAACTTACGCACATTTGGCTTTATATATTTTGCATTATTTTTTTTGCCACGTATATATTTTGCATTATTGATCATTCCTTAATGTGTTCTTTTGTTCATTGGAAAAAAGATAAAGTTAACAAGCATATAGAACCATAAAATCAAGAAATTCCCTCTGTAGTGCTTAGGTAAACAAAGGTTACAATCGACAACTTACTTCTTAGTTACTCTTCTTTTTACTTTACTTTTTTCTTCTTCTTTTTTTCTTTCTTTATTTTTTCACATATGTACTTTGCTGGTTTTGGTGAAGATACCTTGCGACCATAAACTTTGATTGATCTGTGGGAGTAATTAAATATGTACTGGCTTCAATTTGTTTCCTCTAATTCTTCACTCCGGGAACAATGCCCTAATTAAATTGATTGCGGAATTTTTATTTGTCATATAGACGAGGAAAAAAAGGTTTTTTTTTTCTTTTCAGTCAAAATATTTCATTACTATGAAAAGGTTTACAAGAACAATTGCCAGAGAAACAAAGAGCACAAGACAAACCAATCCTACAAAGATAAAATGTTTAACTTCCTAGGACTAAGAAGACAAAATTACAAAAATATAAAGACGACCAAAACAAAACCACAATTTCAAGTAAACTTTTGGAAAAGAAGGAGACCAGGGGGTACGAGTTGGCCTTCTGTGGGTCACCAAACTCAAGCACGTCTTCGCATCATCCCTCTGTTGTACTTGATCTAGTTTATTTCCACCCCAAACTCATATATTGAGTAGATTCTAAATTAAAATTAATTAGTATCAAGTTGTGGAACAGGGGCAGAGCCAAGGGGGACTGGGGGCAGCCCGTTTCTTGTACATGTATATGCCAATCTTGATTCAATTTTTGCTTTTGATGTTTACTCAACATGTTAAAATTGGCTTAGTTAAGAGATGAAAGAAGCATAATCGAAATTGAACTCATGATATCAATTTATGATTATTCTCAACTAGTAGCCAATTATAATTCCAATTTTCGTCTAGTGTCTTATTGGTAATCATTTGTGTTCAATAATTTGTACTCTGAAAATCAATATATTTGTGTAATCTTTTAATTTCCTATCATCATGAGCTTTTTATGGTGCTTGATGTGCATATAAGATTGATGAAAACAAAAACTTATCTTTTAACGGATAGATTAACGGAGTTAATTTTAAACTCTTTCGTGTCTTAATAACAATTATAAACATTTTAATAATCTTATATTATTCTGTTTCAATAATATATTTTATAGTAACCATTACATAATTCTACGAGAGTTATTAATCTGAAATTTAAATTTTATATTTTACGTTCCAAACGTCTAATTTTAGGCTCCACCTTGAATTATAAGGTTTCAATAATGTAACCAAAGGTTGTAGTTGGAACACGCATTGGGCTGCCAATGTACTTTGTGTCATTCCTTTTTTGGTCATTGTGCAGGTGCACATCTATTCTTATGTGAACATTGCTGTTTTCTATATCTCCATCTTTGTCCCCACTACTGTAATTAAAATTTTGGTGTTGTCCCTGTTGGCTTTGCACCACTCCTATGTTCTTCTGATTTTTTTTTTTTTTTGGGTCAAAGATTTTTTTTTTAAAAAATATTTTCATGTGGGATAACAGAGATTAAAAGAACATCCTTCTGACTTTTTCGCCTCAAGAATAAAACTTACAACACTCATACTAATGAAGGACATTTTTTTTTTCTTTGTCCATGCAATTTTTCCGCAAAAGAGGAAGTTTTAATAATTGCGAAGTTCTAATTTAAAGCCAATTGCATGGAGCAGCTTATTATTTTATAAGTGGTTATTAGTTTAATAAACTTTCTATGTAGGAGAAATAATATTGTAGCAGTAACTACATCAATTAATAGTCCAAGGCAAGGAAAGTTTGTCTGGGAGTTGACAAAATCTTGAAAGTCTGCAAGTCCTTCTCATAATATTATAATATTATGAATGAAATATAATAATTAGGAGTAATATTCATCCATGTTATTTTATTATAATAAAATGATCTTTGATTTTTGCAATGTTATGGATGGATCTGTTCCTTCAAATTTGTTGTCATGTTCCTTGATTGTTGAACAAAATTAGAACTTAATCGCTCAAAGTTGTGTAACATGGCAAAATATTAAGCAAGTTTGTGTGACATAACAATGTAATTTGAAATAAGTTTATTATAAGATAATTATTTTACTGATTAAGAATATTTTTACAATTATAAATTATAAAATATCTTATTACAAATATTTTATAAAAATTCAAAATAAACAATATTTTTTAATATAAAATATCTAGATGCTTATGATAAACTTATTCCAATCTTGTCTAAAAACCTTCTACAGACTACGTGGTGATAAAATGTGATCACATGCTACCAGCTATACGTTGGAAAAAGTATATGCGAATATGTGGTGGAGAACCATTTAGCAAGGTTGACGGTTCCCGTTGAGAAACATTAACATCAATCAGGACCAACAAGGTCCCACCATAATCTTGCCAGGACAAAATGAGCCCAGCAACCATGGCAACGAAAATTACTTTTTTTTAGTAATGGTTCTTTTTAAAATTATAAAGTAGTGATTAATATGATAGAATAAATTTGACAAGAATTAAATGAGATAAGGAATCGAATAAATTTAGAAATAGAATAGACTTGATAATGAGTATACCATGTTTAGTATATTCTAAAAATGATAGTAGGAATGATTGTATTGATATAATGATATTAAATTTATGTTTGGTAATTAGTATACTAACACAATATTAAAAATAACTTATATAAAAAGTCAAAATTACCCTTATACTATTATATTATATAAATTATAGTAATAAACTCAATCATCCAAAATATTACTAAAATACTAACAATACTAATACAAAATAAATTTATATTAATAACCTGAATAAAAATAATAATGATGATAATATGTACGTGTATGTATATGAATATATAATTTGGTGAACTTTTTTTTTTTTTTTATTTTCTATTCTTCATTTATAAATTTATTTTTTATTTTTATTTTTGTTATAAAATGCTAAAATGTTAATTTTTGTAATATTATTTTAGTCATTTTAGCAAAAAATCTCGTTCCTATGAATATGGAAATGAGCCATTCCCATGAGTTTAGTCAAGAATTGACTATTCCCACGTTTATAGGAATAGTATTTCTTGCCTTATTATACCATATCAATCATAGGATTTAAAAGAGATGTAGGAATATCATTCTATTCCCAACCCTCTCCCACGTACCAATTACTACCTTAAGAGGATAACACACGTTACCTCCATACTTGTATAAGTAGTTGATTATCTTTATATGGTTTAAAGCATACTACATTGCCCCCTTATATTTTTTAGAAAGTGACATACAATCCCAACCTTAGCTTTTTCCATCTAAATTATCGGAGAGTGTGTTGCCCTATTTTCTTACATGTATGGATGTTAAATGTTAGAATTTACTATACTATTTCACAAAAATACCCTTATTTAGACTTTAATATTATTTGTTTATCTTCACTTTATAAAATTAAAAAAATTAAAAATTAAAAATATAAAAAATGCAAAAATAAAAAACTAAAAGTAAAAAAATTAAAAATTAAAAAATTGAAATTTAAAAATAAAGCACACAAACTAACAATATAAAAAATTTTAAAATATAAAATATAAAAATAAAAAAATTAAAAATTAAATATTTTAGGTTTTCAATTTTCCTAATTTTTAAAATTTTTAATTTTTATTTTTGAATTATTTTAATTTTTAATCTTAATAGAAAATAAGCAAAAGCAGTAAAAGAAAACAAGGGTAATTTGGTCCTTTTCAAAATAAAAATGGGGAGATCCACCCCTTTAGAAAAAATAAGGGGAGGAGATAATTTGATATGTTTTAAACCACAGAAGGTAATCAATTTTTTTGCAAATTATATGAGGTAACGTGTATTTTATCCAAATTATAATTATAGTATATTAATTATAAATTATTTATATTATTCATTATAACTAGATTCATAATTCACAAATAACTAAAATACAATCACAAATAAGAATTTAACTTAATCTGGTCTCACGTCTCAAATTCATAACATGTTATGGGGAGGCAGCCCGATAACAGATTACAATAACTCCTAACTCGAGGGCTCAAACGAGCAGGAAGATTCAGTGTTTTGTTTAATAATTAAATCCATATGAACCATATGTTTCATGTTTAGCAACACCGTACACATGTGTAGAAGCATCATAAACACGCAATTTTCTGCTTAAGCACGAGTTTGCATTAATAGTTCTTCCACCAAACTAAACCTACATTATGACTTACAAATCTCCAGAAGATTTTTATATTTATTTATTTTTGTTATTGTTGAGAGTAAAACAAGGTATTTCTTATTTTAAAAAAATTAGTAGTTCAATTTTACTCCAATACTCGTTATTTTAGAAGCTTAAATAGCAGCTCTTATTTCAATTAACACATTATCTCAATATATATTTTTTATTTTTAATGAGTAACTAGTATAATCTAGAAATAATTGATTATCTTTATACTTTTTGATTATTAATATTACCTTTATTAATTGTTTATTTGAAGTTCATCAACAGTTATATCATTTTTGTCAATTGGAACTCTTTGACAGTTACTATTTAGTTGTAAACTTTTAATTTAAACAGGGAGTCAAATCTGACTCTCTAGATTTTGAGAGCCAAGTTGCAAATTTGCCGATTCTCAATTTTAAAATGCCTTTTTATTAAAACTGTTAGAGTTTACATTTTTTTATTCACCTTTTAAAATAACTAAAAAGGAGGTTCAAAGAAATCTTTGGCGATGCATATTCTAGTAATATATATACAGGATTAGTATTAAAACCCGTGCAATACGAATGCTAGAAGAATGGGAAGAAGAAATTTAGGAAGGAAAAAGATGTAAACTGGGATAATCAATGTTATTAATTGAGGGGGTAAAGTACCTGTTACTTTTTATGGATTATCTAATTAGTTGATTATTTTGTATTTTTAAAATTTATCACATTACCCCTTATACTTATCAAAAGATAAAAGATAACCTCCTATGTTGACACTTCACAAATTAATTTATTGTACATTATGCGTGCATTTTTTTACATCTATAGACATTAAAATTTGGAATATCATATGTAGTCTCGCAAAAATTTCATTATTTTTAGCTAACAACATTAAAATAATAATAGAAAAAAGAAGCAACTGTACCACCTATGAAATGTAAATGAGAATAATGTTGTAAGTTGTAAAAATATAAGAGTAATTAACTAACTGGACAAATTATGAAAAAATAGTTAACTAATTTAACTAATTACACAACAATAATGTGTATTTTACTCTTAATTTAGGAAATAGGGTACAAGGTATGGGTGAGTAAAAAAGTGAATAGAACAAAAAGCTGAATTGGACTTAATTGAGTTCGATTTATTCAATTCGGTTATTTGGTCTATTTGATTTAGTTTGGTTACTTTTTAAAATAATTTAGGTTTATTTAGTTTGATTCAGTTGGCCAAAAAAAAAAAAAAGAATTGATTGGATTAACTGAATTACATTTTATATATTAAAAATATTTAATATTTTATACCCATGCCATATCATTTATATTATAAAATATGTAACTTAAAAACAAAATGCTCTTTTCCTTATACATATTTGGAACTTCTAAGCTGGTAGATTTACTTTTGTATGGATTAATTTGAGGTTTTTAATCTATAATAAATTTAATTAAGATTTATATATTTAATTATGATTCATTGTATATTACTTGTGATATATTTTAATGATGAAAAGTGATTAGGTTATACTTTTTTGTATTTTCATGCAACAATTTGTCCTTTTATATTTTTATTTTTTTCTAATTTTATTTTTCAATTTCAATTTAACTGAACTATACCAAATATTTTGGTTTCAGTCTATTCATTTTTTACACAATTCAATTTGACTTTTTTAAATTTTAAAATTTTTTTTAATTTAATTTGGTTTAATCTATTCATTTTGATTAATAACTAAATGTTCATCCCTGTCACAACGTTAGAGGCACAAAACTCCTTTCCCTCTTATTTAAACAACCCCTTGCAAGAAACAGTGGGCAGAAGCAGAAAACACAGCGAGCCACGTGAAAAGCTCTATTCTCATTGGCCAATGTGACCTAGGATTAGAGATTATTATAAATAATTTAAGAAGCGCTGTCAGCTGGTTGTTCGTCGAACATCACGTCGTAGTACGATGATGTTGACATGCCCCAAATTAATTAATTAACATTCAATTGCTTCATATAATTTTCTAAATTTGTGTGCATATATACGCTTTTGAGTTTTTTGAAAGAGACTACAGAAAAACTAATAAAGGTTAGTGATTTATGCAGTGATAATATTCGCTTAATAAGTGAGAAAAAAAAAAGACTATAAAATAACTGAGAAAAGGAACAGAATATAGGAAAGACTCTACAAGACGATTTCCTAATGCGTATTTATTTTTTTTCCTGTCCGTCTGTACATACCTTTTCTTAAGTTTGCCTAAACAAGATAGGAAATAAGCTTTTTCTAGAGACTTTTACTGTTTAAGTATACCCTTTTTGTGCTTTTCCATTTTTGTGGTAAGACTTGGTGCAGAAAGACAAGGGGAATAAGAGATATTTGATCAATAAGGAAAATTTTGGGTTCTGTGGTCTTAAAATAAAGAGATTAATACATCATCAACAAACAGAAGATCCCTCATGTCTTTGTTCTGCTTATATACATGTCTAGCTTAGGCACTTGGGTTTCCTATTTTTTTGCAAAATATTAGCTGCCTCAAATCTCCTTCCTTTTTTGAGTCTGCTTCTGAGAAGATTTCTGGGTTTGTTGTGCTTCAGCATTTGAGCTTTTTGGTGCTTAAAATGATTTGACTGTTTTTGGATTTGATGACCAGTACCGAATTTTCTCAGCTAGGGTTTTTCTGGGCTAATTGTGGTTTGTGCTTGTAAAAAATTTCTGAGAGCTGGCTGAACTATTAGCTTTGGAAAATTTTAGGGTTTTTTTTTTTTTGTAAGAGTTTTTTTAAAGGCTTTCTTTAGAAAAACTTACCATCTGATGTGTGAATTTCTTAGCCATTAGCTTTTGACCCTTCTCCATTTGAACATCTAGTACAGCAGCTAAGGTGCTATAATCTTTCGGATTTTTTTTTGCCTCTTTGTGGTGAGGTTGGGCTCATATTGTGATGATCTTTCTTTAGGGTTTCATATATTGATGTGATACAAATCAATAATTTTTTTTCTTTTTCTTTTTCTTTTTCTTTTTTTAAGAAAATGGTGAGAGGAAAAATTGAAATGAAGCGGATTGAGAATGCTACAAGCAGGCAGGTCACCTTCTCAAAGCGCAGAAATGGGCTTTTGAAGAAAGCTTATGAGCTCTCAGTTCTTTGTGATGCTGAAATTGCTCTTATTGTCTTCTCTCAGAAAGGAAAACTCTATGAATTTGCAAGCTCCAAGTAGGTTCATATATTTATTGTAAATATATTCCTTTTTATACTTTGAAATAATAATTGTCTGTTAAACTAACTAACTAACTAACTAACTATATATATATATATATATATATGTATATATGTTGTGCTTTTATGTTTGCAATTTTAATCCTAATATTTTATATAAAAAGTAATAAAGCATAGTCATGTTATACTTCCAGAAAGTACGATGGTCACAGTGTTTACATCCAACCAACTTCAAATTCTCTAACCTATAGGCTTCAATCATAACCAGGGGTTAAGTGATTAGATATTACTATATTTTTTGTTGATTCTTCGGAGAATCCAAAATATTTATACGCATTCTGAAGACAGCATATCTCTATAAAGAAAAGATATTAGTACAGTTTAAGATCTCCACCTAGAGAAAGAAAAGTATAGTTTTTAAGTCCTTCATTTCTTTCAATTGAGTGTCTACTTACTCTGATTGTGGAGGTTTTTGTTAACGATCAAAACAAATCCAAGAATGGTGGTTTAAATTCATATAAATGATCCGACGTTTATATTTATGTTTATAGTAGCTCTCTTTTATTTAACGTTACTCTCTCCTTTATCTAGGCTTTGAATTGGAAATAAAAATTCTAAACTAGGTAGAATTTAATGATAGTTAGAGATTAATAGTAGTAAAATGGTAATGTAATTATAGTGAGACGATAATCAGACTTGAGAATTACACCCAATGCTAGTTAGTTGACTATTTTCTTCTACATATAGTACTGATAAAAAGAGGAATCTGTTTGAGTTCTTTCACTCTTTCATGTGTGGCTATTTGTTTTCTTTTGATTGAAATCTCATGATGACTCTCTGTATTTTGAACACTTTAGCATGCAAAAGATTATTGAGAGATACCGTGAATGTGCAAGTGAAGTGCAGTGCAGCCGTACTGGAGTTGCAGGGGATATGCAGGTCAGGCTTAATTTAGATTCTAGCTCTTTTATTATTTTTCTCTTCCAATTTTCTTCTTCTTTCTTTTCTTAAATTTTCTTAGGTCAACTCTAACAATTTTCTTTTTTCTTTTTCTCCCTACATCTAGTAAATTTATAATATTTTCTTACATGTAAGGATTCCTTATTTTAGTTTCACTTCAACAATTTCCATGCATTTAATTAAATTCTTGTTTCACGGAATCCCTATTCACTTTCATTCCAACAACTTTCCTATTTCAAAAATTTTCTAATATTGCTTTAGGAGATGAGATTGTTGTGGGGATAACTATAAGTGATCTGTGGAGGAGTTTCTCCCTAAATACTTTCCTACATGTCTCCTTATATTTTCCAAAGGTGGCATCTTACATCATCTGGCTTGTTTTAGTAGTTGATTATCACCCCCTGTCATTTGTCTATTCAATTGATTACTTATCTCTGTTTTCAAAACTTATTACATTATCCCCTTATATTTTTTAAAAGGTGGCACAATCTCTTCTTTTTTTTCCATTATTATTTTGAGTGTTAGTAGTTAAAAATAACAGTATTTTGTGAAAATATATAGTATATTATAAGTTTTGACACTTATATACAGAGAAAAGGTGCTTATAAATGGAAAATACAGTATAAGTTAAGTTTGATGGAAAACCCCAAGTAGGAGATTATGTGCCATTTTTTGAAAAGAATAGAGGGGTATTGTCGTAAGTTTTAAAACACATGAGATAATAAGCTAATTAGACAAACCATAGGGAATAACATATATTTTACCTTCATAATTGTAATAGCCTTTCAATTAGTAGTAAATACTAGTATGAGAATGTAGGCTAGGGTACTTTAGAATCTTATTGCGTCTTCACGTATATATCTCAATATTCTTCCAATAAGATGGTATTAGAGCCTAAATAACATGTATACAGAACAACAATTGCATATATAGCGATGACTGTTTTACCAAAGTGATTAATACTCGGTTTGGTATAAGCTTATTATAAGATACTTATCTTATTTGATATTTTATATAAAAAAGTATAGATTGTTTTCTATTATCATAAAATACATGTGATAAGATGTCTTATTTATAGTTGTAAAGATATATAAGTCAAGGATGGATTGCTTATATGATAAAAAAGTACATGGTGAGAATTTTTTAGAAGTATAATGAAACATTGACTCCTTCATGTCATTGCCTCTTTAACACATTAGAGGATGAATCATTCATTAAAGAATAAGATCTAATAGGCTTATTCCAAACCCGACAAATAGGATAGTTGAGGAGTTTGGCAGTTTGTATAATGTCTAGTGTTTGATTTAGGTTATTTGCTATTAATATGATTGTGTGATCATTGATGAAAGATGGCATCCATAGAAGCCAAAACTGCGATAATGTCGAAGTTTGGTGGAGAAATACTTGTAGCAGAAAGGATGTTGTTATTGCTGCATAGAGGTGCAGCCTAAGAAGGAGATCATCATTTGCATCTGCTGGGAGATGAAGCAATAGCACATTGGGGAATAGCTAAATCACGCTAGAGATCTTAAAAGTTAGTCCTGATGCACAACCAGAAAAAGAAAAAAAGAAGAGATGGATTTTGTTGGTCTTGGTTGATTTGGACTTTTTGATCCTAAGAAAGATTTGATTAAGGGAGGGTATGATTTAGTATTTTGCACTCAATTGATGATTGTGTGAGCTTGGTAGTGTAGAAACTAGAGAGGCTATAATATTTTCATAATTTATTATTTTGTTTTTTCTAGGATTGTAGACAATTACACTCTTAACGTTTACTTTTGCAGATTAATCTCCTTGACTTGAAGTTAAGGCATAGAAGAACTAAGTAGCCATTAGAAGTTGAGTTTTTCTTTTCTTTTGCTGTCATTTTTCTCTTTCTTTACCTCTTTCCCTCCCCTTCAATTTCTTTCTTAGTTTTTCGATTCCCCACCTCTAACCCAACATCTAATCTTCCATAAGGTTTGGTCCTAAAACATCACTTCTAGAAAAGTAAGTTCAATCGTTTGAACTATCCACTATTCTTCCTTCTCCTTTCTCCCAACCTTTTCCCTTCCAATTTTTCTACTACACGTTTTTGTCTAACAAAACCTCTCATCATTCACCTAGCCACTAATCACCCTCTTTCTCACTTATACCACCATGGTCTAACATGACAATCTGTGGCTTCGAAGCTGAGGGTATGGCAATTTATTTATAGAGATTACTATGGTTGGTAGGCTTGCGAGATGAGGAAATTTTGTGCCAAATAAGTTCACATTAAGATTGTTTGACTCAAGATTAAGTGCATTGGTTGGTGGTCAACTCTGGATTGTCATTAGATATTTATGTGACTAGTAATTCTGGTGGATATGTATGTAAAGTATCGGTCTATGGAAGAGGGTGGCATGTGGTCAAACGCTTGATTATGGGGTTATGCTTGGATTATGATTATTATGGGCCAAGGCAAAATGGAGTTATCATTTATAAAGTGTTTAGATCATGGTAGCGTAATTGAGAATGGAAGTGAAAGTAGAAGTGGTTGGGGTGGTGATGCGGGTATAAGGAAAGTAGGAAAGAGGTGAAGAGTTTCTTGATTAAACGAAGAAAAGCGGAAGGAGGGGGAGATCAGGAAAAGAAAGGGAGAAGAAATCGGGAAAAAGAAAAAGAGAAGGAAAAGAACACCAAATATACTTGTTGAAGAACACCGAGGGCCACGGCCTTATATGATCAACTTGAATATGTTATTTTTTTTTCATATATGAAGAATGTATATTCCAATATTGTCTCATGTGTGACTAATTATGAGAACGCAGAATAGAACCGTGAACCAAGATTTTGACTGAAACAAACAGAGATGTGTCATATGTGGGGGACTCAAAAATTATTGCAAGACCCAACTCCGACATCATGTTAAAAATCATTGTGGAAGGGATCATTGTGACCAATGTCCTTCATGTGTGATGCAGCGAAAATAGAGAATGATGGCTGATGTAAGATAGGACAAAGAATATGATGGCCAATGCGAGGGACAAATAATTAGGCCAAAACTAGCTCTAATACCGTGTCTTATCTTAAAAATCAATTGATCAATAAGAGGAGCACTTTGAAATCTTGTATATATGGTGAATAGAAATAAGGTGATTTTCTCATATAAGAGGAAAGTATGTAGCAACAATGTTCAATTTCAAATGACATTCTACTCTTTTCATGTTTTGACTTGGGGTGGATATCTTCGGCCCTGAACCTCAAGATGCAAATTGAAGAAAACCCCTTCATATGAAATTGGAGCTAACCACGTCAAATAAAAAATAAGGAAATAGCAATTACTAGGAAATCCCTAAAAGCTTGATCCCTGAAGCTTTATAAGACTATCAAATCTAAACAGAAAAATTGTAAATTAAATATTGATAATGACAATACAATTCTAATACCAATAATATTCTAATGCCTAACATTTAGCACATGTATGCTATTTATCTACCACTTCTCCCTCGTCCTGATGCTGAAAAATTATTTTTCAGTTTCTCCAATTTGTACTAATATATAGGATCTATAATGCAGCATCTGAAGCATGAAACTGCAAACATGGCAAAGAAGATAGAGATCCTTGAACTTTCTCAAAGGTTGGCCTTGCCTGACTTGTTACTCTTGCCTCCTAAACAAATCGTTACGTATCAAAATTGTTAATTTTTTTAGGTTAACTTAATTGCAATGTCTTAGGAAGCTGTTGGGACAAGGGTTGGTTTCATGTTCATTAGAAGAGCTCCAGGATATTGGCACTCAACTGGAGAAGAGCCTAAAGAATATACGAACGAGGAAGGTAACAAATTAAAAAAGAAAAAATTGTCTTTCTTCAGCTAAATTGTATCCAAGCACATATGCATAGAATTTCTTTTTTCTAAGCTAATGTATTCAGTTAGAACTCTTTATAATTCTATGTTCTCCAGGTAACATAATTTTGATTTTTCCAATCGAATGATATGTAGATACTTGCCAATTTTCATCAACTTTCTACTACTCATTGAAAAATTAAGTAGACCTCTCTAAATGTAATTACATTTTTCTGGAACAAGGAGAAAAAAGACCCTGATATTCCTCCTCGTTTTTGCGAATTCTTTATAGTTTCCAAATTGTTAAGCAATATAATTTTTGCTTGGTTCATTTTCAGGCTCAATTATACGAGGAGGAAATTCAACGGTTAAGGGCAAAGGTATCAAGAAATTAGTGACTCGCTTCTGGGTTAACGACATATCCCCCTATGAATTTTGTCTAAATCTCAAATTTTCGTTTATAGTTTTAGTTTTCTTCATTTTGTACATGATATCAAGTTTTGTCATTACTATTACTTATTTTATTTTATATTTTTAAAACTTTAACTCATTGAAAAAAGTCACATAGCAGTTTCAATTTGATATGTATATATATTTATCTATATTTAAGAAAGACAGATTTTAAATTGATCCAATTGCACAACACAAATTTTGTGAAGCTTATATATATATATATATATATATGTACATATACATACATACGTATGTATACATATGTATGTATGTATATGTATGCATATTCTAAAGGTTAGCTTATTGCATGCTTTTGGTCAACTAAGCTTTGTTAACAAAATTTGATGACATGGAGAAATATGAGTTGAAGTAAATCTGATAAGGGAGTGTAGGATAATTAGAACTCATGTCGAAAGTTACATTCACCATTTTATGTATGAATTGTCTCTATAATATATATTGTCATTTTGTTTCCCTTCAGGAGAGACTTATGCTGGAAGAAAACGCAAGGTTATGTGAAAAGGTGAGATTCTTGAATGTTCTCTATTTTCTTGCTTTAGAAAATATTGTGATTTTAGTAACCAAGAAGTAATTTTTAAAATCAAGGTTGTTCACATTTCTAAATGTTTAAACCCCGCTCTTTTAATCTTTTCTGAAAATGTGTATATTTAAATATATTTTCTAGGTAAAAAAATTTGTATATGCATGAGAGGTAAACTGTGTAATCTTAGGCATGAATATGTATACTCTCGCTCTGGTAGGAACTGTGTTAAAAAAAATTTATTGATAGAAAACTGAATACACCAAGACCTTATTTTTTCTGATTATGGGATGTAAGAAAATTTGGTTCTGAGTTCTTGATCTTTTAAAATAATGTGGTTTCCTTTATTCTTTCTGATTATGAAATTTTAAGAGAACCTGAATATATTTAACCACATGTTTTGGGACCATAATTTTAATATATACCTTTTATAATCTTAATTTCTGTTTGACCCATCATAAACAAAAATTAGAAAACTAGTATCTGTGTATAGAAGGTCCATGTCAAATAGATGTCTAAATAGTAGTAACTTTAGCTTTAATAATATCATTTTAGTCAAGCTTAACTTTAAAATAGCCTATAATACACATAAATTGTACACATAAGCCCGCACGAGAAAATTATTTTCCAACTGGAACATATTTGAGCATCATTTAATTGTCATTGATCAGGCTTTTGTTGAGTTTTGGGCTGACATGCTTTGCTGCAAAATGTGATGGCAGTGTGGGTTGAAGCCTCGGGAACCGGGCGTTCAGCGGAAGGAAATTGCAAATTCTAGCCAAAGCACTCAAAGTTCAGAGGTCGAGACTGAATTGTTTATTGGCCTTCCTGATACACGATATTGATGATCAACTTCTAATAATTGTAGATTTTGAAATTTCCAGTATGCGTGATTTTATTTTGGCATGGAATAATTGCAGCCATTAAGAATTTAATATGATGGCCAGCTATAGATAAAATATGTAATTTAATGTACACATAGTATTGCTTTCTCATGCATCTCCCAGTATACGTATAGATTTTGATAAGTCTGACTTTTTGAACAAAATAGTAATAGAATATTAAGTGTAGAGTTTGTTTGGCATGATTTTTGGATACTCAAGTGTTTCTTGCGAGTTTAAAAGATAAAATTAACTTTTTTTGTTTTATTTTTAAAAAAGTTTTTACATAAAAATCGAAATTAAAAAAATTGAAAACCAAAAAGCTTTGAATTAAGGTTTTTGAAAGAAAGATCTTTGATAAGTTGTTTTTTGATCTTCATGTCAAAAATTATTATTCTTTGTTTTCCCTCAAAAGTGTAAAGTAAATGTGCATCAAAATAATTCTATTTGTCATATTGATATATATAGGTGCAAGATACAGGAGATAATGATAAAAGGGATTTACGTCAATACATGACACGTATTTACGTACTAGACACACGTATAAGGTGCATTTGACGCAAAATAAATATTGAATGCAGTTGCTCCAATAGTATCATTCGATGGGGCAAAGCCAGTGTTGACACCAATGAGACCAAAAATGTAAACAGTATCTGATGGAGAAATACTAGAAGATCCAACTCCTTTTTTGGTAGCTAGTTGCCTCTCTTCACTGCCCATATGATCGTTGCCAAGAGAATTCTTCGACATATTAACCAAACACTTGATTTTGGATTGTTTTCTCAATCGTGCTCAACTTTTAGTTTGGTTGGTTTCAGTGATGATGATTAGCGCAGATGTCTTGACATACAAAGATCAAGAAATGGTTATGTAGTGTTCTTTGGTTCCAATTTAGTCGCATGGGACTCGATGAAGCAATCAACAGTGTCAAAATCTAGCTCAGAAGTCGAATATCGAGCTCTAGCCACTCTTGGTTTTGAATCGTTGTGGTTCTTGCATATGTTCCGCTTCTCACGTGGTTTCGAATTATTGTGGTTCTTGTATATGTTTCACTTCTTATATGTTCCTTTCGCCAACGAAGAAATAATATTTTACGAAAATGTCAACATATTATATGTGGCAAAGAATCCCATGGCTCAGTAGGGGATTTTTTTTTTTAATTAAATCACCAGAAGAGTAAATATATTGAAATTGACATCCATTTCACACGCAATCGAGGGAATGATGGTACTTTATCTTCCTAGAATTAAAGAGCTATATCCAAGCTTCCGGATGGTTCAGCCCCTCAACTTGAGGAGGGTGTCATGTATAATGAGATAAGTTTAGAATGAAAACATCATGGTGCGAATTTGAGAACTTATTTGGGATAAGATAGCTGCTAAAAGTCTGAAACCAGGTTCTCGAGCCTGATTTAAACCATAGAGGGACTTTCTTAACTTGCATACATAATTGGGATGCCTTTCATCAACATTACCTTGCGGTTGACTCATGAAAACTGTCTTTGTTAAATTCCTATGAAGAATACATTCTTCACATCAAGATACTGAAGTGTCCAATTATTCGTTACAGCCAAGTTAAGCACCAGCCCGATCGCACCAATTCTCACCACAGGATTAAATGTGTGATTATAGTCATGTCCTTATTGTTAATTGTAGCCTTTCATAACAAGCATGCTTTGTACCTCTCATCGAGTCATCAGAAGATTAAAAATACCACTGTAGCAAAAGCACAATTCTAGAATATACTAGGCAGACGAATATGTGCAACAAAGTGAAACCAGTTTCCACTAAATGATAGTGTTTTCTTTCAGCTACACCATTTTGCTCTAGTGTTCCTGGGCATGACAAGCAATAAACAGTATTGTTTGATTGAAAAGATTGTGGCGACATATGAGCGAAAAATTCTCCACTAGTCACTCTGGACATATTTTACCTAGGCATTGCTTATATTTCCAACCATTTTAATAAAGGTAGGAAAAATCACAGCCGCATGTGATTTTCTTTTGAGTGGCGAAGGCCATGCATATCGAGAGTAATAATCCACTAAAATTAAATAGAAACGAAAATCCATCCAAAGAAATTTGGTGGCCCCTAAATATCATAGGGAATGACATTATGAACAGTAGAAGAGGGAGAAATTTAATTATTAAAAGACACTCTATAACTTTTCTGTTAGGGATTCGAGGTGTTTGGAACGAAGATAAACAAAATAGAGAAAGATATAAACACGATGGACACTATTATTTTTAATGTGGTTCAGCATTTCACCAACATCCACTAGCAAACAATAGAATTCCACTATGATAAGAACAAATACAATGCATGGAGAGAGGGCTTGGGCCTAGGGGCCCTTGCCCTTCATGCTCTCCTTACCCTTAAGGTCACTCCCTCTTTATCTCATATATTTGTCTCTCTGTCTCACTCTAATACAATAGGCACGACCCCTATTTATAAAGTATAAGAAACAATAATTGTGGCAACACTTCAAAGATGGTAATACTCCAAAAATGATAAGACTAAAAATATGGTAGGACAATTAATAAGGCAAGTCTCAAACTCTAAGGCTTATAATCCTATGGCCACTTGGAATATGGGCCACATCTTATAAATCTCTACCTTGGATTGTATTCACTCATTGTTAGCAACCTTGAACACCTTTTGCTCTAGTTGCCATCTGCCCCACGATAGGCCAACTGCCATGCATTGCTTATACCTTCTAAGTACCTAGCCACCTGCCAGAACTTGTCCTGGTGGTATCTTCTTGGTCTCTTGCAATCATTTCAAGATTGAACCAACATCTGCAATACTCCGCAGCGATCTAAGGAACTACTCTGAGCGCCTACAGCATTCTCAACAGCTAATGCATCTATTGCTCCATCCCTTCCTCAGATCCGTGTACGTGAAGATTGCTTCTTCATATGCAGCACCAACTCGCTGAACCTTATTAGGACTAGGACCTTAATCTCATCATGAGAGCCTCGGCTATGTACACACATCCCTCTTGGATACCGCATCAACCTCCAACGCAAATCCTAAAGATTCTCCTATTCGTCCTCTCATTATTCAGTGTACTACAACATCTATGAGACATGCCCGTCTCAATCTGTTCAGTCCACATAATTTAACTACCTCTAGCCATCTCCTAGAGCACTCTGAGTTTGTATAGTAAGCTCCACTTATTCCATGGCACCGTAATTCAAACCCGTTCCAAGATACACCTCGCCGTGTACCTTCAATTGTCGAGTCACATAGACTGCTCCACTAGCTACTTCACGGAACTCTTGAGCCACCCAACTCCACTTGTTTCTCTATTCCACGATCCACACTCAGCTAGTGCTTCTCAGTCTCTTTTGTGGTCCTACACATCTCTACTGAAAACCAAGGAGACTTGTTTTCTGAACACCACGGCAGAAAACCTCATCCTTCACACACATTGTTCTCCGCCTCTAGCTTTTCATCTTCCAAGCGAGCAAAGCAACACATCAGCAAGACAACCACTATTGAGAAATACTTGCAGAAGCTATGGATGGAGATTGAATGACCTAATAACATACCTCAGTCTCAATCTTTGACTCATGGTAGCACCGAGAAAGTACCACCTTTCTTCGAAAGAGTTCTACCCAACTTTTCGCACAAAGCTTCCAACCTATGTCCTCTTTACGACGCGCACTGCTTTCTACTCAACACCTTGTTGAAATGCTCACTGTCTTCATAAGTACCCATCGATCATCTCCGCAATTGTGTATCCAAGTGATCACTACCTCTAGAAGGAACCCATACAATTGCTCCATTGAACTAGGCCTTAATTTAGTTGCCGAGACACACACTCACCACACATGAGCCACCTTGTCTTTTTCTCAACACAGTACCCACTAGTTCTTCATGGTTAGTCCTTTTCTCACACGTGGCCCACACCGCTACAAGTGCATAGTATATTCATCACTTCTCCTCGATGCAACTGCTACACATATGATCGTACACATCTAAGAAGACCACAGAAATGTCTATCCATTAATCTCTCTATGTTCGCACCTTTCAAAGGTCGAAATCACATTCGTTCACTCTAAAACACACACAACCACTTGGAATTTGGCCAAACGGACTATAGATTCGGACTTAACACATCAAAAAACCCTTTGGGAACTTGGGTTAACTTTAATCAACACCTGGTCAAACTCAAAACCACGGCCACAGTTGACAAAATCCTAAAAACATGTACTTCAGAGTCAAATTTTGCCAAACAGAGCTCAAAATCAAATTCTGCGTGTCGAAAAACTTTGGGAAGGCTTTGACACTTGAGATTTGGACACATAAATTTTGAAAATATATCTTTGATATCAAAAAATAATATAGTGAATGGATTGCCTCTTATTAATCATTCGAATCAAATCTAGGAAGGTTGTCTTCTTGGAAAGCAAGTCAGGAAAGATTTTCACCTATTAGGCTACATCAAGAGCAAAAAGACCACTTGAGCTTATCCATACTAATATTTTTAGGCCCATCAATCCAAGTTCTTATGATGAAAATAAATACTTTACTCTTTTCTGTTGGGAATTTGTGCCTGGAAAGAAGATAAACGAAATAGAGAAAGATATAAAACACGATAAACACAATATTTTTAACGTGGTTTGGCCTTTCGTCTACATCCATGAATAGACAAGATAATTCTATTATGACAAGAACGAATACAACATAAAGAGAGAGGGCTCGGGCTTGAGAGCGCTCGTCCCTCACGATTTCCTCAACCTCGAGGTCACTCGTTCTCTATCTCGCCTTTTTGTTTCTGTGTCTCACTCAAATATAATAGACAAAGTCTTTGTTTATAGAGTACTAGAAATAACAAATATGCGGTACTACGAACATAATAATACCCCAAATATGGTAAGGCTAGAGATATAGTAGGAGAACAAATAAGTCAAGACTCCAAATATGATAGGTCTCCTAATTTGGCCAAAACTAGGATCTATGCTGCCTATTCAAAATATGGGCGATATTCCAATAAATCTCCACCTTGGACCGTATTCACTTTTCATTAGCAACCTCAAACACCTCTTTCTTTCACTGCCAAATCTGCCCCATGATAGGCCAATTACCATACATTGCCCATACCTCCTAAGTCCCTAGCCGCTTGTTAGAACTTATCCTTACTGGTATTTTCTTTGGTCTCTTGCGATCACCTCAAGATTGAACCAATCTGCAATGCTCTGCAATGATCTAAAGAACTCCTTTGAGTACCTACAACATCCTTAACAGCTAATGCTTCCACCTCTACCTTTTTCTTAGATCCATGTACGTGAAGAACTCCTCCGAGTGCCTACAACATCCTTAACAGCTAATGCTTCCACCTCTACCTTTTTCTTAGATCCATGTACGTGAAGAACACTATCTTCACTCGCAGTACCAACTCATTGAATCTTACTAGGACTAGGACCCTAATCTCACTATAGGAGCCTCGGCTATGCACACACGTCCCTTCTGGACACCCCATCAGTCTCTGACATAAATCCTCGAGATCCTCTAACTCATCCTCTCATCATTGAGCATACTGCCTTATCCATGAGACTTGCCACTCTCAATATGTTAAGTCAACCTGATTTAACTACCTCTGGCCATCTCTTAGAGCACTCTCTGGGCTTTTGCAGCAAGCTCCACCCACCCTATGGCACCATAGCTTAGATCAACTCCAAGATACATCTCGCCGGGTACCTGAAATTGCCGAGTCACACAGACTGCTCTACTTGCTACTTAACAGAACTCTTAAGCCACCCAGCTCTACTTGTTTCTCGATTCCACGATCCGTACTCAGCTACTACTTCTCAGTCCCCTTTGTGGTCCCACATGTCTCTACTAAAAACCCTAGGAGACTTGTTCTTTGAACACCATAACAGAAAACCTTATCCTCCACACACATTGTTCTACGCTTCTAACTTGCCATCGGCCAAGTGAGCAAAGCAACACATCAGTAAGAAAACCATCATCGAGAAGTGTTTGCAGAAGCTATAGATGGATATCGAATCACCTAGTAGTACATCTCTGTCTCTAATCCTTAACTCATGGCAATACCGAGAAAGCTCTAACTTTGTCCGAAAGAGTTCACCCAACTCTTTTCCACAAAGCTTCCAAGCTACGTCTTCCTTGAGACGCGTAACGCTTTTCACTCAACACCTTGTTGGAATGCGCATTGTCTTTATGACTACCTATCGATCACTTCTACAAGTTTACATCCAAGTGATCACTACCTCTAGAAGAAACCCCACATGATTACTCCATCGAACTAGGCCTCAATTTGCTTGCCCAAGACATACATTCACCATGCATGAGTTGATCGTAAACCTTTAAGAGTGTTATCTGCAAGCGCACGGGTCGCGATAGTATAGCGTGTGCGAGTGCGGGGTCGTGGCCACGGGAAGGCTATTTAAGTGCAGTTCTAATGTAAAAGTACGTCTTAACTAGCTACATGTGGTCTTACCTATACTTTTTTGGGTTTTTAGATTGATTGGAGCTCTAATTTAAACCTAAACTAAGGGAATATAAACTCGACTAATGGGAATGGTGGAATAAACAAGCTATGAAAGTGAGGATCTACAAAGTTTTGGGGAAACTTAGGGGTGACTGCTCATTCGGAATGAATTTGGGTTCTTAACTTTGTTTTGAGGTTATTGATGGTTTGATTACTTTAATTGCGGGCTTAGATTACTAGATTTACCATCCCTAACTATTAGTGCAATCCTATCTCTAATCGGACCCAATTAGAAGTATAGGTTTGTCCTAGCTAGCTATGGCTTTTGGGTCTAGTTCTGAGTCCCTTGGGTGTTGATTAATGTCCTAATAGGGAGTCTAACCTTTTAGTTATGTTTCAAACTAGAGATTAAGTCCCCTAGGTCAAGCAAGTGATAGCGGTACCCTTTTAGCCATGTTTCATGCTAGAGGTAATTACCTACTATATTAAAGGCATTAGGAATACAATTAATCAACACAAATGTAGTTGCAAGTAGGGCTCGTGCTATTAGCATGGATTAAGGCTAAGGAAGGCTACTACTATTAGCATCCAAGCACAAATTACACATCCAAACTCATAGAGGCATTTCATCAAACACTTTGACATGTTCATTTCAAGCCGTAAGAATATAAGAACAAAACATGTATTTACAACCATCAATATCTCAAAACAAGTGTTAAAATTCTTAACCCATTACAAAAATAGCAATCATCCCTAATATAGAGCTAATCTAACATAGTATAGACAAGAATAAAGAGAAGAATATAAAGCTCCCTCATTATCCTTGCTTACTCTTTACAAATCTTGCTCTAAAACCCTCCAAATCCTTGTTTGATCTTCAAATCCAAGCTTGTTTATAGATGGAATTGATGTGGGATTGAGTGTGTGAGGTGGGTTTAGGTGGATTTTTGGATTTTAGGAAGTGGGTGTGTGTAACAGTCGGTGTTCCCCTTCAAAAGTTGCTAAAAAATGGCTTAAATAGAGCTGAAATTGCGTTTAGTCGGGGAACCAATCGGTCGAATGGCTTTGGGGCTAAGTCGTCCGGCCAAAATTGGCCCAGATTATGATCCGGTTAGTCCACCTCGCTGGTCGACCGGCTAGGTCATCCAGCCTAGACAGAAGCTCAACCGGTCTTGATAGTAAAATGATCATATCTTGCTCATTTTAGTTCCGATTTGCACACCCTTTTTTTCTATGGCTTTGTATCGTCGTGGGGGATCTTCCAAGCCATCTTTTGCACCCTAAATCTTGTCCAAAATTTGACCATGTCCTTCTTAGGTTGCAAGCTCCGAATTTGGCTCACGTTGCGCTAGCTTTCGCTTCGGTCGCTCCTTCTTTCACCCGGTCACTTCCAAATGCATCTTTCAAGCCTTGTTTAAGTCCCAAACACCTTTGGCTTTAATCCACATCCTAAATGCCACTAATCAAAGTCCAATCATCTCTCCAAATCTCACCTAAAACAAACAACAAATACGCATTAGTATAGCATTTAAGTTCTAACCGCAACTATGAACATGTAAACCCTAATATGCACAAGTATGACTTAAATGCTATACTAATACACTAAATGAAGCTCAAAACACCTTAAAACAAGTATATACATGCAATGCACAAGTACACACAAAAATAACACATCAACACCCCCAAACCTTCTCCTTACTTGTCCCCAAGCAAGTCTAAACCTATGTTTATATCTAAAGTCGATACAAAGGGCTACCTAAGGAATTGACTCACTATCACGGTTAGTCTAAGAAGCATAAAGGGGGCGTTCCTATTGTGGAGAGGTCCCCAAGCCTCTTTGGATCTTCCCTCTACTCATAAGGGGGCTCTTTCTTTGTAGGAATTTCTTAAGTAGCCAAGCCACCACAAGCCTAGGATACTAACGCACGTACTCGAGATGCTGAGATTTTGTGCCCTCTTAACTAATATGGCCTCTCCAACATACATAAAGCCTCAAAGACAAGAAGAGAGAGAATATACATACACTATGGCTTATAAAAAGCCTTATTCACACATCTACATAGAGGATAGCTTGTGCTAAGTTGACATTGTGTCACTTATGCACTTATTCACAAAACTTTTTGGTGCCTTTGGCTTTTTCTCTTTTTTACATTTTTTTTTATGTTTTTGCACCTTTTTGCCTTTTTCAATTTTCATTTTTTTTGGATTTTTCATGCTTTGCATTGTATTCACACAAAAAGATGTTAGCTAAATATTCATTATTGATTTTGATGATGAAAATATATATATGCATTATTTAACTAAATAGCTTCTTGTGAAAATGAGATGTCATCAATATGAAGCTTGGAAAGATATGGAGATGTGCAAAAGGGTTATTTGAAGAAGGAGAAAAGATGAGAAGGCATAAGGAGGAGAAGAGAAGCCATAAGGGGTACCGGATTTGTTGTTCTTCTTGCTCTTTTTGTGAAATGCCTATATATTGTGTTGACTTGGCTCAAAATCTCTTTCTTTGTCATAGCAAAAACTTTCAAGTGTTGCACATTTGAAAATAACATATGCACAAATGTATTTAAATGCACACATTGAGATAAAATGAGTTTTTGGGGTGTTTCAATTCAAAACATGTGTTTACATATTTATTCAACATGACTTGGAGCTGTGAAAATGCACTTACATTGTTTTTCTACAAAAATCTGGCTTTATTTCACATTCTGAAGTGGCCGGACCCACGGCCGGTCGACCGGCTGACCTGGGTGGTCGCCCGGCCTAATCAGAGAGGTGAAGGGAAAAGCCGGACCCCCTAGCCGGTCGACCGGCTAAGGCATCCGGCCTAGTCAGAGAAGGAGAAGGGTAAGTCGGAAGACCCAGTCGGTCGACCGGCTGAACGGGGGCTGTAATAAATGCACTAGCCGTTTATTATCGTTCTGGCCGAAAATCTTCATCCTTCTTCACCACCAAATCCCTAACCCCCAAATCTCTTTAAATACTCATTCAAATACACTTTCTAAACATCAAAAAAGTGTGCAAAAGTGTTTATCATCATTCAATCCATCTTTGAGCCATTCTTGCAATATATTTGAGCTTTTAAGAGCTTGTTCTTTCTCTTCTTGAGGAAGATTTTAGATTCAATCTCTTTTCAATCTTGAGTATATACACACTTTAAGAGCTTTAATCATTGTGAGATATATCCATTTAAGCTTGTAAAGTGTGAGGGAATCCTATAGAGAGAATCTCTTGGGTTCTTTGAAGTAAGACTTCAAAGAGATTGTAAAGAACTTGGTTTGTGCTTCACCAAGTTTTGAAAGAAGCATTTTAGTGGAGATCTTTGAAGTCCTAAGGGGAGATTCCTTGGGCGGTGGACGTAGGCTTGGCCGAACCACCTTAAAATCGTTTGTCTCTCTTCTCCTTGCATCTCTATTTTTATTGTTCTTACCTTGCTTATCTTGTGTTTGATATATTGCTTGTTAGAAGTTGTAAATTTTCTAAAAATTTAAAAAAAAAAACAAAAATTAGTATTAATATCTTAATTCACCTCCCCTCTTAAGATATTTGCACCTACAAAAGAAAAGAAAAAGAATGGCTTTAGCATATAAAAAAGAACCGATCAAGGAAGGGACACTCATATCAACAACCCTTTTTCAACACTTTTTTCTACCAAGCTATAGGGTGGCTACAAGGGTCATTCTTGAAGGTTCTTACTCCCCACAACTTTCAAGGGCATCCCCTCTAAGACCTGGTTTTCAATCCACTCTATTCACTTCCCCACAATGCAACTCATATTCATCAATCAATTGAGTCAATCATAATAGCTAATACAATGATCAACCAAGAAATAAACAACTTTGCATGCATCAAAATTTGAAATATTTTCACCATTTTAAAGCACATAATGCACATTTACCCTAATCAAAGCATAAAACAATAAAACCAAACCCCCTCACTGCCAAACCTAAACTTTGTTTGTCCTCAAGCAAATAAAATAAGACGACACAATAAGCAATTAGGCATCACAAAGCATGTAAGGGTGGTGGGACGGGGTAGATAAGAAGGGACAAGTGGAGGGTGGATGGATACCACCTTGTGTAGCATTAAGCCTCGCATGCCATGTTTTGATGATTGTGTCCATTAACTTCCTTTGCACCCAATTTCCACTCAACTCAAAAGATCTACAAAGGAAATCAACAAACACAACATTAAAAGCTCAATAAGGCAAGTGTAAATGACAAGACTTTATGTACAGAAAGCAACGGACATGAGGGAAATGAAAATGAAAAGAAAAGAAATGAAAAACAAAATGTGCTAAGAAAAACAAAAGTAAAGAACTCATTAATTAAACTGTAATTATCAAAATATCTAGGGTACTTCCTAGTAGCGCTAGATTTTATGCCCCCAGCTGAGCGGTAATGTTAGGGCCAGTGGTGCTTAAAATCCTTAGGCATATACTGCCAGATAAGTAAATCAGCACAGGAAAAAACAAATGGATGCAACACATGAAAAATGTAATCAACACCACGCATCCGACGCCTTGAAGATCTAAAATCATGCCCTAAGAATGTGTACACAAGATCATGCTGGGCATCCTCAGATAAAATAAATGGATAAAAAAATGTGCATCTTATAGGTTAGGCTGTAACAAATGACGTAACAACACATTCTTCTATGCCTGGGTCGAACACTTGAATCTCTTCTCTCAAACTTAACTCACTTGTAGCTAACCTAAACTCTAGCGGAATCCAGGGAGAAAATGAAGCATTATCCTCTATATGATCGGGAACAATGGGCACACATGAGGACTCTGAAAGAGAAGGAAGCACACTCGGTGAAAGCTCAAAATTACTCTCAACTAGGGAAGGATCTATGGCAATTGTCTCACTAGATCTAAAAGTAGATGAGAGAATGAAAGAGGTATTCAATTCAGAAAGATAGATGCTAGAGTTAATCAGAGCAATAATCTCATCAAGCTCACCAATATCACTTGGGACTAAGAGTAAATCGAATGACCCCTCGACACGGGAATTAAGAGTATCTACTAAGGAAAACACATAACTCCCTACGTGAGTCTCACTAAAAGCCTCCAAATTTAACTGCTTGATGATCGTGTCAAGCATAGATCTATCTTCTAAAGACAAGAAAGAATCATGGGAATCATTATCACCAGAAGCAACAGACACTATGAAGAAACAATTCCCCTCATCACCCACTCTATCCTTAGTGGTAGACTCGGCAGCCCTAACCTTTGCCTTCCAATTCCTAAATGTGAACTCAATGATCCCTGTCTTACAATGAATCACTGCATCAACAGTTGCTAAAAATGGTCTCCCCAAAAGGACATGTGTCATATTCCTAGTGTTATGACCTAGATGCATGTCTAGAACAATGAAATACACAGGATAGTAAAATTCTCCAACTTTAACTGTGACATCTTCAACTATCCCTCAAGGTCTCCTCTTACTCCTATTGGCCAATTGTAAAACCACACTGGTGGGCTTTAACGGTTCCAAACCTAAATGTTTATACATCGAAAAGGAATAAGATTAACACTAGAACCTAAATCAAGCAAGGCATGGGCTACTGGATGATCATTAATAGCACAACAGACGGTAAAAGCTCCTGGATCACTAAGCTTAGGTGGAACGCTCGTGGTACAAATACTACTCACTCTCTCTGATAGCTTCACCCTTTCAGGTAGGCGGGCGGTCAGCTTTTTCTTAATACACAAATCTCTAAAAAATTTGGCATAAGCCAGTATCTTCTTAATTGCCTCAACTAAAGGTAGAGTGACATTAATATCCTTAAGAGGCTCTAAAATCCTCGATTTTTTGTCGTCCTTAAATTTCTTGGACCTCTCTACTAAGGGAAAAGGAACTCTAGGAGTAACATCATGAGATTCAACAACTTGTTTCCCTTTTCTATACTGTGAATCAACACTCACGTTAATGTGATTCCTCTCTTTCTCTTCAAACTCTATAGTCTTCTCCTTAGGCACACTAGTCTCTCCATCAACATAAGTCATTTTAGGCCTTGCTCTACTCAAGTCATTTTAGGCCTAGCTTTACTCATGGACTCTCCCACTTGAGTATTTATAACCCTACCACTTCTCAAGGTCATGACAGCTTTAGCCTATGCATAAGCCCTCGGAGAAGGGCTCGAAGTGCGACATGGATCTCTAAGACTTGGCTTATAATGAACATGTAGCTTTCCTGGGTCTTTATGATAAACTTTTTCGCCAAGATGTCGTATTTGATTCTTCAAATCTCCTATTGCACTCTAAAACATTTGTTGTTGGGCCTGTATCATCTCGGCAAGTAAGTCTAACCTACGGTCAGCTATAGGCTGAATAGGTGGAGTAGAATTGACGGGAATAGATTGAAATGACTATTGTGACAAATTATGATACCTAGGCTCAGAAATTGCTTGATGAAACCCTGGAGGACTAGGAAGTGATGGACTAGGATGGTTCTGGAATGAATAAGAAGAATTTGTGTTGTTGTGAGACTGCACTATCCTAGAATGATCACGCCACCCGAGTCCAGTTACGGGAGAAGTAGTGGATAAATGACCGTGATTGGCAAGAATGTGTTCTTGTATAAACTCAGGGACCTGTGAGGTGAGAGGACATTTTATGGTGGTATGGCTAGACTCGGAGCACAAAGCACACATCTCTACAAACTAGGAGGATGAGAAAAAGATGCACTAGGAGTACACCTATGAGTGGATGTAGCTCCTAAAGACATAAACTGGTCAAACTTCCTAGTGAGAGCTCTTACCTCAGTAAATAAATCATAATTTGAGTCAACTCCGAACATACTATTAAGAGTGGTATTCCTAGTTCCCTTTTCTACTCTCTCAAAATTAGCATTTTGGAATGAGTCCTCTACCATAACCTTTAGTTTAGACCAAGCCTCCTCGCGTGTCAAATCTAAGAATACCCCACCACTCGAAGCATTGACCATTAGCCTATAAGGTGAAGTCAAGCCTAAGTAGAAAAACTAGTGCAATTCATGTAAATCATACCCATGATGTGGGCATTGGCGAGAAAGCTCATTGAATCTCTCCCAAGTCTTGTGAAAGGGCTCTAATTCTTGTTGTGCAAATGTCATGATCTCTGCCCTAAGAGTGACTTTCCTAGCTATTGGGAAAAATCTATGAAAGAACTTAACTTAAAGCTCATCCCAACTAGTGATAGACTCATGGGGTTAGGACTTGAACCATTGCCTTGCTTTGTCTTTTAAAGAGAAAGGGAACAATCTAAGCCTAACGTTCTCGAAAGAGACATCCCTAAAATGAACGGTAGAGCATATCTTAAGAAATGCACCTATATGCACATGGGGATTCTCATTATTACGGCCATAGAATGATGGAAGCATTTGCAAGGTCTCGGGCCTAATCTTAAAGGTTGCATATCCTAAGGTTGCTAGTTAAATAGGCACGCGAGGTTGATAAGTGTCGAGCTCAAGATATTGCCTTAAGGTCTTGGTTCTAGGAGGAGGATTGGGAGGAGGATTGGGATTAGGATTAGCCATCTATTTAAGAAAGCAAAGTAACCTAATTCTCCTTTCACACTTTAACCCCCAAAACTTCAATTCAACAAGCAACTACCTACCACAAACACCTAAATCCTAAGAACAACACAAAAGAAAACACAAGTATAAGAAGTAAACTAAACTAGCAATAGAAAAATAAGTTAAAGAAACAAACAATGATAATAGATAGGTACATGATAGGTAAACATGAAATGTATATACAACACATAACTAATGAAAAACACACAAAAACAAAGAAACCAACAACCGCACCTCCCTGGCAACGGCGCCATAAACTTGATCGTAAACCTTTAAGAGTGTTACCCGCAAACGCACGGGTCGCGGTAGTATAGCGTGTGCGAGTGCGGGGTTGTGGCCATGGGGAGGCTATCTAAGTGCGGTTCTAATGTAAAAGTGCATCTTACACTAGCTACATGTGGTCCTACCTATACTTTTTTGGGTTTTTGGATTGATTGGAGCTCCAATTTAAACCTAAACTAAGAGAATATAAACTTGACTAGTGGGAATGATGAAATAAACAAGCTATGAAAGTGAGGATCTACAAAGTTTTAGGGAAACTTAGGGGTGATTTCTCATTTGGAATGGATTTGGGTTCTTAACTTTGTTTTGAGGTTATTGATGGTTTGATTACTCTAATTGCGGGCTTAGATTACTAGATTTACCATCCCTAACTATCGGTGCAATCCTATCCCTACTCGGGCCCAATTAGAAGTATAGGTTTGTCCTAGCTAGCTATGGCTTTTGGGTCTAGTTCTGAGTCCCTTGGGTGTTGATTAATGTCCTAATAGGGAGTCTAACCTTTTAGTTATGTTTCAAACTAGAGATTAAGTCCCCTAGGTCAAGCAAGTGATAGCGGTACCCTTTTAGCCATGTTTCATGCTAGAGGTAATTACCTACTATATTAAAGGCATTAGGAATACAATTAATCAACACAAATGTAGTTGCAAGTAGGGCTCGTGCTATTAGCATGGATTAAGGCTAAGGAAGGCTACTACTATTAGCATCCAAGCACAAATTACACATCCAAACTCATAGAGGCATTTCATCAAACACCTTGACATGTTCAATTTCAAGCCGTAAGAATATAAGAGCAAAGCATGTATATACAACCATCAATATCTCAAAACAAGTGTTAAAATCCTTAATCCATTACAAAAATAGCAATCATCCCTAATATAGAGCTAATCTAACATAGTATAGACAAGAATAAAGAGAAAAATATAAAGCTCCCTCATTATCCTTGCTTGCACTTTATAAGTCTTGCTCCAAAACCCTCCAAATCCTTGTTTGATCTTCAAATCCAAGCTTGTTTATGGATGGAATTGATGTGGGATTGAGTGTGTGAGGTGGGTTTAGGTGGATTTTTGGGTTTTAGGAAGTGGGAGTGTGTAATGGTAGGTATTCCCCTTCAAAAGTTGCTAAAAAATGGCTTAAATAGAGCTGAGATTGCGTCCAGCCGAGGGACCAGTGGGTCTACCGGTTTTGGGACTAAGTCGTCCAGCCAAAATTGGCCCAAATTCTGATCTGGTACACTGGCTAGGTCGTCCGGCCTAGACAGAAGCTCAACCAGTCTCGATAGTAAAATGATCATATCTTGCTTGTTTTAGCTCCGATTCGTGCACCGTTTTTTTTCTATGGCTTCCTATCATTGTGGGGCATTTTCCAAGCCATCGTTTGCACCCTAAAATTTGTCCATGTCCTTATTAGGTTGCAAGCTCCGAATTTGGCTCATGTTGCACTTGGATTCGCTTTGGTCGCTCTTTCTTTCACCCGACTACTTCCAAATGCATCTTTCAAGCCTTGTTTAAGTCCTAAACACTTTTGGCTTTAATCCACATCCTAAATGCCACCAATCAAAGTCTAATCATCTCTCCAAATCTCAACTAAAACAAACAACAAATACGCATTAGTGTAGCATTTAAGTTCTAACCGTAATTATGAACATGTAAACCCTAATATGCACAAGTATGACCTAAATGCTTTGCTAATGCACTAAATAAAGCTCAAAACACCTCAAAATAAGTGTACACATTCAATGCACAAGCACACATAAAACCAACACATCATGAGTCTCCTTGTCTTCTCCATAACGCAGCACCTGTTAGTTCTATTTAGCCAGTTCTTCTTTCACACGTGGCCCACACTACCACATGAATGTAGTGTCTTCATCACTTCTCCATGATGCAACCACTAAACCTCATGATCATACTCACCAAGAAGACAAACACAAACGTGCATCCATCAATCTCTCTACATTCACACCTTCTAAAGGTTGAAATATCTTTGTTCACTCCAAAAACACACACATCTACTTGGAATTTGGCAAAACAGACTGCAAATTCGGACTTAGCACATCGAAAAACCTTTGGGAACCATCGGTCAACCCTGGTCAACGCCAAAACTATGGTCAAAGTCAAAAAATCCAAAAAACACGTAATTCAGAGTCGAATTTCACCAAACAAAGCCTAAAATTGGATTTTACGCGTCGAAAAACATTGGGGCCTTGGTTAACTCTATTTGGGCTCGAGTAATACCCGTTCAACTCGGTCAAAAGCAATGGTAAAAAAGGTAAAAAATTTTTAGATTTTAGGTCAAAGTGAGCTCATACTCTTTATGCTACGCACAACACTGGATTACTAACCCTCATCAAATCAAGACTGATACAGATCAACGCTGTAGATTGTAACTTCATCAAATCTCATCACTACTAAGTTAAAGACACGATCGCGCAGTGGGAGTTTTTTTTTTTTAACCCAAAATATAAAATGTTATGCAAAATTAACCCCATTTGCAAACGATTTTTCAAAATAATCTAATTTGGTTCCGAAAATGAGTAGGATGCATTTATGGAACGCGGTTGCATTCTGGGAACGCGGCCGCTAATGCGGCGCGGTCTGGAGCGCGTTCCATAAATTCGCATTTGCTTCAGTTTTCCCTCATTCTCCCCCCACCACACACTCGATTTTCTTTTGTTTTTCTCTTATTCCCTCACAAAATTTTTAGCTTTCTAGTGTCATTGCGAGGATATTGCCATAATATTGTAAGTTATTTTAATTTTATGTTGTTTTTTGTAATTGTATTTAACGTTTTAAGTTACGAAATTTGTTTTTAGATCATGTAATTTTTTTTTATAGTTAATTTTAGTTTGTGTTAATTTGAATTTTAATTTTTGTTGGAATTGTAGATTAGAATTTTAGTTTGTGTTAATTTGTAATTTAATTTTAATTTTTGTTAAAAAATATAGCATGATTATTAGAGATAGACTTAATATTGTTATTATTATTATTATTAAGATTATCATTATTATTAACAATGTTTTTATTTTTATGACAACCATATTATATGTTATATGTTAGATGTTATTATTAATTTAATTAATACAATTATTGATATTATTAACATTATTTATTATTATTATTATTATGATGATGATGATGACGACGATGGATGGTTATGTTATACGTTAGAGGTTATTATTAATTTTATTATTACTATTATTGATATTATTATCATTATTTATTATTGTGATGATGATGACGATGATGGATGATTAATGCTATATGTTAGATTTATTATTAATTTTATTATTACTATTATTGATATTATTATCATTATTTATTATTATGATAATGATGACGATGATGGATGATTAATATTATCTTTGTGTTATTATCATTATTATTAATACTATCATTGATATTATTATTGATAATATTAGTGCTATCATCATTATTATTTGATAAAATTAGAGATTTAATGTTTATAGTGAAGTAGTAATACTTAGTTAATCGTTATTATTATTATTTATTTTAGGAATCATTATGGATTCACGACCTGCACCAGTAGACGCCACCTTACTGTGCCACTATATGGATCACCGGGTGCAGTATTTGTAGGACCCACACAATCTGGGTACTTTTAGGTACTACAGGTCAGATAGGTCTTTGTTTAATGAGCCGGAGCACCCATTATTACAGCAACAGTTGGTAGGGATCGGATTCTATGGGTGTTATATATCCCGATACCATCAGCTGAACCACGGATTGATTACTGCCATGATAGAGAGGTGGCGGCCGGAGACCCACATATTCCATTTACCCGTAGGGGAGGCCACCATCACCCTGTAGGATGTGGCCGTGTATTGGGGTCTTCCTGTGACCCGTACTCCTATCCCAGTGATTGATACGGTCCCACGGTCGAGGGATGATTGGGTTGCCACGATCTGGGATTTGTTGGGAATTGATGCGGATGCGGCTGCGAACAACGACACCAGCTGTATCGACATTGTGGGGAACTCAGTAAATTTCGTCCAGCTACTGGAGAGGTATGTGATGCAGGGTACTCTGGATAACCCCACGCAGTACCAGGCTCAGCAACGAGCACGGTTGTGGATATTTCTCGTGATTTGCTGTCACCTTTTTGCGAACACAAGTACGAATGACGGTAATTTGTCCTGGTGACCATTATTGATAGACTTTGAGCATATCCGGTAGTACAACTGGGGCGCAGCTGTACTATCATATTTGTACCAGCAGCTTGACCGCGCCTTCTTCCGTCAGTGTAAGGATGTATGTAGAGCTGTGACACTAGTCTAGGTATTGGTTTGCATTATGTAGTCAGTTATGTTTATATTTTGTGAATGTTAACATTATTATTGCAACTGTTACTATAACATAACACATGTTTAATGCTTGCAGTTTTTTGCATGGGACCATTTCACGGCTTTTCGGCCTCAGCTTCTAAATCCCACACGAGAGCGGCTATATTATGAAAAATCTTGGAAGATGGTGGGGAAGAAAAAAACATCTCTTGATAGACTTGAGCCAAATTATGAAAAATCTCTCAAAGTTAGTCCTTCCACTAGCTCAAGGCATAATGTTGAAGTTGAATATGCCAAGAATAACACTCTCATGACTCACTCAAGTGTCCCTAGCTCCATAATGCCAAATGAAAACTCCTACCAAACTCTAGGCCACTATGAAGAAAAGGAAGAAGGTGAAATCATTGGGAGTGAAAATATGTCCAAACTACCCAATGGAAACGACAAAGAAGATGTGCATGAATAACTTAATCCATTAGATGAAGTGACTTTGGGGTGGCTGGTTCTTTCACTATCACATTTATGATTTTTTGTGCCTGGAACATTAGGGGTTTCAGTTCCTCTAACAAACATATGGAAGTAAAAAATTTGATCAATAAGTTCAATTTAGATTGTTTTTGTGTTTTGGAGACCAAAGTGAATTGCAATGCTAATATTGCTTCTTTATTTGAATCTTTGGGTTTTGAAAATCACATGGATGAGAACATGGCCAGGAAGATTTGGCTTTTTGGAGACAACATATCAAAATCACAATTCTTGATTCCATGGAGCAAGGTATCCTTTGTCATTTGGAAATTCCTTCACATATTTCTATTTTGTTGCTTATGTGTATGGTAGGAATGATCCCTCAAGAAGAAAACAACTTTGGTCAAAAATCAAAGATTAGAGCTCATGGTGTGATGAAGCCCCCTTATGCATCATTGGTGATTTCAATGAAGTTTTAAATTGTGGAGATAGATCTTCTTCTATGTCCATCCCTTCTAATGCCTGAGATTTTAAAGATTGTGTTTGTCAAGCCAACTTGCATGAATGTAAAGCCATTGGCCTCCACTTCACATGGTCTAATTGTAACTCAAGAGGTAACTTCATTACTTCCAAACTTGATAGGGCCCTTGTCAACACATTTTGGATGGAGTACATGGATGATGCTTTCCTTTTAATTGAAAACCCAGGTATCTCAAATCATTGTCCCCTTATTATGCATATTAGTTGGGCCAAGCATACATCTTTAAAGCCTTTCAGATTTTATAATTCTTGGACTTCTCATAATCTCTTCTTGCAAGTGGTGGAGAAGCATTGGTATGCATGGGTTTTTGGCACACCAATGTTTATCTTATTCCAAAAACAGAAAATGCTGAAGAAGACCCTCAAGGATTTTGACAAGCAACACTTCTCTTGTATTCCATATGAAATTAAATGCCTCAAAGAGAAGCTCAAGGATATTCAACTTGATATTCATAATGATCTTATTTATGGTGATAATATTGACAAGGAAAAGGAGATCATGGTTAAAATTGATGGGTTGGAAGCAACCTACAGCAACATGCTCCATCAAAAATCAAGATTAATGTGGATTAAAAATAGAGATGCAAATACCAAGTTCTTCAACAACATCATTCGCGGGAGGAGAATCAAGAACACTATTCATGCTATCAATGACATTGATGGAAACCTCATTGCCTCAAAGGATGGAATTAAAGCCGAATTCATCTTTTACTTTAGGGGACTCCTTGGCACCCTAACTCAATCACAGGCCAATGTTGAAATCATCAAGGGCATCATAGGGGAAACTATAGATCAAAATTGTTCAAATATAATGGCTGCATCAATGACTAGTGAGGAGATCAAAAGTACCCTTTTCTCTCTGAACTCAAACAAAAGCCCAGGCCCAAATGGCTACACTCCACATTTCTACAAGGAGGCTTGGAATATTGTGGGGGAGGATGTGCTCAATGCCATTGGTTCCTTCTTTAGTTCAAAGAAGCTTCTTAAAGAGGTAAATGCAACATATATTACTCTTATTCCTAAAGTTCAAAATCTTTCCATGGTTAAAGACTTTAGGCCCATCTTTTGTTGCAATACTATCTATAAATGTATTTCAAAAATTCTTGCAAATAGGCTCAAAGATTGCTTGTCAGGCATCATTTCTTGGAACCAATCGGCCTTCATCAAAGGTCAACTCATTAATGAGAATATTCTTATGACTCATGATCTCTTTAGAGGGTATACACGATCTCATATTACCTCTAGATGTGCTCTCAAAGTTGATATTATGAAGGCATTTGATACACTCAATTGGAACTTCATTGAAAGCTCTCTCCTTGCTTTTGGGTTCCCTAACTTGTTTGTTGCTTGGATTATGGCTTGCATCACTACCCCAAGTTTCTCTGTTGCTTTGAATGGAAGCCTTGAAGGATATTTCAAGGGAGAAAATGGCATACATCAAGGTGATCCACTATCTCCTGGTCTTTTTGTCATTTGCATGGAAGTCCTTTCTTGTATGCTTAATAAATTGAAGCATGATCCAAGATTTGGATTTCACCCAAAATGTGCTAAGTTGAAACTAAATCACCTTTGCTTTGCGGTTGACCTCTTTATCTTTTGCAGAGGAAATATGAACTCCATTGATTGCATTTTGGAAGTGTTGAATACTTTTCACTCTTTCTCAAGCTTGAGGGTTAATATCTCTAAAAGTGATATTTTCTTTGGGGGAGTTTCTCAAGAAGACAAACGTGCTATTCTTGACACTATCGAGTTCAAGGAAGGTACTCTTCCTATTCGATATTTGGGTGTGCCTCTTGTGTCTAGAAAGCTAAGAAGGGCTGATTGTCACCCTTTCTTGGAGAAGATCAATAGAAGAATTGACCATTGGACCACCAAATGGCCTTCTTATGTGGGAAGACTTCTTCTCATTAAGTGCACCCTTGTGCAACTCTGTGCTTTTTGGGCAAGTATCTTACTTCTTCCTAAAGGCATCTTGCAAACTATTGAATCCAAATTCTGTGCTTTTCCTTGGAGGGATACCGGGGCAAAGATTGCTTGGCATAAAGTTTGTACTTTAATGGATGAGGGAGGCTTGGGTATTCAAAAGATTGAAGACATCAATAATACTTTTCTGCTCAAATCTTTTTGGAGAATGTATGCTTTTAGAGAATGTCTCTAGAGTAATTGGGTTCATACAAATTACATCAAAGGAGGATTCATTTGGACCACAAAAATTACAAATGATGCAAGCTGGATTTTTAAGAGCCTTATTAAAAGCACAAATATTGCAAGGAACCACATCACACATGTTCTCGGCAATGGGAAATCTACCCATTTTTGGCATGATAATTGGCATATAGAAGGCATTTTGGATACCTATCGGGGTAATTTTTCCTACCATCCTCCTATTTATGCAAAGGTTTGTGATAGTTACTTTCATGGAAATTGGTCCTGGCCTCGTCATCTCTGGCATACTGGAATCCCAAATTTTCACCTCAAGGAGGATGTTATGGACACCTTTTCTTGGGATCTCTCCCCCAATGGTAAATTCACATTTTGCATACGTGGGATAACATTAGGAAAAGGGGAAACGAAGTTGATTGGCATAATATTGTGTGGTTCAAAGGGCATACTCCAAGTCATGCTTTTTTGGTTTGGCTTGCCATCCATGATCACTTTAACACTAAATTTCAATTGCTTACTTGGGGTATGGAGATTAATTCAAACTATGTCTTTTGCAATTTGGGATGTGAAAATCAGGGCCATCTCTTCTTCCAATGTTGCTTTACAAGAAGAATTTGGAGAAAAGGGCTTCAACTTACCATGGTCCATGACTCTTTAACCTATTGGGAAGAGATTCTTGCATACATCACACTTCTTGCTCTTGAAAAGAATCTTAAAGCTACCATTTTGAAACAACTTTGGGAAGCTAACATCTATTTTATTTGGATTGAAAGGAATTGCCGAATCTTCAACAAAGAGATGAAAACGGAGGAACAAATCTTCTCATCCATCTTTAATCATGTTCGATTAAAATGTATTATTGGGAAACATTTCGCCTCATCTTGTATAAATTGAACCTTATGCAAGTTATGGGGGATAGAAGAAATACTTGTATATGATCAACCCCCATCTTTTGTACATCATTTTGTTTGTTCTTTTGATCAATACATAGATTCTCACTTTCCTCACAAAATTTTGTGGTTGAGTTCAGTGATTTTTGTTGGCTAAATACTAGTTATTAATTTTGATGATGAAAATTTATATGCATTCATAATTATTTGACTAAAAGCATCTTGTGAAGATAAGTGCTTAGATTAATAGGTAGATGCTTAAAAGATGGAAGAAGATGAACAAATACGTGTTATTTGAAGAAAAAGAAGATGAGAAGGCATGAGGAGGAGAAGAGATGTCATAAGGGGTACCGGACGTTTTTGCTTTTTTGTGAAATGCCTAAATATTGTATATGTTTGGCTCAAACCTTCTTTTTCATAGCTCAAACATTTTTAAACTCTTGCATTTTTGATTTCATAAAAGCACAAATGAATTTGAATGCACACGTAGAGTAAATATGTGTTTTTGAAGTGTTTCAAGTCATAAAAAGTATTTATAAAATGTCTTAAAGTGATTTGGAGTTGTGAAAATTGCACTTAAATTTTTTTGGCTAAGTTTGGCTTTACTTCACTCTCTGGAGTGGCTGGACCCCCTAGCGGGTTGACCGACTGACCTGGGAAGATCACTCGGCCAAGATAGAAAGTGAAGGGCAAAGTCGGACCCTTTAGCCAGTCGACCTGCTAAGGCGTCTGGCCTAGTCAGTGAGGGCCAAGAGGAGGCCGGACAATCCAGCCGATCGACCGGCTGAATAGGCTGCTGTAATAAATGCACTAGCCGTTTATTACTGTTCTGGCCAAATTTTCCCTCTTTTCCTCACCTATCAAATCCCTAACACCCAAATCTCTTTAAATACACCTTCATTACACATTCAAATCATCAATTCAAGTGTACAAAATCTCATATCATCATTCAATTAAGCTTTGAGCCATTCTTGCAATATCTTTGAGCTTTCAAGAGCTTCATTCATTGCAATATCTTCTTTTGAGAAGAAAATTTTCAGATCTCCATCATTTCTTATTCCTTTGATTGTATACATACTTTGAGAGCAAAAAATCTTGAGAGATTCATTCATTAAAGCTTGTAAAGTGTAGGGAAATCCTAAAGAGCGGAACTCTTGGGTTCTTTGAAGTTAGGTTTCCAAGAGGTGTAAGAAATTGGTTTTTGATTCACCAAGATTTGAAGAAGTAATTTAGTGAAGGTTGTTGAAGTCCTAAGGGGAGCATCTTTGGGCGGTGGATGTAGGCTTGGCCAAACCACCTTAAATCATTTGTTTCTCTTCTCTCTATACTTTAGTATCTTATTTGCTTATATTGTTTACATTGTGTTTGATATATTGCTTGAAAGATATTGTTAAATTTCTATAAATTTTTAAAAACAAGAATTAGTAATTATATCTTAATTCACCCCCCTTTTTAAGATATTTGCACCCATAATTTTCTTTTAATTATTTTATTTTATTAACTTTCTCTTTGATTTAGTTTAATTTAAAATTTGTTTCTCTCCTAGTGCTTAGTTTAGTTATTTTAAATTCTTTGTTTTTAGTTTTAGGATTTTTAGTTATTTTTTTCCTCTTTTCAATTCCTAAAAGCAATCCCGATTCCCGTTGTTCGACCTTTAGTCGTGTTAGCGTGATAAAGAGGAAATTTTTTATATTTTGTCGTTGACTATTTCAATTGATTTTATTTGGTCATATAATGACATGGTCAAATTTTTGGCGTCGTTGCCGGGGAGTTGGCGTCTAGTTGTTAGGAATTTTTTTTATTTTCAGTTTTTGCATTTTTTTAGTTTTTCTTATTTTATTTAAAAAAGTCAAAAAAAATTATTAGTGATTTTTAGTTTATTTTCATAAATTAATTTATTTTATTTTATTTTATTTTGTGTAATTTAGTTGCTAGTTAGTTTTTGTATTATTATTATTGTTTTTATTCTTGTCATTTTTTAGTTTTTATTTTGGTCTAATTCATTAGTTGTGGACTTTAATTGGCTTACTTGTATTGTTTGCGCACGGCTAATAATCAACCCCGAGCTATTAGGGACTTCTTTATTCCTGGGGATTATGATGTACCACCTGGCATTGCACCACCGGATGTTGGAGATGCCACTTTTGAAATTAAGCCCTAGTTTTTGTAGATGCTTCCCATATTTTACGGCCTTAATAATGAAAATCCCTACCATCATCTGAATGAATTTATTGAGGTATGTTCAACTTTTAGAGTTAGGGGAACTGATCATGATGCACTTAAACTTAGGATTTTCCCTTTTTCTTTGAAAGATAAAGCAAAATATTGGCTTCATTCACTTCAAGCAGGAGAAATTATCACATGGGCCCGATTGAAAAGTAAATTCTTAGAAAGGTATTTTCCTATAGCCAAGACTACCTCAATTAGGAAACCATCACAAATTTTAGCCAACAAGATAATGAAGCATTGCATGAGAGTTGGGAGAGATTTAATGACTTACTGCGTAGTTGCCTGCATCATGATGTACCTAAATAGCAATTAGTTGAGGCTTTCTACCATGGTTTATCTAAGAGAAATCAATAAATGGTTGATGCTTCATGTAGAGGGATATTCTTATATAAGAATGAGAATGAGGCTTAGGAGGTATTTGAGCGTTTAAGTTTGAACTCACAACAACATGCATCTTTTGCACATAGTGGTGAGCATAGAGGGCTTAAGAAAAGTATATATGAGATTGCACCCAATCATGATCTTGCATTGAGAGTTGATGCTATAACTAGGAAACTTGATCAGTTATTAGCAACACAAAAGGAACCAATGCATGCTGTAGGTGTAAATTTGGGAAAACAATGTGCTTTATGTGATAGTCCCACTCACGCATTGATTAATTGTCCTATGGCTAGCCAATTTCCTGAATTTGTACAAGAACAGGTTAATACTGCTTAGGGCCAAGCACAGAGTATTTCTTATGCAAATACTTATGATCCTAGCGGACCTAACCATTCTAACTTTTCTGGTATGTCTTAACCTCCTAGTTTTCAACTTGGACCAAGGTATGCTCCTCCTCCACCTCCTTCTTCTATGCCTACTAGTCAATTTAGTTCTAGTTTTGAGGTTAAAGTTTTAAAGGCTTTGCAGAAATTGGATGATCATGCTCAATTGTTGCACTCCCACTCATAATTCATAGCTAAACTAGAGTAACAAATGAGTTAATTTGCTAATACTGTACAGTCTGTAACAAAGTTAGAGTCACAGATAGGTCAAATTGTGAGTGCATTAGCTAGACTTGAGGATAGATTACCAGTACAAATCATAGAGAATCCTAAGAGACATGAACAAGTGAATGCAATCATGGTGCTTAGGGATGGAAAGGAAGTGGATAATGGGGTGAATCTAGATGCACCACATAGGCAAGTGAGCATAAAGGACAAAGAGAAAATAGATGATTCATATGTGAATGACTCTAGAGAATTAAATGACACTGCTATTAGTTCATCGAAAACACAATATGCCCTTAGAGCACCGTTTTCTCAATTCGTAGGTAGGGACAAAGAAAAAGAATCTAAGACGAATACAATTTTGGAGACTTTCAAGCATGTAAATATTAATTTGCCTCTTTTGGAAGTGATTAAACAGATTCCTGCATATGCTAAGTTCTTGAAGGATTTATGCACTCAAAAGCGTAGGATCTAAGCACATGTTCCTAAGAAGGTAAGGCTAGCTGAGGCGGTTAGTAGCATTCTCACTTCTCTAACTCTAACTAAATGTAAAGATCCAGGGGTTTTCACTATTCCATTCTTTCTAGGTGAGCATCGCATTGACAGAGCACTTCTTGACTTAGGTACTAGTGTTACTATTTTACCTTTTTCAATTTATGAGCAACTAGGTTTGAAGGGGATGAAACCAACCCCTATTACACTTCAATTGGTAGATAGATCCATTAAGGTACCTAGAGGAATAGTGGAAAATGTGCTTATTGAGGTTGATAAATTCTTATTTCCTATGGACTTTATTATTTTGGATATTGAGCATTCAGATCTTAAACAGAGTTATACACTTATGATCTTAGGTTGACCATTCTTGGCCATAGCCAATGCGAAGATAGACTGTATAAGTGGCCTAATAAAGGTGTCTTTTGGCAACAGAAAGGCTAAAATTTCGGTTAATAGTTTGGGGAACAATTTGGAGAGTGTAGAGACTTATAAGGATGATAAAAGTCTTAAGGATAATTGTATCCTTATAAAAATTGGTTCAGATATAGGAGGACATAACGTTTATGGGGATCATTGTATAGAAGTCTCTAAGGATCCTGGTTAACAAGATTTGGCTATGTGTTGTCTAGCTGAAGACGTTAAACTTAGCGTTTTCTAGGAGGCAACCTAGAATATTAGAGTAGATTTTTTTTGTATTTTTTTGTTTGTGTTTTTTAAACTTTATTTTATTATGATATTCTTGTTTTTCATATTGTTTTTGTGCGTCGGCTTAAGTGCCTCCTAGAGTTCAGAGCCTTTGTATGGGGATGTAAATAGGGTTGAGCGGAAAAAAATTGAAAAAATGAAAAAGAACCAAAAAAATATCTTTTATTTTGTTTTAATAAAGCTCATGGATTATTCTTATCTTTGTCTCTAGTGTTTTAACTGAATGCTCTCACTTGTGAGGAAGAAATGTGTTTTGTAAGATTATCAAGTGAGCGAAAAAAGCTAGCATCTAAATTGAGCATATCGTCTTATTGGCATTACCCATAAGCTTGTCTCGTTCTAACCCTTTCCTTTTTGTTGTTTAATGTTTCTTGCAATAGGGACATTGCAAGATTTGGGTTTGGGAATGAGGGTGAGAATGAACAACAATGCGCCTTTATGATTACGTGTCAATAAGGTGGAAAAAGGGGTAAATTTGAAATTTTTTTTACACATATGAGCTTGAATTACACAGGTGACTTTGACTTGATAGTGAGACTTACATGATTGATGAGTGAATTTGTTGGTGCAGTTGTTCTGTCTTTGCTATAAATCCCTCTTTGCTTGCTTTGGTTGTGTCATTTTTTGTAAGCGTCATAAGGGTGATTAATAGGGAGAAGAAGGTGATTTCATAAGCTTGCGTTAGACCTGGTTGGAAGTTTGTTGAAGTGCTACTCTAATGTGTTGAACTATGATAATATCATTTTCTTTGATGTGTTTCCCTATTCAGAAAAAGAAAAAAAAGAGGAAAAAAAGAGAGAAAAAAAACCAAAAGGCAAAAGCATGAAAAGTGGACAAGTCAAAAGAAAAAAGTGTGAACAAGTGTCAAAATGACACAATTGTTATTCATGTGTACTCAATTCTTATTTTGTTATATTCTGAAAAGTAAAAACAGTGAAAAGCAGAAAAAAGTGAAAAACAAGTTGAAAAAATAAAAAAAAATAAGTGAAAAATATTTGTGGGGACAACACTTTGCTCTTGTTATGAAATGAAGACTCCGGGTCTAGCAAAGTTTTATGGAGCCAATTCCTATTCCTGTTAATTACCTGATATGTTTAAATTGGCTGAAAGGAATGACATGATTGAAGTTGAGTAATTGAGGGGCACATGCCTAGTAAGTGCTGCGCCGTGTGCATGCTTGACTGTGTGATTTTCATCACACTATTGGTTCATTATTGTCTATGTGGTTCTTCTCATTACGCTTAACTAAATATCTTCTTGAGTTTATTTGTTCCTTTGCTTGAGGACAAGCAAAAAGTGGGTTATGTCTTCATATTTTGCAATAAATTCCACTATTTTGCATGCGA
Source organism: Cordia subcordata (assembly GCA_028554755.1). Taxonomy (NCBI): domain Eukaryota; kingdom Viridiplantae; phylum Streptophyta; class Magnoliopsida; order Boraginales; family Cordiaceae; genus Cordia; species Cordia subcordata. The sequence continues at coordinate 1,224,220 of JAPTOF010000003.1, read as the reverse complement.
TTACACATATCAAAGTGGTTAAAGTGATTTATTTTGTAAATTATTTGATCTAGTGCCGTTCGAGAGAAGAAAAGATTTTTTGGAGGCCTACAAAAGTAATTTACAGAAGATTCTAAGTAATTGAAGTTGAAGATGGGTCATAATCTAAGTTGGGCTAATTTATTGGAGAAGTATTAGGCTCAAATATATGGATCAAGGATCAATTTCTCATAGAAAACAAGGAACTTTGGCCTTTCTTGCAAATAAAGTCGTTGGCGAATGAATATAGGAAGTGACCTTGGTGTTAATTTTTGGAAAGTTTTTCCTGTTAGACCATTTTGGTATTTTGCTCATAACTCCAACTCCAGAGGTCAAAATCACGTGATTCTTAGGCCATTGGACTCCTAAGAGGCAGGGATACAATTTTTATGAAGATCATCTTTCCAAATTCAAGGGGGATCAAGGTGAAAAATCAGTCACAACACGTTTAGAAAATTTTCGTCGCTTGTTGGACACATTTTGGTATTTTGGGCATAACTCGGGATACAGAGGTCCAAATAAGGTGATTCTTACAGTTATGGAAAGCTAATTCATACAGATACAACTTTCCTATATTGAGCTTCTTACAGTTATGAAAAGCTAATTCATACAAATAGAACTTTCCTATATTGAGCTCAGCCCAGATCTGCCTTTAAGATGGTAAAAAATGTTGGTCAAAGGAGAGCATAACAACTGGTAGTGATTTCCCAATCCAAGTGGGATTTGAAAAGAATTTAATACCATTATAAATACTCACAATACACAACAGAAAAAGGGGACTCCACCCTTAGAATTTGCAGAAGATTAAATTGAAGAAAAAGTTGAGGAGAAGCTTTTGAAGAGAATTGGAGACAAAGAACTTCATCAACTTATTTGTTTAGGAATCATATGATGAGTTTTTCCGTTCTCAATTTCTTTTCAATTTTTGCTTTGAACTTAATTATGAACTAAATTCCCCATGATTCGGGGTGATAGTTAGTAATTATTTTTATTCATGTTTTGGATTCTCTTGGGATTTATTTGATTATTCGTATTTGTGCTTTATTACTATTAAATTCTTGGTTAATCATTATTATGCTTGTAGCTAATTTTCGTTAGTCAAGAATTTATACCTTTTTCCATATAGGAATCATGTAGGTTCTTGTGGGTACGAATGTAGATCAATTATCAGAACTAGATTTAATTAGTTGTTTCAAGATTGAGATAGGTTATGCCACTGCGATATCCTATTCCTTTGTAGTCTCAATTAATTTTCTAGGATCTGTGAGATTAATTACTTAAAGAAAAGTTAGAGATAATTTATGCCATTGAGATAGATTATGCCTCAATAGTTTTAGTTAATTAATCTAGGTGAATTAGAGCTCGCAGTCTGATCCCTTATGCTTAATTGGAAATCCTAAAGTTGAGGAACAAGAATAGGACAATTTTCTAGCTATCACCTTGAATCGCAAGTTTCATAGATCTAATTCTCGCAATTTTTGTGGTTGAGTTCAATGCTTTTCTTTTAATTATTTTATTTTATTAACTTTCTCTTTGATTTAGTTTAATTTAAAAATTGTCTCTCTCGTAGTGTTTAGTTTAGTTATTTTAAATTCTTTGTTTCTAGTTTTAGGCTTTTTAGTTATTTTTTTTCCTCTTTTCAATTCCTGACAACAATTCCGATTCTCCGTGGTTCGCCCCTTTAGTCGCGTTAGTGTGACAAAGAGGAAAATTTTTATATTTTGTCGTTGACTATTTCAATTGATTTTATTTGACCATACAACGACGTGGTCAACCTCGCACCAGTTAAAGCACACACAAAAGATTAAACCCAAGTATGATTATGCCAATGCAAAGAAGAGAAATCAAAAACACTGCGTCGATGTGCAATTTTCCTAAAAAAAACAAGTTTATGCTTAGGCCCAACTACCGGAAGGCCGGATCACTTCAACTACTTTCATTCACTTTCACACATAATGTTCATGGCTTGCCTAGAATGTCACTCAACTTTTTTATGCAATGACAAACATTTGTGATGAATCTCCTCGGTTACTCAGTTGGTCACAATTTTAGGTGACTTTTAGCTCTACTCATGGTCCCTTTTCTTTTTCTTTCTTTTTTTTTTGAAGACTAGCAGAGTAAGAAGGTACTTATTTAATTTAATTTAATTCATGTGTCTTTTTTCACACTTAGAACTTTCAGCACTTTTTCAAGAGTGACCTCAACCTTGACATAACTTTCCTAGGCACGCACTTTTTCATAATTTTACCACAAAAATAAATCAAGGCAAGTACCCATCAAACTCAAACTAAACATTGGGCTCCAATTTAAGCGCATGCATATTTTTAAGCTCAAGTTAAGATCAAGCAAGGTTCAAGCACAGCATGTTCAAAGTGATTATCATGGAACTAAATATAATGGGTATAAATTTACTGCATGTACTAACTTACAGTTGCAACCAAAACAAGTTTCCCAAGTATAGGGATTAGACTTTTTCCAAGAAAGATGCCAAGTTCACAAAGAAGAAAGTTGAGTAAAAAGAAAAACGATTTGACAAAAAAAGCTTTGAAAGACTTACTAGTTTGGCTCTAACTCAAAGAAACATAAAACAAAATACATTAAAGAACTCTAAAAAGATATTTTCACAAAATACTTAATAAAATTTTTTTTGTCATTTTTCTGGTTTTTCTCTTTTTTTCTTCTTTTTTTTTCTATGAAGACTTAAAAAAGACCCAAGAAATATTAACTAAACACATATATTCACAATACTCAATATACCACATCAAAAACATATCTAAATATAAAAAAAAAACCCTCAAAATAAAGGAATAAAATGAAGCATTCCTTCCCATACTTATCAGACACAGTGTCCTCAATATGTAAAAAAAGAAAACAACAAAACAAAAGAAAGATAAAACAAAGGTATGGAAAAGAAAAAGCAAGACGACTTCCCTTAATAGAAGTACGAAAAGTGACGGAACCGGCTATCATTCATCCGAGTGGGGCCATGGTACTCAACGAGATTCATCAAATTTTTTTGAGCTTTGATCTACATAACCAAAGAAACACACTTTCTTCCCCTTGTGGATTAAATCCAATCATGAATCAAATCAATTTTCATCTCAAAAATTGTCTAGAAGTTATGCAAGTATGCGTCAAGGATTTTTTTTTCATCTAACCCCAATGATTTATAGGCCAAAATAACACCCAAATCTTTGAAATCAAATCTGCCCGGGGTGTTAAAAATGTATTTTTCATAATAAACATGCCTAATTCTTGCATAAAACTTCTAACAAAATTTATAGTAATCATAATATACAATCCCCAAGTAAGAAATCCAACTAAAATAGTCACAAAGCACATCAACCATATTCTTGAAGCACAAAATTTCCAAAATCTCAACATGTAAAAATTTTTAAGAAATAAAAAATGAAATGATTTCAAAATACCTTGTTTGTTGCACCAAATCTGAAAAACAAAAGGAAATACTTCGCAAAAAATCATATTTCAGAGCATGTGAGGTTGGACACTTTGAATCCGAGATCGATAACACAAGAGAGCAAGTTAGGGAGCAACGGGGGCTGGGGAGGGTGGCTTCTCAATGCATGTAGTGATTTTTTCCCTTGAAGGTATGCACATGGTGCTAGGAACACAATAGGCACCATCGCTGATGGTGCGGGGATGGCAAGCTGGGCTTTGCTTTGTGTTCTTCACGTGAGACCAAAAGGTGGGGCCTATTGTCTACTTTTTTCTTTGCCACGAGAGTGTTTGTAATAGTGGTGAAGGATTTGCGGGGGTATTGGGTGATTATGGGTGGTTTTATATATATATATATATATATATATACCTTAAACAACACCTGTACCTTTACGTGGGCATGCCTTAATGTCCAGTGCCCAATTTTTCAGAAAATAGCTCAAAAACTCACCAAAATTCTAATGTAACTCCTATTTGTAAACATTAAAACTCTCATAGAATACATTCAGACCAAAGTTAGGATTCTCAAGGAAGAAGAAGATAAAAAATAATTAAAAAATTCCTAAAAAATTATAAAAGAAGTTGTAAAAATTGGAAACTAACTAGAAAACTCAAAATTAAAATTTCTAACTCTGTGGGTTGCCTCCCACTAGCGCCTTTGCTCAAAGTCATTGGCTCGACATAATTAATTCATCTAAGCTTTATCTAGAGGCTTTTCTAGCTCAATTCTATTAGGACAGGCTTCAAATGATGTCCATCAAATTTTATGACTTTGTCATTGCTTAGCCTTTCACTTCAACTGCATCACAAGAAAACAATTTAGTAATAATGAAAGGACCTACCTATTTAGTTCATGGATCATCGGGAAACAATTTAAAACCAAAGTGATGATATAAAACTTTTTGTCCCACTAAACATTGTTTTCCATCAATAACTTTTTCTTGCAAACTCTTTTTCTTTTCCTTGCGAATTTTTGCCTTCTTAGATACATTGCTTTTCTTCTTCTCCAACTCTTGGGGTTGTAACTTCCTATGTGCACCCCTCTTATCCACCATAGGTGGATTCAATTGGCTTTGAATTCCTCCCATTGGCTTCCCTTGATTCTTCCACTTGGCAATTAGTTCCTGTAAGTTAGTGCTACCTTCAACAGTCTTCTTAAACTCTTTTGGCTTTTCAAGAGTAGGACTTTCACAAAAGGTAACACTTAACTTATTATCATCAACTGTTTCTAAAGCAAAAGCACAGGACACCTCACTAGAATTTTTCATGTCATTATAAATATCAAATTTAACAATGTCGCCGTCAAACTCCATAGTGAGAATACCTCTATGCACATCAATTTTAGTCCTAGTTGTACTAAGGAATGGTATGCCTAGCAAAATTTCACAAGACTTTGAAGAAAAATCTTTCTCTATATCAAGTACATAAAAATCAACAGGAAAGACCAAATCATTTACTCACACTAAAACATTTTGTAGGACATCTTCAGGATAAACCAAAGACCCATCAGCTAATTGAATAACAATTCCTATTTTTTTCAAAGGTCCTACTTTCTAGGGTTCTACATTCAAAGCAAAATAAATGGACTTAGGCATAACATTAATGGATGCTCCTAAGTCACACATAACTTTCTTAACACCTAGAGAGCCTTATTTGACAAGAAATAGCAAACATACCTTGGTCCTTGCATTTCGGAGGTAAATTGTTTTTAAGCACGTTGGAGATATTCTCCCCCACACTGATTCTTTCATTCCTAACGAGTTTCTTTTTGTTAGTACACAATTCTTTTAGAAACTTTGCAATTCTAGGTAATTTCCTAATTGCATTAAGTAAAGGAATATTTACCTCTACCTTGCAGAAAAGCTCGAAAATCTCCTTCTGTTCCCTCTCCTTTTTAGACTTTGCGAATCTTTTGGGGAAATGAGGCTTAACCACCAGCTCCGTACCATTTTTAGGCTCTGTTTCATTACTGTCTGCCATTTTTTTATCATGTTTTGTGCCTTCTTTTTTGATTTCTTTCTCTGGTTCAGGTGATGTCAACTTTCCGTGCCCATGCCTAATCTGACAGTGGTTGTCCAGTAGCTTTTTTTCATTTTGCAAAGTGATTGCACATGCATTTTCCTTTGGATTGGCAACCGTTTGAAAAGGTAATTTACCATGGGACTTCAACCTACCTATAGATCTTGCCAATTGGCTCATTTGTGTCTCTAAATTCAATACTTGTCCTCATTTCCTGTTGAAATTGTTGAGTGTTAAGAGTACGAGATTTCACAATGTCCTCAAGAGAAGTACTTGAACTTGAAGGTGTGGGCTATAGTTGTAGGGCTTGTCATGGCTAGAACTATTGCGAATTTGGTCAATTAAAATTTTGTGGCCTTGCTCTATAGCTCAAGTTTGGGTGATCCTTCCAACCTGGGTTGTATATATTCGAAAAAGAATCATATCTTTGTTGTGGTGGACTAGGAAGCCCTTCAATGGCATTAACATGTTGTGGATCCTTTTCTTAAAGTGTGGGACACATGGCAGTTAGATGTTCCGCCATGGCACAAATTCCACAAACTTTTTGAATTGGAACACCACCACCTGCAGTCAAACTTTGTACAAGAGAAGTTAGTTAACTTTGAATTAAAAGAAGAAATACTTACCTCATTAACTCTTCTCGAAGGCTTATATCTATTTCCAAATTGTTGTGAATTTACAGCTATGATGGAAATCAAATCTCTAGCCTCTTGAGGTGTTTTGTCGACGATTTCTCGTCCACTAACGGCATCCGTCATTCTTCTCTCAAATGGAAACAATCCTCTATAAAAATATTGGATAAGAGATTGGTCAGAAATCTCATGTTGAGGACAACTTGCACAAAGTCTGTTAAATATCTCCTAATAATCGTAAAGCAACTCCGAATCCCTTTGCTTGATGGCACAAATTTCCCTCCTAATTACCATGGCTCTAGAAGTTGGAAAGAATTTGTCAAGGAAAGGTATAGCCATATCTCCCCAAGTAGTGATGGAACCAGATGGAAGATTAAATAACCCCTCTTTCGCCACATGTACGAAGGAAAAAGGAAACGCTCTTAATTTAATTTGGTCCTCTGTTATACCATTGGGTCTCATAGTTGAACAAACTATATGGAACTTGTTGAGATATTTATAGAGATCTTTGTTCCCCAACCCACGAAAAGTGGGTAAAAGACGAATTAATCCTTATTTCCGTACGAAATTGACATTAAGCTTTGGATAAGTGATGCAAAGGGAAGGTTGATTCAAAGGGACAGCAGCTAATTCACATAAAGTTCTATTATTTTTGGCCATCTTCTCTTCTTTTTCAAATTCACCGAATGATTTGGACAAAGATTGTGATGTTTTAGCTTGTCTCTCAAGTTGTTTCCACAACTTTGCTTCTTTTCAAGCTCTTTGCAGTCTTTTCAATCTCTGGATCAAAATGCAACTCACTTTTATGATCTGACCTGGTCATAAAAAAGAAAAAATTTTTAGTACCAATTCCCAGCAATGGCGCCAAAATTTGATGGGCGTCGAAACCACCAAAAATAAAATACCAATTCTTGCCTTGTGAATTTAAATAGAGTACGTGATTATTTTTGGCCATCTTCTCTTCTTTTTCAAATTCACCGAATGATTTGGACAAAGATTGTGATGTTTTAGCTTGTCTCTCAAGTTGTTTCCACAACTTTGCTTCTTTTCAAGCTCTTTGCAGTCTTTTCAATCTCTGGATCAAAATGCAACTCACTTTTATGATCTGACCTGGTCATAAAAAAGAAAAAATTTTTAGTACCAATTCCCAGCAATGGCGCCAAAATTTGATGGGCGTCGAAACCACCAAAAATAAAATACCAATTCTTGCCTTGTGAATTTAAATAGAGTACGTGATTATTTTTGGCCATCTTCTCTTCTTTTTCAAATTCACCGAATGATTTGGACAAAGATTGTGATGTTTTAGCTTGTCTCTCAAGTTGTTTCCACAACTTTGCTTCTTTTCAAGCTCTTTGCAGTCTTTTCAATCTCTGGATCAAAATGCAACTCACTTTTATGATCTGACTGGTCATAAAAAGAAAAATTTTAGTACCAATTCCCAGAATGGCGCCAAAATTTGATGGGCGTCGAAACCACCAAAAATAAAATACCAATTCTTGCCTTGTGAATTTAAATAGAGTACGTGATTATTTTTGGCCATCTTCTCTTCTTTTTCAAATTCACCGAATGATTTGGACAAAGATTGTGATGTTTTAGCTTGTCTCTCAAGTTGTTTCCACAACTTTGCTTCTTTTCAAGCTCTTTGCAGTCTTTTCAATCTACGGATCAAAATGCAACTCACTTTTATGATCTGACCTGGTCATAAAAAAGAAAAAATTTTAGTACCAATTCCCAGCAATGGCGCCAAAATTTGATGGGCGTCGAAACCACCAAAAATAAAATACCAATTCTTGCCTTGTGAATTTAAATAGAGTACGTGATTATTTTTGGCAATATTATCTTCTTTTTAAAATTAACAGAAATATTTGGACAAAGATTGTGATGTTTTAGCTTGTCTCTCAAGTTGTTTCCACAACTTTGCTTCTTTTCAAGCTCTTTGCGTCTTTTCAATCTCTGGATCAAAATGCAACTCACTTTTATGATCTGACCTGGTCATAAAAAAGAAAAAATTTTTAGTACCAATTCCCAGCAATGGCGCCAAAATTTGATGGGCGTCGAAACCACCAAAAATAAAATACCAATTCTTGCCTTGTGAATTTAAATAGAGTACGTGATTATTTTTGGCCATCTTCTCTTCTTTTTCAAATTCACCGAATGATTTGGACAAAGATTGTGATGTTTTAGCTTGTCTCTCAAGTTGTTTCCACAACTTTGCTTCTTTTCAAGCTCTTTGCAGTCTTTTCAATCTACGGATCAAAATGCAACTCACTTTTATGATCCGACTGGTCATAAAAAAGAAAAAATTTTTAGTACCAATTCCCAGCAATGGCGCCAAAATTTGATGGGCGTCGAAACCACCAAAAATAAAATACCAATTCTTGCCTTGTGAATTTAAATAGAGTACGTGATTATTTTTGGCCATCTTCTCTTCTTTTCAAATTCACCAATGATTTGGACAAAGATTGTGATGTTTTAGCTTGTCTCTCAAGTTGTTTCCACAACTTTGCTTCTTTTCAAGCTCTTTGCAGTCTTTTCAATCTCTGGATCAAAATGCAACTCACTTTTATGATCTGACCTGGTCATAAAAAAGAAAAAATTTTTAGTACCAATTCCCAGCAATGGCGCCAAAATTTGATGGGCGTCGAAACCACCAAAAATAAAATACCAATTCTTGCCTTGTGAATTTAAATAGAGTACGTGATTATTTTTGGCCATCTTCTCTTCTTTTTCAAATTCACCGAATGATTTGGACAAAGATTGTGATGTTTTAGCTTGTCTCTCAAGTTGTTTCCACAACTTTGCTTCTTTTCAAGCTCTTTGCAGTCTTTTCAATCTCTGGATCAAAATGCAACTCACTTTTATGATCTGACCTGGTCATAAAAAAGAAAAAATTTTTAGTACCAATTCCCAGCAATGGCGCCAAAATTTGATGGGCGTCGAAACCACCAAAAATAAAATACCAATTCTTGCCTTGTGAATTTAAATAGAGTACGTGGTGAGAAAAGGGTATTATTCCAAATATGTTAAGACTAGAGATATGGTAGGAGAACAAATAAGGTAAGACTCCAAATATGATAGGTTTTTAAATTTGGCTACTAGGATCTATGCTGCCTATTCAGAATATAGGCTATATCCCAACATTTTCATTGATAACTACAGCCATAGAAGTTGGGTCTACTTTTAAAAAACAAAATTTTGAAACTTTCGGTAAGTTCAAGATATTTAAGGTTTTTGTTGAAAAGGAAAATGGCTATAAGATAAAAGTTACTAGATCTGATAGAGGTGGAGAATTCACATAAAAAGAATTTGAAAGAATTTGCAAAGATCATAGTATTTGATGCTCTTTGACAATTCCTCAATCTTCTCAACAGAATGTAATTATTGAAAAGAAAAATAGATTGATTCTTGAGATGACACGAAACATGTTGAAAACCAAAGGAATGTTGTAAGAGTTTTGGGCTAAAGATTTTAATTGTACTGTATATCTCTTGAATGCTAAAGATGTTGATTGTGCTAAATATTTATAGTTAAAATCTTATAGCCTAAGATGTAAATACATCTGTCAGATCTTTGAATGCAAAGATATAAGCTTATGAGTAAAATTACTATTACAGGCAACTATATGTTTCAAATCGGCTAGTCAAAAAAGATTAGTTCTGAGTTATTAATTATGCTCAGTAGTATCCACCTATAAAATACACAAACTTCTCAAGCCGATAGGGAACGTCACATTGCGAAATACAAGCTTCGTGGCTTTATTTGTTCTTAATGAAAACTTCATATACACCAAGGCATATAATTGGAACAAGAACTTCACAGTGTAGCTCTGAAAAAGGTAGAGCATTTTCCATCAGTGCCTAGTAAAGCATCCTTATTCAGTATGCTTTGAAGCTCCCTCTTGAATCTTTCCATGGCAGGAGCAGGCAAGTAAACAGGAACCAAAATTCCTCTCTCGCCTTTCTTGTTTTCATATGGTATGTAAAAGCTTAGTAGCTCAGGAGTGGCATTGGCTGGTCCAGCAAAAACTGGCCTGCCCCATCCAAAGTCCACATCCCCAAGTCCAGCATGTGTAACATAAAAAACTGCTCACGTCCTCACCACCGTAAAGTAAGGTCGTCCATTAATCCCCATAAGGTCTGCGAACGATTTCATGTATTCTTCTGTCACAATTGATTTAGCCTTTAGAACAAGTTCCACTGCATACCCCAAAGGACTTCGACTTAACTCTCCAGCGGTTGATAATGCCACCAGAATTGCAAAAGTGTTGCCGTAGTATCCAACAGGCAAGGGAGGATTGAATTTCTTACGTGCATTAACGATACACAGTACGCGTACCTCTTCACTCGGGTGAGATGATACAGCGATGGTGCGGCAGCGCCATAAGCATGCTGTCAGCAGCTCGAATTTCGTGCAATTGCCCAAACGGGGAGGGAGAAGGCTTCGAAGGGCAGACATCTCAGCAAGGCTAAAGAAGAAAGATTGGAGAACCATAGGATTGCATGAGATAGTTGTAGTTGGCCTGTTGTTAGTGTCTGGTGCTTCTTCAAAATCATGGTGCCTACATGTTGCTCTTGGTGGATCTTTAGCACTAAGTAGCACCCTTTGCCACACAGGTGGGACAGATGGTTTCATTGCACCTCGTGCTATTCCGCCCACAGCCTTCATGAATTGTGCGAGTCCAGGAGCATCACTCATGGTATGGTTAAGTCGTAATGCAAAAATGAAGCCACCGCATACCAGACGAGTGACCTGTACATTATTAGATTGATAAATAAAGGCAGCATTAAAAGGTTTGCATTTGTATATCTGGTGAATGAAATCTGAATTAAAAAAAAAAAAAGAATTATGTAGTGAAAAAGTAAGATGTCTAAAGGAAAGTTAAGTAATTGAGTTAATGAATTGGACTCGTCTAAATAAAAATAAATCATTTCTTATTTACATGAATGTGACAATTATTTTTCTTTTATGAAAATAAATTTATCTTTTTGAAAATTATGGTGGAAAAACACATAATATCATGCCCTTCAAAATGTCCCTAAAGGTTCTAAGGACCCATTTCAATTGACTGATAAACGAAAAACTTTTTATATCACTTCAAAAAAGTAACTTTTAAAAAAGTTATCATTTCAAAAAATCCAAACACTTAAGAGAAAAAGGAGTATATCTTCATAAAAAGATATTACAACAAATATTTAAATAAATTATCCTTAGTCATTATATTGGTGAAAGGTTCACCTACTAACGATAAAAAAAAACAAAAAGAATATTAAGAAAAAATTCTACATAAAATTATCTTACCAAAAAAATAAAGAAATTAGACACAATGAGATTTCTTGTTAATGATTAATGTGTTAAGTTTGAAATAAAAGATTAAATAAATAAATTAGAAACAATGATATTTCTATTTGATAATTAATATATTGTTTGGAATCCAAGATAACACAAGCAAGCAAACAAAAAAAGAATTGAGGGGGCCAAACTAGTTTTTTCCTCTTTAAATATAACACATATATAAAAGAAATTTCTTTTGGAGATTCCTGCCAGCCTCTCCCCCTCCCTCCCTCCCCCCCTTCCTCTTTAAATATAACACATATATAAAAGAGATTTCTTTTGGATATTCCTGCCAGGCTCTCCCCCCACCCCCCCCCCCCTCCTTTTCCTCGGGTCCCCCTAGCTCCACTCCTAATTGAAAAGCTACTGCTCGACTTGATTTTTCTGATACTAAGACCAAAATCTCACTTGATTTTTGATGATGCTATCACAGTCAAAAACGTAAAATGCATGCTGCTTTTTTTATAATTTGTCTAATTAGTTGATTTTATATTTTAAAACTTACAATATCACTTTTTGTGCTTTTTGAAAGATTTTACATTATCTCCTAATTTAATGTGTTTTGTCCAAATTAAATTAATTTATTATGCATTATGAAAATGCATTTTATTCCTAACTAATTTAATAAACCCCATGAAGTAATGTGCCATCTTCTTGAAAGTACAAAGGATTTACCGTGGCGACAACTTATGTTCTAAGAAGTACAGACACGATACATGGACATGCGATACAACATGACACAACAAGTCGATACGCATTTTTTCAAAAAATTAGGATATGATACATTAAATAAAATATATTTAAATTTATATATATGATGTACAAATATCATTTTTATCATGATAAAAAAAACAAGATTAAATAACCTAACATTTAACATATAATTTTGGTCATAAAAATAACATATTGATAAGAACGTTTTGATTTTATAAAAAGAAACTCACTTATTTTAAAACAATTAAGTCAAGATGCACGAGTGCCTCACTACACTTATTTTATTTGTTATAATCAACAATGAAACAAATAAATTATATGTGCTTATGTTATTAAATGCATTGGAGTTTGTACATAAGCAAAGTGGTATTCTGGGGGTCAAAATGTAAAAAAGAAAAGACCAAAAAAATTTATTTGTCAAAACACCCCCACTAACCCCCACTTTCCCCTTTCCTGTTTTTTCCATCAGACTGTAAAACCCCCAAACACAGAACACATACACAATGGGTTAACAGAAAAAGGAAAGAAGAAGAAGAAGAATATGTAAATGTATGCCAAAGTTTGTGCCATCCCAAGTTTGAGAGGTGCTTCAAGATTGCTTGTCGCAGTGCTGCCGAGTGCTGATTACTGAGCTCCTGGGTTTGAAAATTTTTTTTCTTTTTTTTTTTTTTAGTTTTAGAGCATGAAGATTGCGTGTCCCCCATATGTGTCTGAGCATGTTGCGACGTGTCAATGGCATCTCCAGGACATGTTAGAAAAGCAAGAAAAGAAAAATATAAATTTCCAGACCCGTGTCAGACGTGTCCGAGTGTGTCCGGCTCGTGTCGGTGTCCGGTACGGGATACACGATCCCGGAGGAGTATCCATGCTTCATAACTGATTTTCTTTCTCGCGTGTAAATGGAATAGTATAAAGCGTGCAGGTGGGGAATTAAACAAGAAACGAGTGCCATTGTTGGAACCTGAATGAGCAACAAAGGGCAGTCGATGATTCCACTGGAGCCAGGAACATCATAGAGCAGCTCCTCCAAACAAGGAAAAGGAGGTTGAAGCTCATTCCCAAATTGATCAAGACTCACATCAGCATCTGCTTCACTGAACACAACACCCTCGCCGGTGCAGTCCACCACAAGCTTTTTGCCGGGGCCTTCCCGGAGACGACCAGCGAACGGGTAGTAGAAGACGAGTGTCTCTGCAACCGCAACTCTGATAGCCTTCACGGGGTCTGTTCCAGCCATGGTGGGGTGATGCCTGAAGAACAGTATGACAGGTAAGTGAAACCGAAAGCCTCCATGGTCTTCGCTGTCAGAGAGAGGTTTGAAGTCGCGTGGCGTTGGCTTTGCTGGTATAGATATTACAAACATCTTATTAATATATTATAAGATATAAATAAATTAACTTATTTTTTAGGTGTATTTTATAAGATATTAATAAGAAGTTGGTTGAATAACACGAACTATGATTTTTTTCCCCCATAAAAAAGTACCTTTTCCCTAAAGAAATACGTCTTTATGCGGTTGTATTTGGCTTTAGCTTTTTTAAAAGAATTGAAATTTCGAAAAACAGTTCAAAATTAATTTTTTTTCATAAGTCAAAAATTTTTATCTTCTCAAAAAAAAATATTATTTAAGTTATAGAACAAAGTTATTTTTAAAAAAAGTCAACCGGAACAAGCTATTATAACATTGTGTCACATTGTATCAGTATAACAAAACCGAGGATCTAATACGAGGATCAACGTTAAATGATAGTCCCATAAATTGCGAGTTAAGTTGGATTGTTTAACAAGATGGTAAACGTTTTGATCGTTTTCATCGTTTCCCACGATTGAGGAAACAGACAGAGGGTTTTTTCATCGTTTGACACGAGCCCAGGGCGGGGTCTATAACGAGGGAGTCGACGAAGTTTTCTTGATTGTTGAAGTCCAAGTTCGTTGTATAGGCTGCTGCGAGCAGAGCAATAAACGAATCCCTCAAAATCGAAGGATTTTTCCTTTTTCTTTAGCCACTTCTCCAAAACTATTGGCAAAATTAACTCAATTTTCAAATAATTTTAAGAAATGGCTTAAATTAATTATGGGAATTGGTCAAAGAATTCTCGGAATTCGTTTAAGCTTTCTTAAGGATTTTTGAGATTCTTTGTCATGAAGTGACACCATGGCAAAAAACGAATTTTGGGAATTCTTCGACGAATTCTGGGAATTCTTAACAAATTCTAGGACTTTTTAGTTTTTTAAAAATTAAAATTAAAGTTCATACTAGTCAAAAAATTATGTTAATTTTTTAAGATATAATATTCAACTAAATTCTATTAAATATTTATAAATTTCATCAATTCGTAATATTTAAATTTCACTATTAATCCAAATAATTTAAATATATATGCACAATAATTAATATATCACATAATTTTAACAAATTAAGAAATAAATGATTAACCATTAAAAAATTTAAAATCTTAAATCCATATTAATCATGTCTCTACTACATTAATTTTCTAATATTCAAAAGTTATTATTAATATTCATAATCGATAAATTCATACTAAAAAATAAAAAAATACTTAATCATAAAACTATGCAAATTTTTTTAAATCTAAATATTAAAATATTCATATCAATTAAAAGCTACATAAATAATTTTAAATTTTCTGTAATTTTATGGTCAATACAAATTTATGATCTAAGGAAATTTATGTAGCTCTCTCACTAATATGAATATTTTAATATTTAGATTTAAAGAAATCTGTGTAGTTTTATGACTAAGTATTTTTTATTTGTTAATATGAATTTCTCGATTATGAATATTAATATGTATTTAGTATTTTAATTTTTTTTGTGATTAATTAATTAATTCTTAATTTGTTAAAATTATATAACATATTAATTGTTGTACATATACATTTAAATTATTTGGATTAATAGTAAAATTTGAATATTAGGAATTAAATAAATTTATAAATATTTAATAAAATTTATTTGAATATCATATTTTAAAAAATTTATGTAATTTTTTGACTAGAATGAATTTTAATTTTAACTTTTAGGAAATGAAGAAGTTCCAGAATTTGTTAAGAATTCCCACAATTCATAAAAAATTTCTCAAAATTTGTCAAAAAATTCCCAGAATTCATCAAAGAATTCCCAGAGTTCGTTTTCTACCATGGTGTGACTTCTTGACCGAGAATCTCAAAATTCTTAAAGAAAAACCCTTAAACGAATTCTCAGAATTTTTTGAAGAATTTCTAGAATTCATTTAGGTGATTTCTTAAAACAATTTGAAAAGTGGGTTAGTTTTGGAATGGTTTTGGAAAAGTAGGCCAAAGAAAAAAAAATCCCAACATTGAATCGAAGAACTCGTTCACTGTAATCCTCCGCATGAAACAAAAACCCGGGCCATTCGAAATGCATGTCTCTTCATCCAGACATTTTTGTTTGACAACGTCGTTATTGAAAGTGACGTCAGTCGAGGTGGTCCTCCGGGCAATTAATTTACTTGGAGCTTCCCTTCATTGGCAAGTTAATCTGGTCGTAAAGATATTAAAAAATGTCACCAAAAATTCTTCCTTAGTTACCAAGTGTTTTCATAGAACTGCCAACAAACCCCGTGATTGAACTGCTAAAGCTAGATATAGGAACACTTGATTATTTGTTTGCTTCTGCTTCGGACTCGCTAGCATCTAGTAATGTTATAAACTTGTTGGATATTGACAATCATCTTACTTGAGAACTAAAGAGAATATATGTTTGTAGAGAAGAGAAGTATTTTCTATATAAATTGAGTTGTGATTGAATGATTTTCACTCATACAAAACTCCCTTTTATTTATAGGCTTTAGGGAGAATTGAAATATATGCATTTGCTCTTAAATTGAATACATATCATGAATTCTAAAACGTCTAGATTTTCAAGATTAATAGATTTATTATTTACTTCTCGTAACTCTTCAAATACTTGAATCTTGAGAACACATTACTTAACATGCTTCCCGTAATGCGTCATTCTTAAACTCCAAGAAGCTTTCTAAAGTAGTGAAACTTTTCTTTTGGAACTACCTTTCTGGATATGTCAGCCACTTCGTCTTCACTTTGACAAAATTTGAGTTGAATATGTCTTGCTTCAACTCTGACAAAATGATGTTCGATTGGAATGTGTCTTGTCATGCTATGATGAATTGGATTTTTAGCCATAGCAATGGTTGATTGGTTGTTACAAAATAGTTCAATAGCATCCTTTTTTTTTTTTGAAAAAGGGAAGAGATGCTCCTGAATTTTATTAATTGATAACAAAAAAATCAATTACATGATAGGAGGCAAAGAAAACCAATAACTCATATTTCTAGTCCTAAATGCCGCAATTGATAGGCCAATCGCTCACAACTACAATGCAATGCAACTTACAAGAAGTACTACTTCATCCCGAATTACAAAAAGTCTAATACAGGAAAGTAATAAATAAGGTAATAATACCAAACTTACAAATCAATCTCTCAAAAAGACAGAGCAAAAACACAACCTTAACAAAACCTACAATCTAATATTAGGTATTTCCATTTGATCACAATGGAGAAGACCCCGAAGGATCCCCAAATCCGTAGCAGACTCGAAGCAAACTAACTCCTCCGCCATACCGCCTAAGCTTAGCTTGCTAAAAAAATTGCTGGTTTATTGCCCTCACGACAGATATGCATAACTCGAACTCGAAGCTCTTGAACTAACATCTTCGCTCTAACGACTTCATATGCTAATAACTCAAGCATGCTCATTAATCTGGCTGCCCACATCGAATAAAGCATCCTTCTCTCCTCCTTTACACAGCTGCAAACTGCTATGTAGGGCCAAGACTTCAGTGTCAATCACCGAATCGGCTTCCAAAAAATCAGGTGTGGGGCCAAAAATTTAAGGTTGAGGGGCCGAGACTTGAGAATATCAATAATATTAAATATTTTAATTACAACAATGTACAATACTGTTTAGCAAAACAGAAAAAAAAAAAAAGTAAGTTTATGGAGGGAAAAAAAAAGTTAACTAATTAAGTTAATGAAGTTGGACTTGCCTAATAGAAAAAAGTTAGAGTGATTAGGCACATATACAATATCATATTTGCCCTTTGAAGATTTTGTTTAAAGTTTGAAAGGTCCATTTCGATTTGCTTATAAAAAAAGAATGCTTTATAACATTAGAAAAAAATCTTTTTTTTTCAAAGTTTTATCTTTTTAAAAACTACTCCAGAAAATTATTAAAAAAGAATATTTTTTCATTTACAAAATACATTATTTTATGAAAAACCCAACCTTAGTTAATAATTTGTATACTCAAAGTAAATTATTTTATATAAAAAATTAAAATGCCTAACTAAAAGATAGTAGATTTAGCATTACTTAGAATTTTATCCACCAAAATTTGATTATCTTTCTCTCATAAAAATTTGACGACTTAAATATCATTTTAAATAACTAAAGAACTCAGTCGAATATCACCATAAGAATTCAAAGTTTAATAACCAAAAAATAAAGAAAAAAGATTATGATAAATATTTAGAAAATATTACTGTCGTATCCACTTATAAAATACACAAACTTCTCAAGCCGATAGGGAACGTCACATTGCGAAATACAAGCTTCGCGACTTTATTTGTTTGTAATGAAAACTTCATATACAGCAAGGCATATAATTGTAACAAGAATTTCAGAGTGTAGATCTGACAAAGGTAGAGCATTTTCCATCAGTGCCCAGTAAAGCATCCTTATTCAGTATGCTTTGAAGCTCCCTCTTGAATCTTTCCATGGCAGGAGCAGGCAAGTAAACAGGAACCAACATTCCATTCTCGCCTTTCTTGTTCTCATATTGTATGTAAAAGCTTGCAAACTTAGGAGTGGCATTGGCTGGTCCAGCAAAAACTGGCCTGCCCCATCCAAAGTCCACATCCCCAAGTCCAGCATGTCTAACATCAGAAACTATGTACGTCCACATCACTGTAAAGTGAGGTCGTCCATTGATCACCATAAGGTCTGCGAACGATTTCACATATTCTTCTTCTACAACTGATTTAGCCTTCATGACGAGCTCAACTGCATGCTCCAAAGGACTCTGACTTAACTCTCTTGCAGTTGATAATGCCACCGGAATGGCAAACGCGTTGCCGTAGTATCCATCGGGCAAGGGTGGATTGAATCTTTTACGCACATTAACGGCACAAAGAACGCGTACCTCTTCACTCGGGTGAAGTGATAGAGCATTGGTACGGCAGCGCCATAAGCATGCAGTCAGGAGCTCGAATTTCGTGCAATTGCACAAGTGGGGAGGAGGAGGCTGCGGAGGGCAGACATCTCAGCAGGGCCAAAGAAGAAGGATTGTAGAACCATGTGCTTAGGTGAGATAATTGTGTCATTATTATTAATGTGTAGTGCTTCTTCAAACTCAGGGTGCCTACATGTTGCTCTTGGTGGATCTCTAGCACTTAGCAACTCCCTTTGCCACACAGGTGGGACAGATGGGTTAGCTGCACCTCTTGCTATTTCGCCCAATGCCTTCATGAATTGGGCCAATCCAGAAGCATCACTCATGGTATGGTTAAGGCGTAAGGCAAAAATGAAGCCACCGCATGCCAGATAAGTCACCTGTACATTATAGAATTAAATAATAAAGACAGCATTAAAAGATCTATGTTTGTATATACATCTAGCAAATGAAATCTAAATTAGTATGTCATTTCATTTGAGATCTTAAAATGAAGCCACCGCATGCCAGACGAGTCACCTGTACGTTATAGAATTAAATAATAAAGACAGCATTAAAAGGTCTGCATTAATATATCTAGCAAATGAAATCTAAATTAGCATGTGACTTCATTTGAGATCTTACATGATTGCATCATCTCATCAATTCATACCAAATGGAGGGGAAAAAAAAAGAAAAAAAAAAAGAAATCAGGATGGACGGCATGCGTTGGATTTCTTAAATTTGAACATTGAAATGCCACTGGTTGTTGCCATACCAGTTTCTAGATTTTAACTGCATTTGTTGGATTTCTTACAGGATGGACTTTATTCAATGCATTCGTCTTAGACAACAAAAGATTACATGCATGATTTTTATAAGATCAGGATCTAATGTTTTAAAATTTGCAATTAATACCCAGTGTTGCAGAACAGCAGCAAAATCACTCCTTGCCAAATTGGCAATAAAATTAGATGAAAAATAATATTCTATTCATGTCCATTATTTTCTTAACCAATTAAGTTAAATTCTAAACATGTCCATTTTTCAGATGAGATGACTTATTATTTCGCCCTGAAAAATTTATCATTTCATCTCCTTTTCTTGTCTAAAAAATTTATCATTTTATCATACATGACTTTTTTTGTCAAGAAAAAAAAAATTCAATTCAAACAAGCCCATAATTGTAGCAAGAAGTGAGGGCCACTGTTGAAATAAACCTGAATGAGCAACAAAGGGCAATCGAGGATTCCACTGGAGCCAGGAACATCATAAAGCAGCTCCTCCAAACAAGGAAAAGGAGGTGCAAGTTCATCTCCAAATTGATCAAGACTCACATTAGCATCTGCTTCAATGAACACAACACCCTCGCCAGTGCAGTCCACCACAAGTTTTCTGCCGGGGCCTTCTCGGAGACGACCCGCGAATGGGTAGTAGAAGACGAGTGTCTCTGCAAGCGCATCTCTGACAACCTTGACAGGGTCTGTTCCAACCATGGTGGAATCATGCCTGAAGAACAGTATGACAGGAATGTGAAACCGAAGGCCTTCGTGGTCTTCAATGTCAGAGAGAGGTTTGGACTCTCGTGGTGTTGGCTTTGCTGGGATTATGAGCTCAGGTTTTTGCCTCGTCACCCTAAAGGCTAGAGATGTGGATGATGCCATTCCCAGCAATAGCCTAGAAATTTTTAAAGTAAAAGCAAGAAAGAAATATGCCTAAATGCAACTTTCCAACTATGAATATATAGTGGATTGGATCGCAACATTTGGCATATTTATAGGCAACAGCTCTAATAACGCAGACTACGTACACAGTATGCCGCTTCCATCATTTGCTAGAAGAAATTTATAGTGACTAGCATTCAACCTTATGTGAGGTACAACTTTTGATTAATTTTATAGTATAAAATTTTTAAAATTTTTTTGCTTTAAATTTTAGAGTTAAAAGTTTTAAAAAAAATTATAAATCATTGTAAAGAAATGATAGTAGATAGATTTTATGTATAGAATAAGAAGATTGTGCCATATATATATTAAATATGTTTGCACATGTATAATGCTTTTGAAAGATAAAAATTGAAGTAGATATTGTTGTTGGGTGATAAAATAACTATCTTTGGAATGAGCTCATTATAAGATGCATATCTTATTGACTCGAAGTTTGCAATATTAATGGTCTTTTTCTATCTTATAAGAAATGATATAAAACATTTTTGCTCTGTTTGTTATACTCTTATTTTAATATGCTTATCTTATTGAAATGAGGATAATCTTATAAGATTTAAGAAATTTTATCATGCATCTTATGAAAATTCAAAATAAAATCATACTTTTTATCTTATAAGAAATAAGCAATCCATCTTATCTTATTTTTTACAACTGTAGAATACATGGCGCATGCGATAAGATATCTTAAATCTTATAATATATCTCCAACTTTTAATAAGATAAATATCTTAAAATAAAATCATTCCAAACACACTATTTATCACAAGCATCTCATAAGAATTCGAAACAAACTCTACTTTGTATAACACGACATAGAATTTGCATCAAGTTAGATTGTGTAGTTGTTATACTATGGACCATATGCACATTGCACAATGCTCCATATGAGCATTCTATATCATACTGTACATGGTCAGTACGCACATAATAGAGACATTACATTCACTTAGATGTGACCTTACATTCAGAAGCAGAGACATTATAGAGACCAATGATGGATCCCCCTGGGGTTCCCTCAACTAGCATCTATTATTTCTTTTCTTTCATAATCTCATAAGTGATTTGAGCTGCCACGCAATTGCCAAATTAAATGAACATCCATGCCGAGATGCATAATCCGTAGAGGATGATAGGATGAGAAAATTTCAAGCAAAGGAGGAGAAATTCCAATTGGAAACTGAAACTGAAAGAAAAGAGATATACTGTAATAAATTAAACAAAAGAGATATAATTGTCACAAAATTAAAATAAAAGAAACAACTATACAACACTCTCCAAACAATCTTGACGGAGTCTGTTCCAGCCATGGTGGGATGATGCCTGAAGAACAGTATGACAGGTAAGTGAAATCGAAGGCCTTCATAGTCTTTGATGTCAGGGAGAGGGGTGTATTTGGCTTGAGCTTTTTAAAGAATTAAAACTTTGAAAAAGAAAATTCAAAATAAACTTTTTTCATAAATTGCTTCTCAAAAATTTCTTTTTTAAGTTATAGAATAAAAATATTTTTAAAAAAAATCAATCCCTACGAGCTATTATAATATTATGCCACAGTGAACAACACAACCCAGGATCTATTGTGAGGGTCAATGTTAAATAATAGTCCCACGAGTTGCGAGTCAAGTTAGATTGTTTTCCGTCGTTTGACAAAAGCCAAGGGTCAATAACGAGGAAGTGGACGAAGTTTTCCTTCTGGATGCTCTTCCATCACACTAAGGTCCGTTTGGATTGTTTTTTTGTTTTTAAAAAAAAGAAATACTTTTTTTAAAAAAGTTACATTAGTAATAATTATTTAATTTAATTTTAAAAAAATAAAATTAAAAAAAAAAATTAAATATAATTTTTTTTTAAAATCAGAATTTTTAACTTTTAAAAAAAATTATTTTTTTAAAATTGTTGAAAAAATGATTTAAAAAAAAATCAATCTAAACGGGCCTTATAGATATTAGTCTAATAAATCATGACCATCCATTTCTAAGAATTAACCTTGGCCATTTATTTTTAGCCTTTTTCCCCATCAAACTTATATAAATTTTGAATGACCAAAATACCCTCGAGCCTTAAAAAATTGAAGACACCAAACATCAGCACGCTTCTCTCTCCACCTTTGCTGCTATTCGTCGTCTCTCTCCACCTCTGTTCCTTTTTTTTTTTTTCTTTTTGGTCAACAACAATATTATTCTCAAGTACTCTCCCTTTCTCTTTTTCTTCTTCTCCGATCAATAGTCACCATCGCCAAGACGAAATTAAAATTTTTGGGCAAAAGAACAAAAAATAAATAAATAAACAAAAGCAAAATATCCAAGTTCTTCACCCTTAAAACTGAAATTTTGGGTGGAAAAAAAATCTTGCAACAACAAAATATTTTGGTGATGGTGTGGGTGGATCTGCTTTCATGTGCATGCTGTTGTGAGTATTGGTGGATGGCCTGTGTGTCTTGTGGTATTGGGAAGAAGAGTGGAGATAGAGGTGCCGCTTGGGGATTGGGAAAGAAGGGTTGCGTTGGTTGAGGGGTGAGGATTAGGGAGAGGGTCGGCGCTGGGTGGTGGTGAGGGAGAGGGTGGTGCCGGCTGGAGGTGGGAGCTTGACGGAGAGTTGGGAAATAAGGGTGGGAGCTGGGGAAGAAGGGTGGCCACCGGGGAAGGGAATGTAATGGGTAGTTTTTTGGTCATTTTTTTGTGTTGCGGTGGCGCCCGGGGTGGGGGGGGGGCGGGGAAGCTATATGTAATATTAGAAAATTAAAGTTTTAAAAATAACATTAATAACGACATAATTATTAATTACTTTTTGGAAATTATCAAATATTTATAATTTATAATCAAAATAAAGTCACGTAACATTTGATCTTGATTTATTTCTAATTATTTATATGATTTTGATATTTATCAAGTTTAGTAATTTGAGAATATAGATTTAAAATAAGATATTAAATGACATAAATCATAATGAATGTGTTAAAGATGATGATCACGATGCTGAAGTCAAATTTGAAATATGACAATTTGATTTTGCTAGAGAAAGAGCTATGATCCGAGAGTAGAGGAGGAGAGAGACGTCTCTGTTCATGCGTGAGAATAAAAGGAAATTTTTTTTTATATATAGGCACATGCTATTTACATTTAATTTGGTGCACAGGGCATTGTACTAGGAGCAAAGTAAAATTTGTGTAGGTTGTGAGTCCACGTCACGATTGTTCAACAGAGGGCGTAAATGCTTCAGAACGACTATAACATTTTGATCATTTTCACGATTGAGAAAACATATATCTTTTTGGTCGCATCACGCAAGTCGGGGTCCATCGCCGGGGAGTGGACCGAGTTTTGTCAGTTGTTAACGTCCAATTGGTGGATACAGGCTCATTACAAGGGTGTGGACCAAGTTCTATTGATTGGTAATGTCCAAGTTGGATGATAGATCGACATGAATAGGTTGCTACAAGCAGGGCTGTAAATGAATTCAATTAACTCTTTTGCACTTAGATGGGACCTTACATTCAAAAGCAGAGACATTACAGAGACCCATGATAGATCCCCACGGGGTTACATCAGCCAACAGCTATTATTTCTTTTTTTTTCATAATCTCATAAGTGATTTGAACTGCCATGCAATTGCCATATTAAGAGGGTGTTTGGAATGACTTATAAAAAAGTTATTTAAAGTATTTTTAATTTTAAGTGGCTTTTTTTTATTGTCAATTTTAAGTAGTTACGTGTTTGAATAAAAGTTGTAGTTATAAAAATAAGTATTTACATGTTTAATTAAAGTGGGTTAAAAAGTAAGTTATATAGTTAAAATAACTATTAAAGATATTAAAATATAATTTAAAAAGGTAAGTATAAGATAAAAGAGTGAAGATATTTTAGTAATAAAAATAAAAAGGTAAGGATAAGATAGTAAATGATTTTGTCAAATTTGTTTTTTTTCAACGTACTTAAAGCCATAAAAATCAAAAGTTAGGGTTGGGGAGCTTTTTATTTTTTACTTAAAGCTACTTAAAAAAAGCACATTTTTAATTAAAATAAACACTTCTATTAATTTAAATTAGGCTTTAAGCAGGTTTGACAAGAAAAAAAGCCAAACCAAACACCCTCTAAATGAACATCCATGCCAAGATGCATAATCCGTAGAGGATGATAGGATGAGAAAATTTCAAGCAAAGGAGGAGAAATTCCAATTGGAAACTGAAACTGAAAAAAAAAGAGATATAATTGTCACAAAATTAAAATAAAAGAAACAACCATACAACACTCTTCAAACAATCTTGACGGGGTCTGTTCCAGCCATGGTGCGGTGATGCCTGAAGAACAGTATGACAGATATGTGAAACCGAAGGCCG
The DNA here is from genome assembly GCA_028554755.1 of Cordia subcordata. Classification (NCBI taxonomy): domain Eukaryota; kingdom Viridiplantae; phylum Streptophyta; class Magnoliopsida; order Boraginales; family Cordiaceae; genus Cordia; species Cordia subcordata. Next base: position 1,199,775 of record JAPTOF010000003.1, on the reverse strand, counting down.
TCGTGGTCTTCGATGTCGGGGGGGGGGGCATTTGGCTTTAGCTTTTTAAAAGAATTAAAACTTTGAAAAAAAAATTCAAAATCAACTTTTTCCAAAAATTTCTTCTCAAAAATTACTTTTTTAAGTTATAGAATAAAAATATTTTTAAAAGAAATCAATCCATTTGAGCTATTATAATATTATGTCACAGTGTACAACACAACCCAAGATCAATTGAGAGGGTCAACGTTAAATGATATTCCCATGAGCCACGAGTCAAGTTAGATTGTTTTTCGTCATTTTACACAAGCCAAGGGTCTATAAGGAGGGAGTGGACGAAGTTTTCCTTCTAGGTTGTTCTTCCATCAGACTAAAGTTCTGTTTATTGATTTTCTTTTAAAAAAAAATTAAAATTTTAAAAAAAATTTAAATACAATTTTTTTTAAAAATTAAAATTTTTAACTTTTTAAAAAAATTATTTTTCAAAAATTATTAAAAAAAATCAATCTAAACAGGCCCTAATTAATGTTAGTCTAATAAATCATGACCGTCCATTTCTAAGAATTAACCTTGGCCATTCATTTTTAGCCTTTTTCCCCCACCAACTTATATAAATTTTGCATACAATGACCAGAAGGGTTGTATCGGTGGATGGCCTGTGTGTCTTGTGGTATTGGGAAGAAGAGTGGAGATAGAGGTGCCGCTTGGAGATTGGGAAAGAAGGGTTGCGTTGGTTGAGGGGTGAGGATTAGGGAGAGGGGCGGCGCTGGGTGGTGGTGAGGGAGAGGGTGGTGCCGGCTGGGGGTGGGAGCTTGACGGATAGTTTTTTTCTCTCCTTTTATTTTTATTTTGGGGGGGGGGAGTGTATGTAATATAAGAAAATTAAAGTTTTAAAAATAACATTAGTTACGACATAATTTTTAATTTTTTTGGAAATTATCAAATATTTATAATTTATAATAAAAAAGTCACGTAACATTTGATCTTGATTTATTTCTAATTATTTATATAATTTTGATATATATCAAGTTTAGTAATCTGAGAATATAGATTTAAAATAAGATATTAAATGAAATAAATCATAATGAATGTGTTAAATATTATAAAATTTAGTTAATAACATTAGAATAAATTAAATTTAAGAATTTTTTAAATTAAGTGTAACTAGGTTATAGATTAATCAATTAATTTAATAAGTAAGTAATTTGATTAAAAAATAATTCAATACATATGTATATATGTATATATGAAAAGTTTATGAATTAATGCATAATTATTAATTATTGCTAAGCATTTATAATTATATTTAGGACACATAAATTTGAGTTTGCTTTATTCATAATTATTAATATTATTCAAATAGTGATTGCAAATAACTTGAAAGTATTGATTGAAAATAAAAAATAAATTTCACTCAATTCATTAAGTTAATACAATTACGAGACACGTTGCAAAATTAAGTTAGTAGTATATCTAGAGGGAATTATATTAAGAATTTATTAAATTATGTATAATTAGGTTATATATTAATCAACTAAGTCAATGACCAAATAACGTGAATAAAATGTATGTAGCATTATAATTCGAAGTAGGACTACAATCAATTAAGTTAACAACGTTATATTAGACATTTAGAATGTAGAATTTTAAGTTAGATAGGTTAATTAGTAATATAATTATAACAAACACAACCCTTTATAGGTTAATTAGTAATATAATTATAACAAACACAACCCTTTAATTAAATTAGGTTAAATTCGAAATAGAAATCTATATATAAAGTGAGCAAAAGTAAATACAGCAGGTAAAGTTATAGGATAAACATAGTGTGCATTATAGGTAGAATTAGCGAAGTTTGTAATATAATTCTACTTAACTTAATTATCTAGCTAGAATTAACAAATTTTGTAGTATAATTCTAAGAAATCTACTAAAGTTTGTAGTGTAATTCTAATTAGCCGTATAACTAAACTTAGCTAGTTTTGAGTAAAAATCTAATTAAATTCATCATATAACTAAGAACTGCATAGTTTCTAGTATATTTATGACTAAATAATTCATGTATCTAACGGGATGAGTTTAAACAGGTCGGTCAATCCCAAATACCACAAGTCACTATTCTCATTGCTATCCCTAGGTGATGTCACTCGCTCCCTTAATGTTTTTTCCCCTCAATGTTATTAGAATTACATTATTTAAATGTCTTATTATTATTACTAGTATTTTAATGTCTTTACTACTTATTATTAATATTATTACTACTGCTGCTGCTACTACTACTACTACTACAATAACTTATTTCTACTGCTGTTGTTGTTATTGTTATTGATATATTACTAGCAAATGGTGATAATAGTAGTTCTAGTAGTAATGAATAAATATATTATTAGTATTATGATTTATGATTATTATTAGTTCAATATCATTATTATAAATAAAATCAATTAAGTATATTTAGGTTATGCATTGATTAATTAAGTTATTAATTAGATATCATGACTAGCTAGGATTAATTAAAAAAATTGTAACTAGATTAGATAAGGTAACTAAGTTAGTAACAATATTAGAATAAATTAAGTTAGTTTAGAAATTCTAGAGATCATATGATTATAAGATTCAATTAATTTAAATATTAACAAATAAAATTAATTATGATTTTAAAGTAATATTAGAACTAGGACCAATTAAATTAAGAAGTTATATTAGATTTTCATACTTAACTAAATTTATTCTTTTTTTATACAACATACTTTATTGAGATTACTTATATCACCAAATTTGCTTATCTAACTAAAGTCTATAATCTCTAAAACAACCACAATTAACTTAATTAGTTCTAGTTATGTTGCTAGCTTAATTGATTAGTCTATAAAAATTTATGAAGTCCAAAAGAACTCATATATCTTTACAAAAATTTGTACATTAAAATAAATATTTGTAATTAAACATAAATGAATTGCAGTCCTATATATATGCAAAAAATATAAAAAGTTCATTGGGAAAGATTTGTAAAATCTAGAAAAAGAAAATTTGTAGTTTTTTAAAAAAATCTATGCATTAAAAAGAAATATTTGTTATAAAATATAAATGACTTTTACTCCTATATGTACTTGTCAAAAAAATATAAAGTTCGTAGAAAAAATTTGTAAAGTATAGAACAAAAATATGTAGATTCTTTAGAGAAATTTGTACTTCTTAAAAAATATTTATAATAAAATATAAATAACTTGTAGTTATATATATATATATATATATATTGTCATAAAAGTCTAAAGTTCATAGGAAAACTTTGTAAGGTCTGGATAAAAATCTATAGATTATTTGAAAAAAAAAAAGCACTTCTAAAGAAATATTTGTAGTAACTTCTATATCACTTTTAGTCCTATAGTTACTGCAAATATTTTTTTTAAAAAAGTACAGATTTTTGTAAAGAATCTACAAATTTTTTTTTTTTTGCAAAAAACCTATAGATTTCTATAAAGAACCTACAAATTTTCATGAAGAATTTACAAAATTTTGTAAAGAACATATAATTTTTTTCAAAAACCTAAGATTTTAATAAAGAACTTACAGATTCTTGTTATTGATGTTACGAATTTTCTATGAATTTTACATGTTTTTGACCAGTATATAGGACTAAAATTATTTTATATTTTAGTACAAATATTTATTTTAGAAGTACAAATTTTTGTGAAGAACTTACAAATTTTTATAAGTAATCTACAAATTTTGTAAATAACTTACTAATACTTGTAAAGAACTTATAGACCTTATAATTTTTTTATGACCTTTATAATTCTTTGAGAAGGATATTGGACTAAAATTAATTTATGTTGTACTACAAATAGGTTTTTAAAAGTATGGATTTTCATCACCAGAATCTATAGATTTTTTAAAATCCTATAATTTTTTGTAAAGAACCTACATATTAATGTAAAGAAGTTATAAATCTTTGCAAAGATTGTATAGATTTTTGTTCTTGACCTTACAAATTTTTTATAAAAAATCTATAAATTTTTGTAAAGAACCTACAGATTTTTTTTTTCTTGACCTTACAAAATTTTTGTAAGAATGCACAAATTTTTGTTCTTGATCTTACATATTAGTGTAAAGAATTTATCAATTTTTGTAAAGAACTTATAGATTTTTGTTCATAAAAAGAATCTATAGACTTTGTTCTTGACTTTATAGATTTTTTTGAAGGACCTATTGATTTTTTTATAAAGAATTATAAATTTTTTTGAAGAGCCTACAGATTTTTGTAAAGAACCTACAGACGTTTGTTAAGACCCTAAAGATTTAAGTAAAGAAGGCACAGATGCTCTTGAAGATACTATAGATTTTTGTTATTTAGCCTACAAATTTTTCTTATGATAATTTGATATTTTTTACAAGTAAATTGGACTATAAAAAGCATTCATATTTTCCTAAAGAACCTGCACATTTTTTAAAAGAATCTACTTATTTTATTAAAGAACCTACAGATTTTTGTAAAGAACCACAAATTTTTCCCATGGTAATTTGACATTTTTTATGAGTAAATAGGACTGAAAAAGTCATTCATGTTTTACTATAAATATTTATTTTATAAGTATAGCTTTTTGTAAAGAACCCATAGATTTTTGTAAAGAATCTATATATTTGTTTAAAGAACCTACAAGTTTTGTTGAAAAGCTACAAATCTTTTTAAATAACTTACAAATTTTTGCAAAGAATATACAGTTTTTCTATAGAATCAACAGACTTTTGTGAATCGGTCTACAAATTTTTCATACGCACCTTTTACATTTTATACAAGTAAATAGGACATACATATTTTTCCTATGGAACCTATAAATTTGTCTAAAGAACCTACAGATTTTTGTAGAGATACTATAGGTTTTTGTTATTTGGCCTACAAATTTCTCTTATGATAATTTGTCAATTTTTACAAGTAAATAGAACTGTAAAAATTGTTCATATTTTACTATAAATATTTTTTTAAAACTACAACTTGTTGTAATGAACATATAGATTTTTACAAGGAATCTACAATTTTTTTTTTAAGAACCTACAGATTTTTTGTAAAGAACCTACATATTTTTGTGAAGAGCTTACAAATTTACTTACAGATCTTTGTTCTACGGCATATAATTTATTCTTATCAAATTTCTATTTTTTTAACAAGTAAATATTGTTAATAAATATGTAAATAGAACAAAAATATATAAATAGAACAAAACAGAAATAGAAATCGCGAAATACTTAGAAATTGGAATTGAAATAACGAACAAACAAAAATGAATAGATTTAGTTGAGACTCAAGAAATTCGATCTTTTTAATGAATTTACGCCTTTCCACTCGGTGTTAAAGATTATGGTATATCCCTCCTATGATAAAACGATTATACCTCCTGAATATGGTAGCATACCAATGTAAGAGCCAGCAAACAGAAAGCGTAGGACTCTTGCTGTATGATGAAATAAACCTGGCAAAATGCCATGGAAGATATGCAGTATGCTAACACAAGAATTGTATTTCTAGCACCTTCTGGACTCAGCTATATATAGAGGGGCAAAGATGAGCAGCCAAATAAAATCCATTTAAGGGGGGTAATGAAGTTGTTCCTCCAACAGTAAAAAATGCCCAGAAAGAAAAAAAGATGACCTAACCAGGTAACAAGCAAAATGTGTTTGAGTTTAAATCCCGAGCTTTAATTTATCAGTTACATGCTCTTCAAATTCTTCAGGTGTTTGTGACACACTGAAGGGGGGAGTAAAGCTGTTCCTTCAACAATAAAAAGCGCCTAGAAAAAAAAAGTTGACTTGACCAGGTAACAAGCAAAACGTGTTGGAGTTTAAATCCCGAGCTTTAATATATCAATTATGTTCTCTTCAAATTCTTCAGGTGTTTAAGACACACCCGCACTCGTACCAGCGCCGCTTCCTTGGACCTGGCTTAGCCGATCTTGATGTGTGGGAACATTCGCATGCGTGTGGTGGGTTTAAGCACCATGCCCACCATGTATAGTCTTCTCTTCATATGCCTTGTTGGAACACATCATAAAGGAATCTATATATAAAGTGAGAAAAAATTTATTGGTTTTCCTATGTGGGATACAAACTCACACACAACCAAATCGAACAATCAAACTAGTAATGCACTCAACTTTGGTTGCTAATTTCTCATTCATCTTTAATCCGTTTCTGACATGTAAATATACTATGTTAACCTATTCGAAACAAAGAATGTAAAGTTACCAACAATTGATTTTAACGTGTGAGACCCAGCTCAAAATTGACTCAATATTACTCAAAATTGAGTCAATATTTTCCCACATAAATGAAAATTAGCTGACCATTTTGCAAATATGCAAATGCAAATGCAAGAGAGAGTCTAAAAAGAGATACTGTCTCAGGATAGGTAGCTTTTGGCTTTGAACCTTTTTTAGTGAATGCCATCGGATTTACTCGCTGACTAGTGGATCGGATGTTTTGAACTTTTTAGCTTTAGTGTAAACTAAGACAACAACATACACATAGCATCTCTTAATACACTTCTATTTCTCACGGTTGTGTTCATTTCGGCGTTGAACAACTCCCCGTATTCATGAATACTCAGAGAATTCAGCCTACAATTCTCTTAGGAACGGCTTCCCTCCTTGCTCATATAGGTGATTCTTTGTGAAAAGTATCCTGCTATGCCCCACTTGGTCTTCTTAAGCTACGAGGATCATTAAAAGCTAAACTTATCCTACACCGTATTAGCTCATTGTCTGCTTGACATAGAAATAGGTAAAGGAAGCTTATGCCCCCACAGTGCTTGAATGGAGTCACACATAATCCAGTTTCCCCTTTGAACCAAGAATCAAGAATCTTCGGTCAACAAAGTAGGGTTGACAATTATGATGACCCTTTAGTTACTTTATAGGCTTAAGACCCATTCCACTCGACAACTTAAGAACTTGCTCTCTATTTACACCTTTCGTGAGCGGATCTGCAATGTTATCCTTAGACTTTACCTAGTCTAAAGTGATAACCCCATTAGAGAGCAATTGCTTAACGGTATGATGTCTATGGCATATATGCCTAAACTTACCATTATACATGACACTTTGTGCCCTACCAATCACTAATTGACTATCACAGTGAATACTGACAGTAGCTACAGGCTTAGGCCAACATGGAATATCTTCTAAGAATTGTCGAAGCCATTCTGCTTCTTCCCCAGCTTTGTTCAAAGCTATAAATTGAGACTCCATAGTGGATTTAGCTATACATGTCTACTTAGTGGATTTCCATGACACAGCTGCACCTGCTAAGGTAAAGACGTATCCACTTGTGGATCTTAAGTCTTTCGTGTTAGATATCCAATTTACATACTATACCCTTATAACAGTGCTGGAAACCTAGTATAGTATAATGTGTATTTAATGGTATATCTCAAGTATCTTAAGACCCTGACTAGTGCAACCCAATGTTCTTGACTTGAATTATGAGAATATCTATGTAGCCTATTCACAGCATAGGCTATGTCGGGTCTTGTACAGTTCATTATGTACATTAGACTCCCTATGATCCGGGAATACTCCAATTGAGATGTTCCTTTACCCGTATTTTTCTTTATATGTACACTTATATTTAAAGGAGTCTTTGCAATCCCAGTGTCACCGTTATTGTGCTTGTTCAGTATTTTCTCAATGTAATGAGACTAAGACAAGGCTAGACCTTCAGGTGTCTTAATGATTTTTATGCCTAGGATTAGATTGCGACACCCATGTCTTTCATTTCAAAATTTCGAGAGAGCATCTTCTTTGTAGACACAATTGCTTCATTATTTTTTTCCCATAATAAGCATGTCATCTACATAAAGGCAAACAATAACAAAATTCTGATCTATTCCATTCCAATAAACACACTTATTACACTCGTTAATTTTGAACCCATTTGTGAGTATGACCTAATCAAATTTCTCATGCATTTGCTTAGGTGCTTGTTTTAATTTGTAAAGATATTTTAAAAGCTTACAAACTTTTTGCTCTTGACCTGGAACTACAAACCCTTTGGGCTGTCCCATATAGATCTCCTCTTTTAGATCTCTATCCAAGAAAGTTGTTTCTATATCCATTTGATGTATCTCCAAAATCTATATAGCTACAATAGCTATCAACATTTGGATAGATATAATTCTTGTTATCGGTGAATACGTGTCAAAATAATCTAGACCCTCCTTTTGACTATAGCCTTTTATAACTAACCGGGCCTCATATTTGTCTATTGATCCATATGCCTTCATCTTCCTCTTGAAAATCGATTTGCACCCTAAAGGTTTATTTCCAAGAGGTAGATTCACCAATTCCCATGTATAAGAGTTCTCCCCCAGAGTTAGATGTGTAGGAAAAGAATAGCCTTTTCTTGGAACAAACATGTCTAGTTGCCCCTGTGTCAATGAGCCATTGTTTAGGATTACCCACTAAGTTCACTTCTGACATATCATTCCTTGGGTCCTTCACTTCATTTGCTAGGGCCTTCCTTTTGCGCAACCTGTAGTCCTTTGCCTTGTAATCAGTTTTGTCATAGATATAACATGCTCTATTGAACTACTTCTTGTCTACCTTGGGTTTCCTAGCAACTGTCTTCCCCTTCTGCCCATAATTAGCTTGACTAGTGAACTTCCTCTTTTCGTTGGGATTAGGACCACGTTCCACCATTTGGGCCTTGGAGTTCATTCCACCATGTATGCCCCATTTGACAATTGAACGATTCTCTTCCTCAATCCTAAGCCGCAGGATTAAGTTTTTCATCGTTATCTCCTGTTGCTTGTGCTTGAGGTGATTTTTGAACTCACTCCATCAGGGGGCAATTTATCTATTAAGGCAACCACCTGGAATTATTCAATTTGAGGCATCCTTCAGCATGGAGCTCTTGGATGATTAACTGGTATTCTTGCACCTACGTCATTACCGGTTTAGAATCTGTCATAGAGAATTCTAGAAATCTAGTCATCACGAATTTCTTCGTGCTTGCACTTTCTAGCTCATACTTATCCTTTAATAATATCCACACTTCCTTAGCCATTTTATATTTAGCATTTACTTTTTGCGAAGAACTTTCTAAATAATTCAAAATGTAATTCTGGCAAAGGAAATTGCTGTGCTTCCAAACATCCACAGCCGTCATTGTCTACAACTCCGGGTTGTCTCTTAATAACAGAGGATCTTGCTGCACATGCATGAACAGTCCTAAAGTCGTGGGATAAAACTTCACTTAGAGCTGCCACGTCTTAAAGTCTTTTCTAGAAAACTTTTCTAGCTTCTCAACATGTGGTGGTAGAGGTGCATAGTTTGTTATCCCGAATACCGGCCTATCTCCAAATACATTGCTCGGACTAGCAACATTTGTAGCTTCCCCAAAGCCATTACTTAAACCAGCAACATTGTTGGCTTGACAAAAGAGCTGAAGGTTGATCCAATTGCGGCTCAAAAACTACTAAATCCCTACACAGTCCAAGGAACCTGTACAGTCATATTAGTTGTTAGAGTAATTCCAACATTCTAGTCATGGTAACTCCAGTTGGGGTGTTCCCAACAGTCATAGTAACATTCTGGGTAGCAATAAAGACCCCGATGACACTTGTTCCAGCAGTTCAAGTTTATTTGTTGTCCAAAAATTGAACTTCCTCATTATTCCCAGTTTGAGTTTGATTTTCGTTATTTCCAAACATGATTGAAAGCTAAGATTATGTGATTTTTTGTACTCAACCAATCAAAAGTTAGTAAACCAGTATAACAAATAATATACACCAGTAGTCGACAGAAAATAAAATTCTAGTTTCTGTTCAGAAGAGATTTGAAAACTGTAAGCAATAGATACCATAGTTTACCAAACTCGTAGAAATTTAGACTAATATGCTAAATCCCTTAAGAATGTTAGTAAATATATAAATAGAACAGAATAGAAATGGAAGTCGCAAAATACTTTACGACTGTAATTGAAATAACAAACAAACGAGAATGAACAGATTTAGTCGAGGCTCAAGAAACTCGATCTCCTTAGGGATTTATGCCCTTCCACTCGGTGCTAAAGATTATAGTATATCCCTTCTAGGACACAACGACTATACCTCACACTAATGCATGAGCTAGCAAACAGGAAATGTAGAACTCTCTCTGTATGATGAGATAAGACTGGCAGAATGCTATGGAAGATGTGCAGTATGTTAAGACAAGAATTGTATTCCAGCACCTTTTGGACTCAACTATATATCGAGGAGCAGCCAAATAAAATCCATTTAAATGGCCTAATAAAGCTATTTCTTCAATAGTAAACAATGCTCAGAAAAAAAAAAAGTTGACCTAACCAGGTAATAAGCAAAAAGTGTTGGAGTTCAAATCCTGAGCTTTAATGTATCAGTTACACTCTCTTCAAGTTCTTCAGGTGTTTGAAATTTTTTCCTAAAAATTTTGTCCCTAGACCTAGCTGGGCAGACCATCCCTTGCGGGCAATCCTGTGCATGCGTGTGTGGTGTGTTTAAGCACCATGTCCACCATGTATAATCTTCCCTCCATATGCCTTGTTGGCACACCTCATAAAGAAATCTATATATAAAGTGAGTAAAAGTTTATCGGTTTTCCTACGTAGGATACAAACCAACACACAACCAAATTAATCAACCAAACTAGTAATGCATTCAATTTTGATTGCTAATTTCTCATTCACATTTAATCCGTTTTTGACATGTAAATATACCATGTTAATTTATTCGAAACAAGAAACGTCATGGTACCAACAACCGACCCTTTTGATGTGTGGGACCTAGCTCAAAATTGAGTCAATATTACTTTGACCTCATGTTAAAACACTCCAAACTAACAAATATGACCCATACATTTTCTGTTACAAACAACAAATTTTTCTAAATAACAACATATTTTTGTTCTTCATCTTACAAATTATTTTTATGAAAGTCATTCATGGCTTACTACAAATATTTATTTAGAAGTGTAATTTTTGTAAAAGGCCTGTAGATTTTGTTGAAAACTTACAACTTTCTGTAAAGCTCCTACAAATTTTTTCATGCAAATTGGTTCAAGGGCCTATTCGGAAAGATCAACACACTTTTTCTTCAAACAAACATTAATTGTGGTGGGTCCTGATAAATTGATATAAGTTCATTGGATGTAAGGATTTTCCTTTCTTGATTGTTGGTGTCTAAGATTGTTGAACTGAAGAACTTGTTTACTGTGTACAGTATGCGAAGCGAAGAGCCATTCGAAATGCATGTCTCTTCATCAGGACATTGTCGTGTGATAATGTCATTATTAAAAGTGAGGTCGAGGTGGTCCTCCAAGCAACTATTTTTCTTGGAGCTTCCTATCATTGTATTGGTGAGTTAATCTAGTCGTAGAGATATTAAAAAAATGTCACCAAAAATTCTTTTTTAGTTTTTAAGTGCACTTGTAGGACTACCAATAAACGCTTTAATTGAATTGCTAATGCTAGATATAGGAACACTTGCCTAAAAAAATTGGGTCTCTAATATTCTCTTCCCTTATTATTTGGTATCTTTTGATTTGGACTCGGCTAGCATCTACTAATGTTGTAAACTTGTTGGATATTGACGGTCATTTTGCTCAAGAACGTAACTAAAGAGAATATGTTTTATTAGAGAAGAGAAGTATTTTCTATATAAATTAAGTTGTGATTGAATGATTTTCACTACAAAACTCTCTTTGTAGACTTTAGGGATTTTTCAAGTACATGCATTTACTCTTAAATCAATTACAAGTCATGAATTCTAAAAAATCTAGATTTACATGATTAATAGATTTATTATTTACTTCTTGTAACTCTTGAAATACTTGTTGAATCTTGAGAACACGTTATTTAACATGCTCCCCTAAATGTTTTGTCCTCGAACTCCAAGAAGCTTTCTCAAGTAGTGAAACTTTTCTCTTGGAAGTTCCTTTTTGAATATGTCAGCCACTTAGCTAGTCTTCACTCGAACAATTTGAGTTAAACATGTCTTGCTTCAATAGCATCTCTGATAAAATGATGTTTGATTATAATGTGTCATGTTATGCAGGGATGAATTGGATTTTTAGCCATGTCAATGGTTAATTGATTGTCACAAAATAGTTCAATAGCTTTGTTTTGTCTTTAACCAAGATCTTCAAAAATTTTCCTTAACCACAAGAACCGTAAAGTCGCCAAGGCTGTTGAATATACTTAACTTCTATGGATGATTGAGAAACTATTTCTTACTTCTTGGATGCATAAGAAAATATTCCTAAAACAAGAGCAAAAGTATAACCTGATGTACTTTTCATGACAGTAATACATCCGGCTCAATCACTATCATAAAAGCCAAATAGTTTTGTTTGAACTCCTTTGGCATATCAGATACCAAAATTTGCCATTCCTTTATGTATCTCAACTCTCTTTTTGCTATCCAAAATGAACTTGATTAAAACAATGCATGAATCAAGAGAGTAGACTTATTTCATAAATAATTTCAAGCCTTATTTTATAAGATATATGTTAGGAAATTAGGATGCGTAACACACACTCACGCAGCGGAAAAAGCACGAATAATGAGAAAAGAATATGCATAATTAAACGTGGTTCGACCATCTGCCTACATCCATGAGAACTCCACTAAATAGAAAAGAGTACAAACTCAATAACATTTTTTGCACGGATAGAAAAGTCTAAACCCTCTCTCACGGTATTCTTACAATGGCTCACTCTCTCAATCTAGATCTATTTTAAGACACATACCTTACAACCAATGCAAGAGTCCTATTTATAGAGGAGATTTCCATGTTCTCCAAGACAAGGGTTTCCTAATATATCAATCCTCTTATAATTAAGACCCTTACCATAATTGAAATTTTGACTCTCACTAAGACTCTTTCCTCTTTTTAATATAGGATTGGGCTTAGCACTTGAGCCATAATCCAACAAATTCCTCCCTTGGTGAGAAGTGCAAAGAATCTCCATAGTAGGCGAGAACGTCACTCTTCTTTTCTTCTCAGCCATCACTTGAGCTTCTTCACACTTGTCGCGTTCGTTTCTCAGCGCGGTGCATTATTCCAAGTAGTACACGTGCTTTTTGTTCTTCCTTCCTTCAAGAACTAGCTCCTCTCTACGATACACTTTGCAGTAGTTTCCTTCACCAACGTACTTGTACCCTTTTGACACCAACTTACCCAACGAAATTATGTTGGACACACAAGATGACACATACCTTACATTGGAGATGGTATTGATACTACCATTGTTGAGCCTCAGGTGAACTCTCCCAACGCCAGTAACTTTCATCTTCTGGTTATTCCCAACAGTGATGTATCCAAGCTTCTTATCCAAGCGCAAAGTGTCAAAACTAGCTCTATCATTACAAACGTGAAACATCTCGCTGAATCCAACACCCAGTCAGTCTTCTTCCTTTTCGAGCGCCATAAACCTTCTCCTTGCCCTTAGATCTCCACTCTCTAAGGCTCTTTATGTCCTCTCTCAATCTAGGACATCTTGGTTGGATATGGCCCTTCTCTCTGCAGTAGTAACACTCTCGATCGTCTTCTCCATCCCGAACTCAGCTTTTTGATCTCAATTTACCTTTGCGAGAATTCCTTCTTCCGGAACTTCTCCCTTGATTCAAACCTTCAACAGTTAATGCTTGATCTCCACTAGGCACACTACTTCTTCCCAATATCCTTTCATTCTCTCTCAAGAGCGCAGTCATTTCGTTCAGCTCAAGAGTCTTTTTCCCAACGAGGATTGATTGCACGTATGTCTTGTACGACTTCGGCAAGAAAGATAGTGGTATAAGTGCTTGTTCTTCATCCGTAATTCTCTTATCAGGCTCATCAATACTTATGAGCTTGACCACTAACTCGTTGAATTTGTTAATATGATCCTGGATGGCGGTTCCCTCCTCTATCTTGAATGAGTAGACCTCCGTCCTCAAACACAATCGGTTGGTGATTGACTTTAGCTCATAAATATTCTCCAACTTGTCGTTCACATGACATTTAATTTGCGGTGCTAACGCCAACCGAATTGTACTTACGACTCTTCATTGTAGGGACTTTCACTTCTTATCATTGACTTTTTCCTGTTTCGCCTTTTTTAGCACTTAATCAAGGCCTTGCTGCACCAAAAGGTCCTCGATAGTATTACTCCACAAGTTGAAGTTCACGTTCCCATCAAACATTGGAATTTCAAACTTTGGCTTTTTGACGACAAACTCACAAAACTTGACCTGCTTGTATCTCACAATCAGACCATTGGATTGTCGCAAAATTTTAGCAGCTTATTCTTCTTGCCACAATAAACACACAACAACAAATGGATTGTCGATCGGACTCTGGATAAGGCTCCAGACGTGAATAGCATATCAGCGAATTTTTTAACTCCTCTTCGGCGTTTCTTTTTTCGTTTCTCGTGCAAACTAGCATCCTTCTTTCAACCTAGCCCTCGATACCACTTGTTAGAAAATTAGGACGTGTAACACGCACTCACGCAATGGAAAAAGCACAAGTAACAAGAAAAAAATATGCACAATTAAATGTGGTTCGGTCTTCTGCCTACGTCTACGAAAGCTCTACTAAATAGAAAAGAGTATGAACTTATTAAGACTTTTTGCATGGATAGAAAAGTCTAAACCCTTTCTCACGGTATTCTTACAATGGCTTTCTCTCTCAATCTAGACCTATTGTAAGAGACATACTTTACAATTAATGCAAAAGTTCTATTTATAGAGGAGGCTTCCTTGTCCTCCAAGACAAGGGTTTCCTAATATATCAATCCTTTCATAGTTAAGACCTTTACCGTAACTAAAATTTTGACTCTCATTAAGACTCTTTCCTATTTTTAATATGGGCTTGGGCTTAGCACTTAAGCCACAACCCAACAAGTTAGAAAGTTTCCAATTAGGCTTTTACGCAAATTCTTTTTACTATCGTCTTTCTTCAATTTTTCATTTGCCTCAATTCGAGTAGTGTTAGGTTGCAATCATCCATATTTTGCTAAAATATTTTCAGTATATTTTCTAGGCAAAAAAGGACATTATCATCTTGTTTACTGATTTCTATACTAAGAAAGTGATGCAAAAAACTTATGTCATTCATCTCATATTTTCTCATCATGTCTTTCTTAAAGTCTTGCATCAAATTTTCACAACTTCTTATATATAGTAAATCATCAAAATAAACAGCAACAATCAAGATTAATGTATGGTGTGGATTTGATGTATAACCTACGCTAACTATTGCTCTTCTCAAATCCTTGCTTTTGAAAATATGAATTAATGTTTTCACCTTCTACTTCTCCTTGTATTAACTCACCGAAAGTGAGTTTAGTCTCCACATTTTTCAACTATATCCTGCACTTGTGTATATTTTCCTTTCATACTTGCGGAATCCAAATTATGTTGATACAAAAATGTTACTGTACAAAAAAGAAGATCAATAGTAAAATTATTATTTACTTTGCTGCTTTCCCATAGAAGAAGGAAGATGTCTGACAAGATAAAAAAAGAAGATGGAAGATGTCTTTCTTTGTCTTCTAGCTTTTTTGTTTGTTACGAGAAATGGTCTCTTTTTTACTTTTGCTTCTGGCACTAATTTTTCCCTGTATATGCTAGTAGCAACGTTTCCCTCTAGCTCTTTTTCCTTAAAAATAAATATTATTTTATATTTTTAAAAATTTAATATTACCTTTAAAATAATTAAAAGTTCAACTCTCAAGATACAATGTCAAATAATTTACGATTTTCATTCAATAATATTTTTTATTCAAAACGTAAAATGTAAATTCATCTGTCAGATCCTTGAATGTGAAAAAATTGAGCTCTAAATATGTAAAACTAGTATTATAGGTAACTATATGTTTTAAATCGGCTAGTCAAAAAAGATTGATTCGAGTTATTAATTATGCTCAGTAGTATCCACTTATAAAATACACAGACTTCTCAAGCCGATAGGGAATGTCACATCGCGAAATGCAAGCTTCATGACTTTATTTGTTCTGAATGAAAACTTCATAAACACCCAGGCTTATGATTGTAACAAGAATTTCAGAGTGTGGATCTGACAAAGGTAGAGCATTTTCCATCAGAGCCCAGTAAAGCATCCTTATTCTGTAAAGCCTTCACAACAAGCTCAATTGCATGCTCCAAAAGACTCTGACTTAACTCTCTTATAGTTGATAATGCCACCGGAATGGCCAACGCATTGCCGTAGTATCCAACGGGCAACGGTGGATTGAATCTTTTATGCACATTGATGATACAAAGAGCGCGTACCTCTTCACTCGGGTGAGGTGATATAGCAATGGAATGGCAGCCTTATAAGCATGCAGTCAGGAGCTCGAATTTCGTGCAATTGCCCAAGTAGGGAGGGAGGAGGCTGCGGAGGGCAGACATCTCAGCAGGGCCAAAGAAGAAAGATTTTAGAACCATGCGATTTGGTGAGATAATTGTGTCATTACTATTAATGTGTGGTGTCACACCTTCAAAATTCGCTATCATGAATTTTGAGAACATAACTAACCCGTCACTAAAATAGTCATTTTCCTAAAAATCACAAGACCTAAAAATTACGTTTTAACCACAAGAAATAAGACCAGAGCATCTAACCACAATAAAACAAAATTCTCAAAACAAGTTTTGAACTTCAAAGTCTCCAAATCCTAGTGAACTTTACGTCAATTATTGAAACTCAAAACATAAATTAAAAGCAGAGTCTAGTACTCTTCAAGCTAGAACTTATAAGTTCTTTATTTGCGCATGACTATCAACTGTCTCTATCCCACAGCCATCCTAATCATCATTGTCTACAAAATAAATGACGGTCAAATAGAAAGAATGAGTATTTAACTCAGTAAGTGGAAGCTTCCCTAAGAAAATATATATTTTCTTTAACCCCGAAAAACTAAAAAAGATAATTAATTGATAGAAAATACAATAACCAAAACAAAATAATCGTAATAACTTTATTCAAAACGAGGATAAAGTTAAAATTCCGCATCTGAAACTAAAATCTAAATTGAATCATACAATAAGTTGTTTTATGGCAAAGCAATACAAAAAGTGATTCATTCTGCCTAACCACCAAAGGCAATAGGATATCCTCAAAATAATGGTGCCCCACACAAAACGATAACAAAGACGGTGTACAATCCCCACCAATGCAAAGGTCACAATAAACTTAAAATTTGCTATATGAGAACACAGCTTAGAGCGAACAAAGAACACTTTAAGATATTGTGAAAGTTACGAATACATTACCAAATACTTTTAAAAACCTATACCAATCTAAGTAAAGAATAAAATATAGGTTTGTAACATTAAATGGGTTCACATTTAAGGTGTAAGTATAATGTACAAATTATAGGCTCATAATGTTTACTGGCTTCTCGTTGGGGAAAAAATAATAATAATAATAATAAAACTCTGCTAACTTGATGATGCAAAGAATTATTTCAGAGCAGGTTTGAATTCAATCAGTGAGACGTAACAATTAGTTTCTATAAGGAAAATATTAAACTAATGATCCGAACTCGTGAAACAGTTGCTGAAGACATTTACGTAGCTTTATATATATGTTATGATAGTTTGAAAGGAATTCTAAACTAGTGCTGGAAACTAATGCTATGTCAAAATCTATATGTATAATGATACTTTTATTTTTTTTAAAAAGATGTCACCAAACTTGTCTTTTGAAGATATTGATCTCGCAAGTTTGGGGGAAAAAACAATTATCTATATGATCTTGATCATAGAACTGTATTCATGCAATGAATTGAGAGCAAAAGAAGCAAAAAACTATCTCATGATTTTTGAAATCTGTCGTGAAAATCTTAACAATGTTATTCTACATAATAAAACTAATTAGCAAAACTATAATTACAAAATCAGTTTCTACCAAAACTAAATTCAAGAATTAGGATTTCACAAAATAATTATTTTGGGAATATTTCAGGAACAAGGAAGCTCCTACTTACCTCTAAAGAAGGTTACCAAAGCAAAAGCCCAAAACGTATTCAATCAGTCACTGCTTACAACCCTCGTACTTCAAAGATCATTGCTTAAGCTATCAATCTGCCAATCTTAACTTTTCTCTTCATTGTCTGGTTCAGCTAAAATAAGCAAAGAAGGAAAAGAAGACGTAAAACTATAGAGCCATTGTAGTAATTTCCTTAAATAAATAGCTCACTAAATAACCCAGTAACCCAATACTAAATAACGCACTAACCTAATAGTTACAAGGCCTTTAGGACTTCCCAATATCATTGGTAATTAAAGCCCACTAAACTTCATAAAATTATGGTAGCAATTACATGTGGTGCTTACTCAGGGTGCCTACATGTTGCTCTTGGTGGATCTCTAGCACTTAGCAACTCCTTTTGCCACACAGGTAGGACAACGGATTAGCTGCACCTCTTGCTATTTCGCCCAATGCCTTCATGAATTGGGCCAATCCAGGAGCATCACTCATAGCATGGTTAAGGCATAAGGAAAAAATGAAGCCACTGCATGCCAGATGAGTCACCTGTACATTATTGAATTAAATAATAAAGACAGCATTAAAAGATCTATGTTTGTATACATCTAGCAAATGAAATCTAAATTAGTATGTCATTTCATTTGAGATTTTACATAATCCTCATCATCTCATCAATTCATCCCAAATGAAAAAAAAAAAAAAAGAAATCATCTCTTTTCGATGAACTTGAGATTCTGTCATCAATTTCATATTGTGATACGTAGTCTAACCATTTTAATTTTCAAAGAACTGTCTTCCAGTAACAAGTGTTTTCTGTAGCGAGGTTATAGATTAGGCAAAAGTTTCTAGATGGTAGCCAATGTTTGTTCAATTTTCAGTTTGGCATTTGATGTGGATAATGACCCAGCTTAACAGTGGAAGTCCTCGAGCTAAAAATGTCTCTTGAGAGTAAAAATGTGGACATGACAATGTAAGTTACTATTAGATATTGCACTATCTCCTAAGTAGGTAATTGACATTTCAACCCCCAAAAGCTAGAACACTTTTAGTGCTTTCGCTTAAATTTGAACATTGAAATGTTGTTGGTTATCACCATACCAATTTCTAGATTTTAACTGCATTCGTTGGATTTCTTACAAGATTACATGCATGCTTTTTAAGAGATCAGGATCTAATGTTTTAAAATTCGTAATTAATGCCCAGTGTTACAGAACAGTAGCAAAATTAGTCCCTCTTACCAAATTGGCAACAAAATTTCTTGAAACATCATTCTTGCAACAATCGTTAGCCCGCAAATCTGCCTTACGTGCCCAACTGCGTTCAATCAAGAAGGAGACGAGGTCCATGGTTGATTTTCTTCAAGAGATTCAGAATTTGGCTACTGCTTTTGTAGCTATTGGTGATAGTGTTACTGATTATGATATGGTGCTTGCTACACTTGATGGGTTGCCAAGAGAGTATTGCCCTTTCGTCACTATGGTCGAGCATGTGTTACCTATGCCAACTTTCAATGATCTCTGGGCCAAATTGTTTGTTTATGAGCAGCGCCTCATGCTTGATGCTGCTTTGGTTGAGTCATCTTCCTCCACTGATAAGGCGTTTTTGTCACAGGTTCAAAAATCATCTTCCTCTGAGCAGGTTGTGGAGTCTGCTATAAAACAGAACAATGGTCAGAGTTTTTTTGGCAATCATCCTTCTTTGAGCAGGTGTTCAACCCAGATTTCGGCTTCTCAGTCCAACAGCCCAAATCGCTATGTTAAATGCCAGATTTGCTATAAACAGGGTCATCTTGCTTCTAAGTGTAAGTTCCGGTATCGACGTTCTCGTAATAGTTCTCCTAATCATCAGCCACAAAGCTTTGTAGGTTTCAATCAGTATTTCCCTTAGCCACAAGTTCAATGTCCCATGGAGGTCCGCCCACCTTATTTCTTCTCCTCTGAGTCTATTCAGTCATGGATTCCTGATTCCGGGGCATCTGCACACATGACTTCTGAATCTTCCCTCTTGCAAACACTTCAACCGTCTTATGGGAATGAGCAAGTTGTGGTTGGTGATGGTCAATCTCTTCCAGTTCAACATACAGGTTCTACTATATTTTCTGTATCCCCTAAACTCCTGCACCTGTCCTATGTCTTGCATGCTCAAAATATTACTCATAATCTACTTTCTGTCTCACAATTTACAAAAGATAATCAAGTCTCACTTGAATTCTTTCCTCATTTTTGTGTTATAAAGGACCTCCACATAGGGATGCCATTGCTCAAGGGCCACGTTGAATCTAGCCTCTCCAAATTGCCTTTGCCAGGTCCTACTAAGCAACGTCATCATGCTTTCAGTGTCAAGTCCACTTCAGCCTCCTTATGGCATCAACGATTAGGCCATCCATCAAAGTCAGTGTTATCCAAACTTCATAGTCAGTCCTTTGTTAACATTTCTAGTTTTAAGTCTCTTAATAAATGTTGTAAGCCGTGTATGATGGGGCGTAGTCTTAAACTCCCGTTTGCACACTCTGATAGGATTTCTTCAACTCCACTCGAACTGGTTCACTATGATATATGGGGGCCTGTTCCAGTAGAGTCGTTTTTTGGTTTTTGTTTTTTCATAATTTTTGTTGATGATTTTAGTAGATTTGTTTGGTTTTATCCTATGAAACACAAATCGGAAAGTTCTATTCATTTTGCTAATTTTAAGTCATTGGTTGAGAATTTTTTTTGGCACTACGGTAAAATTTTTCCAATGTGATGATGCGCCTGAACTGATTCATGGTGATTTTAAAAATTTGTTGGCTACTTCTGGTATTCAATATCGCATCTCTTTCCCTTACACCCCTGAACAAAATGGCCTTTCAGAAAGAAAAATTTGGCATATCACTAAAGTTGGGTTATCTTTATTGTCTCAATCGTCTTTACCAAAACGATTTTGGGTCGAGGCTTTTGCTACTGCTGTTTTCTTAATAAATCGATTGCCGACGCCTATTCTTGGGCATCAGTCGCCTTTTCAGTGTGTGTTTCACAACCTCCAAATTATGCTTTTCTTAAAGTTTTTGGGTGCTTGTGTTTTCCCTTTTTGAGTTCCACCCGGGCAGACAAGTTAAGTGCTAAATCTATTCCCTGTGTTTTAGTTGGCTATGCTGAGAATTACAAAGGCTATCGGTGTTATGATATTCATACAGGCCGTGTTTCCATTTCGCGTCATGTTGTTTTTGATGAAACTTGTTTTCCTTATGAGTCGCCTTCTCGGGTGTTACCTACGACCACTTCGACTTTGTCTTCAAGTCCGCTTTCGAATATGTCTAGCTCGTCTATCTCTACATTCATACCTTCATCTTTATCTGTTTCTGGTACTAGGTCTTTGCGTTAATATTCAACCCAACATGGCCCAAGTGTTGACGCAGTGGCTCTCATAGGTGTGTCCTCCTCTCCAGTTGTTGCTTCATCGTCATCAGTTCCAGCTCAAATAAGTTCTACTTCTTTAAATGTTTTGCCTACCTTGTCACTTTCATCACCACATTCCTCATCTACAAAAGAATTGTTTGTACCTTCTTTAGAGTCTTCGAGTCCTCCGTTGAGTCTGGAACCTGAGCATAACAACCAGTTTTTAGTTCCCTCATCCACTCACTCTATGGTCACGCGAACGCGGGATAACACTCGTAAGCCTAAACCATACTCTGACTATGTTTTGTTTCTCGCACACACTCTACAACTAGCAGAGGCTAGTGGTCGTTTTGAACCTACGACATATTCGCAGGTAGTCAAATTTAGTCATTGGAGGGATGCTATGTCTAAAGAGTATAATGCCCTTCTGTAAAACAACACGTGGACTCTCATTCCCAAACCCCCAGATGCAAATATTATTGGATCCAAATGGGTTTTTTGAATTAAGAGGAAAGCTAATGGTACAGTTGAAAGGTTTAAAGCACGTTTGGTTGCTAAAGGCTATAATCAAGAAGAAGGATTAGATTATACTGAAACCTTTAGCCCGGTTGTCAAACCAACTACTGTTCGTATTATTCTTTCTCTTGCCTTACGGAAAAATTGGAGTATTCGACAACTTGATGTTAATAATGCGTTTCTACATGGTTTTTTAACTGAAAATGTTTACATGACGCAACCACCTGGTTATCAGGATTCTGACTTTCCGTCTTATGTATGCAAACTTCAGAAGGCGATATATAGACTTAAACAAGCTCCCCGAGCTTGGTTTTCTCGATTGAGTAATTTTCTTCTTAGTTTGGGGTTTCAACAGTCTAAATCTGATACTTCATTGTTTGTCCAACAGTTTGCGTCGTCGCCAGCTTATTTATTGGTTTATGTGGTTGATATTATCATTGCATGCCTTGATAAAAATGTTATTTCCTTGATTATAACTATGTTGAATCAGTAGTTTACATTAAAGGACTTGGGCACATTGTCCTATTTCTTAGGTGTGCAAGTTCATCGAACTGACTCTGGTATTACTTTGACACAGTCTGCATACATTTTAGAGTTACTCAATCGAGCAAAATTGGTTGATGCTAAACCTGTTGCAACTCTAATGGCTTCTTCTTCATTGACTCTCGAGGATGGTGATCCATTTCATGATCCTACGTTGTACCGACAAATTGTCGGCGCTCTTCAGTATTTGACAGTTACTCGGCCAGACATTAGTTTTGCAGTCAACAAAGTATGTCAGTTCATGCATTCACCGACGGACCTTTATTGGATGGCTGTTAAGCGCATCTTGCGCTATCTCAAAGGTACTATTACAATGGGATTGCGTTTGTACACGGGTCAAGGAACTGAACTTCATGCATATTCTGATTCGGATTGGGCTAGCTGTCTAGATGATAGCAAAAGTATTCATGGTTACTGTATTTTTATGGGACGAAACTTAATTTCTTGGTCTGCTAAGAAGCAGACGACTATTGCTCGATCGAGTACCGAGGCTGAGTATCATGCATTAGCATTTGCTACAGCCGAGTTATGCTGGATCAAGTCACTATTGCAGGAACTCCAGGTCATGTCTTTTACACCACCTATGCTCTGGTGTGATAATATTGGGGCTACATATCTAGCTGCGAATCTTGTCTTCCATGCTTGAACGAAGCACATTGAAATTGATGTTCACTTTGTTCGTGACAAGGTGTCAAATAGAGAGTTGCAAATCCGGTTTGTCCTTATAGTGGATCAGTTAGCAGATATCATGACCAAGCCTTTGTCTGTCACTAGGTTTCGTTTTCTAAGACCCAAGCTTGTGGTGCATGCCCCAGTTTCGCTTGAGGGGGGCTGATAACATGTCTATCCTTTAGTCTTATTTTTAAATAATTTGTAGCTAAGGTTTGGTAACTTCTGGATTATATCTACGTATTATAGATAGACTAGGACTCTTGTAAGCCTTACCTTCTCTGGTACTTTACTAGTATAAAATCATGTACTTGTGCACAGATGAAACACAACACAGAGTTTCATTTACAGTGTAAATCTTCAAATACTATATTTTAAAAAATTAACGTAATTTTTTGACTAGCATGAATTTTAATTTTAACTTTTATGAAATGAAAAAGTTCTAGAATTTGTTAATAATTCCCATAATTCGTTAAAAAAGTCCAGAGATTCGTCAAACAATTTCCAAGAATTCGTCATAGAATTCCCAGAATTCGTTTTCTGCCACGTTGTCACTTCTTGCCAGAGAATCTCAAAAATCCTAAGAAATCTTTAAACAAATTCTCAGAATTCTTTGACGAATTCTTTGAATTCATTTAGGCTATTTCTTCAAACAATTTGAAATGTGGGTTAATTTTGCAATGGTTTTGGAAAAAGAGGCCAAAGAAAAAAAAATCCCAACGTTGAACCAAAGAACTTGTTTACTTATGCGAAGCAAAAACCCGAGCCATCTGAATTGCATGTCTCTTCATCTGGACATTTTCATTTGATAATGTTGTTATTGAATGTGACGTCGATCGAGGCGGTCCTCTGGGCAATTATTTTTGTTGGATCTTTCCTTCATTGGTGAGTAATCTGGTCGTAGCGATATTAAAAAATGTCGCCGAAGATTCTTCCTTAGTTTTCAAGTTTATTCATAAGACTGCCAACAAACCCTGTGATTGAACTGCTAAAGCTAGATATAGGAATAGTTACCTTTTAAAATTGGGTCTCAAATATTCTCCTCCCTTTGATTATTTGTTTGCTTCTGCTTTGGAGTCGGTTAGCATCTAGTGCTGTTGTAAACTTGTTGGACTTTGACAATCATCTTACTTAAGAACTAAAGAGAATATATGTTTCTAAAGAAGAGAAGTATTTTCTATATAAAATGAGTTGTGATGGAATGATTTTCACTCATACGGAACTCCCTATTATTTATAGGCTTTAGGGAGAATTGAAATATAAGTATTTGCTCTTAAATTAAATACAAATCTTGAATTGTAAAAAGTCTAGATTTACATGACTAATAGATTTAGTATTTACTTCTCGTAATTCTTCAAATACTTGAATCTTGAGAACACATTATTTAACATGCTGCCCTTAATGTCTCGTTGTTAAACTCCAAAAAATTTTCTCAAGCAGTGAAACTTTTTTTTTTGGAATTAACTTTCTGAATATGTCAGCCACTTGATCTTTACTTGGATTTGAGTTGAATATGTCCTGCTTCAACTATGACAAAATGATGGTTGATTGGAATGTGTCTTGTCATGCTATAATGAATTGGATGTTTAGCCATTGCAATGGTTGATTGTTTGTTACAAACTAGTTCAATATCTTTTTTTTTTTTTTGAAAAAAGGAGACGACGCTCGCTAATTTTGTTAACTGATAACGAAAAAAAAAATCAATTACATAATAGGAGGTGAGCAAAACCAATATCTCATATTTCTAATCCTAAATGCCGCAATTGATAGGCCAATCGCTCACAACCACAATGCAATGCAACCTACGAGACGATGTACTACTTCATTCTGAGTTACAAAAAGTCTAATACAGGAAAGTAATAAATAAGGTGATAATACCACTCTTACAAATCAATGACTCGAAAAAATAGAGCAAAAACACAACCTTAACAAAACCGACACTCTAATATTAGGTATTTCCATTTGATCACAATGGAGAAGACTAAGAAGGATCCACAAATCCGCAGCAGACTTGAAGCAAACTAAATCCTCCACCATACTGCCTAAGCTTAGCTTGCTAAAAAATTCGCTGGTTTATTGCCCTCACGACAGATATGTATAACTCGAACTCGAAGCTCTTGAACTAACATCTTCGCTCTAACGACTTCATATGCTAATACCCAAGCATGCTCATTAATCTGGCCATCCACATTGAATCCACTTCCACCCCAAAGCATCCTTCTCTCCTCCTTTACACTACTGCAAACCGCGATGTAGGGCCAAGACTTCAGATTGAATCACCGAATCGGCTTCCAAAAAATCACGTATGGAGCCAAAAATTTAAGGTTGAGGGAACGAGACTTGAGAATATCAATAATATTAAATATTTTAATTATAACAATGTACAATACTGTTTGGCAAAAAAGGAAAAAAAGAGGGAAGGTTCTGGAGAAAAAAAAAAAAGGTTAACTAATTAAGTTAATGAAGTTGGACTTACCTAATAGAAAAAGTTAGAGTGATTAGGCACATATACAATATTATATCTACCCCTTGAAGATTTTATTTAAAGTTTGAATGGTCCATTTCGATCCGCTTATAAAAAAGACACGCTTTATAACTTTAGAAAAAAGTCTTTTGTTAAAAAAAAAAAAAGTTTCATCTATTTAAAAGCTACTCCAGAAAATTATTAAAAAAAGAATATTTTTTCATTTGCAAAATACATTATTATATGAAAAACCCAACCTTAGTTAATAATTTGTATACTCAAAGTAAATTATTTTATTTAAAAAATTAAAATGCCTAACTAAAAGATAGTAGATTTAGCATTACTTAGAATTTTATCCACTAAAATTGATCATCTTTCCTCATCAAAATTTGACGACGTAAATATCATTTTAAATAACTAAAGAACTCAGTCGAATATCATGATAAGAACTCAAAGTTTAGAAACCAAAAAATAAAGAAAAAGATTATGATATATATTGAGAAAATATTACTGTCGTATCCACTTATAAAAGACAAAAACTTCTCAAGCCGATAGGGAACGTCACATTGCGAAATACAAGCTTCACGACTTTATTTGTTCTTAATGAAAACTTCATATACACCAAGGCATATAATTGTAACAAGAATTTCAGAGTGTAGATCCGACAAAGGTAGAGCATTTTCCATCAGTGCCCAGTAAAGCATCCTTATTTAGTACGCTTTGAAGCTCTCTCTTGAATCTTTCCATGGCAGGAGCAGGCAAGTAAACAGGAACCAAAATTCCATTCTCGCCTTTCTTCTCATAAGGTATGTAAAAGCTTGCAAGCTTAGGGGTGGCGTTGGGTGGTCCAGCAAAAGTTGGCCTGCCCCATCCAAAGTCGACATCCCCAAGTCCAGCATGTCTAACATCAGAAACTATGTACATCCTCACCACTGTAAAGTGAGGTCGTCCATTGATCACCATAAGGTCTGCGAACGATTTCACATATTCTTCTGTTACAACTGATTTAGCCTTCATGACGAGCTCAACTGCATGCTCCAAAGGACTCTGACTTAACTCTCCTGCAGTTGATAATGGCGCCGGAATGGCAAACGTGTTGCCGTAGTATCCAACGGGCAAGGGTGGATTGAATCTTTTACGCACATTGACGGCACAAAGAACGTGTACCTCTTCACTCGAGTGAGGTGAAAGAGCAATGGTACGGCAGCACCATAAGCATGCAGTCAGGAGCTCGAATTTCGTGCAATTGCCCAAGTGGGAGGGAGAAGGCTGCGGAGGGCAGCCATCTCAGCAGGGCCAAAGAAGAAAGATTGTAGAACCATGCGATTAGGTGAGATAATTGTGTCATTATTATTAATGTGTGGTGCTTCGTCAAACTCAGGGTGCCTACATGTTGCTTTTGGTAGATCTCTAGCACTTAGCATCTCCCTTTGCCACACAGGTGGGACAGATAGGTTACCTGCACCTCTTGCTATTTCGCCCAATGCCTTCATGAATTAGGCCAATCCAAGAGCATCACTCATGGTATGGTTAAGGCGTAAGGCAAAAATAAAGCAACCGCATGTCAGACGAGTCACCTATACATTATAGAATCAAATAATAAAGACAGCATTAAAAGATCTTGTTAGGAAATAAAGCACCAAATGCAATGAATTTGTGCAAAAATCAATGATTATAAAAATTTAAGGAAATTGATAATACAATTAAATATAATATAATACTTACAAACTTTAAAGACACAAGCAAATAACTTGAAAAGGAAATGCTGAGACTTGAATGTTTTCAGTTTCCTTAAGACCTTATCGCCCGCTATGGTGCTTACGGATAAAGCATCGTTTCCCAAGATTCAACGATGATTTCTATAATAGTAGCACTCTAAATTGTAGAAAGGCGAACCAAAATAATACTAACTCTCTCTTTCAAGAAAACTTTAATGCTCTAGTTTTAGTATGTAAAAATGAATGCAAAAAGATAATTTTGCAAAATAACTTGCGCTCTATTTATAGATAACAAGGCGCTGCTCGGAAAAGCTATGCCAATTCTTCATGCCAAGGGATGTGTCCTTTAGTCTAGAAAAGTTATAACTCTTAATTTGTAAGGTTATATCTCTTAGTTTGGAAAGGTTGCACCCTTAGAATTTAAATTTAAAAATTAAATTCTATTATAATTTAATTTTTGAAATATAATACATCTTTCCAAACATTATCTCAATTTCTCATTCACTATTTATTTGAGTCAATTTAGAATTAGACTCAATTTACTAACAATCCCCCACATAAATGAGAATTGGCATATCAAAATGTAGATAAAATGCGACACCTAGAGAGAGTTCAATTAGAAAGATCGCATCAAGATAGGTAGCTTTTGGCCTTGACCTTTCCTAGTGATGAACTATCGGATTTACTTGCTAAATAGTGAATGCGATGTCTTGAACTGCTCAGATTTTGTGTAAACCAAGACAATAAAACTCACAGTATCAATCTAAACATTTTCTGGTTCTCAGTTGTGTTTATATGGCCCTGAACAACTCCTCGTTTTTCATGAGTACCCTAGAGAATTCAGCCTTAAAAATTCTCATAGAAGTGGCCGCACTCCTTACTCACATAGGTGACTTCTTATTAAGAGGCTCGTGTTGCACCTCCACTTGGCTTTCCAAGATATAAGAGTCATTAAAAGCTTTACTTAACCTAAACTTTTATAGGTAGCATTGTCCGCTTATCATAGGAATAGGTAGAGGACTAAACCCTCACAATGCTTTGGACCGAGTTGCAATTATGTAATTTGGTTTTCCCTTTGAACCTAGATCTTGGGATCTCCAATCAACTAGATAGGGTTCCCATTATGGCAACTCATTAGATGTAGGCTTTCAAACCCATTCCTCTTGATAATTTATCAACTTGCTCTCTAGTTAAACCTTTTGTAAGCGGATCCTCAATATTATCTTGTGACTTCACATAGTCAATAGAGATAACTTCGTTAGAGAGCAATTGTCTGATGGTATTGTGTCTACGATGTATTATCTTGTGACTTCACATAGTCAATAGAGAAAACTTTGTTAGAGAGCAATTGTCTGACGGCATTGTGTCTACGACGTATATGTCTAGACATACCGTTATACATACTACTTTGTGCCCTTCTAATTTTAGATTGACTATCACAATGTATGCATATCGCTGGCATAGGTTTTGGCCAATTTGGAATATCCTCTAGAAAATGACAAAGCTACTTAGCTTCCTCTCCAGCTTTATCTAAAGCTATGAATTCATATTCCATTGTGGATCTTGCTATACACGTTTGTTTAGAGGATTTCTATGATATAGCTGCTTCTCCCAAAGTAAAGACATATCCACTCGTGGATTTTTAATCTTTAGTATTAGATATCCAATTTGCATCACTATACCTTTCTAGTCTGCAGGATATCCAAAGATAGTGCAGCTCATAGTTCTCTTAACTCTTATTAAAGCTTTCCAGCGGTTATGTCCTTGATTGCTAATATATCGGCTTAGTTTGTTAACCGCATACACAATATCTGGTCTTGTGCAATTCATGATGTACATTAGACTTCCTATGATGCGCGAGTACTCTAATTGAGATACTCCTTCACTGGTATTTTTTGATAATGTAAGACTTACATCAAAAGGTGTCTTCGCTACACCATTGTCATTTGCTATGAATGTATTAAGTATTTTCTGGATATAATGATATTGAGATAATACCAGTCTATTAGATGTTCTAGAGATTTTAATCCCTAAGATAACATATGCACCTAAATCTTTCATATCAAATTTCTTGGTTAATATCTTTTTGGTAGCCTTAATGACATCAATATTGCTCCCAAAGATAAGCATATTGTCGACATAAAGACAAACAATGACATATCCTTTTTGCTTGTACCCTTTAACTACAAGTCTGGCCTTGTATTTGTCAATCGATCCATCGGCTTTTAGCTTCCTCTTAAAAATCCATTTTCATCCTAGAGGTTTATTTCCAGGAGGAAGATCTACCAATTCCCAAGTATGATTTTGCATGATGGATTCGATTTCACTATTAATTGCCTCTCTTCAATATGGAGATTCAGGAGTAGACATTGCTTCACTAAATACACAAGGCTCATTTTCCAACTAATATGTTAGAAAATCTGAACCAAAAGATTTAGACATTTTGGCTCTCTTACTACGCCTTGGTTCATTTCCATTATCTACATATCCTTGATCTTCTCTATCTTCGTGATTACTAATGGCATCATGAGATCTTTTCAAAGTAATTTGTTCTTGTGCCTTCTTATAAGGAAATATTTCTTCAAAGAAATATGCAGTCCTTGACTCTATAATGGTATTAGCATGAATGTCAGGAATATCATATTTATGCACAAGAAACCGATATGCAGAACTATTGTTTGCATATCTAATGAAAATGCCATCAATAGTCTTCGGTCCAATCTTCACCATTTTTGGGAACGGAACCTCTACTTTTGCAAGACACCCCCACACTCTTAAGTGATAAAAAGAAGGGGGTCAGTTCTTCCATACTTCATATGGAGTCTTACTCAACCTTTGTGAGGTAGCCTATTGAGTATGTAATTCGCAGTTAGAATAGCTTACCTCCACATGTTCGAGGTAGCCCTGAATTAATTAATAATGCATTTATCATCTCCTTCAAAGTGCGATTTTTGCGTTCAGCAACACCATTTTGTTCAGGTGAATAAGGAGCTGTAGTTTGATGAACAATTCCATGTTTTGCGCAGTACTCCTAGAAAAGAAATACAGATTCTCCTTCTCTATCACTTCTTAACACTTTGATCTTTTTGCTTAGTTGATTTTCGACCTCATTCTTATATTGTTAAAATACTTCCAAAGTCTCATCTTTACTTAGGAGTAAGTAAACATAACAATATCGTGTGCAATCATCGATAAAGGTTATGAAATATTTTTTACCACCTTTAGTTTGCACAAATTTCAAATCACAGATATAACTGTGAATTAATTCTAAAGGTTCAGTACTTCTTTCCACAAATTTAAAAGAAGTTCTCGTCAACTTTGACTCTACACACACTTCACATTTGCTATGTGAGTTAAAATCAAGATTTGGTAGCAAACCAAATGTCATAAGCTTATGCATTGAATTAAAATTAGCATGTCCTAATCTATCATGCCATAAGTTAGAAGATTCCAACACATAAGCAGAAGAACCATTATTATTATTAGTGTTAACAATTGGTACAGATTTGGGTACAATAATCACTACGTTAAGTTTAAACAAACCATTACATAAGTACCGTTTCCCAACATAGACACCATTCTTAGTAAAAACAAATTTATCAGACTCAAAGACAAGTTTAAAACCATTCCTGCTCAACAATGACCCAAACTCTAGGTTCTTTCTGATATCTAGCACATGTAGTACATTATTGAGAGTCACCTTTCTGAACGTCATCTTTAGGACAACTTTACCCATTCCTTACACCTTACATGTGGACGAGTTTCCTATGTATATTGTCTCTTCAGCAATTGCAGGATGATATGTGGTAAACATATTCCTGTCTGAACAAACATGTCTAATAGCCCCAATGTCCCCCCACCATTGCTTGGAATTTCCAACCAAGTTTACTTCTGACACTACTGCTACAAGTTCGGATTAGATACGTCATTGGCAAGATAATCAACCTTTGTTACGTTGGCTTGGGCATGCCTTCGTTTATTGGTGTTGTCTTGACCCTTGCATTTGTGACAATCTTTGGACGGTGTCTAGGCTTGTCACACACATAACATTTCCCAATGAACTTTCTCTTTTTGTTCCCAACATTATGGTTATGATCAGAATGCTTCCTTTTCTTATTGTTAGGAGCATGCTTTATTATATTTGCCTTTGATTCCATGTAATTTTACCACCTTTCATTTCAGACGTCCGATTATCTTCTTCGATTCTCAATCGCACTATCAGGTCTTCTAACATCATCTCTTTGCACTTATGCTTCAAGTAGCTTTTGAAATCCTTCCATGCTGGAGGCAACTTTTCAATTAGAGCAGCCACTTGGAAAGATTCTCCTAGTTTCATTCCTTCAGCCTGAATCTCATGAAAAATGAGTTGAAAATCTTGAACTTGACTCATGATGGTCTTGGAATCGATCATTTTGAAGTCAAGGAATTTTCCCACGACTAATTTCTTTATGCCGGTGTCTTCAATCTTGTAATTCTTCTCTAAAGATTCCCACAGCTCCTTGGCTGTTTTTATTGGACTATACACGTTGTAAAGTGTATTATCCAATCCATTGAGGATGTAGTTTTTACACAAGAAATCTGTATGCTTCCATGCATCTACTGTAGCAAACGTTTCTCTGGTTGGACTCTCCGCCAATTCTGGTGGATCTTCTTTCAAAAACTTTGCCAAACTCAAAGTGTTTAAATAGAAAAGCATTGTTGCCACCTTGTAAAGTCATTTCCATTGAATTTTTCTGGTTTTTCACTAGGTCCAATGGGGCCCGGGGTTTGTCCAATTAAGGGCATCGCCATCACAGGCCTACTGGCATTAGTCGTGGGTGCAATATTTCCAGATCCATCTTGTCCGGTTGCAGGAACACTTGTTCCTTCAGTTGACATCATTTCTAACACAAATTAAAATGATTTAATCAATATAAATATTTAAGGTAGTCACCAAAGAATATTACCTTCCACAAAATATATTGTTGGGGAAAAACATGCAAACACGAAGAATACGAGAAGAAATAACGGACACAAGAATTACGTGGTTTGGCTTTAAAGCCTACGTCCATGGGCAGCAGAGAATAATTCTATTATTGATCACGAATGCTACAAGGCTCTCACTTTGGTTTCTCTCTCACACATAACACAATGAGTATTGCCACATATTTATAGTGCAAATGTTTCCTAAACCTATTAAGCAGAAAAGGTAACTAATTAATTATGTGCTACAAAAGGTAACAAGCGAATAAGGTAATATGTTAACAAGGAAATCTGTTATTCTTGTTGCCCAAGAATACAGGCCACATTCAACAAATCTCCACCTTGACACGTATTCGCTCCAATCAATACACCATCATCCCTGTAGCTAATCGCCTCTAAGAGCTCAATGCTCCGCATCAAATAGCAACCAAGTCCAAGCAATGCTTAAACTTGCCGATCGAACCACCTTAGTCATCATATCTGCTAGATTCTCATGGGTAGATATCTTCTGCACCGATATGATTCCTTGTGATACAACATCTCTGATAAAATGATATCTGATATCAATGTGTTTAGTCCTCTCATGATACATCTGATTCTTCGTCAGATGGATTGCACTCTGGCTATCACAAAAGACTGTACTTGTATCTTGCTGCAGTCCAAGATCACGAACCAGGCCTTGTAACCATATGGCCTCCTTCACAGCTTCTGCAATTGCCATGTACTCCGCTTCAATAGTCGACAATGCCACAGTAGATTGTAATGTCGCTTTTCAACTGATAGCACATCCAGAGAGAGTAAACACATAACCCGTCAGAGATATTCTCTTATCAAGGTCACCCGCAAAGTCTGAATCACAATAACCCACCAACCTCGTGCAATCTCTAGTCATCTTGTTAAATAGTAAACCTACATTTGCAGTGCCATGCAAATATCTCATTATCCATTTCACCGCTTCCCAGTGTGTTTTCCTAGGCGATGCCATATACCGGCTCACAACACTAACTGCATGTGAAATGTCAGGACGAGTACACACCATAGCATACATCAATCTACCAACAGCACTCGAGTATGGAACACGAGACATATGCTCCACATCCTCCTCGATTTTAGGTGACAAATCTGCAGACAACTTGAAATGAGCAGCAAGTGGCACACTCACAAGCTTAGCTTTAAGCATCCCGAAACGCTCCAGCACCTTCTCAATATAACTCTGTTGAGACAAAAACAGCTTCCCAAAGATTTCTATCTCTGTGAATCTCCATGCCAAGAATCTTCTTCACGCTCCAAGATCCTTCATCTCAAACTCATCACCTAGCTGCTTTTTAATTCATCGATGATAGACATGCTTGAGCAATAAGCATATTATCGACATATAATAACAAGTACACAAACAAACCATCCGAAGCTTCTTGAGATATACCCAGCTGTTGTAGGCACTCCTTGTGTATCCAGCACCTACCATGAATGTGTCAAATCTCTTGTACCATTGCCGAGGCGACTGCTTCAACCCATACAAGGACTTTTTCAGTTTGCAAACATGGTTCTCCTTACTAGGAACTACATACCCCTCCGGTTGACTCATGTAAATTTGCACTTCAAGATCACTGTGCAGAACGCCGTTTCACATCTAGTTGCTCAAGCTCTAAGTCATGAAGAGCAACCAAGGCAAGTAAAACCCTAATGGAAGTATACTTTACAACCGGAGAGAACACTTCGTTGAAGTCAACACCCTCTCTTTGTGTATAACCTTTTGCCACCAACCGTGCCTTGTATCAAGGACCCTCAACCCCTGGAGTACCTTCCTTTTTCTTGTAAACCCATTTGTAACCGATAACTCGCTGTCCCTTAGGCTATTCAACAAGGTCCCATGTTTGATTCTTATGAAGAGACTCAATCTCCTCACTCATGGCACCCACCCACTGAGCAGAATTTTTCCTAGATATGGCCTCTTTGTATGAATTCGGCTCATGTCCTTCAATTGTTTCGGCAACAGTCAAAGCATAAGCAACAGGATCAGCGTATCCGTACCTTTGAGGCTCTCTAATCTACCTCCTTTCTCGCCCAGTGGCAATGCTGTACTTCTGTTGTTCAAGCACATTTTGTTCATGTACCTCAGTTAGTTGAGTCGGCTGAATTTGACTGCTACTATTGCTAGATGGAACATTTGAAACATCAGCAAATACCACCACCTGCTCTTTGACACCGTGGTCTAAACTAGCTACCGCTTTCTCCTTTTCTTGGTCTAATAAAGCAGACTCATTGAATATGACATCCCTGCTGATGAGAAAACCTGGAGACTTTGTATCATGCACCACAACTGTAACCTTTCCTCTCGGACGCATAGGCTAGAAACACCCTTTCACGTGAGCGTATGCAGGGCAACCAAACACCCTCAATCGAGAGTAGTCAGCAGGCTTACTAGACCATAACTCAAAAGGAGTTTTCAATTCAATAGCTTTGGATGGAGACCTATTCACCAAGTAGCATGCCGTATTGACGGCTTCAGCCCAAAAGTTTTGACTCAAACTGCAGTTGGGAGAGCATACAACGAGCTCTCTCCACCAAAGTTCTATTCATGCGTCGCAACTCCATTCTGTGTGGTGTCCTTACATATGTGTGGTGTCTCACAATGCCATGTTTCTGCAGAACTCATCAAACTCTTTATTGCAATATTCCAACCTATTGTCACCTAAGACGCTTAATTTGTTTACCAGTCTGCTTCTCAATCAACGTCTTTCACTCGACAAATGTTGAAAACGCCTCATATTTAGTTTTCAAGAAGTATACCCACACCATCCGAGAATATGCATCAATGAAAGTGATGTAATACCTGGCACCTTTCTTGGAAGGAACTTTATTAGGACCCTAAAGATCAGAATGAATATAATCAAGTATACCTTTGGTGTTCTCCTACCCTTTGCTGAACTTCACCCTGGTTTGCTTTCCAAAGATACAATTCTCGCAGAATTCAAGCTTTCCAGTTCTTTGTCCACAAAACAAATCCCTCTTACTCAGCTCGATCAGTCCCCTCTCGCTCATATGGCCCAACCTTTTATGCCACAACTGCGTAGTGTCATTATCACGCTCCTTGGATGTAACAGTTGCAACACCTGTAACTGTACTACCTTGAAGGACATATAGGCTGCCAGTCAAGTTTCCTTTCAAGAGCACAATTGCACCTTTGGTCACCTTTAAGACACCATTCTCACTTCAGAATTTGTATCCATGAGAATCCAAACGCCCAAGAGAAATCAAGTTTTCTTCAGCTCCGGTACATGCCAACACTCGAGAGATCTTGTAATACCATCAAACATCTTAATATTTACGAAGCCCATTCCCTCCACCTTCAATGAAAGATCATTGCCTAGAATGACTTTCCCTTCTCTTTGGAATAAGAAGAGAACCATTGCGCCTAGGACACATATGGAATGTTGCACCGATCAAGAATCCATTGATTATGCCACTGTGATCCACTCATAGTCAAAACTTCCCCGGTACTACTCGAGTTATCTCCATCACTGTCAGCACTCTCCACTACATTAGCTGAATTCTCCACCTTTTTCTTTTCCTTTTTCAGTTTTGGACATTCTTTCTTAATATGACCCTTTTCACCACACTCGAAACAACGTAGCTTCTTTGCTCTTGATTTTGACCTTGACTTGCTTTTCTTTCTACCAGAAGATCCCCCTCTATTCTCCGATCTCCCTCTACTCACTAAACCTTCCCCATGAACTTCTTCCCTATGTCCCGGAATATGTGTTTGAAGATTCTTCGATTTTAATGAAGTAATCACATCTTCAAAGGTAATTTTATCCCTCCCGTACAACATAGTGTCCACAAAGTTCATATATGAAGGCGGTAAGGAGCATAATAAGATCATAGCTTGGTCTTCGTCATCAATTTTAATACCCACATCCTTCAAAGCAATAAAACAAGAGGTAAACTCATCAAGGTGTTACTTTAGTGACGTACCTTCTTTCATTCTAAGATGATACAATCGCTTCTTCAAGTAGAGGCGATTGGTGAGAGATTTAGATGCATACAATTCCACCAAAGTATTCCAAGCTCAACTGCTGTCGTCTCAGCAATCTCTAGCAATATTTCATTTGTCACGGACATATGTATTGCACTCAAGGCTTTCACTTCGAGTTCTTCTCTCGCTGCTGGTTCCGTCTTTTCCGGGATCATTTCTTCAATGACTTTCCAAAGTCCTTGCATTGTCATAAATGCCTTGAATCTGATCTTCCAAAGATTGAAACTCATTCTCCCGTCAAACTTATCGATTTCAAACTTTTCACATGTGGAAGACATCTTCGTTTGCTCAAAACTCACACTTTGGGATGGAATTTGGCTCAACGGATCGCAAAAACGAATTCAGCACGTCGAAAAACTTTAGGAACACCCTTGGTCAACTTTGGTCAACACCGGTCAAAGTCAAACCTGTTGGTCAAAGTCAACACCGTCGCTAAACACGTACTTCGGAGTATAATCTGGAAAAACAAAGCCCAAAAATGGACTCAGCACGTCGAAAAACGTCGGGTAAGGCTCTGGTCAAAACCGGTCAACCCTCAGTCAATGGTCAACTGTCAAAGTCAAACTCTGGTCAACCCTGGTCAACGCTGGTCAAAGGTCAAACCTGGTAAGATCTTATTATTATTATTATTATTATTTTTTTGTTTCCTAGACTAGGCCCAATCCAAAAAAAATAAAAACTCTTTTCTTTTTTTTTTTTCCTCTTAGGCTAAACACAAAATCCAAGCCCAAAGAAAATATTTTTCCGTCTTATTTTGGAAACTACTCTTAGCCCAACACAAAATTTAAAAAAAAACTCTAAGACCCAAGAAATATATTAACCCAAGGCCCAAAAGAAAATTTTGGACAAAGCCTCTACCCTGGCCCAATCCAAACCCTTGCTCCATCAAACCCAAAACTTGCTTTACAAACTTGAACCAATTCCCAAAAAAAAAAAATACTTGAATACCCAAAATCAACCTCAAGAGCACCCGAACTCTATCTTATTCGCTTGTTCTTCAAACCCAAACACGAACCACGACCCGCCGACGCAAGCTTCCACTCCAGCCGCCAACGCTCAACGTAGATAGCACCGGAGCACTCCTCGCCGAACAAAGACCTTTGTTTGGTTAGGCACCGTTTGGTTTGAGAAATTTTGGTTTCACAGTGAGTTTTTATTTTTCCTTTTTCCCTCAAGCAGCGGATTAATACCTAAGCTCTGATACCAGTTTTTTGGAGAAAAACATGCAAACACGAAGAATACGAGAAGAAATAACGGACACAAGAATTACGTAGTTTGGCTTTAAAGCCTACGTCCACGGGCAGCATAGAATAATTCTATTATTGATCACGAATGCTACAAGGCTCTCACTTTGGTTTCTCTCTCACACATAATACAATGAGTATTGCCACATATTTATAGTGCAAAGGTTTCCTAAACCTATTAAGCAGAAAAGGAAACTAATTAATTATGTGTTACAAAAGATAACAAGCGAATAAGGTAATATGCTAACAAGGAAATCTATTATTCTTGTTGCCCAAGAATACGGGCTACATTCAACATATATTAATGTCTCAAAACACAAGATCAAACTTTTATTACACCAACACAACTGCACTTCAACCAAGATTTCCAGAATGATTATGGCTTAGGATTTATTTATTTATTTTAACATGCACATCAAACACAAGGAAAACTCTATATCAAACAAGTATACAAAGTTCCTTTTAAAAAAAAAAAATCCTTGTAGTAGAAAAAAATATATATAGAAAATTTCCAAAATTTAAAACAAATTACTACTAAAGAACAAATAAAAATGATGAAATAGTGGGATGTTTTAATACATTAATTAAAAGTTATCAGAATCAAAGTACTACAAGGTTTTGAAACATCCAAAGTATACAATTATTATTATTATTATTATTTTAATATATTAATTTAACACCAACCCTAATCAAACTTACAGTTCACATGCAATGATATCAAAACGTCTCACAATTACTTGCATATAAAGAAATTTCACTTTCATAACATAGTATCATGAAAATATGCAGATGCAATTCTACCATAAATGAACCAAAGTTTCCATATATGATCCTGGAAACAAATACGACAAATATAAAGTTTTCTAAATGCACAAGTTATTTATGAACACAGGAATAAGGTCTTAAGATTGTTAGGAAATAAAGCACCAAATGCAATGAATTTGTGAAAAATCAACGATTATAAAAATTTAAGGAAAATGAGAATACAATTAAATATAATATAATACTTACAAACTTTAAAGATACAAGCAAATAACTTAAAAAGGAAATGCCGAGACCTGAATATCTTCAGTTTCCTTAAGACCTTATTGCCCCGCTATGGTGCTTACGAATAAAAGCGACTGTCTCATAGGATTCAACGGCAATATTTCTACAATAGTAGCACTCCAAATTGTAGAAAAGGCAAACCAAAATAGTGCTAACTCTCTCTTTCAAGAAAACTTTAATGCTTTAGTTTTAGTATGTAAAAATGAATGCAGAGAAAAGATGATAGATAACAAGATGTCTGTTCGAAAAAGCTATGCCAACTCTTCATGCCAAGGGATATGTCCTTTAGTCTGGAAAAGTTATAACTTTTAATTTGTAAGGTTATAACTCTTAGTTTGGAAAGGTTGCACCCTTAGAATGTAATTTTAAAAATTAAATTAAATTCTATTATAATTTAATTTTTGAAATATAATACATCGTTCCAAACATTATCTTAATTTCTCATTCACTATTTATTTGAGTCAATTTAGAATTAGACTCAATTTACTAACAGATCTGTGTTTGTATACATCTAGCAACTAAAATATAAATTAGTATGTCATTTCATTTGAGATCTTACATAATCCTCATCATCTAAATTAGCATTATTAAAAGATCTGTGTTTCTAGATAATAGCCAATGTTTATTCAATTTTCAATTTAGCACTTGATGTGGATAATGACCCGACTTAACAGTAGAAGTCCTGGAGCTAAAAATGTCTCGTAAGAGTAAAAATGTGGACATGACAACGTATATTGCTATTAATTAGATATCTCACTATCTCCTAAGTAGGTAATATAGACATTTTATCCCCCAAAAGCTAGAAAACTTTTAGTGCTTTAGCTTAAATTTGAACATTGAAATGTCATTGGTTGTCACCATATCAGTTTCTAGATTTTAACTGCATTTGTTGGATTTCTTACAGGATGGACTTTACTCAACACATTCGTCTTGGACAACA
Organism: Cordia subcordata; assembly: GCA_028554755.1. Taxonomy (NCBI): domain Eukaryota; kingdom Viridiplantae; phylum Streptophyta; class Magnoliopsida; order Boraginales; family Cordiaceae; genus Cordia; species Cordia subcordata. Next base: position 1,160,296 of record JAPTOF010000003.1, on the reverse strand, counting down.
AAGGATTACATGCATGATTTTTACGAGATCGGGATCTAATGTTTTAAAATCTATAATTAATGCCCAGTGCTACAGGATAGTAGAAAAATCAATCCTTCTTGCCAAATTGGCAATAAAATTAGATGAAAAATAATATACTATTCATGTCCATTATTTTCTTAACCAATTAAGTTAAATTCCAAACATGTCCATTTTTCAGATGAGATCACTTATTATTTCTCCTTGAAAAATTTATCATTTCATCTCTTTTTCTTCTCTAAAAAATTTATCATTTTATCATACTAGGCATTTTTTGTCGAGAAAAAAAAAGTCGATTCAAACAAGCCCATAATTGTAACAAGAAGCAAGGGCCACTATTGAATTAAACCTAAATGAGCAACAAAGGGTAGTCGAGGATTCCACTGGAGCCAGGAACATCATAAAGCAGCTCCTTCAAACAAGGAAAAGGAGGTGCAAGTTCATCACCAAATTGATTAAGACTCACATCAACATTTGCTTCAATGAACACAACACCCTCACCTGTGCAGTCCACCACAAGTTTTTTGCCGAGGCCTTCCTGAAGACGACCCGCGAATGGGTAGTAAAAGACAAGTGTCTCTGCAACTGCATCTCTGATAACCTTGACAAGGTCTATTCCAACCATGGTGGAGCCATGCCTGAAGAACAGTATGACAAGAACGTGAAACCGAAAGCCTTCGTGGTCTTCGATGTCAGAGAAAGGTTTGGACTCAAGGGGTGTTGGCTTTGTTGGGATTACGAGCTTAGGTTTCTGCCTCGTCACCTTGAAGGCTAGAGATGTGGATGGTGCCATGCCCAGCTACAACCTAGAAATTTTGAAAGTAAAAGCAAGAAAGAAATATGCCTAAATGCAACTTTCTAACAATGAATATATAGTGGATTGGATAGCAAAATTTGGCATATTTATAGGCAACAGCTCTAATAACGTAGACTACATATACAGAATACTGCTTCAATCATTTACCAGACGAAATTTATAGTGACTAGCGTTCAACCTTGTGTGAGGTACAACTTTTGATTAATTTTATAGTATAAAATTTTTATAAATTTTCTACTTTAAATTTTAGAGTTAAAAGTTAAAAAAAAAATTATAGATCATTGTAAAGAAATGATAGTAGATAGATTTTATGTGTAGAATAAGAAGATTGTGCCATAAATATATTAAACCTGTTTGCAAATGTATAATGCTGTTGAAATATAAAAATTGAAGTAGATCTGTTGTTCGGTGATAAAATAACTGTCTTTGGAATGAGCTTATTATAAGATGCTTATCTTATTGACTCGAAGTATGCAATATTAATGGTCTTTTTCTATCTTATAAGAAATGATATAAAATATCTCATTACAAGCATCTTATAAGAATTCGAAACAAACTCTACTTTGTATAACACGACATAGAATTTGCATTCAAGTTAGATTGTGTAGTTGTTATACTGTGCACCATATGCACATTGCACAATGCTCCATATGAGCACTGTATATCATACTATGCATGACCAGTACGCACATAATGCATAGTAGTATATGTGTTCAAAATTCTTATATTATACTTTCAAAACTCTTATATTATATGTTCAACACTTTTATTATTTGCAGCTTTTTAACAATAAATTTATAAGTTTAATTTTTTACACTCTTATATTACATGCTCAAAAGTTTCATATACTATTTAAAATCTGACATTATATGTTCAGGATTTTTATATTTTAGGTTCAACACTTTTAATTATGCAAAAATTTTTTAACAATAAATTCATAAGTTTAATTTTTGAAGACTCTTAAATTACATGTTCAAAAGCTTTAGAGAATATGTTCAATAACAAATATTTATAAATGCTAAATTTTATGTTTCACAAGTTTTATATTATATTCATAGCTTTTTGCAATATATGTTTAGAATATTTATACTTTATGTTCAAAACTCTTATATTATATATTCATAGATTTTACTTGTATGTACAGAATACTTATACTTTATGTTCAAAACTCTTATATTATATGTTCATAAATTATACATTGTATGTCCATAAAAGTTTGATAGAAGGAATAGACAAATTTTTTTTAGCTAAAGCATCAAATACTTGATTTGCATTATTTTAAATCATTTGTTAGACAGCCAAATTCTCCATCATTTCACACATATGCACCAACCACACACTACAGACCACTATCACAACACACACCACTACCACGACACATACATGAATCTGTTGTTACATATCTGAAAAAATAATTAAAAAAAGGAGTAAAATAAAATAGCGGCAGCAACTCAAGGTCAACAGTGAAACAAAATAGGCACGAAGATTGAAGACCAAGATATTATCGCACAAAGATGATGATCATGATAGTGAAGTCAGATTTGAAATCGGACGATTTGATTTTGCTGGAGAAAGGGCTATGATACGAGAATAGAGAGGGAGAGAGAGATGTCTCTGTTCATGTATGAGAATGAGAGGAATTGTTTTTGTAGGAACATACTATTTACATTAAATTTGGTGCATAGAGCATAATACCTAGGAGCAAAGTAAAATTTGTGTAGGTTGTAAGTCTACATCAAGATTGTTCAACACAAGGCATAAATGCTTGAGAACGACTATAACATTTTGATCATTTTTCAAGATTGGGAAAGCATATATATATATATGTATATATATATATATAGAGAGAGAGAGAGAGAGAGAGAAAGGATCTCTTTCGGTCGTGTCACGCAAGTTGGAGTGGACCGAGTTTTATCAGTTGTTAACGTCCATTGATGGATACAGGTTCATTACAAGGGTGTGGACTGAGTTCTATTAGTGTCAGCGCAGCTCTCTTAACCTTTTCCTTTTCATCCCTAAGATTTCTTGTGATTAGGCGGATCATGAGGGACTGTCAATCGTAGTCCAAACTAATGCAAGACACGATCAGGACGGTGCCACTCAACAGTATGCCCAAATATCAACGAGATTCGGGCACACAAAACGTCACTGTCCTGAACACAATACGGTGGCAGGCTGTCCAATATCGTCGTGAATGGCTATCATATAAACTATAACCAAAACAAGTACCAAAGAGTTACTTACATACACTACGCACATGTTCAATAATACAAGATAAAAATATTTAATAAAGAAACTTAAGTGTACTATATCTTGCCAGACTGCAAATGGTCTATAAAATCCCGACACTCAACTCGCTCGACTTTCCGGATTCACCTGTCATTTCTTTCTTCACATAAAACACAACACCTCGTGGAACGCCAGGGAGCTGAAACAAATGCTTAAGATTATGTTGTTGTTGCTATAGCCGCTCTTGTGTGGGATGTAGGAGCTAAGGCTAAAAAACCGTGAATCTATCCCATGTAAAAAACTGCAAGCAGTAAACAGGTGTTATAATAACGCTTGTTATAATAAAGTTAACATTCAAAAAATTAAACATAAATACATGATGAAAACCAATACCTAGACCAGTGTCACAGCTCCGCATACACCTTTACACTGACAGAAGGAGGCGCGGTCAAGCTGCTGGTACATATACGCTAGTACAGTCGCGCCCTAGTTAAACTGCCGGATCCACTCAAAGTCTACCAAATGGAGCAATTAGGCCAAATTTCCCTCATTGGTACTTGTGTTCGCAAATAGGCAACAACAAATCATGAGAAATATCACAGTCGTGCCCGCTTTTGCACTTGGTACTGAGTGGGGTTATCCAGAGTACCCTACATCACAAACCTATCCTACAGCTGGATGAAATTTATCATGTTCCCCACTATGTCAATACAACTGGTACCATCGACCGCAAACGCATCTGCATCAATCCCTAGCAAATCATGAATCATAACAACCCAATCCTCTCTCGAGCGGACAGTCATATCAAGCACCGGAAAAGGTGTACTAGTCACGGGAAGACCCTAATAGATGGCCACATCCTGCAGGGTGATGGTAGCCTCCCTTACGAGTAAATGAAAGGTGTGGGTCTCCAGCCGCCACCTCTTAATCATAGCAGCAATCAACCCGCGGTTCAGCTGATAGCGGCGAGATTTATAACACCCATAGAATCCCGTCTCAACCAACTACTACTATACCAATGGATGCTCCGGATCATTAAACAAAGGCCGATCCGACCTATAGCATCTAAAGCTACTCAAATGATGTGGATCTTGCAAATACTAGACCCGGTGCTCCATATAGTGACATAACAACGTGGTGTCTATTGGTCTCAGTCGACTATCCATAATGAATCCTAAAAATAAAAAAATAATAATAACAATTATAACAACAACAACAACAACAACAACAATAATAATAATAACAATAAAAATTCTAATAATAATGCTAAAATTATAAAGCCTAAGCTATAATAAATTATCAACTAACTTAACATTTTTAAATTGCTAATTACAAAATTTTCTACAATTAACTAACTTTACTTTGATCTAAAAAATTTAAATCTCTAATTTATTAAATAACTAACTTCTTAAATTATTTATTTCCTAAACTAACAACAATTAAAATACAAATTAACAAATCAACATCATGATTCAAAATTAAATTAAATTAAACTACCAAAAAAAATTACACAAACTAAAAACAAATTATATTACTTAAAATGTAAAATATAATTACAAAATACAACATAAAATAAATAACTTACAAGGTAAAGGCTAAATCCTTCGCAATAAGGCTGAAAATCTAAAACTTTCTAATTGGGGGTAGGGGAAATTTTCGAAATGAATTTGGGGGAATGGGGAAAAATTGGCTGGAAGGCCGAATTTATGGAGAGCGGCTGCGCTTTTGGAATGCGGACCGAGTTCTAGGAATGCCCTACATTAGCGGCCGCATTCTAGGAGTGCGACTGCGTTAAAAAATTTGAAAATTTTCATTATTTTCTATGTTCTGCATTCTCGGAGAGCGTTTTGCACGTTTTGGGAACCAGAATGGGTTATTTTTGAAACCCTAAAGTGAATTAGGTTAGTTTTGCATGGTATATTAAAACTTGGGTAAAAAAAAATCTAATAATTGATCGACATGTATAGGCTGCTACAAGCAGGGCTGTAACTGAATTCAATTAACTCCTCTGCACTTAGATGTGACCTTACATTCAGAAGCAGAGACATTATAGAGACCCATAATAGATCCCCCTAGGGTTCCATCACTAATAGCTATTATTTCTTTTTTTTCATAATCTCATAAGCGATTTCAGCTGCCACACAATTGCCAAATTAAATGAACATCCGTGCTGAGATGCATAATCCGTAAAGGACGATAGGATGAGAAAATTTCAAGCAAAGGAGGAGAAATTCCAATTGGAAACTAAAACTGAAGAAAAGAGATATACTGTAATAAATTAAACAAAAGAGATATAATTATCACAAAATTAAAATAAAAGAAACAACTATACAACACCCTCCATACAATCTTGACGGGGTCTGTTCCGGCCATGGTGGGGTGATGCCTGAAGAACAGTATGACAGGTATGTGAAACCGAAGGCCTTCGTGGTCTTCAATGCCAAAGAGAGGGGTGTGTTTGGCTTTAGCTTTTTGAAAGAATTAAAACTTTGAAAAAAAAATTCAAAATCAACTTTTTTCATAAATTTCTTCTCAAAAATTTCTTTTCTAAGTAATCTGAGAATATAGATTTAAAATAAGATATTAAATGAAATAAATCATAATGAATGTGTTAAATATTATAAAATTTAGTTAATAACATTAGAATAAAATTAAATTTAACAATTTATTAAATTAAGTGTAAATAGGTTATAGATTAATCAATTAATTTAATATGTAAGTAATTTGATTAAAAAATAATTCAATAACTATGTATATATGCATATATGAAAAGTTTATGAATTAATGCATAATTATTAATTATTGCTAAGTATCTATAGTTATATTTAGGACACATAAATTTGAGTTTGCTTTATTCATAATTATTAATATTATTCAAATAGTGATTGCAAATAACTTGAAAGTATTGATTGAAAATAAAAAATAAATTTCACTCAATTCATTAAATTAATATAATTACGAGACACGTTACAAAATTAAGTTAGTAGTATATCTAGAGGGAATTAGATTAAGAATTTACTAAATTATGTATAATTAGGTTATATATTAATTAACTAAGTCAATGACCAAATAACATGAACAAAATGTTGGTAGCATTATAATTCGAAGTAGGACTACAATCAATTAAGTTAACAACGTTATATTAGACATTTATAATGTATAATTTTAAGTTAGATAGGTTAATTAGTAATATAATTATAACTAACGCAGCCCTTCAATTAAATTAGGTTAAATTTGAAGTAGAAATCTATATATAAAGTGAGAAAAAGTAAATACAGGTAGAATAATAAGTTAAACATAGTGTGCATTGTAGGTAGAATTAGTGAAGTTTGTAATATAATTCTACTTAACTTAATTATCTAGCTAGAATTAACAATTTTTTTAGTATAATTCTAAGACATCTACTAAAGTTTATAGTGTAATTCTAATTAGCCGTGTAACTAAACTTAGCTAGTTTTGAGTAAAATTCTAATTAAATTCATCATATAACTAAGAACTGCATTATTTCTAGTATATTTATGACTAAATAATTTATGTCTCTAACGGGACGAGTTTAAACAGGTCGGTCAATCCCAAATACTACAAGTCACTATTCTCATTGCTATTCCTAGTCGATGTCACTCGCTTCCTTAATGTTTTTCCCCTCGATGTTATTAGAATTACATTATTTAAATGTCTTATTATTATTACTAGTATTTTAATGTCTTTACTACTTATTATTAATATTATTACTCTCTTTGCTACTACTACTACCACTACAATAACTTATTACATTTGTTGTTATTGTTATTGTTATTGGTATATTACTAGCTAATGGTGATAATAGTAGTTCTAGTAGTAATGAATAAATATAGTATTAGTATTATGATTTATGATTATTATTAGTTCAATATCATTATTATGAATTGATTAATTAAGTTATTAATTAGATATCATGACCAGCTAGGATCAATTAAAAAAAATTGTAACTAGGTTAGATAAGGTAATTAAGTTAGTAACAATATTAGAATAATTTAAGTTAGATTAGAAATGCTAGAGATCATATGATTATAAGATTCAATTAATTTAAATATTATCAAATAAAATTAATTATGATTTTAAAGTAGTATTAGAACTAGGACAAATTAAATTAAGAAGTTATATTAGATTTTCATACTTAACTAAATTTAATATTTTTTTTATACAACATACTTTATTGAAACTACTTATATCACCAAATTGTTTATCTAACTAAAGTTATAATCTCTAAAACAACCACAAGTAGCTTAATTATGAATTTTGAATTGCATGTCTCTTCATCTGGACATTTTCATTTGATAATGTTGTTATTGAATGTGACGTCGATCGAGGCGGTCCTCTGGGCAATTATTTTTGTTGGATCTTTCCTTCATTCGTGAGTTAATCTGGTCGTAGCGATATTAAAAAATGTCGCCAAAGATTCTTCCTTAGTTTTCAAGTTTATTCATAGGACTGCCAACAAACCCTGTGATTGAACTGCTAAAGCTAGATATAGGAACACTTGCCTATGAAAATTGGGTCTCAAATATTCTCCTCCCTTTGATTATTTGTTTGCTTCTGCTTTCGACTCGGTTAGCATCTAGTACTGTTGTAAACTTGTTGGAATTTGACAATCATCTTACTTAAGAACTAAAGAGAATATATGTTTGTAAAGAAGAGAAGTATTTTCTATATAAGTTGAGTTGTGATGGAATGATTTTCACTCATACGGAACTCCCTTTTATTTATAGGCTTTAGGAGAATTGAAATATAAGTATTTGCTCTTAAATTAAATACAAATCTTGAATTAAGTCTAGATTTACATGACTAATAGATTTATTATTTACTTCTCGTAATTCTTCAAATACTTGAATCTTGAGAACACATTACTTAACATGCTGCCCTTAATGTCTCGTTGTTAAACTCCAAAAAGTTTTCTCAAGCAGTGAAACTTTTTTTTTTTGGAAGTACCTTTCTGAATATGCCAGCCACTTGATCTTTACTTGGATTTGAGTTGAATATGTCCTGCTTCAACAATGACAAAATGATGGTTGATTGGAATGTGTCTTGTCATGCTATAATGAATTGGATGTTTAGCCATTGCAATGGTTGATTGTTTGTTACAAACTAGTTCAATATTTTTTCTTTTTTTTTGAAAAAAGGAGACGACTCTCGTTAATTTTGTTAATTGATAACCAAAAAAAAAAAATCAATTACATAATAGGAGGTGAGCAAAACTAGTATCTCATATTTCTAATCCTAAATGCGGCAATTGATAGGCCAATCGCTCACAACCACAATGCAATGCAACCTACGAGACGATGTACTACTTCATTCCGAATTACAAAAAGTCTAATATAGGAAAGTAATAAATAAGGTGGTAATACCATTCTTACAAATCAATGACTCGAAAAAACAGAGCAAAAACACAACCTTAACAAAACCTACACTCTAATATTAGGTATTTCCATTTGATCACAATGGAGAAGACTAAGAAGGATCCCCAAATCCGCTGCAGACTCGAAGCAAACTGACTCCTCCACCATACTGCCTAAGCTGAGCTTAAAAAATTCGCTGGTTTATTGCCCTCACGACAGATATGTATAACTCGAACTCGAAGCTCTTGAACTAACATCTTCGCTCTAACGACTTCATATGCTAATACCCAAGCATGCTCATTAATCTGGCCATCCACATTGAATCCACTTCCACCCCAAAGCATCCTTCTCTCCTCCTTTACAGACTTCAGATTGAATCACCGAATCGGCTTCCAAAAAATCACGTATGGAGCCAAAAATTTAAGGTTGAGGGAACGAGACTTGAGAATATCAATAATATTAAATATTTTAATTATAATAATGTACAATACTGTTTCGCAAAAAGGAAAAAAAGAGGGAAGGTTATGGAGAAAAAAAAAAGTTAACTAATTAAGTTAATGAAGTTGGACTTACCTAATAGAAAAAGTTAAGAGTGATTAGGCACATATACAATATTATATCTACCCCTTGAAGATTTTATTTAAAGTTTGAATGGTCCATTTCGATCCGCTTATAAAAAAGACACGCTTTATAACTTTAGAAAAAAGTCTTTTGTTAAAAAAAAAAAAGTTTCATCTATTTAAAAGCTACTCCAGAAAATTATTAAAAAAAGAATATTTTTTCATTTGCAAAATACATTATTATATGAAAAACCCAACCTTAGTTAATAATTTGTATACTCAAAGTAAATTATTTTATTTAAAAAATTAAAATGCCTAACTAAAAGATAGTAGATTTAGCATTACTTAGAATTTTATCCACTAAAATTGATCATCTTTCCCTCATCAAAATTTGACGACGTAAATATCATTTTAAATAACTAAAGAACTCAGTCGAATATCATGATAAGAACTCAAAGTTTAGAAACCAAAAAATAAAGAAAAAGATTATGATATATATTGAGAAAATATTACTGTCGTATCCACTTATAAAATACAAAAACTTCTCAAGCCGATAGGGAGCGTCACATTGCGAAATACAAGCTTCACGACTTTATTTGTTCTTAATGAAAACTTCATATACACCAAGGCATATAATTGTAACAAGAATTTCAGAGTGTAGATCCGACAAAGGTAGAGCATTTTCCATCAGTGCCCAGTAAAGCATCCTTATTTAGTACGCTTTGAAGCTCTCTCTTGAATCTTTCCATGGCAGGAGCAGGCAAGTAAACAGGAACCAAAATTCCATTCTCGCCTTTCTTCTCATAAGGTATGTAAAAGCTTGCAAGCTTAGGGGTGGCGTTGGGTGGTCCAGCAAAAGTTGGCCTGCCCCATCCAAAGTCGACATCCCCAAGTCCAGCATGTCTAACATCAGAAACTATGTACATCCTCACCACTGTAAAGTGAGGTCGTCCATTGATCACCATAAGGTCTGCGAACGATTTCACATATTCTTCTGTTACAACTGATTTAGCCTTCATGACGAGCTCAACTGCATGCTCCAAAGGACTCTGACTTAACTCTCCTGCAGTTGATAATGGCGCCGGAATGGCAAACGTGTTGCCGTAGTATCCAACGGGCAAGGGTGGATTGAATCTTTTACGCACATTGACGGCACAAAGAACGTGTACCTCTTCACTCGAGTGAGGTGAAAGAGCAATGGTACGGCAGCACCATAAGCATGCAGTCAGGAGCTCGAATTTCGTGCAATTGCCCAAGTGGGGAGGGAGAAGGCTGCGGAGGGCAGCCATCTCAGCAGGGCCAAAGAAGAAAGATTGTAGAACCATGCGATTAGGTGAGATAATTGTGTCATTATTATTAATGTGTGGTGCTTCGTCAAACTCAGGGTGCCTACATGTTGCTTTTGGTAGATCTCTAGCACTTAGCATCTCCTTTGCCACACAGGTGGGACAGATAGGTTACCTGCACCTCTTGCTATTTCGCCCAATGCCTTCATGAATTAGGCCAATCCAAGAGCATCACTCATGGTATGGTTAAGGCGTAAGGCAAAAATAAAGCAACCGCATGTCAGACGAGTCACCTATACATTATAGAATCAAATAATAAAGACAGCATTAAAAGATCTTGTTAGGAAATAAAGCACCAAATGCAATGAATTTGTGCAAAAATCAATGATTATAAAAATTTAAGGAAATTGATAATACAATTAAATATAATATAATACTTACAAACTTTAAAGACACAAGCAAATAACTTGAAAAGGAAATGCCGAGACTTGAATGTTTTCAGTTTCCTTAAGACCTTATCGCCCCGCTATGGTGCTTACGGATAAAGGCGACTGTTTCCCAAGATTCAACGACAGTATTTCTATAATAGTAGCACTCTAAATTGTAGAAAGGCGAACCAAAATAATACTAACTCTCTCTTTCAAGAAAACTTTAATGCTCTAGTTTTAGTATGTAAAAAATGAATGCAAAAAAAAGATAATTTTGCAAAATAACTTGCGCTCTATTTATAGATAACAAGGCGCCTGTTCGGAAAAGCTATGCCAATTCTTCATGCCAAGGGATGTGTCCTTTAGTCTAGAAAAGTTATAACTCTTAATTTGTAAGGTTATATCTCTTAGTTTGGAAAGGTTGCACCCTTAGAATTTAAATTTAAAAATTAAATTCTATTATAATTTAATTTTTGAAATATAATACATCTTTCCAAACATTATCTCAATTTCTCATTCACTATTTATTTGAGTCAATTTAGAATTAGACTCAATTTACTAACAATCCCCCACATAAATGAGAATTGGCATATCAAAATGTAGATAAAATCTGACACCTAGAGAGAGTTCAATTAGAAAGATCTGCATCAAGATAGGTAGCTTTTGGCCTTGACCTTTCCTAGTGATGAACTATCGGATTTACTTGCTAAATAGTGAATGCGATGTCTTGAACTATTCAGATTTTGTGTAAACCAAGACAATAAAACTCACACAGTATCAATCTAAACATTTTCTGGTTCTCAGTTGTGTTTATATGGCCCTGAACAACTCCTCGTTTTTCATGAGTACCCTAGAGAATTCAGCCTTAAAAATTCTCATAGAAGTGGCCGCACTCCTTACTCACATAGGTGACTTCTTATTAAGAGGCTCGTGTTGCACCTCCACTTGGCTTTCCAAGATATAAGAGTCATTAAAAGCTTTACTTAACCTAAACTTTTATAGGTAGCATTGTCTGCTTATCATAGGAATAGGTAGAGGACTAAACCCTCACAATGCTTTGGACCGAGTTGCAATTATGTAATTTGGTTTTCCCTTTGAACCTAGATCTTGGGATCTCCAATCAACTAGATAGGGTTCCCATTATGGCAACTCATTAGATGTAGGCTTTCAAACCCATTCCTCTTGATAATTTATCAACTTGCTCTCTAGTTAAACCTTTTGTAAGCGGATCCTCAATATTATCTTGTGACTTCACATAGTCAATAGAGATAACTTCGTTAGAGAGCAATTGTCTGATGGTATTGTGTCTACGATGTATTATCTTGTGACTTCACATAGTCAATAGAGAAAACTTTGTTAGAGAGCAATTGTCTGACGGCATTGTGTCTCTGACGTATATGTCTAGACATACCGTTATACATACTACTTTGTGCCCTTCTAATTTTAGATTGACTATCACAATGTATGCATATCGCTGGCATAGGTTTTGGCCAATTTGGAATATCCTCTAGAAAATGACAAAGCTACTTAGCTTCCTCTCGACTTTATCTAAAGCTATGAATTCATATTCCATTGTGGATCTTGCTATACACGTTTGTTTAGAGGATTTCTATGATATAGCTGCTTCTCCCAAAGTAAAGACATATCCACTCGTGGATTTTTAATCTTTAGTATTAGATATCCAATTTGCATCACTATACCTTTCTAGTACTGCAGGATATCCAGTATAGTGCAGCTCATAGTTCTCTTAACTCTTATTAAAGCTTTCCAGCGGTTATGTCCTTGATTGCTAATATATCGGCTTAGTTTGTTAACCGCATACACAATATCTGGTCTTGTGCAATTCATGATGTACATTAGACTTCCTATGATGCTTGAGTACTCTAATTGAGATACTCCTTCGGTATTTTTTGATAATGTAAGACTTACATCAAAAGGTGTCTTCGCTACACCATTGTCATTTGCTATGAATGTATTAAGTATTTTCTGGATATAATGATATTGAGATAATACCAGTCTATTAGATGTTCTAGAGATTTTAATCCCTAAGATAACATCTGCCGTACCTAAATCTTTCATATCAAATTTACTGGTTAATATCTTTTTGGTAGCCTTAATGACATCAATATTGCTCCCAAAGATAAGCATATTGTCGACATAAAGACAAACAATGACATATCCTTTTTGCTTGTACCCTTTAACTACAAGTCTGGCCTTGTATTTGTCAATCGATCCATCGGCTTTTAGCTTCCTCTTAAAAATCCATTTTCATCCTAGAGGTTTATTTCCAGGAGGAAGATCTACCAATTCCCAAGTATGATTTTGCATGATGGATTCGATTTCACTATTAATTGCCTCTCTTCAATATGGAGATTCAGGAGTAGACATTGCTTCACTAAATACACAAGGCTCATTTTCCAACTAATATGTTAGAAAATCTGAACCAAAAGATTTAGACATTTTGGCTCTCTTACTACGCCTTGGTTCATTTCCATTATCTACATATCCTTGATCTTCTCTATCTTCGTGATTACTAATGGCATCATGAGATCTTTTCAAAGTAATTTGTTCTTGTGCCTTCTTATAAGGAAATATTTCTTCAAAGAAATATGCAGTCCTTGACTCTATAATGGTATTAGCATGAATGTCAGGAATATCATATTTATGCACAAGAAACCGATATGCAGAACTATTGTTTGCATATCTAATGAAAATGCCATCAATAGTCTTCGGTCCAATCTTCACCATTTTTGGGAACGGAACCTCTACTTTTGCAAGACACCCCCACACTCTTAAGTGATAAAAAGAAGGGGGTCAGTTCTTCCATACTTCATATGGAGTCTTACTCAACCTTTGTGAGGTAGCCTATTGAGTATGTAATTCGCAGTTAGAATAGCTTCCCTCCACATGTTCTGAGGTAGCCCTGAATTAATTAATAATGCATTTATCATCTCCTTCAAAGTGCGATTTTTGCGTTCAGCAACACCATTTTGTTCAGGTGAATAAGGAGCTGTAGTTTGATGAACAATTCCATGTTTTGCGCAGTACTCCTAGAAAAGAAATACAGATTCTCCTTCTCTATCACTTCTTAACACTTTGATCTTTTTGCTTAGTTGATTTTCGACCTCATTCTTATATTGTTAAAATACTTCCAAAGTCTCATCTTTACTTAGGAGTAAGTAAACATAACAATATCGTGTGCAATCATCGATAAAGGTTATGAAATATTTTTTACCACCTTTAGTTTGCACAAATTTCAAATCACGGATATAACTGTGAATTAATTCTAAAGGTTCAGTACTTCTTTCCACAAATTTAAAAGAAGTTCTCGTCAACTTTGACTCTACACACACTTCACATTTGCTATGTGAGTTAAAATCAAGATTTGGTAGCAAACCAAATGTCATAAGCTTATGCATTGAATTAAAATTAGCATGTCCTAATCTATCATGCCATAAGTTAGAAGATTCCAACACATAAGCAGAAGAACCATTATTATTATTAGTGTTAACAATTGGTACAGATTTGGGTACAATAATCACTACGTTAAGTTTAAACAAACCATTACATAAGTACCGTTTCCCAACATAGACACCATTCTTAGTAAAAACAAATTTATCAGACTCAAAGACAAGTTTAAAACCATTCCTGCTCAACAATGACCCAAACTCTAGGTTCTTTCTGATATCTAGCACATGTAGTACATTATTGAGAGTCAGCCCTTTCCTGAACGTCATCTTTAGGACAACTTTACCCATTCCTTACACCTTACATGTGGACGAGTTTCCTATGTATATTGTCTCTTCAGCAATTGCAGGATGATATGTGGTAAACATATTCCTGTCTGAACAAACATGTCTAATAGCCCCAATGTCCCCCCACCATTGCTTGGAATTTCCAACCAAGTTTACTTCTGACACTACTGCTACAAGTTCAGATTAGATACGTCATTGGCAAGATAATCAACCTTTGTTACGTTGGCTTGGGCATGCCTTCGTTTATTGGTGTTGTCTTGACCCTTGCATTTGTGACAATCTTTGGACGGTGTCTAGGCTTGTCACACACATAACATTTCCCAATGAACTTTCTCTTTTTGTTCCCAACATTATGGTTATGATCAGAATGCCTCCTTTTCTTATTGTTAGGAGCATGCTTTATTATATTTGCCTTTGATTCCATGTAATTTTTACCAGCCTTCATTTCAGACGTCCGATTATCTTCTTCGATTCTCAATCGCACTATCAGGTCTTCTAACATCATCTCTTTGCACTTATGCTTCAAGTAGCTTTTGAAATCCTTCCATGCTGGAGGCAACTTTTCAATTAGAGCAGCCACTTGGAAAGATTCTCCTAGTTTCATTCCTTCAGCCTGAATCTCATGAAAAATGAGTTGAAAATCTTGAACTTGACTCATGATGGTCTTGGAATCGATCATTTTGAAGTCAAGGAATTTTCCCACAGCTAATTTCTTTATGCCGGTGTCTTCAATCTTGTAATTCTTCTCTAAAGATTCCCACAGCTCCTTGGCTGTTTTTATTGGACTATACACGTTGTAAAGTGTATTATCCAATCCATTGAGGATGTAGTTTTTACACAAGAAATCTGTATGCTTCCATGCATCTACTGTAGCAAACGTTTCTCTGGTTGGACTCTCCGCCAATTCTGGTGGATCTTCTTTCAAAAACTTTGCCAAACTCAAAGTGTTTAAATAGAAAAGCATTGTTGCCACCTTGTAAAGTCATTTCCATTGAATTTTTCTGGTTTTTCACTAGGTCCAATGGGGCCCGGGGTTTGTCCAATTAAGGGCATCGCCATCACAGGCCTACTGGCATTAGTCGTGGGTGCAATATTTCCAGATCCATCTTGTCCGGTTGCAGGAACACTTGTTCCTTCAGTTGACATCATTTCTAACACAAATTAAAATGATTTAATCAATATAAATATTTAAGGTAGTCACCAAAGAATATTACCTTCCACAAAATATATTGTTGGGGAAAAACATGCAAACACGAAGAATACGAGAAGAAATAACGGACACAAGAATTACGTGGTTTGGCTTTAAAGCCTACGTCCATGGGCAGCAGAGAATAATTCTATTATTGATCACGAATGCTACAAGGCTCTCACTTTGGTTTCTCTCTCACACATAACACAATGAGTATTGCCACATATTTATAGTGCAAATGTTTCCTAAACCTATTAAGCAGAAAAGGTAACTAATTAATTATGTGCTACAAAAGGTAACAAGCGAATAAGGTAATATGTTAACAAGGAAATCTGTTATTCTTGTTGCCCAAGAATACAGGCCACATTCAACAAATCTCCACCTTGACACGTATTCGCTCCAATCAATACACCATCATCCCTGTAGCCAACTGCCTCTAAGAGCTCAATGCTCCGCACCGCAAATAGCAACCAAGTCCAAGCAATGCTTAAACTTGCTGACTGGAACCACCTTAGTCATCATATCTGCTAGATTCTCATGGGTAGATATCTTCTGCACCGATATGATTCCTTGTGATACAACATCTCGATAAAATGATATCGATATCAATGTGTTTAGTCCTCTCATGATACATCGATTCTTCGTCGGATGGATTGCACTCGCTATCACAAAAGACTGTACGTGTATCTTGCTGCAGTCCAAGATCACGAACCAGGCCTGGTAACCATATGGCCTCCTTCACAGCTTCTGCAATTGCCATGTACTCCGCTTCAATAGTCGACAATGCCACGATGGGATTGTAATGTCGCTTTTCAACTGATAGCACATCCAGAGAGAGTAAACACATAACCCGTCAGAGATATTCTCTTATCAAGGTCACCCGCAAAGTCTGAATCACAATAACCCACCAACCTCGTGCAATCTCTAGTCATCTTGTTAAATAGTAAACCTACATTTGCAGTGCCATGCAAATATCTCATTATCCATTTCACCGCTTCCCAGTGTGTTTTCCTAGGCGATGCCATATACCGGCTCACAACACTAACTGCATGTGAAATGTCAGGACGAGTACACACCATAGCATACATCAATCTACCAACAGCACTCGAGTATGGAACACGAGACATATGCTCCACATCCTCCTCGATTTTAGGTGACAAATCTGCAGACAACTTGAAATGAGCAGCAAGTGGCACACTCACAGGCTTAGCTTTAAGCATCCCGAAACGCTCCAGCACCTTCTCAATATAACTCTGTTGAGACAAAAACAGCTTCCCAGCATTTCTATCTCTGTGAATCTCCATGCCAAGAATCTTTTTCGCTGCTCCAAGATCCTTCATCTCAAACTCATCACCTAGCTGCTTTTTTAATTCATCGATGATAGACATGCTTCAGTAGCAATAAGCATATTATCGACATATAATAACAAGTACACAAACAAACCATCTGGAAGCTTCTTGAGATATACCCAGCTGTTGTAGGCACTCCTTGTGTATCCAGCACCTACCATGAATGTGTCAAATCTCTTGTACCATTGCCGAGGCGACTGCTTCAACCCATACAAGGACTTTTTCAGTTTGCAAACATGGTTCTCCTTACTAGGAACTACATACCCCTCCGGTTGACTCATGTAAATTTGCACTTCAAGATCACTGTGCAGAAACGCCGTTTTCACATCTAGTTGCTCAAGCTCTAAGTCATGAAGAGCAACCAAGGCAAGTAAAATCCTAATGGAAGTATACTTTACAACCGGAGAGAACACTTCGTTGAAGTCAACACCCTCTCTTTGTGTATAACCTTTTGCCACCAACCGTGCCTTGTATCAAGGACCCTCAACCCCTGGAGTACCTTCCTTTTTCTTGTAAACCCATTTGTAACCGATAACTCGCTGTCCCTTAGGCTATTCAACAAGGTCCCATGTTTGATTCTTATGAAGAGACTCAATCTCCTCACTCATGGCACCCACCCACTGAGCAGAATTTTTCCTAGATATGGCCTCTTTGTATGAATTCGGCTCATGTCCTTCAATTGTTTCGGCAACAGTCAAAGCATAAGCAACAGGATCAGCGTATCCGTACCTTTGAGGCTCTCTAATCTACCTCCTTTCTCGCCCAGTGGCAATGCTGTACTTCTGTTGTTCAAGCACATTTTGTTCATGTACCTCAGTTAGTTGGGTCGGCTGAATTTGACTGCTACTATTGCTAGATGGAACATTTGAAACATCAGCAAATACCACCACCTGCTCTTTGACACCGTGGTCTAAACTAGCTACCGCTTTCTCCTTTTCTTGGTCTAATAAAGCAGACTCATTGAATATGACATCCCTGCTGATGAGGAAACCTGGAGACTTTGTATCTGTGCACCACAACCTGTAACCTTTCCTCTCGGACGCATAGGCTAGAAACACCCTTTCACGTGAGCGTATGCAGGGCAACCAAACACCCTCAATCGAGAGTAGTCAGCAGGCTTACTAGACCATAACTCAAAAGGAGTTTTCAATTCAATAGCTTTGGATGGAGACCTATTCACCAAGTAGCATGCCGTATTGACGGCTTCAGCCCAAAAGTTTTGACTCAAACCAGATTGGGAGAGCATACAACGAGCTCTCTCCACCAAAGTTCTATTCATGCGTTCTGCAACTCCATTCTGTTGTGGTGTCCTTACATATGTGTGGTGTCTCACAATGCCATGTTTCCTGCAGAACTCATCAAACTCTTTATTGCAATATTCCAACCTATTGTCAGTCCTAAGACGCTTAATTTGTTTACCAGTCTGCTTCTCAATCAACGTCTTTCACTCGACAAATGTTGAAAACGCCTCATATTTAGTTTTCAAGAAGTATACCCACACCATCCGAGAATATGCATCAATGAAAGTGATGTAATACCTGGCACCTTTCTTGGAAGGAACTTTATTAGGACCCTAAAGATCAGAATGAATATAATCAAGTATACCTTTGGTGTTCTCCTACCCTTTGCTGAACTTCACCCTGGTTTGCTTTCCAAAGATACAATTCTCGCAGAATTCAAGCTTTCCAGTTCTTTGTCCACAAAACAAATCCCTCTTACTCAGCTCGATCAGTCCCCTCTCGCTCATATGGCCCAACCTTTTATGCCACAACTGCGTAGTGTCATTATCACGCTCCTTGGATGTAACAGTTGCAACACCTGTAACTGTACTACCTTGAAGGACATATAGGCTGCCAGTCAAGTTTCCTTTCAAGAGCACAATTGCACCTTTGGTCACCTTTAAGACACCATTCTCACTTCAGAATTTGTATCCATGAGAATCCAAACGCCCAAGAGAAATCAAGTTTTCTTCAGCTCCGGTACATGCCAACACTCGAGAGATCTTGTAATACCATCAAACATCTTAATATTTACGAAGCCCATTCCCTCCACCTTCAATGAAAGATCATTGCCTAGAATGACTTTCCCTTCTCTTTTGGAATAAGAAGAGAACCAGTTGCGCCTAGGACACATATGGAATGTTGCACCAGTATCAAGAATCCATTGATTATGCCACTGTGATCCACTCATAGTCAAAACTTCCCCGGTACTACTCGAGTTATCTCCATCACTGTCAGCACTCTCCACTACATTAGCTGAATTCTCCACCTTTTTCTTTTCCTTTTTCAGTTTTGGACATTCTTTCTTAATATGACCCTTTTCACCACACTCGAAACAACGTAGCTTCTTTGCTCTTGATTTTGACCTTGACTTGCTTTTCTTTCTACCAGAAGATCCCCCTCTATTCTCCGATCTCCCTCTACTCACTAAACCTTCCCCATGAACTTCTTCCCTATGTCCCGGAATATGTGTTTGAAGATTCTTGATTTTAATGAAGTAATCACATCTTCAAAGGTAATTTTATCCCTCCCGTACAACATAGTGTCCACAAAGTTCATATATGAAGCGTAAGGAGCATAATAAGATCATAGCTTGGTCTTCGTCATCAATTTTAATACCCACATCCTTCAAAGCAATAAAACAAGAGGTAAACTCATCAAGGTGTTACTTTAGTGACGTACCTTCTTTCATTCTAAGATGATACAATCGCTTCTTCAAGTAGAGGCGATTGGTGAGAGATTTAGATGCATACAATTCCACCAAAGTATTCCAAGCTCAACTGCTGTCGTCTTCTCAGCAATCTCTAGCAATATTTCATTTGTCACGGACATATGTATTGCACTCAAGGCTTTCACTTCGAGTTCTTCTCTCGCTGCTAGTTCCGTCTTTTCCGGGATCATTTCTTCAATGACTTTCCAAAGTCCTTGCATTGTCATAAATGCCTTGAATCTGATCTTCCAAAGATTGAAACTCATTCTCCCGTCAAACTTATCGATTTCAAACTTTTCACATGTGGAAGACATCTTCGCTTGCTCAAAACTCACACTTTGGGATGGAATTTGGCTCAACGGATCGCAAAAACGAATTCAGCACGTCGAAAAACTTTAGGAACACCCTTGGTCAACTTTGGTCAACAGGTCAAAGTCAAACTGTTGGTCAAAGTCAACACCGTCGCTAAACACGTACTTGGAGTATAATCTGGAAAAACAAAGCCCAAAAATGGACTCAGCACGTCGAAAAACGTCGGGTAAGGCTCTGGTCAAAACCGGTCAACCCTCAGTCAATGGTCAACTGTCAAAGTCAAACTCTGGTCAACCCTGGTCAACGCTGGTCAAAGGTCAAACCTGGTAAGATCTTATTATTATTATTATTATTATTTTTTTGTTTCCTAGACTAGGCCCAATCCAAAAAAAATAAAAACTCTTTTCTTTTTTTTTTTTCCTCTTAGGCTAAACACAAAATCCAAGCCCAAAGAAAATATTTTTCCGTCTTATTTTGGAAACTACTCTTAGCCCAACACAAAATTTAAAAAAAAACTCTAAGACCAAGAAATATATTAACCCAAGGCCCAAAAGAAAATTTTGGACAAAGCCTCTACCTGCCCAATCCAAACCCTTGCTCCATCAAACCCAAAACTTGCTTTACAAACTTGAACCAATTCCCAAAAAAAAATACTTGAATACCCAAAATCAACCTCAAGAGCACCCGAACTCTATCTTATTCGCTTGTTCTTCAAACCCAAACACGAACCACGACCCGCCGACGCAAGCTTCCACTCCAGCCGCCAACGCTCAACGTAGATAGCACCGGAGCACTCCTCGCCGAACAAAGACCTTTGTTTGGTTAGGCACCGTTTGGTTTGAGAAATTTTGGTTTCACAGTGAGTTTTTATTTTTCCTTTTCCCTCAAGCAGCGGATTAATACCTAAGCTCTGATACCAGTTTTTTGGAGAAAAACATGCAAACACGAAGAATACGAGAAGAAATAACGGACACAAGAATTACGTAGTTTGGCTTTAAAGCCTACGTCCACGGGCAGCAGAGAATAATTCTATTATTGATCACGAATGCTACAAGGCTCTCACTTTGGTTTCTCTCTCACACATAATACAATGAGTATTGCCACATATTTATAGTGCAAAGGTTTCCTAAACCTATTAAGCAGAAAAGGAAACTAATTAATTATGTGTTACAAAAGATAACAAGCGAATAAGGTAATATGCTAACAAGGAAATCTATTATTCTTGTTGCCCAAGAATACGGGCTACATTCAACATATATTAATGTCTCAAAACACAAGATCAAACTTTTATTACACCAACACAACTGCACTTCAACCAAGATTTCCAGAATGATTATGGCTTAGGATTTATTTATTTATTTTAACATGCACATCAAACACAAGGAAAACTCTATATCAAACAAGTATACAAAGTTCCTTTTAAAAAAAAATCCTTGTAGTAGAAAAAAATATATATAGAAAATTTCCAAAATTTAAAACAAATTACTACTAAAGAACAAATAAAAATGATGAAATAGTGGGATGTTTTAATACATTAATTAAAAGTTATCAGAATCAAAGTACTACAAGGTTTTGAAACATCCAAAGTATACAATTATTATTATTATTATTATTTTAATATATTAATTTAACACCAACCCTAATCAAACTTACAGTTCACATGCAATGATATCAAAACGTCTCACAATTACTTGCATATAAAGAAATTTCACTTTCATAACATAGTATCATGAAAATATGCAGATGCAATTCTACCATAAATGAACCAAAGTTTCCATATATGATCCTGGAAACAAATACGACAAATATAAAGTTTTCTAAATGCACAAGTTATTTATGAACACAGGAATAAGGTCTTAAGATTGTTAGGAAATAAAGCACCAAATGCAATGAATTTGTGAAAAATCAACGATTATAAAAATTTAAGGAAAATGAGAATACAATTAAATATAATATAATACTTACAAACTTTAAAGATACAAGCAAATAACTTAAAAAGGAAATGCCGAGACCTGAATATCTTCAGTTTCCTTAAGACCTTATTGCCCCGCTATGGTGCTTACGAATAAAAGCGACTGTCTCATAGGATTCAACGGCAATATTTCTACAATAGTAGCACTCCAAATTGTAGAAAAGGCAAACCAAAATAGTGCTAACTCTCTCTTTCAAGAAAACTTTAATGCTTTAGTTTTAGTATGTAAAAAATGAATGCAGAGAAAAGATGATAGATAACAAGATGTCTGTTCGAAAAAGCTATGCCAACTCTTCATGCCAAGGGATATGTCCTTTAGTCTGGAAAAGTTATAACTTTTAATTTGTAAGGTTATAACTCTTAGTTTGGAAAGGTTGCACCCTTAGAATGTAATTTTAAAAATTAAATTAAATTCTATTATAATTTAATTTTTGAAATATAATACATCGTTCCAAACATTATCTTAATTTCTCATTCACTATTTATTTGAGTCAATTTAGAATTAGACTCAATTTACTAACAGATCTGTGTTTGTATACATCTAGCAACTAAAATATAAATTAGTATGTCATTTCATTTGAGATCTTACATAATCCTCATCATCTAAATTAGCATTATTAAAAGATCTGTGTTTCTAGATAATAGCCAATGTTTATTCAATTTTCAATTTAGCACTTGATGTGGATAATGACCCGACTTAACAGTAGAAGTCCTGGAGCTAAAAATGTCTCGTAAGAGTAAAAATGTGGACATGACAACGTATATTGCTATTAATTAGATATCTCACTATCTCCTAAGTAGGTAATATAGACATTTTATCCCCCAAAAGCTAGAAAACTTTTAGTGCTTTAGCTTAAATTTGAACATTGAAATGTCATTGGTTGTCACCATATCAGTTTCTAGATTTTAACTGCATTTGTTGGATTTCTTACAGGATGGACTTTACTCAACACATTCGTCTTGGACAACAAAGGATTACATGCATGATTTTTACGAGATCGGGATCTAATGTTTTAAAATCTATAATTAATGCCCAGTGCTACAGGATAGTAGAAAAATCAATCCTTCTTGCCAAATTGGCAATAAAATTAGATGAAAAATAATATACTATTCATGTCCATTATTTTCTTAACCAATTAAGTTAAATTCCAAACATGTCCATTTTTCAGATGAGATCACTTATTATTTCTCCTTGAAAAATTTATCATTTCATCTCTTTTTCTTCTCTAAAAAATTTATCATTTTATCATACTAGGCATTTTTTGTCGAGAAAAAAAAAGTCGATTCAAACAAGCCCATAATTGTAACAAGAAGCAAGGGCCACTATTGAATTAAACCTAAATGAGCAACAAAGGGTAGTCGAGGATTCCACTGGAGCCAGGAACATCATAAAGCAGCTCCTTCAAACAAGGAAAAGGAGGTGCAAGTTCATCACCAAATTGATTAAGACTCACATCAACATTTGCTTCAATGAACACAACACCCTCACCTGTGCAGTCCACCACAAGTTTTTTGCCGAGGCCTTCCTGAAGACGACCCGCGAATGGGTAGTAAAAGACAAGTGTCTCTGCAACTGCATCTCTGATAACCTTGACAAGGTCTATTCCAACCATGGTGGAGCCATGCCTGAAGAACAGTATGACAAGAACGTGAAACCGAAAGCCTTCGTGGTCTTCGATGTCAGAGAAAGGTTTGGACTCAAGGGGTGTTGGCTTTGTTGGGATTACGAGCTTAGGTTTCTGCCTCGTCACCTTGAAGGCTAGAGATGTGGATGGTGCCATGCCCAGCTACAACCTAGAAATTTTGAAAGTAAAAGCAAGAAAGAAATATGCCTAAATGCAACTTTCTAACAATGAATATATAGTGGATTGGATAGCAAAATTTGGCATATTTATAGGCAACAGCTCTAATAACGTAGACTACATATACAGAATACTGCTTCAATCATTTACCAGACGAAATTTATAGTGACTAGCGTTCAACCTTGTGTGAGGTACAACTTTTGATTAATTTTATAGTATAAAATTTTTATAAATTTTCTACTTTAAATTTTAGAGTTAAAAGTTAAAAAAAAAATTATAGATCATTGTAAAGAAATGATAGTAGATAGATTTTATGTGTAGAATAAGAAGATTGTGCCATAAATATATTAAACCTGTTTGCAAATGTATAATGCTGTTGAAATATAAAAATTGAAGTAGATACTGTTGTTCGGTGATAAAATAACTGTCTTTGGAATGAGCTTATTATAAGATGCTTATCTTATTGACTCGAAGTATGCAATATTAATGGTCTTTTTCTATCTTATAAGAAATGATATAAAATATCTCATTACAAGCATCTTATAAGAATTCGAAACAAACTCTACTTTGTATAACACGACATAGAATTTGCATTCAAGTTAGATTGTGTAGTTGTTATCTGCACCATATGCACATTGCACAATGCTCCATATGAGCACTGTATATCATACTATGCATGACCAGTACGCACATAATGCATAGTAGTATATGTGTTCAAAATTCTTATATTATACTTTCAAAACTCTTATATTATATGTTCAACACTTTTATTATTTGCAGCTTTTTAACAATAAATTTATAAGTTTAATTTTTTACACTCTTATATTACATGCTCAAAAGTTTCATATACTATTTAAAATACTAACATTATATGTTCAGGATTTTTATATTTTAGGTTCAACACTTTTAATTATGCAAAAATTTTTTAACAATAAATTCATAAGTTTAATTTTTGAAGACTCTTAAATTACATGTTCAAAAGCTTTAGAGAATATGTTCAATAACAAATATTTATAAATGCTAAATTTTATGTTTCACAAGTTTTATATTATATTCATAGCTTTTTGCAATATATGTTTAGAATATTTATACTTTATGTTCAAAACTCTTATATTATATGTTCATAGATTTTACTTGTATGTACAGAATACTTATACTTTATGTTCAAAACTCTTATATTATATGTTCATAAATTATACATTGTATGTCCATAAAAGTTTGATAGAAGGAATAGACAAATTTTTTTTAGCTAAAGCATCAAATACTTGATTTGCATTATTTTAAATCATTTGTTAGACAGCCAAATTCTCCATCATTTCACACATATGCACCAACCACACACTACAGACCACTATCACAACACACACCACTACCACGACACATACATGAATCTGTTGTTACATATCTGAAAAAATAATTAAAAAAAGGAGTAAAATAAAATAGCGGCAGCAACTCAAGGTCAACAGTGAAACAAAATAGGCACGAAGATTGAAGACCAAGATATTATCGCACAAAGATGATGATCATGATAGTGAAGTCAGATTTGAAATCGGACGATTTGATTTTGCTGGAGAAAGGGCTATGATACGAGAATAGAGAGGGAGAGAGAGATGTCTCTGTTCATGTATGAGAATGAGAGGAATTGTTTTTTTGTAGGAACATACTATTTACATTAAATTTGGTGCATAGAGCATAATACCTAGGAGCAAAGTAAAATTTGTGTAGGTTGTAAGTCTACATCAAGATTGTTCAACACAAGGCATAAATGCTTGAGAACGACTATAACATTTTGATCATTTTTCAAGATTGGGAAAGCATATATATATATATATATGTATATATATATATATAGAGAGAGAGAGAGAGAGAGAGAAAGGATCTCTTTCGGTCGTGTCACGCAAGTTGGAGTGGACCGAGTTTTATCAGTTGTTAACGTCCATTGATGGATACAGGTTCATTACAAGGGTGTGGACTGAGTTCTATTAGTGTCAGCGCAGCTCTCTTAACCTTTTCCTTTTCATCCCTAAGATTTCTTGTGATTAGGCGGATCATGAGGGACTGTCAATCGTAGTCCAAACTAATGCAAGACACGATCAGGACGGTGCCACTCAACAGTATGCCCAAATATCAACGAGATTCGGGCACACAAAACGTCACTGTCCTGAACACAATACGGTGGCAGGCTGTCCAATATCGTCGTGAATGGCTATCATATAAACTATAACCAAAACAAGTACCAAAGAGTTACTTACATACACTACGCACATGTTCAATAATACAAGATAAAAATATTTAATAAAGAAACTTAAGTGTACTATATCTTGCCAGACTGCAAATGGTCTATAAAATCCCGACACTCAACCTGCCCTGACTTTCCGGATTCACCTGTCATTTCTTTCTTCACATAAAACACAACACCTCGTGGAACGCCAGGGAGCTGAAACAAATGCTTAAGATTATGTTGTTGTTGCTATAGCCGCTCTTGTGTGGGATGTAGGAGCTAAGGCTAAAAAACCGTGAATCTATCCCATGTAAAAAACTGCAAGCAGTAAACAGGTGTTATAATAACGCTTGTTATAATAAAGTTAACATTCAAAAAATTAAACATAAATACATGATGAAAACCAATACCTAGACCAGTGTCACAGCTCCGCATACACCTTTACACTGACAGAAGGAGGCGCGGTCAAGCTGCTGGTACATATACGCTAGTACAGTCGCGCCCTAGTTAAACTGCCGGATCCACTCAAAGTCTACCAAATGGAGCAATTAGGCCAAATTTCCCTCATTGGTACTTGTGTTCGCAAATAGGCAACAACAAATCATGAGAAATATCACAGTCGTGCCCGCTTTTGCACTTGGTACTGAGTGGGGTTATCCAGAGTACCCTACATCACAAACCTATCCTACAGCTGGATGAAATTTATCATGTTCCCCACTATGTCAATACAACTGGTACCATCGACCGCAAACGCATCTGCATCAATCCTAGCAAATCATGAATCATAACAACCCAATCCTCTCTCGAGCGGACAGTCATATCAAGCACCGGAAAAGGTGTACTAGTCACGGGAAGACCCTAATAGATGGCCACATCCTGCAGGGTGATGGTAGCCTCCCTTACGAGTAAATGAAAGGTGTGGGTCTCCAGCCGCCACCTCTTAATCATAGCGACAATCAACCCGCGGTTCAGCTGATAGCGGCGAGATTTATAACACCCATAGAATCCCGTCTCAACCAACTACTACTATACCAATGGATGCTCCGGATCATTAAACAAAGGCCGATCCGACCTATAGCATCTAAAGCTACTCAAATGATGTGGATCTTGCAAATACTAGACCGGTGCTCCATATAGTGACATAACAACGTGGTGTCTATTGGTCTCAGTCGACTATCCATAATGAATCCTAAAAATAAAAAAATAATAATAACAATTATAACAACAACAACAACAACAACAACAATAATAATAATAACAATAAAAATTCTAATAATAATGCTAAAATTATAAAGCCTAAGCTATAATAAATTATCAACTAACTTAACATTTTTAAATTGCTAATTACAAAATTTTCTACAATTAACTAACTTTACTTTGATCTAAAAAATTTAAATCTCTAATTTATTAAATAACTAACTTCTTAAATTATTTATTTCCTAAACTAACAACAATTAAAATACAAATTAACAAATCAACATCATGATTCAAAATTAAATTAAATTAAACTACCAAAAAAAATTACACAAACTAAAAACAAATTATATTACTTAAAATGTAAAATATAATTACAAAATACAACATAAAATAAATAACTTACAAGGTAAAGGCTAAATCCTTCGAAATAAGGCTGAAAATCTAAAACTTTCTAATTGGGGTAGGGAAATTTTGAAATGAATTTGGGGAATGGGGAAAAATTGGTGGAAGGCCGAATTTATGGAGAGCGGTGCGCTTTTGGAATGCGGACCGAGTTCTAGGAATGCCCTACATTAGCGGCGCATTCTAGGAGTGCATTGCGTTAAAAAATTTGAAAATTTTCATTATTTTCTATGTTCTGCATTCTCGGAGAGCGTTTTGCACGTTTGGGAACCGAGAATGGGTTATTTTGAAACCCTAAAGTGAATTAGGTTAGTTTTGCATGGTATATTAAAACTTGGGTAAAAAAATCTAATAATTGATCGACATGTATAGGCTGCTACAAGCAGGGCTGTAACTGAATTCAATTAACTCCTCTGCACTTAGATGTGACCTTACATTCAGAAGCAGAGACATTATAGAGACCCATAATAGATCCCCCTAGGGTTCCATCAGCTAATAGCTATTATTTCTTTTTTTTCATAATCTCATAAGCGATTTCAGCTGCCACACAATTGCCAAATTAAATGAACATCCGTGCTGAGATGCATAATCCGTAAAGGACGATAGGATGAGAAAATTTCAAGCAAAGGAGGAGAAATTCCAATTGGAAACTAAAACTGAAGAAAAGAGATATACTGTAATAAATTAAACAAAAGAGATATAATTATCACAAAATTAAAATAAAAGAAACAACTATACAACACCCTCCATACAATCTTGACGGGGTCTGTTCAGGCCATGGTGTGGTGATGCCTGAAGAACAGTATGACAGGTATGTGAAACATAATGCCTTCGTGGTCTTCAATGCCAAAGAGAGGGGTGTGTTTGGCTTTAGCTTTTTGAAAGAATTAAAACTTTGAAAAAAAAATTCAAAATCAACTTTTTTCATAAATTTCTTCTCAAAAATTTCTTTTCTAAGTAATCTGAGAATATAGATTTAAAATAAGATATTAAATGAAATAAATCATAATGAATGTGTTAAATATTATAAAATTTAGTTAATAACATTAGAATAAAATTAAATTTAACAATTTATTAAATTAAGTGTAAATAGGTTATAGATTAATCAATTAATTTAATATGTAAGTAATTTGATTAAAAAATAATTCAATAACTATGTATATATGCATATATGAAAAGTTTATGAATTAATGCATAATTATTAATTATTGCTAAGTATCTATAGTTATATTTAGGACACATAAATTTGAGTTTGCTTTATTCATAATTATTAATATTATTCAAATAGTGATTGCAAATAACTTGAAAGTATTGATTGAAAATAAAAAATAAATTTCACTCAATTCATTAAATTAATATAATTACGAGACACGTTACAAAATTAAGTTAGTAGTATATCTAGAGGAATTAGATTAAGAATTTACTAAATTATGTATAATTAGGTTATATATTAATTAACTAAGTCAATGACCAAATAACATGAACAAAATGTTGGTAGCATTATAATTCGAAGTAGGACTACAATCAATTAAGTTAACAACGTTATATTAGACATTTATAATGTATAATTTTAAGTTAGATAGGTTAATTAGTAATATAATTATAACTAACGCAGCCCTTCAATTAAATTAGGTTAAATTTGAAGTAGAAATCTATATATAAAGTGAGAAAAAGTAAATACAGGTAGAATAATAAGTTAAACATAGTGTGCATTGTAGGTAGAATTAGTGAAGTTTGTAATATAATTCTACTTAACTTAATTATCTAGCTAGAATTAACAATTTTTTTAGTATAATTCTAAGACATCTACTAAAGTTTATAGTGTAATTCTAATTAGCCGTGTAACTAAACTTAGCTAGTTTTGAGTAAAATTCTAATTAAATTCATCATATAACTAAGAACTGCATTATTTCTAGTATATTTATGACTAAATAATTTATGTCTCTAACGGGACGAGTTTAAGCAGTCGGTCAATCCCAAATACTACAAGTCACTATTCTCATTGCTATTCCTAGTCGATGTCACTCGCTTCCTTAATGTTTTTCCCCTCGATGTTATTAGAATTACATTATTTAAATGTCTTATTATTATTACTAGTATTTTAATGTCTTTACTACTTATTATTAATATTATTACTACTGCTGCTACTACTACTACCACTACAATAACTTATTACGACTGTTGTTATTGTTATTGTTATTGGTATATTACTAGCTAATGGTGATAATAGTAGTTCTAGTAGTAATGAATAAATATAGTATTAGTATTATGATTTATGATTATTATTAGTTCAATATCATTATTATGAATTGATTAATTAAGTTATTAATTAGATATCATGACCAGCTAGGATCAATTAAAAAAAATTGTAACTAGGTTAGATAAGGTAATTAAGTTAGTAACAATATTAGAATAATTTAAGTTAGATTAGAAATGCTAGAGATCATATGATTATAAGATTCAATTAATTTAAATATTATCAAATAAAATTAATTATGATTTTAAAGTAGTATTAGAACTAGGACAAATTAAATTAAGAAGTTATATTAGATTTTCATACTTAACTAAATTTAATATTTTTTTTATACAACATACTTTATTGAAACTACTTATATCACCAAATTGTTTATCTAACTAAAGTTATAATCTCTAAAACAACCACAAGTAGCTTAATTATGAATTTTGAATTGCATGTCTCTTCATCTGGACATTTTCATTTGATAATGTTGTTATTGAATGTGACGTCGATCGAGGCGGTCCTCTGGGCAATTATTTTTGTTGGATCTTTCCTTCATTCGTGAGTTAATCTGGTCGTAGCGATATTAAAAAATGTCGCCAAAGATTCTTCCTTAGTTTTCAAGTTTATTCATAGGATCGCCAACAAACCCTGTGATTGAACTGCTAAAGCTAGATATAGGAACACTTGCCTATGAAAATTGGGTCTCAAATATTCTCCTCCCTTTGATTATTTGTTTGCTTCGCTTTCGACTCGGTTAGCATCTAGTCTTGTTGTAAACTTGTTGGAATTTGACAATCATCTTACTTAAGAACTAAAGAGAATATATGTTTGTAAAGAAGAGAAGTATTTTCTATATAAGTTGAGTTGTGATGGAATGATTTTCACTCATACGGAACTCCCTTTTATTTATAGGCTTTAGGGAGAATTGAAATATAAGTATTTGCTCTTAAATTAAATACAAATCTTGAATTAAGTCTAGATTTACATGACTAATAGATTTATTATTTACTTCTCGTAATTCTTCAAATACTTGAATCTTGAGAACACATTACTTAACATGCTGCCCTTAATGTCTCGTTGTTAAACTCCAAAAGTTTTCTCAAGCAGTGAAACTTTTTTTGGAAGTACCTTTCTGAATATGCCAGCCACTTGATCTTTACTTGGATTTGAGTTGAATATGTCCTGCTTCAACAATGACAAAATGATGGTTGATTGGAATGTGTCTTGTCATGCTATAATGAATTGGATGTTTAGCCATTGCAATGGTTGATTGTTTGTTACAAACTAGTTCAATATTTTTTCTTTTTTTTTTAAAAAAAGAAACGACTAACGTTAATTTTGTTAATTGATAACCAAAAAAAAAAAATCAATTACATAATAGGAGGTGAGCAAAACTAGTATCTCATATTTCTAATCCTAAATGCGGCAATTGATAGGCCAATCGCTCACAACCACAATGCAATGCAACCTACGAGACGATGTACTACTTCATTCCGAATTACAAAAAGTCTAATATAGGAAAGTAATAAATAAGGTGGTAATACCATTCTTACAAATCAATGACTCGAAAAAACAGAGCAAAAACACAACCTTAACAAAACCTACACTCTAATATTAGGTATTTCCATTTGATCACAATGGAGAAGACTAAGAAGGATCCCCAAATCCGCTGCAGACTCGAAGCAAACTGACTCCTCCACCATACTGCCTAAGCTGAGCTTAAAAAATTCGCTGGTTTATTGCCCTCACGACAGATATGTATAACTCGAACTCGAAGCTCTTGAACTAACATCTTCGCTCTAACGACTTCATATGCTAATACCCAAGCATGCTCATTAATCTGGCCATCCACATTGAATCCACTTCCACCCCAAAGCATCCTTCTCTCCTCCTTTACAGACTTCAGATTGAATCACCGAATCGGCTTCCAAAAAATCACGTATGGAGCCAAAAATTTAAGGTTGAGGGAACGAGACTTGAGAATATCAATAATATTAAATATTTTAATTATAATAATGTACAATACTGTTTCGCAAAAAGGAAAAAAAGAGGGAAGGTTATGGAGAAAAAAAAAAGTTAACTAATTAAGTTAATGAAGTTGGACTTACCTAATAGAAAAAGTTAAGAGTGATTAGGCACATATACAATATTATATCTACCCCTTGAAGATTTTATTTAAAGTTTGAATGGTCCATTTCGATCCGCTTATAAAAAAGACACGCTTTATAACTTTAGAAAAAAGTCTTTTGTTAAAAAAAAAAAAAGTTTCATCTATTTAAAAGCTACTCCAGAAAATTATTAAAAAAAGAATATTTTTTCATTTGCAAAATACATTATTATATGAAAAACCCAACCTTAGTTAATAATTTGTATACTCAAAGTAAATTATTTTATTTAAAAAATTAAAATGCCTAACTAAAAGATAGTAGATTTAGCATTACTTAGAATTTTATCCACTAAAATTGATCATCTTTCCCTCATCAAAATTTGACGACGTAAATATCATTTTAAATAACTAAAGAACTCAGTCGAATATCATGATAAGAACTCAAAGTTTAGAAACCAAAAAAATAAAGAAAAAGATTATGATATATATTGAGAAAATATTACTGTCGTATCCACTTATAAAATACAAAAACTTCTCAAGCCGATAGGGAACGTCACATTGCGAAATACAAGCTTCACGACTTTATTTGTTCTTAATGAAAACTTCATATACACCAAGGCATATAATTGTAACAAGAATTTCAGAGTGTAGATCCGACAAAGGTAGAGCATTTTCCATCAGTGCCCAGTAAAGCATCCTTATTTAGTACGCTTTGAAGCTCTCTCTTGAATCTTTCCATGGCAGGAGCAGGCAAGTAAACAGGAACCAAAATTCCATTCTCGCCTTTCTTCTCATAAGGTATGTAAAAGCTTGCAAGCTTAGGGGTGGCGTTGGGTGGTCCAGCAAAAGTTGGCCTGCCCCATCCAAAGTCGACATCCCCAAGTCCAGCATGTCTAACATCAGAAACTATGTACATCCTCACCACTGTAAAGTGAGGTCGTCCATTGATCACCATAAGGTCTGCGAACGATTTCACATATTCTTCTGTTACAACTGATTTAGCCTTCATGACGAGCTCAACTGCATGCTCCAAAGGACTCTGACTTAACTCTCCTGCAGTTGATAATGGCGCCGGAATGGCAAACGTGTTGCCGTAGTATCCAACGGGCAAGGGTGGATTGAATCTTTTACGCACATTGACGGCACAAAGAACGTGTACCTCTTCACTCGAGTGAGGTGAAAGAGCAATGGTACGGCAGCACCATAAGCATGCAGTCAGGAGCTCGAATTTCGTGCAATTGCCCAAGTGGGGAGGGAGAAGGCTGCGGAGGGCAGCCATCTCAGCAGGGCCAAAGAAGAAAGATTGTAGAACCATGCGATTAGGTGAGATAATTGTGTCATTATTATTAATGTGTGGTGCTTCGTCAAACTCAGGGTGCCTACATGTTGCTTTTGGTAGATCTCTAGCACTTAGCATCTCCCTTTGCCACACAGGTGGGACAGATAGGTTACCTGCACCTCTTGCTATTTCGCCCAATGCCTTCATGAATTAGGCCAATCCAAGAGCATCACTCATGGTATGGTTAAGGCGTAAGGCAAAAATAAAGCAACCGCATGTCAGACGAGTCACCTATACATTATAGAATCAAATAATAAAGACAGCATTAAAAGATCTTGTTAGGAAATAAAGCACCAAATGCAATGAATTTGTGCAAAAATCAATGATTATAAAAATTTAAGGAAATTGATAATACAATTAAATATAATATAATACTTACAAACTTTAAAGACACAAGCAAATAACTTGAAAAGGAAATGCCGAGACTTGAATGTTTTCAGTTTCCTTAAGACCTTATCGCCCCGCTATGGTGCTTACGGATAAAGGCGACTGTTTCCCAAGATTCAACGACAGTATTTCTATAATAGTAGCACTCTAAATTGTAGAAAGGCGAACCAAAATAATACTAACTCTCTCTTTCAAGAAAACTTTAATGCTCTAGTTTTAGTATGTAAAAAATGAATGCAAAAAAAAGATAATTTTGCAAAATAACTTGCGCTCTATTTATAGATAACAAGGCGCCTGTTCGGAAAAGCTATGCCAATTCTTCATGCCAAGGGATGTGTCCTTTAGTCTAGAAAAGTTATAACTCTTAATTTGTAAGGTTATATCTCTTAGTTTGGAAAGGTTGCACCCTTAGAATTTAAATTTAAAAATTAAATTCTATTATAATTTAATTTTTGAAATATAATACATCTTTCCAAACATTATCTCAATTTCTCATTCACTATTTATTTGAGTCAATTTAGAATTAGACTCAATTTACTAACAATCCCCCACATAAATGAGAATTGGCATATCAAAATGTAGATAAAATGCTGACACCTAGAGAGAGTTCAATTAGAAAGATACTGCATCAAGATAGGTAGCTTTTGGCCTTGACCTTTCCCTAGTGATGAACTATCGGATTTACTTGCTAAATAGTGAATGCGATGTCTTGAACTGTTCAGATTTTGTGTAAACCAAGACAATAAAACTCACACAGTATCAATCTAAACATTTTCTGGTTCTCAGTTGTGTTTATATGGCCCTGAACAACTCCTCGTTTTTCATGAGTACCCTAGAGAATTCAGCCTTAAAAATTCTCATAGAAGTGGCCGCACTCCTTACTCACATAGGTGACTTCTTATTAAGAGGCTCGTGTTGCACCTCCACTTGGCTTTCCAAGATATAAGAGTCATTAAAAGCTTTACTTAACCTAAACTTTTATAGGTAGCATTGTCTGCTTATCATAGGAATAGGTAGAGGACTAAACCCTCACAATGCTTTGGACCGAGTTGCAATTATGTAATTTGGTTTTCCCTTTGAACCTAGATCTTGGGATCTCCAATCAACTAGATAGGGTTCCCATTATGGCAACTCATTAGATGTAGGCTTTCAAACCCATTCCTCTTGATAATTTATCAACTTGCTCTCTAGTTAAACCTTTTGTAAGCGGATCCTCAATATTATCTTGTGACTTCACATAGTCAATAGAGATAACTTCGTTAGAGAGCAATTGTCTGATGGTATTGTGTCTACAATGTATATGTCTAGACTTACCATTATACATACTACTTTATGCCCTTTTAATTGCAGATTGACTATCACAATGTATGCATATTGCTGGCATAGGTTTTAGCCAATTTGGAATATCTTCTGGAAAATGACGAAGCCACTCAGCTTCATCTCCAACTTTATCTAAAGATATGAATTCAAATTCCATTGTGGATCTCGTTATACACGTTTGTTTAGAGGATTTCCATGATATAGCTGCTTCTCCTAAAGTAAAGACATATCCACTCGTGGATTTTGAATCTTTAGTATCAGATATCCAATTTGCATCACTATACCCTTCTAGTACTGCAGGATATCCAGTATAGTGTAGCCCATAGTTCTTTGTGTATTTTAAAAACCTTAGAACTCTTATTAAAGCTTTCCAGCGGTTATGTCCTGGATTGCTAGTATATCAGCGTAATTTGTTAACCGCATACACAATATCTAGTCTTGTGCAATTCATGATGTACATTAGACTTTCTATGATGCGCGAGTACTCTAATTGAGATACTCCTTCACCGGTATTTTTTGATAATTTAAGACTTACATCAAAAGGTGTCTTCGCTACACCATTGTCATTTGCTATGAATGTATTAAGTATTTTCTGGATATAATGATATTGACATAATACCAGTCCTTTAGATGTTCTAGAGATTTTAATCCTTAAGATAACATCTGTTGTACCTAAATCTTTCATATCAAATTTACTGGTTAATACCTTTTTGGTAGCCTTAACGACATCAATATTGCTTCCAAAGATAAGCATATTGTCGACATAAAGACAAACAATGACATATCCTTTTTCATCGCTCTTGGTGTATACACATTTGTCACATTCATTAATCCTAAAACCATTTGAAATCATGGTTTTATCAAATTTCTCATGCCATTGTTTTGGAGCTTGTTTTAATCTATATAAAGATCTTACAAGCTTACACACCTTCTTTTCTTGTCCTAAAACCACAAACCCTTCAGGTTGTTCCATATAAATTTCTTCATCTAAGTCACCATTCAAGAAGGTTGTCTTGACATCCATTTGATGTACCTCTAGGTTGTATATAGCGGCAATGGCTATTAGCAATCGAATGGATGTAATTCTGGTTACTGGTGAATAGTGTCAAAATAATTAAGGCCTTCTTTTTGCTTGTACCCTTTAACTACAAGTCTAGTCTTGTATTTATCAATCGATCTATCGACTTTTAGTTTCCTCTTAAAAATCCATTTTCATCCTAGGGGTTTATTTCCATGAGGAAGATCTACCAATTCCCAAGTATGATTTTACATGATAGATTTGATTTCACTGTTAACTGCCTCTCTCCAATATGGAGATTCAGGAGTAGACATTGCTTCACTAAATGTACGAGGCTCATTTTCCAACAAATATGTTAGAAAATCTGAACCAAAAGATTTAGACATTTTGGCTCTCTTACTACGCCTTGGTTTATTTCCATTATCTACATATCCTTGATCTTCTCTATCTTCGTGATTACTAATGGCATCATGAGATCTTTTCAAAGTAATTTGTTCTTGTGCCTTCTTATAAGGAAATATTTCTTCAAAGAAATATGCATTCCTTGACTCTATAATGGTATTAGCATGAATGTCAAGAATATCAGATTTATGCACAAGAAACTAATATGCAGAACTATTGTTTACATATCTAATGAAAATTGATGTGTGTTATTTATGCGTGTTTGCATCTAGTTTTTGCATGCATATTTAAGGGTGTTTAGAGTATAATTGAGTGCGCTTAGTATAAAGTTTATGCATATTTGTTAATATTTGTACATAATGTATTTAGGTGTATAAATACTATACTAAGTGTTATATTCCATGTTTTAGGAGTGTTTTAGAAGGGTTCAAGCATATACGAGGAAGAAATGGGCTAACGGATGAAGACCGGAAGAAAAGAAATAAAGAAGAGAGCATTCTGATCAAGCCGGTTGGCTTAGATGAAGAGCCGGTCGACCGGGCGCTCCAGAGAATAAAAGATTTAGAGCCGGTCGAGTTCCTCAAGAAGCCGGTCGACCAGCCAGTCCAGAAAGCATCAAGATTGAAGCCGGTCGAGCAAGAAAGAGGAGCCGGTCGACCGGCTGTGCGCGAAAGAAATCTATAAAAGCTCGTTTCAGCCCAATTTCGAGGGGAGGAACTTTTATTCTTAAATCTTAATAAACCCTAACCTCGACCCACTACACAAAACACCCTAAACCATCATCGAAACCCCACACCAAGCTAGGATTGAAGCATTAAACAAAGATTTGAAAGATTTGTACGGATTTGGAAGTAAGAATTTAGGGAAGTTCTTCTTGTTTTTTCTCTATTTCTTGTAAATATGTTGCTAGATTAGGCTAGATTTAGGGTTGATTGTTGTTGTATATAAGATTAGGGCTTTGAATAATGGATTTGTATAGATCTTTGGCTCTCTTAATACATGTTTATTTACATAAATTTATGGCATGATTCAATATGTCTATGTATTGGAAATCAAATATGTCTATGTGTTTGTTAAAATGCCTAAGTGAATATGCATGTGTTATTTGTGCTTCAAACGCTCTTATCTACTTTTATGGGTGATGTGATTGTGCTTAATCTCATGGCTTTGCTTAGTAGAGTAGGCTTTAGCTTTAAATCCAGCTAATAGGTTACATGCTTTGCTTAGTCGAGTTTAGGTGCTAGTCCTTGGCTTTAAATCCAGCCAAGCGGATAAGTTAACCTAGACTAGAGTATCCCTTACCCACGTTAGTGTTGGTTAATTGAGCTTTAATGTCACGTAGTGTTTAGGTGCTAGTCCTTGGCTTTAAATCCAGCCAAGAGGATAAGTTCTAAGCACGGATTGCGTAGGCTAGGAGAGATTGGCCCTTAGCTTTAAATCCAGCTAATGGGTTGAACCACTAGTATTGGTTAAGAAAGCCCCCGATCAACACAACAGCAATAGAAGTCCCGAGCCTTAGATAGACATCATCTGTTATCATAGCCCAAGTCTTGTTGCAATGCAATCGCCCTAGGTCCCCCTTCTTCTTTATTAGTGTTTCCTTCCTTGGTTTGGCTCCTTTTAATTCCTCCATAGATTAGTTTTTATTTTCCTTTTTCCGAGCTCCCTTCCATCCTAAAGTAAGTACACACACGCATGTAGCTAGTTTAAGGCACTCGAGCACATAGAGACTAAACTAAGGTAGCCTCCCTGTGGATTCGACCCCGCACTTGCACACACAGTACTACACACGTCCCGTGCACTTGCGGGCTATTTAGGCTTGTGCTCAAATAGCGATATCAAGTTTTTGGCGCCGTTGCCAGGGAGGCACAGTATTGGTTCTTTGTATGCTTTTGTGTTTGCAATTGGGTGCTTGCGTGTGCACTATTTTTACTTGCTTTCCATTTTTCGGAAAAAAAAAATTTAATTAAAAAAAAATTAATTAAAAAAAATTTGATTTTTGAAGAGGTTTTACTAGTGATTCATTGAATATGACCGATCCTAATGCTTCTTGGTGGTCACTTGTATCCTCTTCCCCACCACCTGAACGTGTCCCTTATGCATGTCGCTTGTGTGGAAGTTTCATGCATCCTACCGTTTTCTGTCCCCACGAGAATTCCCCACCTAGGGCTAGTGCTACTAATGACCCCTATAGTCATGCAACATCTCATGCATCTTCATTTAGTAATCATGACTATAGGGATACATATTCTTGTTATTGCAATCATTGTGGAAGCCGTGCTCATTTTCCTAGTGCTTGTCCCACCATCCACTCTTATTCCCAATTGCATGCAATGCCCTATGCCCCTAGCAATCATATGCCCATGCATACGTCTACATCTAGTTATCATGATTCTAGGGAGCAACATCATGCATTTTCACAATGGGGTCAAGATGACTCTTTATTCCATTCACCTTCTAGTTTCAATTGCCCACCTCCAACACTTTCTTTTTCCACCCATTCCTCCCGAGTTTTTTGATGGTTATGTGTAGAATGATTTTCAACATGACTACCCTTTTCACTCGGTTGAGCCCTCTTCTTTTAGGTTTTCTTCTCAAGAGGAAACACTTGACTATCTCTTATCCCTCATCCAATCTAACCAAGAACAACTTGATAGTTTGAAGCGAGACATCAAATCTTTTGGTATGTCCTTGGAGAGAGTGGTTGAGAGTATGCAACTCATGAGTGAGAATGTTGATATATCTTTAGAACGAGTTGAAGGGATAGAGATGAGACCTAACGATGAAGTGACTAGGGGTGGAAATGATGATGTATGGGAGAGACAACTAGAAAGAGAGGTTGATGGAGAGTTAACATCTTGTAGTGAGGATGAAGATGAGCTTAATGATAACTTGGTTCTTGATGACTCTTGTGATTATGTTTTAGAGGAAGTAGTACCCTATCCTCTTAAGCTTTCAATGTCTCCCATTGAGTCACATGAGCTTTTTCTTTCTCCTCATCCCACACACTCCGTACACATGGAGGTTGAGTCTTGTGTCGATAGTACTCAATTGCATTTCGAGTCGGCATTTAGGGAGTTTAGCCCGCATTCTCCCCTTGAGCATTCATACATACATGATGAGGAATTCGTTGAGTCCCCATTGCCCCCTCCATTAGTGTCTACCCCATATGAAAAGCATGATAGCGAGATGACACCCACTAGTGATGAATGTATTGTCGAATTTAAAGAGACTGTAGCTAGTGAAGGTTTAAAGTCATCCACTGGGGAAGACAAGACATCAATTTCGGAGATTTTAGATGATAAGTTTCTTGGAGTTAAGAATCATGATGTTGAAGAGAATAGCAACTCTAAGAAGACACATAAGAAAGGAATTGATGTGCTTGGAAGAAAGATCTATGGGTCTCTTTGGATGTTTGATGATCCATTGATGGAAATAGAGCCCATTAAGATCGAATCCACCTTTCGTGAGGAGTTAGAACGACCTAGGCTTGATCATGATATATCTTGTGGAAAAGAAGAGTGTAGTATATCCACTTCCTATATCGTTGCTCCTTCTTCTCCAAATGTCGTTCCAACGCCCATTTCCCATTCCATTGAGTCCTCCTTTTTGGAGCTCACGTTTGTGCCCTCATGCGTAGAACATTTTCATTTAGGGTTAGAAAGCACGTTTCCCATGTTGCATGCATTAGACCTATCTTTGACCTACGGGGAAAATGTGTTCCTAGCCCTCGATTATGAGAAGAAGGCATTAGGGTGGCTAATTAAAGAGCAAGCGGGACATGATTCTTCACGTTTAAGCATGCTTCATTCCACACTTGCGCATTCATTTGATATTTTAGGGTGGGATCTTGAAAAGGGGTGCATCATGCATTTATTGCCCCAACCTTTAGTGCATGACCCTTTTCCTTCTACGTTCTGTGCTTTGATAATTATCCAGCAATTTGTGCCACGCAACTTTAAGCATGTTTTACTCTAACATTGGAGCCCGGCTGGAGGCGTTAAATCCAACGCTACTAGGAGGCACCCTACGTTTGTTTATATTTTTCTTGTTTTTCTTGTATTTATTTGCTTTTGTACATAATAGATTAGATTGTTTTTGTTTATCTTACCTTTTGTATATTTTAGGATTTCTTTTGTTTATTTTCATTCTTAGTAGGTTAGATTTTTACTCCTTTACTTGTTCTTGCTCCTTTCCTTCATTTGTGCATCAATCCCTTACCCCGTGTTTACATCCTTGTTTATCATTTCAAATGTCAATGTGAGCTTGCATAGCATATCTTCTAATCTCTTCTTTGTTTTTTGAGCATTAGTGCTTTCCACAAAAGATAGAGGCTAGTAGATCATTGGATTGTCTTTGGCATTTGCGAACTACATGGAAACAAGGTTGTATCTATCCATCTTTTACTTGTCCTTATCTATCCCTCTCCGCACTCCCCATATGTGTTTCATGTTGATTGCTTGTCGTGTGGTTTTGTGATTTTTGCTTGAGGACAAGCAAAGTTTAGGTTTGGGGGTGTGGTTGCTCATTTATTGTTTATATCATATATGGGATAGATTCGCTTGCCATATCTTATTTTTGCTTAAAATGTGTTCAAATTTTTCAATTTTTTTTGCATATTTTGAGTTAGTTTATCTCCACGTTAGTTGGAGAATTGGCTTTTGTTACTGACTTAATTGATTGGAGAAGATAAAGGTGTAGTGTGGGGAGTAAATGGAGTGTAGGGTATGATCTAGACTTCGAAGAGAATTCTTTTTGAAAGCTGTGGGGAGTGAGTATTTCTAAGAATGCACCTTGTAGTTTCCCTATAACTTGGTTGGAAAAAGTGTTTTTAAAGGATTGTTGATATGAGTGCCTATTCCTTGATTGGTTCTTTTAGTTTGCCTTAGCCTCTTCTTTTTCCTTTCTTTTTGTTCTATTTATGTATTGGAAAAAAAAAACAAAAACAAAAAAAAAATGAGAAAAAGAGAAAATCCAAAAGGCAACAAAAAGATTGAAAAGTGAAGTATGTTGAATAAGTGTCAAGTGACATAATGTCAATTTGACACAAGTATCTATTTTGTTTATTTTTATGTATTGCGAATAAGGCTCTTACGTCAATGTGAGCCATTGTGATGTATCTTCTCTTTCTTGTATCTTTGGGGCTAAGTGCATATTAGGAGGCCATGTTAGTTGATAGAGCACGAAGTATCAACATCCCGAGTGCGTGAGTTGGAATCCTAAGTTTGTGGTGGTTCTAGCTACTTAGTGACATTCCCAAGAGGTGTGAGACCCCTTGTGATCAAAGGGAGGATTCGAAAAAGACTAGGGAAGCCCTTACATGAAAAGAATGACCCCTTGTACCCCTTGGATGCGAAAAGATAGCAAGTCAATGCAATTGGCAACTCTTTGAAAAGCATGAGGATAGACTTCATTTAGGCTTGCTTGAGGACAAGCAAGGGGAAGGTTTGGGGGTGTTGATGTGTGTTATTTATGCGTGTTTGCATCTAGTTTTTGCATCCATCTTTAAGGGTGTTTAGAGTATAATTGAGTGCGCTTAGTATAAAGTTTATGCATATTTGTTAATATTTGTACATAATGTATTTAGGTGCATAAATACTATACTAAGTGTTATATTCCATGTTTTAGGAGTGTTTTGGAAGGGTTCAATCATATACGAGGAAGAAATGGGCTAACGGATGAAGACCGGAAGAAAAGAAATAAAGAAGAGAGCATTCTGATCCAGCCGGTTAGCTTAGATGAAGAGCCGGTCGACCGGGCGCTCCAGAGAATAAAAGATTTAGAGCCGGTCGAGTTCCTCAAGAAGCCGGTCGACCGGCTAGGTCGACTGGCCAGTCCAGAGAGCATCAAGATTGAAGTGGTCGAGCAAGAAAGAGGAGCCGGTCGACCGGCTGTGCGCGGAAGAAATCTATAAAAGCTCGTTTCAGCCCAATTTCGAGGGGAGGAACTTTTATTCTTAAATCTTAATAAACCCTAACCTCGACCCACTACACAAAACACCCTAAACCATCATCGAAACCCCACACCAAGCTAGGATTGAAGCATTAAACAAAGATTTGAAGGATTTGTACGAATTTGGAAGCAAGAATTTAGGGAAGTTCTTCTTGTTCTTTCTCTATTTCTTATAAATATGTTGCTAGATTAGGCTAGATTTAGGGTTGATTGTTGTTGTATATAATATTAGGGCTTTGAATAATGGATTTGTGTAGATCTTTGGCTCTCTTAATACATGTTTATTTACATAAATTTATGGCATGATTCAATATGTCTATGTATTGGAAATCAAATATGTCTATGTGTTTGTTAAAATGCCTAAGTGAATATGCATGTGTTATTTGTGCTTCAAACGCTCTTATCTACTTTTATGGGTGATGTGATTGTGCTTAATCTCATGGCTTTGCGTAGTAGAGTAGGCTTTAGCTTTAAATCCAGCTAATAGGTTGCATGCTTTGCTTAGTCGAGTTTAGGTGCTAGTCCTTGGCTTTAAATCCAGCCAAGCAGATAAGTTAACCTAGACTAGAGTATCCCTCACCCACGTTAGTGTTGATTGATTGAGCTTTAATGTCACGTAGTGTTTAGGTGCTAGTCCTTGGCTTTAAATCCAGCCAAGAGGATAAGTTCTAAGCACGGATTGCGTAGGCTAGGAGAGATTGGCCCTTAGCTTTAAATCCAGCTAACGGGTTGAACCACTAGTATTGGTTAAGAGAGCCCCCGATCAACACAACAGCAGTAGAAGTCCCGAGCCTTAGATAGACATCATCTGTTATCATAGCCCAAGTCTTGTTGCAATACAATCGCCCTAGGTCCCCCTTCTTCTTTATTAGTGTTTCCTTCCTTAGTTTGGCTCCTTTTAGTTCCTCAATAGATTAGCTTTTATTTTCCTTTTTCCGAGCTCCCTTCCATCCTAAAGTAAGTACACACACGCACGTAGCTAGTTTAAGGCACTCGAGCACATAGAGACTAAACTAAGGTAGCCTCCCTGTGGATTCGACCCAGCACTTGCACACACAGTACTACACACGTCCCGTGCACTTGCGGGCTATTTAGGCTTGTGCTCAAATAGCGATATCAAAAATACCATCAATAGTCTTTGGTCCAATCTTCACCATTTTTAGGAACAGAACCTCTACTTTTGCAAGACACCCCCACACTCTTAAGTGATGGAAAGAAAGGGGTCAGTTCTTCTATACTTCATATGGAGTCTTACTCAATCTTTTGTGAGGTAGCTGATGTGTTTGTTTTCTGTGTTCATGTATTGCATGTATATACTTGTTTTGAGGTGTTTTGAGCTTCATTTA
The DNA here is from genome assembly GCA_028554755.1 of Cordia subcordata. Taxonomy (NCBI): domain Eukaryota; kingdom Viridiplantae; phylum Streptophyta; class Magnoliopsida; order Boraginales; family Cordiaceae; genus Cordia; species Cordia subcordata. The sequence goes on along the minus strand of JAPTOF010000003.1, from coordinate 1,116,565 downwards.
ATGTATTAGTATAGCATTTAGATTATACTTGTGCATATTAGGGTCTACACGTTCATAGTTGAAGTTAGGACTTAAATGCTACGCTAATGTACGTTTGTTGCTTGTTTAAGGTGTGATTTGTGAAGATAATTGGAGCTTAATTGAGGGTGATTGAAGTGTGGAACAAAGCCAAGGGTGTTTTGGACGCAAAGGAATGAAGAAAAGTACTTTTGGAAGTGGTCGGACGAAAGAATGAGTGACCGAGGCGAAACTGAGTGCAACGTAAGCCAAATTCGGATCTTGCAACCTAAAAAGGACATGGAAAAATTTTGGATACATTTTAGGGTGGAAAATATGCTTGGGAGATCCCCCACAATGATACAAAGCCATAGAAAAAAATGGTGCGCGAATCGGAGCTAAAACGTGCAAGATATGACCATTTTACTATTAAGATCGGTTAGCCTCTGTTTAGGCCGGACGACCAAGCCGGTCGACCGGCCGGATCAGAACCTGGGCCAATTTTGGCCGGACGACTTAGGCCCAAAGCCGGTCGACCGGCTGGGCCCCCGGCTGGGCGCGTTAACAGGTCTATTTAAGCCACTTTTCAGCCCTTTTTGAAGGGAGAACAACACCCAAATCAAACACCTATTTCCCTAAACCTAAAATCCACCAAAAATCACGTCATACACTCATTTCTAAACACATTTAACACTTGGAATCAAGCGATCTAAGGGGATTCAAACGTTAGAAATGGGAGACTAAGGTGATTACATCTTGTTTATGGTGATTACTACGTCTTTCTAGGGTTACTTGATGAATTATACTAAGTGCTCGAACCCTTAGTGTATGACCCTTTTCCCTCTACGTTCTGTGCTTTTATGATTATCTGGGAATTTGTCAAGAACTTGATATCGCTAATTGAGCACAAGCCTAAATAGCCCGCAAGCGCACGGGTCGTGTGTAGTACGGTGTGTGCGAGTGCAGGGTCGAATCCACGGGGAGGCCTAATGTGTATGATGTTCTAAGCTAAATGCGTCCTAAAGAGCTACTTGTTGGGGTCCTAACTAAAATGTTTTTGGTGTTTTTGGTTTGAGGGGAGCTCGGGAAAAGTAAACCTAAACTAAGAACAAGGAAATAAAAAGGTAGCGCGTATGTGTGTGATGGGGGAATCAAGCGATCTAAGGGGATTCAAACATTGGAAATGGGAGACTAAGGTGATTACATCTTGTTTATGGTGATTACTACGTCTTTCTAGGGTTACTTGATGAATTATACTAAGTGCTCTAATCTAGACTTATAATTACCCTCCTAATTGGTACCCTAAGCCTCAGTGCGGGTCCATCCCTAGGTGGCGATGCCTAGCAGTACGGCGTGGTCTTTATGACTTAGGAATTAGGGCTAGCCAATAAGATTCTAGGTGAGTGTAGATCGATCTAACCTTAGCACTTAGTCCTCTAATTAGTTCGCCAATCTGGCCCTAGGACTCGGTGCGAGTCCATCCCTAAGCTTCGCCTCACTCAGAGCTACGGCGTGGTCCTTATGAACCTAGGGTGTTAGGGTGGACTAACTAGCCTTCCTAAGTGAACTAAGGTCAACTAAACCTATCCGGACTCCTATTGGCTGGATTTAAAGCCAAAGGGGACTGGACCTAGGCTAGATACTAGTTGTGCACTATTGATCGCATCACAATTAGTAGAAATTGACATTAAAGCGCATAGCAAACACATCTAGGGCATGGAATTTGAGAATACACCGGTATATTCTACTACTAAACACATAGACATGTTTAGATTATACCAATTTAAGCAATAGCACCCGACATGCATGCAATAGAAGCTAGTTATGCTATTAAGTATGCTAACACACACAGAGACATGTATATAGTCATACCCACTTCATGTAGTCACCACACAAACACATAGACATGCTAGCATAATGATTTAGAAATGGTTAATAGCACAATAGACTTCCATATATATATATGCTACATCATTGAGGCATTTCAACAAATACATAGACATGTATGTAAAATAGCCTTTGAAGCCATAAGCATAAGGCATATATACATAAATCCATCAAGTTTCCATTAATATAAAGTAGTAATCAATCCATAAATATAAGATATAATCACCCTATATAGCTCTAATTAAACATAATTAGACTTAGGATAAAAGAGAGATACCCTTCTATCCATAGCCAAGCTTTACAAACCATGAGCTATGCCCCAAATCCTAGTGTTTTATCCTCTTAGATCCTTGATTCCAAGTGTTAAATGTGTTTAGAAATGAGTGTGTGAGGTGATTTTTGGTGGATTTTAGGTTTAGGGAAATGGGTGTTTGATTTGGGTGTTATTCTCCCGTCAAAAAGGGCTGAAAAGTGGCTTAAATAGAGCTGTTAACGCGCCCGGCCGGGGGCCCAGCCGGTCAACCGGCTTTGGGCCTAAGTCGTCCGGCCAAAATTGGCCCAGGTTTTGATCCGGCCGGTCGACCTAGCCGGTCGACCGGCTTTGTCGTCCGGCCTAGACAGAGGCTAACCGATCTTAATAGTAAAATGGTCATATCTTGCTCGTTTTAGCTCCGATTCACGCACCGTTTTTTTCTATGGCTTTGTATCATCGTGGGGGATCTCCTAAGCATATTTTGCACCCTAAAATGTATCCAAAATTTTTCCATGTCCTTTTTAGGTTGCAAGTTCCGAATTTGGCTCACGTTGCACTCAGTTTCGCCTCGGTCGCTCCTTCTTTCGTCCGACCACTTCCAAAAGCACTTTTCTTCATTCCTTTGCATCCAAAACACCCTTGGCTTTGTTCCACACTTCAATCACCCTCAATGAAGCTCCAATTATCTTCCCAAATCACACCTTAAACAAGTAACAAACGTACATTAGTGTAACATTTAAGTCCTAACTTCAACTATAAACGTGTAGACCCTAATATGCACAAGTATGACCTAAATGCTATACTAATATATTAAATGAAGCTCAAAACACCTCAAAACAAGTATATACATGCAATACATGAACACACAAAACAAACACATCAACACCCCCAAACCTTTTCCTTGCTTGTCCCCAAGCAAGCCCAAACCTAAGTTTACCTCTAAAGTCAATACAAAGGGTTGCCTAAGGAATTGACTTGCTATCACGGTTAGCTCAAGAAGCATGAAGAGGGCATTTTTGTTATGAAGAGATCCTCAAGTCTCTTCGGATCCTCTCTCTACTCATAAAGGGACTCGAACCTTGTGGGAAGTTCCCGAGTAGCTGAACCACCACAAGCCTAGGATTCTAACGCACACACTCGAGATGTTGAGATTTCGTGCTTTCTCAACTAACGTAGCCTCTCCAACATGCACAAAGCATCAAAGACAAGAAGAGAGAGAATATACATACAAAATGGCTTATAAAAAGCCTTGTTTACATATCTACATAGAGGATAGTTTGTGCTAAGTTGACATTGTGTCACTTATGCACTTATACACAAAAACTCTTTGGTGCCTTTGGCTTTTTCTCTTTTTCAATTTTTTTTTATGTTTTTGCACCTTTTTGCTTTTTTTTTCAATTTTTTTTTTGGACTTTTCATGCTTTGCATTGCATTCACACAAAAAGAAAAGAAAAAGAAAGGCTTTAGCATATCAAAAGAACCAATCAAGAAAAGGCACTCATATCAACAACCCTTTTTCAACACTCTTTCCTACCATGCTATGGGGTTGCTACAAGGGTTATTCTTAAAGGTCCTCACTCCCCACAACTTTCAAGGGCATCCCCTCCAAGACCCGATTTTCAATCCACTCCATTCACTTCCCCACAATACAACTCATATTCACCAATCAATTAAATCAATCACAAAAACTAACACTCCAATCAACCAAGAGACAAACGACTTTACATGCATCAAAATCGAAAAATTTTCACCATTTTAAGCACAAAATGCATGTCTACCCTAATCAAAGCATAAAACAATAAAACCAAACTCCCACACCCCCAAACCTAAATTTTGCTTGTCCTCAAGCAAATAGAACAGTACCACTCAACAAGCAAATCGGTAACATAAAGCAAGTAAGGGTGGTGGGGACAGGGTAGATAAATAGGGAACAAGTGGAGAAAGGATAGTACAACCTTGCATTCTTTGAAGCTCTTCAATGCCAATGGATAATGATTCAACTACTAATCCCCGTCTATTAACAAATCAGAACACTCAAAGCACATGATTAGTAGCATTGCCATGCGAGCTTGCATTGGCATCATCAAATGATAAACAAGGCATATGAAGAATGGGAAGTGATAGAAGTGAGGATCAACACTTGGGAGGGTGAAATAGAAAACCAAAAAGCAATTGAAAATCAACAAACAATAATACTAAAAGCAAATAAAAGAAAAGGAAAATCAAGGAAAGCAAATGAAATATAAACATGTCTAGGGTGCCTCCTAGCAGCGCTGGATTTAACGCCTCCAGCCGGGTGCTAGTGTTAGAGCAATACATGTTTAAAATTTCAAGGTACAAATTGCCGAATATTCAACCAAGTGCAGATAGTAGAAGGAAAAGAGTCATGCAATAAATGATGGGGCCATAGATGTTTAATGCATCCCTTTTCTGGATCCCACCCCGAAACATCAAATGAGAATGTGTCCGCAAGTGTGGAAGGTGTTATGCATAAATGTGAAAGATCATGCCCCGCTTGCTCTTTAATTAGCCACCTCAATGCCTTCTTCTCATGATCAAGGGCTAGGAACACACTTTCCCCATAAGTCAAAGATAGGTCTAATGCATGCAACATAGGAAACGTGCTTTCTAACCCTAGATGAAAATGTTCTATGCATGAAGGCACAAACGTGAGCTCCAAAAAGGAAGACTCAATGGAATGGGGAATGGGCGTTGCAACAACATTTGGAGAAGAAGGAGCAACGATATAGGAGGTGGATGTACTACACTCTTCTTCTCCACAAGATATAACATGATCAAGCCTAGGTCGTTCTAACTCCTCACGAAGGGTGGATTCGATCTTAATGGGCTCTATTTCCATCAATGAATCATCAAACATCCAAAGAGACCCATAGATCATTCTTCCAAGCACATCAATTCCTTTCTTATGTGTCTTCTTAGAGTTGCTATTCTCTTCACCATCATGATTCTTAACTTCAAGAGACTTATCATTTAAAACCTCCAAATTTGATGCTTTGTTTTCCCTAATGGATGACATTAAACCTTCACTAGCTAAAGTCTCTTTAAATTCAACAATACGTTCGTCACTAGTGGGTGTCATCTCACCATCATGCTTTTCACCAGGGGTAGGCACAAATGGAGGGGGCAATGGGGACTCCACGGATTCCTCATCATGTATACATGAATGTTCAAGGGGAGAATGCGCGCTAAACTCCCTAAATGCCGACTTGGAATGCAATTGAGTACTATCGACACAAGACTCAACCTCGATGTGTACGGAATGTGTGGGATGAGAAGAAAGAAAAAGCTCATGTGATTCAATGGGAGATGTTGAAAGCTTAAGAGGATAGGGTACTACTTCCTCTAAAACATAATCACAAGAGTCATCAAGAACCATGTTATCATTAAGCTCATCTTCATCCTCACTACAAGATGTTAACTCTCCATCAACCTCTCTTTCTAGTTGTCTCTCCCATACATCATCATTTCCACCCCTAGTCACTTCATCGTTAGGTCTCATCTCTATCCCTTCAACTCGTTCTAAAGATATCTCAACATTCTCACTCATGAGTTGCATACTCTCAACCACTCTCTCCAAGGACACACCAAAAGATTTGGCATCCCGCTTCAAACTCTCAAGTTGTTCTTGGTTAGATTGGATGAGGGATAAAAGATAGTCAAGTGTTTCCTCTTGAGAAGAAAACCTAAAAGAAGAGGGCTCAACCGAGTGAAAAAGGTAGTCATTTTGAAAATCATTTTGCACATAAACATCAAAAAACTCGGGAAAGGAATGGGTGGAAAAAGAAGGTGTTAGAGGTGGACAATCAAAACTAGAAGGTGAATGGAATAAAGAGTCATCTTGACCCCATTGTGAAAATGCATGATGTTGCTCCCTAGAATCATGATAACTAGATGTAGATGCATGCACGGGCGTATGATTGCTAGGGGCATAGGGCATTGCATGCAATCGGGAAAGAGGGTGGAAGGTGGGACAAGCACTAGGAAAATGAGCACGGCTTCCACAATGATTGCAATAACAAGAATATGCATCCCTATAGTCATGATTACTAAATGAAGATGCATGAGATGTTGCATGACTATATGGGTCATTAGTAGCTAATGTGTCTGTTTTGTGTGTTTATATTTTGCAATTATATATTTATTTTGAGGTGTTTTGAGCTTCATTTGATGTATTAGTTTAACATTTAGGTCATACTCATGCATATTAGGGTCTACACATTCATAGTTGAACTTAGGACTTAAATGCTACACTAATGTACGTTTCTTGCTTGTTTAATGTGTGATTTGGGAAGATAATTGGAGCTTAACTGAGGGTGATTGAAGTGTGGAACAAAGCCAAGGGTGTTTTGGATGCAAAGGAATGAAGAAAAGTGCTTTTGGAAATGGCCGGAAGAAAGAAGGAGCGACCGAGGCAAAACTGAGCGCAACGTGAGCCAAATTCGGATCTTGCAACCTAAAAAGGACATGGACAAATTTTGGATACATTTTAGGGTGCAAAATATGGCTTGGGAGATCCCCCACGACGATACAAAGCCATAGAAAAAAACGGTGCGCGAATCGGAGCTAAAACGAGCAAGATATGACCATTTTACTATCAAGATCGGTTAGCCTCTGTATAGGCCGGATGACCAAGCCGATCGACCGGCTAGGTCGACCGGCCAGATCAGAACCTGGGCCAATTTTGGCCGGACGACTTAGGCCCAAAGCCGGTCGACCGGCTGGGCCCCCGGCTGGACGCGTTGAAAGCTTTATTTAAGCCATTTTTCAGCCCTTTTGAGGGGAGGAACTTTTATTTCTTAAACCCTAATAAACCCTAACCTCGACCCACTACACAAACCACCCTAAACCACCATCTAAACCCCACACCAAGCAAGGATTGAAGCAGCAAACAAAGAATTGAAGGATTTGTACGGATTTGGAAGCAAGAATTTAGGAAGTTCTTCTTGTTCTTTCTCTATTTCTTGTAAATATGTTGCTAGATTAGGCTAGATTTAGGGTTGATTGTTATTGTATATTAGATTAGGGCGTTGAATAATGGATTTGTGTAGATATTTGGCTCTTAATACATATTTATTTACATAAATTTATGGCATGATTCAATATGTCTATGTATTGAAAATCAAGCATGTCTATGTGTTTGTTAAAATGCCTAAGTGAATATGCATGTATTATTTGTGCTTCAAATGCTCTTATCTACTTATTTGGGTGATGTGATTGTGCGAAATCTCATGGCTTTGCTTAGTAGAGTAGGCTTTAGCTTTAAATCCAGCTAATAGATTACATGCTTTGCGTAGTCGAGTTTAGGTGCTAGTCCTTGGCTTTAAATCCAGCCAAGCGGATAAGTTAACCTAGACTAGAGTGTCCCTCATCCACGTTAGTGTTGGTTAATTGAGTCTTAATGTCACGTAGTGTTTAGATGCTAGTCCTTGGCTTTAAACCCAGCCAAGAGGATAAGTTCTACACACGAATTGCGTAGGCTAGGAGGGATTGACCCTTAGCTTTAAATCCAGCTAATGGGTTAAACCACTAGTATTGGTTAGGCGAACCCCCGATCAACACAACGGCAATAGAAGTCTCGAGCCTTAGATAGACCTCATCTGTTCTCATAGCCCAAGTCTAGTTGCAATGCAATCGCCCTAGGTCCCCCTTCTTCTTTATTAGTGTTTCCTTCCTTAGTTTGGCTCCCTTAAGTTCCTCCATAGATTAGTTTAGTTTCTTTTTTTTTCCGAGTTCCCTTCCATCTCAAAGTAAGTACACACACGCACGTAGCTAGTTTAAGGCACCCCAGTACACAGAAACTAAACTAAGGTAGCCTCCCTGTGGATTCGACCCCGCACTTGCACACACTGTACTGCACACGTCCCGTGCACTTGCGGGCAATTAAGGCTTGTGCTCAAATAGCGACATCAGTAGCACTAGCCCAAGGTGGGGAATTTTCATAGGGACAGAAAACCGTTGGATGTAAAAAAATTCCACAAATGCGACATGCAATGGGAACATGTTTGGGTTGTGGGGAAGAGGATACAAGTGACCACCATGATGCATTAGGATCATTCATGATTAATTGACACAAGTAAACCTCTTCACAATACTCAACAATTTTTTTGAATTTTTTTTTATTAATCAAAATAATAAAAACATGAAAGAAAAGATAAAACAACACGTAACAAACTAAGACACACAAAAACTAAGAAACCAAACAATTGTTGCCTCCCTGGCAACGGCACCAAGAACTTGATACGCTATTTGAGCACAAGCCTAAATAGCCCGCAAGTGCACGGGACGTGTGTAGTACAATGTGTGCAAGTGCGGGGTCGAATCCATAGAGAGGCTACCTTGGTTTAGTCTCTATGTGCTCGGGTGCCTTAAACTAGTTACGTGCGTGTGTGTACTTACTTTAGGATGGAAGGGAGCTCGGAAAAAGGAAAATAAAAAAAACTAATCTATGGAGGAACTTAAGGGAACCAAACTAAAGAAGGAAACACTAATAAAGAAGAAGGGGACCTAGGGCGATTGCATTGCAACAAGACTTGGGCTATGATAACAGATGATGTCTATCTAAGGCGCGAGACTTCTATTGCCGTTGTGCTGATCGGGGGCTCTCTTAACCAATACTAGTGGTTCAACCCGTTAGCTGGATTTAAAGCTAAGGGCCAATCCCTCCTAGCCTACGCAATCCGTGCTTAGAACTTATCCTCTTGGCTGGATTTAAAGCCAAGGACTAGCACCTAAACACTATGTGACATTAAGGCTCAATTAACCAACACTAACGTGGGTGAGGGATACTCTAGTCTAGGTTAACTTATCCGCTTGGCTGGATTTAAAGCCAAGGACTAGCACCTAAACTCGACTAAGCATAGCATGTAACCTATTAGCTGGATTTAAAGCTAAAGCCTACTCTACTAAGCAAAGCCACGAGATTAAGCACAATCACATCACCCATATAAGTAGATAAGAGCATTTGAAGCACAAATAACACATGCATATTCACTTAGGCATTTTAACAAACATATAGACATGTTTGATTTCCAATACATAGACATATTGAATCATGCCATAAATTTATGTAAATAAACATGTATTAAGAGCCAAAGATCTACACAAATCCATTATTCAAAGCCCTAATCTAATATACAACAACAATCAACCCTAAATCTAGCCTAATCTAGCAACATATTTACAAAAAATAGAGAAAGAACAAGAAGAACTTCCCTAAATTCTTGCTTCCAAATCCGTACAAATCCTTTAAATCTTTGTGTAATGCTGCAATCCTAGCTTGGTGTGGGGTTTAGATGGTGGTTTAGGGTGTTTTGTGAAGTGGGTAAAGGTTTAGGGTTTATTAGAATTTAAGAAATAAAAGTTCCTCCCTTCAAAATGAGCTGAAACGAGCTTTTTTATGGATTTCTTCAGCGCACAGCCGGTCGACCTTCTTGCTCGACCAGCTTCAATCATGATGCTCTCTGGACTGGCTGGTCGACCGGCTTCTTGAGGAACTCGACCGGCTTCAAATCTTTTATTCTCTGGAGCGGCCGGTCGACCTAGACGATCGACCGGCTCTTCTTCTAAGTCGACCGGCTGGATCAGAATGATCTCTTCTTTATTTCTTTTCTTTCGGTCTTCATCCGTTAGCTCATTTCTTCCTCGCATAAGCTTGAACCCTTCCAAAACACTCCTAAAACATGGAATATAACACTTAGTATAGTATTTATGCACCTAAATACATTATGTACAAATATTAACAAATATGCATAAACTTTATACTAAGCGCACTCAATTATACTCTAAACACCCTTAAATATGCATGCAAAAACTAGATGTAAACATGCACAAATGACACACATCAGTAGCCTATTGAGTATGTCATTCGCAATTAGAATAGCTTCCCTCCACATGTTCTAAGGTAACCCTAAATTAATTAACAAAGCATTCATCATCTCCTTCAAAGTGTGATTTTTGCGTTTAGCAACACTATTTTGTTCAGGTGAATAAGGAGCTGTAGTTTGATGAACAATTCCATGTTCTGCGCAGTACTCCTAGAAAAGAAATACATATTCTCCTCCTCTATCACTTCTTAACACTTTGATCTTTTTGCTTAGTTGATTTTCGATCTCATTCTTATATTGTTTAAATACTTCCAAAGTCTCATCTCTATTTCGGAGTAAGCAAACATAACAATATCGTGTGCAATCGTCGATAAAAGTTATGAAATATTTTTTACCACCTCTAGTTTGCACAAATTTCAAATCAAAGATATCACTGTGAATTAATTCTAAAGGTTCAGTACTTCTTTCCACAAATTTAAAAGAAGTTGTCGTCAACTTTGACTCTACACACACTTCACATTTGCTATGTGAGTTAAAATCAAGATTTGGTAGCAAACCTAATGTCATAAGCTTATGCATTGAATTAAAATTAACATGTCCTAATCTATCATGCCATAAATTAGAAGATTCCAATACATAAGCAGAAGAACCATTATTATTATTAGTGTTAACAATTGGTACAGATTTGGGTACAATTGTCATCACATTAAGTTTAAACAGACCATTACATAAGTACCCTTTCCTAACATAGACACCATTCTTAGTAAGAACAAATTTATCAGACTCAAAGACAAGTTTAAAACCATTCCTACTCAACAATGACCCAAACTTTAGGTTCTTTCTGATATCTGGCACATGTAGTACATTATTGAGAGTCAGCTCTTTCCCGGACATCATCTTTAGGACAACTTTACCCATTCCTTGGACCTTACATATGGACGAGTTTCCCATGTATATTATCTCTTCAGCAGTTGTAGGATGATATGTGGTAAACATATTCATGTCTGAACAAACACGTCTAGTAGCCCCAGTGTCCACCCACCATTGCTTAGAATTTCCAACCAAGTTTACTTCCGACACTACTGCTGCCAGGTTCAGATTAGATACGTCATTGGTAAGATAATCAACCTCTGTTACATTGGCTTGGGCATGCCTTACTTTATTAGTGTTGTCTTGACCCTTGCGTTTGCGACAATCTTTGGCATGGTGTCCAAGCTTGTCACACACATAACACTTCCTAGTGAACTTCCTCTTTTTGCTCCCAACATTGTGGTTATGATTAGAATGCTTCCTCTTCTTATTGTTAGGAGCATGCTCTATTACGTTTGCCTTTGATTCCATGTAATTTTTACCAGCCTTCATTTCAGACGTCCGATTATCTTCTTCGATTCTCAATCGCACTATCAAGTCTTCTAACATCATCTTTTTGAGCTTATGTTTCAAGTAATTTTTGAAATCCTTCCATGCTGGAGGCAACTTTTCAATCAGAGCAACCACTTGGAAAGATTCTCCTAGCTTCATTCATTCAGCCTGAATCTCATGAAAGATGAGATGAAAATCTTGAACTTGACTTATGATGGTCTTGGAATCGATCATTTTGAAGTCAAGGAATTTGCCCATAACAAATTTCTTTGTGCCGGCATCTTCAATCTTGTACTTCTTTTCTAATGATTCCCACAGCTTCTTGGCTATTTTTATTGGACTATACACGTTGTAAGTGTATTATCCAATCTATTGAGGATGTAGTTTTTACACAAGAAATCTGCATGCTTCCATGCATCTACTACAGCAAACGTTTATCTGGTCGGACTCTCAGCCAACTCTGGTGGATCTTCTTTCAAAAACTTTGCCAAACTCAAAGTGGTTAAATAGAAAAGCATTTTTTGTTGCCACCTTTTAAAGTCATTTCCATTGAATTTTTCTGGTTTTTCACCAGGTCCAATGGGGCCCCGGGTTTGTCCAATTAAGGGCATCGCCATCACAGGCCTACTGGCATTAGTCGGGGGTGCAATATTTCAGGATCCATCTTGTCCGGTCGTAGGAACACTTGTTCCTTCAGTTGACATCATTTCTAACACAAATTAAAATGATTTAATCAATATAAATATTTAAGGTAGTCACTAAAGAATATTACCTTCCACAAAATATACTAATGTCTCAAAACACAAAATCAAACTCTTATTACACCAACACAACTGCACTTCAACCAAGATTTCTAGAATGATTATGGCTTAGGATTTATTTATTTATTTTAACATGCACATCAAACACAAGTAAAACTCTATATCAAACAAGTATACAAAGTTCCTTTTTAAATAAAATCCTTGTAGTAGAAAAAAAATATACAAAAAATTTCTAGAATTTAAAACAAATTATTGCTAAAGAACAAATAAAAATGATGAAATAGTGGGATGTTTTAATACATTAATTAAAATTTATCAGAATCAAAGTACTACAAGGTTTTGAAACGTCCAAAGTATACAATTATTATTATTATTATTATTATTGTTGTTGTTGTTGTTGTTGTTGTTATTATTATTATTGTTATTATTATTATTATTATTATTATTATTATTATTATTATTATTTTAATATATTAATTTAACACCAACCCTAATCAAACTTACAGTTCACATACAATGATATCAAAATGTCAGACAATTACTTGCATATAAAGAAATTTCACTTTCAAAACATAGTACCATGAAAATATGCAAATGCAATTCTACAATAAATTAACCAAAGTTTCCATATATGATTCTGGAAACAAATATGACAAATATAAAGTTTTCTAAATGCACAAGTTATTTATGAACACAGGAATAAGGTCTTAAGATTGTTAGGAAATAAAGTACCAAATGCAATGAATTTGTGCAAAAAATCAATGATTATAAAAATTTAAGGAAATTGAGAATACAATTAAATATAATATAATACTTACAAGCTTTAAAGATACAAGAAAATAACTTGAAAAGGAAATACCGAGACCTGAATATCTTCAGTTTCTTAAGATCTTATTGCCCCACTACGGTGCTTACAGATAAAGGCGACTGTCTCCCAGGATTCAACGGCAATATTTCTACAATAGTAGCACTCCAAATTGTAGAAAAGGCAAACCAAAATAATGCTAACTCTCTCTTTCAAAAAAACTTTAATGCTCTAGTTTTAATATGTAAAAAATGAATGCAGAGAAAAGATGATAAATAACAAGATGTCTATTCGGAAAAGCTATGCCAACTCTTCATGCCAAGGGATATGTCCTTTAGTCTGGAAAAGTTATAACTCTTAATTTGCAAGGTTATAACTCTTTGTTTGGAAAGGTTGCACCCTTAGAATTTAATTTTAAAAATTAAATTAAATTCTATTATAATTTAATTTTTGAAATATAATACATCTTTCCAAACATTATCTCAATTTCTCATTCACTATTTATTTGAGTCAATATAGAATTAGACTCAATTTACTAACAGATCTGTGTTTGTATACATCTAGCAACTGAAATATAAATTGGTATGTCATTTCATTTGAGATCTTACATAATCCTCATCATCTAAATTAGCATTATTGAAAGATCTGTGTTTCGAGATAATAGCCAATGTTTTTTCAATTTTCAATTTAGCACTTGATGTGGATAATGACCTGACTTAACAGTAGAAGTCCTAGAGCTAAAAGTGTCTCTTGAGAGTAAAAATGTGGACATGACAACGTATATTGCTATTAATTAGATATCTCACTATCTCCTAAGTAGGTAATATAGGCATTTTAGCCCCCAAAAGCTAGAAAACTTTTAGTGCTTTAGCTTAAATTTGAACATTGAAATGTCATTGGTTGTCACCATATCAGTTTCTAGATTTTAACAGCATTCGTTGAATTTCTTACAGGATGAACTTTACTCAACGCATTCATCTTGGACAACAAAGGATTACATGCATGATTTTTACGAGATCAGGACCTAATGTTTTAAAATTTGTAATTAATGCCCAGTGCTACAGAACAGTAGAAAAATCAATCCCTCTTGCCAAATTGGCAATAAAATTAGATGAAAAATAATATACTATTCATGTCCATTATTTTCTTAACCAATTAAGTTAAATTCCAAACATTTCCATTTTTCAGATGAGATCACTTATTATTTCTCCCTGAAAAATTGATCATTTCATCTCTTTTTCTTGTCTAAAAAATTTATCATTTTATCATACATGGCATTTTTTGTCAAGAAAAAAAAAAAGTCGATTCAAACAAGCCCATAATTGTAACAAGAAGCAAGGGCCACTGTTGAATTAAACCTGAATGAGCAACAAAGGGCAGTCAAGGATTCCACTGGAGCCAGGAACATCATAAAGCAGCTCCTTCAAACAAGGAAAAGGAGGTGCAAGTTGATCACCAAATTGATCAAGACTCACATCAACATTTGCTTCAATGAACACAACACCCTTGCCGGTGCAGTCCACCACAAGTTTTTTGCCCGGGCATTCTCGGAGACGACCCGTGAATGGGTAGTAAAAGACAAGTGTCTCTACAATCGCATCTCTGATAACCTTGACAGGGTCTATTCCAACCATGGTGGAGCCATGCCTGAAGAATAGTATGACAAGAACGTGAAACTGAAGGCCTTCGTGGTCTTCGATGTCAGAGAGAGGTTTGGACCCTAGGGGTGTTGGCTTTGTTGGGATTACGAGCTTAGGTTTCTGCCTCGTCACCTTGAAGGCTAGAGATGTGGATGGTGCCATGCCCAGCTTCAACCTAGAAATTTTGAAAGTAAAAGCAAGAAAGAAATATGCCTAAATGCAACTTTCTAACTATGAATATATAGTGGATTGGATCGCAACATTTGGCATATTTATAGGCAACAGCTCTAATAACGTAGAGTACGTACATCGAATCCGCTTCAATCATTTACCGGATGAAATTTATAGTGACTAGCGTTCAACCTCGTGTGAGGTACAACTTTTGATTAATTTTATAGTATAAAATTTTTATAAATTTTCTGCTTTAAATTTTAGAGTTAAAAGTTTAAAAAAAATTATAGATCATTGTAAAGAAATTATAGTAGATAGATTTTATGTATAGAATAAGAAGATTGTACCATATATATATATATATATATATATATATATTAAACCTGTTTGCAAATGTATAATGCTGTTGAAATATAAAAATTGAAGTAGATACTGTTGTTCGGGGACAAAATAACTGTCTTTGGAATGAGCTTATTATAATATGCTTATCTTATTGACTCGAAGTATGCAATATTAATGGTCTTTTTCTATCTTATAAGGAATGATATAAAACATCTCATCACAAGCATCTTATAAGAATTCGAAACAAACTCTACTTTGTATAGCACGGCATAGAATTTGCATTCAAGTTAGATTGTGCAGTTGTTATACTGTGCACCATATGCACATTGCACAATGCTCCATATGAGCACCGTATATCATACTATGCATGACCAGTACGCACATAATGCATAGTAGTATATGTGTTCAAAATTCTTATATTATACTTTCAAACTCTTCTATTATATGTTCAAAATTTTAATATTTTATATTCAACATTTTTATTATTTGCAGCTTTTTAACAATAAATTTATAAGTTTAATTTTTTACACTCTTATATTACATGCTCAAAAGTTTCATATACTATTTAAAATACTTACATTATATGTTCAGGATTTTTATATTTTAGGTTCAATACTTTTAATTATGCAAAAAAATTTTAACAATAAATTCATAAATTTATTTTTTGAAGACTCTTAAATTACATGTTCAAAAGCTTTAGAGAATATGTTCAATAACAAATATTTATAAATGTTAAATTTTATGTTTCACAAGTTTTATATTATATTCATAACTTTTTGCAATATATGTTTAGAATATTTATACTTTATGTTCAAAACTCTTATATTATATGTTCATAGATTTTACTTGTATGTTCAGAATACTTATGCTTTATGTTAAAAACTCTTATATTACATATTCATAGATTATACATTGTATGTCCATAAAAGTTTGATAGAAGGAATAGACAAATTTGATTAGCTAAAACATCAAATACTTGATTTGCATTATTTTAAATCACTTGTTAGACAGCCAAATTCTCCATCATTTCACACATATGCACCAACCACACACTACAGACCACCACCACAACACACACCACTACCACGACACACACACGAATCTGTTGTTACATATCTGAAAAAATAATTAAAAAAAAGAGTAAAATAAAATAGCAGCAGCAACTCAAGGTCGACATTGAAACAAAATAGGCACGAAGATTGAAGACCAAGATATTATCGCACAAAGATGATGATCATGATAGTGAAGTCAGATTTGAAATCGGACGATTTGATTTTGCTGGAGAGAGGGCTATGATGCGAGAATAGAGATGGAGAGAGAGACGTCTCTGTTCGTGAGTGAGAATGAGAGGAATTTTTTTTTATTTTTTATATAGGCACATACTATTTACATTAAATTTGGTGCATAGAGAATAATACCTAGGAGCAAAGTAAAATTTGTGTAGGTTGTGAGTCTACGTCAAGATTGTTCAACACAAGGCATAAATGCTTGAGAACGACTATAACATTTTGATCATTTTTCAAGATTGAGAAAACATATATATATATATAGAGAGAGAGAGAGAGAGAGAGAGAGAGAGAGAAAGGATCTCTTTCGGTCGTGTTACGCAAGTTGGAGTGGACCGACTTTTATCAGTTGTTAACATCCATTGGTGGATACAGGTTCATTACAAGGGTGTGGACTGAGTAATTATGTAATATATTAATTATTGTGCATATACATTTAAATTATTTGAATTAATAGTAAAATTTGAATATTATGAATTAAAGAAATCTATAGATAGTTAATAGAATTTATTTGAATATTATATTTTAAAAAATTAATGTAATTTTTTGACTAGTATGAATTTTAATTTTAACTTTTAGGAAATGAAAAAGTTCCATAATTTGTTAAGAATTCCCCTAATTCATTAAAAGAGTCCAAAAATTCGTCAAACAATTTCCAAGAATTCATTTTCTGCCACGGTGTCACTTCTTGATAGAGAATCTCAAAAATCCTAAGAAATCTTTAAATGAATTCTCATAATTCTTTGACAAATTCTTTGAATTCATTTAGGCTATTTCTTCAAACAATTTGAAAAGTAGGTTAATTTTGCAATGGTTTTGGAAAAAGAGGCCAAAGCAAAAAAAAAATCCCAACGTTGAACCGAAGAACTTGTTTACTGTAATCTAGCATGCGAAGCAAAAACCCGAGCCATTTGAATTGCTTGTCTCTTCATCCAGACATTTTCATTTGACAATGTTGTTATTGAATGTGACGTCGATTGAGGTGGTCCTCTGGGCAATTATTTTTGTTGGATCTTTCTTTCATTGGCGAGTTAATTTGGTCGTAGCGATATTAAAAAATGTCATCAAAACTTCTTCCTTAGTTTTCAAGTTTATTCATAGGACTGCCAACAAACTCTGTGATTGAACTGCTAAAGCTAGATATAGGAACACTTGCCTATGAAAATTGGGTCTCAAATATTCTCCTCCCCATGATTATTTGTTTGCTTCTGCTTTGGAGTCGGTTAGCATCTAGTACTGTTGTAAACTTGTTGGATTTTGACAATTATCTTACTTAAGAACTAAAGAGAATATATGTTTGTAGAAAAGAGAAGTATTTTCTATATAAGTTGAGTTCTGATTGAATGATTTTCACTCATACACAACTCCCTTTTGTTTATAGGCTTTAGGGAGAATTGAAACATATGTATTTGCTCTTAAATTAAATACAAATCATGAATTCTAAAAAGTCTATATTTACATGACTAATAGATTTATTATTTACTTCTCGTAACTCTTCAAATACTTGAATCTTGATAACACATTATTTAACATGCTGCCCTTAATGTCTCATTCTTAAACTCCAAAAAGTTTTCTCAACCAGTGAAACGTTTCTTTTGGGAGTACCTTTCTGAATATGTCAGCCACTTGATCTTTACTTGGACAAAATTTGAGTTGAATATGAGCTTCAACTCTGACAAAATGTTATTTGATTGGAATGTGTCTTGTCATGCTATGATGAATTGGATTTTTAGCCATAGCAATGGTTGATTGTTTGTCACAAACTAGTTCAATAACTTTTTTTTTTTTGTTTGAAAAAGGGAGACGACACTCTCGAATTTTGTTAATTGATAACCAAAAAAAAAAATTAATTACATAATAGGAGGTGAGCAAAACCAATACCTCATATTTCCAATCCTAAATGTCGCAATTGATAGGCCAATCGCTCACAACCACAATGCAATGCAACCTACGAGACGATGTACTACTTCTTTCCGAGTTACAAAAGTCTAATACACGAAAGTAATAAATAAGGTGGTAACACCACTCTTACAAATTAATGACTCAGAAAGACAGAGCAAAACACAACCTTAACAAAACCTACACTCTAATATTAGGTATTTCCATTTGATCACAATGGAGAAGACCAAGAAGGATCCCCAAATCCGCAGCTGAATCGAAGCAAACTAACTCCTCCGCCATACTGCCTAAGCTTGCTAAAAAATTCGCTGGTTTATTGCCCTCACGACAGATATGCATAACTCGAACTCGAAGCTCTTGAACTAACATCTTCGCTCTAACGACTTCATATGCTAATACCCAAGCATGCTTATTAATCTAGCCGTCCACATCGAATCCACATCCACCCCAAAGCATCCTTCTCTCCTCCTTTACAGAGCTGCAAACCGCGATATAGGGCCAAGACTTCAGCGTGAATCACCGAATCGGCCTCCAAAAAGTCAAGTATGGAGCCAAAAATTTAAGATTGAGGGGCCGAGACTTGAGAATATCAATAATATTAAATATTTTAATTACAACAATGTACAATACTGTTTAGCAAAAAAGGAAAAAAAAAAAGTAAGGTTATGGAGAAAAAAAAAGTTAACTAATTAAGTTAATGAAGTTGGACTTGCCTAATAGAAAAAGTTAGAGTGATTAGGCACATATAAAATATCATATTGACCCCTTGAAGATTTTGTTTAAAGTTTGAAAGGTCCATTTCGATCCGCTTATAAAAAATACATGCTTTATAACATTAGAAAAAAAAAGTCTTTTTTTTTAAGTTTCATCTTTTTTAAAAGCTACTCGAGAAAATATTAAAAAAGAATATTTTTTTCATTTGCAAAATACATTATTATATGAAAATTCCAACCTTAGTTAATAATTTGTATACTCAAATTAAATTATTTTATATAAAAAATTAAGATGCCTAACTGAAAGATAGTAGATTTAGCATTACTTAGAATTTTATCCATTAAAATTAATTATCTTTCTCTCATAAAAATCTGACGACTTAAATATCATTTTAAATAACTAAAGAACTTAGTCAAATATCACGATAAGAATTCAAAGTTTAAAGACCAAAAATTAAAGAAAAAAGCTTATGATAAATATTTAGAAAATATTATTGTCGTATCCACTTATAAAATACACAAACTTCCCAAGCCGATAGGAAACGTCACATTGCGAAATACAAGCTTCGCGACTTTATTTGTTCTTAATGAAAACTTCATATACACCAAGGCATATAATTGTAACAAGAATTTCAGAGTGCAGATCTGACAACGGTAGAGCATTTTCCATCAGTGCCCAGTAAAGCATCCTTATTTAGTATGCTTTGAAGCTCTCTCTTGAATCTTTCCATGGCAGGAGCAGGCAAGTAAACAGGAACCAAAATTCCATTCTCGCCTTTCTTGTTCTCATATGGTATGTAAAAGCTTACAAGCTTAGCAGTGGCGTTGGCTGGTCCAGCAAAAACTGGCCTGCCCCATCCAAAGTCCACATCCCCAAGTCCAGCGTGTCTAACATCAGAAACTATGTACGTCCACATCACTGTAAAGTGAGGTCGTCCATTAATCGCGATAAGGTCTGCGAACGATTTCACATATTCTTCTGTTACAACTGATTTAGCCTTCATGACGAGCTCAACTGCATGCTCCAAAGGACTCTGACTTAACTCTCTTGCAGTTGATAATGCCACCGGAATGGCAAACGCGTTGCCGTAGTATCCATCGGGCAAGGGTGGATTGAATCTTTTACGCACATTAACGGCACAAAGAACGCGTACCTCTTCACTCGGGTGAAGTGATAGAGCATTGGTACGGCAGCGCCATAAGCATGCAGTCAGGAGCTCGAATTTCGTGCAATTGCACAAGTGGGGAGGGAGGAGGCTGCGGAGGGCAGACATCTCAGCAGGGCCAAAGAAGAAGGATTGTAGAACCATGTGCTTAGGTGAGATAATTGTGTCATTATTATTAATGTGTAGTGCTTCTTCAAACTCAGGGTGCCTACATGTTGCTCTTGGTGGATCTCTAGCACTTAGCAACTCCCTTTGCCACACAGGTGGGACAGATGGGTTAGCTGCACCTCTTGCTATTTCGCCCAATGCCTTCATGAATTGGGCCAATCCAGAAGCATCACTCATGGTATGGTTAAGGCGTAAGGCAAAAATGAAGCCACCGCATGCCAGATAAGTCACCTGTACATTATAGAATTAAATAATAAAGACAGCATTAAAAGATCTATGTTTGTATATACATCTAGCAAATGAAATCTAAATTAGTATGTCATTTCATTTGAGATCTTACATAATCCTCAGCATCTAAATTAGTATTATTAAAAGATCTGTGTTTCTAGATAATAGCCAATGTTTGTTCAATTTTCAATTTAGCACTTGATGTGGATAATGACCCAACTTAACAGTGGAAGTCCTGGAGCTAAAAATGTCTCTTGAGAGTAAAAATGAGGACATGACAACGTAAATTGCTATTAATTAGATATCTCACTATCTCCTAATTAGGTAATATAGATATTTCAGCCCCCAAAAGCTAGAACACTTTTAGTGCTTTAGCTTAAATTTGAACATTGAAATGTCACTGGTTGTCACCATACCAGTTTTTAGATTTTAACTGCATTCGTTGGATTTCTTACAGAATGGACTTTACTCAATGCATTCGTCTTAGATGACAAAGGATTACATGCATGATTTTTACGAGATCAGGATCTAATGTTTTAAAATTTGTAATTAATGCCCAGTGTTACAGAACAGTAGCAAAATCAGTCCCTCTTGCCAAATTGGCAATAAAATTAGATGAAAAATAATATACTATTCATGTCCATTATTTTCTTAACCAAGTAAGTTAAATTCCAAACATGTCCATTTTTCAGATGAGATCACTTATTATTTCTCCCTGAAAAATTTATCATTTCATCTCTTTTTCTTGTCTAAAAAATTTATCATTTTATCATACATGACATTTTTTGTCGAGAAAAAAGAAGTCGATTCAAACAAGCACATAATTGTAACAAGAAGCAAGGGCCACTGTTGAATTAAACTTGAATGAGCAACAAAGGGCAGTCGAGGATTCCATTGGAGCCAGGAACATCATAAAGCAGCTCCTCCAAACAAGGAAAAGGAGGTGCAAGTTCATCACCAAATTGATCAAGACTCACATCTGCATTTGCTTCAATGAACACAACACCCTCGCCGGTGCAGTCCACCACAAGCTTTTTGTCGGGACCTTCTCGGAGACGACCGGCGAACGGGTAGTAGAAGACCAGTGTCTGCGCAAGCGCATATCTGATAACCTTGACAGGGTCTGTTCCAACCATGGTGGAGTCATGCCTAAAGAATAGTATGACAGGAACGTGAAACCGAAGGCCTTCATGGTCTTCAATGTCAGAGAGAGGTTTGGACTCTTGTGGTGTTGGCTTTGCTGGGAGAGCTCAGGTTTCTGCCTCGTCACCCTGAAGGCTAGAGATGTGGATGGTGCCATGCCCAGCTACAGCCTAGAAATTTTTAAAGTAAAAGCAAGAAAGAAATATGCCTAAATGCAACTTTCTAACTATGAATATATAGTGGATTGGATCGCAACATTTGGCATATTTATAGGCAACAGCTCTAATAACGTAGACTACTACACAGAATGCCACTTCAATCATTTGCCGGATGAAATTTATAGTGACTAGCGTTCAACCTTGTGTGAGGTACAACTTTTGATTAATTTTATAGTATAAAATTTTTATAAATTTTCTGCTATAAATTTTAGAGTTAAAAGTTTTAAAAAAAATTATAAATTATTGTAAAGAAATGATAGTAGATAGATTTTATGTATAGAATAAGAAGATTGTACCATATATATATTAGATCTGTTTGCATATGTATAATGTTGTTGAAAGATAAAAATTGAAGTAGATACTGTTGTTGGGTGATAAAATAACTGTCTTGTTATAAAATGCTTATCTTATTGACTCGAAGTATGCAATATTAATGGTCTTTTTCTATCTTATAAGAAATGATATAAATCATGTTATCACAAGCATCTTATAAGAATTCAAAACAAACTCTACTTTGTATAACATGACATAGAATTTGCATTCAAGTTAGATTGTGTAGTTGTTATACTGTGCGCCATATGCACATTGCACAATGCTCCATATGAGCACTATATATCATACTATGCATGACTAGTACGCAAATAATGTATAGCAGTACATATGTTCGAAATTCTTATGCTATACCTTCAAAACTCTTATATTATATGTTCAAAATTTTAATATTTTATGTTCAACACTTTTATTATTCGCAACTTTTTAACCATAAATTTATAAGTTTAATTTTTTACACTCTTATATTATATGTTCAAAAGTTTCATATACTATTTAAAATTCTTACATTATATGTTCAGGATTTCTATATTTTAGATTCAATTCTTTTAATTATTCAAAATTATTTGAACAATAAATTCATAAGTTTAATTTTTGAAGACTCTTAAATTGCATGTTCAAAAGCTTTAGAGAATATGTTCAATAACAAATATTTATAAATGTTAAAATTTATGTTTCACAAGTTTTATATTATATTCATAGCTTTTTGCAATATATGTTCAGAATATTTATACTTTATGTTCAAAACTCTTGTATTATATGTTCATAGATTTTACTTGTATATTCAGAATACTTATACTTTATGTTCAAAACTCTTATATTACATGTTCATAGATTATACATTGTATGTCCATAAAAGTTTGATAAAAAGAATAGACAAATTTGATTTAGCTAAAACATCAAATACTTAATCTGCATTATTTTAAATCATTTGTTAGACAATCAAATTCTCCATCATTTCACACATATGCACCAACCATACCCTGCAGACCACCACAACGACACACACACACAAATCTGTGTAATTAGATTTGAAAAAATAACTAAATAAAGCAGTAAAAGAAAATAGCAGCTGCAACTCAAGGTCGACAATGAAACAAAATCGGCACGAAGATTGAAGACCAAGTTATTATCACACAAAGATGATGACCTTGATAGTGAAGTCAGATTTGAAATCGGACGGTTTGATTTTGCTGGAGAGAGGGCTATGATGCGAGAATAGAGAGGAGAGAGAGACGTCTCTGTTCGTACTTGAGAATGAGAGGAAAATTATATATATATATATATATATATATATATATATATATATGGGCACATGCTATTTACATTAATTTTGGTGCACAGAGCATAGTACGTAGAAGCAAAGTAAAATTCGTGTAGGTTGTGAGTCTACGTCAAGATTGTTCAACACGAGACATAAATGCTTGAGAATGACTATAACATTTTGATCATTTTTCACGATTGAGAAAACACACACATATATATATATAGAGAGAGAGAGAGAGAGAAAGGATCCCTTTCCGGTCGCGTCACGCAAGTCGGGTTCCTTTGCCGAGGAGTGGACCGAGTTTTGTCGGTTGTTAACGTCCATTGCTTGGCACAGGTTCATTACCAGGGTGTGGACCGAGTTCTATTGATCGGCAACGTCCAAGTTAGATAATAGATCGACATGTATAGGCTGTTACGGGCAGGGCTGTAAATGAATTCAATTAACTCTTCTGCACTTAGATGTGACCTTACATTCGGAAGCAGAGACATTATAGACACCCATGATAGATCCCCCTGGGGTTCCATCAGCTAACAGCTTTTATTTCTTTTTTTCATAATCTCATTAGCGAGTTGAACTACCACGCAATTGCCAAATTAAATGAACATCCATTCCACGCAATTGCCAAATTAAATGAACATCCATGCTGAGATGCATAATCCGTAGAGGATGATAGGATGAGAAAATTTCAAGCAAAGGAGGAGAAATTCCAATTGGAAACTGAAATTAAAGAAAAGAGATATACTGTAATAAATTAATCAAAAAAGATATAATTATCACAAAACTAAAATAAAAGAAACAACTATACAACACCCTCCAAACAATCTTGACGGGTCCTGTTCCAGCTATGGTGGGGTGATGCCTAAAGAACAGTATGGCAGGTATGTGAAACCTAAGACCACGAGAGAGGGGTGTATTTGGCTTTAGCTTTTTAAAAGATTTAAAACTTTGAAAAAAAATTCAAAATCAACTTTTTTCATAAATTTCTTCTCAAAAATTTCTTTTTTAAGTTATAGAATAAAAATACTTTTTTAAAAAAATTAATCCATACGAGCTATTATAATATTATGTCACAGTGTACAACACAACCCAGGATCTATTGTGAGGGTCGACGTTAAATGATAGTCCCATGAGTTGCGAGTAAGTTAGATTGTTTTTCGTCGTTTGACACAGGCCAAGGGTCTATAACAAGGGAGCGGAAGAAGTTTTCCTTCTGGGTTGCTCTTCCATCACACTAAGGTCCGTTTAGATTAATTTTTTTTTAAAAAAAAAAGAACACTTTTTCTTAAAAAAAGTTATATTAAATTTATAATAATTATTTAATTTGATTTCTAAAAAAATAAAACTCTAAAAAAAGTTCAAATACAACTTTTTAGAAATTAGAATTTTCAACTTCTAAAAAAAATTATTTTTCAAAAACTATTAAAAAAATATTTTTGAAAAAAAACCAATCCAAATGGGCCCTTATTGATATTAGTCTAATAAATCATGACCATCCATTTCTAAGAATTAACCTTGGCCATTTATTTTAGCCTTTTTCCCCATCAACTTATATAAATTTTGAATAACCAAAATACCCTCAAGCCTTAAAAAATTGAAGACACCAAACATCAGCAGACTTCTCTCTCCACCTATGCTGCTATTCGTCGTCTCTCTCCACCTCTGCAACTGTTCCTTTTTTTTTTTTTGGGTCAACAACAATATTATTCTCAAGTACTCTCCCTTTCTCTTTTTCTTCTTCTCCGATCAATAGTCACCATCGCTAAGACGAAATAAAAATTTTTGGGGCAAAAGAACAAAAAAAAAAATTAAATAAATAAAAACAAAAGATCCAAGTTCTTCACCCTTAAAACAGAAATTTTGAGTTGGGAAAGAAGGGTGGGAGCTGGGGAAGAAGGGTGGGCGCCGGGGAAGGGATGGTGCTGGGTAGTTTTTTGTCTTTTTATTTTTTTTGGGGGCGGGGGTGGGGGGAGCTATATGTAATATTATAAAATTAAAGTTTTAAAAATAACATTAATTACGACATAATTATTAATTATTTTTTTGGAAATTATCAAATATTTATAATTTATAATCAAAATAAAGTCACGTAACATTTGATCTTGATTTATTTCTAATTATTTATATAATCTTGATATATATCAAGTTTAGTAATTTGAGAATATAGATTTAAAATAAGATATTAAATGAAATAAATCATAATGAATGTGTAAAATATTATAAAATTTAGTTAATAATATTACAATAAATTAAATTTAAGAATTTATTAAATTAAGTGTAAATAGGTTATAGATTAATCAATTAATTTAATAAGTAAGTAATTTGATTAAAAAATAATTCAATAACTACGTATATATGAAAACTTTATGAATTAATGCATAATTATTAATTATTGCTAAGCATTTATAATTATATTTAGGACACATAAATTTGAGTTTTATTTATTCATAATTATTAATATTATTCAAATAGTGATTGCAAAAAACTTGAAAGTATTGATTGAAAATAAAAAATAAATTTCACTCAAATAATTAAGTTAATATAATTACGAGACACGTTATAAAATTAAGTTAGTAGTATATCTAGAGGGAATTAGATTAAGAATTTATTAAATTTTGTATAATTAGGTTATATATTAATCAACTAAGTCAATGACCAAATAATGTGAACAAAATACAGGTAGCATGATAATTCAAAGTAGGAATACAATCAATTAAGTTAACAAAGTTATATTAGACAATTTAGAATGTAGAATTTTAAGTTAGATTGGTTAAATTAGTAATATAATTATAACTAACGCAACCCTTCAATTAAATTAGGTTAAATTCAAAGTAGGAATCTACACACAAAATGAGCAAAAGTGAATACAGCTAGAATTATAGGTCAAACATAGTGTGCATTATAGGTAGAATTAGCGAAGTTTGCAATATAATTCTACTTAACTTAATTATCTAGCTAGAATTAACAATTTTTGTAGTATAATTCTAAGAAATCTACTAAAGTTCGTAGTGTAATTCTAAATGGCCGTCTAACTAAACTTAGCTAGTTTTGAGTAAAATTCTAATTAAATTCATCATATAACTAAGAACAACATAGTTTCTAGTATATCTATGACTAAATAATTCATGTATCTAATGGGACGAGTTTAAACAAGTCGATCAATCCCAAATACCACAAGTCACTGTTCTTATTGCTATCCCTAGTCGATATCACTTACTCCCTTACTGTTTTTTTCCCCTTGATGTTATTAGAATTACATTATGTAAATGTCTTATTATTATTGCTAGTATTTTAATGTCTTTACTACTTATTATTATTATTGTTATTACTACTATTACTACTACTATTACAACAACTTATTATTACTGCTGCTATTGTTATTGTTATTGTTATATTACTAGCTAATGGTGATAATAGTAGTTCTAGTGGTAATGAATAAAGATAGTATTAGTATTATGATTTATGATTATTATTAGTTCAATATCATTATTATAAATGAAATCAAATAAGTATATTTAGTTTATGAATTGATTAATTAAGTTATTAATTAGATATCATGACCAGCTAGGATCAATTAAAAAATTTGTAACTAGATTAGATAAGGTAATTAAGTTAGTAACAATATTAGAATAAATTAAGTTAGCTTAGAAATGCTAGAGATCATACGATTATAAGATTCAATTAATTTAAATATTATCACATAAAATTAATTATGATTTTAAAAGTAGTATTAGAACTCGGACCAATTAAGTTAAGAAGTTATATTAGATTTTCATACTTAACTAAATTTATTCTTTTTTTATACAACACACTTTATTGAAACTACTTATATCACCAAATTTGTTTATCTAACTAAAATCTATAATCTCTAAAATAACCACAATTAACTTAATTAGTTCTAGTTATGTTGCTAGCTTAATTGATTATTCTATAATAATTTATAAAGTCTAAAAGAACTCATATATTCTTTACAAAAATTTTGTACATTAAAATAAATATTTGTAATTAAACATAAATGAATTGTAGTCCTATATAGATGCAAAAATGCATAAAGTTCATTGGGAAAGATTTGTAAAATCTAGAAAAAGAAAATTTGTAGTTTTTTTTTAAATGTATACATTAAAAAGAAATATTTGTAATAAAATATAAATGACTTTACTCCCATATATACTTGTCAAAAAAAATATAAAGTTCGTAGGAAAAATTTGTAAAGTGTAGGGCAAAAATCTGTAGATTCTTTAGAGAAATTTGTTCTTCTTAAAAAAATATTTATAATAAAATATAAATAACTTGTAGTTCTATATATATTTGTCATAAAAGTCTAAAGTTCATAGGAAAAATTTGTAAGGTCTGTATAAAAATCTATAGATTATCTTAAAAAAAGCACTTCTAAAGAAATATTCATAGTAACTTATATATCACTTCTAAAGAATTATTTCTAGTAACTTATATATATCACTTTTTAGTCCAATATTTTTACTACAAATATATATTTTTTAAAAATGTACAGATTTTTTAAAGAATCTACAATTTTTTTTGCAAAAAACCTATAGATTTCTATAAAGAACCTACAAATTTTCATGAAGAATTTTTAGAATTTTGTAAAGAACATATAATTTTTTTCAAAAACCTAAGATTTTAATAAAGAACTTATAGATTTTTGTTATTGATGCTACAAATTTTCTATGAATTTACCTTTTTGACAAGTATATCGGACTAAAATTAGTTTATATTTTACTACAAATATTTCTTTATACTAAAATTAGTTTATATTTTACTACAAATATTTATTTTAGAAGTACAAATTTTTGTGAAGAACTTACAAATTTTTGAAAGTAATCTATTGATTTTGTAAATAACTTATTGATAATTGTAAAGAAATTATAGACCTTATAATTTTTTTTATGACCTTTATAATTCTTTGAGAAGGATATAGGACTAAAATTAATTTATGTCTTACTACAAATAGTTTTTTAAAAGTAAGGATTTTCATCACCAGAATCTATAGATTTTTTAAAATCCTATAAATTTTTGTAAGAATCTACATATTAATGTAAAGAAGTTACAAATCTTTGTAAAGAATGTATAAATTTTTGTTCTTGACCTTACAAAATTTTTATAAAAAAATCTATAAATTTTTGTAAAGAACCTATAGATTTTTTTTCTTGACCTTACAAAATTTCTGTAAAGAAAGTACAAATTCTTGTTCTTGATCTAACATATTAGTGTAAAGAACTTATAAATTTTTGTAAAGAACTTATAGATTTTTGTTCATAAAAAAAATTTATAAATTTTTGTTCTTGACTTTACAGATTTTTTTGAAGGACCTACTAATTTTTATAAAGAATTATAAATTTTTTTGAAGAACCTACAGATTTTTGTAAAGAACCTACAGACGTTTGTTAAGAGCCTTAAGATTTAAGTAAAGAAGGCACATATGCTCTTGAAGATACTACAGATTTTTGTTATTTAGCCTACAAATTTTTCTTATGATAATTTGATATTTTTTACAAGTAAATTGGACTATAAAAAGCGTTCATGTTTTCCTAAAGAATCTGTACATTTTTTTTAAAAAGAATCTACTAATTTTATTAAAGAACCTACATATTTTTGTAAAGAACCACAAATTTTTCCCATGATAATTTGACATTTTTTATGAGCAAATTTGACTCAAAAAGTCATTCATGTTTTACTATAAATATTTATTTAACAAGTATAGCTTTTGTAAAGAACTCATAGATTTTTGTAAAGAATCTATAGATTTCTTTACAAAACCTACAAGTTTTGTTAAAAAGCTGCAAATCTTTTTAAATAACTTACAAATTTTTGCAAAGAATATATAGATTTTTGTATATAATCTTGTGAATCGGTCTAGAAATTTTTCATACGCAGTTTTTACATTTTGTACAAGTAAATAGGACACATATTTTTCCTATAGAACCTACAAATTTCTCTAAAGAACCTATAGATTTTTGTAAAGATACTACATATTTTTGTTATTTGGCCTACAAATTTCTCTTATGGTAATTTGTCAATTTTTACAAGTAAATAGAACCGTAAAAATTGTTTATATTTTACTACAAATATTTTTTTAAAAGTACAACTTGTTGTAAAGAACATACAGATTTTTACAAGGAATCTACAGTTTTTTTTTTTTAAAGAACCTACATATTTTTGTGAACTTACAGATCTTTATTCTATGACATATAATTTTTTCTTATGAAATTTGCTTTTTTTACAAGTAAATATTGTTGGTAAATATATAAATAGAACATAATAGAAATAGAAATCACGAAATACTTAGAAATTGGAATTAAAATAACGAACAAACAAAAGGAATAGATTTAGTCGAGTCTTAAGAAATTCGATCTTCTTAAGGGATTTACGCCCTTCCACTCAGTGTTAAAGATTATGGTGTATCCCTCCCATGATAAAACGACTATATCTCTTAACTATGGTAGCACACTAATGCAAGAGCCAACGATCGGGAAGCATAGGACTCTCGCTGTATAATGAAATAAGACTAGTAGAGTGTCATGGAAGATATTCAGTATGCTAATACAAGTATTTTCAGCACATTCTAGACTCAGCTATATATAGAGAAGCACAGATGAACAGCCAAATAAAATCCATTTAAAAGGGGTAATAAAGCTGTTCCTCCAACAATAAAAGACGCCCAAAAAAAAAATTGACCTAACTAGGTAGCAAGCAAAACTCGTTGGAGTTTAAATCCGGAGCTTTAATGTATCAGTTTCGTTCTCTTCAAATTCTTCAGGTGTTTGAGACACACTGAAGGTGGGAGTGAAGCTGTTCCTTCAACAGTAAAAAACGCCCAGAAAAAAAAAGTTGACTTGACTAGGTAATAGGCAAAACATGTTTGAGTTTTAATCCCGAGCTTTAACATATTAGTTATGTTCTCTTCAAATTCTTCAGGTGTTTGAGACACACCTGCACCCGCACCCGTACCCGAACCCGCGCCGCTTCCCTGAACCCGACTCAGCTAACCGTGTTGTGCAGGCGCGTTCGTGCGTGCACGTCGTGGGTTTAAGCACTATACCCACCATGTATAGTCTTCCCTTCATATGCCTTGTTGGCACACCTTATAAAGGATTATATATATAAAGTGAGCAAAAGTTTATTAGTTTTCCTATGTGGGATACAAACCCACACACAACCAAATCAAACAATCAAACTAATAATACACTCAACTTTGGTTGCTAATTTCTCATACACCTTTTAATGTGCGAGACCCAGCTCAAAATTGAGTCAATATTGCTCAAAATTGAGTCAATATTGCTCAAAATTGAGTCAATATTCCCCTACATGAATGAAAATTAGCTAACCATTTTGCAAATATGCAAATGCAAATGCAAGAGAGAGTCCGAAAAGAGATACTGTCTCAGGATAGGTAGCTTTTGGCTTTGAACTTTTTTTAGTGAATTTACTCGCTGACTAGTAGATTGGATGTTTTAAACTATTTAGCTTTAATGTAAACTAAGACAACAACATACCCACAGCATGGTTGTGTTCATTTCAGCCCTGAACAACTCCCCGTATTCATGAATACTCAGAGAATTACCTACAGTTCTCTTAGGAACGATCTCCCTCCTTACTCATATAGGTGGTTCTTTGTGAAGAATATCCTGCTATGCCCCACTTGGCCTTCCTAAGCTACGAGGATCATTAAAAGCTAAACTTATCTTACATTGTATGAGCTGCACTGTCTGCTTGCCATAGGCATGGGTAAAAGAGGCTTATGCCCCCATAGTGCTTGAATAGAGTCACACATAATTCAGTTTCCCCTTTGAACCAAGATTTAGGAATCTCCGGTCAACAAAGTAGGATTAACAATTATGATGACCCTTTTGTTACTTTATAAGCTTAAGACCCATTCACTCGACAACTTAAAAACTTGCTCTCTATTTACACCTTTTGTGAGTGGATTTGCAATGTTGTCCTTAGACTTTACCTAGTCTAAAGTGATAAACCCATTAGAGAGCAATTGCTTAATGGTGTGATGTCTACGGCATATATACCTAAACTTACCATTATACATGACACTTTGTGCCCTGCCAATCACTAATTGACTATCACAGTGAATACTGACAGCAGCTACACGCTTAGGCCAACATGGAACATTCTCTAAGAATTGTTGAAGCCATTCTACTTCTATCCCAGTTTTGTTCAAAGCTATAAATTCAGACTCCTTAGTGGATTTGGCTATACACGTTTGCTTAGTGGCTTTCCATGACATAGTTTCACTTGCTAAGGTAAAGACGTATCCACTTGTGGATCTTGAGTCTTTCGTGTCAGATATCCAATTTGCGCACTATACCCTTCTAACATTGCTAGAAATCTAGTATAGTATAACACATATTTTATGGTATATCTCAAGTATCTTAAGACCCTGACTAGTGCAACCCAATGTTCTTAACTTGGATTACTAGTGTATCTACGTAGCCTATTTATAGCACAAGGTATGTCGGGTCTTGTACAGTTCATTGTGTACATTAGACTCCCTATGATCCGGGAATACTCCAATTGAGATGCCCCTTTACTCGTATTTTTCTTTATATGTACACTTACATCTAAAGAAGTCTTTGCAATCCCGATGTCACCGTTATTATGCTTGTTCAATATTTTCTCAATGTAATGAGACTGAGACAAGGCTAGACCTTTAGGTGTCTTAATGATTTTTATGCCGAGGATTATATTGCGACACCTATGTCTTTCATTTCAAAATTTCGGAAGCGCATATTTTTTGTAGACAAAATCGCTTCATTATTCTTTCCCATAATAAGCATGTCATCTAAATAAAGGCAAACGATGACAAAATTCTAATTTGTTCCATTCCAATAAACACACTTATCACACTCGTTAATTTGAACCCATTTGCGAGCATGACTTGATCAAATTTCTTATGCATTTGCTTAGGTGCTTGTTTTAATCCGTAAAGATATTTTAAAAGCTTATAAACTTTTTGTTTTTGACCTAGAACTACAAACCTTTCGAGCTGTTCCATACAAATCTCCTCTTTTAGATCTCCATCTAAGAAAGTCATTTTTACATCCATTTGATGTATCTCCAAACTATATATAGCTACAATAGCTATCAACATTTGGATAGATATAATTCTTGTTATCGGTGAATCCGTGTCAAAATATTCTAGACCCTCCTTTTGACTATAGCCTTTTATAACTAACCGGGCCTTATATTTGTCTATTGATCCATCTTCCTTCATCTTCTTCTTGAAAATCCATTTGCACCCTATAGGTTTATTTCCCAGAGTTAGATCCACCAATTCCCATGTATAAGACTTCTCCCTCGGAGTTAGCTGTGTCGGAAGAGAATAGCCTTTTCTCAGAACAAACGTGTCTAGTTGCCTCTGTGTCAATGAACCATTGTTTAGGATTACCCACCATGTTTACTTCTGACACCACTACTGAAATATTTACATCAGACACGTCATCCCCTGGGTCCTTCACGACATTTGCTAGGGCCTTCCTTTTGCGCAACCTGCTGTCCTTTGCTTTGTAATCAGTTTTGTCATAGATATAACATGCCCCATTGAACTACTTCTTGTCTACCTTGGGTTTCTAGCAACTGTCTTCCCCTTCTGCCCACAATTAGCTTGACTGGTGAACTTCCTCTTTTCGTTGGGATTAGGACCGTGTTCTACCATGTGGGCCTTGGAGTTCATTCCACCACACATGCCCCATTTGCCAGTTGAATAATTCTTTTCCTCAATCCTAAGCCGCAGGACGTTTTTCATTGTCATCTCCTGTTGCTTGTGCTTGAGGTGATTTTTGAACTCACTCTATCCAGGGGGCAATTTATCTATTAAGGCAACCACCTAATATTGCTCTTGGATAATTAACTGGTATTTTTGCACCTGCGACATTACCGGTTTAGAATCCGTCATAGAGAATTCTAGAAATCTAGTCATCACGAATTTCTTCGTGCTTGCACTTTCTAGCTCATACTTATCCTTTAATAATATCCACACTTCCTTAGTCATTTTACATTTAGCATCTACTTTATGCGAAGAACTTTCTAAACAATTCAAAATGTAATTCTAGCAAAGGAAATCGTCATGCTTTCAAACATCCACAATTGCCACTGTCTGCATATCCGGGTTGTCTCTTAATGATAGAGGATCTTTCTACACATATATGAACAGTCCTAAAGTTGTGGGATAAAACTCCGTTTAGAGCTCCCACGGCTTAAAAATCTTTTCCAGAAAACTTTTCTGGCTTCTCAATACGTGGTGGTAGAGGTGCATAGTTGGTTATCCCAAATACGGGCCTACCTCTAAATACGTTGCTCAGACTAGCAACATTTGCAGCTCCCCCAAAGCCATTAGTTGAACCAACAACATTGTTGGCTTGACAAACGAGCTGAAGGTTGATCCAATCACAACTCCAAAATCGCTAAATCCCTACATAGTCTCAGGAACCTATACAGTCATATTAGTTGTTAGAGTAATTCCAACATTCCAGTCATGGTAACTCCAGTTGGGGTGTTCCCAACAGTCATAGTAACATTTTGGGTAGTAATGGAGACCCCAGTGACACTTCTTCCAGCAGTCCAAGTTTGGGTGTTTTTCACAAATTGAACTTCCTCGTTATTCCCAGTTTGAGTTTGATTTTCGTTATTTCCAGACATGATTGAAAGCTAAGATTATAAAATTTTTTGCACTCAACCAACCAAAAGTTAGTAGACCGGTATAACAAATAATATAAACCAATAGTCGACAGAAAATAAAATTCTAGTTTCTGTTTGGAACAGATTTGAAAACTGTAAGTAATAGATACCACAGTTTACCAAACCCGTGAAAATTTAGAATAATATGCTAAATCCCTTAAGAACGTTAGTAAATATATAAATAGAATTGAATAGAAATGGAAATTGCAAAATACTTAAAGACTATAATTGAAATAACAAACAAATGAAAATAAACAGATTTAGTCAAGGCTCAAGAAACTCGATCTCCTTAGAGATTTATGCCTCTCCACTTAGTGATAAAGATTATGGCATATCCCTTCTGGGACACAATGACTATACCTCACACCAATGCAAAAGCTAGCAAACAGGAAATGTAGGACTCTCTCTATATGATGAGATAAGACTGACATAATGCTATAGAAGATATGCAGTATGCTAAGACGAGAATCGTATTTCTAGCACCTTCTGGACTCAACTATATATTGAGGAGTAGCCAAATAAAATCCATTTAAAGAGGGTAATTAAGCTATTCCTCCAACAGTAAAAGACACCCATAAAAAAAAAAACTGA
Source organism: Cordia subcordata (assembly GCA_028554755.1). NCBI lineage: Eukaryota > Viridiplantae > Streptophyta > Magnoliopsida > Boraginales > Cordiaceae > Cordia > Cordia subcordata. Next base: position 1,081,790 of record JAPTOF010000003.1, on the reverse strand, counting down.
CCTAACCAGGTAACAAACAAAACGCGTTGGAGTTTAAATCCCAAGCTTTAATGTATCAGTTACGTTCTCTTCAAGTTCTTTAGGTGTTTGAGAATTTTTCCTAAAAAGAACAATCCAAAGTGAAAACCCGGGCCACACTCACACCCGCGCCTCGTCCCTGGAACCAACTGGGCAGGCCCGCGGGTGCGTGTATGGTGGGTTTAAGCACCATGTCCACCATGTATAGTCTTCCCTCCATATGCCTTGTTGGCACACCTCATAAAGAAATCTATATATAAAGTGAGCAAAAGTTTATCGGTTTTCTTATGTGGGATACAAACCCACACACAATCAAATTAAACAACCAAACTAGTAATGCATTCAACTGTGATTGCTAAATTCTCATTCACCGTTAATCCGTTTCTGACATATAAATATACCATGTTAATTTATTCGAAACAAGAAACGTAATGAAACCAACAACCAACCCTTTTGACGTGTGGGACCCAGCTCAAAATTGAGTCAATGTTGTTTTGACCTCAGGTCAAAACACTCCAAACTAACAAATATGACCCATACATTTTCTGTTAAAAACTACAAATTTTTCTAAATAACAACATATTTTTGTTCTTCATCTTACAAATTATTTTTATGAAAGTCATTCATGGTTTACTAAAAATATTTATTTAGAAGTGCCATTTTTGTAAAAGACCTACAGATTTTTGTTGAAAACTTACAAATTTCTGTAAAGCTCCTACAAATTTTTTCCATACAAATTGGTTCAAGGGCATATTCGGAAAGATCAACACACTTTTTCTTCAAGCAAACATTAATTACGGTTGGTCTTGATAAATTGATGTCAGTTCATTGGATGTAAGGAGTTTCCTTTCTTGATTGTTGGTGTCTAAGATCGTTAAACCGAAGAACTTGTTTACTGTGTACAGTATGGGAAGCAAAGAGCCGTTCGAAATGCATGTCTCTTCATCAGGACATTGTCGTTTGATAATGTCATTATTAAAAGTGATGTCGAGGTGGTCCTCTAGGCAACTATTTTTTTTGGAGCTTCCTTTCATTATATTGGGAGTTAATCTAGTCATAGAGATATTAAAAAAATGTCACCAAAAATTTTCTTTAGTTTTTAAGTGCACTTGTAGGACTGCCAATAAACCCTTTGGGAATTGCTAATGCTAGATATAGGAACACTTACCTAAAAAAATTGGGTTTCTAATATTCTGTTCCCTTTATTATTTGGTAGCTTTTGATTTAGACTCGGCTAGCATCTACTAATGTTGTAAACTTGTTGGATATTGACGATCATTTTACTCAAGAATGTAACTAAAGAGAATATGTGTTATTAGAGAAGAGAAGTATTTTCTATATAAATTGAGTTGTGATTGAATGATTTTCACTACAAAACTCTCTTTATAGACTTTAGGGATTATTCAAGTACATGCATTTACTCTTAAATTAATTACAAGTCATGAATTCTAAAATGTCTAGATTTACATGATTAATAGATTTATTATTGACTACTTGTAACTCTTGAAATACTTGTTGAATCTTGAGAATACATTAATTAACATGCTCCCCTTAATTTTTTGTCCTTGAACTTCAAGAAGCTTTCTCAAGTAGTGACACTTTTCTCTTGGAAGTGCCTTTCTAAATATGTTAGCCACTTAGCTAGTCGTTACCTGGACAATTTGAGTTAAACATGTCTTGCTTCAATAGCATCTCTCATAAAATGATGTTTGATTATAATGTGTCATGTTATGCTGGGATGAATTGGATTTTTAGCCATGGCAATGGCTAATTGATTGTCACAAAATAGTTCAATAGCTTTGTCTTGTCTTTAACCAAGATCTCCAAAAATTTTCCTCAACCACATGGACCGTAAAGTCGCCAAGGCTGCTGAATATACTTAACTTCTGTGGATAATTGAGAAACTATTCTTACCTTTTGGATGCCCAAGAAAATATTCCTAAAACAAGAGTGAAAGCATAACCTGATGTCCTCTTAATGACATCAATACATCCGGCTCAATCACTATCATAAAAGCCAAATAGTTTTGTTTGAACTCCTTTGGTATATCAGATGCCAAAATTTGCCATTCCTTTATGTATCTCAACTCTCTTTTTGCTGTCCAAAATCAACTTGATTAGAACAATGTATGAATATAGAGAGTAGACTTATTTCATAAATAATTTCAAGCCTTATTTTATAAGATATTGAAAGTTTACACAACTTCTTTCCACTATCATCTTTCTTCAATTTTTCATTTGCAGCGACTCAAGTAGTGTGTTAGGTTGCAATCATCCATATTTTACTAAAATCTTTTCAGTATATTTCTCTAGGCAAATAAGGACATTATCATCTTGTTTCTGATTTCCATAATAAGAAAGTGATGCAGAAAACCCATGTCATTCATCTCATATTTTCTCATCATATATTTCTGAAAGTCTTGCATCAATTTTTCACAACTTCTTGTATATAGTAAATCATCAAAATAAACAACAACAATCAAGATTAATGTATGGTGTGGATTTGATGTATAACCCACGCTAACTATTGCTCTTCTCAAATCCTTGCTTTTGAAAATATGAATCAATGTTTTCACCTTCCACTTCTTGTATTAACTCACCGAAAGTGAGTTTAGTCTCCACACTTTTCAACTATATCGTACACTTGTGTATATTCTCCTTTTATAGATACGGAATCCAAATTATGTTGATACAAAAATGTTACTGTACAAAAAAGTAGATCAATAGTAAAATTATTATTTACTTTTATTGCTTTCCCATTGAAGAAGGAAGATGTCTGACCAGATAAAAAAAGAAGATGGAAGATGTCTTTCTTCGTCTTCTGGCTTTTTTGTTTGTCACGGGACATGGTTTATTTTTGAAATTTGCTTCTGGTGCTTATTTTTCCGTGTATATGCTGGTAGCAACGTTTCCCTCTAGTTCTTTTTTCTTAAAAATAAATACTAGTTCATATTTTTAAAAATCTAATATTAGCTTAAAATAATTAAAAGCTCAACTCTTAAGATGCAATGTCAAATAATTGATGCTTTTTATTCGATAATATTTTTTATTCGAAATGGAAAATGTAAATCCATCTGTTAGATCCTTGAATGTAAAAATCTGAGCTTCTGAGTATCTAAAACTAGTATTATAGGTAAATATATGTTTTAAATCGGCTAGTCAAAAAGATTGATTTGAGTTATTAATTGCGCTCAGTAGTATCCACTTACAAAATTCACGGACTTCTCAAGCCAATTGGGAACGTCACATCGCGAAATGCAAGCTTCATGACTTTATTTGTTCTGAATGAAAACTTCATAAACACCCAAGCATATAATTGTAACGAGAAACTCAGAGTGTAGATCTGACAAAGGTAGAGCATTTTCCTTCAGTGCCCAGTAAAGCATCCTCATTCAGTATGCTTTGAAGCTGCCTCTTGAATCTTTCCATGGCAGGAGCAGGCAAGTAAACAGGAACGAGAATTCCATTCTCTCCGTTATTGTTCTCATAGGGTATGTAAAAGCTCGCAAGCTCAGGAGTGGCATTGGCTGGTCCAGCAAAAATTGGCCTACCCCATCCAAAGTCCACGTCCCCAAATCCAGCATGTCTAACATCAGAAACTATGTACGTCCTCACACTGTAAAGTGAGGTCGTCCATTAATCACCATAAGGTCTGCGAATGATTTCACATATTCTTCTGTCACAACTGATTTACCTTCACGATGAGCTCGACTGCACGCTCCAAAGGACTCTGACTTAACTCTCCTGGAGTTGATGATGCCACCGGAATGGAAAACGCGTTGCCGTAGTGTCCAACGGGCAAGGGTGGATTGAATCTTTTACGCACATTGACGATACAAAGAACGCGTACCTCTTCGCTTGGGTGAGGTGATAGAGCAATGGTACGGTAGCGCCATAAGCATGCAGTCAGGAGCTGGAATTTCGTGCAATTACACAAGTGGGGAGGGAGGAGGCTGTGAAGGGCAGACATCTTAGTAGGGCCAAAGAAGAAAGATTGTAGAACCATGCGATTAGGTGAGATAATTGTGTCATTATTATTAATGTGTGGTGCTTCTTCAAACTCAAGGTGCCTACATGTTGCTCTTGGTGGATCTCTAGCACTTAGCAACTCCCTTTGCCACACGAGTGGGATATTTGGGTTAGCTGCACCTCTTGCTATTTCGCGCAATGCCTTCATGAATTGGGCCAATCCTGGAGCATCACTCATGATATGTGTTAGGAAATTAGGACACATGACACACATTCACGTAGCGGAATTAAAGCATGAGTAACGAGAAAAGAATACGCACAATTAAATGTGATTCGACTCTCTGCCTACGTCCACGAAAGCCTCCACTAGAAAGAAAAAAGTACAAACTCAGTAGGACTTTTTGCATGAATATAAAAGTCTAAACCCTTCACAGTGCTTTTACAATAGCTCTCTTTCTCAGCCTAGACCTATTGCAAGACACACATATGTCTTTCAACTAATACAACTATACAAGAGTTCTATTTGTAGAGGAGATTTCCTTGTCCTCCAAAACAAAGAATTTCTTAATATATCAATCCTACCATAATTAAGACTCTTACCATAACTAGAATTTTGACTCTCATTAAGACTCTTTTCTAATTTCAATATGGACTTGGACTTAGCACTTGAGCCATAACCCAACAATTCCTCCCTTGGCGAGAAGTGCCAAGAATCTCCACTGTAGGTGAGAACGTCACTCTTCTGTTCTTCTCAGCCTTCACTTGAGCTTCTTCTCACTTGTCACATTCGTCTCTCAACGCGGTGTATCCTTCCAAGTAGCACACGTGTTTCTTGTTCTTCCTCCCTTTAAGAACTAGCTCTTATCCACGATACACTTTGTAGCAGTCTCCTTCACCAATATACTTGTACCCTTTTATGTCAACTCACCCAATGAAATTATGTTGGACACACAAGATGGCACATACCTTATATTGGAGATGGTCTTGATACTACCATTGTTGAGCCTAAGGCGAACTCTCCCAACGTCGGCAACCTTCATCTTCTGGTTGTTCCTAACAATGATGTATCAAAGCCTCTTCCCTAAAACCAAAGTGTCGAAACTAGCTTTATCATTGCAAACGTGAAACGTTCCCGTTGAATTCAACACCCAATCAGTCTTCTTCCTTTTCGAGCCTTCATTAACGTCCCCGCTTACCGCCATCAAAACAGTCTCACTACCATCACTATCATCACCCTCGACAAGGTTTGCAGAGTCCTCGCCATAAACCTTCTCCTTGCCCTTAGATCTCTACTCTCTAAGGCTCTTCATCTCCTTTCTCAATCTAGGACATCTTGGCTGTATATGGCCCTTCTCTCTGTAGTAGTAGCACTCTCAATCGCCTTCTCTATCCTGAGCTCAGCTTTTTGATCTCGATCTAACTCTGCTATAATTCCCTCTTCCAGAACTCATCCCTCAATTCTAACCTTCAACGGTTAGTGCTTGATCTCTACTAGGCACACTATTTTGTCCCAACATCTTCTCGTTCTCTCTTAAGAGAGCAGTCACTTCGTTTAGCTCGAGAGCTTATTCTCAATGAGGATTGATTGTACGAATGGCTTGTACGACTTCGGCAAAGAAGATAGTAATACAAGCGCTTGTTCTTCCTCCGTAATTCTCTTGTCAGGCTCCTCAACATTTATGAGCTTGACCACTAACTCGTTGATTTTGTTAATGTGATCCTGGATGGCGGTTCTCTTTTCCATCTTAAACAAGTAGAGCTCCATCCTCAAACACAATTGGTTGGTGATTGACTTCGACTCATAAATATTCTCCAACTTGTCGAACACACCGCTCACTGTCGTCTCATCAATCACATGACATTTAATTTGCGGTGCTAACGCCAACCGAATTGTACTTACGGCTCTTCGTTGTAGGGACTTCTACTTCTTATCATTGACTTGTCCGGTTTCGCCTCTTCTAGCACTTCATCAAGGCCTTGCTGCGCCAAAAGGTCCTCGATAGTATTCCTCCACAAGTTGAAGTTCATGTTTCCATCAAACATTGGAATTTCAAACTTCGTACCGGTCGTTGTCATGGCTCTTATGCACAAATTCACTAAAACTCAACAATCCAGCAAGAATTTGGTAGAATTGACCCCAAAAATGGATTCAAGACGTCGAAAAACGATCAGGAGACTCTTAGTCAACGCGGTCAAACCCCTGCAGCCCTTCGATCAACGCTGGTCAAACCTTCTGTTTGATTGTTTGACCAGAAACTCACAAAACTTGACCTGCTTGTATCTCACAATTTGACCGTTGGATCGTTGCGAAATTTTGGCAGTTTACGTTCCTTGCTGAGAAAAACACATAGCAACAAATGGATCATCAATTAGACACTAGAAAGGCTGCCAAACGTGACCAGTAGATCAGCGAATTTTTTACTCCTCTTCGGCATTTCTTTTTTTTTGTTTTTCGTGCAAACCAGCGTCCTCCTTCCAAACTAGGCTCTAATACCACTTGTTAGAAAATTAGGACATATAACACACACTCAAGCTGCAGAATTAAAGCATGAGTAATGAGAAAAGAATACGCACAATAAAACGTGGTTCGGCCCTCTGCTTATGTCCATGAAAGCCTCCACTAGAAAGAAAAGAGTATAAACTCAATAGGACTTTTTGCATAGACAAAAAAGTTTAAACTCTCCTTCATGGTGTTCTTACAATGGCTCTCTTTCTCAGCCTAGACCTATTGCAAGACACACATATACCTTTTAACTAATATAAGATTCCTATTTATATAGGAGATTTCCTTGTCCTACAAGACAAAGGATTTCCTAATCTATCAATCCTACTATAACTAAGACTCTTACTATAACTAGAATTTTGACTCTTATTAAGACTCTTTCCTAATTTCAATATGGACTTGGACTTAGTACTTGAGCCATAACTAAACAGTATGGTTAAGGCATAAGGCATAAATGAAGCCACCACATGCCAGATGAGTCACCTGTACATTATTAAATTAAATAATAAAGACAGCATTAAAAGATCTGTGTTTGTATATATCTAGCAAATAAAATCTAAATTAGTATGTCATTTCATTTGAGATCTTACATAATCCTCATCATCTCATCAATTCATCCCAAATGAAAAAAAAAAGAAAAAAAAAGAAAGAAATCATCTCTTTAGGATGAACTTGCGATTCTGTCATCAATTTCATATTGTGATACGTAGTCCAACCATTTTCATTTTCAAAGAACTGTCTTTCAATAACAAGTGTTTTCTATAGGGAGGTTACAGATTAGGCAAAACTTTCTAGATGGTAGCCAATGTTTGTTCAATTTTCAGTTTGGCACTTGATGTGGATAATGACCTAGCTTAACAGCGGAAGTCCTCGAGATAAAAATGTCTCTTGAGAGTAAAAATGTGGATATGACAATGTAAGTTACTATTAGATATCGCACTATCTCCTAAGTAGGTAATTGACATTTCAACCCCCAAAACAGCCCCCAAAAGCTAGAACACTTTTAGTGCTTTAGCTTAAATTTGAACATTGAAATGTCATTGGTTGTCACCATACCAATTTCTAGATTTTAACTGCATTCATTGGATTTCTTACAGGATTACATGCATGATTTTTATGAGATCAGGATCTAATGTTTTAAAATTTGTAATTAATGCCCAGTGTTACAGAACAATAGCAAAATTAGTCAACAAAAAAATTAGATGAAAAATAATATACTATTCATGTCCATATTTTTTTAACCAATTAAGTTAAATTCCAAACATGTCCATTTTTCATATGAGATCACTTATTATTTCGCCCTGAAAAACTTATCATTTCATCTCTTTTTCTTGTCAAAAAAATGATCATTTTATCTTACATGATAGTTTTTTTGTTGAGAAAAAAGAAAGCCAATCCAAACAAGCCTATAATTGTAACAACAAACAAGGGCCACTGTTGAATTAAACCTGAATGAGCAACAAAGGGCAATCGAGGATTTCACTGGAGCCAGGAACATCATAAAACAGCTCCTCCAAACAAGGAAAAGGAGGTGCAAGTTCATCACCAAATTGATCAAGACTCGCGTCTGCATCTACTTCAATGAACACAACACCCTCACCGGTGCAATCCATCACAAGCTTTTTGCCGGGGCCTTCATGGGGATGACAAGCGAATGGGTAATAGAAGACGAGTGTCTCCACAAGCGCATCTTTCATAGCCTTGATGGGGTCTGTTTCAACCATGATGGGATGATGCCTATAAAAATAGTATGAGAGGCATATGCACAATAATTAATATATCACATAATTTTGACAAAGTAAGAAATAAATGATTTAGGATTTTAATTTTTTGTTGTGATTAATCATTTAATTCTTAATTTGTTAAAATTATGTATTATATTAATTATTGTGCATATACATTTAAATTATTTGGATTAATAGTAAAATTTGAATATTATGAATTAAAGAAATCTATAGATAGTTAATAGAATTTATTTGAATATTATATTTTTAAAAATTAACGTAATTTTTTGACTAGTATGAATTTTAATTTTAACTTTTAGGAAATGAAAAAGTTCCATAATTTGTTAAGAATTTCCCTAATTCGTTAAAAGAGTCCAAAAATTCGTCAAACAATTTCCAAGAATTCGTTTTCTGCCACGCTGTCACTTCTTGATAGAGAATCTCAAAAATCCTAAGAAATCTTTAAACGAGTTCTCAGAATTCTTTGACGAATTCTTTGAATTCATTTAGGCTATTTCTTCAAACAATTTGAAAAGTAGGTTAATTTTGCAATGGTTTTGGAAAAATAGGCCAAAGCAAAAAAAAAATCCCAACGTTCAACCGAAGAACTTGTTTACTGTAATCTAGCATGCGAAGCAAAAACCCGAGCCATTTGAATTGCTTGTCTCTTCATCCAGACATTTTCGATTGATAATGTTGTTATTGAATGTGACGTCGATTGAGGTGGTCCTCTGGGCAATTATTTTTGTTGGATCTTTCTTTCATTGGCGAGTTAATCTGGTCGTAGCGATATTAAAAAATGTCATCAAAGCTTCTTCCTTAGTTTTCAAGTTTATTCAGAGGACTGCCAACAAACTCTGTGATTGAACTGCTAAAGCTAGATATAGGAACACTTGCCTATGAAAATTGGGTCTCAAATATTCTCCTCCCCATGATTATTTGTTTGCTTCTGCTTTGGACTCGGTTAGCATCTAGTACTGTTGTAAACTTGTTGGATACTAAAGAACTAAAGAGGATATATATTTGTAGAGAAGAGAAGTATTTTCTATATAGGTTGAGTTGTGATTGAATGATTTTCACTCATACGGAATTCCCTTTTATTTATAGGCTTTAAGGAGAATTGAAATATATCTATTTGCTCTTAAATTAAATACAAATCATAAATTCTAAAAAGTCTAGATTTACATGACTAATAAATTTATTATTTATTTCTCGTAACTCTTCAAATACTTGAATCTTGAGAACACTTAACTTAACATGCTGCCCTTAATGTGTCATTGTTAAACTCCAAAAAGTTTTCTCAAGCAGTGAAGCTTTTCTTTTGGAAGTACCTTTCTGAATATGTCAGCCACTTGATCTTCACTTGGACAAAATTTAAGTTGAATATGTCCTGCTTCAACTTAGGCAAAATGATGTTTGATTGGAATGTGTCTTGTCATGCTATGATGAATTGGATTTTTAGCCATAGCAATGGTTGATTGGTTGTCACAAAATAGTTCAATAACTTCCTTTTTTTTTTTTTGAAGAAGGATGGCGACACTACCGAATTTTATTAATTGATAACAAAAAAATCAATTACATCATAGGAGGCAAGGAAAACAAATACCAAACATTTCTAATCCTAAATGCCGCAACTGATAGGCCAATCGTTCACAACCACAATGCAATGCAGCCTACGAAAAGAAGTACTACATTCCGAGTTACAAAAAGTCTAATACAGGAAAGTAATAAATAAAGTGGTAATACCAAACTTACAAATCAATCACTCAAAAAGACAGAGCAAAAACACAACCTTAACAAAACCAGCACTCTAATATTAGGTATTTCCATTTGATCACAATGGAGAAGACCCCGAAGGATCCCAAAATCCGCAGCAGACTCAAAGCAAACTAACTCCTCCACCATACTGCCTAAGCTTGCTAAAAAAATTCGCTGGTTTATTGCCCTCACAAGAAATATGCATAACTTGAACTTGAAGCTCTTGAACTAACATCTTCGCTTTAACGACTTCATGTGCTAATACCCAAGCATGCTCATTAATCTAGCCATCCACATCGAATCCACTTCCACCTCAAAGCACCTAAACCCTCTCCCTTTACACAACTGCAAACCAAGATGTAGGGCCAAGACTTCAGCGTGAATCACCGAATTGACTTCCAAAAAATGAGGTGTGGAGCCAAAAATTTAAGGTTGACGGGCAAAGACTTGAGAATATCAATAATATTAAAATATTCTAATTACAACAATGTACGATACTAGTTAGCAAAAAAGAGAAATAAAAGGTAAGGTTATGGGAAAAAATAAGTTAATTAATTAAGTTAATGAAGTCGGACTTGCCTAATAGAAAATGTGAATTGTCGTATTTACATGAACGCGACAATAATTTTTTTTTCTTTGTAGAAAATCAAGCTATCTTTCAAAAAGTTAGAGTGATTAGGCACCTATACAATATCATATTTATCCCTTGAAGATTTTGTTCAAAGTTTGAAAGGTCCATTTCGATCAGCTTATAAAAAAAACACACTCTTTATAACATCAGAAAAAAGTCCTTTTTTTAAGAGTTTTATCTTTTTAAAAGTTACTCCAGAAAATTATTAAAAAAGATCTTTTTTTTTCATTTGGAAAATACATTATTATATGAAAAACCCAACCTTAGTTAATAATTTGTATACTCAAAGTAAATTATTTTGTATAAAAAAATTTTAAATGCCTAACTAAAAGATAAATAGATTAAGCATTACTTAGAATTTTATCCACTAAAATTCATTACCCTTCCCTCATAAAAATTTGAGGACTTAAATATCGTTTTAAATAACTAAAGAACTCGGTTAAATATCATGACAAAAATTCAAAGTTTGAAAACCAAAAAAATAAAGAAAAAAGATTATGATAAATATTTAGAAAATATTACTATCCTTGTCATTGTATTAGCTTCATGTTTTAAAATATTTACCCACTAACAAAAAATTTTAGTGGGGGCCAAAGTAGGATTTCTTTTTACTCTTTATTTAAATACAATATATATACACATAAAAATAATTTTTTTCGAGCTTGGGAGGGCGAGGGCCCCCCTGGTCCCCCTAGCTCTACCTCTACAAAAAAAATAGTTCAATAGCTTTGTCTTGTCTTTCATGAAGATTTTTGAAAATTTTCCTCAACCACATGGATTGTGAAGTCGCCAAGGCTGTTGAAATATACTTAGCTTCTGTGAATGATTGGAAAATTGTTTCTTGCTTCTTTGATGCCCAAGAAAATATTTCCAAACCAAGTGTCAAAGCATAACCTGATATACTGTTCATGACATCAGTATATTTGACTCACATCACTATCGTAAAAGCCAAATTGTTCTGTTTGAACTCCTTTGACATATCAAATGCTGAAATTTGTCCTTCCTCTATATATCTCAATACTCTTTTTGCTACCCTAAAATGAACTCAATTAGAATAATGCATGAATCTAGAGAGTAGACTTATTGCATACAAATTTCAAGCCTTATTTTATAAGATATAGCAACTTTCCAATCAAGCTTCTATACAAAGTAACATCTAAGTTCTTTTCACCATCATCTTTCTTTAATTTTTCATTTGCATCAAATGGAGTAATCTTAGGTTTGCAATATCCATGTATTTTGCCAAAATCTTTTCAGTATGTTTTTTTTGGCAAATAAAGAAGTTATCATCTTGTTTACAAATTTTCATGCTAAGAAAGTGATGCAAAAACCCATGTCATTCATCTCATATTTTCTCATTATATTTTTCGTGAAGTCTTGCATCAACTTTTTACAACTTCCTGTATATAGTAAATCATCAAAATAAGCAGCAATGATCAAGATTGATATACTTTGGGATTCGATATATAACTTAGGCTAACTCTTGCTCTTCTTGAATCCTAGCTTTTAAAAATATGAACCAATGTTTTCACCTTTTACTTCTCCTTGTATTAACTTACCGAAAGTAAGTATAGTCTCCACATTTTTCAACTATATCCTGTACTTGTGTATGTTCTCCTTTTATAGATACAAATTCAAATTATGTTGATACAAAAAGGTTATTGTACAAAAAAGTAGATAAGTAGTAAAATTATTATTTGCTTTTACTGCTTTTCCATAGAAGATTGAAGATGTCTTTCTTTGTCTTCATTTTTGTTTGTTATGAGACAAAGTTTATTTTTGACTTTTGCTTCTACAGTTTACGTTTCCCTGTATAAGCTAGTACCAACGCCTCCCAATGGTTGTTTTCTCGCAAAAATAAAAATTATTTCATAATTTTTAAAGTTTAATATTACCTTCAAAATAATTGAAAGCCCAACTTGAAAAATGCAACACCAAATAATCTGGTGTCATTCAATATCACTTTTTATTCAAAAATTTTTTACTCAAAACTCTACAACTCTGTGCTTATAATTTCACAGTTAGGCCAAACACAGCTTAAGATGTAAGCCTATCCGTCAAATCTTTGAATGTAAAAATCGGAGCCTGTGAGTTAAACTAGTATGTTAGGTATAATAAGTAACTATATGTTTCAAATCAACTAGTCAAAAAAGATTAATTCGAGTTATTAATTATGCTTAGTAGTATCCACTTATAAAATACACAAACTTTTCAAGCCAATGTGGAACTATCACATTGTGAAATACAAGCTTCGCGACTTTGTTTGTTTTGAATGAAAACTTTATATACACTAAGGCATATAATGTTGGAAGGATTGTGCATATAGATACATAGCACATTGTTGGGAAAATCGAGAACACACACACACAAATCAAAGCATAACGGAAAACACACACATAGAATACGCAATATTTTTAACGTGGTTCAGCCCTTTATCTACGTCCACGATTCCCTCTAGGATAAATTTCACTATTCAACAATAATGGGATTACAACTCAAGTGATGACTTTTTGAACGGAAAGAAAAGTCTAAATCCTCCACCACAGAGTTCTTACAATGGTTCTATCATCAACAAAACTAAAACAAATGTAAAACACTCTTGATGCTCTCAGGCTCTCTCTCACCCCCATACCTCCCCCTTATGGGGTGTGGCCCTAAGGCATACCAAATACAAACTACAAGACCCTTTATTTATAGGAGAGAAATCCTTGCTCCCCAAGATTTCTCCCCTATTATTTAGGCAGCTTATATTTTGGTAATACAATTAATTGTCTTCCACAAGTTTCCTAATTTGTATGTGTGGGTGCAAATATCTTAAGAGGGGGGGGTGAATTAAGATATTAATACTAATTTTCGTTTTTTAAAATTTTCAGAAAATTTACAACTTCTAACAAGCAATATATCAAACACAAGATAAGCAAGGTAAGAACAATAAAAATAGAGATGCAAGGAGAAGAGAGACAAACGATTTTAACGTGGTTTGACCAAGCCTACGTCCACTGCCCAAGGAATCTCCCCTTAGGACTTCAAAGCTCTCTACTAAAATGCTTCTTCAAAACTTGGTGAAGCACAAACCAAGTTCTTTACAACCTCTTTGAAGTCTTACTTCAAAGAACCCAAGAGATTCTCTCTACAGGATTTCCTCACACTTTACAAGCTTAAATGGATATATCTCACAATGATTAAAGCTCTCAAAGTGTGTATATACTCAAGATTGAAAAGAGATTGAATCTGAAATCTTCCTCAAGAAGAGAAAGAACAAGCTCTTGAAAGCTCAAATATATTGCAAGAATGGCTCAAAGATGGATTGAATGATGATAAACACTTTTGCACACTTCAATTGATGTTTAGAAAGTGTATTTGAATGAGTATTTAAAGAGATTTGGGGGTTAGGGATTTGGTAGGTGAAGAAGGATAAAGATTTTCGGCCAGAACGGTAATAAATGGCTAGTACATTTATTACAGCCCCCGTTCAGCCGGTCGACCGGCTTGGTCGTCCGGCTTGCCCTTCTCCTTCTCTGACTAGGCCGGACGCCTTAGCTGGTCGACCGGCTAGGGGGTCCGGCTTTTCCCTTCACCTCTCTGATTAGGCCGGGCGACCACCAAGGTCAGCTGGTCAACCAGCTGGGGGGTCCGGCCACTTCAGAATGTGAAGTAAAGCCAGATTTTGCAGAAAAACAAATTTAAGTGCATTTTCACAACTCCAAGTTATTTTGAATAAATGCATGTTGTGAATAAAAACACCCCAAAAACTTATTTTATCTATGTGTGCATTCAAATACATTTGTGCATATGTTATTTTCAAAAGTGTAAGACTTGAAAAATTTTCCAATGACAAAGAAAAATATTTTGAGCCAAGTCCACACAATATATAGGCATTTCACAAAAAGAGCAAGAAGAAAAATAAATCCGGTACCCCTTATGTCATCTCTTCTCCTCTTTATGCCTTCTCATCTTTTCTCTTCTTCAAATAACCCTTTTGCACATCTTCATATCTTTCCAAGCTTCATTTTGATGACATCTCATTTTCACAAGAAGCTATTTAGTTAAATAATGCATATATATATTTCCATCATCAAAATCAATAATGAATATTTAGCTAATAGTATGAGCTTGGACTTTGAGCCATAACCCAACAAGTTGCTCCCTTGGAGAAAAGTCTCGCGCTTCTTTACTGCAATTGGAACCTCTTTACAGTCTTTATATTGGAGCCCTCACTTGACAGTATTCTTCACAACAATAGTTACCAACACATCCTAGTAAGTTCACAAAGTCAACACCAACATCCCTCTCCATACCATCTAACCTCGACCTTTCAAGGCTGTTTGCGTCCTCCCTTAACACTAGACATCTCGGATGTGGTCTTCTCTCTAGCAGTAGCATTCCTTATCAGTCGTTTGGCCAGGACTTTAATCATTTAGCTACGCGAACTCCTCCCTCGAACTGAACCTTCTTCAACTAGTCTACTCATCCAAACCTCTCTTCTCTAGAAGTTTGTTAACTAGTCGGCTAAATGTGTTTGCTCGCACAATTGCTTCAAAGACTTCCACACAATTTCATCACCACTTCATCGTTTTACACAAATTCAAGACTCACCCATGATACATCAAGAATTTGCCAAAACGGACCTCAAAAACAAACTCAAGACGACAAAAAACGATTGGAGATCCTCGTTCAACTCGATCAAACTCCAAATTGTTCTCAGTCAAAATGGTCAAACCCTATGTTTGACTTTTTTACCACAAATTCACGAAACTTGACCTGCTTGTATCTTACAAGCCGACCATCGAATTGTCACAAAATTTTAGCAGCTTACTCTCCTTATCATGACAAACACACAGCAATAAACAGATCATCGATTGGACTCTGGAAAGACCTCCAAACGTAACTAGCAGATCTGGCAAATTTTTGAACTCTTCTCCGACAACATTTTTGTTTTTCATGCAAGCAGCGTCCTTCAACACAACACCTTATGTGTCTTCCTTGCGTCGTCATCGTGCCCAGTTCACCAATCAGGCTCTGATATCACTTGTTGGGAAAATCGAGGACACACATACACACATCAAAGCATAGCAAAAAACACACACATAGAACACGCAATATTTTTAACGTGGTTCGGCCCTCTGTCTACATCCACGATCCCCTTTAGGATAAATTCCACTATTCAACAATAACGGGATTACAACTCAGGTGATGACTTTTTTCATGGAAAGTAAAGTCTAAACCCTCCCACACAGAGTTCTTATAATGATTCTATTCTCAACAGGACTATAACGGATGTAAGACACTCTCGATGTTCTCAGGCTCTCTCTCTCACCCATACTTCCTCATGGGGTGTGGCCCTAAGGCATACCAAGAGAAATCCTTGCTCCTCAAGATTTCTCCTCTACTATTTAGGCAGCTTATATTTTGGTAACACAATTAATTGCTTTGCTCAAGTTTTCTAATTTGTATGGGCTTGGATTTTTAGCCATAACTCAATAGACATAAAGGCAATAAACATATGTAGCACAACGGAAGTAACATAACACAGAAACAGACAAGATTTTAATGTGGTTCGGCTAAGGCCTATATCCACGGAGTAATTCTCTATTACTCAAAACAAATAATTTCTTTGTGACCATGCATGGTACACCCACCTTTTGGTGTATGACAACTAGGCTCATGGTACAAAGTCTTATTTATAAGATATACATACTAATCTTAAATGGATTAAGGATCCTATAATCTGAAATACTTTTATTCTTATTACTTCCTGTTCTTTCCAATGTTCAATTGGACTCGGAATTCATGTCATACTTTAACAAATTCCTCCATTGACGAGAAATTCCAAGCATTGAACCCTTGATCAACATCTTCAAAATTCACTACTTCAACAGGTAGATAGAATTTTGCAATTTTGTTTTCAAATTTGGATTTGTGACATGTAAAAATCCTCCCTTAAGCATAAAATAATACTGGACCATTCGTAAGATCTAATTCTCCAGTGTAGTCAAGCTCATCAATTTCATCAGTTGCGCATCACATTTGATCACGAACTGTTAGATGACAACTCTAAGAGCATCTAATAGTCCAGACTACACAATCAGAACATATCCTTCAGTTTTCTTCTCCCTACTTTGTTGTCAACCTATCTTGATGAATCTTTTTGCAACATTAAGCTTTGGCTTCTCTGATGATGTATTCATCTTCTTTGATATGTTGTTGCTTCGTCTCCTACATGGTGCCAATGATGATCTCATTTGTCAATAACACCTTTACATAGCACCAACTATACTCTTTCTGTCGTAGGTGTCTTTGAACCTACCACACTATTCTTGGTATAGGTATTCTTGAACCTACTCCGACTATTGCCATAGTTTTGCCTTCTACTTTAGTGTCGTCATCTACTGATGAATCATGCAAGTATTAGATAACTCAACTCAGGTGCATTAGCCATTATGCAGCCTACTATACTCATGACCTATTTTGTTTAATTACTCCAGTGAGGCAATCACTGCTAAACGTGTCGCGGCAACAACTTTTTGACAACACCTTCACTTGCCATATCTATGTGCAATCCTAGGCTCTGATAGCACATTGTTAGGAAGATCGTACACATAGATACATAGGACATAAAGGTAATAAATACATATAGTAGAGCGGAAGTAACATAATACAGAAACACACATGATTTTAACGTGGTTCGGCTAAAGCCTACATCCTCGGAGTAATTCTCTATTACTCAAAACAAATAACTTCTTTGTGACGATACATGATACACCCACCTTTTGGTGTTTGATAACTAAACTCATGGTAGAAAGTTTTATTTATAAAATACATATACTAATCCTAAATAGATTAGGAATCCTATAATCTAAAGTACTTTTATTCTTATTTACTTCCTATTCTTTCTAACTTTCAGTTGGACTTAGAATTCGAGTCATACTCTAATGCTCAATTGGATTTGGAATTCGAGTCATACTCTAACATATAATTGTAACAAGAATTTCACATTGTAGATCTAACAAAGGTAGAGCATTTTCCATCAGTGCCCAGTAAAGCATCCTTATTCAGTATGCTTCGAAGCTCCCTCTGGAATCTTTCCATGGCAGGAGCAGGCAAGTAAACAGGAACCAGAATTCCATTCTCGCCTTTCTTGTTCTCATATGGTATGTAAAAGCTCGCAAGCTCAGGAGTGGCATTGGCTGGTCCAGCAAAAACTGGCCTGCCCCATCCAAAGTCTACATCCCCAAATCCAGCATGTCTAACATCAGAAACTATGTACGTCCTCACCACTGTAAAGTGAGGTCGTCCATTAATCACCATAAGGTCTGCGAACGATTTCACATATTCTTCTGTCACAACTGATTTAGCCTTCACGACGAGCTTGACTGCATACTCCAAAGGACTTTGACTTAACTCTCCTGCAGTTGATAATGCCACCGGAATGGCAAACGCGTTGCCGTAGTATCCAACCGGCAAGGGTGGATTGAATCTTTTACGCACATTGATGATACAAAGAACGCGTACCTCTTCACTTGGGTGAGGTGATAGAGCAATGGTACGGCAACGCCATAAGCATGCAGTCAGGAGCTCGAATTTTGTGCAGTTGCACAAGCGGGGATGGAGGAGGCTGCGGAGGGCAGACATCTCAGCAAGGCCAAAGAAGAAAGATTGTAGAACCATGCGATTAGGTGAGATAATTGTTTCATTATTATTAGTGCATAGTGCTTCTTCAAACTCAGGGTGCCTACATGTTGCTCTTGGTGGATCTCTAGCACTTAGCAACTCCCTTTGCCACAAAGGTGGGACACATGGGTTAGCTGCACCTCTTGCTATTTCGCCCAATGCCTTCATGAATTGGGCCAATCCAGGAGCATCACTCATGGTATGGTTAAGGCGTAAGGCAAAAACGAAGCCACCGCATGCCACACGAGTCACCTGTACATTATAGAATTAAATAATAAAGACAGCATGAAAGATCTGTGTTTGTATATATCTAGCAAATGAAATCTAAATTAGTATGTCATTTCATTTGAGATCTTACATAATCCTTATCATCTAAATTAGCATTATTAAAAGATCTGTGTTTCTATATAATAGCCAATGTTTGTTCAATTTTCAATTTAGCACTTTGATGTGGATAATGACCCGACTTAACAGTAAAAGTCCTTGAGCTAAAAATGTGTCTTGAGAGTAAAAATGTGGACATGACAATGTAAGTTGCTGTTAATTAGATATCGCACTATCTCCTAATTAGGTAATAGACATTTCAGCCCCCAAAAGCTAGAACACTTTTTAGTGCTTTAGCTTAAGTTTGAACATTGAAGCGTCATTGGTTATCACCATACCACTTTCTAGATTTTAACTGCATTCGTTGAATTTCTTACAGGATGGACTTTATTCAACGCATTCGTCTTAGACAACATAGGATTACATGCATGATTTTTACGATATCAAGATCTAATGTGTTAAAATTTGTAATTAATGCCCAGGGTTACAGCACAGTAGCAAAATCAGTCCCCCTTGCCAAATTGGCAATACAATTAGATGAAAAATAATATACTATTCATGTCCATTATTTTCTTAACCAATTAAGTTAAATTCCAAACATGTCCATTTCTCAGATAAGATCACTTATTATTTCGCCCTGAAAAACTTATCATTTCATCTCTTTTTCTTGTCAAAAAAATTATCATTTTATCATACATGATAGTTTTTTTTTGTTGAGAAAAAAGAAAACCAATCCAAACATGCCCATAATTGTAACAACAAACAAGGGCCACTGTTGAATTAAACCTGAATGAGCAACAAAGGGCAGTTGAGGATTCCACTGGAGCCAGGAACATCATAAAGTAGATCCTCCAAACAAGGAAAAGGAGGTGCAAGTTCATCACCAAATTGATCAAGACTCACGTCTGCATCTGCTTCAATGAACACAACACCCTCGCCAGTGCAATCCACCACAAGCTTTCTGCCGGGGCATTCCCGGAGACGACCGGCGAACGGGTAGTAGAAGACGAGTGTCTGCGCAAGTGCATCTCTGATAACCCTGACGGGGTCTGTTCCAACCATGGTGGGATGATGTCTGAAGTACAATATGAGAGGTATGTGAAATCGAAGTCCTTCGTGGTCTTCGATGTCAGAGAGAGGTTTGAACTCGCGTGGTGTTGGCTTTGCTGGGGTTACGAGCTCATGTTTCTGCCTTCTAACCCTGAAGGCTAGAGATGTGGATGGTGCCATGCCACCTAAAACCTAGAAATTTTCGAAGTAAAAGCAAGAAACAAATATGCCCAGCTACTTCAATCATCTGCTGGAATGAAATTTATAGTGACTAGCGTTCAACCTTATGTGGGGTACGAGTTTTGACATTAATTTTATAGTATATATTTTTATAACCTTTCTATTAAATTTTAGAGTTAAATGTTTTTCTAAAATTTATAAATCATATGGTAGATAGATTTCTTGTATAGAATAGGAAGACCGTGCTATATATATTTAATCTATTTGCAAAGTAAACCTAAATTTGGTTTGTATTGCACATGTAAAATGCGGTTGAAAGATAAAATTCGAAGTAGGTACGGTTGCCGTGTGATATAAGAGCTGTCTTCAGAATTTTGGTGGCGTCAGACGAGCCACGGCCTATCGCAGGGGAGTGTACCAAGTTTTGTTGATTGTTAACGTCCAATTAGTGGATCCAGGCTTCATTACAGGTGTGTGGACGAAGTTCTGTTGATTGTTAACGTCCATTTGATGAATTTTAACAAACTCTGGTCCATTTGATGTGAACTTCACAGAAGCAGAGACATTATATAGAGACCCCTGACAAATCCCCTTTTCTTTAAAAAAAATAATAATAATAATAATCTCATAATCTATTTAAGCTGTCACGCTGATGGCAAGTATATGAACATACCTAGATGTATAGTCCATAGTGAATGATATTATTAAAAAAATCCAAGCTAAGGAGGAGAGATTTCAATTGGAAACTGAAAAAAAAAGCAATAAGGTTAAACGGACCTATACTGCAAAGAAATTGAACAAAAGAGATATAGCTGTCATAAATCTAAAGCATATATATCACACCAAAAAGAAGAAAAAACGACTATACAAAAAACAAGAAATAAAAAAAAAATCCTAATTACAAGAACTACATAACATAAAGAAATTGAAAGAGATGGTAACTCCAACTAATGACCGGAGTACCATGAAGTACGACACATAGGAAAAAACCTTCCGTTGAAGGGAAGAATGGCAGAGAAGAAGGGTGTTGGGGAAGGGGGGAGGCGAAGCGGGGAAGAAAGAAGATGGGAGAGAAAGGAAAGCTCTCCGAGCAAACAACTAATTAATTCCAAAACTTAATCAACCAAAAACCAAAAGAAGAATCTTTATAAATCGCGTTTCGACATAGTAATTGCTCCATTCGTGCATGTGGTAATACAATATATGTTGTTTTTTCATTTTTTATCTTTATTTTAATTTATCTATTTTTTAAAAACTCCCACTCTCAACCCAACCCCCACTTCATATGGGATTTGAGCCTAGAACATCATTCTAGAAAAAGTAGTCTCAGCCACTTAAACTACTCCTTGAATCCCGATACAATATATGTTGTTGCATATTGAAAATCATGCATTTTTGATTCATCATATAAGATGTACCAGGTTGGTCATACGCGAGCGGATGCGTGATGAGTGGCCGACGAAATTGGATACCATGTTAAGCATTATTAAAGCTCTTTTAAGTAAAACTAGTTCCAATGGAGGAACGCTTGCTGAGAAATTAGGATACACCTTGTTACATGTTTTTAAAGAAGTTAACAAAAGTGCTGACTGGCTTGCTAATTTTGGATTGCAATTGCCACTAGGAACCCACATCCTTGAAGAGCCAACCCAGCAGCCTCGAAGGATCCTCGGCCATGATGTTCGGAGAGTTTCTTCACCAAGATTGATACTGCTTCAGTTTTTGCTATGGCGTAGCCTCCACAAAGCAAAAAAAAAGTACAACTAGTTCCAAAATAAAATTTCATAATTCTTAACATGTAAAAAGGTAAAAATCTCGAGTTGTCTCTCATCATGGAAACGGAGAAGGCTAGTCCTTCTAGTCTTTTCCATTTTTATCATTTCAAAATAGGGGGATGCATTAATGAGGAAAAACAAATTATTAAATTGAAAATTTTGGGTATGGAAAAATCATATTTGGAGGATTGGGAAAAAAGTCGAGTTTGGAGAAAACTTTCAGTGAAATTGGTTGGAGATAGGAATTAATTTTGAATTCAGGGAAAACTTGATAACCGAATTTATTTTACACACGCACATATATATATTAATATATTTAATAATTATTTACTTATAAGTTATAATGTACTTTGGATTATGTCCTTTATTTATATTTTAGAGTTTGCTTATATATTTTGTTCTTATATTTTGAAGTTTAGATTATATACCTTTTATTGACGTTTTAGAGTTATAATTATTTTGTATATTATATTACAATTAATTTTGAATTTTTTTTAAAAAATATTTAGGCATTCTGCAATTCCTAGTGATTTTTTTTCCATTCCTCAATTCCTAGAATTATGTTCTCAATAGTAAATTGAGGTGGAGAATGAAATAAAATCTCTTTCCCAAATTTCAAAAGAAATAATTATTGACTGGAACAAAAATTCCCCAATGAACGTAGCTATTCAATAAAGGCGTATTCCCATTATGGTAATCGGACTTCAACAACTCAACTTGGATATACATGGCTTCAAGACCATGTTTGTAACCTATGGGCCATCAATTACTAGTAAGCCAATGCCGTGTAGACTATGATTACATTGTTTAATATTGCTTAATATTATTGTGATAAAATATTTAATATATACAATAAATATTTTAGCTAAAAGAAATCCAGTAATTCTACAAGGAATTAGAGAAGCAATACTTACATGTCTAGAGAAATTGAAGCCCATAAAGAAGTTAATTCTATTTGGCCTAAGTGTGAGATTTCAACTATTAAGTTATGAAGGTTTTAGCACTGAAGTTTTGGTTAAAGGTGTTGTTGAATAAAAGTCATTAATTATTTGGCCTGATAGTAGTTGAATTTTTAGTTATTTTGAGGGCAATATTGAAATTTCAAAATTGCAAAGTAGTATTTTCAAGAAAAAATAAAATTATGACATGATGTGAAGTAGCTTCTTAAAAGCCTTTTTCGACAAACTCTAATTTGGAGCTTTTTTTTTTTTCACTTTTTTCACTTTTGGCTTTTATATAGAAGTGTTGAAAATTTTCTCTTTGAAATGGGCTACCGTTAATTATTTTTGGTTATATAAAATAGGCAGGCTGAATATCTGATTCACAAGTTGGACTTTGTGATCATATTGGTTTTAGCCCACCTCATAAATCTATACGGTTCTTTTGTGCGTAAGCCCATATATTTTGATAAATCATTTTATAGGTAGGACTGTCAGAATTTATTACAAATGGAGTTAGGTCCCCTCTCCTACTCTTAACCTAACAGTTGTTCCCATAAACATCTGTTAATATTGAGTAGAGCAGGGAGAGGAAGATCTAAGCCTAGGCTGGGTGACAGTTATTTCTTCAACAACAATTCTTTAATAATAATGGCTCAAATAGGTATATGTTTTCGCTATCAATTATGCCTTTGAATTTTGTATTGTAAATTCATGTATACGATTCTATATTGCACTTACATGTGGTATCAGAGCCACTTATACATGGATTTACATGTATTTTTTTTTAAGAAAAATTGGAATACTTGTTTGAACATATAGACTACGAAAGTTGTTGATGATTGTTTTATATTATTATTAAATTTTATTACATAAAATTGATTGAGATGCTTTCGTAGAACTCTCCTTGGTCGTTCTTGATTTATGATCTATTTTAATTTTTGAGTTTTTCCACTAAATTATTCAGAGAAAGCTAATTGCCACTCACATCAAGAAAATATCCATTTTTTTTAAATAAGAAAAGGGAATATTCATAATTTGATTTGTGCTTTTGAAGACCCATGTTTTGGTCCTGTGTTTCAAATTTTTACTATTTTCTTGATTTTTAATAAAATAAATAAAAAAGTATTTGCATAATCTAGCAAAGAATTCAACCTTTTTCTGGTGAAATTGATGTTGAATTTGAATTTCTAGGTGAAAAAACTAGAATTAGATTATTTGATTACAAAAATCAAATTAGATTTGAGGTTTCTATGACATGGGTTTTCGTTTTGGGTCTAAACATACCCTATATTGACCCGTTTTAGAGGTAGAAGGGTCATGTTTGGTAAATAAGACTTTGGAGTGATTAAGCTTTACAATTAATAAGCATAGCCAAACAGAATCTTATTTTAAATTGGTAAGGGGTGTGTTTGGCAAAGAGTCCTTTTGGGATACTTAGGCTTTTGTTATATATAAGCGCAACCAAACAAGACCCTTGTGTTTTAAGCTAAAAAAGGCTACGATTGGCAAAACTTAGTTTCTTGAGCTTTTTGGTCTTTGAATTATTTGCATAACCAAACAGAGCTCTTATTTTTAAGTTGGGAAGGATTTGTTTGGCTAAAGGTTTTTCTTACCAAAGACATAGTATTGCATATTTTATATTTACCAAACAATAGCTTTGCTACTATGGAATTAAATTTAATTTAAAATGTTAAATTTTTGTGTGTGTGTGTGTGTATCTTTTGAGAAAAAAAAACCATTATGGCTGAGTTTTTTTTTTGCTTTTGGTCATCAATTATTATATAAATAAATATATATACATATGATATATGCATTTGGGGCTCGTTAAAATAATAATAATGATTATTCATTATTATTATTATTATTATTATTATTATTATTATTATTATTATTATTATTATTATTATTATTAGTTTTAGTTTTCTTTTTTAATTCTCAATTTGATTGTATATTGACAAACTGAAATATATTTTGTTATGCCCTAAGATATGTTATTAATGGTGACATGTTCTTGCAATGGATATTTTATAATTATTGCTTATGTCTTATTCCTTTTAAAATATTAAATTAATTAATATATCATTAATTGATTTACTGTAACGAGTCCTTAGGACACTTTTAACTGCAAGTGTCATCATCTATTTGCTTTTGCAAATATAATAAAATTCTACTGCTAAGCGAGTTGCCATTGGATCAAGTTAGTATTTGGTTTTAGCACTAGTAACAATTGTTTTAGCTTTGTTATGAAAATAAATTTAATTAAACATTGAAATTTTATGTTTTTCTCTATGGCAATTTCTGTGTTTTATAAATAAAGATTTGATCTAGAAGTTTTCTTTAGTTCTCTGAATTTAATGAAAATATTTATTTTCTTTATTCAATTTGAAATTTTATATATCTCCTAGTGCTAGATTATTCATATTTGCTTGTGAAATTTGTTGAAGAATGTAATTTTAAATTGATCACAGAAACATGTCATATTGAATTGTTTCATACTATGTGGTCAATCGCATACATAGCATTTTGTGATTAAAGTTAAGCATTAATTTTTCCCAATGACTTGATAGCATAGATTTAAGTAGGTAAATTCACCAAAGTGATTTGCTCAATTAAATCTATGGCTTTTCTCGTTTTGTTTGGGAAACTACCATGGTAAAGTGCGCAATGTTCTTCCAAAGGAGATCATTATATGGCTTTAGCTCGGTAGCATAAACATAAAGTATAAACCAAGATTACAATGCTATTAGGGAGCTCAATTGCCCAAAGGTGGTTGACTTTTTTTTCAGTAAAGTAATTTTATATGTATTACTTTATGTTAAAAGAACACCTATTTACATGTTGAATTATTTGCCCAAAGGCAGATATGACAACAATATGCTTGGACCCCTTTGTTTATAATGCTTACTCTTGTAATATAGTATATATGCATAATGTTTATTGATATTGCATTCTTTTCTTGGATTGTTTCATTTACTTTGAACAATCATTACTTAGATGTCTTGAATAGATAAAACCATATTAAATGAAAGCAAATATTGGGTTTTATTTGAGAATAGTCAACACTAACTTGACATTACATTTGATGCACATGCCGCTTTAGTTGATAAAAATGGTGATAAAGAAAGGGTAATATAATTGGCAATAGGAGAGGTCTAACTATCTTGCTTAATAACTATGAAGAGACCATAACTAAGTATTTAGTGAATGACTTGTCTTGAAGTAAGAATGTAAAAGAACTCTTAACAGCTATAGTAGAGAAATACCAAGGAATCTTGGAATATCAATGAACAAAAATTACCCATTATGTTATTGAGGAAAACAAAATTAAGGGTAGAAACCCAAAGGTTGTATATTTTGTTTCCAATCTTAAGCCTTATTTTTATAACGTTAGTACCTCAAATTCTAAGGGTCATGTTCCTAAGAGAGGTCATAATTTTAAAAAGGATGGTAAAGGTTAGATCTAGATCGTAGATTAAAATCACAATGTAAGAGATCTTAAATCTGCTATCATTAAGTTTGATAAGAACTCTCACTTTTGTAAGAAAAGGTTATTAAAGAGCTCATTGCACAAGTTCAATTTCGGTTAAAGAAAGAGAAAATAGATGAGGAGCAAATGGATTAGAGTCTTACATTGGGAC
This sequence comes from Cordia subcordata, assembly GCA_028554755.1. NCBI lineage: Eukaryota > Viridiplantae > Streptophyta > Magnoliopsida > Boraginales > Cordiaceae > Cordia > Cordia subcordata. Next base: position 1,055,609 of record JAPTOF010000003.1, on the reverse strand, counting down.
TATTAGTCAGTATTTAAAAATTAGTTTTGAACTTATTTTAGAAAATGTTTTCTAGACATCATGTTTTAGACAAGATGATTTTTACTTTAGAAATGACCAAGTACAATTATTTTTTAATTCCAGAATTGTTGATGAATATGTTTTATCAAATGGTTTATACTAATTGTGTTTATTCCTAGGAAGTTCTCGTGACTCTTTTCATATAGAAAATTTTGCTTCTAAAAGGAGTTTAATTTTAAGAAATTTTTTCTTTGCTATGGCATAAAAGGTTAGGTCATATTTCTAAGTAAAAGAGTTGAAAGACTCACTAACAGTGAGATTTTACCTTCTCTAAAATTTTGATGATCTTAAAACTTATATTGGGTGCATAAGAGGTAAGCGCACTAAAGTTAAAAGAAATATGCTACCCGCAGTTTTGCTTTTTAGAAGTGATAAACATAGATACTACGGGACCTTATTCTGTTATATTATGTGGTAGTAAATATTTTGTTACATTCATTGATTTTTTTTCTCGTTATAGATACCTCTATCTAATTAAAGAGTAATCTGACACTATTGAGAAATTTAAAATTTTTAAAGACAAAGGTAGAAAAACAACTTGAGAAGGTTATCAAAATTGTTGGATCTGATGGAAGAGATGCCTACTATGGTAGGCTTAGATCTCCGGACAACATATAGGGTCGTTTACCAAGTACTTATAGAATTATGGGATTGTTGCCCAGTATACTATGTCTACTATCCTTAAGTAAAATGGTGTGATTGAAAGGTGAAAATACACCTTTACAGATATGATAAAAAGCATGATAAGTGTTACTGACCTACTAGAGTACCTTTACAGTGAAGCCATTAAAATTTCTTGTTAAATACTTAACCATGTTCCCAACAAGTTTGTCCCCAAGGCTCATTTTTTGAATTTTGGTTAGGGAGAAAACCCAGTTTGACCGATTTTCAGTTTGGGGTTGTCCTGCTTAGGTAAGGATTTTCAAATAAGAAACCACTGACCCTAAAACTATTCATTGTTTCATTGGGTATTTGGCTTTTTTTAATGCTATAGGTTTTACTCTCCTACATGTGTTTCTAAGATTGTCAAATCTCAAATGCCCAAATTCTTATAATTGGATATTGGTAATGTTGTATGTCCTCAACCTACTACTGAGGATAATGATAGAGAAATTATCTCATTTCCACTACTAATAAGTAGTCAGGCAGGTACTCTACTCACATTGAGAGACAAGATATTAGTAGATACCCTATAATAGATGATGATGTTACAGCTAATGACAATCTACATGTTGAAATCTCAAACCTTATGATTTAATGATGAACAACATTTAAAAGGTCTATTAGAGAAAGAAGACATTCTCTTTATAATGATTATCGCATTTACTTGAATGCTATGAGAAATGAGATGCAACCTATGATGAAAATAGTGGGAACTCGTTGATCTTCTTAAAGGTGATAATCTTATTGGTTGCAAATGGGTCTTTAAGACCAAGAGAGATCTCTACAAAAGATTGAGAGGCCAAAAGTGAGATTAGTTACAAAAGGTTTTACCCAAAGCAAATGTATAGATTACAATGAAATCTTTTTCACATGTTTCTATAAAATATTCTTTAAGCTATTAATGGCTCCTATGAATGTGAAAATAGTTTTCCTTAATAGTGATATATATCTATAAGTCTATATGAAATAGCTTGAAGGTTTATTATTACTGGTAAGGATAATATGGCTTGTAGACTTAGAAAAATCATTTATGGTTTTGAATCACGCCTCAAAGTAATGAATATTTGAAGTTTGATGAAATAGTAACTTCTTATTATTTTGAAGAAAATAGAGTTGATCTATGCATATATTTAAAGATTAGTGGGAGTAAATTTGTCTTCCTAATATTGCATGTTGATGATATTTTGCTAGTTATATATGACTTGGGTATACTCCATGAGACTAAATAATATATTCCTCAAGACTTTCGATATGAAAGATTTTCAGGATGCTTCTTTTGTTCTTGGGACTAAGTTTTGTTGAAATAGGTCTCTTGGAATTTTTGAATCTTTTACAAAATTTTACATTGATTGAGTTTTTAGAACCTTTTTGATGTGAAAGATTATAGGTGTAAAAGGTAATCAACTCAAATTGAAGCAATATCCTCAAAATGATATAGAGAGGAATTCTATGAAAGATATACCTTGTGCTAAGTGATGTTGAGAGCCTGTTGTATGATCTCGTATGCACTACACTTGATAATGCTTTTGCGGTAAGAGTTTTGGTTGATAATAAATCCTGAAATAGATTATTGGGTTGTTGCTAATTAGGTAGTCAAATACCTACAAAAGACCAAAAATTATATGCTTATTTGTTATAGAGTAGATTATCTAAAGTTGGTTGGATATTCTAAATCTAACTATGTTGGATACTCAGATAATTGAAAATTTATTTTTGGGTATATCTTTGTGTTAGTTGGAAAGGCCATATCTTGGAAGAGTTCAAAATAATAGCTTAATGCCTCTTCAACTATATGAATTTGTGGCTTGTTATGATGCCTCATCCCCTGCTATATGTTTTAAGAATATGATATCTAATTTTGAGAATTATAAATTCTATTACTAGATCTATTAAAATCTCTTGTGATAATAGGGTTGTTATTCTATTCTCAAAGAATAATAAGAAAATTAAAGCTTGCAAGCATATAGATATCAAGTTCTTGGTAGTCAGAAACTTTGTCAAAAATGATGGCATTCATATAGAACAAATTGCTAGTGATGACGTATTAATTTACTCCTTGTCCAAGGGTCTTTGACTTATGATTTTTGTCAAACATGTTAGGAATATGAGTATTTTACAATCTTTTGATGCTATTGTCTAGTAGGAGCTTTATATCAGCATGTACTGTTGGATGTTCCCATTTTTTTTTTTTTATGTTTTGCTTTGCACATTAGTACATTTGTACAATAGCATGTTGTTTTATGGTTCACGACATAATTGTATATTGTGATTACTTATATTCATATTTTGTTGAGGATCCTATGTTTGGTGTCTATTACGATAAGATCTCCTATTGAGTTTAATATCTCTATAAGGACACATTTTGGTTAGAGATATGTATTCTTACCTCTGGCATGTTGATGCCGCTTTGTGAGATTAATAATAATCTATCCTCTAGCCTGTTGAATATTGTTTTGTAAGGATATGTGTTCTTTCCTCTAGCACATTGATTGCTATTTTGTGAGGATAAAAATAATAGATTTCTCTTGCTTTAAATGCTGATATTGGAAAAATTATGTCAAGGACTGACAAAGAAATAGCACATTTTTTTATCAAATATTGGTGCCAGTTTCTTGCTACGCTACCGTATGTTTGGTCCACGACGATAAGGTTGGATGACATTTGTGAACATGGAAAGTCTTGTGTCAATAAGAAACACTATGACTGTCATGATTCGATGTTTGACAATCTTGTTGGTCTGGATATGCGTTCGAAGTATAATCTTGTGAATTAGAATATTTTAAAATTGTGGCCACATTCTGTTTCCTATTCAACCTAATAAATATTTTTTTTAAAAAATTAAAAAATAAATAAAACAATTAGCGTTGCCCAAGTGGAAGACTGTTGGAAAATTTCTCTTTAAAGTGGACTACCGTTAATTATTTTTGATTTTATAAAATAGGTTGAATATTTGGTTCACAAGTTGGACTTTGTGATCATATTGGTTTTAGCCTACCTCATAAATCCATACGGTTCTTTTGTGCGTAGGTCCATATATTCTGATAAATCCTTTTATGGGTAGGACTGTCAAAATTTATTATAAATAGGGCTAGATCCCCTCTCCTACTCTCAACCTAACAGTTGTTCCCATAAGCATCTGTTAATATTGAGTAGAGTAGGGAGAGGAAGATCAAAGCCTAGACTGGGTGACAGTTATTTCTTCAACAACAATTCTCTAACAATAATGACTCGAATAGGTATGTGTTTTCGCTATCAATTATGCCTTTGAATTTTGTATTATAAATTCATGTATACGATCCTATATTGCGCTTATAAAAAGGACTTTTAAAAATGGACCAACGAGATTAGCTTCACTTTTTAAATCTATATAAAGCACTTTTGAGTGTCTAAAAGTTAGACATAAAAGACTCTTAAGGCCTGTTTGGATTGGCTTTTTTCAAGGAAAAAAATATTTTTTTTCTTGAAAAAGTTATATTAAATTTACAATAACTATTTAATTTGACTTCCTAAAAAGTTGAAGTTTTGAAAAAAAACTCAAGTACAACTTTTTTTAAAAGTCAGAATTTTTAACTTTTCAAAAAAAGTTATTTTCAAAAGCTATTAAAAAAGAGTTTTTGAAAAAAGCCAATTCAAACGACCCTTAATTTAATTTATTTGTTGTTTTCACAAATTGAGGATGAAATTATCTAGAGAACTGGAAAAGAGTTGATAGAATCAAAAGTTGGGGGAAAGTAGGAGTACGAATATTCAAAATCCTTTTAAAAGAATTTTACCCCATCCTCTCGTGTTTGAACTTCAAGTGCAAAATTTATCGTCAAGCTCGACCCAAAAGAATTGTTTTTCATTTCTATTTTTATTTTTATTTTTTATTTTGATAATTACTATAATGTAATTTGAGATGATTTAGTAGTTATTTGAAACTTAAGTCATTACAATTTTGATGAATTTAAACTTTTTATATTCATATTTCTTCAACTCTTTATTTGAAAAAGTACTTAATGTAAAAAGTAAATTCCACGTTACCTCTGGTAACATGTAAAAGTATCACGTTACTTGTATCCATAACTTCAGACTGCCCCTTGTATATTTACAAAATTTATCACTCTCCTCTACTATTAGTTAAATATTAACAGTGTTAAATATAAGTTTAAAATAATTATTTTGCACCTGAAATAAAGTATAAAGTAATAAAATTCCTAAATCCCTAAATCCTTAATTCCCAATCCCCAACCCTGGGACCACGAAACACCCCACCCTTGCTGCGACTACGACTGCGACGAGTCCAATGACCAGGGAGCTGCCGCGACGACGAACATGCCCAAGACACACCTGACCTTAAGAGAACCAAAACATTAGCCGTTGACAAACCCCAACAAAGGAGCCTTATCTGACACCAAATATAATCACAACATACTCCCACACTGCCTGTACTTTTTCTCCATCAAATAAGCAATGTGCAATGGTCTCCAACAAGATGCCAATATCATGCCTTTCTTCTTTAGGCGAGAATTCACTAGACTCCAGTTATTAAGAAGCTTCCATGCAAAAAAAGAATGGCACCTGAGAAATACTTTGATACCAGATTTGCTTGTAAACAAAAGTAGCATTTCTCCTCTGTCTGATTTGATCCAAGTGCCCAAAATGGAAACTTCACCATTAGAAGAGAGTTTCTAATATGGTTTATCAAAGACCTGCATAGGCACCCTCATAACCTTTAGCACTATATCCCCCGGCATAACAGTCCTCAATAGTTTTTCGTTCCAAGCCCCATTCCTTCAAAAATCCTTGGTATAAACTTGCTTTGAAATATTTTGGATGAAACTCGAACCCACCAAGCTGAAATGAAGCAATCTAGAGGAAGAGGTTTTAACAGTATTATAAAGGACATTTTTGTCCAAATAAAAGGTAAAACGATTAAAAATGTAAGGCCAATTGTGTTTCTAGCTCGTGACTCAAATCTGACGGAAAAATCGATGGAGGTGGTGACATGATAAATTTTTAAAAAACACAAGGAGGCGATCTGAAGTTTTGGGAACACAGAGGCGTGAAATTCACCCTAATGTAGATGATTAGTATTACATGTATAACAATGCTTTAAATCAACTAGTCAAAAAAAAAGGATTAGTTTAAATTGTTAGTTGTGTTCATAGTGTCTATAAAATACCCAAGCTTCACAAGCCAATAAGGAACGTTACATTGCAAACATACAAGCTTCGCAGTTTTATTTGTTCTTAATAAAAACTTTATATAGGCCAAGACATATAACTTAACAAGAATTTCATAGTGTAAATTTGATAAAGATAGAGCTTTTCCGATCAATCTCCGATGGAGCATCCTTATTCAATATGTTTCCGAGCTCCCTCTTGAATTTTTCCATGGTAGGAGCAGGCAAGTAAACAGGAACCAAAATTCCTATCTGCAAAACCTTGCAGATTCAAGAATGAGATAGGCTGATCCAGCATAAATTGGATTGCCCCCATCCAAAGTCCATCTTCCCAAATCCAGCACGTGGTACATCAGAAACTATATATGTCCTTTCCATTTTTATAAATTGAGGCCGTCCATTAATTAACAAAAAGTCCGCCAATGATTTCATGTATTCTTCTGTCACAACCGATTTAGTCTTCATAACAAGCTCGACTGCATACTCCAAAGGATTTCGGCTTAACTCTCCGGCAGTTGATACGGCCGCCGGCATTGCGATAGCGTTGCCGTAATATCCAACAGGAAAGGGAGGATTAAATCTTGTAAGCGCATTAACGACACAAAGAAGGCGTACCTCTTCACTCGGGTGAGGTAACAGAGCAATGGTGCGGCAGCGCCAGATATATGCTGCCAAGACCTCGAATTTCGAACAATTGCGCAAGCGGGACGGGAGAAGGCTGCCGAGGGCAGACGTCTCAGCAGGGCCGAAGAAGAAAGATTGAAGAATCTGGGATTGCATGAAATAATTGTGCCGTTATTAGCGTCTGGTGCTTCATCAAACTCAGGATGCGTACTTGTTACTCTTGGTGGATCCCTAGCGGTTAGCAACTCTCTTTGCCACAAAGGTAGTGTTAGGGAAATCAGGACGCATGACACACACTCACGCGGCGAAATTAAAACACAAGTAACGAGAAAAGAATATGCACTATTAAACGTGGTTCGGCCCTCTGCCTACGTCCACAAAAAACTCCACTAATAGAAAAGAGTACAAACTCAATAAGACTTTTTGCACGGCCTAAAAAGTCTGAACCCTCTCTCACAGTGTTCTTACAATGGTTCTTTCTCTCTCTCAATCTAGACCTATTGCAAGACACACTCCTACCCAAACAACTAAGGCTAGTGTCCTATTTATAGAGGAGATTTCCTTGTTCTCCAAGACAAAGGATTTCCTAATCTATCAATCCTATCATAATTAAGACTCTTACCATAATTAGAATTTTAACTCTCATTAAAACTCTTTCCTAATTTGTATGGGCTTGGACTTTGAGCCATAACCCAACAAATTCCTCCCTTGGCGAGAAGTGCCAAGAATCTCCACAGCAAGCGAGAATGTCACTCTTTTCTTCTTCTCAGCCTTCACTTGAGGTTCTTCACACTTGTCGCGTTCATATCTCAGCACGGTGCATCCCTCTAAGTAGCACACATGCTTCTCGTTCTTCCTCCCTTCAAGAACTAGCTCCTCTCCACGATACACTTTGCATCAATCTCCATCACCAATGTACTTGTACCCTCTTGATGCCAACTCACCCAATGAAATTATGTTGGACACACAAGATGGCACATACCTTACATTGGAGATGGTCTTGATACTACCATTGTTGAGCCTCAGGTGAACTCTCCCAATACCAAAGAACCTTCATCTTCTGGTTGTTCCCAATAATGATGTATTCAAGCCTCTTCCCCAAAAGCAAAGTGTCGAGACTAGCTCTATCATTGCAAACGTGAAACGTTCCTGCTGAATCCATCACCCAGGCAGTCCTCTTCCTCGAGCCTTAATTAACGTCCCCGCTTACCACCATCAAAACAGTCTCACTACCATCGCTATCATCACCTTCAATAAGGTTCGCAGAGTCCTCGCCATAAACCTTCTCCTTGCCCTTAGATCTCCACTCTCTAAGGCTCTTCATGTCCTCCTTCATTCTAGGACATCTCCGTTGGATATGACCCTTCTCTCTACAGCAGTAGCATTCTCGATCGTCTTCTTCATCCCGAGCTCCACTTTTTGATCTCGATCTACCTCTGCGAGAATTCCCTTTTTCAGAACTCCTCCCTCGATTCGAACCTTCAACAGTTAGTGCTTGATCTCCACTAGGCATGCTACTTCTTCCCAACATCCTCTCGTTCTCTCTTAAGAGCGCAGCCACTTCATTTAGCTCGAGAGTTTTCTTCCCAACGAGGATTGATTGCGCAAACGGCTTGTACGACTTCGGCAAAGAAGATAGTAGTACGGCGCTGTTCTTCATCTGTAATTCTTTTATCGGGCTCCTCAACAATTATGAGCTTGACCACTAACTCATTGAATTTGTTAATGTGATCTGGATGGCGCTTCCTCTTCCATCTTGAACGAGTAGAGCTCCGTCCTCAAACACAATCGGTTGGTGATCGACTTCGACTCATAAATATTCTCCAACTTGTCGAACACACCGCTCACCGTCGTCCCATCAATCACATGACATTTAATTTGCGGTGCTAACGCCAACCGAATCGTACTTACGGCTCTTCGTTGTAGGGACTTCCACTTCTTATCATTGACTTCTTCCGGTTTTGCCTCTTCTAGCACTTCATCAAGGCCTTGCTGCACCAAAATGTGCTCAATGGTATTCCTCCACAAGTTGAAGTTCATGTTCCCATCGAACATTGGAATTTCAAATTTCGTACCGGTCGTCGTCATGGCTCCTATGCACAAATTCGCTAAAACTCAGCAATCCAACAAGAATTTGGCAAAACTGACCCCAAAAATGGATTCAGGACTTCAGAAAATAGTGGGGAGACCCTAGATCAACGCGGTCAAACCCCTGCAGCCCCTCGATCAACGCTGGTCAAACTTTTTGTTTGACTGTTTGACCACAAACTCACAAAACTTGACCTGCTTGTATCTCACAATCCAACTGGCGGATCGTTACGAAATTTTAGAAGCTTACTCTCCTCTCCGAGACGAAAACACAGCAACAAACGGATCGTCGATCGGACTCCGGGAAGGCTGCCAAACGTGACCAGCAGATCAGCAAATTTTTTTTTTTTTACTCCTCTTCAGCGTTTCTTTTTTCATTTTTTCGTGCAAACTAGCGTCCGCCCTCCAACCTAACTCTGATACCACTTGTTGGGAAATCAGGATACATGACACACACTCACGCAACGGAATTAAAACACAAGTAACGAGAAAAGAATACGCACTATTAAACGTGGTTCGGCCCTTTGCCTACGTTCACAAAAAACTCCATTAATAGAAAAGAGTACAAACTCAATAAGACTTTTTGCAAGGCCTAAAAAGTCTAAACCCTCTCTCACAGTGTTCTTACAATGGCTCTTTCTCTCTCTCAATCTAGACCTATTGCAAGACACACTCCTACCCAAACAACTAAGGCTAGTGTCCTATTTATAGAGGAGATTTCCTTGTCCTCCAAGACAAAGGATTTCCTAATCTATCAATCTTACCATAATTAAGACTCTTACCATAACTAGAATTTTAACTCTCATTAAAACTCTTTCCTAATTTGTATGGGCTTGGACTTTGAGCCATAACCTAACAGGTAGAATAGATGGGTTAGTTGCACCTCGTGCTATTTCACCCACAGATTTCATGAATTGCACAATCCCGGCTGCATCGCTCAGGGTATGATTAAGGCTCAAAGTGAAAATGAATCCACCACATATTAAAGGCGTCACCTATAAATTATAGAATTGAAGACAAAAGGCAGCATTAAAAGGTGTGCACGATGTTGATTTATTAATGATAATTAATCATCAGAATCCTGGTTCCAAAAAGAAAAGTAGTAATCATGAGAACAAAAATTAAGTTCTGTAATTATATCTAATGAATGAAATCTGAAGCTAAATTTTTTTTTTTAAAGGGTTAATCATAGGAGAACCCCTTTCCCACTTGGTCAGAGGCCCCTTAACCAGGCGAGAGGTTAATCGAGGGATATGTGTGAGTGGCAGCCCGACCAGAGAAAGGACCAACGGGCGTGGAAATCCAGCAACAGCCCCCGCAATATTTCAGCGAAGTACTGCCACCACACGGACTCAATCCCGCGTTGTCAGGGTGTCTCCACCCCAGTCACCTGGCCACTTACCAATTCACCTATGCCCCTGGGGGTCTGAAGCTAATTTTTTTCTTTCATTTAAGATCTTACATGATCATTATCGTCTCTCTAAGCGACCCCAAAATAGTGGAAAAAAGAAAAATCAACTCTTATAGATAAACTTCAAAACTCTGTCAAAATATATTCCATACTGTTGTTAGGACTTGAAATTCAGTCAATTCTATATTGTTGTCAGGAATACGGAAATATTGCCTTGGCCCGCTCCATAGGAGCCCTATAGAGAATGGGGCGGGGTTTAACCCAACAAGGGCGAAGCGAGGCTTTTTGCCTCTAGCTCAGTGCGGGGGTTTATCCACTCTGCCCGCTCACATCCATACAAATGTATTTCATTTTTAGTTTCCTCTTATAGACGTCTAGTATAATAGTTACGTTATTTGAGATCTCCTCAGTTTACTAAAATGATCTCATGTCACCTTGATCACCAAGGTCACTTTGCAAAATATTAACTTTTTAACAAATAGGGTTCAACTCCAATTTTATGCAATTATCGCCAACTTTGTTGATCGGTATCCCATGGGACAGGATGGGTTTTTTCCCTTTAAATTCAATGACGAGACGGAAAGATTATCAAGATTTTACTCCAATAATACGTATTAGATAGGTATAGGGATAAGAGTTTTAGTAACATGTAATAAGTAGGGTTAGGCAAACCTCTCCCTTACCCTGCCTCATTGTCATATCTAATTGGTGTACATAGTTTAACAATATTCATTTTCAAATAACAACCTTCTAAGCCTAGTTCAATAATAGTATTTTAAGTAGATTTTATTATTTTGACCTAATCAAAATACTACTTTAATTTGCTTGTTGTTGTTTGTGTTGGTTAAAGAGTCTTTTAATTTATATTAGCTTTTAGCATCGCAAGTAAATTTTGTTAAAGTTAATATTAGAGTAAATGGCATATTACCCCCCTGTAGTCTGGCATAAATGCACAATACCCTCTAAAGTCTTAAAACTATCTGATTACTCCGTCGAACTTTTTAAAGGTGTGCTTACTGCCCCCTCGCCGTCTATTTTTGGTTAGTTTTAATAGGAATTGAATTTTATGCACATGTATGGCATTTTTCATTGCATAATATATATAAAAACTAAATATTTTGGACCATTTAAGCTCTTACACTTTTTATAAAAACGCTTAACTCATTCACTCCCTAAAAACTCAAAGGGGTAATTTTGAGACTTCAGGGGGGTATTGCGCACTTATGCCAGACTACAGGGGGTAATATGTCATTTACTCTATATATTATGCAATGAAAAATGCAAACACATGAGTAACACATGCACGTAGACTCCAACTTCCGTCAAAACTAACCAAAAACAGATGGCGGGGGGAGGGGGTAATTTGTACATGTTTAAAAAGTTCGAGGGGGTAATCAGATAGTTTTGAGACTTCAGGGGGGTATTGTGTATTTATGCCAAACTACAAGGAGTAATATGTCATTTACTCTTAATATTATTAACATTTTAGCATAAAAGGTTTAGCAATTCACTTTTTTTTTCCTCTCAACCCTATCCACAAAATTATTCTCTATCTAATCTCTTTGGCTTAGTTGTGAAATTTAAGCTATTGAATTGTACAGTTTTCAATGACAGAGTTTTGAATAAAAGTGACTTTGATATTTTAGATGTTGAACTTTCATCTATTTCAAGGACAATATTATTAAAAATCTGAAGTGATAAAAATATGGACTCAGGAGTTAATTTTTCACCATTTCTTAGTTTGACTTTTGCATAAGAACTCTTTTAGAAGTAAGACCAAATATGTAAGATTCAACTTTTACACTCAGAAAATACTTTTGTTAGATTTCTTGCTAGATTAAGTTTTTCAACACATTCGCCTCGGACGACTTGGGATCAGTCCCGAATGCATGTTACAACATTCATATAGTTGGCCCTTAGTGTTACCAAAAAGTAGTATAATTAGTCCCTCCCACCAAATTGACATTAAAATTAATTAGATGAATAAAACAGTTGCTTTAATTGTTGGTGCAAATGTAAGTATTCATTATTTATTTAACTAATTAAGTAAAAATACCTCACATGCATGTGTCCTATATTTTTTTCACATGAACACAACACCCACGCCGGTGCAATCCACCACAAGTTTTTTGCCGGGTAGTAGAAGATGAGTGTCTCTACAAGCACATCTCTAATAACCTTGACGGGGTTTGTTTCAACCATGATGGGATAATTGTTAGAAAGTGGATGAGGTTATTTTTAATATAGAGAATATATTAAATTTTATTATCTTTTTTAATTTGGACATCTACAACGAAAAACTCTCACTCCTATATATAGGCTACTCTAGAAATCCAAAATTAAAATAAGATTTGGTTAAACTAATCCTTTACATATTAAAATAGCTAATAAATTAATCCTGACTAGACTAGGAAATAACCAATAAACTAATCATAATATAATTAGGACTCCTAAACATATCCGAATCCTAAAATCAAGTTTATCTACTAACATCTCCCTTAGACTTGATTTCATTCTCGTTACTCCAAGCAAAGCTCTTAGCTGGATGAACACGTCACTCTTGAGGGGCTTTGTTTGAATGTCGGCAATTTGATCTTGAGACTTTCACGTGCTCTATCTTCACTTCCTTCCTTACAACGCATTCTCGAATAAAGTGGTAACGTGTGTCAATATGCTTACTTCTTTCATGAAAGACAGGATTTTAAGGCAATTGCAAATTTGTTGTCAACATAGATCTCCATAGGCTCTTCTTAAGGCATATTAAGCTCTTTCATCAAGTTTCTTAACCACAATGTATGACAAATACATGAAGTGGCAACTACATACTCAGCTTCACATTATGAGAGCGTGAGAATGGGTTGTTTCTTGGAACTCCAAGTGAATGCAGTATCCCCTATAAAGAAAAGAAATCCAGTTGTACTTTTCCTATCATCTAGATCACCAGTCCAATCGCTATCACTATACCCCACAAGCTTGAAATTATGGCTTTGGGAGTATAAAAGTCCATAATCAAGAGTCCTATTGATGTAGCGAAGTATTCTCTTGGCAGTCTTGAGATGTATCTTAGTAGGAGCCTCCATAAAATGGCTTACAAGTCCTACAGCAAAGAGAATATCTAGTCTTGTGCATGTCAGTTACCGTAGGCTTCCAACTAGACTCTTGAATAACGTTGGATCTACTCGTTCTTCTACATCATCTCTTGACAATTGCACTCCACATTCGATTGAAGTATTTATAGGCTGGCAATTTTCTATATTGAACTTCTTAAGGATCTCTTTTGCATAACCTCCTTGAGAAATAAATATTCCTTCATCCATTTGCTTCACCTCGATTCCATGATAATAGGACATCAGTCCTATATCAATCATCTCGAACTTTTTCGCCATTGTCCTTTTGAACTCTCCAAATAAGCTTGGATTGTTGCCGATGAAAATCAAGTCATTCACATAGAAGCAAACAATCAAAATATCTCCATTTTGACACTTTGTGTATAGAGCGTGCTCATGTGAACACTCAGAGAAATTATTATGATGAAAGTATTCATCAATTCTACTATACCAAGCTCTTGGAGCTTGTTTTAAGCCATAAAGGGCTTTGTTTAGCTTCAAACCTTAGATTTTAGATCTTTTGCCTACATAACCTAATAGTTGTTCAATATAAACCTCTTCATTCAAAAAACCATTTAGGAATGCAGATTTCACATCTAATTGATGAATTTTCCATCTATATTGAGCTGCCAAAGATATAATAAATCTTATAGTTTCCAAGTGAGCAACAGGAGCAAATACCTTTTCGTAGTCAATACTAGCTCTTTGACTATAGCCTTTTGCAAACAGTCTTGTCTTATATCTTTCTACGTCACCTTTTTCATTCCTCTTTATTTTGTAGACCCACTTTACTTCAATGGCTTTGTGTCCTTCGGGTAACTTTGCAAGCTCCCAAGTATCATTCTTCTTGATCGCCTTGATCTCTTCATCCATAGCTTCTCTCCATTTTTCATTCTTATCAACTTTCTTGAATGTTATTGGCTCGCAATCAGCAAGAAGACAAAAGAGAGTTAGTTCATTATTTAAATTCCCAGTTACGTCATAAATTTCACTCAAATTTCTATATCGAGGAGCTCTTTCTTTAAGACTTAAACTTGTTGTAGAGGAGTTTCCTTGACCTATAGTTGGAGTTGGAGTTGGAACTGCACTTGATGCTGGAGTAGGAATTGGAGAGATAATCCCTATTTGCTTTTACTTCTTGCTCTTGTAGAGGTAAAAATCTATCTTTTTTTTGCTCATTAGTACCCCAACCCTTTCTACTTCTTCATTAAATTGAACATCTTTACTAATAATAATCCTTCCACTAATAGGATTGTAGAGCTTGTAACCTTTAGAGCGTCTATCGTAGCCAATAAAAACAAGATTTTAACTCTTGTCGTCAAGCTTGGATCTAACTTGATCTGGAACGTGAGCATAGCTATGTATCCAAAAACTCTTAAATGCTTGATGTCAGGCTTCTTTTTATACCAAGCTTCCAATGGTGTCTTGTTAAAAAGGCTTTTTGTAGCACAACGATTCAAGAGATACACTACACAATCAACGGCTTCAACCCAAAATTCTTTCAGCATTCCTTTGGTCTTCAACATGCTTTTTGTCATCTCAAGAGTCACTCTATTTTTTCTCTCAACAACTCTATTCTGTTGAGACAATCGAGGAACTACAAAGGTCGTCAAATATCTTGATCTTTATAGAACCTTTCAAATTCTTTTGATGTGAATTCTCCTCCTTTATCAGATCTCATAGCTTTTATCTTATGGCCACTTTCCTTTTCAACAAGGGCCTTAAATATCTTGAACTTATCAAAAGCTTCAAAATTTTCTTTTAGGAAATAGACCCAAGTTTTACGACTATAATCATTAATGAAAAAGAATAAATTATTTATTTTTACCATTAGAACTTGGATTTATAGGCCCACAAATATCGGTATGGACAAGTTCAAGTGGCATCCTTGCTCTTGTTGTAGCCGCTTGTGGAAAACTTTTCCTAGCTTGTTTTCGAAGAAGAAAACTTCACATATTTGCTCTGGATGATTGATGGGAGGAAATGAATTCACCATATTATTTTTTGACATCAAAGATAAATTTTCAAAATTTATGTGCCCAAATCTCAAGTGCCAAAGCCAAGCAGTTTCTTTTACCCAAGCTTTAAAACATTTTGCTGTATCATTTTGAATATTTAGTACAAAAAATCTATTTCTTGTCATTGGGACTTTTATTATCAAAACATTATTTTCATCCCTTATTACACAATATTTATCTTCCAATAAAATTGTGTGATTTTTCTCAAGAAGTTGGCCATGACTCAAAATACTACTTTTTAATTTTGGCACGTAATAAACTTCAGAAATAAGACGATGCCTTCCATCTTTCAAACGGATTAGAATCTTACCTTTGCCTTCCACAGAGATCGTAGAGCCATCTCCAAATTTTATATTGCCCTTGACAATTTTATCGAGCTCTACAAACATACTCTTTTTCCCACTCATGTGACTGTTAGCTGCTGTGTCAAGATACTCTAAAGTCCCATCTCTATTAGGATCACCATGATGGGCCATTAACAAGGTTATTTCCTCTTCTCTTTGTTTCTCTATGTAATTTGCTTTCTCAGCCACAACTTTTGGATTTTTTTCTGCATTCATAAGAATAATGCCCAAATTTTTGACAATTATAACACTGAATTGATGATTCATCATATTCTCTTGAATTGTTGTCTCTTTCACGCCCAGGTCCTTGTGTATTGTTCTCCTCTTGATTGGATTGATTAAATCCTCCTCTTCCGCCACGTCCTTGCCCTCTTTGTCCACGACCACGTCCACGTCCTCTTTGGCTTCCATTATTATTGGAGTTTTCTTCTTTCTTCAACGTAAGATTGCTTTTAAGAACTTTTTCTAAGACTTCCTTATTCTTCTTTTTATGTCCTTTCTCATGGGCTTGTAATGAACCCATGAGTTCATCAATGTACATGGTATCTAAATCCTTTGATTCTTCAATGGGTACAACAATATACTCATATTTTGGATGCAAAGAATGAAGGATTTTTTTCTCCTACATTAACATCTTTCAAATCTTCTCCATATCTTTTTAATTGATTGGAAACCACCAAAATTCTTGAAATATAATCTGATATAGATTCAATATCATTCATATGGAGAGATTCAAACTCACCTTTTAAAGTTTGAAGATGAACCTTTTTCACCTTGTCAACTCCCTGTTCAGATTTTTGGAGAATCTCTAACGCTTCCTTCACGGTAGTGGCACATGAGATCTTCTCGAACATCGCTTCATCCAAACATAGATGGATGATAGAAAGAACTTGTTGATCTTTCTTATGTGATCTTGTCAGTGCTTCCTTTTGAACTTGACTCAAGGCTACATCTTCATCCGGTTCTGCGTAGCCTTTTTCTATAATCTCCCAAGCATCTTGAGAGCCAAGAAGGGCCTTTAGACGAATTGCCCAATTATCATAATTATCCTTCAACAGGTGAGGGAATTGAAATGAAAGCACCCCATTAGCTATCATACTTACCTAGCTCTAGATACCACTTTGTTAGAAAGTGGAAGAGGCTTTTTTTAATATAAAGAGAATATATTAAACTTTATTATCTCTTCTAAATTGGACATCTGCAACTGAAAGCTCTCACTCCTATATATAGGCTACTCTAGAAATCTAAAACTAAATAAGATTTGGTTAAACCAATCCTTTACACATCAAGACAGCTAATAGATTAATCCTAACTGGACTAGGAAATAAACTAATCCCAATATAATTAGGACTCCTAAACATATCCAAATCCTAAAATCAAGTTTATTTACTAACAATGATGCCTGTAAAATAGTATGAAAGGTCTGTGAAATCGAAGGCCTTCATGGTCTTCAATGTCAGAGAGAGGTTTGAACTCGCGTGGTGTTGGCTTTGCTAGGGTTACGAGCTCAGGTTTCTGTCTTCTCGCCCTGAAGGCTAGAGATGTGAATGGTGCCATACCCAGCTAAAACCTACCTAGAATTTTGAGAAAAGGAAAAAGTGAAGAAATAGAACACGAAATGTATAAAGTAGGATTAATTTGATAAAAAGGAAACTGTAGTATTGTTATTAGAAAATCTCTTTTTGGATTGGGGCGCAACAGAAATGTCAGTGAAGCAGTATAGCTACATTAGAAATAAAAGAAAATAAAAATTAGGGTAAAAGTTATGGGTAAGTAAAGAAAATAAGGATAACCTGTTGAGGGAAACTAATTTCTACTCAGTAATAAACTGACAATAAGATGACAACTTACTTGGAAAAAAATAACAACTCTCTCTGATTTTTTGGGATGCAAAAGGAGTGAACATTTGAGCTCCATTTATAGTTGAAGACTCGCATTGTTCTTACCCCTTTTTTTTTCTCTTGGGAGGTGGTTACATGTCGGATAATAATTGACTAATCTAGGTAAGAGACCCCTCTTGCATTGTTCTTACCTTTGATATGCTAAACGCTAGGCTCACATCACCATTTCTTGCAAGCAACACGTATCGTTACGTTGCAAAAATGGCATCTTAACACAAAGTCATATTCTGCCAATCCTTCAAAGCGTCCAACAATTTAAAACGTCCCAACGAAATCGTGATATCGTGGCGTAGGCTTTTGCAAATTTTGACAACATCTTGTGATATTTGCAATTAAGCCCCTTATGAAGATTGTTAAGATGAAATGCATCCCACCTCTCTATGATTCATTAAAAGTGCATCGAACCCCTCCTCCGGTGGTCTAAAAAGTTCCTCATAGTCTCCTATGATCCATAAAAAAATATATCGGCCCTTTATAGTTAGAAAATTTGTTATTTATAACCATAAATTTTTTCCAAATAAAATTTGTTTTTATCAAAACTACCCAAACTACCCTTCTTTCTTTTCCAAAAGAAATACTGCTAAAATATTTAAACCCCTAGTTTCAAATTAAAACAACAAATATCCTAACTAATTAGGTTATAAACAATTTATGGTTTAACCTATAACGATAAAATAAATATATCATATATTTTTATGACTAAAAAAATCAATCTCTATTTCCACCCCTCATTTGCATAAAAACATCAATAGAATTTCACACACATAATCCAAACTTTGTTCCATTTCTTCTTTTTCTTTCTTGCAAGCAAATTAACTTATTCTATTTTTAAATCCCAAAATATAATTATTTATTTAAATGAAACATCTCAAGTTAATTAAGAGATAAATAATATTAATTAAAAATTTTAATTTAAAATATTTAATTATAACAAATTATTATTTGATCCCTCAATCTTTTAAAACAACTCATATATTTTTTTGGGTTATCGAAAGCAAAGAGAATGTTAAGAAATATAAATAAATTTAAATTAAATGAATATATTATATATGAACTAGAGTAATTTACTCCCAATTCCCCAAAGCCAAAGCCCATTTTCTCATGCTTTGTTATCTACAGTGCTACTCTCAATATCTACCCTAATTACATAGACACATAGAGAGAAACGTGGAGATTGCAATTCTTTTAGTTATAAAAGTATATGATATATTTATTTTATGGTAATAAATTAAAATATAAATTATTTATAGTCTAGTTGGTTAAAATATTTATTGTTTTAATTTAAGATTGAGGGTTCATATTCTTTTAGTAGCATTTCTTTTGTAAAAGAGAAGAAGGTAGTTTGGGTAGTTTTTGAACCAAAAAATATTTAGTTTGAACACAAAAAATTTTATGGTTAAAAATAATAGATTTTTGAACCATACTAGGTCCAATGTGTAAACACAACATATAGATCACATATAGTATATGAATTTGAAGTATAAAATTGAAAGATATAATTGATAACGGAAGAACGTGCTTGTCTGAGCCATTATTGTTTATGAATTATTCAATGACATAATATTGAAGAAAATTGTCAACTAGTTTTGGCTTAGATCTTCCTCTCCCTGCTTTACTCAAGATTAACAGATGTCTATAGGAAACAAACTATTAGGGTTAAAAGTAGGAGAGAAAACCTAGCCCTATTTATAATAAATTCTGACAATCATATCCATAAAAGGATTTATTATAATATATAGGCCTACACATAAAAGAGCTGTATGAATTTATGAGGTAGGCTAAAACCAATATGATCACAAAGCCCAACTTGTGAACCAGATATTTAGCTTATTTTATAAAACCAAAAATAATTAATGATAGCCCACTTTAAAGAAAAATTTTCTAATAGTCTCCTACTTGGGTAACATTAATTGTTTTATTTACTTTCAAAAATTTATTTTAAGAAAAATATTTATTAAGTTGAATAAGAAAACAGAATGTGACCACAATTTTAAAATATTCTAATTCACAAGAATACACCTTGAGCACATACGTGAACCAACAAGATTATCAAACATCGAATCATGACAGTTGTAGTGTTCAACATTGACATAAGACTATCTATGGTCACAAATGTCATTCACCCTTATTGTCATGGACCAAACATACAGCAGTGTAGCGTGAAACTAGCACCAATAGGTGATCAAAATGTGCAATTTTTTTGTCAATCCTCCACATGATTTCTCTAATATCAGCATTCAAAGTAAGAGAAATCTATTATCCTGATCTTCACAAAATAGCATTCAACATGCTAGAGGAAAGAACATATATCGTCACAAAACAGCATTCAATAGGCCAGAGAATAGATTATTCTTAACCTCACAAAACAACGATCAACATGCTAGAGATAAGACTACATATCTCCAACCAAAATATATCCTTATAGAGAAATTAAACTCAATAAGGGATCTTATCGGACTGGACACCAAATATAAGATCCTCAACAAATCATAAATATGAGTAATCACAATATACAATTATGTTATAAACCATAAAATAGTATGCAATTGTATGAATGCACTAATGTGCAAAACAAAACAAAAATAATGGAAACATCCAACAGTATATGATGATAAAAAGCTCCCACTAGACAATAGCATCAAATACTGTAAAATACTCATATTCCTAACATGTTCACAAAAATCATAAGTCAAAGACCCTTGGACAAGAAGTCAATTAACACGTCATCAATAGCAATTCGTTCTATATGAATGCCACCACTTTTGATGAAATCTATGACTACCAAGAACTTGATATCTATATGCTTGCAAGTTTTAATATTCTTATTATTCTTTGAGAACAAAACAGCAACTCTATTATTACAACACATCTTAATAGACCTAGTAAAAGAATTTATAATTCTCAAAAGTAGATATCATATTCTTAAACCATATAACATGAGATGAGGCTTCATAACAAGCGACAAATTTGCATAGTTGAAGAGGCATTAAGTTGTTATTTAACACTCTTCCAAGACATAGCCCCTCCAACTAACACAACATATACCCAAAAGTAGATTCAATCATCTGAGCATCCAACATAGTCAAAGTTAGAATATTCAACCAACTCTAGATAATCTACTTTACAGTAAACAAGCATATAGTTTTGGTCTTTTATAGGTATTTTGTTACATTTTCAGTAACAACACAATAGTTCCTTCCAGGATTTATCATCAACAAAAAACTTTTACCGTAAAAGCAATATCAAGTTTAGTGCATACTAGATCATACAACAGGCTCTCAACAACAATAACACAAGGTATATCTTTCATAGAATCCCTCTCTATATCATTTTGAGGATATTGTTTCAATTTGAGTTGATCACCTTTTACAATAAAGGCACATAAGACTTACAATTCTTCACACTAAAAAGTTCTGAAAACTCAATCAATATAAGCCTTTCATAAAAGATTCAAAAATTCCAAGAGACCTATTTCAACAAAACTTAGTAACAAGAACAAAAGAAAGCCTCCTTAAGATCTTTCATATCGAAAGCCTTAAATAAATATTGTTTAGTCTCATGGAACATACCCAAGTCATATATAACGAGCAGAATATCATCAGCATGCAATACAAGGAAGATAAATTTACTCCCACTGATCTTGAGGTATATACATGGATCAACTGTATTTTCTTCAAAATAATAAAAAGTTACCATTTCATCAAACCTCAAATATTCATTGCCTTGAGGCTTGATTCAAAACCATAAATGGATTTTCTAAGTCTACAAGTCATGTTTTCCTTATCAATAATAGTAAACCCTGAACCTATTTCATGTAGACTTATAGATATATATCACTATTGAAAAAAACTATTTTCACATCCATTTGATACGTGAGCCATTAATAGCTTAAGGTATATTTTATAGAAACATGTGAAAAAGATTTTATTGTAATCTATACCTTCTCTTTGTGTAAAGTCTTTTGTAATTAATCTCGCCTTCGGCCTCTCCATCTTGGTCTTGAAGACCTATTTACAACCAATAAGATTATGGCCTTTAAGAAGATCAACAAGTTCCCAAATTCATTTCCATCATAGATTGCATCACATCTCTCATAGCACCAAAGTAAATGAGATAAGCATTATAAATGGAAGGTCTCTTTTCTCTAATGGACCTTTTTAAATGTTGTTCATCATTAGTCTCATGAGGTTGTGAGCTCTTAACACGTAAATTGTCATTAGCTGTAACATGATCATCTATTGTAGGGTACCCACTAATATCTTCTCTCTCAATGTGAGCAGAGTACTAGCTTGACTACTTATTAGTAGTGGAAATAAGACAATTTCTCTGTCATTATCCTTAGTAGTAGGTTAAGGACATTCAGCATTACCAACATCCAATCTCTAAGAATTTGGGGATTTGAGATTTGACAATCCTTGAAACACATGTAGGAGAGTAAAACCTATATCATTTAAAATGAGCTAAATACTCAACAAAACATTGAATAGTCTTAGAGTCAATGGTTTTCTCATTTGAAGATCCTTACTTAAGTACGACAATCCCAACTTGAAAATCGGTCAAACTAAGTTTTCTTCCTAACCAAAATTTGAAAAATGGGCCTTAGAATAAACTGGTTGGGAACATGGTCAAATATTTAACAAGTTATTTTAATGACTTTACCCTAAAGTTACTCTAGTAGATTAGTAATACTCATCATGCTCCTCATCATATCCTTAAAAATGCATTTTCACCTTTCAATTGCACCATTTTACTCAAGCATACTAGGCATAGCATACTGGCAATAATCCCACAACTCTATAAATACTTGGTGGACGACCTTATATATTGTCCGAAGACCCTATGCCTACCATAGTCATCACCTCTTCCATCAGACCTAACAATTTTGATAACTTTCCCAAGTTATTTTTCTACCTCTGTCTTAAAACTTTTAAATTTGTCAATAGCTTCAGATTTCTCTTTAATTAGATAGAGGTATCTATAATGAGAAAAGTCATTAATGGATGTAATAAAATACTTATTACCACACAATGTAATAGAATAAAGTCTAATAATATCTATGTTTATCACTTCTAAAAGGCAAAATTGCGGGTAGCATATTTTTTTTAACTTTAATGCGCTTACCCCTTATGTACCCAATACAAGTTTTAATATCATCAAAAATTTAGAGAAGGTAAAATGTTATTGTTAATGGGTCTGTCAACTCTTTCCCTAGAAATATGACCTAACATTTTATGTCATATCAAAGAAGAATGTTCTTTGATTAAACTCCTTTTAGAACCAACATTTTCTATATAAAAAGAGTCACGAGAACTTCCTGGGAATAAATATAATTGGTATAAACCATTTGATAAAAGACATTCACCAACAATTCTTGAATTGAAAAACAATAGTACTTGGTCATTCTAAAGTTAAAATCATAACCAATCTTGTCTAAAACAAAAGTAGAAATCAAGTTCCATCTAAAACATGATATCTAGAAAACATTTTCTAAAACAAATTCAAAACTAGTTTTTAAATACAGACTAATAGTCCCAATCTGAGACTCTAATTAAAATTAAACTTGTGCAATGAGCTCTTTTGTGACATTTTCTTACAAAAGTAAGAGTTCTTATTAACTTAGTGATAAAAGATTTGGGACCTATTACATTGTGATTTCAATCTTGATTGGACCTTTACCACCCTTTTTAAAACCATGACCTCTCTTAGGAATATGACCCTTAAAATTCGAGGTACTAACGTTATAAGAATAGGGCTTAAAATTAAAAACAAATTATACAACCTTTGGGTTTCTGCCGTTGATTTTGTTTTCCTCAACAACGTAATTGGAAATCTTAGTCATCGATAGTCCAAGATTCCTTGGTATTTCTCTCCTATAGCTATTAAGAGTTCTTTTACATTTTTAGTTTAAGATAAGCCATTCACTAAATATTCAGTTATTATCCTCTTCATAGTCATTAATGTAAGACAGACCTCTCCTATTGCCGATTATATTCTCCTTTCTTTATTACTATTTTTATCAACCAAAGCGGCATGTACATCAAAATGTAATGCCAAGTTAGTACCGACTATATTCAGATAAAACCCAATATCTACTTTTATTTCATAATGGTTTTACCCATTCAAGACATGAAAGTAATGATTGTTTAAAGCAAAGAAAATAATCCAGGAAAAGAATACAATATCAATAAACATTATGCATACATGCTATATTACAAAATTAAGCATTATAAATAAAAGAGTCTAAGTACATCGTTGTCATATCTACCTTTGGGCAAATAATTCAACATGTAAATAGGCACTCTTCTAACATAAAGTAATAAATATAAGATCACCTTATTGAAAGAAAAGTCAACCACCTTTGGACAATTGAGCTCCCTAACAACATTGTAATCTTGATCCATACTTTATGTTTATGCTATCGAGCTAAAGCCATACAATGATCTCCTTTGAGAAAACATTGCGCTTTTTACTATGGTAGTTTCTCAAACAAAACGAGAAAAATCATAGATTTAATTGAGCAAGTCATTGTGGTGAATTTACCAACTTAAATCTATGTTGTCAACTCATTGGGAAAAATTAATGCTTAACTTAACCTTAAAATACTATGTATGCAATTGACCACACAATATGACATGTTTCAGTGATCAATTTAAAATTGCATTCTTCAACAAATTTCATGAGCACAAATGAATAATCTAGCAATAAGAGATATATAAAATTTCAAATTGAATAAGTAAAATAAATAATTTGGTTAAACTTAGAAGATCAATAAAATAAAACATTAAGATCACATCTTAATTTATAAATCATAAATAGAAATTTCCATGGACAGAAATATAAAAATTTAACATTTAATTAAATTTAATTCCATGCCAAAAATGTGAGACCATAATTATTAAAGAAAAAAGACTCCATGACTGCAAACAAAATTGCATAACTTTGTTTAAAAAATTAATTCATTGCCTAATCAAGATGTGGCCACCAAATCTATCTCCAAAAATTAATTACCCAATAAGGGTTGGAAGATGAGTACATGACTATGTGACCTTAACAGTAACCACATGTTTAGTCATTAAAAACCAATAAACCAAATGTCAACATAATAATTATTTTTATTATTCTTATCACATCTTTTCAAAAAGAATTTTTTGTTATATTTTATTTAAATATGTTATCATAGTTCTGCCTAACTATATGGGAAACCAAAAGCAAATAGAACTCCCATTGATTCAACGGTAAAGGACTTAGCATTAAAGTTCTTAGCTAATTACAATTCTAGAGTTCAAACCTATTTTGCCTCATGTCTTTTATCTCTACCTTTTTGTTAATAATTATTAATGCTCAACGAAATCTATATGTAGGACTAAAGCTTCTTTGACCGAATCCTGTAGATCTACCACACATTTTTTTTATTACATGACAAATATACAGCAAAAGGGGAAAAAAAGAAAAATAATTAAAAGAACTTTTCATATTGTGTGGCATCGGGTTACTAATGCAAGATAAACCGAAAAAAAGAAGATGATCATGGCTATCCTTTTCACAAAATAATATTCTCAATGGCAGATTCATGAAGTCCTCGAAAAAAAAATTTATAGTTTCAGATCAATTCAGTATTAGTTTCAAAAAATTGATGTCCGCAAGATTGACGGTAACAAATATAGCATTTAAATTGCTTGATTTAAATGGGACATGAGAAGAACAAGATTCAGGACATATATCACAATATATCATATATAAATAGAATGACCAACGAGAGTTTTATAAAAGCCATAAATCAATTTTATGAAACAATAATTTAGTAATCACAAACTAAATTAAGAACTCTCTTTATGCTCAAACAAGTATTTTGATTTTCTCTTTTCTTAAATAAACACATGTAACTCCACGTATAAGTGGCTCTAATGCCACATGTAAGCGCAACATATAGATTGTATACAATACATAAATTTACAGTATAAAATTAAAAGATATAATTGATAGTGGAAGCACATACCTGTCAGAGCCATTATTGTTTATAACTTATTCAATGACATAAACCAATTTAAGCTAGGATCTTCTTCTCTGCTCTACTCAAGATTAACAGAAGTCTATGGGGAACAGACTGTTAGGGTTAAAAGTAGAGAGGAAACCTAACTCTATTTATAATAAATTCTAATAATCCTATCCATAAAACAATTTATTTAAATATATGGGTCTACGCGTAAAAGAGCCGTATGGATTTATGACGTAGGTTAAGACAGTGGTTGACTTTGCTTATTTACGGTGCTTATAAGTACCTAGAAAAAAGAACATTTTCACATGTCTTTTTACTATTTAGGTTCTTATAAGCACCAAATAAGCAAAGCCAAACACCCTCTAAAACCAATATGACCACAAAGTCCAACTTGTGAACCAGATATTTAGCTTATTTTATAAAACTAAAACTAATTAACGATAGCCCGTTTTAAAGATAAAGTTTCCAACACGATGTACTTTTAATGGACTATGAAAAAATTATAAAGGACTTTATATATCATAGAGAGTAATTTGATGCACTTTTAATGAACCATAAAGAAATCTGGTGTATTTTGTCTAATCGTTTTGCCCTTTCAAGAATTTTCTGATCAAATTTTACTAAGGGTGATTGGTTGCTTAATTTCCATGCACATCGAGAAGCAGCGCTATATTTTCATATTTTCATGTCCATTGTCAGCCGACTATTTTTTTTAATGGTCAGCTCGAGCGTCATGCGTGAGGATTGGGGCATCGTTAATGCATGTTAACATGTAAAAGCAAATTATAACGTAAATGCAAAAACTTTCAACCAACTACCATAATAAATTGTAATATTAATATTGTATGTATTGGTATTAATTGGCTAAAGCAAGCAGGAGCAGGGGCGGAGCTACGTCCTGGTCCCCCCAAGCTCCAAAAAAATTATTTTTATGTGTATATAAGTTATATTTAATTAAAGAGTAAAAAAGAAAGAAAAAATCCTACTTTGGCTCCCTAGAATATTTTGTTAGTGGGTAAATATTTTAAAACATGACACTAATACAATGACAATAACAATAATTTTTTCTAGATATTTATTGTAATCTTTTTTCTTTATTTTTTAGTTTTGAAACTTTGAATTATTGTTGTGATATTTTAGTGAGTTCTTTAGTTATTTAAATTGATATTTAAGTGGTCAGATTTTTATAAGGAATAGGTAATTAATTTTAGTGCATAAAATTCTAGTAATGCTTAATTTATTTATCTTTTAGTTAGGCATTTTAAATTTTATAAATAAAATAATTTACTTTGAGTATACAAATTATTAACTAATGTTGGATTTTTCATATAAAAATGGACTTTGTTAATGAAAAAATACTCTTTTTTTATAAGTTTCTGGAGTAGTTTTTTTTTATAAATAAAAAAAATCTAAAAAATAGACTTTTTTTTTAATGTTATAAAAAGTGTGCTTTTTTATAAGCCAATCAAAATAGACCTTTTGAAATTTTAACAAAATTTTCAAGGGGTAAACATGATATTATATATGTACATAATCACTCTAACTTTTTAAAAAGATAGCTTGATTTTCTATATAGAAAGAAATTTAGTGTCGTGTTTATGTAAATACGATAATTGACTCTTTTTATTAGGCGAGTCTAACTTTATTAACTTAATTAGTTAATTTCTTTTCCATAACTTTACCTTTTTTTATTTTTTGCTAAACAGTATTATACTTTGTTATAATTGAAATATTTAAATATTGTTGGTAATTTTAATTAAGTCTCAGCTCCCCCAACTTAAAATTTCTGCCTCTGCCCCTGAGCAGGAGAAAGAAGAAGAAATTCTTGAGCGAGTTTCCTTTATTCGTTGTTCATTCTTCCTTGTTCTTTTTTTCC
This sequence comes from Cordia subcordata, assembly GCA_028554755.1. NCBI lineage: Eukaryota > Viridiplantae > Streptophyta > Magnoliopsida > Boraginales > Cordiaceae > Cordia > Cordia subcordata. The sequence continues at coordinate 1,028,357 of JAPTOF010000003.1, read as the reverse complement.
CTTAATTTTTGTATTGTTTAATCTATAAAAAATCTTATAATTTAATATATTGATGTTGCTAAATGCGAATAAGCTACTAATGAAAGTTTTTAATTAAATAATTTCTTTCACATTATTTTGTAATGCATATTTGATATTTTGCCTTGCTTGATGTAGACAAAATGCTCACAAAAAAATTAAATGAATTATAAAAAAATTAGGCACATAATTAAATTAACAAAAAATTAAAATTATCTTATGTAAGTAATAAGAAATAATCAAGAATTGTTAAACTAATTAATTTATGTAGGTGCGTAAGGCATCATCTTATTGTTTAATAAATGTTTGATATATTTTTGTTGTTAGATATAGTGAAAATTGATTATAGATAAAGCTAGATTGCAAATTGATTTATGTAGTAGTTTACCAATTAAATTATAAAATAGTTATGTACAAATAGAATTAATGTAATACTAACATTAGTTTATGTAGAAAAGATATCGAACAATCAAGAATGATTAAGTTAATCATTTCTTCTTAATAAAATTTGAATTAAATAAGATGTGACGAGTTATTTTTTAGTAAATGTTTGATATATTTGTCTTGCTGGATATAATGAAAATTGCTAATAGAAAAATATTGAATTAATTTATGTAGTTAGCACAGAATTTAAGTAATTGATAAAAATATTCATAATCATATGATAAATAAAAATAATAGAAAAATAAAATTAATTTGTGCAAAACTAATGCTTCACCACACATTTGAGTCTAAAAATAATGCTTCTAAATTTTACAACGTATATGCACAAGTACAAAGGTTTATTATTAGAAGATGCAATGTTAAGAATGTGGACAATGGTCAAACAATATCAGTTAGATCATTTATTTGTTCTTGTGCTAGTTAAAAAAAAAAAAAAAAGAGCTTTTAGAGATGAGAAACAGACAGCCAGAACATAGACTAGAGACGAAGTGTGATTGTAATGCAGAACTTGATATCAAATTAGATAGGGGCGAGTCTTGCAATGTGGTACAAAATTTGTGAAAGACCACAATCATGCATTGGTTCATATGTTTTGTGTTCCGATGCTTTGTTCCTATAGACATGCTGATGATGGTCACAGGGATGATGCACATGCTGATGTGTTCAAAACCCATAACCACACGGAATGTTATGGTGTAATGTGTGCAAGAGTGGGGGATCGTACCTTCAGGGAGGCTCTGAGTGATTCCTACGGTCAAGTGTGTTCTAAAGTAGCTAGTGTAGGAACGAGTTCTTTGATTTTCGAATCGAATGGAGCTTGAGAAAAGTAAACTAAACTGATCTACCTAGTGGGTGTGTGATGGCAAAGCGATCAAACTAAGGAAAAGGAATTAAACACAATAAGGAGAGACTGGGGCGATTACCACTTGATTATGAGCTTGGAATCCTACTCTTGCTTTGGGTATTTAATGGTTTGACTTATTATTTAGAAGACCGTAATTAATAAACTGTATTATCCTTAATTATTGGTGGAATTCTATCCCTAAACAATGTCTCTTTATAATGTAGTTTTGTCCTAACTAATTAGGGTTTTAGGGCTTATTCAATTAAGTCTTCTTGTTGATGTTGATGTTGATTAAATTCTATCATAAAGTTTAAACTATTAGCTAAGTTTAAAGCAAAGCTTAATCTACCTAGGATCTACTAAGTGAAATGTGTAACCTATTAACTAGATTTAAAACTAAAGTCTACTCTATTAAACTTGGCCATGGATGAAGCACTATTAATAAAACATCATAAAAGTAGATCTAAACAATTGAGCACATAATAATACATATTTCTTTATTGAGACATATAATCAAACACATAGACATATTTGAAGATTTCCATTAAAGTAATGAAAACTAAACATATATTAAACCATCAAAATATCCCAAAACAATAGTATGAAATTGTAACTCATTAATAGCCCTAAATAGATCTATTCAAACATAATGGAATCAAGAACAAAGAGGAGGTAAAGAGTCTTCCCTATGCCCTTGAGCAAAGTCTTCACAATCTTGATCAAAACCTCCAAAAAGATGTTTAATCCATCAATATTCCTTGCTTAATTCTATGTTTCAATGGGTGTGGAAGGTGTGCATGAGTTGGGTTAGAGCAATGGTAGGTTAGGATTTTGTGTGCAATGAGTTGTAATGATGATCCTCAAAAAAGACCTAAAATCTAGGTTGCTCCAGCGGCGCTGCTGGTTGACCCTACCTAGGCTCCACCACTATTTGGATTGGTATTCTAATGTACCACCAAACTTTTCTATTCTTAAATCTGATTTTGTACCTGTTGGCATTAGCTAAAACTTTTCTACTCTTTTTGCTTTGTTAATGGAATTCTCTTCTTCTGACAAAAAATGGATATATGGAGTTGTGCTTGGACTATAATTACTATGGCCACGAGCAAACTGGAGGTAATGCAGTCACACGCAAAATGCTATTTAGCAAGTGGTTCGTTCATTACTACAAAAAAAAACTAAGAATAAGCGACGATTTTACTATAAAATAATAGGAATAGGTGCCGGTTTTAACAAGGAATATGCGGTTTACATAATACATAAATATATTATTATTGAATGTGGTCCGTATTCTTGGGCAACAAGAATAGCAGATTTCCTTGTTAGCATATTACCTTATTCGATTGTTACCTTTTGTAGCAAATAATTAATTAGTTGTCTTTTTTGCTTAATAGGTTTAGGAAACCTTTACATTATAAATATGTGGCAATACTCATTATGTTATGTGTGTGAGAGAAACCAAAGGGAGAGCCTTGTAGCATTCGTGATCAATAATAGAATTATTCTCTGCTGCCCGTGGACGTAGGCTTCAAAGCCGAATCATGTAATTTCTTGTGTCCGTTATTTCTTCTCGTATTCTTTGTGTTTGCATGTTTTTTCCCAACAAACTGGTATCAGAGCTTAGGTATTAATCCGCTACTTGAGGGAAAAAAGGAAAAATCAAAACTCACTGTGAAACCAAAATTTCTCAAAACCAAACGGTGCCTAACCAAACAAAGGTCTTTGTTCGGCGAGGAGTGCTCCGGTGCCGTCTACGTTGAGCGTTGGTGGCTGGAGAAGCTTGCGTCGGCGGGTTGTGGTTCGTGTTTGGATTTGAAGAACAAGCGAAGAAGATAGAGTTCGCGTGCTCTTGAGGTTGGTTTTGGGTATTCAGGTATTTTTTTTGGAGTTGGTTCAAGTTTGTAAAGCAGGTTTAAGGTTAGTGGGCTTTGGGTCTGGGTTTTTTGGATCAGGCCTAGGTAGAGGCCTTGTCCAAATTTGGTTAGGTCTTTTGGGTCTTGAGACTTGGGCTTTGAAATTTTTTTTTGTTTGGGCTTAGTTGAATCAAAAGATAAAAGGAAAATATTTTTGGGTTGGGCTTTTATTTTAAGACCAAAGAAAAAAATATTTATTTCCTTTGGGCCTTGGTGTTAAGTCCAGAGAAAAAAAAAATTTTGGCCAATTTGACCAGTTTGACCGCGTTGACCAGTGGACCCGGGTTTGACCGAGGTTGACTTTGACAGTTGACCATTAACCGAGGGTTGACCGCGTTTGACCAGAGCCTTACCCCATGTTTTTCGACGTGCTGAGTCTGTTTTTTAGCTCTATTTTTCCAAATTCTGCTCCAAAGTACGTGTTTGGGGACGATGTTGACTTTGACCAACAGGTTTGACTTTGACCGGGGTTGACCAAAGTTGACCAGGGGTGTTCCTAAGGTTTTTCGACGTGCTGAATCCGATTTTGAGATCCATTGAGCCAAATTTCATCCCGAAGTGTGAGTTTTGTGCAAACGAAGATGTCTTCCACAGGTGGAAAGTTTGAAATCGAGAAGTTTGACGGGAGAATGAGTTTCAGTCTTTGGAGGATCAGATTCAAGGAAAATATGACAATGCAAGGACTTTGGAAAGTCATCGAAGAAGTGATCCCGGTAAATATGGAACCAGTAGCGAGAGAAGAACTCGAAGCGAAAGCCTTAAGTGCAATACATATGTCTGTGACAAATGAAGTATTGCTGGAGATTGCTGAGAAGACGACAGCAGTTGAGGCTTGGAATACTTTGGTGGAATTATATGCATCTAAATCTCTCACCGATCGCCTCCACTTGAAGAAGCGATTGTATCATCTTAAAATGAAAGAAGGTACGTCACTAAAACAACACCTTGATGAGTTTATCTCTTGTTTTATTACTTTGAAGGATGTGGGTGTTAAAATTGATGACGAAGATCAAGCTATGATCGTATTATGCTCCTTATCGCCTTCATATATGAACTTTGTGGACACTATATTGTACGGGAGGGATAAAATTACCTTTGAAGATGTGATTACTTCATTAAAATCGAAGGATCTTCAAACACATATTCCGGGACATAGGGAAAAAGTTCATGGGGAAGGTTTAGTGAGTAGAGGGAGATCGGAGAATAGAGGGGGATCTTCGAATAGAAAGAAAAGCAAGTCAAGGTCAAAATCAAAAACAAGGAAGCTATGCTGTTTTGAGTGTGGTGAAAAAGGTCACATTAAGAAAGAATGTCCAAAACTGAAAAAAGGAAAGAAAAAGGTGGCGAATTCAGCTAATGTGGTGGAGAGTGCTGACAGTGATAGAGATAACTCGAGTAGTACCGGGGAAGTTTTGACTGTGAGTGGATCACAGTGGCATAATCAATGGATTCTTGATACTGGTGCAACGTTCCATATGTGTCCTAGGCGCGATCGTTCTCTTCTTATTCCAAAAGAGAAGGGAAAGTCTTTCTAGGCAATGATCTTTCGTTGAAGGTGGAGGGAATGGGCATCGTAAATATCAAGATGCTTGATGGTATTACAAGATCTCTCGAGTGTTGGCATGTACCGGAGCTGAAGAAAAACTTGATTTCTCTTGGGCGTTTAGATTCTCATGGATACAAATTTCGAAGTGAGAATGGTGTCTTAAAGGTGACCAGAGATGCAATTGTGCTCTTGAAAGGGAACTTGACTGGCGGCCTATATGTCCTTCAAGGTAGTCTGACGATTCACAGTGTTGCTGTTACATCCGATGAGAGTGATAATGACACTACGCAATTGTGGCACAAAAGGTTGGGCCATATGAGCGAGAGGGGACTGACCGCCCTGAGTAAGAGGGATTTGCTTTGTGGACAAAGAACTGGAAAGCTTGAATTCTGCGAGCATTGTGTCTTTGGCAAGCAAACCAGGGTGAAGTTCAGCAAGAGGCAGGAGAACACCAAAGGTACACTTGATTATATTCATTCTGATCTTTGGGGTCCTAATAAAGTTCCTTCCAAGAAAGGTGCCAGGTATTACATCACTTTCATTGATGCATACTCTCGGATGGTGTGGGTATACTTCTTGAAAACTAAAGATAAGGCGTTTCCAACATTTGTCGAGTAGAAGACGTTGATTGAGAAGCAGACTGGTAAACAAATTAAGCGTCTTAGGACTGACAATGGGTTGGAATATTGCAATAAAGAGTTTGATGAGTTCTGCAGGAAACATGACATTGTGAGACACCGCACATGTGTAAGGACACCACAACATAATAGAGTTGCATAATGCATAAATAGAACTCTGGTGGAGAGAGCTCATTGTATGCTCTCCCAATCTGGTTTGAGTCAAGACTTTTGGGCTGAAGCCGTCAATACGGCATGCTACTTGGTGAATAGGTCTCCATCCAAAGCTATTGAATTGAAAACTCCTTTTGAGTTATGGTCTGGTAAGCCTGCTGACTACTCTCGATTGAGAGTGTTCGGTTGCCCTGCATATGCTCACGTGAAGGATGGCAAGTTGGAGCCGAGGGCAAAGAAATGTATATTTCTAGGCTATGCGTCCGAGAGGAAAGGTTATAGGTTGTGGTGCACAGATTCGAAGTCTCCAGGTTTCCTCATCAGCAGGGATGTCATATTCAATGAGTCTGCTTTATTAGACCAAGAAAAGGAGAAAGCGGTAGCTGGTTTAGACCATGGTGTTAAAGAGCAGGTGGAGGTATTTGCTGATGTTCCAAATGTTCCATCTAGGAATAGTAGTAGTCAAATTCAGCCGACTCAACCAACTGAGGCGCATGATCAAAATGTGCCTGAACAACAGAAGTACAGCATTGCCACTGGGCGAGAAAAGAGACAGATTAGAGAGCCTCAAAGGTATGGATACGTTGATCTTATTGCTTATGCTTTGACTGTTGCTGAAACAATTGAAGGACATAAGTCGAATTCATACAAAGAGGCTATATCTGGAAATAATTCTTCTCAGTGGGAAGGTGCCATGAGTGAAGAGATTGAGTCTCTTCAGAAGAATCAAACTTGGGAGCTTGTTGAATTGCCTGAGGGACAGCGAGTTGTCGGTTGCAAATGGGTTTACAAGAAAAAGAAAGGTACTCCAGGGGTTGAGGGTCCTCGATGCAAGGCACGGTTGGTGGCAAAAGGCTATACACAAAGAGAGGGTATTGACTTCAATGAAGTATTCTCTCCGGTTGTGAAGCATAGTTCTATTAGGGTTTTACTTGCCTTGGTTGCTCTTCATGACTTAGAGCTTGAGCAGCTAGATGTGAAAACGGCATTTTTGCATGGTGATCTTGAAGAGCAAATTTACATGAGTCAACCGGAGGGGTATGTAGTTCCTGGTAAGGAGAACCATGTTTACAAACTGAAAAAATCCTTGTATGGGTTGAAGCAGTCGCCTCGGCAATGGTATAAGAGATTTAACACATTCATGGTAGGTGCTGGATACACAAGGAATGCCTACGACAGCTGTGTATATCTCAAGAAGCTTCCAGATGGTTCGTTTGTGTACTTGTTGTTGTATGTCGATGATATGCTTATTGCTGCTAGAAGCATGTCTACCGTCGACGAATTAAAGAAGCAGCTAAGTGATGAGTTTGAGATGAAGGATCTTGGAGCAGCGAAGAAGATTCTTGGCATGGAGATTCACTGAGATAGAAACACTGGGAAGCTGTTCTTGTCTCAACAGAGTTATATTGAGAAGGTGCTGGAGCGTTTCGGGATGCTTAAAGCTAAGCCTGTGAGTGTACCGCTTGCTGCTCATTTCAAGTTGTCTGCAAATTTGTCACCTAAAACTGAGGAGGAGGTGGAGCATATGTCTCATGTTCCATACTTGAGTGCTGTTGGTAGCTTGATGTATGCTATGGTGTGCACTCATCCTAATATTTCACATGCAGTTAGTGTTGTGAGCAGGTATATGGCATCACCTGGGAAAACACACTGAGAAGCGGTGAAATGGATAATGAGATATTTGCGTGGCACTGCGAATATAGGATTGCTATTTAACAAGATGACTGGAGATTGCGCGAGATTGGTGGGTTATTGTGATTCAGACTTTGCGGGTGACCTTGATAAGAGAAAATCTCTGACGGGTTATGTGTTTACTTTCTCTGGATGTGCTATCAGTTGGAAAGCGACATTACAGTCTACTGTAGCCTTGTCGACTACTGAAGCGGAATACATGGCAATTGCAAAAGCTGTGAAGGAGGCCATGTGGTTACAAGGCCTGGTTCGTGATCTTGGACTGCAGCAAGATACAAGTACAGTCTTTTGTGATAGCCAGAGTGCAATCCATTTGATGAAGAATCAGATGTATCATAAGAGGACTAAACACATTGATATCAGATATCATTTTATCAGAGATGTTGTATCACAAGGAATCATATCGGTACAGAAGATATCTACCCATGAGAATCCAGCAGATATGATGACTAAGATGGTTCCAGTCAGTAAGTTTAAGCATTGCTTGGACTTGGTTGCTGATGAGTTGTGATTTGGTGTGTGTTTGCATCGCCATTTACTTATACTTTAGAGGTGTTGAGTGCTTATAATGATGCATTAGTGTAGTACTTTTGATAGGAATAAGCTTAAGTGTGAATAAATGTGCATATTGAGTTTAAGAGATAAAATGTTACACTAATAGCTTATTTTCAATGATTCAGGTGATTTTGGGTTAAGATAAAGATTGAACAATGAAAGGTGATGAAGATAGGACATGTACGGGTCTAAGGGAGAAGACTAAAGGCTGAAATGACGAAAAATTGGATGAAGGAAGTCAGCCGGACGCTAAGAAAGAATAGCCGGTCGACCGACTTGGTCAACCGGCCACTCCAGAGAGCTTCGTCGAAAAGCCGGACGACCCCCCTTCAAGAGCCGATCGACCGGCCACTCCAGAGAGCCCTTGAAGAAAGCCGGTCGAGTACTCCAGAGGCCGGTCGACCTACCCGGTCGACCGGCTATGCGCGAACCTATAAATAAAGCCCGATGCAGAGCAGAATGAAGGAGTTTTTTTTACACACACTTCACACCTATTCTCACACACACTTAACCCTATTCCCTAGCCGCCTCACACACCCTTTTCACATATTTTTCACGAAGAACCAAGCTTCGTTGGAGATTCAAACGCTTTGGAATCGAGATTGTTTACAAGCTGTGTTCTAAAGTCGCTAGGATGAAAGGGGAGTTTCGTTATATCTCTTTCATTCTATTTTATATTATGTCTGAGTAGGCTTGTATAGGGTGATAAAGCTTATGTAATGGGTTAATTTTATACTCTTATGATATAGGATATGATGGCTGAATATATATATATATATATATATATATATATATATGTTTTGATTTGTTTTGTTTAATTGGGTGTTCTTTCATTCATGTCTATGTGGTTGATAGAATACTTAGATGAGTACATATATGTATTAATTGAAGTTTGTTTGTTACTAAACACATCTAATCCATGTTGTACTCATGTCTATGTGTTTATACATGGATGTTATGAAGTGGGTAGTGCTTTTATTCATGTCTATATGCGTATTTGCATGCCTAGTAACAAGCATAATTTCAATATCACATGTGTATGAATGTTAGTCAAATCCTGCTGTAGTGATCTTAGAATGACGGAGTATAATTTAGGGCTAATCTAGGTCGAGTTTCCTTTGGCTTTAAATCCAGCCAATAGGTTTTAGGATAGATTTAGTCGACCTTAGAAACACTAGGTCTTGGCTTTAAACCCAGCCAACGGTTTAGGTACTAGGGTAGGTTCATTCTAAGCCACCTAGGAAGTTAGTTAGTCCCTCTTGAGGCCCTAGGTCATAAGGACCACGCCGTAGCTCTAGGAGACGTCGCCTGGGACGGACCCGCACCGAGTCCTAGGGGGAAATCAGGACACTAACTAACAACCTAGTTAAGAGCACTTTTGATAGTTAGCCATCATCCCTTAATCCCATAGCATTTGAGTATGGAGTTACCCATTCATAAGTCCAAGTCACCCTAATCCCTTTCCAATTGTTAGTTTCTTCTTAAACAACCTGCGTCCCTTTTGTTTTTATTCATAGTTTAGTTTTTTTTCATTTACTTAGAGCTCCGACAATCCAAACCTTCACAAGAAAAAGTACACTTAGTTTAGATCTTTCTTTTTAGCTCTTTTAGGACACCAAGCATAGGATACATTCACGATATTCACGCCTCCCTGTGGTTTGACACCCGCACTCGTAAACACTGTATTGCACGATCCGTACGCTTGCGAGTCTTTTAAAACTTGCACTTGTAAGAAGACATCAAGTTTTTGGCGCCGTTGCCGGGGAGGCACAGTGATTTGCATTCTGTGCTTATGTGTTTTGATAGTTGCTTTTCTTGCTTTTTCTTTATAGTTTGTTTAGTTTTTACTTATTTCGTTTACTGCTCACATTATCTTGTTTTAGTTCTCTTTGTTAGTTTAATTCAGCTTTTGACTTTATTTTTTTTTTTTTAGTAGATTTTTTAGGATTGTGGATTATTTGCTATAGTTTAGGAATACTGAAGTGTTTGGGGGTTGAAGTGGCCGGAGTTAGGATAGTTTGTGCATGCTTGGTAGAAGATCCCTTAAGAATCCCCTAATTCCTCTTAATCCCGAACCTGAAAGAATCACTAGACGTTTCAGGAATTTAGGAGATCTTTTTGAGGAGATGGCCGATCCCAATCATCCTCATAATCCACCCAATCCCCCAATGAATCCCATTCCACCTCATGAGCACATTGGGCATCAAGCCCAAGCTCATTTTAGACAGGAACCCCGTAGACCAGGTCCACCTTTAGATGAGGAACCCACTCTTAGGCAATTCTTTCTCCCCGAAACATTTGAGCCTAATTCGGCTATTCAAATTCCAGGTTTGGGGGTACGAACTTCGAGATTAAGCCTAATATGTTGGCTATGCTTCCTTCCTTTTACGGGAGAAGCAATGAGAGTCCTCTTGATCACATTACTGATTTTGTTGAAATGAGTTCCACTCTCCATGTTCCCAATGTCTCCCAAGAGGTCATACGTCTAAGATTGTTTCCTTTCTCTCTTAAGGATAAGGCTAGAACTTGGTTGCACTCCTTACCTAATGGGTGCATTACTACATGGGCTGAGCTTCAATCTAAATTCTTCCAGAAATTTTATCCCATGGCCAAGACAGCCGAACTTAGAACTGCCATCATGACTTTTTCCCAGCATGACTTAGAATCTTTTCATGAAGCTTGGGAGAGGTTCAAAGATTTTCTTAGACAATGTCCACACCATGGGTACGGCAATCATGACCTAATGCAATACTTCTTTCGAGGTTTAAACGAACAAAATAGGATGATGGTCAATGCCGCCTCCGGTGTTGGTTTCTATCTTTTAAGACCAACTGAGGCATGGGAGAAAATAGAAATGATGGCTGAGAATTCATTTCAAAATTTTGCAATGGAAAGATCTAGTCGAAGGGGTAACAAGAGAAGTGTTAGTGAGGTTGGAATTTCTTCAGACTTACCCTCTAAGGTCGATGCGTTAACAAATAAACTAGATCAATTCATCTCTTTGTCCATTTCATCTCAGAGTCCTAGGACTAGTTCTTCAAGTGCTTCCTCCACCCCCTTAGTTGTTGAAGTTTGTGCATTATGCTCCGAGTCATCTCATGAGACCCTAGCTTGCCCTTTAGCATCCCAATTTCCTGAATTCATGAAAGAGCAAGTGTGTGCCACACAAGGTTATTCTCGTGAGTATAATCCATACTCAAACACGTACAATCCGGGTTGGAGGGACAATCCGAAATTTTCCTGGAGACAAGGACAGCATGAGTCTAGTTCACATCCTCAAGTTCCACCTCAGCAGCGACCCCGTCCGCAATATCCCCCAGGTTTTTATCAAGTCAATCAGCCCCGTCTCACTAGTGCTCCTCAACCTCAAGCTTTACCTACTCCCTCTAGTAGCCAGCCTCCTAGTAATGACATGATGAAGATAATGCAATTTATTCAGAATCAACAACAGGAATTGGCAGAAAATAGGCAGCAAATGGCCAGGTTTGAGGCACGATTAGAATTGCTAGTCAATTGAGCACTAGAGACCACGGGAAATTACCTTCTCAGCCGGAAGTAAACCCTAGAGTCCAATCTTGTTCCTCCACTGACACCACTTACCCTTCTCAGGCTCAAGCTAAAGCTGTCACCACTCTTAGGAGCGGTCGGGTAGTGGATAATAGGGTAGGAATTGACTCTGCAGTGTCTGCACCTAGTGGTCCTTCCGAGTCTAGAGCACAACATGGCAACCTTGTTGGGGGAAATTCTAGAGAGAGTCCTGTGGAGAGAAACGAGACATTCAAAGATCAGGGAGAGATTAGTTCTTCCCGACCACATAGGGAGGGAAAAGAGCCTATGGATGACTCCCATGTATCCAGAGGTATAGAGCCTAGAGTTCCTTTTCCATCCGCTTTAGAGAGACCTACACCTAATGAGGATTCTAGGTTCTTCAAGATTTTAGAGCATCTCAAAGATCTTAAGGTCAATCTTCTTTTGATAGATGCGATCATTTCCATCCCATCTTACTCTAAGTTCTTTAAGGATCTTTGTACAAGGAAACGTAGATCATCGACCATTCCTAAGAAGGTGAGGCTTACGGAGAAGGTGAGTAGTATTTGTACCTCGGGCCTTCCGCCCAAGATGATGACCCCGGAGCCTTCACCATTCCTTGTAGGATCCGTGAGACGCAAATTGATCATGCTTTGTTAGATTTAGGATCTAGTGTGAATCTTATTCCCTATTCTGTCTATCAGCAGTTAGGCCTAGGTGAGTTGTCTCCCACGTATGTTACTCTTCAGCTAGCTGATAGATCTGAGCGTAGACCTAAGGGGGTGATAGAGGACGTTATGGTTCAGGTAGGTGAGTTCGTGTACGCTGTTGACTTTATAGTGTTAGATATGGATTCGGGACACGACTCTAGACATTATACACCCATTCTTCTAGGTCGCCCCTTGCCACCGCAGATGCCATTATCCATTATAGGTCGGGGATATTAGAGATGAAATTTGGGAATTTGAAATCCACTATGAAGGTTGCAGAGGCGGTGAATAGAGCTAGTATAGGAGACGAGGATGGAGAAGAGTGCTTTAAAGTAGATGTGATTGATTCTTGAATTGAGGATTTCATGGAAATGACTATGACTGATGCAGATGATTTGAGGAAATTTGAAGAAGTGATGTCAAATTTTGATTTGGAGACCTTAGAGAAGAAATGTATAGCTTCTACTTCCTTAATTGAGAGCTGTTTGATTAATAAGTCACTCAAGGTTAATTCTTCTACTCCCATTTCTAGTGATGAACGCATTGATGATGCTGAGGTTAAGTCCCCCGTGGTTGATCCCAGCCTTTCTTTAGAGCTCAAACGCCTTCCGGATCATCTGAAGTATTCATTCCTAGGCTCTAATGAGACTCTTCCAGTTATCATAGCTTCCGATCTTTCTAGTGAGAATGAGAAGCGTCTCTTAGAGGTCCTTAGGAAACATAGGAAGGCAATAGGGTGGAAGATTGATGATTTACGAGGTATAGACCCCTCTATTTGTATGCATCGTATTCACCTTGAAGATGGAGCCATTCCTTCTAGGGAGATGCAAAGGAGGCTAAACCCACACATGAGTGAAGTAGTTAAGAAGGAGATCATTAAGCTTTTGGATGCAGGCATTATTTATCCGATCTCCGATAGTGAGTGGGTTAGCCTAGTCCAAGTTGTCCCTAAGAAGTCCGGGATCACAGTTGTTGAGAATGAGAGAGGAGAGCTTATCCCTACACGTACTCCTACGGGATGGAGGGTGCAGTATTGATTATAGGAAGCTCAACTCCAAAACTAGGAAGGATCATTTCCCTTTGCCTTTTCTAGACCAGTTTTTAGATAGAGTAGTGGCACACTACTATTGTTTTCTAGATGGCTATTCGGGATATAACCAGATCCTGTGTTTCGAGGACCAGGAAAAGACCACCTTTACTTGTCCCTATGGCACTTTTGCTTATAGGAGAATGCCCTTCGGTCTTTGTAATGCCCCAGTGACTTTTCAGAGATGCATGATGGCCATTTTTAGTGATATGATTGAGAGACACTTAGAGATTTTTATGGATGATTTCTCGTCTTTGGAGATAGCTTTGATGAGTGCTTGAATCATCTCTCTTTAGTCTTAGACTGATGTGTGGAGAAGAATTTAGTGTTAAGTTGGGAGAAATCCCACTTCATGGTGCAACGAGGATAGTCTTTGGGTCATGTTGTCTTATCTAATGGAATTCAAGTCGACCAGCTAAGGTTGAATTAATTGAGAAGTTGCTTGTCCCTAAGTGTGTCAAGGATGTTAGATCTTTTCTAGGACATGCAGGATTCTACCGTAGATTCATTAAGGATTTTAGTCACGTTGCACGTCCTTTGTCTAGGCTCCTAGCACAAGATGTTCCTTTTGACTTTGACGATGAATGTGTTAGAGCTTTCGATAGGCTTAAATCCTTATTATCAGCATCCCCGATTATCCAACCACCTGACTACAGTCTCCCATTTGAGGTTATGTGTGATGCATCCGATTATGCAATAGGAGCTGTTTCAGGTCAAAGGAAGGATAAGTTGCCCCATGTTGTATACTATGCTAGCAAGACTTTTGATGAAGCACAAAAGAATTACACTATTACGGAAAAAGAGCTTCTAGCGATAGTCTTCTCTCTCGACAAGTTTAGGTCATACATCCTAGGATCCAGAGTAATTGTCTACACCGATCATGCGGCATTGAAGTATTTGTTGTCTAAGAAAGAATCTAAGCCCCGCTTGATTAGGTGGATGCTCCTCCTTCAAGAGTTTGACTTAGAAATTCGGGATAAGAAGGGTAGAGAGAATTTAGTTGCGGATCATCTTTCCCGTCTTGTTAGCGAGTCTCCTAGTGATCCATCTCCTTTTCATGATTCATTCCCTGATGAGCAATTATTTGCTATTTCCCATCACACACCTTGGTTCGCTCATATAGTTAATTATCTTGCCACAGGGCATTTTTCGTCTCATTGGGAGAAAAGAGAAAAAGATAGGTTCCTAGCACAAGTTAGGCATTTCTTTTGGGAGGACCCCTATCTTTTTAAAGTGTGTGTGGATCAAATGATTCGCCGGTGTGTGCCTGAGGAAGAGTTTGAGAGCGTGTTAAGCATGTGTCATGATGAGGGGTGTGGGGGTCATTTTAGTGGGAAAAAGACTGCTGCGAAGGTCTTGCAAAGTGGATTCTTTTGGCCTACTCTCTTTAGGGATGCCCAGGAATATTGCAAAAAGTGTTTTAGATGTCAACAATCTGGGTCCATCTCTAGGAGAAACATGATGCCTTTATCCCCTATTCTTCCTTGCGAGTTGTTCGATGTTTGGGGTATAGATTTCATGGGTCCATTTCCACCTTCCTTTGGGTGTCAATACATTCTAGTGGCCGTTGACTATGTGTCCAAATGGGTCGAGGCTATTCCTACACGGACTAATGACCATAGGGTAGTGGTTAAATTTATTAAAGAGAACATTTTCTCTAGATTTGGAGTCCCTAGGGTCTTAATTAGTGATGGGGGTTTGCATTTTCGCCATAGGACTTTAGAGGCCTTGTTGAAGAAATATTCAGTCACCCATAAGGTAGCTACTCCTTATCACCCGCAGACTAGTGGACAAGTAGAGGTGTCCAATAGAGAGATCAAACACATTTTAGAGAAAACGGTTAGGCCCGATAGAAAGGATTGGTCTATTAGGCTAAATGATGCTTTATGGGCCTACCGTACCGCCTTTAAGACTCCTATTGGTATGTCTCCGTATAGATTAGTATTTGGTAAAGCTTGTCACTTGCCGGTAGAGCTAGAGCATAGAGCTTATTGGGCAATCAAAGCCCTAAATTTTGACTGCAAGAGCGGGTGAGAAAAGGAGGCTAGACCTAGCAGAACTGGAAGAGCTTAGATTCGAGGCATATGAGAACGCTAAACTTTATAAGGACAGGATGAAGAAAATCCATGATAAACACGTTATTAAGAAATCATTCTCTCCTCTTGATAAAGTTTGGTTGTTTAACTCACGACTGAAGCTTTTTCCAGGTAAGCTTAAGACGAGATGGGATGGTCCATATGAAGTGATGATTGCCTATCCTTGAGAGCGATCAAGATTAAAGACTTGAAGGATAGCCGAGAGTTGACGGTAAATGGGCAACGCCTGAAGCACGCTTATGATCCGAGCATGGCTCGTGTGGAGGTTTTAAAGATTCAGGACCCCTCTTATGGAAGTTGAAGATGAGCTGGTATTTGCCTGGCTGACGGCTTGGTGGTTAGCGCTACTAGGAGGCAACCTAGGTTCAATTCTGTAGTTTTGCATTTGTTTTACTTTCGTTTCTTTTTATTTTCTTTCTGTTATCTTTCTTACACCCAACTAAAAGTGTTGAATCCCAATCCTTTGTCCCATAAGATACACCACTGCTTATTATTGCACATGCCAATGCAAGTATGCATAGGCAATGCTACTAATCTTGTTTTCTTTGTGAGTGTTTGTGAATTGTGAGTCACAGGTTAGTAGTATGGTGATTGGGAGTTGGCATGGAAAGCTTTGAAGAAAACGCAAGGTTGTATCTATCCTTTCTTCACTTGTTCCCCTGTTTGCACCCTATCCCCACCACCCTTACTTGTTTTGTAATGATAACTTGCTTGTTTTTGTTGTGCTTCGTTCTATTTGCTTGAGTACAAGCAATGTTTAGGTTTGGGGGTGTGGGAGTTTGGTTTTCTTGTTATACTTTGCTTAGGGTAGATTGCATCATGCATAAAAATGGTGAAAATTGAAAAATTTTGATGCATATAGAGTCATTTATTTCTTTGTTGATCATTGTGTTGGCTTTTGTGATTGACTCTATTGATTTATTAAGATGAGAGACATTGTGGGGGAATAAATAGAGTGGTTTGAAAACTAAGTCTTGGAGGAGATGCCCTTAAAAGTTGTCGGGAGTGAGAACCTTAAAAGAATGACTCTTGTAGCCACCCCATAGCTTGGTAGGAAAGAGTGTTGAAAAAGGGTTATTGATGTGAGTGCCTCTTCTTTGATTGGTTCTTGTTGATATGCCTAAGCCTTTCTTTTTCTTCCTTTTTGAGAATTCAATACAAAAAAAAATGATTGAAAAAAAAAAAGGCAAAAAGGTGCAAAATTCTATGAATGAAGTGAAAAAGAGAAAAAGCCAAAGGCACCTAAAAGTTAGTGAATAAGTGCATAAGTGACACAATGTCAACTTAGCACAAGTTATCGTCTTTGTAGACATGTGAATAAGGCTTATAAAAGCCGTTGTGTCTCAGATACTCTCTCTTCTTATCTTTCAGGCTTGGTGTATGTTAGGGAGGCCATGTTAGTTGAGGGAGCACGAAATATCAATATCCCGAGTGCGTGAGTTAGAATCCTAGGCTTGTGGTGGATTGGCTACTTGGGAAATTCCCATGAGGAACGAGACCCCTTATGAGTAGAGGGAAGATTCAAAGAGGCTTAGGGATCTCTTCACAATAGGAATGCCCTATCATGTTTCTCAAATTAATACTGATAGCGGGTCAGTCCTTTAGGCAATCCATTGTATCAGCTTTAGAAATAAAATTGAAGATTAAGCTTGCTTGAGGACAAGCAAGGAGAAGGCTTGGGGTTGTTGATGAGTTGTGATTTGGTGGGTGTTTGCATTGCCGTTTACTTATATTTTAGAGGTGTTGAATGCTTATAATGATGCATTAGTGTAGTACTTTTGATAGGAATAGGCTTCAGTGTAAACAAATGTGCATATTGAGTTTAAGAGATAAAATGCTACACTAGTAGCTTATTTTCAATGATTCAGGTGATTTTGGGTGAAGATAAAGATTGAACAATGAAAGGTGATGAAGATAGGACATGCACGGGTCTAAGGGAGAAGGCACGCCGAAATGGCGAAAAAATTGGATGAAGGAAGTCGGACGCTAAGGAAGAATAGCGGTCGGCCGACCACTCCAGAGCCGTCGAAAAGCGACGACCCCTTCAAGAGCCGGTCGACCGGCTAGGTCGACCGCCACTCGAGAGCCCTTGAAGAAAGCGGTCGAGTACTCAGAGGCGGTCGACCTACGGTCGGCCGGCTATGTGCGAACCTATAAATAAAGCCCGATGCGGAGCAGAAAAGGAGTTTTTACACACACTTCACACCTATTCTCACACACACTTAACCCTATTCCCTAGCCGCCTCACACACCCTTTTCACATATTTTTCACGAAGAACCAAGCTTCGTTGGAGATTCAAACGCTTTGGAATCGAGATTGTTTACAAGCTGTGTTCTAAAGTCGCTAGGATGAAAGGGGAGTTTAGTTATATCTCTTTCATTCTATTTTATATTATGTCTGAGTAGGCTTGTATAGGGTGATAAAGCTTATGTAATGGGTTAATTTTATACTCTTATGATATGGGATATGATGGCTGAATATATATATATATATATATATATATATATATATATATATATGTTTTGATTTGTTTTGTTTAATTGGGTGTTCTTTCATTCATGTCTATGTGGTTGATAGAATACTTAGATGAGTACATATATATATTAATTGAAGTTTGTTTGTTACTAAACACATCTAATCCACGTTGTACTCATGTCTATGTGTTTATACATGGATGTTATGAAGTGGGTAGTGCTTTTATTCATGTCTATATGCGTATTTGCATGCCTAGTAACAAGCATAATTTCAATATCACATGTGTATGAATGTTAGTCAAATCTGCTGTAGTGATCTTAGAATGACGGAGTATAATTTAGGGCTAATCTAGGTCGAGTTTCCTTTGGCTTTAAATCCAGCCAATAGGTTTTAGGATAGATTTAGTCGACC
The DNA here is from genome assembly GCA_028554755.1 of Cordia subcordata. NCBI lineage: Eukaryota > Viridiplantae > Streptophyta > Magnoliopsida > Boraginales > Cordiaceae > Cordia > Cordia subcordata. Next base: position 1,010,246 of record JAPTOF010000003.1, on the reverse strand, counting down.
TTAGAAACACTAGGTCTTGGCTTTAAACCCAGCCAACGGTTTAGGTACTAGGGTAGGTTCATTCTAAGCCACCTAGGAAGTTAGTTAGTCCTCTTGAGGCCCTAGGTCATAAGGACCACGCCGTAGCTCTAGGAGGCGTCGCCTGAGGACGGACCGCACCGAGTCCTAGGGGAAATCAGGACACTAACTAACAACCTAGTTAAGAGCACTTTTGATAGTTAGCCATCATCCCTTAATCCCATAGCATTTGAGTATGGAGTTACCCATTCATAAGTCCAAGTCACCCTAATCCCTTTCCAATTGTTAGTTTCTTCTTAAACAACCTGCGTCCCTTTTGTTTTTATTCATAGTTTAGTTTTTTTTCATTTACTTAGAGCTCCCGACAATCCAAACCTTCACAAGAAAAAGTACACTTAGTTTAGATCTTTCTTTTTAGCTCTTTTAAGACACCAAGCATAGGATACATTCACGATATTCACGCCTCCCTGTGGTTTGACACCCGCACTCGTAAACACTGTATTGCACGATCCGTACGCTTGCGGGTCTTTTAAAACTTGCACTCGTAAGAAGACATCATGTAGTACTTCATCATCCCTTACCCTTGCCCTTCCTTCTCCGAGAGTTGTTCTAACCCCCCTTTCCCATTCTGTTGAGTCTCCCTCTTTGGACCTCACATTTATGCCTTCTAGTTTAGAACATTTTCATCTAGGGCTAAATAGCACTTCTCTCATGTTGCATGCATTAGACCTATCTTTGACCCGTGGGGAGGGTGTGTTCCTAGCTCTTGATTATGAAAAGAAGGCCATGGGGTGGTTAGTTAGAGAGCAAGCGGGGCATGATCTTTCACATTTATGCATGACACTTTCGACACTTGCAGACACATTCTCATTTTATGTTTCGGGGTGGGATCCAGAAAAGGGATGCATTGAACATCTATGGCCCCATCATTTATTGCATGACCCTGTTCCTTCTACTATCTGTGCTTGGTTGAATATTCGGCAATTTGTGCCTTGCAATTTTAAACATGTATTGCTCTAACACTAGCGCCCGGCTGGAGGCGTTAAATCCAGCGCTGCTAGGAGGCACCCTAGACATGTTTATATTTCATTTTCTTTCCTTGCTTTTCCTTTTTTTTATTTGCATTTAGTATTATCTTTCTTTCATTTTCAATTGCTTTTTGTTTTTCTTTTTCACCCTCCCAAGTGTTGATCCTCACTTCTATCATTTCCCATTCTTCATACACCTTGTTTATCGTTTGATGATGCCAATGCAAGCTCGCATGGCAAATGCTACTAATCTTGTGTTTTGTGAGTGTTTGTCATTTGTTGAGAAACAGGGTTAGTAGACAAATTATTGATCATTGCCATCGAAAGAGCTTCAAAAAGAACAAAAGGTTGTATCTATCCTTTCTCCATTTGTTCCCTATTTATCTACCCCATCCCCACTACCCTTACTTGCTTTGTTTTGCCATTTTGCTTGTTGTGCTTCATTCTATTTACTTGAGGACAAGCAAAGTTTAGGTTTGGGGGTGTGGAAGTTTGGTTTTCTTGTTATACCTTGCTTAGGGTAGATTGCATCATGCATAAAAATGGTGAAAATTGAAAAAATTTTGATACATATAGAGTCATTTATTTCTTTGTTGATCATTGTGTTGGCTTTTGTGATTGACTCTATTGATTTATTAAGATGAGAGACATTGTGGGGGAATAAATAGAGTGGTTTGAAAATTAAGTCTTGGAGGGGATGCCCTTAAAAGTTGTGGGGAGTGAGAACCTCAAAAGAATAACCCTTGTAGCCACCCCATAGCTTCGTAGGAAAGAGTGTCGAAAAAGGGTTATTGATGTGAGTGCCTCTTCTTTGATTGGTTCTTGTTGATATGCCTAAGCCTTTCTTTTTCTTCCTTTTTGAGAATTCAATACAATGAAAATGAAAAAAAAAAATGATTGAAAAAATAAGGCAAAAAGGTGCAAAATTCTATGAATGAAGTGAAAAAGAGAAAAAGCCAAAGGCACCTAAAAGTTAGTGAATAAGTGCATAAGTGATACAATGTCAACTTAGCACAAGTTATCATCTTTGCAAGCATGTGAATAAGGCTTATAAAAAGCCATTGTGTTTGTATATTCTCTCTTTTTTATCCTTGAGGCTTGGTGCATGTTAGGGAGACCATGTCAATTGAAGGAGCACGAAATATCAATATCCCGAGTGCGTGAGTTAGAATCCTAGGCTTGTGGTGGATTGGCTACTTGGGAAATTCCCATGAAAAACGAGACCCCTTATGAGTAGAGGGAAGATCCAAAGAGGCTTAGGGATCTCTTCACAATAGGAATGCCCCTTCATGTTTCTCAAATTAATACTGATAGCGAGTCAGTCCTTTAGGCAATCCATTGTATCAGCTTTAGAAATAAAATTGAAGATTAAGCTTGCTTGAGGACAAGCAAGGAGAAGGTTTGGGGGTGTTGATGAGTTGTGATTTGGTGTGTGTTTGCATCGCCATTTACTTATACTTTAGAGGTGTTGAATGCTTATAATGATGCATTAGTGTAGTACTTTTGATAGGAATAGGCTTAAGTGTGAATAAATGTGCATATTGAGTTTAAGAGATAAAATGCTACACTAATAGCTTATTTTCAATGATTCTGGTGATTTTGGGTTAAGATAAAGATTGAACAATGAAAGGTGATGAAGATAGGACATGCACGTGTCTAAGGGAGAAGACTGAAGGCCGAAATGACGAAAAATTGGATGAAGAAAGTCAGCCGGACGCTAAGGAAGAATAGTCGGTCGACCAACTTGGTCGACCGGCCACTCCAGAGAGCTTCGTCGAAAAGCCGGAGGACCCCCCTTCAAGAGCCGGTCGACCAGCTAGGTCGACCGGCCACTCCAGAGAGCCCTTGAAGAAAGCCGGTCGAGTACTCCAGAGGCCGGTCGACCTAGCCGGTCGACCGGCTATGCGCGAACCTATAAATAAAGCCCGATGCGGAGCAGAATGAAGGAGTTTTTTTTACACACACTTCACACCTATTCTCACACACACTTAACCCTATTCCCTAGCCGCCTCACACACCCTTTTCACATATTTTTCACGAAGAACCAAGCTTCGTTGGAGATTCAAACGCTTTGGAATCGAGATTGTTTACAAGCTGTGTTCTAAATTCGCTAGGATGAAAGGGGAGTTTCGTTATATCTCTTTCATTCTATTTTCTATTATGTCTGAGTAGGCTTGTATAGGGTGATAAAACTTATGTAATGGGTTAATTTTATACTCTTATGATATGGGATATGATGGCTGAATATATATATATATATATATATATATATATATATGTTTTGATTTGTTTTGTTTAATTGGGTGTTCTTTCATTCATGTCTATGTGGTTGATAGAATACTTAGATGAGTACATATATATATATATATATATATATATATATATTAATTGAAGTTTGTTTGTTACTAAACACATCTAATCCATGTTGTACTCATGTCTATGTGTTTATACATGGATGTTATGAAGTGGGTAGTGCTTTTATTCATGTTTATATGCGTATTTGCATGCCTAGTAACAAGCATAATTTCAATATCACATGTGTATGAATGTTAGTCAAATCCTGCTGTAGTGATCTTAGAATGACGGAGTACAATTTAGGGCTAATCTAGATCAAGTTTCCTTTGGCTTTAAATCCAGCCAATAGGTTTCAAGATAGATTTAGTCGACCTTAGCAACACTAGGTCTTGGCTTTAAACCCAGCCAACGGTTTAGGTACTAGGGTAGGTTCATTCTAAGCCACCTAGGAAGTTAGTTAGTCCTCTTGAGGCCTTAGGTCATAAGGACCACGCCGTAGCTCTAGGAGGCGTCGCCTGGGACGGACCCGCACGAGTCCTAGGGGAAATCAGGACACTCACTAACAACCTAGTTAAGAGCACTTTTGATAGTTAGCCATCATCCCTTAATCCCATAGCATTTGAGTATGGAGTTACCCATTCATAAGTCCAAGTCACCCTAATCCCTTTCCAATTGTTAGTTTCTTCTTAATCCACCTGCGTTCCTTTTGTTTTTATTCATAGTTTAGTTTTCTTTCATTTACTTAGAGCTCCCGACAATCCAAACCTTCACAAGAAAAAGTACACTTAGTTTAGATCTTTCTTTTTAGCTCTTTTAAGACACCAAGCATATGATACATTCACGATATTCACGCCTCCCTGTGGTTCGACACCCGCACTTGTAAACACTGTATTGCACAATCCGTACGCTTGCGGGTCTTTTAAAACTTGCACTCGTAAGAAGACATCAGTTGCTATTTGCGGTGCGGAGCATTGAGCTCTTAAAGGCAATTGGCTGCAGGGATGATGGTGTGTTGATTGGAGCGAATACGTGCCAAGGTGGAGATTTGTTGAATGTGGCCCGTATTCTTAGGCAACAAGAATAGCAGATTTTCTTGTTAGCATATTACCTTATTCGATTGTTACCTTTTGTAGCACATAATTAATTAGTTACCTTTTCTGCTTAATAGGTTTAGGAAACCTTTGCACTATAAATATGTGGCAATACTCATTATGTTATGTGTGAGAGAGAAACCAAAGGGAGAGCCTTGTAGCATTCGTGATCAGTAATAGAATTATTCTCTGCTGCCCGTGGACGTAGGCTTCAAAGCTGAACCACGTAATTTCTTGTGTCCATTATTTCTTCTCGTATTCTTCGTGTTTACATGTTTTTCCCCAACAATTATTATGCAAGATAATTAATGAATGTATTTTTAGCTCAATTAGTGGATGATATAATTATTGAGTGTTACAATAAAAAAAATTTAAGGTTTAAACTGTGAATAGAACATAGTGTGGTTTTTTAATTTTTCTAAAATTATATATAGGCGGTGATCTAAAAAATCGATACCCATATAGGTGACAGTTTCGTAAAAGTCGATACCCACATAAGCGACGATCTTACCATCGCCTATTACCCCTAGTCGCCCCTCCAGTGAATCTGCCATTGTTGGTTTTTTTCTTCCATCTCCCAACATACATACATATATACATATATATGTGTGTGTGTGTGTGATGTGAAGAACTATTGAATCCAATTTTGCAGTTAAAAAATGTATTCCGTCGTTTGGACGAAAAATGAAAAGTTGCAATGGTATAAAAAACGTTCATACTATGTTTGTTTAAAATTGCAGTTTAAAGTTATGTTTATTTATTTTAATTTATTTAATTTTAGTTTCAAACTTCTAATTTTAAATATTTTGATATTTTAATTCTTTAGTTTTTAATTTATTTTTTTGTTTTTTATTTCTTAATTTTTTAATTTTTTAATTTGTTGGTTTCTTATTTTTGTTTTTCAATTTTAAATTTTAGTTTTTAATTATTTTTAATTTTTAATTTTTATTTAATACATAAAATATGTTGTACATGTACTAATGTGTTAGAATGATTTGAAAAAAAATTAATATATGCTATTTAACAGTTGATATGACATATACAAAATTAAGTACCCGAGAATCGTCCTTATAACATGAGGTTTAATGTCCTTATCGTTAATATCTCATTTTATTCATGGTCGAAAAACTAGAATTTCTCTGTAGGCTGCCGCACTAAATTGAACTCAACTAAATTTTTTGACCAAATGAGAACTCCATTAAGAAGCAGAGACATTATAGACCGTGACCTACCTTGGGGTACATGAAGCAACAAGAAAGAAACGATTTTATTCTAAATAGTAACCAGAAACAAGCAACAGAGAGGATGCTATGAGTTGGCATCTCATCTAGATAAAGCTAGAATAATCATATTAGCGTTTCACCTTATACATCAATAAAAGTGAGAGATGATCTTATATATTCTAATAGCAACAAAAGGAACAATTTTGAGAGGATCTTAACCAAATGCATAACCTAAGAAATTAAACTACATTGTACAGAAAATTGTTTGTGACCTGGATCAACCCCCCCCCCCCTTCAAATTTGTAATTGATAGATATTTTTACAAAATATTGGTATGAAACTCAAAGCAGTGAACTCGACGGGGCATAATTGGCATGCCAACCCCATCATTGAAGACATTAAAAGTTTCAAACGATTGTTTGTGAAATCCCTTCCATTAGATTTCAATAGGTTAGGAGGTTGGCAATCAAACTACGAATTGGATAGCAAAGTCAACAATTAAGGGTACTTTAACTTGTAATTGGTAGGGAACGTTCCACCCCTCTCTTGCAGTTGCTTTGTAAAGACTAGCACCTCTCTGGGGTGGGCTCAACATTTGTATTTTTCTTTTCGCAATGTTAAATCACTTTGATAAAGAAAAAGAATTATAGCCTCTATCTGACTAGGGCATGCAAGGCAACTTTTACTGTGTTCCATAGGGATGGTGCTCCTACGATTAATGCAGCATGGACTACATGAGCCCCTAGTAGTTTACTAGATAAATTAATAAGTTGGGCACATGTGAATGACTTGTCCCTTAGTCTAGTAGTAAACCATCTATCCACGGATTGTGAAAGATGTTCTACTAGAAATATTCTTGTTCTGTACACCGTAATGTGTATGAACAGTACGCACGTACAGTAAGTAACAATACATGTGTTCAAAATTCTTATATTATATGTTTCAAATTCTTATATTATATGAGTTCAAAATTATGAACATGTTTGTAGCTTAAAGGTTTTTTTTTTTTTTTGATAAAAAGAAGGTGGCACCCCTTGAATTGTATCACCACAAATAAAATTAAGTACATGTAGAGGGGGGACATAAACCTTACCTTTTAGTCTATTCTTAAGCATGGAATGTCAGCAGGCAAACCTTCATACAAGATAAAATCATGCAGTTGTAAACACAGAGAAAACTAAATACAGTAGTACTACTATCCTTACAAAACTGAAAACTCAAAAAATACATAATGTAGAACTACTACCCTTACAGACTCGAAGACCACGAACCTAAAAGTAAAGCTATAGATGCAAGTTAGAAATACCCAATTTATCACATCTTACCTGACCACGAAGAAGCGGAAAAGAATTGAAATCCTTAAAGACCACCAATTTCATCGTATCAAAACCTAGGTTGGCAAGAATATCCTAGCTAGTTTATTCCCTTCTCTGCAAATGTGAGATATCCTAGCTTGAGCTAGCTCTATTAGTTTCCTCGCCCTAACAACTTCATGGCAAATATTCCAAGCATGCGCTCCCCCTTGCATCAAGCAAACCACCTAAAAGGAATCCATCTCAACCCAAACCTAACTAAAACCTCGCTCAGTGTAAAGCTGAAGCCCTCTTATGAAAGCTTTGAGTTTCGCTAGCACAATTGATTGCATTTCTAAACTTTTGAACTTGTAATATAAGAATTTTGAACATATAATATCAGAATTTTAAACATATAATATAATAATTTTGAATATGTAATATAGTAATTTTGAACGTAGAGTATAAAATATAAAATTATAATTTTTATTTTGTGAACTTGCTTTTAAAATTTTGAACATGTAAATAAGAGTTTTGAATATATTTGCAACTTAATATAGGAGTTTTAAACATATAATATAAAAATTTAAATACACATATTGTTACCTACTATGCACGCCTACTGTTTACACAATGTACGATATACAATGTTCATGTAGAGCACTGTGGAGATGATGCACAGTGTAGGCACTGGCCATGCAGTGCCCCTACTAATTCTGGGCTTGGATTTACATATATAATCGATGCATAGTACGAGCCCAACCCACTGACCTACTTTTCCTCCAATTAGTGGCCTTGAGCAGTTGGGCCATATACCAACTCTCTCTGTCATTTCATATTGTTACCCGAGGCTGACTTAAAAACGAGTAATCCCAAAAGAGCAAGGGCTGGTTTAGATTTATTTTTTTCCCAAAAGTACTTTTTCAAAATTTTTGATAATAAATTATGTTTTGAAAATTTAAAATCTTTTACTTTCAATTTTTCTTTTTTCAAAATTTTAATTTTTTTTAAGTCAAACTAAATACTTGTTGCGGAAAAAAAAAATAGAGCTTTCTTCTGTTGAAAAGAATACTTTTTCATTAAAAAAGCTAATTTAGACAAGCCCCAACTCTTCTTCATGTTTTCTAAGGAGAATTGATGGTGATTTTTCATTTACCCTCAATGACAACTCAAACTCAAGACAAGTCCCAAGTTCGGCTGAAAACAACACACACTTTAGGATATAATATTGATTTTCTTAGTTCTAAAACAATAAATGGATTTCTGAATATTTACCTAATCTGAAACTTGCTATGTTTTAGACCTTGTGGAGGCATGGGTGATTTAAAGTAATATATAACTAAAAGTTTTCAAAGTCACGAAACATGGAAGTACTGATTTTATTATTTTATTATATATATTATATCATAAATTTATTACTATTAAAAAAATTTTAACATAATAACGTCGTAAAAGATCCAAGCCTATACTAATACAAATATCAAGCACAAACAATATTTTGAACCGACAAAGTACGATATATTCACCTTTTAACTAACGTCAATTTGGCTTTAAAAAAAATGTTCTAGATCTATTGAGAACCCAATGTATTTGCAGCAAGTAGAAATCTTGGGTTGTCTGATACGATAGAAACAAGGAGAAATAGTTTGACAATTTTTTACATGTTGCCTGCACGAAAATGGAGAATAATAATATATCGTCCTAGCTAGCCTTTTTCCATTTTTCTCAATTTCAATAATAGCCTATCTCCATTATGGTAATCTAAGTCGTCGTCAATACGCATAGGGATGGGCCACTCCTCTTCCTAGCTACAATTTTCTTCGTTCTTATTATGTCATGGTGTTATTGTTTGTTTCTCAAATTTGTATGAAGGTTCTAACAACAAATAATGGCATGTGCTATAATTAATCTCCATCGCCAAATATGTTTATTTAATATAATTATTTCTCGAAACAGTCAGTTGATCAGTCTAATCGACCAATATGTCTAAGGTGCTACTTTAACAAAAACATATTGATTTTTTGATCTTCGGGATCTCGGTTTGAATTTGAAAATTCCAAGTACTATGGCATTCTATACACGTATTATATTCCTGATCTAGTAAGAATAGTCAGTAGGGAATCTCCATGTTTAGACTTATGTGTTGCCGCAATCCGAAAATAAGGGAACTGCGTCATTAAAATAGTTGAAAAATGTTGTGCTCTCTTCGCATTTGCATTTGGGAAAATTGCTATACACCCTCCCGTGATCATCTAAGAGCGCATAGGATCCTTTTATGATACAAAAACCTTCTCATAATTCTCTCATGGTCACTTGAAACAAGTATGCATAAGTATGCACCTCTTTTTGTTCAAAAAATTGTCATTTTTAACACATCGTTAATTGAAAATTAGCGCGAGCCTTTCATGTGGCTGTTTAAAAGTACATTGAATCTTATTGTGGTCCTTTAAAAGTACATTAGAGCCCCCTATAGGACAAAGATCAACATTTTATTTTAGTTAACGATCTTGTAAAAATGACAATCTTTTTGGACAGATGGTAATGTATGTTTATTTTCAATGATCATAAATTAAAAGAATTTTCATACCACAAGTGATTTCTATGCACTTTGAAAGAATTGCAGAGCGAACCATAACAGTTTACGCTTTGTATTTGTGTGGCATCTCTTACTGTTGAAAGCCAGTTGGTGTAGACTGTGGAATTTGGAGCTTTCTACTTGGTGCATGATCAAATAATTGCAAGGTTTTTGGAGCTTTCTGCTTTGGGGATAATCGATTAATTGCAAGATTCATCGGTCGTTATCATATGAGGGCCAGAGTTCAAACACATTCATCATTTTTGCATGGAAGAGGATTATTGCAATGATGTAAATTCACCAAACAAACCCTGGGGAGAAAATTTTTATTTCTTATTGAGTATCGATCGTTTTTTATTTCTTATTGAGTATCATTTTATATTATTCTTCTCTCATTTATTCTTCTTTTTGTTATAAAATTTTTTTTATGACATACATAGACGACTATTAAGCATTCAAAGCATGAATGGTTACATGAACAAGACGGGAACCGATGGCTGGATACAAAGTATTACAATTTGCTTCAAGATTACTTATCAGACATAGCCGTTTGAGTAAATATTTTTAATTAAGCTGTCCACCTCTTATTAGTACCATTAATTAGTACCATCCTTAGTCAAGAGGAGATGATATTGTTTATTTATAAGCCATCACATGTCAGCCCAGAAAGGCTATGATTTTGAAACAAATAGTTCTTTATTTGTCTAGGCCAACGGTAATCTCATAATGAAATGAATGGACAAACTAAGGAACAAGTAATGATGTTTTTTGCAATAAAAGCGATCGCAAGCATAAATTTCTAATGTTGTTAATGCTTTTTATATGTATGATGAAGAGTGTCCTATTAATTAGTGTTAATTAAGAAAAACCAAAAAAATAAAGAAAATATTTTATCGTACCGCAAATAACCGGAGCCTAAGATTGTACCCGTTTAAAATTGTTGAACTTAATGAAATTCTTACTTCCAATAAAAATTCAAAACCTAAGATAGTCTTGTCCATTGATCATTTTCGCTATGCGCATTATGGATTTATCTGGTTATTTTCATTTTTCAAATTAGTCAATGTCATAGAGAGCCAAACAAATATAGGAGAATCGGTATATTCTTGAGATTTCAGTTCTGGTTTCCTAAATAAGAAAATCAGCAGGACCAAGATTAATTTTTTGCTTTGAGTTAGGGTACCTCCAAGTTATATTAGACTTGAAATTAATCCCTATCAAGACGAAAGTGATTAAAGAAAAACTCTCCCTAGTATGTTTCCCAAGATTAGATCAAAATCAATTTGCCAAGCTTCCTTGGGCATGATGGTTCAAGAGTCATGATCCATGTGTTTTGAACCTTGACATCAAGGGATCAAGGCTTGGTAAATGAAGAGGAAAGATCAAGATCAATTTTGCAATCAAGCCAAATACTAAAAACTTTCGTAGTACAACATTATAATATTATGAAAAGAATTTAACGACCTTTCACAACTCACTTAAAACCCTATAACGAGTACTGCTACGGGGAGGTTTGGTTTTGTTTATTTGGTACTTATAAGCACCTAAATAGTAAAATATAGTATTATGAAAAGAATTTAACGACCTTTCACAACTCATTTAAAACCCTATAATGAGTACTACTATGGGTGTGTTTGGCTTTGCTTATTTTGGGTATTTATAAGTAATTAGAAAAAAGCACCCTCTATACATACTTTTTACTATTTAAATGCTTATAAGCACCAAATAAGCAAAGCCAAACACCCTTTACTACCTTTAGCTTCTGTCCGGTTCATCTTACGTCTCCTTATTTAATTGATCTTTCCGATTCTGATGCCTGTGGCTTTCACCAAATTTCATGAAAATCGTAACCGAGCAATTCTTTCGAGTATTATGTGGATCATATATCCTTTTCACAATGATACACGCCAAAAGGACTGCCTACAAAAAAACCAAAAAATTGTTGTCGTGATAAGCTCGTGATGAATAACAAGATCTGATATGTCAAGAAATAAAAAAAGAGAATGGAAACATTTGAAACCATAACCGTGGTCCCTGAAGTCTTCTAATTGTTATTCCCTTCCAGGGTCAGTAATGGTGCATTACGACAAACGGCCCACACTCAGGACTCAGGAGCAAAGGACGCGCGGCAACAAAGTGAAAGTGTGTGTGGGTATCACGTCGTCAGGAGATTAGTTTTGTAAATGTAACAAATAATTATTTATATTTCAAATTAATTAGATTTATTGAAATTAAATGTCTCACAGTCAAAACACACTACTATCTATTTAGAAAAAAATATATATTAAAATTGTCTATATAGAAAACTAAAAAATAAATTACATATGTACGTAAGCGTTGAAATATATTCCTCTCACATAGAAAAATTTAAAAAAAGAAAATCTGAGGCCATTTAGTGAAGGTTTTGAACCACTTCTCATTGGTTTTATAATGGAACCTTTATAATTTTTAACATGATATCAGAGTTAGATTTTGGGCCTAATTTTTGGCATCATGCACTTTTAGTGTTCTTGATTTAACGTTTTTGGTTCTTAATTCAAGTCACACGTAAAGGGAGTGTTTAAATCTCTGTTTAGCGATCTTGATTTAGTGTTTTTGGTTCTTATGGCCCGTTTGATATAATGGAATGGTTTAGAAAGAAATGGTTATGCAAGACAGAAAAGAATTCAAGGCAGAATGGCCATAGGATACTTTTTTTTTCTTATATTTGGTTGAAACTATAAAAAGTTAGAATGGAATTATTGTCTTATTTAATATATTCGATTAAATTATTTTAAAACAAAATTAGAATAGAATAAAAATCAATTCAATTAACCAAAATACACTTGTTCTTTAATTTGGCATAAATTTAGACTTATACGTGACAATTATTTTTATACAATATTAACATCAACTAAAATATTCTTTGTCTTTTAACCAACGATAAAACATAGCATTATTTGTTCTATCAGTTTTTATTTTTGTCGTCATATTTCAATTTATTTATTTTTCTAACATAATTGAGAGAAAAGTTAATCATCCAATAAAACTAAACCTATTTTTGGGTGAAAAAGAGTTTTAAAAAAAAACATGTGTATTTTTAATTTTTTAATTTTTTTACTTTTTACTTTTTATTTTTTTATTTTTTGTATTTATTTAATAACGATTGAAGATTTGTGAATGTAAATGGGGAATAATAAATTTTTTTTGGTTTTAATTTTTTTTTTTTAAGATTCCAACTTAAGTTGAAATACTCGTTACTTGGTTTTGGGTAAGGAATGGTTTTCCTACTTTTTCCTAAAAAGGTTAGAAAGGCCATTTCATTCCGACTTCAATATAATTCCACCAAATAAAAGAAAGAAAATGAAAAGTAGGAATGACAATTCCATTCCAGACCATTCTGCATACACAAACGTAACCTTAGTTTGGATCACATATAAGAGAACTGCAGTATTGAAATATATTTCTCTCACATAAAAAAGAAATAAAAAAACCTGATACCACCTAACATAGGTCTTGGAAATGTCAACCATTTTATGCTGTAAACCCTCATTATTCTTAAAAGTACGGTGCTAACTTAAACATACCTAAACAGTTAATTATTAGTTTTGCTAAAAATACCTAACTGCAGTGATTCTTAACAGGAAGATGGTGACTTTAATTGATGAATAATGAATTATTAGTTTTACTCAAAGTACGTACTTATCGATCCACCACTTTTAAATCCCTCAATACACGCTTGTTCTGAGAGGCAGAAATACAGTGTGTGTGACAGAGAGAGAAACTCATCAGGAGATATCCAAGTGGGCTTTTTTGTTGCGGCGCCCCCCGGGGGGAATGGCGCTGAACGAGGACACTAGGGGCAATTTTGTCTATACATATGTAGTTCCTCCTGTCGGGAATCCTGCAAACATGTATGGGGCGGGGGGGGGGGGGGACCAGCCCCCATCTATCAAAATTACAGTTTACAAATTTCAGGATAAGGTGTTATTCAATCATTATAGTTTCTAATCTTCTACGGCCAACTAATTTTCGTACAAAAATTAACAGGGAAATACTTTGAAAGAAAACACACACGCCATGGCACAGAGTCATCACGATCAACATTTGCTACCACCAGAAGAACAGGGGTTGGGCTCTGACATGACCATTGCAATTATGAACAGTTGCATCATTTGGTAGAAAACATCTTTTTTACACATTTCTTCTCATCTCTTCATATTTGGAATTCAAAATCTTTGAAAAAAGAAATAATGTGGAGGATTTTGGCATGATATAGTGTATGAAAGTAGAATTGGAAAAAGCATTAAATCCCTCTATGGAGAAGCAATTGAAAGTTATTTGTAATGAAGGAGGTCAATAATCAAGAGATCTCGATTCCACAAAGACAAATAGTTAGCTTAGTGATAATCCGGATAAATTAATTATCTTAGTGAGAGTCACCTTTCATTATTACCTCATTCTTATTTGAATTTTGGCTAGTTGTGTTGGATAGTTTTAATTAGTTTCTATGGGGGCGTTTGGTTCAATGAATAAAAAATCATTCACGAGAATGATATGAAAATTGTTTGATATATCAAAAGTATTCTTGGAAATGTTTTGGAATATTTCTAGGAATGCTTATGTGGTATGTTTAGCTTAAATCTAATATTCCTAAAAATCTACACTATTTTTCAAATATGTCCCTAATTTAAAAAGATATTATAAGAGAAAATATAAAATTATTTTATTTCATTATTTTTAATTTTATTTTAATTAATTATTAATTAATTTATAATTATTTTTATTTCTATTATTTATATTATTTTTACATAATTAATTTTTAGTTTATTATTTTTATTATTGTCAAATTTTTATCATACATGAAAGCATTTTAAATATGGTTTTTTTGGTCTTTTAATTTTACATTACATATTCCTATAACTTGGGAACGTAAGATTCCCATCCTCTGACATGGAAATGAAAATTGGCCAATTCGTGAAAATATTAGATTTCTAGGAATATCACATCTCTAACAATGTTTTTTCATTCTGTGAACTAAACATGGGAATTCAACATTCCTAACCTTACATTTCACAAAATCCTATATGATTCCTTAAACCAAATGCTCCCTAAAAGTTTAACTACAAAGCATCCTTTACAAGGGATAGAATAATGAAGAAATTTCACATCTAAGCTAAATTCAATAGCATTATATGCAAGTTTACTCTACATTAGGGAAGTTTTTAGGGTAAATATCCTCAATTGTTTCTCTACTTGATTCTCTACATGTAAGGATGATTTGACTAGGAAAAATTATCCTTACATGTAGGAGAAAAAAAGTATTTCTTTACCTAATCCTTAAACCTTCTCAATGATAATTAAATATTCAATATCATCATGATAAACTTAATTAAATAATTTTTTAGTTTAAGATCTAATATTATAAATAATTTTTAATTTAAGATTTAATATTATACATAATTTATTAAATTAATGTTTAATATTATAAAATATTCAATTAAATTTCAATAATTTATAAAATTATTGGAAAAAGATAACCAAATAAAAATAAATTTTTAAAAAAACTAACACTGTTATTATTATTATCATCATCATCATCATCATCAGGGGTGAAAATCAGAACAAGTTTTCGGATAATGGAGTTTTGCAGGTTCAGGTTTCAAATTCGGATGAGGAAAAATTAATACCCGTTTAAGTAGTAAAAAGTAACTACAGATCGGATATCGGATTTTCGGATATCAAGTTTTTTCGGGTTCAGATTTTCTGGTATTAAATTCTTAGTTAATTTTCAATAAAAGAAAAGAGATTATTCAAAATGACGATAGACAAATCAAATCTTTTTAAAATGCAAAGACATTTCTATCATAACTATTAACCAAACAAAAAGTAAAAATTAATAGATATTAACTATACAAATATATTTTCTCATTTATCTAACCTAAACATAACAATTATTTATGCTAAATTAATGTTATATTTTGTTGATTCTAATTATATTATTCAATTCAGTTATCTAACTTATTCACAAATAGCTTAATTATGTTATTTAACTTCTCATTACTTTTGTAGAATACCTTTTTTTTCTCCTTTTTTAATTGTACATTTTAATATTAATGTATTATATAAAATGTGTGTTTATATGTGTTATATTAGAATATATGATGAATGATTTACTATGGAGTGGTGTGTGTATTTTTTTCGGGTTTTTTTGATTGGGTTCGGGTAGGGGAAAAAAACTACCCAACGCACTATCTGATATCCGAAAATTTTTGTGATTTTTCCATCCAGTCAGATTCAGGTTCGAGATCCAAATTTCCATCCCTAATCATCATCATTGATCATCATCATCAAACTTTAAAATAGTATTATATTTAAACTAAATATAAATTATAATTAATAATATAATACTTAATTTGTCATAACCAATTAATAGGCAAAATCATATTAAAATAATATATTTATAACTAAATAATAATAAATTTTAGAATTAAATAAAAATAATTGTTAGAATAAAATTGAAATAGAGAATACTTAGAATTAATGATAAATTTAGGGTAACAAAATTGTCAGAGAGAAACTAAAATATGAGATCCATTCTTAAAAATAAATGATTCCGAAATCTTTCCATGTGAAAAATATAACAAGAAAACTATTGGAGTTGGCCTTATATAGTTATGGTCTCTCTCATCAATCTAGTCAAGATAAGCAATGAATGTGAAGGAGAGGGAATGATCGCTGAAACATTTTTCTCGCGTCAAAAAAATTTAAGCCTTAAATTTATTATACAAAATTTTGATATTAAGTCGAATTTTTTTTTTTTTACCAATTAATTTTTCAGATGAATGTTGAGATGTCATGATTCAAAAACATGTGAAAGGTTAGATAGCAGCAGATCTTCATTAAACCACCTGCGTGTTTAAAAAAATTCTGGTGAGGGTTGGCTAGTGGGGATCACATCGGCACTCGAGCGATATAAAAAGAAAAGGGTGAGAGAGGAAACATCAAAGCATAAGCCCATGAGGCATATGCATAGCGTCATCTTCTTTTGCATCCCTTCCTATTCCCAATAGAAAGAGAGAGAAGAAGGAAAAGTTGGTTTTCCCTGGTCAGACAGTGTCTGCAACGCTTTGGGAGTGAGTGAAAAACATCGTTGGTGTGGGGACACAAAATATAGAGAGAGAATAAGCTGAAGCCAAAAGCCATTTTGATGTGCTTCTGGAGTAATTTCTCTTCTTCAAACACTCAACTAACTTTTATAAGCTGAGTTAAGATACCTCGCTTCCTTTGAAGTACAAACCCGCGTTTTCCGCTCATTTAAGCATTACCATTCTTTAGCTTTTCAGCTTCTACCAGTGTCTCTATTCTTAAAGAGTAACAGTTCCTGTCATTTTCTTTCTGATTCATTCCTCCATTGCTGAAACTTGAAAAGCTTTTTTGAACTTAAAAGATTTCTTGTCTGTTAACATGGGCAAAGAATGGCTGAATTGGGGTGGTGGGGGTGGTAATAAATCAGCCAAAAGAGGAAGATTTTCAAGAGAAGTAGTAGAGAATAATGACGCACCACCTCCTTCTGGCTGCATGTGTGCTGTCTTTCAAATCTTTGACCTAAACAACCACGTTCTGCAGCCCTCTTTCAAGCCTGGTGCTAATAATTTCCTTCAAGATGAATCCACAGTTGTTAGAGGTAATCTTTTTCATTTCATAACGTACTCCACTCAGCAGAATAAGACTTGGTTTAAGTTTGTTCGTCGGTTTTACGATTAAAATTCTGAGTTTGGTTCATCGAAAATGCAGGTGTTGAAGCACCAAGGAATAGCTTGGAGCTAGAGGAACCTTCATGTGACGCTGCTAATAGTTCACTTTCATCAACCGTAAAAGATAATGCTAGTTTGAATTTCCCAGTAAGTATTACCGTTATGTGTTATCTTATTCGAAAAGGCTTCAATATTTTATTTAAGCATTTGTCATTCCAATGTCTATAGAGAGAGATTAAGTTTTTTTAAGGGTCTGGCTTAGTAATGATGATAATAATGATGATCTGTCTAATATATCTTATCTGGATTTAATCAAAATTCCAGATGGGAATTCAAATCAGGACTAGTTGTGACACCAAACCACCAAGGGAGTCAACTTCAGAATGCAGCAGCAGCTCACCAGCAGGCACGAAGACCCCTGGTGTGGTGGCCAGGCTCATGGGTCTTGATCTTCTTCCTGAAGGTGGCTCTCCATCACTATTATCCTCATCAAGACACTCAACTTCTTCAAGTCCTCTAATGAAGTCTCGTTTACACAATCATCACCATGAAGATCGTTCCAGGCATTTGCTTCAGATCAAGCCTCCAGGCATCAAAAACACCAGCAGTGGTGGAACACATTCGCTGCCAGCGACCCCGAGAGTATCAACAGCTAGGAGGTCGGATGTTGATCGTAGACTCTCGCTTCAGATTGACAAAGAGAATGTGGGCGAAAAGATCGATCTTGCAGCTTATATAGCACAGAAGATTGTGGCTAGAAGGAGAGAAGCTAAGCAGGAAGATGAGAGCAGAAGTCCAGGACATTATGCTAGACAAATTGTGAAGCAAGTTAAGGAAAGTGTTAGCAGAAAAGCCGGTGCTGATATAACCAACACCATCAAAAACAGAGATCATCAGCAACGGAAAGATTGCGAACAGGTTGTTTTGCCTAAGCCTAAGAAACCATCCAGGTCCCTGACAAGGGTCGGTGACGAGTGTAGCCCCGGCAAGCAGTCGACACCGTCTTGCTCGCCGAGGTTGAGGTTTTTAGATACCAAAAACAAAGAAGCAGCCACAACAGTGCCTGATAAAAACCAAACCTCTCCTCCAAAATTTTCCCCAGCTACATCATTGCCTGATAAAACTTCATCGAAGCCTAAGCCTAACGTTCAGCTGCCACAGCAAAAGAATAGCCAAGAAAAGTCATCTATGCAGAAATGTGAAAAAGTTTCTAGCGAACGATACAATTCGCATTTCAGGAAGCCTCGACAAGCTTCTGGTAATGCCGTCCGGAACAGGAAAGAAGAGCCTTTCGTTCGTTCACCATCGAAGAATAAAGTGAAAAATATTCTCACAGCTGACAAGATGTGCAAGAAAATAATTCCCTTGTCAAATGACCTCCTGAACAATAATAATGTTCCAGCCCTTTTGCCAGTGATCAAGAAAGACACTTCTCCAGCAGCAAAATTGATTCATAACCAGGTAGCTAGCTAAAATTGTTATATCCCATTTAGTTTCTCAAGATTTGGTTCAGGTTTGAGCATGGTGTGTCATGATCTTTATCATTATCGTTTTTCAAGCGATTTCTTGTTTAATTTGTGGGGTTAACTTAAAACATACGCAGGTGTCCAATGCTTTCTCATCGAAAAGGAGAACAGAGTTATCTAGCTGTATGAGCCAATCGTACAACAAAGAAGCGACGCATGCGTACACCACCCTCCTGCTGGAAAGCAGCCAAGACAGATATGACGGTGCCACAACCTCCGCCGGGAGCGGAGACGAATATCGTCATCAACATTTTCGTCAGTACATTCAAATGATCCTAAAACGTACTGATATTAGCACCCCATCAGTGTCCGTAGCCAAATGGTACTTCCCATCACACCCGCTCGACCCCGCAGCTTTTCACCACATCGTACCCAAGTGGTCAAGTGCGTTTGCTGAAGAAGCAGAAAGCGTGGTTTCAGAAATTGAGCATGGCGTTGTGGAGGCTCTGGTGCATGAAATGGCGGTGGAAGCGTTGGACATGGACACACGCACGCGTCCGTGAGTTGTAAGAGGAGGAACAAGGTCTGCGGAAGTCACATGGGTGGTCATTCACGTGACAAGATGCTATACGTTGGTTTCAGGGCCCACTTTTTTTTTTGATGGAGACCAGCAGTGACCTTGCAAACGTGTTAAAGAAAACTTGGGCGTAGAGGGGTAAAGGTGAGGCGTAAAGGGACGATTCTTCACTTTGTGTATTATGGGTCATTTTTTTCTTTTTGCCCTTTTTTCGGAATCAAGCATTGTTTGCTCTGCCCCCTCCCAACTTACTTCCGTTAACGAGATTTGAATTTAAATCATCACTCTGTCCAGCTTTACTTTTTATTCTTTCCTTCATCTGGTTATCTTTATTTAATATAATTAGCACTGTTAATATTATAAATAAACACACCAATAGCCCCTCGCAACCGAATCACAATACTTTCATATCAAGATTTTCTCTTATATTAATATAAGGGGATCATCTCAATTATTCAATGCATCGATTAAAGTCATCTTAACTATTCATCTAAGATAAATCCCAAGAGAAGTGGGTAATAGGAGGGAAAAGATTTTGAAAAGTTTAACATAGATGGCTAACATGTTTTTACCTGTCTATGAATGATTAGGATTTTTCTCATATCAATATGTGACAATTTCTGATCTAAGAGAATCTTGATCCCTCATAACCATCCATTTATCAAAGTCGTCCACATGTAAGACTCAAAAAACAGTATCCATGTGCAAGCTAAGATAATAACTCTAACAAATATATATTACATAAATTCAATACATTAATAATTTATAAACCATTATCATCTAATATTTCTCATCGATATAAAACATGAGACTAATATTATTTGTTCTCATTTAACAGCTGCTATGGCTAGTAGTGATACCTCATGCCTAGAACTCGGGGACGTTATAAAAAATAGTGTCATAGTTAATAAAAAATTAAATTGCTTTTCGTATTTTGGTCAAACTACTAATTACTTAAAATGAGATAAGAAATATAATTATTGAAACTAAACTTTAGTTTAGGGCATGGCATTATATTGTTGCATACCTTCAATATTAATGTGCTTACCAAATTAAAAACATAGATCTTTTTTTTTTCGTTTTTTAATTGTTGGTTTTTTTCTTTTTGTTTTTTTTTGGGGGGGGGGGGTGGAATAGTGGTAGACTTATTAAAAAATAGTGGTACTAGACCAAATTCATGGTGGCGTACGGTAATGTATATTAATCACGTGGTTGGATGCAATTCACTATGTATGCTATTATTCTCCATAACTAATGGACGATGCAAAAGAATATGCTTTGCAGGATCAAAAAAACAAAAAACCCTTAGGATCTCCCAGAAAAGAACGTTCAAAAACAGAAACCAGCAACTGCAATTTCTAAGAGAATTTTTTATATGATCATCAAAGGAATATTATGGTCACGTCACATCCTATAAAATAATTTCATTAGGAGAATTCCTTCCAACCAATAAGGGAAACGAGTGAGAAATTCAACTTAGAACCTATTTTACAATGTTTATTTGAATGTTTATAAGTATTAAAATAAAAAAAATCTCTCACGATTTTTCTTGTAGAAAGTGTTTATAGACACAAAAAATAAGCACTGCCAAACCGGCACTTAATTAGTATGTAGATCTAAACTGTCCAGTTCTGCTCAGGCACCGAGTTGGAAAAAGTTCCTTAATTAGGTATATTTATGTGTTAGGATTTGGTTTGTTGCTTTGTGTTTTATATGTCTCGTAATTATCCAAATGGCGTTATGTATAGAGTTAGTTAATATTAACAAGAAGACTCAACAAGAATTTACGACATTTTTCTAATAAGAACATCGTGATCTTTCTTTTTTTTCCACCTAAAGCCAGCAAGCTAGATGAGCAGCTCACAAGTCGACAACTATATTGGAGAATTTCAATAAATTTCCGATATTAAATCCTAATAGTCATATATATATATATATATATATATATATATATATATATATATATATATATATTATGAAACGAGAGATAAAGTGAGTAATCTCTATAGTTTCTCTGTAAAAAATAAATAAATAAAAATATATATCGTGGAACAATCTTTTTTACAGGTGCAATATTAGTCTCATTTATACTAACAATCTCTTTGCAAAACACTATATTACCATTACGTAAAACTATTGTGAGATTGAAGGCAAAACTAATTCGAAATGAGTAGCTCGCAATGTTCCTGTATATATAACATGGAGAACAAGGCTTAACCCCAATACCTGAAGTATGTGTAGCCGGCGCACACACTTCATTACGTACTTTGGACCCAAAAAATAAATAAATAAACTTCTCATGTACGTTTTCATTAACTTTTCTGGTTTTGGCAGTCTTGTTTCTTCTTCCACTTCAAATTTTAGACCTTCGTCTTTAGTCTATGCGGAGATGCGCAGAGCCAAAAAAGTTAATCTCAAAGTCACCAAAATTATAAAAATTAAAAAACTGCGATATATTTTATTTCATATATGCTCTCTGATCTGTTAACTCTATTAGTTGGCTTACATGCATCATCATGGAATCACCATACCGTTGGACATTTCTTATTAGTGATTAATTTAATGCAGAAGGACAGCAGTAAATTTCGAATTATATAACTGAAAAAATTTCCTAAATTTTTTATACTATAGGGTGTACAAAATTTGAAGAGGTCATGAACTCTTGGGGGCACGTGGGAGACTCACATCATGCATGTTTCGAGTTTGAAATCAACGCTAAGAAATTAATTCCTCTATTAACTTGTATTTGACCCGACAAAACATCCTCGTACTCGTAAATGGTATCAAAGTTAAGCCTTTAATTTAATTTTATTCATATTTTATGTATCTTTTCACGTGTGATTCATCTCTTTACTTATTTATGATTTGTTGGGTATTTTTGTTTGTACCTCAAAAGAAATAGAATATTTCCCACATTAGAAAAGTGATAAATCTTTTCTCACCTTATATTAGATTTCATTCTAGTGGGCTTGTAAAAGAAAGAATAAGGGGTTGGGCTCGCGCGCATGAGATTTGAGCCGATAGTTCAAATTGGTGGATTTGCCCCGCCCTGCGCGCAAGATATACATGAGGCCTGGTCTAAGCCATTTTTTAAAATTTATTATTTTTTATTTTCATAAGATAGCTTATTTTTAGCCTTAGTGGAATAGTTCGAATTTTGCTCTTGGTGTTTCATTTTTTGAACAAGTAAAAATTAAAAGTCTATCTGCAGTTTCTCTTTAGCTGTTGAAGACCAGATATTTCTCACTTTCAGCTGCATCATTTTTTAACTACTCTATTGAGCCTGAAGCCTATAAATAGCCCTCCATTCTCCAAGCTAAAGGCACTTGTACAAAAATTCTTCTCCTCTACTCTGTCCAAAAGACCACTGGGTATTTTATATTAAGTTTCTTTTATTGTTCCTGAACCTAATTTAAAACTAGAAGAGCTTGTTGAATCCTGGGGAATACGCTTACAGTTGGGCGAAATATCCTTAAGGACAGTGTTCATAATACGCCTCAAGCTATTATTTGATTTTGCTACATTATTTTTACACTTGTTCTACAGTTGTGTTTATTTCTTTTAGACTACATTTTTCAACATGATTCACTATAACCAAATCACCAATATCATAAGTTTTAAGATCAACCAAAATTTTTGGACTACTCTTTGTCGTACCAATTAGTTCTAAAACGAAATCTTATCATTTTTGACGTACACTTGGTGCAAATCTTAAACAATTTTATTAAAAAGAATTTTTCGTAATAATAAGAATAATTATAAAATGCTATAGCTATACTATGAAGTGTCAGTATACATAGAAGAACAACGAGGGAACAGAATCGAAGTTATATTAGTACGTGTCGACATCGTTGAGTGTTGGAAGAGACTCATATGTGAGAATGATCGTTAAAGAACAGACAAGGTCTTGTGACCCCACAGATTAAGAAAACAAAAAAACAAAGAAAATAATGAAAACTGTTAGTATATATGTATGTCTTGAATAAGAAATGTGGAGTACAAACTACAAACACAAGAAATGATAAAAAAAAATATCATTTTATGGAACCATAAAGCGGGAAAAAAAATTCAAACATAACTCAAACATTAATGCACATGCAACAAAACAAGATCATTTCGTTTCATTTTTAGTAAAACAGTAAAGGATATTTCATTAGTAATGAAAAAAAGGATTTAAAAGGCTCGTTAAAATTGATCCGCTACTGAATTGACATTATATGCAATAGAAGCATCTGAAGTACTAAACAAAATAGGTATTAGTTTTCAACTCTTTTGTTGAATTGGTGGAGTCGGATATAGAACTCTTTTACGATTGCAACACACTTGATCGCTTCACCTCAAGAGGCTGTTTAGTTTGTACACCGTCGCGGCCGCGTCAACACATGCAAATGTAGATAAGCTGATTTTTAATTACAAGAAAAAAAAAAGGCATTCAATTTTGGGCACGTGGTGAACCATATTCAGAATGGTTCATTATGTGGAGTGATGGATACAGATCTGAAATGATTTGACTATAGCTCGCTTTAATGTTATAGTTGCTTGTGCATGGATATTTTTTTTAAAAAAAAATAAAGCAATATTTGTTTTAAATGTTTTCTGATATTACCACATGTTATTAATTTAATATTTTAAATATAACAATCACTGATATAGTATTATATGTATCATTAGATTGGTAAACAAATGAATCATTAGATTGTTATTTATAATGTTTAACTGTTGTTATTGCGGTGGCCGTTTTATATATAACTTCTCCACGCGAATTAGTTTTTCTTGTGCCGTGGGAGAATTTACACAAGACTATTTTTCAAAATTTCCTGATAAATTATGTATAATTATCTTTTTTTATAAAATTTGTATATTCATAATATACTAATATTATATATAAATTATGTATAATTATCTTTTTTTTATATATAAATTCTTCCAAAAAAAATATAAAGATTAAAGTGCTAGTTGAAATAAATTAAATTCAGCTATATCTTTTCCCAAGTAATGTTCTTTTTCCTTTTATATAGGGGAAATTTAATTGGTATCCAACTACCAATTAACAAATACCGAATGAAAAGGCTAGCTCTACAAGTCAATCACCTAATAAGTCAAGACATTTGACCCACAGTTATAAATATGGATCAAATTCAGTTTCTAAATAGTATCTAACACCAATTTTTACTATTAAAACATATATGAAGAACCTTTTCAAGCATGGTTTGTGAATTAGTGGTTGAAAAAAATCGTGAAAAATTTAAACTAGTAGAGCAGAATTGACAAGGACGTTTCTTTATTAAGGAGTTGCAGGGAAGATTTGACAGGGACACGGGACCATACTGTGCAAGTCCATGCTATTATTGACATACAACTTCTGATGCATCATCATTAGACTGGGACACAGCTCAGTTACATACATATGCACCACAGGTAGCATCTAGGGCCAAGGTAGATTGACTTTTTTTAAAATATATATAATTTTTTAAAAGAATATTTTTGTAAGAAATTTAAATTTTTTACTTTTAAAAGAATTAAACAAATTAACCACAAAATTTAAGATTTTACTATATCCCATTGCCTTGTTAAGTTTACAATCGATAAATTCAATTATAACATTAAGACATTATAAGAAGATTTAATCTTTATTGTTATGACATTCTGGCATACTTTTCTTTTTTTTTTCAAAGAGATCCAATACCATATAAGTTACGACCCTTCTTAGACGAGTCAATTATTTCTTATCCTCCTCCTAAAAACTTTGGAGTCGCTTTAAAACTTCCGTGATAATTTACTAGACCGTGGCTTGCTAGCCAGTTAGCACAGCTATTTTGCTTCTCTATATATATATTCATGCCTGTTAGCATAATATTGCTCCTGTGTGCATATTCTGGCACACTTTAGTTATTCTCAATTTGCAATTCTCAACTACTATCCTACTAATAAACTTCGCAAGACAGTCAGTATATATGTATATGGTGGTTCTACCAGTTATCAGCCACTGTGTAAATGCAAACAACTACGCGAGTTTAATACCCTTATTATTAGCCCACTTGACTATGCATCTCATGGAATTAATATTTGACTGCAACACCTCTCAGCCCAATACAATACTGCGAAAGTTACTAACACTCTTACAGAACTTGGTGATGGTGAAGTAAAATTGCATGTAATATGATGATTTTATTGTCATTTTATTATTATTTGGTAAGGTGAGAATCAAGTAACTCAATTTGCTAACCATTGCGTTGACGTGGTCGGGTTGTTTGACCTATAAAAACGACCAAAACTCTGCCTGACCTCCAAAGGGTGCACCGGTGTAATGTAGTCCATGGACTTCAATGGTCAAGTTAGTAAAAAGTGTAGGTAAAGAAATTGTTTGCTTTTAAAATAAACTTTTTAGTACGTGGTGTGAGCGATAGATTTGAGATACCCTGACCTCGGCCAAGGTCCTCTATGTATAATACATGATTGAGCAATAGTTTGCCCGAGATACCCGTGATCCTCCAGAGATTTGCTCCTCGTTCTCCCCTGCTCATTCTCCTTGCGCTACATCCAAGAGGTTTCCAACTTCCCCGTTGACTTAGGACATACACACCACTATTCCTTCTGACTTCGAACTGTTGTTTCTCCGAGTCAGATTATGCCCATACCATTATTAAATTTTTCTCATAATTATACAAGTTTAATTTAAATTTTACGATCCAATTGCCCGATGTGATTTAGCGATCAGTTCTTCCCGGCACAACATGAAGTGTCATTCTCAGTGGAATGCTGCAGTTCAATAATCTGTCTTCTTTAATTTACCTGACTTGAAATTAAAATATATTAATTTATCTACCTGTTGCTAGGTTCTACTCATAAAGACATCTTGTACGCTCAGGAACTTTCAAAATGGTTGATTATTTCGCCTGTTGCAAAAACAAGGACTAAAATGTACTGATCATCTACATAAATATCATTTAATTTATTCAGTACGGAAATTAGCACCTGAATGATACAAGCATATGGAACTCAGAACTTGAATCCAATGGTAGTGAACTAGTTACGTAATAAATTGATTTAGACAGTTTATCAAAACTTGCAACTTGTGATTTAGAATGTTCAATCACTACAGAGTGCCACAAATAGTATTCTGAAATGACACACCTAACTTACTGATTTAGGGTATGCTTGAATTGATTTTTTTCTCACATAAAATATTTTTTTTAAAAAAAAATTACTTTAAATTTTTCATAACTATTTGATTTGATTTTTAAAAAAGATGAAATTTTAAAAAAAAAATTAAATATAATTTTTTTTAAAAAATAAAAATTTTTAGCTTCTAAAAAAATTATTTCTTAAAAATTATTAAAAATATATTTTTGAAAAAGGCCAAACCAAATGAGCCCTCAGCGTTCGGCGGTTTGGCTTAGTTTGTAACATTATAACTCGTGAGAAAAGTCTCAAGGATGACAAATCATACATCTTCATGAGAAGATTCAACATCTTTGCGCTCAGTACAAGGCAAAATCTGCCTAGTCAAAATGATAATGACCAAGGCACCACCCAGAAAAGGTCTATTTTTGCTGAATGCGCAACTGTAATTGTGTGCTACCACCTGATAGATTTCTTAGACCCGGGCGCCCACCAGTAAGTTAGGAAGCTTTTATAGTCTGTTTGGAATAATTTTATCTAAAATTTAAAAATTGATAAGTATTTTATCTTATAAGTATTTTATATAAAATAAGTGTCTGATACAATAAGGCTATTTGGTTTGTTAGTTAAAATATTATTATAAGTTACTTTGACAATAATGTTATCAATTTTGACTGATAGTATTTTAATTTTATAATTAAATAATAAATTATAAAATATAAATATTAATTAATTTTTATTTTTATTTTAAAAATTTTAAATTTTTGAAATTTTAATTTTTAACAATTTTTATTTTTTAAAATTTTTTAGTTTTTAAATTTAAAATTTTAATTTTTTAGTTTTAATTTTTAATATTTAATATTTTATTTTAAATTTTAAAATTTTAATTTTAAAATTTTTAATTTTCTTTATTTTTAATTTTTATATTTTTATTTTTAATTATTTTCTTATAAGATATAAGATAAAATACAAGTACCCTAAACCCAACTTATTTTTTATAATTACAAATAAGGCATGTTATGAAGAGTATCTTATAAGTGTCTTATATTAAATTGATAACAAATAATCTTTTTCACATAAGTTGTCAAATAAGATAAGTGTCTTATAATAAGATCCAAACAAACACAGCATTAGTCATACTGAATTCAACTTATGCCTATTGTATACTAACATATGATATTCATAATAGAGAGAAATACAGCTGCCACTTTCCTAGGGTACTTATATTTGCATTTCATGCTTGTTGATTCATTGTGACTGGTTGACCTTATTCTAAATCTCAAAGGATTAGGCGGCAAGCGAGTGATTTGGGCTCAACCCATTACACGAGGTTCCAGGTGCCAAACGAAGTAACTCTTGGCAATTTTTTGCTTACTGATCCCTCCCTTTGTTGGTGTGGGTTAAACAGTTGAATATCCTTATATTATTGCGATCATTGGTACTGTTCAGACTTCAGCCAAGGAAATATGGGGAAAAGAAAAAGAAACTGAACCAGAATTCAGTATCTCTAACCAAGTTCCAATCCGCTTAAGAGCCAAAATCTGAAACTGAAGCTGAATTCAACAGGATAAAAGATTGAAAAACGACTTTTTTGTCCACAGATCATTTATGTCTCAAGCCAGCTGACAATACTGAAAAGGGTGTGTGTGGCATTGCTTTACTTGGGTGCTTGTACATGGGTAATCATTTTATTTAGAGGGCTTTCCAAATCCGCCAATATAAGATTTCAAATTGAAGGTGATTTATAAATGAATAACAATAAAAAATACATTGATCCTTAATCCAATGTTATGATATCATTCACATTTGTAGAGTATATTTTTTAGGAAACAATATAAGAGAAACGCATGAGGTAACAGAATAATTACAAAAAAAATTGGGCAAAAGAATAAATCAAGAATTAAGTGCGAAAACAGGAACCTTTGGTTCCCCATTCTAACCATGACAACGAGGTACGGAGACTGTTCTCAACTTTGGCCATCGACGTCAAATCCGGCCCCAGTCCAACCGGGTGCCGAAGAACCTCTACCCTTAGGAACTGCTCCAATGCCCTTCCCCCTCCCATGAATCATGCTTTTCTTCTTCGTTCTTGCTTCAGCATCTGAAGAGAGCTGCTGGCTGGTGCTATTTCTCACAGGAACATCTTCAACATTTGACTGGACGGCCGTGTTTCCACTTGATCCGTTAACTGCTTCCAGAACAACCGGCACCAAGGGAGCTGCTTGCGTTGTACCACACTGAGCAGGTAAGATCAAATTCTTGTCTTAGGAAAGCATATTCAAGAAAGAACCAGAAAATTATTATGCATGTAAATGAATGTGTGAGTGTCACAACAATAGGAAAGGTTACAACGTACTTCTCATAGGTAATACATTTTCTGAGTGCATGGGATATAGTGCAAACACGGTATCCAGATGTTTGAATTTAAAATGGACAAGGGCCTAAACCAGAGAGCACTATATCGCTTTTGCTCCAATCCAATCAAGTTCCTTTAGAATTTCAATGAGAAAAACACTGAGTGGAGATTTTAAGAGAAGTCATGAAAAAAGAGCTAGGCAGAATTTCTTTGTTGATCTTTCCAGTCATTTGCTTCATTATCTCCGTCTACTACACTTGCAGACTTAATGTCTGAAAAAGTCGGACCTGCTCCTCATCATTTTGCCCTCGTCACTTGAAAATCTTGTAAGAGCAACTTTAACATAAAAGCAATAATTGAGCTTATCGATACCCACGTTCATTTTAATGCTATTACACAGAAAGTGCAAAATTAAATGGAAAACGATACTCCATTATTTCAGGTTGTCAAATCAAAACCTTTAATTTGCATAAAATGCACCATGTTCCCCATAAGCCAATGCATTAAAAAAATATCTAATCAAGTTTAAATTTGCAGGTCCAAATAAGATTCCATTCTCCCCTGTGGTATTCTTATAAATTCTGACACATAAATACCAGAGGACTCCAGATGCCATAAATAGATAATAGAGGATTCCAGATGCTGAATTTGTAATTGATACAAATAAAGGAATAGACTTGCAGTTATTATATCTGTTATCTATTTATAGAAAAAGATGTCCATTACATTGAGGGAGCCCGATTGAGTATAAGTTGTGCAGTAAAAATAGTATAGAATTAAGTTTATTAAACATGAGATTCCATGAAGAAACTTCCTTCTTTAGGCTAGAGCTTTCATGGAGAACAAGCATGAAATACCACATAAATGACAAACAAGAGACATCTAAATTTAAAGCACTCTAAGCTTGCAGGAAACCGGTGTGCGGACAGAGAGATATGCTTAAATTTTATATACAGATCAAAGAATGCTCTTCCTGCAGCTTAACACCCAAAGATGAAAAAATGAACAGTCTTACAGAGGGAACAGAAGTGGATGATCGACTAGGATTTAATGACTCCAGCCGCTTCTTTAGCTCCTCCAGTCTAGCATACTGAGCATTACTACTTTCCATAACCTATGAAGTATATGTTTAGAAAACATAATCAAAGTAAGGTTTTCTAAAGAAAATTAGAAGAAGAGAAGGAAAAAAAAACTTACAAGATTATTTAAATCTTCACAAAGCTTCTGTTTAATTGCTTCCTCATCTTTAACAGCATTAGATGCTGCTTCCCATGCCTGGAGTTTAGCAAAACAAACATAACCCAGGTAGGATGATACACAAAGAGAAGACACAAGCAATGGAAGAAATAAAAGTTACCTAAGGCACTTAAGAACACTCTAGAAAGCATTCACTGAGTTTACAAAAGATGAGAAAACACAGAAATGACAGAACATGACAAAAGATGAGAAAACACAGAAATGACAGAACATGACAAAAGATGAGAAAACACAGAAATGACAGAACATGTTGATTAATAAACTTATAATCCCTTCTGAAAATATTGGAAAGATTAAATATCTCATAATTTTCCCCTCGAAGTTGAGTGCTAATTAAGTATTTGACCAGAAATTCCAAATTGGCTTATGTGAAAGAATTCTCCCCATATATTCACATTTTTCACACATTTGTGCCAGATATTTTCATTTTAATTATGGTCATAACAGTTGAAGCGCGTCTTAATTCCAGATATTAAACATGAGGATCTGATCATCTAAAATTTCAAAAAGAAAAAGTTGATGAGAAGTTGAAATTATTTTTTCCTAACATGCACACTTGGCAAGGCAGGAGAGAAAGTGAACATCCGCACAATATTTAACTGGTCTTCTGGTTTGTAACCTCAATCAAATTACATTATTTTATATGCTACTCCAAACATAGATATTCACAAATAGGACAAGATAAGAGTTTCTGATTTTCAATTACCATAAACTGGACAAAAAATGTTATTTGTCAAAAACACAAAATACAAGGATATCATAATACTGGCAAATGGTACTTTTCACAAAATAGAATATGATGCATTTCATGAGTGCAGAAGACATCAACCAAAGGAAGAAAAACAATAATGTTAGTAAAAAATGTTTGTGATTATCAGAACCTAAGTTCCATATTTGATAAGGACGCGAGCAGAGTCTTTTGTCTGAAAGAAACTAACCTTGCGTGCTTCTTGTTCCTTCAGCTTAGCAACACGAATTCTCTCAGTTGACAATTCTATTTTCTTTCTCATGTGTTCAAGTGCTGACAGTGAACGCATGCATGACAATAACAGCAATAATCAGTCAGAAATGCATGAAGCAATATCAAATTGAGAACAAGTAGAAAAAAGAAAAGTAAACCTGCTTTCTTAGGTCCAGATGTAAGCTTCATCTCCATTGTAAGATTTGCTAGTTCTCGTTCAACATCACGAATCTTGGAATAATTTTCTTCGATATATCTGAAAGGACAAATCAGAGGAAAAGCACAGACAAGTACTAGATATTAAGATCAAGACATTTGCAACCTTTAATTTTAGACCTTAGAAACCTGACAGAAGAACAAAAGAAAAACCAACAAAGGTACTGATCAGTTTGGGAAAATTATCCCTGCGGAGTTTGTTATTGCTACTGTGATATTCATTGATCTTGAAATTTGTAATATTGTAGTGGAATTTGAGGTGGAGACTTGCCACGTTTTTGAGTGAAAATGGTAACTATGGAGTCGAAGCATGCCGTGAATCTGACAACGCTAAGAAACAGACCACTGATGAAATAATTTTTCTCACAGGACGTTCTCAGTTTTAAGACCAAGTAGGTTGTCAATATAATTATAGGCGCGGACTGCAAATATATCACGAGCCATATGGTAGTGGTTCGAGACCTTAATCACATCAACAGAAAAGAAATAATTGATCGGCTCATTGTACATCAAGAGGGTATACTGCATTATCAAACTTGGCTCAAATCATGACAGGTTGCAGTATTTTTAATTCATCTTTTTGATCCAAATGTACGAATATTTTAACTTCAAAAGATAAAAATGAACTAGCCTAATTAACATTTCCACCATTAATCTAGCAGTGATAAACAATACCTTTAACAGCATAATATTAGAGTGTAAAGCAATGTATGCTAACTAACAGGAGAATTTTATTCGGACTTTTAAGAAAATGAAAATGGAAATGTTTCAAAACAATAAACAAAAATTAACCAAAAGAGTCAATGAAGAAGCAGAAAGTCAACGCACTTCTTCAACTGAAGCTGCTCTTCTTCAATTATCTGCAACATCGAACCATATATATCTATAAAATCACCCAAAAAAAAAATTCTAGTTTCCAGTACTTGTAATTACACCAAAAACAATTAATTAAATTTTTTTAAATGCGAAAAGAAGAAGAAGAAGAAGAAGAAGAAGAAGAGAGACCTTTTCGGTGTAGGCGATGACGGGGGACTCTCTGGGGAGGCCATCGGGTCCGATCTCCGGCAGCAGCAACGGCCTCGCATTGGTTTCCGAACTCGCATTTGGATTCGGGTTCGGGTTGGCCGCCATGGAGTGTACTGCCCGGATCTTTAGAGATAGCCAATTGGAAGTGTGGAAGATATCCTCCGCACGATGCTGAAGATTCGCCGCTGGCGTTTTGACTCTTTTATGCACTTAACTTTTCTCGTTGGAGTATGGAAGGTAATTTTATTGACTGCCGAGAACATTACACTGATACGTGCAATTTGCAAAATTTAGTAAATGTAATTATCTACATCATTTAGCTGTAATTTTATTAATAATTTTATCATTTCAAAATTCATTTATAGTAATATGATGCAATAAGCAAATCATTTTCTTCCTATTAAGTTCTTCTACTTCTCTTTCTCCAATAATTCATTCTTTAGAACTCTTCTCCACCTTATAAGAAGGCTGGGAGTTATGATTTTCTTTTTTCGTTTTTATATCTTTATCTTTTCTTTCTTTTTAGGTTCTCATGTATATCTTTTGTGCTCTTGTATATTTTATGGCTTTTTGTTTAATTTAGATCTTGGCTGTGGGAGTTGTATCAACAAATCTAGAATAAGGACCTAGTGTTCAAATGCCTTGGGGTTTGTGTTAGATACTGTCATTAACTTTTTATGCTCTTCATTTTTGGTTCTTCACCATCTTCCTTGTATATTTGGTCATTCATCTCGTCTTCTAGATTTACTTTTACCATTGTTGGTGGTTCTATTTTTTCAAAAGATTTCAAAGGATTAGTTTGGGGGTTGGTTTCATCAACAATTTGTCCAAGCTTTCTTTATTAGTGACGGTAAGCTTTGTTCCCATCTTGATATGGCTTGTGTTTTGGTTAACTTTTATTAGTGACAATAAGCAGGGACTGTCCCAGGATGAGATATTAGAGGGGGCCAAATATAAAGTATAGAGAGAAGGGATCTTAATATATAGAAGAAAAATAAAAAATTATTAGGAATATCAACTAAGCTATTATTCTAGTAAGATTGAAGAGAGTAAAGAAAGAGTATCCTAATCTACCATCAAAATTATAGAAAAAAAAATTCTTACTCTTTGCTCTAATTCAAAAAACAACAAAAAAAAAATTATGTAGAGAGAGAAGGAGAAGAGATCTTACGTGTTATCCAAAAAGAGAGAGTAACGTTCTACTTTCTGATGATTGTTCAACTAAAATTGCAAAAACCTCATCTTAAGATAGATAAAGGGAGCAATCAATGTCCTCCCTCCCCCTTTTCTTTGTGAATTTGTTTTTAATCAATACTATCTCAGAGAAGAGCATCTCTCCTTCCACGAAAAAGAAAAACTAAAATTGCAAAAACAAAAAATGAAAAAGATAAATATGAAAGGTTAATGGTAAAGAGATCAATTTACAAAAATAAATTAAGTTACCATTTATTAAATTAATTTTTCATTCTAAACAAATAATTATCAAATTAATTACATTCTTATTTATCGCTCGAATTCCATGTGCTTGATTTTTTAACTTCTGAAATAAAAGATCATTACCAATTTGTAAACTAATTTGTTGTGTATGTTTTGTGCTTTCCCCATAGTTGTTTTGTTATTTCTCCCAAATTTGTACACAAATTTATCTCACAGCCAAAAAAAAATAAAAAAATTTGGTGGAGGGAGCCCCCCCAAAGCATATGTAGTTTTGTCCCTGATGGTAAGCTTTGTTCTCATCTTGATCTGACTTGTGTTACAACATATAAAGACTTCCCACATCGGAAAATCTCAAGATTCAAAATCACCATATAAACTCTTGGGTCATTCCTCATATTAACCAATTGGTTTTTATGTTAGAACCTCAGGATTCTTAATATGGTATCAGAGCTGGGCTTTTGGTCCAGTCTCGAGCCACGCTCATGTCCACGTGTGACCTATCAACTTTGTAATATTGCGTGGTGGCCGATACCTGTATAGTCATGTCAAATCATCATTCAATCATCAAAATTTAGTCGCGTGGCGGCCCATCCTTACACAGTCAGGTCAAGTCATTATCTAATCATCAAAATCTAGTCACGTGGTGGCCCATCCCGACAAAATCAAGTTAAGTCATCATCTAGTCATCCAAAAATCGCATGGTGGCCCATCCCTGCAGAGTCAAGTCAAGTCATCATCTAGTCATCAAAAATCCCGTTGCTATTCCGGGTTACATATGAGAGGGGTGTTACAACATATAAAGACTTCCCACGTCAAAAAATCTCAAGATTCAAAATCACCATATAAGGTCCTGGGCCACTTCTCATATTAACCAATTGGTATATTAGAACCTTAGGATTCTTAACATCTTGTTTTCGATTTACCACTTCTTTGACACTTCTAGAGATTTTCAAATAGGTGTGTGATACGTTCTATGTTGAAGATGTGTGGATATTTCTTTAGTTTGGTTTTTAGTTGATTTGCATGAATGGTTGGTAGTGGACGTTTGTCCTTGTTATTGGTGGTCAAGTTCTTAGGTCCATTGTGTCCTATTGTTGTACTTGTTAGGCTTGTTTTCTCTAGTCCAGTTAAGTACTCTTTTTCTATTAATGAAGCTTGTGCAAAAATATAGAAAAGATAAAATATGGGGGAAAATATGAAAACTTTGAAGGTGGTTGGAGCCACCACCATTGGTGGCCCTAGAAAATAAAGACTACATTGTGAAATCTTGATATTGTGCAAATACAAATAGAATGACCTATTTATAGGCTTCATAATTTGGTAAGCAAGACTACAATCTAGACCAATAAGGTAACTTGGAGAGTAAGACTAAAAGTTAGAATAATAAGGAAACTAATTGGACTGATTACCTAATTTATACTATTGCCTAATCTAGTACCATAAAATAAGGAAATACATTAAATAATCAAAATATTCTTCAACAGCCCCCCTCAAACTCAACGAATCATGTAATGAGTTTATCTACATCAAAACTCAAACTGAAAGGATGAGAAACTAGAATGCCTGAAATGCAAACTGAGCTTGAAGGTGCAGCTATTGTAAGCTACTAAGAACAAGAACTGAGAACAGTAATAATGGGATTAAACTCAATCAGAGCCAAAGCAAGAATTCTGCTAGAACCACAAGAACGCCAAGAACCAAGAACAGGTGCTCAAATAAGCCAAAGAACTAGGAACAGCTAGAAATAGTGCTCATACGAGCCAAGAACCAAGGACAACTAGGAATAGTGCTCATACGAGCTAAGGCCAAAAACTAGGAAACCAAAAACCAAGACTGGAATGGTCTAAATAAGACTATAGTGGAGCAGTGGTGAGAACAACAAGATAACAGTGACACAGGCCACCAGTATAATGGCTCTGATACCATGTGGGAAAAAAAATATAAGAGATAAAATATGGGGAGAAAATATGAAAAGCTTGAAGATGGTTGGAACCACCACTAACGTTGGCCCTAGAAAATAAAGACTACATTGTAAAATCTTGATATTGTGTAAATACTAATAAAATGACCTATTTATACGCTTCATAACTTAGTAAGCAAGACCAGAGTCTAGACTAATAAGGTAACTTGGAGAGCAAGACTAAAAGCTAGAATAATAAGGAAACTAATTGGACTAATTACCTAATCTATACTATTGCCTAATCTAGTACCATAAAATAAGGAAACACATTAAATAATCAAAATATTCTTCAACAAAGCTTGTGGCTTGACCAACAAAAATATAAAGTTCTATTAGATATATGTAAAGCTTTGCTTTTGCTGTCATCGTTAAAAGAAAACACCATTTCGCGAGGTGATTAGGAAATTACAAGCTAGAGGTGTCAAATGAATTTGGTAATTTAATCGGATCCATTTAATGTTAGGTATGTATTGATTATTTTTTTAGGAGTATCATGCCAACTAGACATACATATAAGAGGTAATATTTGAGTCATAAAAATAGGGTGACAACTAGTATAACTTTTTTTTAGTAAGACTAAGTCAGCAAAATACCAACCGACATCAACCTTAGGTGGGTTAGCAAGTTGGTGGATTGACCCACCTTTAAAAAAACAAAAAAAATTGACAAAAATATGCATTTTGAAAAAATAATTACAAATTCGAATATGTAAAGTCTCAAATAAAAAAATAATATTTGAACTAATATCATATTAGTAATTGTAATATCTTTAAAACAAAACCAGAAAGTTAACGGGTTAATCCATCAAGCAGACCCAACCCATCATTTAGCCGGTGAGATCGAATCAACTAGTTTGTTTGATAGGTCGTCAAATTACCTTAACTTGCCAGGTGGCTCTACCTACGAATTCTAACTTGTCTTTAAAACTTTATCACAATTTTATGCGTAAAAAAAAAAAAAAGAGAGGGGGGAGGAGTGGAGCGAACAAACGAGAAAGGAAACATTGTAACTAGAGATGGTAACAATGTTTCGTCCCATCATGCTCCGTAAAAATACCCCAGGTGTTAGGATAGGGGTGCCAAAGTCCCTGTCTACGACAATTTAGAGTAGGGATTTATCAACCTTACTCCATTAATATTATAGGAAAAAATTCATTTTACCCCGTATGATATGCCAAAGTATCACATTACTCCCTTGTGTTTCAAAAACTTCAGACTACCTTTTCGGTCTTTCCAAAATTGATCACACTTCCCCTATCGTTAGTTCAACACTAACACCGTTAAATCCAAACTTAAAATGACAAAATTGCACCTTTAATTCCTAGATGGTAAATTTCACGTTACTCCTCTGTGATATGCGAAAGTATCACGTTGTCTCCCTGTGATATGCGAAAGTATCATGTTGCCTCCTGTGTTCCCAAAACTTCAAATCCCTCTTGTGAGAACTCCAGACATTAGAGTGGCCCATGTTTGCTTTTGCTTTCTTTCTTTTTTCTTCTTCTTTTGTTCTATTTTGCGAATGACTGAGGAGGTTTTTGGAGCTTTCATTTGCAATTGCATGAGTATAGTGATATGATTCAATGCGAAGGACGAAGAAAAGAATCAAATAAAGAATTTGTTATATTTTGTCCTAATAGAATGTAGACCAGCGATGTTTATAGCGCATGTGGCTCAAATCTGACGAAAAAATTGACAGAAAGAAGTAACATGATAAATTTTAAAAAAACACGAGGGGACGATATGAAGTTTCAAGAACACCAGGAAGGGGGGTGACATGATACTTTTGCATATCACAAGGGGTAAAGTGAAATTTACCCTTTTTTGTCATCCTAAGAATATTTTCGTCCAAATAAAAGGTAAAATGTGTAAATATGTTAGACCAGTTGCATTTTTAGCGTGTGTGAATCAAATTGAACGGAAAAATTGACGGAGGGGGGTAATGTGATAAATTTCGAAAAAACACGAGGGGGTGATTTGAAGTTTTCGGAACATAGAGGAGTAACGTGATACTTTCGCATATCACAAGGGGGTAACATGAAATTACCCTTTATATATATATATATGTATTTGTTACGTTTAATATATTTATATATTATATTTTAATATAAACACTATATCATTATGCTAATTTTTTCAAATATATTTTTATATTTTAATAAAAACTTTATGTAATTAGAGATTTATTTGGTTTAGTGATAAAATTGATTATTGTAGGTTTACTTTTTAATAGGTAGGGATTTTACTTTAATTTTACTCTATTGCCCCACTTTATTGACCTTGTTAATTGGTACTCTATATGGATAGGATGGGATTTTTTTTATCTGATAAGGGTGGAGATGGAAGTATGAGTTTCTTCTGGTATTTAGTATGAGGTTAAGACAAGACAAGAACTTAAAAAGTACAAAACAGGAGTAGCCACACCACGTTTTGTTGCCATCTCTAATTGTCATTTTTGGACTTGGATAGTGGATCTGGTCTTGCAGTATGGGTTGACCTTACCCAACAAGAAGCCATCAAGATGTGAGAGGCCAAGTAATTCATCCAACTTTCTATTAAACAATATAAAAAGGAAGAGTAAAAACCATATCAATCTTTTACGAAATTAAATGAGAAAACAGATCAAATATATTAAACATATTTCCTTTCTAGCATTGCAAGTTCTCCCCATCAAAAATCAAATTGAGACGTATAAGTTGTGAACTAGCATTGTCTATAACCCTGCACGTTAACTTAGATTTGTAGCAAGTTATACCATTGGAAAAAGCTTGACAAATACTTGGAACGGTCAAATTATGAATCCTTCAAATATTAGCAGTTTGTGCTTTTACTTTAATGAGATATGAAGAAACCTTACGATGTGTTTAATAGCTTTAGTACCAAGTTCATCAACGTTTGTTTCTCATTAATATAGTTTTTGTGCTTAATTAATGGTTAAACGATTAAACTACTCATTACAACCAATAATGTAACATTAGTGGATCCACAATAGAGCCATTTGAAAGTTGCCGTGTTACTCCATTCTAACATTTGTAAGGGTGAGGTATGAAGACTCATATTTCGTCGCATTCATTAATTACTTCAGCACATACGCTCATGCTTATTTGATTTAATATAACTCCAAAGATTTAAATTATGTTGGATGTTATGTCAATCTGGTTGAGAAATATTGTTGTTCAAAGAAGGATAGGAGTGTAACCTGGTGGTTCAGAATGATTTTTCTGCTAATTTTTTAATCGAACTGATTGGCAAAGTTTGTAATTTTGTGTAACTCAAATTGCTCAATATAATAAGCAAACCAATAGTTTTGGTTAATTTGGGCGGCTTATGAATTGGTTTTAGAATGACCTTTTCATCGATTTCAAATAATTTTTAAACAATTAGTCAATACGAAGAGTGACATATAACTTTATAAGTTATCGAGTGATATTAGAATTTTTTTATATAGAATATCAATATATTTTAGCATTTGACAATGAGCATGCCATTCATCCACTTTGTACGGGAAGATGCATTACTGACAGCCACATACGTACTTACGTACGAAAAGTCAGGTGCTTTAACTTCTTGTGAGCTGAAAACAAAAAGAAGATTTCATCTAAATAACTTGTGACCATGGGGTTGGTCGTTTATATCCATGTCATTTCTCATACGCATGAGGATTTAGAATGGACGAAAAGGAAATGTATCTTCGTTTAATATTTATATGATAATTCTTAGTTTTTTTATTTGGTCGAAATACTACATATAACAATGCATTAATATATTAACATTTTAATGTCTAATGTTTCAAGTTGTTTTTGTCTTGTGTTATAATTTTATTCTCTACTCATCTTTTTTTTTTCACAGCACATTTTTTTTCAATTATTTAAACGATTATTTATAGATATGGATAAAATACAATAGGTATAGCTACTCATAAACGAAAGAGTATTTGTCCTAATAACTCAAGAAAAAAAAAGAAAAAGAAAATACAAAATTCTCGCAAAAAAAGTGAAACGTAAAACAAAGATTCACACGTGCGGCAAATGAAAATGCTCAAAACTGGAAGATATTTATAGCAGTCACACAAAATGTAGCAGAGAGAATCGAGAACAGAGAAATTCACGTGGAAGGGGGTGATGTGAACCATAAGAAAGTTATTGGCGGGGGGGGGGGGGTGAGGGTGTTATGATGATAATAAGCGTCGCAAATCGCAAGACATGTGGCAGCGACTCCCCTTTCTAGATTTTCCCGAACGCAAAAGTCACCTCCCCTATCACACACATCTCACATCACCACCACCACCTCAAGTAATTATTGATTGCTTTTCATTTAATTTAAAAATTAGTCCTTAATATTTGAACTAAATTATATTATTTTTAATATTTTATAAAAATAATCAAATAATTCCTATTATTTGGATTAATATTTATAAATTTATTCAAATTAGTCTCATTCTTTTTTTACTCTTCTCAAAACACGAATTAATTTGAATAAGTTTGTAAAGTATTAAGAATTAATATGATTTTTTTAAATAATGAGAATTAATTTGATTAAATTTGTGAAATATTGAGAATTAATATAAAATATTTTAAAAAATATAGACTAATTTAATTATATTTGTGAGATATCAAAAAATAATTTAAATATTTGAAAATAATAACAACCAATTTAAAAAAGAAGACGATAAAAAACTTATTGAAATTAATTAAATATATATATATATATATTATTTTTGGCCACAAAGGAATTTTAATTGGTATAATTCGACCATCAGTACATTCGATGAAACTCAATCACCCAAAATGTATCTATTAATTAAGTTACCCAATGCAGTAAATACAATAAAATATTTTTTTATATATTTACTTATTGTAGCCTTACAATAATTTTAATATTTTTTAAATAAGTCACTGTTTGAAACTACTAACATTTATAAACTCTAGTGTGCAACACTACTGACTCTCAGTCTCACGCTCAGAGCTCTCGAGTTTTTACGGTAAGCAAGCAACGCTAGAGGCCACAGCCATGGCGTTGTATGCAAGAATAGAGACAACCTCTGCAGCTGCTTTGTCATCAAACCTAAGGACAACATCGACATCAGCTAATGCTAATTCCACCACTGCTTTAACAACTTTCCGATCAATTTCTTTCGCCAATTCCACATCTTTCTTGCCGACCACCCTCTCTTCCTCCTCCTTCACTAAATCTCTTCTTCCTCCGCCGCTTTCGGCGTCCACTCTCGCCGTCAGAGCCTCCTCCTCTTCTTCCACCGCCATCACCGAATCCCAAGGCCTCAAGGTTGTATACACACACACACGCACGCATATATATATATATATATGTGTGTGTGTGTATTTGTTTGAATGTATGTATGTGTAAATGTGTGTGTCTGTGTGTTTTGTTTGATTGTTTTGTTGCTGAATTTTCATTTGTGAAAGTTTTTTTTTTTTTCAGATTAAGACAGTTCCCACAAAGCCGATCGAGGGGCAGAAGACTGGAACTAGTGGTCTTCGAAAGAAGGTGCATTTCTATTTCTAATAACTATGTTTTTTGATTTTATGTATGCCCTTTTCCCAGTTCGTAATTATAGTAGGAGTTTCGTGTACCAGATGACGAGTAAGCAATCCTCTTGAACCTCTAGAATGGATTGTTTTTGTCGTGTCGACCTTAAGTAAACTGATTACACCTTAAACCTGAGCCTTAGAGGTGCAATTAAAGGCAGGTTGGGCGGGGTGGATTTAGAATGTTTTATCTGTGGCCTAACTCCTTTGGATGCCAAAATTCAAGGGGGCTAATTGGTTTTTCTAACTAAAAACACCACAACTTTTAAATAAGTATTTTGTGGGGTGAGCGGCGCTGTACCTCCGGGAAGTGTCACAATGTGCAGCTGACACAGGGTCTGAGAAGAGACAGAGAGACTAGAAGAATGGGGAGGTTAAATAGAGAATAAAAGGGAGGAGATTTAGGTGAATAGCAAGAGTAGGAAGTAGGAAAAAGCAGAGAATGATAGCAAAGAAGAAAGTCAGAAAAGAAATTACTGGGGGAGGAAAAAAAGATTTCTCATTCTTTGTTCTTCACTATCACCTGATTTGCTATTTGTACATAACATAATGACATTTGTTTGGTTATGCTCGTAAGCTTTTTATCACTACAAGATCACTGCTTTTGCTTTTGAACAACCAAAGCCAACTATAAAAATTGCCTTAGGATGTGTGCCATGGTTATAGTGAGTCTTCTTTGAATGTGTACTAGTTATTTGACTGTTGAGTTTCTTGTTTTTGCGGTTACAGGTGAAAGTCTTTATGCAAGAACATTACCTCGCAAACTGGATTCAGGTTTGGAATCAACTCTTTGTAGTGCTGCATTGAAGGAATTTTGGTTTCATTTTCCATTTGATGTCTATTTCGTGTTTATAAATATGCATATGCATAAATAGTACCAATTAGGTATTTCTCTTTAATATCCAGGCACTATTTAATTCGTTGCCTCCTGAGGATTATAAGGACGGAGTGTTGGTTTTGGGAGGTGATGGTCGATACTTCAATAAGGAAGCTGCACAGGTATTGAAACAGAGAGTGTGCACAATGATTATAATTTTGTGGCTTCTTCTTGCTAAAATAGCTTACTTTGATAATGCAGATAATCATCAAGATTGCTGCAGGGAATGGAGTTGGTAAAATTTTGGTTGGCAAGTAAGTTTGTCAAATTATAGGTTTTATCACATCTTGAAGTGTCTGTTATCTGTTAATTGACATATCTTAATGTTTGAATTATCTGATTTTCTTTTAGTTTCAGTCATAAAAAATTGTGTTCTTGAAGGCCCTCAACTGTATATGCCAAATGAATGTGTTCATGCTTAATGCTTGAACATTAGGAGCAGTATATAGGCTGAGAAATTTGCTCATGAGCTTACACAAATTTTAATTCATTGTAACCTGAAAAAAATCATTTTTTCTTTTGAACCTTTTTTTGACTTTTGACTCCACCAATTTAACTAAAGCTTCTTTTTATTTGACTCATTTGTAAATGGAATCATTACCGACCCCATTTTGCTGGAGCTAAAAAGAAATGACAATTGAAAAATGCAGGGATGGTATCTTGTCTACACCAGCTGTTTCTGCTGTAATACGAAAAAGAAAGGCAATTTTCTATCCTTTCTTTTTTGCTTTTCCGCGTTCATAGTCCATGAGATCAAGTTGCCTGAATTGCTACTTATACTTTGTTTTTGTCCGCTTCATAAAACTAAATCCACAGGCTAATGGTGGTTTCATCATGAGTGCAAGCCATAATCCAGGGGGTCCTGAGTATGATTGGGGTATCAAGGTGAACTATTAGTGCCCATTTTTTAACGTGCATTTACATAGAAGTAGTTCAATGATATATTGAGTTAAATTTAAATCCCAGATTTTAGTCTTCCTGTTGAAGATGGCTGTATCCCTCATTTTGTTTCCAACTACATGAATAACCCCGGTAATGTGCTTTTTATGTTCTTCTGCAGTTCAATTACAGCAGTGGACAACCAGCTCCTGAGTCTATAACTGACAAGATCTATGGGAACACACTTTCTGTATGTATCTTTTCCTGCAATCATACTTCAGATCACATCAATATTCATAAATTTAGTCTGTTGATTGCTCCTTTCTTTATAAAAAAGATATGATGAAAACATTTTGTTGCTATGGCAGATAACTAAATCTATGCCATGGTATTGCATTTGTGTCATATTTCCATTTTCTCAGATGTTTCTTTATTTTCTTAGTAGAATTTTTAGAGTAGCTGTTAATCTTCTTAGACTGCCATTTGCCTGCTCTTCTGTTCCTTTTTCTCTCTTTTGGAGTTTATGAGCCAGAGTTTTCGCAGTTGGGACAGTGGCTAAAAAAACTTATAGTTCATCTTCCTTGCAAAATTGGAAGTAATTGTGCAGATTCATTCTGATCTGGTTCAAATCAAAAGAAGTACACACTAGCTAATTCTAGTTATGCTGGTCATTTGTGCTACCTCGTAGTAGCAGATTCATTCTGATCTAATTCAAATCAAAAGACAGACACACTAGCTAATTTGGGACTGCTGGTCATTTGTTGTGCCTAGAAGTCTCCCTAAATCATAATCTTAACAACAAAATGAATATGTGTAAAAAGGTTCATCATGATAGTAAGTCGAGGCAGATGATTCTAATTCCTTTCTCCCTGTTAACTTTCTTTCAATTGTTTCCTTATTTCCATATTTCATCAAACATCTCTTACCAATTATTACAGTCACTTAATTTGTTGCTTCCCTAGGCGCAAACAACAATCTTGCTTTCAACCATTTCTAGTCCTGTTGTTGCCAAGGCAGATCTTATAAGAGTGTGTAGCCTATTTTTATCACTTCTTATGGTCAAATTGGCTGAATGAGCAGCAAGACTTTATTGCTTATTTATTTTCCTGCAGTCAAGTTTCCATATGTAAGTTTAGCACTAATTTAAAGATGGATATTGATGATGAACCTGATGCTAGTATAGTGGCATATGCTTTTTGAGTTGTTATATGTATTTCTTCCCTGCTATTTATACTACTTGAACACTTCTCTGTGCAAGACACTTTAGCACATGGCAGGTTCTTGTTTTTTCTAGATTTACATCTGTGTCTTCAATTTATCTTTGTTCGCTTTAAGCATCTGACTATGGAATTTACAAGTACTATGTAGATCTCCGAAATAAAGACTGCTGATATTCCTGATGTTGATCTCTCTTGTCTTGGAGTTACTAAATATGGGAATTTCAGTGTTGAGGTAATTGATCCGGTTGCAGACTATTTGGAGTTGATGGAGGTAATGAATATATACTGCTCTTTTTGGACATGGATAACATTTTGCATGAATGTGATGCAACCATGCGGGCTTTGTTGCAGAGTGTATTCGATTTCTCCCTC
The DNA here is from genome assembly GCA_028554755.1 of Cordia subcordata. Classification (NCBI taxonomy): domain Eukaryota; kingdom Viridiplantae; phylum Streptophyta; class Magnoliopsida; order Boraginales; family Cordiaceae; genus Cordia; species Cordia subcordata. The sequence continues at coordinate 965,720 of JAPTOF010000003.1, read as the reverse complement.
ATTAGGAATCTTCTCTCACAAGGAAATTTCAGGTATGCATACCGTTAAGATATTTTTCCTTTATCATTTTGGTGTGTTCTATGTTATTCATTACTTATTTCATGATTCTTGTCTGGTTCTTATCCTTATGTCTGGTTCTAGATTCAGCTTTATGTATGTCTCTTGGGCCAAAATTTCTGTACGCTTTTCCTTTTAGCTTTATAATGTTTCCGTAGGTAATTTTATTAAGTTGCTGTTAAAGCAGGTCCCTGCTGTCCATCTTTAACTAATCGTAGACATTCTTTCATTAGGCCATCATAGTCTGAAATCAATATAGTCAGCTTTAGGTTACTATAAGAATACATTCTCAAATCTGCTTATTAAGAAGTCTTAAGTTGACCTTTATATTGAGAGAGCACAGTGATGTCTTATGCATAATATTCTTCTTAATATTTATATGCAATTCAGGTTATAGCTCCAGTACTCCCTCTTCCTCTATGACAATATACTATTTTCCCTGACGTTATAAAATTCAAAACTAATCATGACTATGAAATAAGAATGACCCTGGTCCATGAGCACACAGGTTAAGCATGGTGCAGTTAAAGAGAGAAAGAGCTCAATGTTTTTATTATTGATGCTTCTTTCAGGTTTATATTTGATGCCATGCATGCAGTCACTGGTGCTTATGCAAAACCAATTTTTGTCGAGAAGCTAGGAGCTAGTGCGGTATGTTTCTCTAAATTTCTGAAAATGATGAGAAGTTCCATTTCAAGTTTTGACATCTGATGATTGATGCATGATGTGTAGGATTCCATTTCGAATGGAGTGCCGCTGGAAGATTTTGGGCATGGTCATCCAGACCCTAATCTTACGTAAGACATCATTACCGTCTGAATAAAGATGATAGTTTTTACTGCAAGAAGCTGTGCTAATTTGTGACTTATGCTAGGTATGCTAAGGATTTGGTTGACATTATGTATGGTGAGAATGGACCTGATTTTGGAGCTGCAAGTGATGGTATGCTTTCATTATCTCTTGTAAAGCATGACACTTTGGTTTATCAGTGTTGGAATTCTTGTCCTTGTTTGGTGTTCTCTCTTTTTATATTTAATGATCAATATATCATTCATTGACAAGTTCACTCTTCATCTTTTTCATCTAAAGATTGTCACTTGCAACCAAAAATCTAATTTTGTCAGCATTATACAGGTGATGGTGACAGAAACATGATTCTTGGTAGAGGATTTTTTGTCACTCCTTCAGATTCTGTTGCAATAATCGCAGCCAGTGCACAAGAAGCTATCCCATATTTCAAGGCTGGTCCTAAGGTATCTGGGTTGTCAGTAACATTCCAATTTCCGACTCCCCCTTGGTCCTCCTTTGCAGGAAAAGATATTAATCCTATTTAAGTTTTAGGGTCTGGCACGATCCATGCCTACAAGTTGTGCACTGGACCAAGTAGCACAAAAATTAAATCTTCCTTTCTATGAGGTATTGCACTCCCGTGATACCATGATACAGTAATGTAGCTACTGTTGGTAAATGTTATTAATGAAAGTGAACATGCTTCTTTATTCTATGTCCTCAAAGAAAGAGTATTCTGGTTCAGGTTCCAACTGGATGGAAATTCTTTGGGAATCTAATGGACGCAGGGAAATTGTCAATATGTGGGGAGGAAAGTTTTGGTACAGGTTCTGACCACATTAGAGAGAAAGATGGCATATGGTACATATTACCCTTTACTAAATTTCGCATACTTTACTAAACATGCATAACACACTAAAATTGGGTTTTGAAATAGAATTGAATTAAATCCCTTGCCCTGCCTACATCAGAATCTCACCAAATGTATATTCATGTCATATTATTTTGTTTGTACATTTACAGTCTCTTTGGATTGAGGGAAATTTGGGGAGCGAAAAGGTAATGGAGGGATTAAAAGAATCCATTATTTGTTTGGTTTGGGAGTGGATGGAGGGGAGTGGGAAAGAGGGGATGAGCTTCATCCCTTCAAATCCTTTATTTTCAATTCCTCCTAATTGGGGTAAAATGTGGGAAGGGGATTCTTCAAATCCTTTATTTTCAATCCTTTACACATAAAAGTTATTCCTTCCTTCCATTTCCTTACAATTCAAACATAAGATACTTATAATATTTTATGTTTTTTTTCCTCAGAAAAATACCCCAGCCTGAACATGGCTTACTCATCCCTCTCCTTTCCTTTATAATCCTTTTCTTTATTAAATATTCCTCCCTCCATCCAAATAGGGTGTTAAGTTTTATATTAAAAAATATTTACCCGCTGCCTCAACTTTCTCTCTTGTTTTAGTTCAGTGGTTACCGCAGCAGATCATTTTGAGAAATCAGCACATAGTTTTATAAAATGCTTTTGAATATGAAGTTTCAAATTCCAGAATTCTCATTTGGCATGGTTTTTGAGGTGTGATTTCAGATATTCCTTATTGACAGGTCTGTTTTAGCTTGGCTTTCGATACTTGCATACCGGAACAAGGACAAGAAATCTGGTGATAAGCTCGTCTCTGTCTCGGATGTTGTAAAAGAACATTGGGCTACTTATGGAAGGAACTTCTTCTCTAGATATGACTACGAGGCAAGCATCATTACATGATGACTTCCCAATTCTATATTCCCCCATTAGTGGCTTAGCTGCTATCTGTTTCCTAAACTATTCAAGACTGGTATTCTTGAAATGTCTTGATGTGCATTATTCTCTTGTAACTTTTAATCAGGAATGTGAATCCGAAGGAGCCAATAAAATGATAGAATTCCTTAGAGAATTAGTTTCTAAGAGCAAAGCTGGTGATAAGTATGGTAAGTTTGGAGTTGTAGTCTCTCTGAATTTCTTGGGGATAACCTCCTTATCCATAGATTTTAGATACTGAAAAACGTTTTCTGCTGCAGGAAGTTATGTCCTTCAATTTGCCGATGACTTCACATATACTGATCCAGTAAGTTGAACCACTTTGCAAGTTTGATTTCATGCTTATTAGACAGAAGGTTGATCATCGCCATCTGAATGTGTATTGCTGATCATATATTTTCATTCAGGTGGATGGAAGTGTGGCCTCTAAACAGGGTGTTCGATTTGTTTTCACTGATGGATCAAGGATCATCTTCCGATTATCGGTACGAATTGACCTATTAAAACCTTTTTCTCCTATACCTTTCAAATTTTCTTTCTTCTTGTCAACAATAAGGCTGGGATAACTGAGGTCATGATTACAGGGTACTGGTTCTGCTGGAGCAACAGTTCGTATGTACATTGAACAGTTTGAGCCAGATGTCTCTAAACACGACATGGATGCTCAAACTGCATTAAAACCTTTGATAGGTTAGCTCCTTCCTATACTATGTTCTAAGCTCAGTCATGTCAGGCTTCAATTTTTTAACTGCATATCTGGTTACGTTTCCAGATTTAGCGCTCTCCGTATCAAAGTTGAAGGACTTCACAGGAAGAGAGAAGCCAACAGTCATCACATAGAGCAGATTTTCATTTCCTTTGTATCACCTAGTTGAAACCCTTCCACTCATGATTGTACCAGGTAGGCTTCCCGGTTTTGGTTGCCAATAGGGAACTTATCATGAGAAACAATACAAATACCATGTATAATATGTATACATTATTACTGAGAATTACTATAAAATCTTTGGATAACAATCTCATGTTGGGGTTGGTTAAGTTTAAATTAACACAATTTCTTCTTTGGTGGCCCACATTGGGATCAACTCCGGTGACTTATTCCGGCATGCGAGTCGTCGCCGGCTTTGCATGGTATAGTTGAAGAATTATGAGAAGCCTGTGAAGTACTCGTTCCGTTTGAGAGAGAGTTCTGTTTTTTTGTGTTTTTTTCTCTGCACTATAGATTATGTATCTATAGTGCATGTTGTCGAGTTGGACCATTGACTAAGGAAGTGCATGTATATTTCAATATATAAACCACAGGTTGCCCAGTTGGACCATTGACTAAGGAAGTGCATGTATCTTGGCTTATAAGTCGTTCCAACCTACTTATAAGTCAAAAAGAAAGTCAAATGACGACGCGTCATGGTACTAAAGCACATGTTCTATCCTAGTAGAACTTCATATAATAGCACACATAAATGGGTATAAATTTGTCGGGCTCCAAAAGGATATATTTTTCTTGTTTATATATTTATAACATTGCACTTATATTAAATATGTCATAATAGGTAAAGGCACAACGGTGGTTAGCGCTTGTAGCTCTTCTTCTCACTCGAGGTTCAGAGTCCTAGCTACTATAAGGGCCTCCGGGGCAAGGGCCAAAGCTCTGCTTTGGTCTACCATCGAATTTGTCCTGTGACGGTTTCTTATGAAGAGGTTAGAATGACGAATCCATGCAAAGGTGATTTAGAAAAGCGTCTGAAAGAGCTATCTTTAAAACGCTTCTTATTTCTAAAGGGCGAGCTGGTAATGCCATCCGATCTCTCTATTTGATTAGATACCGTGCTCGCTTTGACCCTCATTCCGTTCCTTCCCCAAATTATGTGCAATTATTTGATCCAATTAAAGAAATCAAACGATTACACGTCATTGTATAAAAAGCTAAATGTGACATCTCTTTATGCCTCAAAAGTTTACTTTAGGTAGAATTTTATATGATAGTATAAATAGATTTGGTCTTATACCCAAAAAATAAAATAATGGCGTTTCATCATACTAAAGTACCAAAAATCTAACGTGGGATCTCTTTGGGCATAGCAAGTTCACTTGATGTCAAACAGTCAAACTCTGTATAATAGTATAGATAATCAAATATAGACGTGTCAGGCGCCAAAAGAATATTCTAGATCTTTTGTTTAAAGATTTGTAGCATTGGAGCTGTATTAAACATATATATCACGACCATACGCAATTATTTGACCCAACACTGAAAAAAGAGTTGAATGATGATGTGCCTATCATACTAAAGCACCGACAAGCAGAGATGGCATTGGTCTCATAGGAGTCAAGTCTTGCAAGTTCACTGCAAGCAGAACTTTATATAATAGTATAGATAACCCCTATTCATGTAGCTTTTAATGGTGCTTTAAAGATAGTTAAAAAAAAATGATTAAGGATAATATTTCGATGATTTATGACATCACAAAATAAACATATATGAATACATATGATATATTGAAGATTTATGTGTCACAAAGTAATAACATATCACTAAAAATATTTATGGTAACCTACATGTATGCGTATTTGTATCCAACAACACAACACACACAAAAACAGAGACAGAGCCAACCTAACCCCTTATGCATTTGCACAATTGGGATTAATTTTTATCCAATTGAGCCAATTTTTGGTGGATGGATTCATAGCTCGTGGTTTTTTTTCAAATTTTTTTTTTTTAATCCTGGATAGTGCAGATCAATTGCGGCGCTTTTTTAAGTTCATATTCTGCTATGCAAATATTAGACTATTTTACGTATAAATTGCTCTCAAATTGACCAACATAGGGGACAATATCCATTTTACCCTAATCGAAGTATTATCCCCTGACATAATCTTTTATTATCAAAAGCCAAGGTTTTCTTATACGACCATCACACATTTCCTTTCAATGAGAATATCATTGTTTATGAATTAATGTCCATGCGAATTTCTTTAGTTACATAGCAGAACGCGTTGGCTTTCTCAGCATTCATTACTTCTAATCCATGAAGTCCTCCTCCCTCAAACTTGGCTTTCTCAGCATTCATTACTTCTCATCCATGAAATCCTCCTTCCAAAAACTTACCCACCACCTGCAGAACCTTCTCACTACCAACATTTTGGGTTTCTTGCGACACAAAATTTAAAAAGATAAAAAAAATCATTGCCATAGATCATCATTGGCGTCACTTTTTTAACCGTTACTTGAAAAGGTAAGAAAACTATTGCCATAGATATTTTTTGCAACGCCTTTTAACCCGCTCAGAAACCATTGCGATAAATCTTCTTTAGCAAGAATTATTAACCGAATTTTTAAAGCTATACTGTGTACCTATGTAGCACCATTACAAGCGATTCTCGATCCAGCAGGAAACGGGAGCTAAGCATGATAATACTATATATCGGGCGACGAAAGGGATCCAATATTGTGACTGACAACAAGTTTACCAGTGCTTATTTTGGGTGCTTAAAAGTAATTCCACCAGCTTTTTACAAAATGTTGCCTATAAGCACATAAAATAAACGAAAAGAAAACAGTTAAAAGTATGAGATCCTACATAACATACTCTGATATTGCATCTACAAAAGAAAATTTCGTCTTACTTTGCTGCAAAAGCATTTCTTAGGCATCGTCTGAAGACATTAAAACTTCTTTAACTACCAAGGCAAAAACCTTGGCCTTCTCAGGATTCATCACTTCTAATCCGTGATTTCCTCCTTCCTCAAACTTACCGACCACTTGCAAACCCTTCTCTTCCAACATCCCAACAAACTCGATCTGGCGGTCGCTCGCCTAATCCGATCAAGCAGGTGAGTCTTGACGCCAACCATCGGGTTGCAGAACTCGTGATCGCTGTCCGCGCCAACTGGTAAGCTCATCTCCCACAGTATATCAACAACACACCGTGGAATCACCTTGTCATTGGCCAGCCTCATTTCTGATGGCGTCCTGGTGTTTCCACCAAAGAATGGTTGGTGTAGTATCAACCCTTTGATGCGCAAAGGCTTGAGATCATCATCAGCACACGAAGCGGCACGAAGGCCTACATGGTACGCTATGTTACCACCAGCACTACTGCCCATAACGAAGCACTTATCAAAATCAGCATACGTCGTAAGCCATTCTTCATTAGCGTTTCTGATCCAATACAAGCCTTCTACGCAGTCGTCGTAAGCTGCAGGCAGGCGGTGCTCGGGCGCGAGACGATAGTCCACTGACGCAATGACTGCCGGAATTTCAGAGGCGATAATCGTGTAGAAGTCATTGAAATATGCAGAACCTGCGCTGGCTACCACAAACCCACCGCCATGAAAGTCAACGATGAGTGGCAGTTTGGTAATATTGGAGGAATCGAGTGCCCTCCGGGGTAAAAATATGCGGACCCAAGTGTTGTTGGCTTCGTTAATAGTTATGTCTTTGGTGAGGACTACTGAGTTGCTGCTTGGGTCGGAGGAGGCAGGAAGGAATGGAACTTCAAATTGTCGTGAGATGGAGCCATCAGGGTGCCGAACAAGGCCTATCGTGCCGTATGGGTCAACTTTGGGATCAGTTTCGGCGACCTGTTCCGGCAAGCGAATCGTCGCCGACTTTGACATGTTGTAGTTGAAGATTGATGAGAAGTCTGTCAAGTAGTTGAGTTTGAGTGGGATTCTTTTTCTGCACTATAGATTATGTTATAATATAACCCACAGGTTGCACAGGTTGCCAAGTTGGAGCATTGACTAAGTCAGTCTTGTCTTGGCTTATAAGCTCGTTTAACTACTTATAAGTGGAAAGGATCAAATGATGACGTGACATCCCACCAAAGCAATACAAAATTGACGCTTGCATGTTCTGGGATTTTTTTTTTTACTTTCTACCCTTATTTTGAATATCTCTTTAAAAAATACTTTACTTTTCAGCTCATTTTTAAATCTATTATTTTCGTAAGTGACTTATTGTATCGCTAACTCACATAATGTATTAGCAATCATCAATACTTATTTATTATCATGCACATTTTTCAATTTTTTTGGCAAAAAGTTACGATTTCTAAAAGTAGACCGTTGTCGTGTTCGTCAAACTTATATTCTTTGAGTTTGTCAAACATAGGTACTCAATGCTATTACAATTTAACTTATTTTTACGTGTTTGAGAAAATTATTTTTAGATAATTTTTTAAACACGAAAGTAGTATAATGCATGTTTTAGTCATATTTTTTAAATTGGCCAAGAACAAGATAATATTTTTAACAAGAGAACATAAGTTCAAAACTTATACTTTTAATAAGCATTATATATTTGATAAGTTCAAAGACCTATTTAGATTGACTTTTTTTTTAAAATTAAAAAACACTCTTTCTTGTTTTTTGCAATAAGTATTTGGTTTACCTTAAAAAAAGTTGAAATTTTAAAATTTAAATTTAACTTTTTCTAGAAGTCATAAATTTTAACATCTCAAAGAATACTTTAATTAGAAGTTATAAGAATTTTTTTTTAAAAAAATAATCTCTAAATATGCCCATATATAATCTGCTCTTCTAAAAAGTGTTGCTATATTTTAGATAATTGTTCTTATTTAATTAGCTCCGACATATATCTTACGGTATCTCACTTACTGTATGCACATTGATAACACAATGAATTCAAAAGTGAAATTGTTGTGTTGAATACGGTAACTAGCTTATCGTTACTATAAGTCAATTACCATAATATTATGATAGTTGCTAACCTATTAGTTGGGAATCTGAACTACTCCAAAAATGGCAAGTCACTTATTGTTTCAGTAAATCAATTACCGAAAAAAGTAAATTTAAAAACAAAATGAAAAATAGGGTATTTTTGAAAGAAATGTTCAAAATCAGGGCAAAGATAAAAAAAAATTCCATGCTCTGTCGGAGTTGAACTTCGTATGGATAGATACTCATAAATTTGTCGGGCTCCAAAATGATACATTTTTTGGTTTAAATATTAATAACATTTGACTTATATTAAGTATATCATAATTATGTGCAATTATTTGATCCATGTCATTATATATACTATAGCATAAAAAACCTGAATATGACATCTCTTTATATATCACAAGTTTACTTGAGGCCGAACTTTAATAGTATATATAGATTTGAGGGCAAATTTCATAAATAGTTTTTATTATTTGTAGGAAGTGTTAGTTTGATTCCTATTATTTCAAAAGTAACCTATTTGATTATTAATATATTCAGAAAGTGTCAATTTAGTCCTTATTGTTAAAAAATTACTAATTTATTGGTCCTCAATGTTTATAAAAAATAACATAATTGATTCTTGTTTTAGCATTAAAAATGGTCATGTGACCAAGTTTTTAGTCGTAAAAATGGTCAGTGATGCTTGCATAACCAATTAATAAGGATGGAAATTGATATTTTTCGTGAAAATAGACTTTTTTTGTAAATATTAATGACTAAATGGGTTACTTTTGAAACAATAAAGTTTAAATTGACATTTTTTGCAAACATTAAGAACCAAATGGTCACTTTTAAAATAATAAGGATAAAACTAACACTTTTCATAAATAATAGGGACTATTTGTATAATTCTCCCATATATTTGATCTAATACCAAGAAAATATGACATGTCATCATACTAAAGCACTAGAAAGCTGATGTGGCATCTCCTTGGGCATCATAAGTTCACTCGACCTCGAACTTTGTGGTACATCCTTTGCATCACACGAGTGATCCATTAGTTAAATATATATCATAATTCAATTATTTGCCTCAATACTTTGAAAAAAAAAGAAAAAATTGAATGATGATGTATCATCACACTAAAGCTCCAAGAAGCTGACATCGCAACGCTTACGTCTTATGAGTTCATTTCAAGTAGACCAAAGGGAAGAAAGCGTTCTCATGCGTCCTATAGATGAAAGTTTTCTTTGTTGATAAGGAAATCCATTTTTTAAATGATAAATTCCCGGAGCAAAGTAGAGAGTAAAGTTATTAGAATCTGAAATTTGCTGCTTTTAGTGCACTATGGTAGGAGACCACAACAAAGGATATATTCTGATAATTACTTACCAATCACGGTAATATCAACATAAACCACCATTGAATCGGAAAAATGAAGTTGCTTACTTTTAGGTTGCTTTTTTTTTTTTGGTTTTTGGGAAAAGAAAAGAGGATAGCTTTTATTTATTTATTTTTTGGGGTAAAAGGGAGAAACAGCTCCCTAGCTTTTTTATTACCAGAAAACCACAGCACATGAAAACGATTACACAAACATCAAAAGGACCAGCAAAAGAAGGAATGAAAAGAAGAAACTCCAAACGCAGCAAACTACACAAGATCTCAAGAATTCACGAGCTTCGTAGATAAGGAACACAATCACAATGGAGCAATCCTTTAAATCGTGCTAGCGCATCTGCCTGCGTAAACACCTGACACTTTTTGACAACTTCACTCCCATATTTAACCAAATAATCTGCCGTAGCATTCGCTTCTCTAAGAATATGAGTCGCCCTCGCCTCTATCTCCACCATCAATTTTCTTACCTCACGTAATTTATATGATACCTGCCAAGGCCCTGCCTTCAAGTTACGTAACAAGGTGATGGCGAGTAAAGATTTTCCCTTTCAATCCAAACATTCCTCCAGCCCTTTTCGCGACAAATTTTCAGTCCGATAACAAGGCGCACTTACTTCAATCGTCTCATTATATGGTTAAGGAAGTCACCTACGTTCGACACAGCTGATTTAGTCCACCCCCCTTGTGAAGATCATTACATCATCCGCAAACGCTAGGCGAGAGAAAAAGGGATAGCTTTCATTAGTCAAAAGGAGTTAACCTACACCAATTGCCAATTGAAGCCATAATTTTGGTGAGACTCTCCCCCTAGGTTCCAAAGTTCAGGACGAGTTAACTTTCAACACTCTTTAAAGTTTTATTTAGCTAGCCACTTAGGCCCACTTTAGAATTTTATTTATTTATAAAAATGTGAAAAAGAATAGAAATTTACTTAGGGATAAATTAGATGGCTGAAATTATCTTTTTTTTAGGATTGAACAAAGTTCAAATTTCTTAAGGAATCGGATTGACAGGCCGTTTGGGAGTGCTTATTTTGCTGCTACAGTAAAAAAATATGTCTCACATTATTTTTACTATAGCTGCATAAAAGCAGCAAAATAAGTACTCCCAAACAGGCTTTAAATTGTCGTGGAGAGTTTAGTGAAAGAAAAAAAAAAAAAAGAATATATCAAATTTAAAGTAGAAATATTTCACATAGAATACAGCATACTTTTCATCACACATTCAGTTAGGTTTCAAGTTGTTACATTATTATCACCAAAAGTGAAAGAGAATCTAGTTAGAGGATAAGAAATCTTTGGTGGTAGCATAAAGTGGCCCAGCCATGGAATGATCAAACACTTCCATGGCATGATACCCATCGCTGAAAAACTTCACTGTCTGTACGCCCTTCTCCTCCAACATTTCAGCCAAAGCCACGGCTGCATCAACCAAGGGGTCATCAAAACAACCAGTCACCAATACTCGCCACCCCAAGGCCTTCACCTGCTCAATATGCTTCGACCCTCCATTCGCCAGAGGGTTGCAATACTCATGATCATGATCAACCCCTCTGGGCATGCACAGATCGAACATCTGATCAATCGCGTACAAGGGCAAAAGCGTGTCGTTGGCCAACCTTTCCTCAGAAGGTGTTCTTTTGGTGCCACTAAAGTATGGATGGTGTAGTATTAGCCCTCTGATTCTTAAAGGTTCAAGGTCTTCTGCCATTGCTGCTGCTCGTAGCCCTGCGTGATAAGCTAGATTACCACCTACACTCAGGGTAAATACGAGTTGGTTAAAACGACCAAATCAGCCCAAACCAACTGAAAAGTTTGGGTTGGTTTGATTTGAAATAAGATCAGAACCAAACTAAATGAAACCATGTTTTTCCCCACCTGCACTACTGCCACAAAGATAACATCGGCTAAAATCAGCATAGTTTCTCACCCATTCGTCTTGAGTTCTTTTGATCCAATACAAACAATCGATTGCATCTTCATAAGCATCCGGGAGGCGATTTTCGGGCGCCAGACGATAATCTAAAGAGACAACCATGGCGCCTACTTTTTCCACCAACCCTTTGCAGAAGACATCGTAAACAGTCGTGTCTGCGTTGCAAAACACAAAGCCACCGCCATGGTAATACACAATCAGAGGTAGCTTAGCAGAAGCAGCATTTTGGGCTGCTTGTCGAGGAATATATAATCTCAGCCAAGTTCTTTTGTTGGGGTCAAGCGTTACGTCTCTCGAGAGAACTGGCGAGGTGCCCCCGGGATCTGCGTCGGCCGGCGTGCGTGGCTCAGGGTCGCGCTTGACTGAGCCGTCAGGTGTTTCGACAATATTGAGAAAGGGGTTATCAAACACGGGGCGTTCTATTTTTCCGCCAGCCATGTGCGGAGTGAAAATATTAATGGGAGACTAGCTAGCTAGGAATTGAACTATGGATGCAGTGTATGGAGTTGCTCTTGTATTTATCTAACAAAATGGCCCCTTTTTTTTTTGGAGTCAGGTTACTAGCTAGGAATTGAACTATGGGTTAAGCAAGATTTTTTAAATTACGAGAAAGTTTGATGCACTTTTAATGAATTATAAAAGTTTAGTACATTTTAAAATTTTTAGCTAAGCAATGTATAGCCGCCTCAAATCTTGTAGGCCAGGGAAGATATTTAGATATCACGAATACCCTTCTTTTCTAAACTGTAGTTTTTTATTTTGGTGGAGCCAAGTTGGTGAAAGAAAAAATTAACCATATTTGTTTCTTGTGATTTCTAGAAGATTATGGGGATTCATTTTCCAAATGAGCGTTTACGCTATGATTTCACTGCAAACGTCAGCCATTACTCGCACATTAAGTTAAATTCGAACTTTTTAGAGTTTTGATTTTTTAGAAATTAAATTAAATATTTATATATTATTAAAATTATTTATTAAAAAAATCTAAACTAGTTTTTTTAATTATATAAAGAATGAGTACAACGATGTTCCAGGTAAATGAGGAAATTAGACCAAATAATGGTGATGACAAAGGAGAATTAACCAAAATAATATGAAAGAAAAAAAAAAGAAAAGTTTCCAAATTAATATCTCTTGAAAAGGGTTTCTCAAACTAGGTTTTTGTCAAATAATTTGGCAACTAATTTTTTGCCAAATCATTTGGCAACTAATTTTTTGCCAAATCATTTGGCATGGGACTTGCTTTGTCCTTTCTGATGTGGCACAGCGCATAATTTTTCCCCAATTGTTAGCTGCAGACAATTTTTTTTAGCGCCTGTGAATATTTTCTTTTTCTGCAGTCGCTTAAGCTCTTTTTTTTTTTTTTTTTGGGCACTAAAGTTGATATTTTTCATTTTCTAAAGGCAATTGAACATTAGGCACCGCACCTAAAAAAATTTTGACAATTGCCTAATTGTTAGGCGTTTGTGATTTGGGTTTTTCTTTTTCTTTTTTTTTGAGTGCCTAATCATTTGGCACTAAAATTGATTCTGTTTCTTTATTTTTGTAAAAGCGTCTAACTATTGGCACCTAATTTTCTTCTTTCTTTTTTTTTTTTTTTGGTTGTTGTTGCCAAATTGTTAGGTTGCTTATGATTTTTCTTTTGGCGCCTAACCATTTTGCGCAATTTTTTTTATTTTTAGTATTTAATTATTAGGCACCAATTTTTTTCTTTTTTCTTTTTTTCGCAAAACATTGTTACTATTTTTTCCACGCTTTTTGCAAAGTAGTTTATTAATAGCTTACCCAATCTGTACATAGACTCAATTGTGTCATAAAGAACATTATATGATGACTAAATTTGTTACATCTCATTAAAAAAAAACCAATTTTGATACTAAATGGTTAAGTGTCCAAAAAAGAAATAAAATTAGAAGTGCATAACAAATAGAATTAACTGCGGGAAAAAAATCACAGGTGCCAAATGGTTAGATGCTAAAAAAATTGTTTGTAGCTACCGAACGAGAAAGAATTTATCACCGTACCAAATAATTTGGCAAAAATTAATAACCAAATTAAATCATTTGACAAACATACTATTTTAAAAAACCCTTTCTAAAAGGTGTTAATTTAAAAACTTTTCTTTTCTTTCATAATATTTTGGTTAATTCTCCGATGATAAATCTCAAAAAGGTCAGATGTCCATGTGAGGAAATAGAACCCATGACCACTTTCTATAAGGACACATGGCCAAGTAACTGATAAAAGTTATATATTGACAATAGCAAAAGTTGTTTATAAATTGACGAAAACTAAAAAGTTGTTTACAAAAGGTGCAATCCAAAGACTGAATAGCACGAGAAAATCAATCTAGCATCAAAGATGTGCGTGAAAGGTTTGAATTCTACTTTTAGAAGTAGATATAACTTCAAATATAAGTTAAAAATTTTGTCTATTTTTAGAAGTAGGTATATAATTTAAAACTTAGAAGTAGGTATAACTTAATTACCAAAAAAAAAAAAAAAACAAAGATTCTCTTTATTTAAAAAACCTGTCGTTTTCGAGGTGCTAGAACAGAACTTTACTGTGCTAGGAAATATAAACATTAGCAATTTTTTGAATGGCATGATTCTTTTTGCTTGGGAGGTTGATGGAAATATCTTAAGAAATCAACAGTAATAATCTACCTGATTTACAGCTTTTTGTTTAGGGAAAAAAGGAAAAGAGAAGACAACAAAGAAATATATAAATATGTTAAATCAATGTGATATTTATTTGATCAATTTTGCAATCAAGTTCATCAAGAGATCGAATGGGGAGCAAAGCAGCACATTAGTTGGACTGTAAAGGAATTTCCACTCAAGAAATCTACCACTTGACTGTTTTCATGGAGTAATTCTTTGGTCCGACATCACTCAGGCCAAAAATTCAAACAAATCCCATCATTTTTATAGAAATAGTTACTTGGGTTGGTCCAATTGGAAGTTTTTTCCTTTCCATAATTCCTTCTAATAAACTTCTTGGATCAGATGAGATTATACCAAGCCAAACAATACAATAGATTATTCTCAACCTAGGACGGGGGTTTGTCCACCATGATGTTCCATAAGTGCTTCATGTTCGTGGTATTAATACAATAAATAAATTTATTAATATTTTTTTTTACAAATTTAAATTTTTAATTGAGGTGGTGGTTCTAACATGATATCAAAACTTAAAAACCAGACAATCTTAAATTTGAAATTCGTTGTCACCTATTTAAAAACATTAAAATTATCCACGTACAAAGTTATACGCAAGAGACATATTAATGTAATAAATAAATTTATTAATATCTTAAATTTTTAAATAAGATGATAATTCTAACACACGATCATAGTGATATCTTTCACACTTCGTAGCCCAAGGCCCCCTCATCCTCGGGTTTCCCGACAATATTCCAAGCAACTCTTTCCTTATTCGCATTTCCATCACATCCAGACCAAAGAAAGGATATCGTCAGTGTTACATTTTTTTTTCTATTTTATAGTTTGTCTGATTTAGATAATATATGGCAAGTTAGTTTTGTTGAATAAAGAATTTATTGATTTATTTATCAATTTATCAATGTAATATAGTACTCACCCATTAAAAAAGTGAAAAAATTGAGTTTAACTATAACAAAAGGAAATTAATGAAGCAACTGAAAGGCCCGAAGATTATAATACACATATATTCGTGCCCCTACTACGCCAAAAGTTACATGTTATTTTTCTATTTTGCGTTTTGTGATTTAAATATTCATATAAAAGGTCAATCAGTTTCATAAAGAAAGAATTTATCAATTTATGAAGGTATTTTTTTTAAAGTTTTTATTAGTTTATCAATGGTATATATATAATGCTCATTCATTAAACGGAAATGAAATATAAAAAAAAAAATCAAAAAGCAATGATGGAGTGCTACGCCCACGTGACACTCCATCCAAGTATTATAATACAAAGAAACAAAATGTAGAAAAAAGAATTCAAGGAGCATGACAAGTTACCAGTTACGACATGGCTCCCTACCTAAACATCATAATCTTGTACAGTGTAGACTATCTTTTAAAGCCTATAGTAGTCTTAATTAGGTTAACTCTAACAACTTTTCTATTTTTTTTATATATGTAAGAAATTAAATTCATTTTCTTTGATATCAATTTTATTCTAATCGCTACCATATTTTTTTTTTCTTAGGGACTTCTTATATTAGTTTCCTCTAATAGTCTCCCTTTTTCACTCTTTAACTAATTTCACTTTATATTTTCTTACTGGAAGGGTGCTCGTTGGGAGTCTATTAGAAACTAAACTCCATAGCAGCCTCCCTATCTCGGCAAAACTTGCTAAGATAGAGAGGCTATTGGAGATACAAAGCCTTAATTCTATACGCTAAAAATGTCAGTTACATGAGTTCAACAGTTTATATGTATCCAAAGTTCACGACGACAATTTTATTGCATACTAGTTGAAGTGAAAGAAGCATTTCGAGTAGGAATCACATCATATTAGACCGAAAGGTAATTTGCTTTACAATGATCAATTTTTTATTCTACACTTCTTGCCAAGTAGGACAAGTTTATGATTTTTAATACTCCTGTTATTTTTTAGCCAATATTTTTCTAACATGTTATTTTTTTAAAATCAAAATTAAAACTTGAAATAGTAATCTTCTAATTGCTAAAAAAGACCCCCCCCCCCCAATAAAAAAAAAAAAGCTTCCTAGGTCAGCAACTGAAAAGTTTTAATATGAACCACAGGGAATTAGTTAATTAATCAATAAGGAGTTAACGTCAGAAATATATATATATATATATATATATATATACACACTATAGTATAAAGCAGATTTTGATGCATACTATGTTGCCACGTAGCATTGCTAAATTGCTGCCACGTGTTTATTGTTAAACAATGTTAAAAAAATATATAATTGTCCTTCTTTTAAAAAAAATTTCCATGGATATCCTTCCTTTTTTAGAGTATTTCTTTTTCACTCTATTTGATTTTTTCAACTTAATTCTTCTATAATTGCAGAATCTTAACTCTTTTGATTTTCAAAATTGTAAATATATATGGACATTACAGGTTTGTTGTTTAAATTATGCAATCAATTAAATCATTTAGTCGTTGTTCATTTCAATTTTTTCTTTTCATGCACTCAAAAATCTTTCCTTTTCTTTTTCATGTAAATAACCAGTAGCCTCAAATCATGGTTAAATCATTATTTTAGTGTCATATTCAAGCTCAAACATTTTAATCTTACGCATGGCAGTACATATTTGCTTCCTTTTTATTTTACATGCACACAATTCTATTAATTCCTTCTTTGTCACCACAATTTTTTCATAATTCCAAATTATGATATCTTGCAAATTTCAAAATTATGTACATGCAAGGTAATCACATGTATGTTGTGAGATCTATTTCGATTTACACACTAATTGCCGCCTGAATCATTGCTGACTGGGGGTTTCCCTTATATTAAACCTTTTGTATACATGTGTTCGTATCGTTATGACGCTATATTTCACTAATATTTTATTATCTATATTCCTTTTGTCTAGTTATATGGCTTTTTGGGGAGAGAGGTACGAAAAAAATTTATTTATTATTCTACTATCTTACACATCTATTTAAATGTTAACTGCTTATATGTGGTTTGGGTTGCATTTATCATTTTTATTATGGTACTTTATCTCGGTTTCTATTATTTATTCATGTTTTTATTATCCATTTAAGCTTTCCCTCCAAAAATATCTTTTTTATATTTTTTAATAATGTTATCTTAGTCACTATTAGCATGTTATTCTTTTACTTTCTATTAGCATGTTACTTCTTTTTGACTAAACCGGTATGGAACTTACAATAGCTTATTATATTTAAATGTTAAATATATTTTTAGAAAATAAAGGCAAGTCTTCCTTCCGTTTTAAGAATAATATGTGAAAATGAAATATTCTTCAAAATCCTTTTCTAATCTGTAATTTAATTTTAGACTTTAAATATAATTCTATCAATTGACAAATATATATAAACTTGACTACTTAAAATGTTATCATATATATTGCAGTCTATTCATTATATGGTATTTAAATCATAGTGACATCGTTAATTTTTATTTATTTTGGTAAAATATAGCAAATTATTATAAATCATATGGAAAAGTTGGTTTTGATACTATTCAAATATATGTAGCAATGGGTTTTTCAACCATATTGTTGCAAATCTCTTTATTAGGTAGGTCTAATTTTTTTCCTCAATACGACGTGATATTATTACACGTATGTGTATTAATTTTTTCCCCCAATACAACATTACATTATTAATAGTAAGTGTATTATTATTGTTTAATCTATTAAAATTATTTCATATAATTTGTTTGAAACATTTAGATGGTTAAAAAACTAGATCTTCCTAATATATTAACCTACATATAACACATCCAGTGCAATGGCACGGGTAACATACTAGTATAAGTGTGTGTGTATATATATGTATATATATATGTATATATGTATATGTATATATATGTATATATGTATATGTATATGTATATATATATGTTTATATATATGTCTATATGTATATGTGTATATATATATATATATATATATGTATATATATATCTATATGTGTGTGTGCGTGTGTGTGTGTGTCATTGACACATGAAACAACTAAACGAGCATTGTCGAATCTCTAACCTCCCACTACTAAATATTCTTGCCTGCAATAATTTTTAGTGCTTCAAAATTATAAACAAATGGTGGAAAAATATTTTCAAAGAAAATTTAGGACTATATATTCTGATAGGGGAAATAAATACAAAGGGCTTAATTTTTTTTTTAATCCAATGGCATTCAACATCTTGTATCTCCTCTATATACTTTTGAACATAGTGGCTCCCTGGAACGACGCCCCCGTCATATTGTGGAAGCTGGCTTAACTTTGATTCACAGAGTTGGCCTTCCATTGTCATATTGGTCACATGTCTTTTTAACAACAGTCTATCTTATAAACCGAATGCCAACACCAATTTTAAATCTTTCAACACCATATGAGCACCTATTTAATACCTCCCCAAATTATAGTAAACTTCGTGTGATTGGCTGTATATGTTTTCCTTGGTTATGACCATATGTTTCAAATAAACTTCAACAACGTTCTCAACCATGTGTTTTTATTGGATATGCAAATATGCACAATGCTTACAAATAATAAGGTCTATATTTTGCGTCATGTACAATTTCTTGAGGATAAATTTCTTCCCGATCGTGATTTATTCTCTACTAATATAGACTCCAATATTAACACATGGTCCAAGTGCTCTGCAGCACTTGCTGCAATTCATCAACCAATCATTCAAATTGTGTCTCATGATATACAATCACCTAATGGTAGTCTTTCACCAACTCAACAACTTGCTTCTCGAAATGTGGCAACGGCAACAGAGGCATCATTCTCTCCAAATGCTTTAGAAGATGTGCCACCCAGGCATGACTCTAACATTGCATTCTCTTCGTCTATCACTCCCATAACATCTCATGCAAACACTACACCACCATATTCCACATCACAGTCTCCATTGTTGGAATCACTTCTATCTAATTCATCACCACCACATATATCCCCCCAACTTACACGAGTAGTCACACGATCACAACACAATATATTCAAACCAAAAGAATTTCTTGATTACATTAGGAACTTTAGTGTTAAAAAACACCCCATGCTTGACCCTATAGAATCACGAATTGTTTCTCAAGCCTTAAGTGATCCCAAGTAGTATGCTGCCATGCATGAAGAATATGATGCTGTCATGCGAAATAAAACTTGGATTTTGATTCCACGACCATCAATCAATGTTGTTGGATGCAAATGGATCTTTAGAATAAAAAGAAATTTTGACGGATCAATTACTTGATATAAGGCAAGGTTAGTTGCCAAGGGATTTAATCAACGAGCAAGGATTGATTATTTATGAGACATTCAGTCATGTTGTCAAACCCACTACCATTAAAACAATCCTTTCTCTTGCTGTGCACTTTGATTGGCATATTCATCAATTAGATGTTAATAATGTTTTTTTGTAAGGTCGTCTACCTGAACAAGTTTACATGGCCCAACCACAAGGTTTTTTTTTTATGAAGCTCACCCAGATTTTGTGTGCAGTTTACAAAAAGTAATGGGTTTAAGCAAGCACCAAGAGCTTGGTACAATGAGCTTAAGGCATTTTTTATTCAATATGGGTTCACTGTTTCAATGTTTGATGCCTCTTTGTTCATATATCAAGCTGGTTCCACAAAATTGTATTTCTTGGTATATGTCGATGTTTTAATTATAACAGGGAATTCTTCAACGGCTATTTCAAAGTTTATTACACAACTCTCAGAAAAATTCTTTGTTAAAGATCTTGGGTCCTTGGGGTATTTCCATGGTATTGAGGCGATTAGAACTTCTTAAGGTCTCTTTCTTTCACAACACAAGTATATTAGTGATATACTTACTAAGCATCACTTCGATGGCATCAAAGAATCAGCCACCCCAATGTCTTCAACAAGCAAATTGATACTTCATGATGCTACACCACCAGTAGATGGCCCTACTTATAGAAGTCTTATTGGAAGTCTTCAATATCTTTTGCTTACAAGGCTTGATATTGCATTTACTGTTAATCGACTGGCACAATTTATGCATGTTCCAAACCAAACACATTAGACTGCAGCAAAAAGATTGCTCAGATATTTGAAAAAAATAATGTATTATGGCTCGTTTTTATAAACGAGATCCTCGTCTTGATCTAATAGCATTCACTGACGCAGATTGGGTAGGCAACAAAGATGATCTTACATCTACCACGACGTTCATTTTGTATCTTGGTGGAAATTCCATTTCCTAGTGCTCTAAAAAGCAAAGGATTGTGGCTCGCTCCTCTGTTGAAGCTGAGTATCATGTTACAGCCTCCGTTATTGCCGAGGTGACTTGGTTGCAAAACTTGCTCTTGAACCTGATGTTTCCCTTTTGAAAGTCCTAACAATTTTGTGTGATAATTTGGGGACAACATACCTTTGTGCAAATCCAATTTTACACTCAAAGATGAAACATGTAACTCTTGACTACCATTTTGTTCGGGAAAAGTAGCTTCTACTGCGATTAAAGTTGCTCATGTTTCAACACACTCTCAGCTTGCACATATTCTTACTAAACCTATGCGACGAGTCAATTCCACCATTTTCGGTCCAAGATTGGCGTGACCGAGGGCCACTCCATCTTGTGGGGGCATATTAAGTCATAGTAGATAAGGATAGTAGATAAAGGTCCCAATATCTCTGTATTTTACTCAATGTAAATCATTAACTAGTTTGACTTCTAACGGAATGTTGTATTTAGCTTGAAGTAGGACTTTAGTCTCTGATCTTTTGCAAGGTATTTATAAATGTGAAGTTGAGAATGAAATGCCTTTTCTCATATCTCTTACATATAATATTTACTTTAGACTTGCTTTAAAAAATGAAGTTAAAATTTTGAAAGAAAAACTCAAAATTTAATTTATCTAAAAACATACCATTTCAGAAAAAAAAAAAAAAACTTTTCTTCAAAGGTTTAAAAAAGAAGACCTTAAAAAATCAAGCATACGAGCCCTTAAAAGAAAATTCAAGCAAATTGTAGCTAGCTTTAACTCAAAATCATGTCAAAGCAACTTTAGTTCTTTTTTAGAAGAAAATGAAATTCACTATTTTCTCCAGCAATGCCCAATAACCACCAAAACCAGAATCCAAAAACCAAAATATTTCGTGCCATAAAACAATTGATGATTAAACTTTTGGGATAAATTCAACTTTTTTTTTTTTTTTTACGTGCCGAGTAAAAGAAAAAAGAAAAAAAAAGCCTAGGTAATTACCCCAGAAATGACCGCATGACCACATCGATCACACATCAATAGCCCCCAGCCACCGCCGCTGATAACGAAGACTGCAACTGCAACAGGTGGCGATAACAGTCGGCCGCCGTCGGACGCTGCTCTGGGTTGTGATCCAGACACTTGTTCTGCAACTCTCTGAGCAGCTTAGGCATTCCCGCCAACCCACACGTCTTTATTAGCTGACCCACGCCCCACACGTCCACTTTCACCCCATGCAAACCCCTATTCATCTCCGGCGCTTGCGTCCCACTCGCCGCCCCTCCGTCCCCTTCCCTCGGCTGCATTATCTGCGGCGCGCTCGTGGCCTCGTCGAACCCGGTCACGACCCACTCGTTGTTGCCATCGCTTGTTGTTCTCATCACTTTCTCCCAACGCAAATCTCTGTGCATGAAGGAAAGATCATGTAACGCAACAAGTGCTTTTGTTACGTGCTTTAAAGCTTCAATCAATTGATCGCAATTTGCAGGCTTGAATTTGCATACTCTGGGCTTAAACACCAAGGCTAGATCTTTCTCGGATGACTTAACTATGTATTCAGCATGTGGGATTCTTTGGCCGAGAAAATCATATATCTCTTTCATTGCAGCCCATCTTCTTTTGCTTGAGAAGAATCTGATAACTGTGTTTGGTGTCATTTCAATAAAGTTTCCATTACCCAGATCAATACTCTCGAAATCACTATATGGGTAGAACTTGAAATTGCTTCCAGTGTTCATATAATTGAAGCATTTATCTGCCAGCAATGGCAATAAGCCTGCAATTCTCCAGCATGGGACTAGGGCTTTCAGTCTCTCGGTGGGCGTCGAGAGGTCTACTGTGTAAAGATCCGTTCGGATGATTCGATTCTGAGATCTGCTCAACGCGCAAAAGGTTACAATGTAGCCGACTGCACAGTATCCTAGAATGTATGGCAGGTCCATAAAAGTCCATAGAAGCTTCTCCACTATTGATGATGAAGGATCAATTTGGCCTTCCCTTATTTGATCAGTTTCTTCTCCTCTCCATAAGCAGAAGTTTCTCAAGAAAGCTGTTAGATGAGGCCATTGATCTTGTACTGACCCTGATAAAGACGAAACAGAAGATTTCCTAACGAAGACCATTTCCATGGAGCAGAACCTGGAGATGATTCTGTTGATGCAATCGTCCCAAAGGCCGATGAAGGCGTCTCTACTCGTGGCGGTTGCGCCGCTTACGCTAGGGTTTGAGCGCATGATTGGGGTTAGAAAATCGAATGTGATGGCTTTGCAATCCAGCAGTTCATTGGAGGTGGTGAAGAATAGTTCTTTCCCTTGCGGCAAGTCTCTGTAAACATCTTTTCTCAGAGGGAAACGGAACTCTTCGGGTGGTGGCTCCTGCAAGTACCATGAAAGCTCAAACAAGCTCGGAAAATTTGCCGGCGGAACACGCAGAAATCCCATGTAGTGTTCTGTAGGATCTTGAAATTCCCATGGGATTATAGCTGCTGCATGGACATTAAATGTTTCATAATTCTAACAAAGATGTCAAATTTTCTTAATAAAACCGACATTAATTGTAACTTGGCACAGCACATTAAATGGAGTGCAAGTCCATAGGAATGATCATAGCCCTCACTAATAGCTGAATAGCAAGGCCCTAGAATTTTAAGGCATTAAATCTTGAACAGACAATAAATTACACAGCTAGCTAATTAATCAAACCTGGAAACTTACATCTTATGGAAAGTTCTGGAGGAGGCTGGACTCTTTCACTAATCTTGAAACCTGGAAAGAAATAGGGGGATAGAGTGAATAAATGCATATCCAAAGTTATATATTTGTTAATCTCAAGTAAATTAAATTTGAAAATAAGTAAAAAAAAAAATTATATGTTATCCCATAGATATTATTAACATGGTTTGAATATATTGTAACTCAAAGCAAAAAAAAAATAAAAAATAAAGGGGGAATTTATATGCCTGCAATGCTGTATGTGAAATGTGATCGACTATTGCTGGACGTGACAGTAGAGATGTATAACGTAGAGATGTATAATTATGTACGAAAAAATGGCTGCGCCTGCAAAGATTCTTAGAATACATTACCTCCATGAGTAGAAGGGGCTGAGGAAGGTTTCCTTCTGCCAAAAACCTTGACCTGTTGGCCAGTAAGGAATCTATCAACAGAGAAGCCTTTAAGGGGTCCATCTTCAAAGCTTTCCATGGCGCAAGCAACCAAAGAATCATCCAAGAAAGCTAGTTCATCTGCGTCGAGAAAGCTTGATCCTTGAAGCTTCACTCTCCCTCTATGATGCTCTCCTTCTTCAGCCCACAAGCTCACTGATTCTTCCCATATCATCCTCATTTTACCTATCCGACGAAGCTCCTTTGAAGAAGATGAAGATGGCACCCCAACTTCTAATGGAGATCCCTCAACCCCTCTTGTCCCAAGTTTAAACCCTTCACTTCCACCACTCATAACTAGTTGTCTTGCTCTTGCTGAAAAGATTATAACAATATTCATTAAAGGTTACAAATATTAATTAACAAGGAAGGCAAAAATTCAAGTCGGGAAGCATTTAAATAATTCACTGTGTTCTAACAAACATACTGTTGAAGAATATTTGGTTTTTTTTAATACAATTCCTTATATTATAATACCAGATTAGAAAATGATTTTTACTATAGAACGCCAGTAATTCTTTGACACGTACCAGGGAGGGGAAGCTCGTCTTCTTTGAAAGGAGGTGGTGGAGGCAAAGATTTTGTTGCCGCGAGAGCCATGCGAGTTTGATCATCTCCGGCGGGGATAATGGTGGAAGCGCCTCTAGAATGATGAGAGCTTCTCATTCTTGGACCCATGAATTGACACAACTCCTCAAACACCTCTTCATCAAATGAAGCAGGCAATCTATGCATCTTCCTCTCATAAGGAGAAAGCCTGAAGTAGCTTTTGCCGACGTGCTCACGCTCTCCACCTCTTTCCCATTCGTAAACCTTTCTGAACTCTCCCAACATGTTGTCCCATTTAGTACCAGCTGTTTTAGCATCTCTGTTAACTCCATGCCTGTTCAAAAACTCTGCAACTTCTCTATCTTTGTCAGCCCTAGTTTTTCCCCTACCTGAAGCAGCTGGCATTTCGGATGGAGTCCCTTCTTGGGCCGAAAAGCCTGACCCGTGATCAAGCCCGGTCTGGTACTGAACCCTCCATGCTCTAGCTAACCACAACATCTCATTAGGTTTCCAAACTGGGCTCACATACTTGCCTTTTCTGAATTGTTGGTGGAACTTTTCTCCTTCTGGCTTGCTTGCTTCTTGGCCCGAAGCGGCGGATTGCGATGGCAGCGGAGAGTGAGATGGAGACGGAGACGGAGCTGTGTCAGAAGAAGAAGCCGACGCTGTGGCGTGCGGTTGTGGTTGCGGTTGCGGGTGAGTTGATGGAGATGGAGTTGATTCTCTGCTCATGTGACTCTGCTGCTGCTGCTGAGATGGAGATGGTAGAAGCTTCCATTGGCCTGCAGGTGTGTATCTTGGTCTCTTTGAATTCACACCTTCAAATTGTTGTTGCTGCTGCTGCTCAAATGGCCCTGATGTTGCACCACCACTAGAGATGTATAATGGAGTAGAGATGAATGGCCCTTGTGCTTGTTGTGATGGTGGCATAGTTTGACTTGGTTCTTGATCATGATGCTCATCTTTACAAGTTGATAAATGTTGTTGTTTCTTAGTGGTTTCTCCTTGATTCTCAGCCATTTTCAAAATGGTCCCGATCTAAAAAGAAAGAAAAAAAACCCACAAAGAGAAACCCTCAAACAAGAAGAAGAAGCACCATTACTGCTTTTTG
This sequence comes from Cordia subcordata, assembly GCA_028554755.1. Lineage (NCBI taxonomy): Eukaryota > Viridiplantae > Streptophyta > Magnoliopsida > Boraginales > Cordiaceae > Cordia > Cordia subcordata. Next base: position 940,354 of record JAPTOF010000003.1, on the reverse strand, counting down.
GTTCATCTTAAACCTACAAAAAAACCACATACTGGTACTGGTTTTTTTTGGTGTCTTCTTCTATATTTTCTTCACCAAATCAACTAGGGATTCTGAGATACTTTCGGGGGCTTGGATTTCTACGGCGTGTTCAAAAGGGAAAGTTGGAAAAGTGTTCGTAAGTTGTTTGCTGTTCAAAAAAGTCAGAACCAAAGAGACGCACACAAAGAAGCGGCGCAGAGCAAAAAAGTCGAGATTGTGGAACCTGCCATGAATAAGACCTCTCAATCTAACAGTTAACAACTTTTTTCTTTCTTTCTTTTTTTTTTTTTTCTCTCGGTTGTGACTTGCAAAACTGATGGATATTCACTATTTAGTGAGTTGAGGGTACGGGGCGTGGGATTTCTGTTTAATTAGAGGGTTGGAAATGTAATAATTGTACTGAAGAAAACAAAGAAAAAAACGCGGCTCGCAGCGATCGTTTCTTAATAAACCTTTCATTCGTTCTTTTTTTTTTTTTGTGAAAAAACAATTAATGTTTCGTTTGTTGAAAACAGAAGTAAAAATTAGTGGACTTTTGTGTGTGTGCGTGAGTGTGTCTGCAAAAATCTTTTTTGAGGGTTTTTGCAGAGGGTTTTGATGTGGACTGTTCGAATCGATGGCTCCGCTCCATGACTACTAATGACTTTTGATTTCCTGCTTTGCTTGATGTATTATTTGGAATCACATTTACAGCTGTCTATTGTTTCTCATCTTTCTTGTTCATGTACAAGAGAGAGAGAGCTAGAGATAGCGCATGTTTGTGTTTGTGTAGGCAGGCAGAGGCACGCTGATTGGCGCCGAGGAGGCCTATGCCACCACTACACATAATGTGTTACTACACGAAGCTGGACCAGTTCAGACAAAGCCGCAGAGTTTAGGCGCTGCTCCCTTAATTATCTGCCGTACTAATTATTCATGCCCTACTAATATTAGGCCTTCTCAAACTGGGCTACTAAATGAACTCCTATCCTAAACTTAGAGGGTGACAAACAAAAATAGAAATTCAACGATCCACCCATCTCACGTCTCAAATTTTAGAGGGCATTTTTTTTATTTTTCATACTCCAAGAAATCCCAAACCTTTTGAGAGATTGAGTAGTGAGGTTTGGCACATTAAAATTATGCATCATCATCAATCCATGTATCATACCGAAACTAGCAGCTCGGCTTCCTGATTTCCTTCTTATTTGAGACTCACATTAAGAAACCACATTCTTAAATCTTTTCCTAGTAAGTGTGAGTCCTACGCCTTGCATTGAACAACTCCTAGAAAGGAGTTTTTGTAATACTTTTGCTTGAGGAAAGCAGCCCATAGGCTATCTCTAGTCTGGAACCTGTACCAAAGGGTCCAACTAAAGGCATCAATTAGATCCTCTAAACTTCTAAAACCCAAGCCACTATCTTAGTGGTTTGGCATATTCTCTGCCATTTATATTAATGGATTTTTCTGTTGGCCACACGGTCTCCTCGGAGAAAGCTGGTAAAGGTGAGTTCAATTGTATGAATAATATCTTTTGTTAGGACCTAGATATGTAAAAGATGAAGAGGAATCGCTACTAGAAATGGCTGGATTTCAGGTAAAAAATTTGAGACAGACTTTCTTCTTCTTACGGATTTAAGACGAGAAATTTGGACAAAATTTTTTAATAAGTTAATATATATTTAAGACGAAATTTGAGACAAAAATTTAATACGAAAAATTTTTCGTCTAAAATTATATACGAAATTTTCTGTCTCCGAATTTGAAACAAGGGTTTCTGAGATGAAAATTTTCTATATTAAATTCCGTCTCAAATCCATTTTGAGACTAATTTTTTATGATTTTTTATCTCAAATTAATTTTTTTTTTAGTGAATATCGGAAAGCACACTTTTTATAAAAACAATTCTACTGCCAGGAGAGAGTGCTTTGGCCTCCCAGCCATGGAATCTGCTTTGAAGCTTGCTTAAGACTCCAGAGAAATATGAGGACTTCTTAACTCCCTTAAAGAGAGTTACTCCCAAAAACTTCATAGGAAGGCTGAGTTTGCAAAATTAAGTAATGTCCGCCACAATATTAATAGTCTTCTTACTGGCCTTTGTTATCAACAATAAAGCGACTCTTGCTGTGATTGATTTTTTGGCCAGAGACCTCTTCATAGTTGTGCAAAATAAATTGTGAAGCCTTCTAATTGATCCCTTGCTTCCATTAGTGAAGGATAACAACATCATCTTCATAGTCATATTCCTATTCATCTATATGTGACCCGTTTTCCTTCATCCAATGTGACATGTGAGGAGGAGTGTTCGAATTTCTTCTTACATTGAAAAGTCAACAATTCTAAAACCACTTAATAAGATCTTAGGCTACTCCTAACAATAATTGGTTTTAGGTTAGAATTTTAAAATTCTTAACAGCGACTAATTAGAAATAGTAACACTATAATGAGAGAGTCTAGCCAAAACCAGGCACTGCACTGAGAGTATAGCTAAAATCACAGTCAAGTGCAATCCATTATCTGCTTGTTTTCCAACAAATGAACGTAGAGTACTTACAAAATACTATCGATACCTATATAATTCAACTTTAATTAAAAATAATTTTTTTAAATATAATCCTCTATAAATATAGCATGCATAGGTCGAACCAACCCAATCCATGATCGAATGTCTAGGGTTTCAAAAAATAACTTTTCTCTTCTCTCTTCGTCTCCCTCTACCACCTGTCCTTGCCCCTGCCCTTGCCTTGTTTTTCTCTTTCTGGTGAGTTCGTGAGGTATGGTTTTTTACTAGTCGACTTTCATTCTCGACCTGTCATATATATATTTCACATCTATATTCTTTTTCTTTTTTTTTTTTGGGAAAAATTTCACGTATATGTTCAAACTCCGCAATCTACTTTTGTAACTCTTGCCTTGACCATTTAGCTAAAAGCTCGTGCTTTGAGTTTGGATGTTTTCTTGATCAATTAATCTTAACATACCCTTTAATTATGTACAATTAGTCGTCGTACTACGACCATAAGTGATTCCTATACTTCAGCTGAGTTCATACACCATTATCCTAATGTTAGCCTAAATTATGCCCGATGTAATATAAAGTTTCGGGCCATGTTATATGCGTATTTATTTATTCATGGTAATGTTCTTTGTAGCTTACATTAATTGTATCCTGTCGAGTAGCTTGTCTCCATATGTGAATTGAATAAGAGAAAATTGATGCTAGCTGGTTACAAATAATCATTTTGTTTACAGGCAATTTTCATTTTCTCATGAGAACGTTGGCTAATTATCATATAGAATTGTCTAAATAATTAATTGGTTTATTGACTCAAGTGCTTCAAGTCATGTAACAAATAATCCAACATAGCTTTAAATCAATCAACCATGCACTGGATAAGAGACAGGTTACTGTTAGTAATGGCATTACACTGTCAATCTCTTGCATTGGCAGGCTAATATCTCCCTTCCTACAGGTTCTCTTCAATTATCTAACATTTTATATATGCCTAGGATATCTTCTAACCTTCTCTTAGTGTGTTAACTTGCAAAAAATAATAATTATACCCTTGTTTTTTATTCTCAAAAGGTCACTGGACAACTCAACTCATATGATGAAGTTCCAGAGCCTCCGTAAGAATGGATTATACACTCCCCCACTTGATATCTTTGCTGCATTACCTGGATAAACTTTAGCCTTTTAGTGTTTCTTTTCATCATTGACTTCATCTACTGCAAGGCTTTGACACTTAAGATTAGGCCATCCCTCTAGGAAGTCTACCAATGTATTGAATTCTTGCTTACTTGTGAGATTGAACTACAATAGTGCTCAATGCTGCGATTGTGTAGTAACTAAATCTCATCAACTTCCTATTTCGCATTCATTAAATAAAACTATTGTTGTTTTTCAGTTGGTTCAATCTGATATATGCTGAACTTTTCTTGTAGCGTTTTGCATGGGATTTAGATACTATATTTTACACAAGATACTCATGGATATATCCCCTTAAAACAAATCAATGCAATAGTTTCTACACAATTTAACACAACAATTAAGGTGTTTAGGTTAGACAATGGTGGAGAATTTGTTAGCAATTAATTTAGACTCATTTTGCAAGCTCAAGGAACACTCCATCAAACCTCCTATCTTTACACCCCTTAACAAGAATGGAAGAGTTGAAAGAAAGCAGCTACACCTAGTAGAAATACTTCTTTCTCTACTCAACTGTAGTCAACTGCCTTTGGATGTATGTGTTTTCCCTAGCTTAGGCCTTATGCCAAGTATAAATTAGAAAACAAGTCCACGACATGTGTGTTTCTGGGCAACTGTCACACAACCAATGGGTGTAAATACATGGATATCAACATCAAAAGAGTGTATATCTCTGAAAATGTAAAATGCTTTGAATCTGTCTTTCCTTTTGCAACTCTAGATTTCACTCAATTCACTGTTGATCTGTTTTCTCCTGTTTTTCATTCCAATCGTTCATCAACTCAACTTGTAACCTTTCCTACCTCCAAAAGTCAGTTATTCGTCATCCCCTCCCATCATTCTAGTTGCAGACATTGGTCTTAGCACCACTTACTTATCACTATCATCTACTCACTTTGACTCATCACCAGCTCCTTCTCAAAATGACCGTCTGAGCACAAATTCAATCTCACAGGTTTCCTCTTCGCAAATCACATCCTTGATCAATCTACAATTATTGATTCCACCCCAACCTCATGATCTCAATTTGTTCACTCCCCTTTGATCCCATTCAATTAGTACCTATGCAAACTAGATCTAAAACAAACTCCTTTCTTCCTCCTCTATCCAGGTATATTGCCAATGCTTTTATTATTGAACCCCCGGTCACATAACATGGCACATATAGAGAAGCCTCTAAATACACAGACTGACGTAATGCACTGAAAAAGGAATTTAATGCCTTATTTCATAAAAAAAACATGGATAATTGTTCCCCCTCCTCAAGATAGGCAACCTATAGGTTGTAAATGAGTAGTTAGAACCATTCAGATGGTATAGTGACTAGATACAAGGCAAGATTGGTAGCAAAAGGCTTCCACCAACAGCATGGATTAGATTACATAGAAACATTCGGTCCAGTGATGAAATAACAAACAATTAGAACTGTTATTGCTCTTGCTATGCACTTTAGTTGGCCTTTACATTAGCTAGATGTTTCTAATGCATTTCTTCATGGTCCTCTCAATGAAATGGTTTGTATAGAGCAAGTTCAGGATTTATAGATCCAAAACATCCTAATTATGTTTTCCAGTTGCAAAAATCTCTCTATAGCCTCAAACAGGCTCTTAGAACGGTATTACAGGCTCTCTTCTTTCCTAATTAATCAAGGCTTCAAGTGCAGCTCTACAGGCACACCATTGTTTATTCTGCATATTTAATCATATAGCTTGGTGGTGTTAGTTTATATATATACTTAATAGTCACTGGCAGTTCGCTCAGGCTATGGTAGCTTTCATTGCATCTATGAGTAATAAGTGTGCAATGATGGACTTGGGAGCTCTCACCTATTTCTTTGCATTGAAGTCTCATACTCAGGGCACTCTATGGTCCTTCACCAAACAAAATATGCCAAATATATTCTCAAGAAGGCAGGCTAGGGGATTGTAAAGTAGCAATTAATCCTTTTCTAAAAGGGTATGCTCCACTCTTATGTGACTCAAATTTACCTTATTCTAATCCCTTTAAATTCAGGAGCTTGGTTGGGGCCAGATCAGCCAAATAATGCCTCATCCCGTAAACGCTCACTTTGCTGCATTAGAAAGAATTCTAAGATTCATATAGGGCACTATCTCCTACGGTCTACAAGTTCAAAAGGGATCCTTAGATATTCAAGCATTCAGTGATAGTGAATACGCCTATGATGCCCTAACCAGGAAGTCAACAACTGAAGTCTGCATTTTTCTGGGCCTAATCTTGTCTCAACGTACTTAAAAAAGTAGTCAATGTTGGGTGTTTTTGTTTGTACATCAGAAGGAATAGAATATTTCCCACATTGGAAAAGTTATAAATCTTTTCTCACTTTATATTAGATTTCACTCTAGTGGGCTTGTAAAAGAAAGGATAAGGGGTTGGGCTCGCGCGCATGAGATTTGGGCCGATAGTTCAAATTGGTGGATTTGCCCCCCCTTGCGCGCAAGATGTACGTGAGGCCCGGTCCAAGCCACTTTTTAAATTTATTATTTTTGATTTTCAGAAGAAAGTTTATTTTTAGCCTTAACGGAATAGTTCGAATTTTCCTCCTGGTGTTTCATTTTTTGAACAAGTAAAACATGTGCTTAAAAGTCTACCTGCAATTCCTCTCTTTAGCTGTTGAAGACCAGGTATTTCTCACTTTCCGCTGCACCTTTTTCGAGCTACTCTGTTGAGCCTGATAAAAAAAAAATTCTTCTCTTGTACTCTGTTAAATTCTTCTCCTGTACTAAGACTGCTGGGTATTTTTTCTTTCAAGTTTCTTTTGCTGTTCCTGTACCTAGTTCAAAACTAGAAGAGCTTGTTGAATCCTGGGGGATACGCTTTCAGTTGAACGAAATATCCTTAAGGACAGTGTTCATAACACGCCTCAAGCTACTATCTGTTTTTGCTACATTACTTTTGCACTTGTTCTACTGTTGAATTTATTTTCTTTAGACTATTTTTTTTTACAATAGTCAACAGTGCTAGATAATCTATGGAAGTTGAATAAAGGGCTATTACACAAGCTGCAACTGAGGTCAAGTGGCTTACTTATCTACTTCATGACTTGCATATTTCATTCCACACTCCTTGGCTCACCAGTGATTTTACGTTTGCCGTAGCATTAGCTTTTAATCTTGTATTTCATGGTAGAACCAAACATATTTAGATTGAATACTACTTTAGAAGGGAATATGTTACTTCCAAGCAGCTCATGGTCACTTATATTCCCTCAAATTATTGGTGGTAGACCTTTTCACCAAGTCCTTATGTAATAGCAGATTTGCTCAGCTCAGATCCATGCTTGCCCTAGCTATTCCTCGGCTAAGCTTGAGGGAGGAAATTAAAGAAAAAGATCAGCACAACAGCTCAACAATAGAACAAAACCACTTGAGTTCGTCTAGAAGTTAGTTGGAGTTGTTAATAGTTAGTTATTGTAACTAACTTTAGATGTGTGGCTGGCACACTTAAACTTAATTTCCAAACTTGTGTAGCTACTATAAATAGAAGTCAATCTCTGTACTCTTTGAATAATAATAAGAACACAATGTTCACCTTCATTTGTTTTCTCTCTTTCACTTCAATCTTAAGAAAATTAACTAAATATACACTCTTTAATAGCCCTTTTGTAAAAACTGTGTGGAGTTTAAATTTTACCATAATTTCATTTGTCATATATAAAGCTCAGACATTTCCCTTTCATGTGAAGAAACATGTTAAAATTATTAAATTAATCAAGTATACCTATTCTCTAATAATTTAAAATCTTGGACTAATTAATAACATATGGGATGTGCAATCATTAATTGATAGTTTTGTAACGTTATCTATAACTATGGCGAGTACACATCGCCCTAGAATCGAGGATATATTCGAGACTTTAGAGATGCATGAAATGTCTATGAAATATATGAAGATCGTCTCAGGTGTCGTACGGCTTTCTTGAAGTTGTTTTCATCATCATTTTCCTCCCCCGAAGTGTCGGGCCAAAACTCATCCGAGAATTGTTCAAATTGGGTTTGACTTCTTTGGTTTGCTACAAATTTTGTTGTGACATACCTCTGCAACTCCATTGCATCCATGCACATGACATGCCAGAGAACCATGAATACTACAAATTTAACTGTCAGAAGGAAATAACAAATCAAGCTCAAATTATATACATAAATTTCACTAGGGTCCATTTAGGTCGATTATTTAAAGTATATTTTTAATAATTTTTTAAAAAAAGTGTTTCTTTGAAAAGTTAAAAATTTTGGTTTTTAAAAAATTTTAACTTTTTTAGAAACTAAGGTAAATAGTTATTGCAAAAAGAATGTATTTTTTTTTTTTAAAAAAAGAAAAGTGTCTTTTTTGAAAAAAACAATCCAAATAGGGCCTAATCTTAGATAAGCAGGGTTTGACTGAGTTTGTTGACTGTTCTAAATTTATTATTTTTTTTACGAGAGCTAAGTAATATAATTCGATAACTATGCAAAATTTCAGTGAAAGCTAAAATTGATTTGCCAGATTGAAAAATGGTTGGGCTGCCTGAATACTACAAGCAATATGCAAGTCGCAGGCTAAGCAAGATTGGTTAGTACGCCGAGTACTCCCTATTTGCATATTTTCATCTCGTGATTGATCTACGATAAGCCTCCATCTTCAGCTTTTGCACCTCTGCAAGGCTGCAATAAATTGGATCCATCATGCATCAAGCGCACAGATTTTTTGCCTTCACAGAATTTAGATCTATATGTATCGTGCCATCACCATACAATTGTGTTACATATCATGAGAAATTAATATTATTGTACTAATACCATTATAATAAACTAAGAAAAAAAAAAAGAAGAGGCCATTATAATAAAATAATTTGTATAATTATAATTATCATTGATCTTTCTGATTCAAATCCTTATTCTTGGGTCGTTTAAATTTCTTTCGGTTTTGTTTTTCCTGTGGTATCGTGAGGGAAATTAAGCAGATTACAATTAAATCTCTCATATTAAGCTTTATATTGTCAAATCGACAACTAATATGTGTCCACTGGATTGCCAAGAAAATAGTTAACGAGAAGTTAGTCATTATTGAATCTCAAATATCCCCTTCTTCCAGAGACACTCTCCTATGAGATTTCTGTCCTACTAATGAGGATAAATTGACTATTTGTCACTCAAATATTCATAGGAATAAAAAGCTTCCCTTGAAAAAAAAAAAAAAATCCTTTAGATTTCGATTGTTTTTTGGTCAGTAATTTTGATTTGTCCAAACCGTTAAAAATAGAGAGCGGACACGAAATGACTACTAAATGGCCTCTGAATACTCGCTTTACTTTCTCTCGGGTCTACTTGAGCAATTTTGGACATCCCTATAAACTTGTAGGTCGGCGATTGCCCTTTTTGCATAAATAGGTTTCTCAGCTGCCATCGATCAGTGCCTGTCCCCTCGTCTTCTATCTCTCTCGAGACTAATCTAAAAGCCTGTTTCGTTAAAGCATATTTGGAACTTAAAAGCTTAGGAAAAATTATATCAAAAAATATTTTTTCTAAGTATTTGTAAGTAACAAAATAAGCAAGAGTCAAATTGGCTCTGTGTGCTGGCACTCTAAGATTTACAATATACAACATCGTGAACTCCTTCGAATTAAGGGTTGATTTAGATTGACTTTTTTTTTAAAAAAAATATTTTTTAAAAAGGTATATTTTTTTCCTAATAATTGATTGACTTGAATTTCAAAAAAAATTAAAATTTTAAAAAAAAATTCAAATACAACTTTTTTAAAAGCTAGAATTTTTAACTTTTACTTTTTTCAAAGGTTGTTTAAAAAACACTTTTAAAAAAATTCAATCCAAGCAAGTCTTCGTTCTTTTTTATAAGGATTTTTTAAAAATAATTTCTAAACTTGAATGTTTTTCTAAAACTTTAACTTTTTAAAAACTAAGTCATATATTTATTTTTAAATAATATTTTTTTTCATAAAAAAGAACAATTCAAGCAAGCTTGTATATACAAACAAACAAAAAGACACCTCCAATGTGTCACAAGATTTTAATCTTTTAAGGTCCAGTAACTTTATGGTGGAAATTGCATAAAAATGCCCAACGTTGACCTAAACAGTCCTGAACGAACAATATGTATTGGATATATATATATATATATATATATATATCAGATTATTGGAGCGAGTGCTTATGAGAAGTTAATTAACATTTTTGTGTGTCTGAGCATTGGAGGAATGAACCACGATATTAGGATATGCATATCATGATGTATAATGTAGTATACCAACGTTATGAAAGAGTTTTAGTAATTACATTATATTAGTCATGATAAAATTATTTTAAAACTTTACCATAATTAAGTCTTTACCCTAATGAAGTGGCAATGACCCCAAAAAAATGAAAAGTAAAAGCACCCCACTTGCTTTCGTGATAATGGATGAAAGTGAGATTGGTTTGGAAAGAGAGAAACTTCTCTAGGATTCTATTTATCATTTAAAAGGTCACCAGAGATCCCCATAGTGAGTTGGGATTCCTCGTAGATTTTTTTTTTTTTTTTGGTTATTCTTTTAAATTGTGCAATATTGGGCTAAGTTCACTACCAAAAAAAAAATCAAGTATAGTCGGTACTTTGACTATAAAATAACGAATAGGCAATATATAGGTATATTATTGTGTAAGATAATTAATGAATGTATTATTAACTTGATTGATAGGTGGTATGATTATAGAATTCTAAAATAAGGAAGTTTCAAAGTTCAAATTAAGGATGAAACATGATATGATTTCTTTCTTCTAAAATTATACATAAGTGACAATTTAAAATAACTAATGCCCATATAGGCGCTGATTTTAAAATAATCGGTTTCCATATAAGTTGATAAAGCCGTGGTCTATTACCTACTGTTTTTGTTGTTTCAAAATACACAATAAGCATGGCTGAAAGTTTACTGACAAATCTCGACATCCTTTATGATCAACACAACAATAACTAGAAAAAGAGTTTGTAAAATAACTATATATAAATGCTAACTACATAAAGGCATGTAATCTATCTTGGTCATAAAAGGATAGTACAATTATTTTTACATCATCGTTCTTCTCCTTTCCATTTTCAATAAAACCTCGTTCAATATGATATTTTCTTACGTTTTCATATTTACAACTTTAAAATAAATACACATGTGAAAACTACTATTGAATATAAAATAATCTTATGTGTGACTGGGGGAGGTGTTTGTGACAAAAAAATGCTTATCTGTCAGCCGGCACCGTCCTTGGCTGAAGATTAGAAATTATCATTTTTTCCAGTCAACAAACGTTAATACAGTGGACCAAGCAATTAAATAATAGTTATTACAATAACGTTTACAAATGGGTATATTTGGTTGGCACCTCTCTTGGTGATGAAGGTAAAATGAAATTTCCCATATATGTGATCATGCAATTATATTTTACATGGAAATCATATAGAAAAAGAAATGGTTTGACTACATAAAGTAAAACATGATCAACGAAATCTAATATTATGATATTTGGTGCAAAACTCAAAAATTATAATTGTCAATAGAAATACTATAATGTAATATTAATAGTTAGTTTATAATTATAAAATTTTACTCATATATACTGTGATATTATGAGAAAATTTTCGCTCTAAGCGAATTACTAGATTTGGTCGGATGGCAAAAATAGTAGGCAATTGTCACATACATGAGTTAGAATTTGTTTAGCCCAACTTTTATACATCCAAAAGGGATAGGAACTTTTCATTTCATAGCTATTTCTGCAAAGTCAAAGGTCCCCATAGAAATAACAAAGGAATATATTAGAAAATGTAAAGTTATACCATGCACCTTAAGGACTATGTACACACTAAATATTGTGCGCCTTCAATTAACAAAGACTAAAAAATATAAGAATAAATAGTATAAAAATTATGAACAAACACGTCAATTAAATTATTTAGAGACCCACACAATATTAATATTGTGAACAAACAAAGATTATTATTGTGGACAAAGATGAAGGAACACGAGGGAGAATGATGATAAAAGAGCATGGTATAAATTGCGATTAGAAAGTTGGTGATAGTGATACCATCATTGCGAATATCATGCCAACAAGGTAATATAAATTGTTTTTGCTCATTTATTAGTAAGAATACAACAAGCCGGTACTAAAGGCCTGTTTGGATTGGCTTTTCCTCAGGAAAAAGTACTTTTTTTTGCTGAGAGAATTACATTAAATATGCAATAATTATTTAATTTGGTTCCAAAAAAACTGAAACTCTGAAAAAAACTAATTCAAATGAGCCCTAATATTGGAATAGACGGCAGACGTATAAGGTTTGACAAATGGCTTCTGCGTGTAAAACAATGAATATGAGACTTCTAGATTACAACCTTAACTTCTAGATTACATTTAATTAACAACTTAATAATTAGAAACTTGGATTGTCACTAACCCTTAAGTATCGATCTATGTAGCTTCTATGAAAAAATTTAAGTATTTATGAAGTTTTAGTCAACAAAATTTAATTATTCGCTTCACTAAAACAATAATATTTCTAGAGTTACAGAGCCTGTGTATTATTAGTGTATATTAAAATCCGTACTTCGAATGGTTGAGTCTTTTTCTTAATTAAGTGACTCACATCCACTTCATCCACACACAAAAACACTAATTCCCACTTAGGTGCTCAAGGATTAGTGGTCTTATTAATGCAAATTTTTGTTGTTTGTGAAGAGATTAAGCTATTTCAATGGGGGATCTTCCAAACTTTGTCAATTGCTTAGCCTCCTGAGTAGTTAAACAATCTAGGTAGGACTTTTGTACTATGTTGATAGATTAATATAAATACTTAGTGTTTACTTCTTTGCTAATTTGAACATAATATGTGCCTATTTAATGATTAATGCCTATTTTCTCATCATACTTGTAGTTGATTTTAAATAGGTTATCCTTTTTTCTTTTTTCTTTTTCTTAAAATCATGTTTATGTGCTCATTCAGTGAATTGAGTAGTTGTACCCTTAATCTCAAATTTTGTACTAGGGTCAAAATGTGATATTAAAATCATTTAAAGTCATTTTGCGAATATTGACTTTTAAAGAATTTTGTCCTTTTCTTGATAGTTTTATCTAAAATTGGTATATAGGAACCTTCTGTAATTTTTTTCTCTTACTCGTCATTTAATAAAGTCCTTGTAAAATGTTACATAATTCTCCATATATAATTAATAAAATAATGAAACAATAATTTTTTTTATTTTTCTATATTTCTTCTTGTACAATTTGTTTTATTCTTTTTTTGGCCTTATTTCTAATCAATAGTTCTCTCTAAAATAGGAAAAATCAATAATACTTTCTCTTATCATAGGAGAACCTAACTCTCACACAACTGTAGACAACAAGTGTAAACATAGTCAAGAAAACCTCTATTTTTCTCTCATACAATTATAGACAATAAGTTTAAACATAGTCAAGAAAACCTCTATTTTGCTTTGCTTGGGATGTGTTGCCTTCTCCGGTTCATGGCAATTTATAGGCAAAAAAACGAAAAACAAGCCATTAAATGCAATTAATTTTGTGTGCTTGTTGTTGGGTTTGTAACCAACAACATCTTGAAACCAAATTTGCTTGCAGGATTTGCTTCTTCTTTCTGTTGCAACATTTAATGCAACTATCCAAGTGAGATCTATAGCTCATAATATATATATTGGATATAAAAGCGAGGGTCTCACAAGCACAAGGGTTTTACATACTAAATCAAATGATTCGAGGGAGTGTTTGAGCATTGAAAGGAATGAACCATGATATTGGGATTTGCGTATCAACATATATAATGTTATGTAGCGGTATAACAACGTTATGAAGAGTTTTAGTAATTATATATTAGTCATGATAGAATTATTTTAAAATTTTATCGTAATTAAATCTTTATCTTAATATTCATAAGTGATAATGACCAAAAGAGAATGAAAAAAAGGAAAAGAAGCCACTTGCTTTGGTGACAACGGATGACATTGAGATGAACTATCTCTAGGCTTCTCTTTATCATTTAAAAGGTCATCGCAATACCTATTTTACCTCCGCGCGCATCCTTTATTTCAGCCCTTGCCATAGAGAATTGGGATAGCTTTTAGGTTTTTTTGTTTCTCTTTTAAATCATTCAATATTGAGATTAATTTCAAAATACATTATCTTGGAACATATATATACTGAAGTAATAATAAGTAATAAATATAAATAAACAAATTAAATTAAGTTCACATGTTATATATATATATATATATATATATATATATATTCAGAAATATATGTCCCCAACTATCTTCAAATATGAACATGAGCTACTAATAACGAATCTTTTACACTTGTCCACAGTCATGGCTGAAATTGACGCAAAAATCGCTTAGATCTTTTATGATCAACTTGACAACAAATAGAAAATAATTTTGTAAATTAAACTAAGTATAAATTCTAAGTACATAATGGAACGTAATATCTTAGTTATTATAAAAGGATTATACAATTATCTTGAAGTAATCATTAATTATTTTCCTCTCCATTTTCAACAAAATTTTGTTTAATATTTGTACTTTCCGTAGGTTTTCATATTTATATATTTTGAAATTCTAAACGCACATATAAAAACTAGCTACTAGTGAACATAAAATAATTTTGTGTGATGGGGAAGGGATTGTGACTGGGAATGCTTATCCCCTCACCTCCAGCCGGCACCGTATACGTCCTTGGCTGAAGATAAGAGACTATCCCTTACTTCGTTAACCCATATGAATGAATATAATCGTATATAACATTATGATAGTCGGAGCAAAATCCAAACGTTATAAGTAATCAAAGAAATATTATAATGTAATATTAATAGTTCATATATAGTTATTTAATTTTTTTTTCTCTTTAAAGGAGGCCAGAAACCGATTGCATATTACATGTAATTAACGAGAATTAATTCCATGACCATTCCCTACCAAATATGAGAGATAAATTACTAGACCATTAGGTCATTGGTTATTTAATTTCGCACATATATAATATGATATCATGAGAAGACCATCTTTGTTCGAAGACAAATTAATAAATTTGGGATGGAGAGATAGCAGGCGGTTGTCGAAGAAATCAATTAGTTTTTAGTAGCTTTTCCTTTCATTTACATTTCCCAAAGTCAAAGGCATCGGCTGAAATAACAAATGATCTCTCTCTCTCCCTCGATATATATATTAAAAATTTTTAGCTGGCTAATATCATGTCAACAGGGAATAAGAAAACTGATGGAACCTTTTTTTCTCTTTTAAATCTTCTGCTGTTCCCAAAAAAAAAAAAAACTCTTTTTTTTTATCTTTTTTTAACTTCCTAAAAAGATTTGTTTTTGCTCATTGATCAGCAAGAATACAAGTAGCCGATATAAATAATTGAAGAGACAACCCACGTATTAGGTTTGACAAATGGCTCCTGCATTTAAAACTATTTGAAATTTTGAAAATGTAACCTTGTGTTGCCACAAACTCAACTTCTAGATTACATTTACTTAATAATTTAATGCCTAACCCTAAAACAAATATAAATATCGAGCTATGCAGCTTCTACAAAAAATTTATGTACTTATGTACTCTCAGTCTTCAAAATTTATTAGCTTCACTCGAAGAAAATATTTCTAGAGTTACAAAGCTATGTATTACTAGTGTATTTAGAACATTTAATAGTTGAGTCTTTTTCTTAATTAAGTGAGAATTATGAAATATTCAAAAATTTTGTTTTGGTTCAAAATGTAATATTAAAACCTTTTGAGGCCATTTTGTGAATAGACTTCCAAATAATTTTGTCTTTTTTCTGATGATTTTACTTAAAATTGGTAGTTAGGAATCTTTCATAATTTTTTTTCTCTTTCTTTTCATTTAATGAAATCTTTATAAAATATTACAAATACTCCATACATACTAAATACTTTCTTTATTTTCTGTAGTTCTTGTTGTACGGTTGTTTTGTTCTTTTTTTTTTTTTTGGAAATCAGTAGTTACAAGTCTTTTGCAATTTTTTCTTTTCTCTTTATTCATTATATTGACCAATTATTTTGTGAGCTTTTCTCTATGATTTAATTGACTTGTAATCTTTTCCCTTCTGCTTAAAACTGACGACTTTTTTACTTTTGCACATTATAATTTCCGATTGTAGTCTCTCTTATATTAGCGTATGTAACATGCCGAGGGCTCCAGAGAGAAAAATTATTAGATATGTCCTTAAATTATTTGTGTGTGATTTATAGACAATAACAATACAGCCCACTTTAGCTGTTACAATAAATCTGATAATGAGTTTCCAAATTATATCAAACCCGCAAAGAGAAAAAAGAATCAGGAAAGCATACACAGATTATTCATTCCTCTTCACTCTATAAACACAGCCATGCATGCATAGCTACATTATATTAAAACACCATAGACTGATACCACTTTGCAGCGTCTCTATTTCCTTCTCGATCGGGCATCGATCGTCGTCGGAGTGAAAATCCCCGTCGCAAACCCTTCGTCATCCGTGACAGAGCTAACAAATTCTTCGTCTTCAACTTCTTGATCATCGACTGTGTCATCAGCAGCTTTCAGTAACTTTATATCTTTATTCCTTCTTCTGCTGCCGACCCGACCGGCCTTTAGCCAATCTACCACCTGCAGCATGCTCGGCCGGTTCTCCGGCTCCATGTCCGTGCACCTCATCGCGATCATAATTGCATTCGTCAGCTGCGTAGCGTCGAACTTACCCTTCAGCCTCGGGTCTGCAATGCAATGAAAGGCACACTTTTCGATATACGGCGTGGCCCATTGCACGATGTCGCGCTTTGCTCCGCCGGGGAGCTTCTCCAATGGCTTCCGGGCGCTGATTATCTCGAGAAGTAATATTCCGAAGCTGTAGACATCGCAGCTCTCGGAGACCTTGCCCCACATGGCGTATTCGGGTGCCAAGTACCCTAGGGTTCCCTTCACTCTTGTTGTCAGGTGAGTGACGCCGTCCGGGATCAGCTTTGCGAAGCCGAAATCGGCGACCTTGGCTTGGAAGTCTGAGTCTAGAAGGACGTTGCTCGCTTTTATGTCTCGGTGGATTATGTGAGGGTTGGCTTCACGGTGCAAGTAACTTGAAAAAAAAATATAAATTAAACAACTCAAAAATAACGTAAAGCTCCACATTATGCTATATGCAATAGTAATGAATTTTTATGATTCCAGTCCCTTAGTTTTGTAGGTGACTTCTTTTAGGTTTATGTGTTTAGTTTGTGCCACGGCTTGTCCTCCGATCAATATCGGTTCGAAATTGGACAGAAATATCACGTGAATGGCATATGACTATTTGATATGTGATGTAAACCCCATCTAATTTATTATAATAGAAATTTATAAAGAACTAATGAAAGCACAAAAATAGAAACATAAAAAGATTAAAAAAAAGAATGTCATGTACAAAGAGAAGAAACTAATTAACTTGTTGAAGTTAAAAAAATAAAGGACTCTCGGGTTAACAAATCTTCTTGGAAAAATACCTCTGTAGTTCAATAATTGGCAACTGTTGACCAAAAAAAAAAAATATTTGGCAACTAATTATCTCAATTATTTAGGGTTGCAGTTCATCATTCATCTCTTTCAAAATTTTGTAAGCTGTAAAGCTCACTTTGAGCTAATAAGCAAAAGTCAAATATGTTGAAAGAAAGGATGCATGGGAAATTGAAGTGAACAAAAGTCTCATTCTCATTAAGACGTGGTGGCTTGGCTTATTTGGATTGTCAACAATTGCATGAAGGCAGCATCACTAGCAGCGCACCGAAAGGGATTTGAGTCTGACAAAGAAAATTTTTTTCATGCAAGTCAATTATAGCATGAAGATATTTGAGAGTTGCAGCCGTCTTGCATTAAAATTTTGTCTCTAATTTTTCCTTATAAATAGAAGGATTTTGGAGAAGCTTTGTATCCAAGCAGCATAAGTAGCAAGGCATTTAGAGAAGAAAAGATATAGTTTCTCCTAAATGTTTTTTTTTTCCACTTGTTATATATAAAATAGTGTAATAGTGAGTTTCTCCTATTATAAGAGAGAGTAAAATTGTTCTCTCCTTATTTTAGAGAGAAGGTTGTAAAACTTTTACACATAGTAAAATCCTCTTTACTTGCCCGTGGTTTTTTCCTCAATTGATTGAGGGTTGTCCACGTAAATTTTTTTTTGGTGTCTCTATCCATTTTCTCTAAATTAGTTGCGTGATCTTGCTTTGGCAACCCTACCATTCGCGCCACACCTCAACAGTGGTATCAGAGCCACAAGTTGAGGGTACTGTTACTATTCACATGTTACTATATACAGTTACGGGCCGTTACTATACATGGTACTGTTCACATATATAGTATTATTCATAATGAAATAGTGGAAGCAAGTTCAATTCCAGAAGTAGATCGTTATCAACACTATGGCAAATAAATACGAAATAGAGAAGTTCAATGGGAGTAAATTCTCCATGTGGAAATTGAAGATGAAAGCCAGTCTGAGAAAGGATAACTGTCTTGCAGCAATCGAAGGTAGGCAAGCGGGGGTAACTGACGACAAGTGGAAAGAAATGGACGATCTTCCTGTTGCCAATTAGCATATAGCATTGGCAGATTCAGTGCTATCGAGCGTTGAGGAGAAAAAGTCAGCAAAAGAAATTTGGGAGACGCTGACTAAATTATACGAGGCCAAGTCACGTCACAAGAAGATTTTTTTGAAGAAGAGACTTTATACTCTTCGAATGGGGGAGACCACACCAGTTATAGAACATATCAACACTTTAAATACGCTATTTTCTCAACTCACTTCGTTGGGTTATAAAATAGCAGAGCTTGAACATGTGCAGATCCTACTTCATTATGCTATATGCAATAGTAATGAATTTTTATGATTTCAGTCCCTTAGTTTTGTAGGTGACTTCTTTTAGACTTATGTGTTTATTTTGTGCCACGGCTATTCTCCGATCAATATCGGTTCAAAATTGGACAGAAATATCAATAGAAATATCGAGTGACTGGCTTATGACTAGGGGTGTTCATTAATCGGGGAAACCCGATTACTGAACTGATTTTTAGGGTACGGGGAAATCGTGTTTGGGGAATTGGGGAAAAAATATCGCGGATGGGGAAAAATTGTGGGGAAAAGATTGGGGATCGGAATAAATTTTATTTTTCAGGAAAAACCCGAAACCTGAAATTTTTTTATTATATAAAATATGTATGTATATTATTTAGTTATATAATATACTAGTGTGATACCCGTGCCATACACAGGAAGCGACATATATGATTGGATATATTAAAACTATAGAGTTTTTATATCTTACTAAATAGTTATTGAAACAATTATATGCTATGGAATTAATAAAATAATTATTGATAAATATAGAAAAAGGGCATAATATTAATTAAATTAAAATATTTATTACAAGAATGAAACTGAATAAATGATGGAAAACAAAAAATGACCTAAAAATGGGCATATTTAGTTGATAAGTAATTATGGAAAGCTTGTCATACAAAGTGCCACTTGGCAGCACAAAATTAGGATTTATTTATTTTTATTATATAGTATAGAAGTGATCATATATTAATATAACATATCTTTAATTTCTTTTAATCCTTATTTTCCTCTTCACTTCATTCTTTCAACATCTTTTTAGCCAGTTGGCCTCTTTATATTTTCTTAACCTCTCTTTCTATTTTTTTCACTATGCTTTATGTTTGGTTATATATTTTGATAGATTATATAGTTTTATTTACATTTTAGATTTAGAATTATTCGACATAAGTTGTGTCTAAAATTAGTTTTGAACTTTATCAAAAAAAATTTGGGGATTCCCCAATCCCCATTAGCTTTTCCCCATTCCTCATTTCCCCAAATCATGCTCCCCATTGGTGAATTGGGGTGAGGAACGGAACAAACCTTCTTCCCCAAAAATTATTTCGAGGAAAAAAAAATTTGTTGATTGGTGTGGAAATTCCCCAATGAACACCCCTACATATGACTATTTGATATGTGATATAAATCCCATCCAATTTATTATAATAGAAATTGATAAAGAACTAATGAAAGCACAAAATAGAAATATAAAAAGATTAAAAAAAATGTCATGTATAAAGAGAAGACACTAATTAAATTGTTGAAGTGAAAAAAATAAAGGACTGTCGGGTCTACAAATCTTGTTGGACAATTATCTTTGTAAGCTTATACAAGTTCAATAATTGGCAACTGTTGACCAAAAAAAAAAAGTTAATTGGCTACTAATTATCTCTATTTAGGGTTGTAATTCATCATCATCTCTTTCAAAATTTCACATTTACAATTCAATGGTTATGTTCACAAGAACCAGATAATCTAATTATTGTCTTATATAAAAATTTAAACTTATAGAAAGAATATTAGTATATTTATTTATTGCGTTAATACTTATTCTCTACGAAAAAATTTTAATTGTTAAAAGATCATTGCAAATTCCGGCCCTATCTAGTTAATTTCTACTTCTAATAAAGAAACAGATAAAATGATGATCAGGGGCGGGTCGTATTACTTGGATAGTATCGTGTATAAATTCAACTTTTAGCGGGCCAAAACATCCCTTCCAAACGTGATCTATAATCAATCTAAGTAACCCCAATATATATATATATATATATATATATATATATATATATACTTTTAATTATGTCACTTAACACACTAATGCGCGGCAGTTTTTGGCAGAACAAGTTTACTATATAGTATATATGGGGTGTACTAATTTTACAACGGGATATGTAATTATATGAGCGAGGATAATCTATAAAAGTACAACAATGGTGTCATAGAACAATGCATGATTTCGATTTAAAAAGAAAAAGGAAAAAGCAGACGTAACTAGATGAAGGTAAGACAACAAAGAAATCCAAAAGACTAGATAACCAATTTAAATTTGTAAAGAGAACTGAGGTCCCATCTTAAAATTAATGGGTGCAAAGTGAAGTAAACTAAGATATTATAAGATGATTTTAGATTTTATAAATTTTTTTATACAAGAGGAATAATATTCTAACAAAATTCAACTTTTTGAGGAGAAAAACAAGACCTCTTAAATCTTATTAAGATGTCACAATTAGAAATTTATCTTGAAAAGAGTTGTTACAATTTTGGTAATTGGATGGTATATTTTTATTTTTGGGTTCTTTTTTGTAAACAAACAAAATAAATTCATTCTGATTGTCAAATTACTGATAATCTCTCTAGCATAATAATAATAAGAAGAATATACTTACGCAAGTCCCTCGGCAGCACCAGTTGCAATGTTTATTCTGCGTTGCCAATCCAGTAGGCAATTGGCAGCAAGTTGACCGTGGAGATGTGTGAGCAAGCTATGGTTAGGCATATAATCATACATTATAAGCCTTTCTTCGTCCCCAATATAAAATGCTCTTAGACCTGACAAATTCTTATGCCTCACCCTATTAAGTATTTCAACTTCAAATGCAAACTCCATTTCCGCTTTCGCAGTCATAGCCATTAGCCTTTTCACTGCTATCTGCGACATCAAATAATTCTATAAGTTTAATTTATCGAAAGATCGTTAATCGTTTCTTTGAGATTTCGCAATCTTGATGTAAGTTTGAAAAACTTTGTGATGAGAATTTAACGATCATACAAAGATTAAGAAAAGAAGGAAAAGGGGATAAGATTATTGCCTCAACTCCTTTACTTGTTCGACCCCGATAAACACTTCCAAATGCACCTTCACTAATCTTATTATCATTATGGAAATTGTTAGTTGCACGAATCAACTCTTTCAGAGTGTAAACAACCGATGGATAGTCCACACCTTTGTTTGACCTGAAAACCCACAAAAAAGTAATACAAAATAGCACGAGAAAAATTAACAAAAAAATACCCTAATTAAAAGTATTAATAGATCAAGAAGGTTAATGCACATAATCACGAGGGAAGGATTACCTGATGTTTCCTTGCTTTTCGGGGAATAAGCAACGACAACATTCCCAGGTCATGCTTTTGGAATCTGAAGAAAAGCTAAAAGGAGCTTAATTTGCAACGAATTTGATTGTTGGGTTACGGTGCAAAAGAAACAGTTGGAACCAGCAACAAGGGGGCAAAATTTGCGGATACATTAAAGCTAAAAGAATGAGTCTTACAATGAAGACAAAAGACAACATTTTCT
Organism: Cordia subcordata; assembly: GCA_028554755.1. Taxonomy (NCBI): domain Eukaryota; kingdom Viridiplantae; phylum Streptophyta; class Magnoliopsida; order Boraginales; family Cordiaceae; genus Cordia; species Cordia subcordata. Next base: position 918,446 of record JAPTOF010000003.1, on the reverse strand, counting down.
ATTTTATGTTTGTCGATAGAAAAGACAAAGAATTATTAATGCAATAAATAAGTATATCAATATTTTTTTTACAAGGTTAAACTTTTAAATAAAACGATAATTCAATGTAGTATCATTATCAATCAGAAAATTTCAATATGGGATCATTATTGATCAAATAATGGATTCGAGTCTCACTGCCACTCATTTACATTAAAATTGTTTACATGTAAGATTCAAAATGACACTACAAAAAGACTAGGTAATAGGCGATGGTTTTATCACCGATTATATGGGCGTCGGGCATCAGTTATTTAAAACGCGGCTTATATATGAAATCTAGAAAAAAAAATACTATGTTTCATCCAGGACTCAAACCTTGAACATTTCTTATTGTAAAATTCTACAATCATACCATCATTAATCAAGTTAAGAATAAATTTATTAATTATCTTACATACAATATATTTATATATTATCTAAATCTTTGCCTATATTGCAAAACCACTTGCTATTTCTCATTATTTTATTATGAAATCATCGCCTATTCTTAGTTTTTGATATTGAACAAAGCACGCATGAATGTAAAGTCACGCGTGTTAGTACAATAAGTAAATAAATTAATATTTCATCTACAAGCGCAACCTTGAGTCAAAGAAATTTTTTATTTGTTTTAATCAGGTTAAATTATGTCATGTTTTCTTCATCCATTGTATACATTCCCTTGGTTTTATAAGTGCGTCTTTGTTATTGTACATGTAATTAATATTTGCACAACTAATATTCTTATTCTGTCATTGTCAATGCTGCCCAAATAAATGTTGCTTTCACGGGAGCCTTCGTGGTCTGACCTTTAAATTCTTTTCTTTCGGTGTGAACAAATATCAAAGATCGCATGCTAATTAACATGCAATAGGACAATGGAAATACTTCTTGCACAGATTTCGTGTTTAGATACAGGGTTTGTTTGGGTTGGTTTCTTTTTTTTAAGAAATAATAAATTTTTCTTGAAACAAAATACATTATTTTTGTAATAATTAGGTGGCTAATTTAAAAAAGTTGAAAATTGTGAAAAAGACTGTATTCTTTAACTTTTCACAAAAATATTTTTTTTAGAAGTTGTTAAAAAAATATTTTTTTTTAGAACAAACAATTTAAACGAGCCCATAGATTATCACCCTTTATTTCGAGTTTATTCGATCGTGTATCATATTTGACTTTCTTCATCCTATTGCTCCTAGAGTTTCCTCCAGTTTTCAACTATTAACATTCTTTTTATTTTTCAACCAAAAAAAAAAGAAAAGAAAAGAAAAGAAAAGAAAAGAAAGGTATCCAAGTCCCTTGTTAATTTTGTTAGTTATTGTTTTTTCTTTGCTTCTTTGTCCCTCTACAATATTCTTTGTTAGCTAAATTAATGAAAAAATTGAATAAAATTAAAAATGCCAATTTTGTCCTTAGCGAGGCGACTACATGGTAAAAATCTTATTATTTTCATTAATTTTTCTCATGATCCATGAATCACTTTTATAATTTAAAATTAACTGAAAGGCTGGAGAAAAGTAAATTAAAAAAAAAAAAACTGACTTCAGGAAGTATCAAATTTTACCCTTAATGAGACAATTGGTGTAACTCAACTTTAGTGCTTTTTATTTGTCTTTTCCATTATTTTTTGACCATTTTGGTGAGCTAAAAAGTAGAAAGTCATTTAATATTCTTTTGAAACTTTTTTCCGTGACTTGATCACCACTCTAGTGGGTTAAGAAAAGCAAAGAAATTGAGAAGTTCGGCAGTTTTCATGTACTATGACCATTTGGAAAGTTTCAAAAACTTTTTAGAAAAATCTAAATGATATTTGTAACTACTTTGGAGATACTTCTATTTAAGGTACGATAACTTACATAGTGTTTATAATAAAAATTTTATCAAAACTAAGACAAATAAAAGCATTACTAATTAAATCAATTAAATAAATCCACTTACTTTTTTCTTTTTGTTTTTTGTTGAATGTGGTTTGCATTCTTAGACAACAAGAATAGCAAATTACGTTATTAGCATATTATCTTATTAGCTTATTACCTTTTTAGCACATAATTAATAAGTTACCTTTTATGCTCAATAGGTTTTAGAAAACCTATGCACTATAAATATGTGGCAATACTCATTGTATTGTGTGTGAGAGAGTAACCAGAGTGAGAGCCTTGTAATATTCGTGATCGATAGTAAAATCGTTTTCTGCTGCTCGAAGACGTAGGCTTTAAGGCCGAACCACATAATTCTCTTGTGTTTGTTTTCTTCTCGTATTCTTTGTATTTGTAGGTTTTTCCCTAACAAATTGGTATCTAGATTTTAGGTATATTTTGCTGCAAGGGAAAAAAAGAAACTCTAAAATCTTTTTCTTTTTTGGCAAAACCAAACAAAGCCCTATAAAGCCAAAATAAGCTTCAAGCAAAATAGAGCCTTAGAACCATCATTGGCTGCCAGAATTGAATCGCTCGATCTCGTTGGCAAAATAACATGAAATTGGTACCAAAAGACTCCTCTCGAAAACAAGGAACGTTATGGTGGTGGTTTCATCAAATTTCGTGCTAGGAAACGTCGTTAGAGAAAGGTTAGAACTCGCAGGCACGACTACTGTATTGATAGCTCTCCGGTGGTCCAATCGGCGTGGGGACGCTGCTGAGAGTAGCCGGTCGACGGTGAGCTTAGTGACGGCATTGGTGCGCATTTTGTTGGCTGGAGTCATAAGCTTCAGAGCCTCAAGGTCATGGATTTTGAGCGTGACGGTGAGGTACTTCGCTGGCGTTTAATCGTCATTAAAAGGGTCGGAGTTACTTCGGCGTGCGACGGCGAGTGGACTGGAGTGCTCGGCGTTGAGTTTGGTGGCCGGTGGAGTGAGTTCATCAGCAAGCATTGGTTGTGTTTGGGTCACCAAGCCGGGTAGAGAAGACAAGTTCTCGCGGGTTACTGGGTCTTTGGCTTGGAGCTTGGATCAGGTTTGGTTTTGGGTTCGTGTAGAAGGCTTGGAGCTTGGGCCAAGTTTGTTTGGGGTCGAGTAGGGTGCTTTGGTGTTGGATTGGTTTTTTTTTTTTTTTAAATTCGGGTGGAGCTTGGCAGATTTGGGGGCTTTGGGTTGGGTCTTTGGATCAGGCCTGGGTAGTGCCCTTGTCCAGAATTTGGGTTTGGGCTTGGGTCTTGGGTTTTGGGTCTAAGGCCTTGAATTTTCTTTTTTGTATTTTTGTTAGGCTTGGGTTGTTTCCAAAATAAAATTAAAAAAATCTTTGGGCTTGGGCTTTTAGCCTTAGAGTAAAAAGAAAGGGGTTTTTTATTTTAGGATTGGGCCTAGTCCAGGAAACCCAAAAAAAAAAAACAGTTTGACCTTTTTTTACCACGTTTGACTAGTTGACCAATGCTGACCAGTTGACCAATGTTTGACCAAGAGTTGACTGGGTTTGACCAGAGCCTTACCCCATATTTTTTGACGTGCTGAGTCCGATTTAGGTTCTGTATTTCCGGATTCTACTCCAAAGTACATGTTTAGAGATGATGTTGACTTTGACCAACAGGTTTGACTTTGACCAATGTTGACCAAAGTTGACCGGGGGTGTTCCTAAGGTTTTTTGACATGCTGAATCCGTTTTTGTGGTCCATTGTACTAAATTCTATCTCAAAGTGTGAGTTTTGAGCAAACAAAGATGTTTTCCATAGGTGGAAAGTTTGATATCGAGAAGTTTAACGGGAGAGTAAGTTTCAGTCTATGGAGAATCAGAATTAAGGCATTTATGACAACGCAAGGACTTTGGCAAGCCATTGAAGGAGTGATCCTAGAGAAGACGGAACTAACAGCGAGACAAGAACTCGAAGCGAAAGCCTAAAGTGCAATGCACATGTCTATGATGAATGAAATATTGTTGGAGATTGTTGAGAAGATGACAGCAGTTGAGGCTTGGAATACTTTGGTGAAATTGTATGCATCAAAATCTCTCATGAATCACCTCTACTTGAAGAAGCGATTGTATCATCTTAGAATGAAAGAAGGTACACCACTAAAACAACACCTTGATAAGTTTATCTCTTGTATTATTGCTTTGAAGGACGTGAGTGTTAAAATTAATGACGAAGACCAAGCTATTATCCTATTATGCTTCTTACCAGCTTTGTAAATGAACTTTGTGGATATTATGTTGTACGGGAGGGACAAAATTAGCTTTGAGGATGTGATTACTTCATTGAAATCGAAGGATCTTCAAACGCATATACTGAGACATAGAGAGAAAGTTCATGGAGAGGGTTTAGTAAGTAGAGGGAGATCGGAGAATAGAGAGGGAATCTTCGGGTAGAAAGAAAACAAATCAAGGTCAAAATCAAGAGTAAGAGCTATGCTATTTCGAGCATGGTGAGAAGGGTCACATTAAGAAAGAATGTCCAAAATTGAAAAGGGGAAACAAAAAGGTGGAGAATTCTGCTAATGTGGTAGAGTGTGTTGACAGTGATGGAGAGAACTCGAGTAGTACGGGAGATGTTTTGACTATGAGTGCTTCACAGTGGCATAATTAATGGATTCTTGATATGGGTGCAATGTTTCATATGTGTCCTAGGCGTGACTGATTCTCTTCTTATTCCGAAAAGGAAGGAAAAGTCTTTCTAGGCAATGATCTTTCATTGAAGGTGAAGGGAATGGGCATTGTAAATATCAACGTGTTTGATGGTATTACAAGATCTCTTGAGTGTTGGCATGTACCGAAGCTGAAGAAAAACTTGATTTCTCTTAGGCGTTTAGATTCTCATGGGTACAAATTCCGAAGTAAGAATGGTGTCTTAAAAGTGACCAAAGTTGCTATTATGCTCTTGAAAGGGAACTTAACTGCAGCCTAGATGTTCTTCAAGGTAGTATGGTTACAAGTGTTGCAGCTGTTGCATTCGAAGAAAGTGATAATGACACCACACAGTTATGGCATAAAAGGTTGGGCCATATGAGCGAGAAGGGAATGATCGGGCTGAGTAAGAGGGATTTGCTTTGTGGGCAAAGAACGGGAAAGCTTGAATTCTACAAATATTGTGTCTTTGAAAAGCAAACCACAGTGAAGTTCAATAAGGGGCAGGAGAATACCAAAGGTGCTCTTGATTACATTCATTCTGATCTTTGGGGTCCTAATAAAATTCCTTCCAAGAATGATGCTAGGTATTACATCACTTTCATCGATTCATACTCTTAGATGATCTGGGTGTATTTCTTGAAAACTAAAGATGAGACATTTTCAACATTTGTCGAGTGGAAGACGTTGATTGAGAAGTAGACAAGTAAACAGATCAAACGTCTTAAGACTAACAATGGGTTAGAATACTGCAATAAAGAGTTTGATGAGTTCTGCAGGAAACATGGCATTGTGAGATACCGCACATGTGTAGGGATACCACAACAGAATGGAGTTGCAAAACACATGAGTAGAACTCTAGTGGAGAAAACTTGTTGTATGCTCTTCCATTCTGGCTTGAGTCAAGACTTTTGGGCTGAAGCCGTTAATACGACGTGCTACTTGGTGAATAGGTCTCCATCCAAAGCTATTGGATTGAAAACTCCTTTTGAGTTATGGTCTGGTAAGCTTGCTGACTACTCTCAATTGAGGGTATTCGGTTGCCCTGTATATGCTCACGTGAAGGACGGCAAGTTGGAGCCCAAGGCAAAGAAATGCATATTTCTAGGCTATGTGTCTGAGAGAAAAGGTTACAGGTTATGGTGCACTGATCCAAAGTCTCCAGGTTTCCTCATCAGTAGGGATGTCACATTCAATGAGTCTACTTCAATAGACCAAGGAAAGGAGAAAGTAATAGCTGGCTTAGACTACAGTGTCAAAGAGCAGGTAGAGGTATTTGCTAATGTTTCAAATATTCCATCCGGCAGTAGTAGTAGTCCGATTTAGCTGACTCAGCTGACTGAAGTACATGATCAAAATGTTCCTGAACAACAAAAGTACAGCATTGCTACTAGGGCAGAAAGGAGATAGATTAGAGAGCCTCAAAGGTATGGATACGCTGATCTTGTTGCTTAAGCCTTGACTGTTGCTGAAACAATTGAAGGATATGAGCCAAATTCATACAAGGAGGCCATATCTGGGAAAGATTCTACTCAGTGGATAGGTGCCATGAGTGAGGAGATTGAGTCTTTTCAGAAGAATCAAACATGGGTGCTTGTTAAATTGCCTGAGAAATAGGGAGTTGTTGGTTGCAAATGGGTTTACAAGAAAAAGAAAGGTACTCCAGTGGTTGAAGGTCCTCGATACAACGCGCGATTGGTGGCAAAAGGCTATACACAAAAGGAGGGTGTTGACTTCAATGAAGTGTTTTCTCTGGTTGTGAAGCATAGTTTCATCAAGGTTTTACTTGTCTTGGTTGCTCTTCATGACTTAGAGCTTGAGTAGCTGGATGTGAAAATGGCATTTTTGCATGGTGATCTTGAAGAACAAACTTACATGGGCCAACTGAAAGGGTATATAGTTCCTGATAAGGAGAACCATGTTTCCAAACTGAAAAAGTCCTTGTATGGGTTAAAGCAGTGGCCTCGGCAATGGTATAAGAGATTTGACACATTCATGGTAGGCACTGAATACACAAGAAGTTCTTATGACAGTTATGTGTATCTCAAGAAGCTTACAGATGGTTCATTTGTGTACTTGCTGTTATACGTTGATGATATGCTTATTGCTACTAAAAGCATGTCTACCATTGACGAATTAAAGAAGCAGCTGGGTGATGAGTTTGAGATAAAGGATCTTGGAGCAGCGAAAAAGATTCTTGCCATGGAGATTCACAGGGATAGAAATGCTAGAAAGCTGTTCTTGTCTCAATAGAGTTATATTGAGAAGGTGCTGGAACGTTTCGGAATGTATAAAATAAAGCCTGTAAATGTGTCGCTTGTTGCTCATCTTAAGTTGTTTGCATATTTGTCACCTAAAACCAAAGAGGAGGTGGAGCATATGTCTCATGTTTCATACTCGAGTACTGTTGGTAGCTTGATGTATGCTATAGTGTACACTCTTCCTGACATTTCATATGCAGTTAGTGTTATGAGCAAATATATGACATCACCTGAAAAAGCACACTGGGAAATGGTGAAATGGATAATGAGATATTTGCGTGGCACTGCGAATGTAGGTGTTGGCTGAATACTAATTATTGATTTCGATGATGAAAATTTTGAAGTTAAGTGTTAAGATGAATAGATAGATGCTTGAAAGATGGAAGAAGATGAGCATGAGCATTATTTGAAGAAGAAGAAGATGTGAAGGCATATGGAGGAGTAGAGGCATCATAAGGGGTATCGGACGTTTGCTCTTCTTGTGAAATGCCTTAGTATTGCATGTACTAGCTCAAACTTTTATTTCTTGTGATTTTAAACAAATTGAATCTCACAAATATTATCTTTCATAAAAGCAAAATGATTTTGGATGCATACTTTGTGTAAACATATGTTTTTGAAATGTTTCGAAGTCTTAAAAAGTGTTTACAAAATGCCTTGAGTTGATTTGAAGTTATGAAAGCTGATAAAATTGAGTTTAAAAGATTTCAGGTGAGTTTGGCTTTGCTTCTTGTCTCTAGAGTGGCCGAACCCCTCAGCCGGTCGACCAGCTAGCCAAGGAAGTTGCCTGGCCAAAACATAAAAGGAGGAAGAAAAGCTGGACCCCCTAGCAGGTCAACCGGTTAAGGAGTCCGGCCTAATCAGAGAAGGCCAAAGAGAGGCCGGACGACCCAGCCGGTCGATTGGTTGAGCAAAAGGTTGTAATAAATGCACTAGTCGTTTATTACCGTTTTGGTATTTTTCTTTCCTTTCTTCCACCTACCAAACCCTAACATTTACAAATCTTTAAATATACATTCAACAACTCATTCAAATCATCAATCAAGCTTGCAAAATCAAAATCATCTTTTATTTGCTGAGATCTTGAGCTATTTTTGCTATATATTTGAGCTTTCAAGAGCCTTTTATTGCTATATCCTCTTGTAAGAAGAAAATATATATTCTTCATCATTTCTTGTTCTTCTTAATTGTAAACACACTTTGTGAGTTTAGAAATCTTGAAAGAGACATCCATAAAAGCTTGAAAAAGTGTGGAGAAATCCTAAAGAATGGGACTCTTGGGTTCTTTGAAGTATTGGCTTCAAAAAGTTATAAAACTTAGTTTTTGCTTCACCAAGATTTGAATAAGCACTTTAGTGGAGATTGTTGAAGTCCTAAGGGAGCATCCTTGGGCAGTGGACATAAGCTTGGCCGAACTACCTTAAAATCGTTTGTCTTCCTACTCTATACTCTCTATTTATTTTCGTTTACCTATATTGCTAATTTTGTGTTTGATATCTTGCCTAAAAGAAATTGTTAATACTTTTGTGAATTTTTTTTTAAATTACAAAAATTAGAAAATATCTTAATTCACCCCACCTCTTAAGATATTTGCACCCACAGTTGGATTGCTGCTTAACAAGATGACTGGAGATTGTGCGAGGTTGATGGTTTATTGTGACTCAGACTTTGCGAGTGACATTGATAAAAGAAGATCTTTGATGGGTTACCTGTTTACGCTCTCTGGATGTACTATCAGTTGGAAAGCGACATTACAGTCTACTGTGCCATTGTCGACTACTGAGACGGGGTACATGGCAATTGCAAAAGTTGTGAAGGAGGCCATGTGGTTATAAGGTCTAGTTTGTGATCTTGGACTACAGCAAGATAGAAGTACAGTCTTTTGTGATAGTCAGAGTGCAATTCTTCTGACAAAAAATCAGATGTATAATGAGAGGACTAAAAACATTGATATCAAATATCACTTTATCAGAGATGTTGTATCATAAGAAATCATATCAGTGCAGAAGATTTTAACCCGTGAGAACCCAGTAGATATGATGACTAAGGTGGTCCCAGTCAGCAAGTTCAAGCATTGCTTGGACTTTGTTACTATTTGCGGTGCGGAGCATTGAGCCCTTAGGGGCAGTTGGCAGCAAGGATGATAGTGTGTTGATTGGAGCGAATACATGCCAATGTGGAGATTTGTTGAATGTGACCGGTATTCTTAAGCAACAAAAATAGCAAATTACCTTATTAGCATATTACCTTATCAGCTTGTTACCTTTCTAGCATATAATTAATAGGTTGCCTTTTTTGCTCAATAGGTTTTAGGAAACCTGTGCACTATAAATATGTGGCAAAACTCATTGTATTATGTGTGAGAGAGTAACCAGGGTGAGAGCCTTGTAATATTTGTGATCAATAGTGAAATTGTTCTTTGTTGCCCGTGAAAATAGGCTTTAAGGCCGAACCATGTAATTTTCTTATGTTTGTTTTCTTCTCGTATTCTTCATATTTGTATGTTTTTCCCTAACATTTTTTAACAAGAATTTTGAAACTTTACATGACTATTGACAAAGTTTTAATTTTTTTTAACCCACCAAAATCATTTATGAATCATGTAAAAGAGATATTAGGTTTTTGCCATATAGTTTCCTAATTAAGGACAAAAAATGATATTTCATTAATTTAGTCAACTTTTTCATTAACTTTAACTAACAACAATAACATAGTAGAGGAATATAAAAAGACAAAAATAATTAACAGACCTATTTAGTTTAATGCTTAAAAATAAAAGTTTTATTGTCTCGGTGTTATGGTTAGTTATCTTTAAGGCACATTTTTTTACATACATAGGAATCATAGTATGTTTATCCAGTTCATCCATTCGAAGTTAGTTAACTATCTGACATTGTCTCTTCGTATCTAGTTTAATTACCATCACAATTCTAGTCATATATACCTTTGGTGAACTTAAATTCTATATACTCATCATTCTTTGAGTTATTTATTTTAGTGTGCAGTGTTCTCTCATATCAATTTTTTATGATATATATTTTTTGTAATGGTTTAGGTCTACTACTATTATCATTATATGCTTAAGTATTGAGGACTAGTTGACTAGACACAATGTGGTGGCAAAGCCAGTAGTTTGCTCAGGAAAGTTATAGGTAATATCATAGCAGGCTTTAGACAAATCCCACACTGCTAGAGATGTTAGATTGTGGTTGGTTTGGAAAGAATATTAATGATACCCTCTTATATCATAAAAAATTGTTACAAATACACTTCTTATGTTATAACAAATATTGCACAATTACCTTAAAAATTGGAGGTCTTTTACAATATTTTGTTTTATAACATAGAGAGAATATTATAAATTTTACAACACAAAAATTTTTATGTAACTTTAATAAAACATAGCGTGTAAAATATATTTTACTGTAATTATAACTTAACAATACTCCTATTTGTTAGACTCTTTGAACAAAATAATGACATTTACAAAGAATGTACACCGAGACAGCTCATATTGGATGTGCCCAATTTGTTTGTCCACGACTTAAGCGAAAACTAAGATGCAAGGTTAATCCTTGGTATAGATCGATGGTCATCGAGAAAAGGTCGATAGTATATTTGCCTATTCACTCACAAGTAATAATTATTTGTTGTCGCTGTATCTTGTCATATCATATGTTATCGTATTATTATGTCTATTATATATTTTCAAGTATCATATTTGAAAGCAGTTTAAGTGATTGAAGTTACTTTTTTCAATAATTAATGATAAGTTGAGTTTGAATTTCGTAAGAAATAAAAAATTGCTTTGGTAATTGGTTGCATGCGCGGTTAAAAAGGAAAAAGAACAATAGTTGTGTTATACATGTCATTATTACTTCAATGCAACTTTATTTATGAAAGATACAAATTTAAAAATTTGAGTTTATCATTCTTCTTTTTATTTTCTTTTAATTCAATATTTTGAGATTAGCTCCAGAGGACGGGCAAAAAGAATTTTCTCAAGGGCCCTACTTGGAAAGAATAGAGCTAGGCACGTGGCAGCAGGCATTTGAATACGAAATAGAAGCTTTGCGCTTGGGCTTTATGGCCCATATTATGAATCCACAGTTAAGTATTACTATGTAGGCCCATGGCATCTAGGGTCCGATGCACTATTTCGTCTACAGAATCTGGTTTCGTAACTTCTTTTTCTCAACCAATGTCCAATGGGCCGACAGTGAACAATTTTGCCATTCCATATGTACGTTCTCAATGAATAAAACTTAATTGAGGATTAAAAAAGACACCAAAAAAAAAAAATATATATATATATATATATATATATATATATATGTGACTTCATATGAGTAAAATTAAGAGCAAATCACACACAAATATCCCCCGATATTCACATAAAGTGATGATTTTCTCTTTTATTTAGTTCCTAACATTACAAAAAGCATCAATTTGATCTTTATTATTTCAAAAGTGGATGGATTTGCTCCTAATTGTTTTAAAAAAAAATGCCAATTTCGTCTTTTCTGCAACATTTTTATGCAAATATTATGGACCAAGTGATTCTTTTTCTTTTAAGGGATTAGGAAGTAGCCAAAGTGGTAGAAATTACTCTTATTAAAAGCAAATGGGATTAGGGTATATAGACCAAGGGTTTGTTTGGCAAAATTAGCCGTAGAATAGCTAATAGTTGTCCAAGTATCTTACGATTGTTTAGGTAGCTGATACCTGATAGCAGATCTATTTAACTAGCTGATTAAACAAAATGTATTTGGTAAAATTAGTTGTTAGATTAACTGATAAAAGTAAAATAGCAAAAAGGATATTGATATTATGTTATTATTATTAAGATAATTATGATGATTATTATAATTGTTGGAATAAGATAATTATTTTATAATTAGATTTATGTTTTTTATAGTATAATTTTATTAAAATATAATAAAATTATTTTTTGATAAAAGATTTGTATCAATATTCTAAAAAATATTTTTAATAGATTCAAAATATATTATTTCAAAATAGAAAAACAAATGGACTAATAAAACTTATAATTTTTATATATTTTGATTTGAGTAGAATTTAAAATTAATTTTCGTATTTTTTATTTATATTTGTAAAAAAAAAGATAAAAACATAGAGAAAAAATTGAAGAGAAACGAAGATTTCTAAAAAAAAAAAGAAATAAAAAAAGAGTAGAATTACCAAAAAATAAAACACTATTAGTTTTTTGTGAAACGTTAAATTAAATTTTCAGTCTTTGAGAAACGTTAGTTGAAATATTAAAAATTACATGCAGCACTATTTTACTGAACATCCTAAACTTTGAAAAATAGTGTTTTGACCTAATCAAAACGTTAAAATCTACTTGAAAAGCTCTTTCTTGCTGTTCTCAAACAAGATCCTAATTTACCCTTTATATGAACATTAAAAACCAAGTAGGTGATCATTTTTTAAATAATAAAAACCAAATTAATACTTTCTATCAACATTGGAAAACCATTTATTGAACTTTTTCCATAATTAATGCGGATTGTTTTTAAATAACTAATCGTGATGCATGGCATCTAAGGCGTATTTGTCTTTGTCGATACTGAGGCAAGAAGTCATGACCATCTCAAAAATATAAGTTGTGACTAACAATTTATGACTCCCTTGGAAGATTGAGCACTAATAAAGGATTGGATGAGGGGTGAGTATATAATTTAATAGAAATAAGGCTCTGTTGGGCCTAGTTGTGAAATTTTAGCTATTAAGTTGGAGAACTTTTAATAGTAGAGTTTTAAATAAAAGTGTTGTTGAATAAAAACAATTGATTGTTTAGTCCTGTATTTTTAAAGTTGAGTTTTCAATTGTTTTGATGTCAATATTGGACTTTCAAAAAAATAAAATAGTGTTTTTGAAAAAAAATCAAGAAAAATAATTTTTGACATGACATAAAAATAACTTTTCAAAAGCCTTTTCTAAAAGGCTCCAATTTAGAACTTCTGGTTTTTTAACTTTTTTTAATTTCAGCTTTTTGTAAAAGCTATTTTAAAGAGAGGCCAAACAGGTCAGTTTCAGTTTTTAGATTTATAGAAAACACTTTTGAGTATCCAAAAGCTAGGCCAAACAGACTCTAAAATTGAAAATGAATTTTAATACTAAAATTTTGAACTTTTAAAACTTAATAATCAAAATGGCACATTATATCAATTACTGAAATCATTTAACCGAATATTCTTGGTTTGGTTTCAATTATAACTAAAATAAAAGAATTTTTGTAACGTATACATTACATAAGACTAACTAATATAACTAAATTCTTTTATAATTATAATAACCAAATTCCAATATCCATCATCAAAATTCAACATTTATATAAGAATGATACAAACTTGTAAATATATATGAATGTGAACTTGAAAAATAACTATTAAATATAAACTTTTTATAAAAAAAAAACTTATCTATTTTATTATTAACAAAACTTTTTGAGAAATAATCAAAACTAAACCGAAAACTGAATTTTCTTTCCGTTTTTGATAAATGAAATTGAACTCAATATAAAAATAATTGAATCGATGATTCTTCGATTATATCCTATTAATACTCACCCCTAAATTGGAACTCAATTGACTATGCAACATACATATTTAGATATTGATGTTAATAATCACAATTTTTAAATCGATAAGTATCTTCATAACGAGATTTTGTTGGATACCCTCTGATAGCTTACATCATAATGTTTATCATTTGATAATATGGATTGGATCCTCTCAAAGTGGCCTTCCCCTCCGAGTGATCAGAAAATGCATTCTAGTCCCTTAGATTTAAATAAAATGATCTAGTTCATTCAATTATAAATAAAATCAATAAATTTAAAAAGAGATATTTTTTTTAAAAAATAATTTTCCTAATCTAAAACTAATCAAAATTTTTCATTAAAATTATTCCTTTTTATTTTGTTTCCTAATCTCATTAACGCCTTAATAAGTCAGCTTTGCAAGGTTCCTAATCTGCATCTTCTCATCAGAGGAGGGTTAAATCTTCGGCAGATTTGCAAGTACAATAAATTATGCTTTTAAAGTGGGTTGCAAGATAACTAGAACATGGAAGAATAAGAAGGTTCAAATTAAAATGCCATAGTAAGAGCTAGTTGACGTGATTCAAAAAAATACAAACGAGATCAAGAAGTTTTTAATTGGATAGTTAATTCCATTGTCGAAGAAGCATTCTAGAATTATGCCAGCTCTTTTTTAATTTGTATTTCAAAAAGACATCAAAAAGGTAGTTAGGACACTTTATATGTAGATTTTTGGAATCCATATACACACACACGCGCATACATAGTGGTATACAAAATGCAATGTCATGCAAAGTGTAATACGTTTATTATGTTGGTTGTTCTGGGTGTGGTGTGGGTTGGTTTTTGGGTGCTGCAATTAAATTGGTAAAGCATTTGATTTACGTAAGCAAAAAATAATTGAAAGAAATTGGGAAAAGTGAATGGTGTTTTGAGCAGCTAGCTAATGGTTTTTCAGAGGGAATTGGTTTTTGTTTGATTTATTAAGAGAAAAACTGAATTGCTCTTCCAGAAAAATGCATTCTAGAAATCTTCATATGAAGTGAAGATTAGGAACTTTGCAAAGTTGCCTTGTTGTGGTGTTAAGGATGGGATTAGGGAAAAATGAAAAAGGAATAATTTAATGACTGATTTTGATTAGCTTTTGATTAAGAAAATTATAAAAAATAGGAAATATAAATATATTATTTTTAAATTTATTGATTTTATTTATAATTAAATTAATTAGATGGTTTTATTTAAATCTAAGAGATTAGAACAGATCTCCTAATCACTTGGAGGAAAAAGTCACTTGGAAAAGATCCGAGTCCAACATGCAGATAATCAATCTCCGCAAGAAAGAATGTGACACAGCATGGTTTTGAGATGTAAAAGTTTCATAAGAGAATTAAAAAATAGGAAAAAAAAGAAAAAAAATGAAAAGATATGGTTTCCCATCAATAAAGGCGGCAAGACTGTCTTTAGCGAACTGAGATGATATGTCTAACGAACTCAAAGGACAACTTTGACTTTTAAGACAAATCATTGTTGTATTTGTTGCCATTATGACAAACTGATTCAATTTATGATTACAAGCAATTAATTATGTTGCATGGAACCTAGTAACAAATTCGTAAAACTCATCATAGAGATTGCATAGATCCTATCAAAGAGTTGGCAAATCCATAGGAGCTGATGTGAACTAATTTAAGATTAGTTGATAAACTCATTGAATATTAATTAGTTATTTTTTGTTTAGCTCTACGAGCGGTAAATTGAATTACGTAAAGATTAACCTCTTTTGACGCTCTATTTATCATTCTCAAGTAACAATAGTCCGAATTCGTTAAAAGAGAATTCTTGATCTTTCCTGTGAGAAATCCATTTTTGGTGGTTTTGGTGACCTTGTGTGTGAAAATTTCCTATATCTATGAACTGTAGTTGTAATTGTTACTCTTAAAATTTAAAGTGTATGGATGAAAATTTGCAAGTTCTCTCTTGTAAGTTTGAGCATTGATAAAGAATTGGATCTGAATCAAACACAGTTGTATATTCACGTTAGAATTGTTAATATTTATAATGGATAAGTATCTATAAACTGAGACCGAGTTGGATACCCTCTAGCTAATACAATAAACAGTGTTCTTAATTTATTTGTTAATAAGATGATACTGAAGTCAAGAATCTCATATTATGTGAGGTCATACATTCGTGTGAGACATAAAATATGAGTAATTTATTACGGAATACTGAATGTTTGTATAATGATATAACTTTAATTAGTTATTCCTAATGACGGTGTGCGTAGCTTTTTTCTTGGAATCAATAGACTTTTCAAGAACCAACCCTCAAAATATGAGATGTGCTCTCTTTTTTTTTCTTTTATTTTTGTCAACAAGATCTATATATGCATTACTAGTGTAACACCCGTGCATCGCATAGGATGATCATAATTCTCAAATAATAGAATCTTTGGAAAATAATATAATATAAATTTAAAAATTAAATAAGCAACTTATGATTTTTATAGACATGGTATAGAGGATCAAATAGTCAAGTTGGGTGAAAAAAATGGGAAAATATGAAAATAGCAAAAAATTTTACATAGACAACATAATTTAAAATATGCAAGTTGTGATGATATTTGTAAGTAAATATTAGTAAATATGGAAATCTCATATTTTCAGTTGCAACTTTTGGATAATATTTATTCCAAAATATTTATACCTAATGTTATATGATCTTCGCCAATCAAAAAAAAAAGTCCACTGTGATCGCTAATGCATTTCGGCATGTGTTTTCTCGCTGTGGCATGTTTTGCTTTGTGGCATGTGTTTTCCTGCTTTGGCATGTTTTTCTTTGTGGTTTTTTTTGAAAATTGTAATAATTTCTCAAGTAAAAAATTAGGGGTTTACTTATTGAATTTTTATTTTTTATAAGTCTGTTGAAGACTAAAGTACTCATTCTTGATTTTAATTAATGGTGTATACAAAAGGGACCTTACAAGAAATAAAAGGAAATTGATGAACATATTGGGTTTAATAAATAAAAGTAAGGGATTTACATATCTTTTTCTATTAAAAATTTATTGGTAGTTGATAGTTAGACACTAAAAACCATCATTCAGAATTTCTAGATGTCACATTAATGGTAGTAGCCAAATTGGCCTAATCTCAATCATTTTATGATTACATATTCAAGGTTTTATAATTGGAGATTGTAAAGGCGATATATTGTTTGACAATAAAAAGTTGAATAGAAGTGCTCTTATCCTTATACCCAGATTGAAGGCATTATAGTTAGTTAATAAATATTAAATCACTTATTAAGTGAAATAGTTACTCATTTGCATGTCTTTATTTGTGCTCTAAGTAAATTGTAATGAAGCAACCAATTTCTCATGACGGTGGTAAAGAAAACCATTGACATTCTTTTAACCCATAAATTATTATGTGGTGTGACATAAAAAATTGACATTCAATACATAAACTATAATTGTACAAAAAAATTAAAAGTAATTTCAAATTATATAAATATCTAAAAGACTCAAGGGACTGTGAGGGTGCTATAATACACAAATAACTTGTATATTAATCAACAAATATTGATTTATATGTACACAAAATTTAACAATACATTATGACCTTAAACTCATCGAAGTCGAGGACTTCATCACCATTGGGATCAAAATGAGATATCATCATTTTGCGTTCATCCATGATTTAGACTCCTTTAGCCTGCTTAGCATCCTCTTCAAACTCCTGGGTGTGATGCAACCACAGCCCTCCATTTCATACATCATCAATGCTTCTCATAAATGTTCATCACCTTCTATTAATCTTATTAAGTCCTTCAAGCACAACAATCCATCACCAAAGCAAATATAAATATATTTTAGTAAAAAAAAAAAAATCTGTCTATTCCTTATATATATACGCAGAAGAAATGAGAGGTAAAAAACCCAAATAAAAACAAAACTCAAAGTGTGAACATTTAGGGCCGTGAGAAAAAGAAGCAACCAAAGCAAAGAACTTTGAGAAACCCATAACAAAGTGTAAATTTTTCTCCAAAAAGAAGTTGAGTTTTTAATATAAGAACATATAAAGAAATGGGAAAGATAAACAACCAAAGCGAAATATTTGCAAGAAATAAAAGCTATGATCATAAACAA
Source organism: Cordia subcordata (assembly GCA_028554755.1). Lineage (NCBI taxonomy): Eukaryota > Viridiplantae > Streptophyta > Magnoliopsida > Boraginales > Cordiaceae > Cordia > Cordia subcordata. Next base: position 900,899 of record JAPTOF010000003.1, on the reverse strand, counting down.
TAAAATAAAAAGAGTCGTACCTGTTGAGTCGAAACTTCGATTAAACGTGAATAAAGAATAAGATGAAGGAAGTAGATACATGAGAACTCTAGTATAATGTGTAATGGCATATGTGGGTGAAAATTTTACATAAAAATGCACAACATATAATATAGGGTTTGAATATAAATAAAAAAGGTAATTTGTTGATATTAACCAAAATTCAATTTACCATAAATAGCACTGATTTTTTTTATAGTATAAGAAATCAATTGAAATAGGTGAAGATTTGATAACAACCAAATTAGTGAATTACCATAGATATATACAATCAATCTAGATTGCATGTCATGATTTTTGGTTGTCGTATGTAAATATTAAAATAAATTAGTAAATCAATACAAATCTCACTAAATAAGGCAATTTTGAATAAATTTGAATATAAATCTTGATGGTTGGATGAGGTGCAATTGAGGTTTCAATGCTTGAATAACTATGGATTGGGACTTGAAAATAAGAGTACATAACAGAAGGTTATATTTATATGACACTTGTCATTACATTTGTGTAATACTTGTCAGTATTATATTGAACTGGATTCTTTTATATAATATAGTAGCATAGATAGTATAGATAGAAGAAGGTAAAAGGCTATTAAGTTATGCCATGTGTCAATTCTTTAACTAATCCAACTCATCTACTTTATTATTAATTAATAATTTCCTTCATCAAAATAATTTTCTAATTTGATGAGTTTATTCTCAATCTATATATTATACAAAGTAGAATATATTTTTTTTTTGTCAATACCAAATCAAACAATTTTGGTAGATCAAAATTTAGGAGTTAATTCAAGTTTTTGATAAATTTCCTTCATCAAAATAATTTCTTAATTTGACGAATTTATTCCCAATTTATATATTATACAAAATAGAAATATATCTTTTTTGTCAATACCAAATATATATGCCATTTTTATCGATTTGAATGCATTTTTGAATTTCACTTCTAAATTAGAATGTTGTATTCAATTACTATAGATCTCTAATTAAAAATATTATTAATATTAAAAATCTTAAAATTTTTTAAATATATTTATATTTTATTGTTATATATTACTATATAAAAGTATAATGAGCTATCAACAATAAATAAAAATATTAACAAATATTTATTTCTCCCGTGCATCGCTTGGGTTATGCCCTAGTTATGTATATCGTATTGATGAGAAATGTATTATATTATATTATATGTAGAATTAATGTTCCTAGAAAAAATCTTGTTGGAAAATTTCTCTTTAAAGTGGGCTACCGTTAATTATTTTTTGGTTTTATAAAATAGGCTGAATATTTGGTTCACAAGTTGGGCTTTGTGATCATATTAGTTTTAGCCCATCTCATAAATCTATACGGTTCTTTTGTGCGTAGGCTTATATATTCTGATAAATCCTTTTATAGGTAGGACTGTCAGAATTTATTATAAATAGGGTTAGGTCCCCTCTCTTACTCTTAACCTAACAGTTGTTCCCATAAGCATTTGTTAATATTGAGTAGAGTAGGGAGAGGAAGATCTAAGTCTAGACTGGGTGTCAGTTATTTCTTCAACAACAATTCTTTAACAATAATGGCTCAAACAGGTATGTGCTTCCGTTATCAATTATGTATTTGAATTTTATATTATAAATTCATGTATACGATCCTATATTGCACTTATATGTGGTATCAGTGCCACTTATACATGGATTTACATTTATTTTTTTAAAGAAAAATTGGAATACTTGGTTGAGCATTTAGACTAAGAAAGTTGTTAATGATTGTTTTATATTATTATTAAATTTTATTTCATAAAATTGATTGAGTGCTTTCGTAGAAATCTCCTTGGTCGTTCTTGATTTATGGTCTATTTTAATTTTTGAGTTTTTCCATTGAATTATTCAGAGAAAGCCAATCGCCACTCACATCAAGAAAATAGCCTTTTTTTAAATAAAAAAAGGAATATTCATGATTTGATTTGTGTTTTTGAAGACTCATGTTTTGGTCCTGTGTTTCAAAATTTTGCGATTTTCTTGATTTTTAATAAAATAAATAAAAAAAATATTTGCATAATCCAGCAAAGAATTCAACTTTTTCTGGTGAAATTGATGTTGAATTTGAATTTCTAGTTGAAAAAGACTAGGATTAGATTATTTGATTACAAAAATCAAATTAGATTCGAGATTTTTATGACATGGGTTTTCGTTTTAGGTCTAAACATACTTTGTATTAGCTCAATTTAGAGGTAGAAAGGCCATGTTTGGTAAATAAGACTTTGGGGTGATTAAACTTTACAATTAATAAACATAGCCAAACAGCATCTTATTTTAAATTGGTAAGGGATGTGTTTGGCAAATAAGCCTTTTGGAATACTTAGGCTTTTGTTATATATAAGCGCGACCAAACAAGACTCTTGTGTTTTAAGCCATAAAGGGCTATGTTTGGCAAAACTTAGTTTCTTTAATTTGTTGGTCTTTGGATTATTTGCATAACTAAACAGAGCCCTTATTTTTAAGTTGGGAAGGTCTTGTTTGGCTAAAGGTTTTTATTACTAAAAACATAGCATTGCATATTTTATGTTTACCAAACAATACCTTTGCTATTATAGAATTAAATTTAATTTAAAATGTTAAATTTTGTGTGTGTGTGTGTGTATATATATATATATATATATATATATATATCTTTTGAGAAGGGAAAAAAAAACATTATGGCTCATTTTTTTTTATTTTTAGTCATCCATTATTATATAAATAAATATATGTACATATGATATATGCATTTAGGGCTTGTTAAAATAATAATAATAATAATAATAATAATAATAATAATAATAATAATAATAATAATAATAATAATAATAATAATAATAATAATAATAATAATAAATAATTATTATTAGTTTTCTTTTTTAATTCTCAGTTTGACTGTATATTGACAAATAGAATATATTTTGTTATACCCTAAGATGCATCATTAATGGTGACATGTTCTTGTAATGGATATTTTATAATTATTGCTTATGTCTTATTCCTTTTAAAGTATTAAATTAATTAATATATCATTAATTGATTTACTATAACGAGTCCTTAGGACACTTTTAAGTACAAGTGCCATCATCTCTTTGATTTTGCAAATATAATAGAATTCTATTGCTAAGCGAGTTGCCATTGGATCAAGTTAATATTTGGTTTTGGCACCAGTAACAATTGTTTTTGCTTTGTTATGAAAATTAATTAAACATTGAAATTTTATGTTTTTCTCTATGGCAATTTCTGTGTTTTATAAATAAAGATTAGATCTAGAAGTTTTCTTTAGTCTTCTGAATTTAATGAAAATATTTATTTTCTTTATTCAATTTGAAAATTTAAATATCTCCTATTGCTAGATTATTCATATGTGCTGTTGAAATTTGTTGAAGAATGCAATTTTAAATTGATCACTGAGACATGTTATATTGAATTATTTCATATTGTGTGGTCAATCGCATATATAGCATTTTGTGATTAAAGTTAAGCATTAATTTTTTTCAATGAGTTGACAGCATAGATTTAAGTTGGCAAATTCACCAAAGTGATTTGCTCAATTAAATCTATGGCTTTTCTCGTTTTGTTTGGGAAACTATCATGGTAAAGTGTACAATGTTTTCCCAAAGGAGATCATTATATGGCTTTAGTCCGGTAGCATAAACATAAAGTATGAACCAAGATTACAATGCTATTAGGGAGTTCAACTGCCCAAAGGTGGTTGACTTTTCTTTTAGTGAGGTGATCTTATATGTATTACTTTATGTTAAAAGAGCGCCTGTTTAAATGTTGAATTATTTGCCCAAAGGCAGATATGACAATGATGTACTTGGACTCTTTTGTTTATAATGCTTACTCTTGTAATATAATATGTATGCATAATGTTTATTGATATTGCATTCTTTTCTTTGATTGTTTCATTTACTTTGAACAATCATTACTTAGATGTCTTGAATAGATAAAACCATTATGAAACGAAAGCAAATATTGGGTTTTATCTGAGTATAATCAATACTGACTTGACATTATATTTGATGCACATGCCGCTTTGGTTGATAAAAATGGTGATAAAGAAAGGATAATATAATTAGCAATAAGAGAGGTCTAACTGTCTTGCTTAATGATTATGAGGAGACCATAACTGAGTATTTAGTGAATGGTTTGTCTTGAACTAAGAATGTAAAAGAACTCTTAATAGCTATAGGAGAGAAATACCAAGTAATCTTGGAATATTGATGACCAAAAATTACCCATTATGTTATTGAGGAAAACAAAATTAAGGGTAGAAACCCAAAGGTTGTATATTTTTTTTTCCAATCTTAAGCCCTATTTTTATAATGCTAGTACCTCGAATTCTAAAGGTCATGTTCCTAAGAGGGTCATAGCTTTAAAAAGGGTGGCAAAGGTCAGATCTAGATCGTAGATTAAAATCATAATGTAAGAGGTCTCAAATCTGCTATCGATTTGATAAAAAAACTCTTACTTTTGTAAGAAAAGGTTATAAAAGAACTCATTGCACAAGTTCAATTTTGGTTAAAGAAAGAGAAAATAGATAAGGGGCAAGTGGATTAGAGTCTTACATTGGGACTGTTAGTTTGTATTTAAAAATTAGTTTTGAACTTATTTTAGAAAATGTTTTCTAGATGTCATGTTTTAGACGGAACTTGATTCCTATTTCTTTTTAAGACAAGATTGGCTATGATTTTCACTTTAGAAATGACCAAGTACAATTGTTTTTCAATTTCAGAATTGTTTATGAATGTGTTCTATCAAATGGTTTATACCAATTGTGTTTATTCCTATTAAGTTCTCGCGACTCTTTTCATATAGAAAATTTTGCTTCTAAAAGGAGTTTAATTATAAGAAATTTTTTCTTTGTTATGGCATAAAATGTTAGGTCATATTTCTCGGGAAAGAGTTGAAAGACTCATTAACAGTGAGATTTTATTTTATTTTTTAAATTTTTGATGGTCTTGAAACCTATATTGGGTGCATAAGAGGTAAGCGCACTAAAGTTAAAAGAAATATGCTACCCGCAGTTTTGCCTTTTAGAAGTGATAAACATAGATACTACGGGACCTTATTCTGTTATATTGTGTGGTAATAAATATTTTGTGACATTCATTGATTTTTTTTCTCGTTATAGATACCTCTATCTAATTAAAGAGAAATTTGACGCTATTGAGAAATTTAAAATTCTTAAGACAAAGCTAGAAAAACAACTTGAGAAGGTTATCAAAATTGTTGAATTTGATGGAAGAGGTGCCTACTGTGGTAGGCTTGGATCTTCGGACAACATATAGGGTCATTTATCAAGTATTTATAGAATTATGGGATTGTTGTCCAGTATACTATGTCTACTATCCCTGAGTAAAATGGTGTGATCGAAAGATGAACATACACTTTTATAGATATGATAAGAAGCATGATAAGTGTTACTGACCTACTACTGAGGATAATAATAGAGAAATTGTCTCATTTCCACTACTAACAAGTAGTCAGGCTGGTAATCTACTCACATTAAGAGATAAGATATTAGTGGATACTCTATAATAGATGATGATATTACAGCTAATTACAATCTATATGTTGAGATCTCACAACATTAAAAAGGTCTATTAGAGAAAGAAGACATTCCATCTATAATGATTATCACATTTACTTGAATGCTATGAGAGATGAGATGCAAGCTATGATGAAAATAAATTTGGGAACTTGTTGATTTTCTTAAAAAAGATAATTTTATCAGTTGCAAATGGGTTTTTAAGACCAAGAGAGATCTCATAGAGAAGATTGAGAGGCAAAATGTGAGATTTTACAAAAGGCTTTACCCAAAGAAAAGGTATAGATTACAATGAAATCTTTTTCACATGTTTCTATAGAATATTCTTTGAGCTATTAATCGCTCCTATGAATGTGAAAATAGTTTTCTTCAATAGTGATATATATCTATAAGTTTACATGAAATAGCCCGAGGGTTTACTATTACTAGTAAGGATAATATGACTTGTAGACTTAGAAAATTCATTTATGATTTTGAATTAGGCCTCAAGGTAATGAATATTTGAAGTTTGATGAAATGGTAACTTCTTATTATTTTGAGAAAAATAGAGTTGATCCATGTATATACTTCAAGATCAGTGGGAGTAAATTTGTCTTCCTAATATTGCATGTTGACGATATTTTGCTAGTTATATATGACTTGGACATGCTCCATGAGACTAAACAATATTTACTTAAGGCTTTTGATATGAAAGATCTTGAGGATGCTTTTTTTGTTCTTGGTACTAAGTTTTGTTGCAATAGGTCTCTTGGAATTTTTGAATCCTTTACGAAAATCTTACATTGATTGAGTTTTCAAAACCTTTTAGTGTGAAGGATTGTAAGTCTTGTGTGCATTTATTGTAAAAGGTGATCAACTCAAATTGAAGCAATATCCTCAAAATGATATAGAGAGGGATTCTATGAAAGATAGACCTTGTGCTAATACAACTGAGAGCTTGTTGTATGATCTGGTATGCACTAAACTTGATATTGCTTTTATGATAAGAGTTTTGGTTGATAATAAATCCTGGAATGAATTATTGGCTTGTTGCTAATTAGATAATAAAATACCTACAAAAGACCAAAAATTATATACTTGTTTTCTATAAAGTAGATTATCTAATGTTGGTTGGATATTCTAACTTTGACTATGTTGGATGCTTAGATGATTGAAAATCTACCTTTGGGTATATTTTTGTGTTAACTGGAGGGGCTATATCTTGGAAGATTATAAAATAATAGCTTAATGCCCCTTTAACTATGCAAATTTATGGCTTATTATGATGCCTCATCTCCTACTATATGTTTTAAGAACATAATATCTAGTTTTGAGAATTATAAATTATGTTACTAGATCAATTAAGATCTATTGTGATAATAGAGTTGTTCTATTATCAAAGAATAATAAGAAAATTAAAGCTTCAAGCATATAGATATTAAGTTCTTGGTAGTCAAAGACTTTGTAAGAAATGATGGCATTCACATAGAACGAATTGCTAGTGATGACATATTAATTGACTCCTCGTCCAAGGGTCTTTGACTTATGATTTTTGTGAAACATGTTAGGAATATGAGTATTTTACAATCTTTTGATGCTATTGTCTAGTAGAAGCTTTATATCATCATGCACTGTTGAATGTTCCCATTATTTTATGTTTTACTTCGCACATTAGTGCATTCGTACAATAGCATGTTGTTTTATGATTTACAACATAATTGTATACTGTAATTACTCATATTCATATTTTGTTGAGGATCTTATGTTTGGTGTCCATTGCGATAAGATCCCCTATTGAGTTTAATATCTCCATAAGGACACATTTTGGTTAGAGATATGTATTATTATCTTTGGCATGTTGATTGCCGTTTTGTGAGGTTAAGAATAATTTATCCTCTGGCCTGTTGAATGTCATTTTGTTAAGATATGTGTTCTTTCCTCTAGCATATTGAACGCTATTTTGTGAGGATAAGAATAATAGATTTTTCTTGCTTTAAATGCTAATATTGGAGAAATCATGTCGATGGCTGACAAAGAAATAGCACATTTTGATCACATATTGGTGCTAGTTTCTTGCTACGCTACCGTATGTTTGGTCCATGACGATAAGGGTGGATGACATTTGTGACCATGGAAAGTCTTGTGTCAATAAAGAATACTATGATTGCCATGATTCGATGTTTGACAATCTTGTTGGTCCGGATATGCACTCAAGGTGTAATCTTGTGAATTAGAATATTTTAAAAATTGTGGCCACATTCTGTTTCCTATTTAGCCTAATAAATATTTTTCTTAAAAATTTTTGAAAAATAAATAAAACAATTAACGTTGCCCAAGTGAGAGACTGTTGGAAAATTTCTCTTTAAAGTTGGCTACCGTTAATTATTTTTTGGTTTTATAAAATAGGCTGAATATCTGGTTTACAAGTTGGGCTTTGTGATCATATTAGTTTTAGCCCACCTCATAAATTCATACGGTTCTTTTGTGTATAAGCCCATACATTCTGATAATCCTTTTATGGGTAGGACTATCAGAATTTATTATAAATAGGGCTAGGTCCTCTCTCTTAACCTAACAGTTGTTCCCATAAGCATCTGTTAATATTGAGTAGAGCAGGGAGAGGAAGATCTAAGCCTAGACTGGTTGACAGTTATTTCTTCAATAATAATTCTTTAACAATAATGGCTCAAACAGGTATATGCTTCCGTTATCAATTATGTCTTTGAATTTTATATTGTAAATTCATGTATACGATCTTATATTGCGCTTACAAATCTAACTAAAATATCAAGCCCATCTTCTTTTGCTTGAGAAAATCTAATCACTGTGTTTGGTGTCATTTCAATAAAGTTTCCATTACCCAGATCAATACTCTCGAAATCACGACATGGGTAGAACTTGAAATTGCTTCTAGGGTTCATATAATTGAAGCATTTATCTGCCAGCATGGCAATAAGCCTGCAATTCTCCAGCATGGGACTAGGCCTTTCAGTCTCTCCGTGGGCGTGGAGACGTCTACTGTGTAAAGATCCGTTCGGATGAGGGTGTGTCTGCAAAAATCTTTTTTGAGGGTTTTTGCAGAGAGTTTTGATGTGGACTGTTCGAATCGATGGCTCCGCTCCATGACTACTAATGACTTTTGATTTCCTGCTTTGCTTGATGTATTATTTGGAATCACATTTATAGCTGTCTATTGTTTATCATCTTTCTTGTTCATGTACAAGAGACAAAGAGCTAGAGATAGCGCATGTTTGTGTGTGTAGGCAGGCAGAGGCATGATGATTGGCGCCGAGGAGGCCTATGCCACCACTACACATAATGTGTTACTACATGAAGCTGGACCAGTTCAGACAAGCCACAGAGTTTAGGCGCTGCTCCCTTAATTATCTTCCTTACTAATTATTCATGGCCTACTAATATTAGGCCTTCTCAAACTGGGCTCTTAAATGAACTCCTATCCTAAACTTAGAGGGTGAAAATAAAAGTTTTAACGATCCACCTATCTCACGTCTCAAATTTTAGAGGGCATCTTTTTAATTTTTCATACTCCAAGAAATCCCAAACCTTTTGAGAGATTGAGTAGTGAGGTTTGGTACATTAAAATTATGCCTCATCACCCATGTATCATACCAAAACTAGCAGCTCCGTTTTTTGATTTCCATCTTATTTGAGACTCACATTAAGAAACCACATTCTTAAATCTTTTCCTAATAAGTGTGAGTCCCTCGCCTTGCATTGAACATCTCCTAGAAAGGAGTTTTTGTAATATTTTTGCTTGAGGAAAGCAGCCCATAGGCTATCTCTAGTCTGGAACCTGTACCAAAGGGTCCAACTAAAGGCATCAATTAGATCCTCTAAACTTCTAAAACCCAAGCCACCCTCTTAGTGGCTACACATATTCTCTACCATTTATATTAATGGATTTTTCTGTTGGCCACACGGTATCCTCGGAGGAAGCTGGTAAAGGTGAGTTCAATTCTATGAATAATCTCTTTTGTTAGGACCTAGATATGTAAAAGATGAAGAGGAATCATTATTCGAAATTGGTGGATTTGAGATAAAAAATTTGAGACAGACCTTTTTCATCTCAAATTGAGATAGATTTAAGATGAAAAATTTGGACAAAATTTTCTAATAAGTTAATACATATTTGAAACGACATTTGAGACAGAAATTTAATACGGAAAATTTTTTGTCTAAATTATATACGAAATTTTTTGTCTCCGAATTTGAAACAAGGGTTTCTTAGATGAAAATTTTCTATATTAAATTTTGTCTCAAATCCATTTTGAGACTAATTTTTTAAGATTTTTTATCTCAAATTAAAATTTTTTTTTGTAGTGAATATATGAAAGCACACTTTTTATTGGATCAATTCTATTGCCAGGGCCCAGGAGAGAGTGCTTTGGCCTCCCAGCCATTGAATCTACTTTGAAGCTTCCTCAAGACCCCAAAGAAATATGAGGACTTCTTAACTCCCTTAAAGAGAGCTACTCCCAAATACTTCATAGGAAGGCTGAGTTTGCAAAGTTAAGTAATGTCAGCCACAATATTAATAGTCTTCTTACTGGCCTTTGTTATCAACAATAAAGCGGCTCTTGCTGTGATTGACTTTTTGGCCAGAGACCTCTTCATAGTTGTGCAAAAAAATTGTGAAGCCTTCTAATTGATCCCTTGCTTCCATTAGTGAAGATAACAACATCATCTTCATAGTCATGTTCCTATTCATCTATATGTGACCCATTTTCCTTCATCCAATGTGATATGTAAGGAGGAGTGTTAGAATTTCCTCTTACATTGAAAAATCAACAGTTCCAAAACAACTTAATAAAATCTTAGGCTACTCCTAACACTAATTGGTTTTAGATTGGAATTTTAAAATTCTTAACAGCGACTAATTAGAAATAATAATAACACTATAATGAGAGAGTCTAGCCAAAACCAGGCACTGCACTCAGAGTATAGCTAAAATCACAATCAAGTGGAATCCATTATCTGCTTGTTTTCCAACAAATGAACGTATAGTACTTACAAAATACTATCAATGCCTATATACTTCAACTTTAATTAAAAATAATTTTTTAAATATAATCCTCTATAAATATAGCATGCATAGGTCGAACCAACCCAATCCATGATTGGATGTCAAGGATTTCAAAAAATAACTTTTCTCTTCTCTCTTCCTCTCCTTCTGGCACCTGTCCTTGCCCCTGCCCTTGCCTTGTTTTTCTCTTTCTAGTGAGTTCGTGAGGTATCGTTTTTTACTAGTCAACTTTCATTCTCGACCTGTCATATATATTTCACATATATATTCTTTTTCTTTCTTTTTGGGGGGAAAAATTTCACGTATATGTTCAAACTCCACAATCTACTTTCGTAGCTCTTGCCTTGACCAATTAGCTAAAAGCTCGTGCTTTGAGTGTGGATGTTTTCTTGATCAATTAATCTTAACATACCGTTTAATTATGTACAATTATTCATCGTACTACAACCATAAGTGATTCCGATACTTCAGCTGAGTTCATACACCATTATCCTAATGTTAGCCTAAATTATGCCCGATGTACTACAAAGTGTCGGGCCATGTTATATGCGTATTTATTTATTCATGGTAATGTTCTTTGTAGCTTACATTAATTGTATCTGTCGAGTAGCTTGTCTCCTAATTGTATCTGACGAGTAGCTTGTCTCCATATGTGAATTGAATAAGAGAAAATTGATGCTAGCTGGTTACAAATAATCCTTTTATTTACAGGAAATTTTCATTTTCTCACGAGAACGTTGGCAAATTATCATATAGAACTGTCTAAATAATTAATTGGTTTATTGACTCAAGTGCTTCAAGTCATGTAACAAATAATCCAGCACAGCTTTAAATCAATCAACCATGCACTGGATAAGAGACAGGTTACTGTTAGTAATGGCATTACACTTTCAATCTCTTGCATTGGCAGGCTAATATCTCCCTTCCTACAGGTTCTGTTCAATTATCTAACATTTTATATATGCCTAGTATATCTTTTAACCTTCTCTCTGTGTCTCAACTTGCAAAAAATAATAATTGTACCCTTGTTTTTTTTCATCATTGACTTCATTACCTGGATAAACTTTGCTGTATTACCTGGATAAACTTTAGCCTTTTAGTATTTCTTTTCATCATTGACTTCATCTATTGCAAGGCTTTGACACTTAAGATTAGGCCATCCTTCTAGGAAGTCTACCAATGTATTGAATTCTTGCTTACTTGTGAGATTGAACTACGATAGTGCTCAATGCTGCGATTGTGTAGTAACTAAATCTCATCAACTTCCTTTTTCGCATTCATTAAATAAAACTATTGTTGCTTTTCAGTTGGTTTAATCTGATATGTGGTGAACTTTCGTTGTAGCGTTTTGCATGGGATTTGGATACTATATTTTACACAAGATACTCATGGATATATCCCCTTAAAACAAATCAATGCAATAGTTTCTACATAATTTAACACAACAATTAAGGTGTTTATGTTAGACAATGGTGGATAATTTGTTAGCAATTAATTTAGACTCATTTTGCAAGCTTAAGGAACACTCCATCAAACCTCCTATCTTTACACCCCTTAACAAGAATGGAAGAGTTGAAAGAAAGCACCTACACCTAGTAGAAATACTTCTTTCTCTACTCAACCGTAGTCAACTGTCTTTAGATGTATGTGTTTCCCCTAGCTTAGGCCTTATGCCAAGTATAAATTAGAAAACAAGTCCACGACATGTGTGTTTCTGGGCAACTGTCACACAACCAATGGGTGTAAATACATGGATATCAACATCAAAAGAGTGTATGTATCTGAAAATGTAAAATGCTTTGAATCTGTCTTTCCTTTTGCAACTGTAGATTTCACTCAATTCACTGTTGATTTGTTTCCTCCTGTTTTTCATTCCCATCGTTCATCAACTCAACTTGTAACCTTTCCTACCTCTAAAAGTCAGTTATTCGTCATCCTCTCCCATCATTCTAGTTGCAGACATTGCTCTTAGCACCACTCACTTATCACTATCATCTACTCACTTTGACTCATCACTAGCTCCTTCTCAAAATGACAGTCTGAGCACAAATTCAATCTCACAGGTTTCCTCTTTTCAAATCACATCCTTGATCAGTCTACAATTATTGATCCCACCTCAACCTCATCATCTCAATCTGTTCACTCCCCTGTGATCCAATTCAATTAATACCTATGCAAACTAGATCTAAAACAAACTCCTTTCTTCCTCCCCTATCCAGGTATATTGCCAATGCTCTTATTATTGAATCCTCTATCACATAACATGGCACATATAGAGAAGCCTCTAAATACACAGACTGACTTAATGCAGTGAAAAAGGAATTTAATGCCTTATTTCATAAAAAACATGGATAATTGTTCCTGTTAGCTAAATATTCATTGTTGATTTTGATGATGTAAAATGTATGCATTATTTGACTAAATAGCTTCTTGTGAAAATGAGATAATATCTAGTTGAAGTTTTGAAAGATTGAAGAAAATGTGCAAAAAGCATTATTTGAAGAAAAAGAAGGTGAGAAGGCATAAGGAGGAGAAAAGAAGTCATAAGGGGTACCGGATATTATTTTTCCTTCTTGCTTTCTTTGTGAAATGCCTATATATTGTGTGGACTTGGCTCAAACTCTCTTTTTCTTGTTTAAAGCAAAATTTTCAGGTCCTGCACATTTGATACAACATTTGCACAAATGTATTTGAATGCACATTTAGAGGTAAAATGAGTTTTTGGGGTATTTCAAATCACAACGTATGTTTTCAAATTATAGCAAAATGATTTGGAGTTGTGAAAATTACACTTAAAAAGATTTTTGCAAAACTCTGGGGTTACTTCATATTCTGGAGTGGCCAGACCCTTAGCCGGTCGATCGGCTGACCTGGGTGGGTCGCTCGGCCAAAACAGAAAGGTGAAGAAAAAGCCAGACCCCCTAGTCGGTTGACCGGCTAAGGCGTCCGGCCTAGTCAGAGAAGGAAAGGGGTTAGCCGGACGACCCAGCCGGTCGACCGGTTGAACGGGTGCTGTAATAAATGCACTAGCCGTTTATTATCGTTCTGGCTGAAAATTCATTTCTTTTTCACCTACCAAATCCCTAACCCCCAAATTCTATTTAAATACTCATTCAATACACATTCTAATCAAGAAATTGAAGTGTGCTAAAGTGTTTATCATCATACAACCCATCTTTGAGCCATTCTTGCAATATATTTGAGCTTTCAAGAGCTTATTCATCTTCTTCTTGCAGAAAATTTCAAATTCAATCTTTTCTTAATTCTTGAGTATATACACACTTTGAGAGCTACAAACTTTGTGATATTTATTCTTTAGAGCTTGTAAAGTGTGAGGAAATCCTAAAGAGTGAATCTCTTGGGTTCTTTGAAGTTGGGCTTCAAAAAGATTGTAAAAACTTGGTTTATGCTTCACCAAGATTTGAAGAAGTATCTTAGTGGAGATTTTTGAAGTCCTAAGGGGAGCATCCTTGGGCGGTGGACGTAGGCTTGGCCGAACCACCTTAAATCATTTGTTTCTCCTCTCCTTATACTTCCATTTTTATACATGCTTATTTTGCTTACATTGTGTTTGATATATTGATTGTTAGAAGTTGTAAATTTTTTGAGAATTTTTTAAAATGAAAATTAGTACTTATATCTTAATTCACCCCTCTCTTAAGATATTTGCACCCACAATTGGTATCAGAGCTAGGGTTCTACATATAGTTTAACAACTAGTAGAATTTCTAGTAAATATAGAGGGAATTTCCATTAAACAAGCACCCCCTTTTGATGGAACTAATTATGCATTTTGGAAAATGAGGATGAAAGTGTTTATACAATCACATGATTATAAAGCTTGGAAAATCATGGAACATGGACCTACCTTACCTACAAAATTAGAAGGTGATAGGAAAATACCCAAACCGGAGAATGGAATGATGAAGATATTAAATTATTTGAATTAAATAAAAAAGCATTACATTATTTATTCAATGCTATGAATGCCACCGAGTTTGCTAAAGTAATGGGGTGCACTTCGACTAAAGAACTTTGGGACCAACTAGAAGTAACTTATGAAAGAACTAGCCAAGTGAAAGAATCTAGGATTGCTATGCTTGTACATAGATATGAATTATTCAAGATGCTTCCAAATGAAAATGTTGAGCACATAATTTCTAGATTTGTTGAAATTACTAATGGTTTGAAAGCTCTTAGCAATAATTATTCTAATATAGAGAAGATAAGAAAAGTGCTAAAGAGCTTGCCATCATCATGGCAACCTAAAGTCATGGCAATAAAGGAAGCAAAGGACTTGAATACATTGGAGCTCAATGAGCTCATTGGGTCACTCATTACTCATGAGCTTGAGATAAAGGATCATGAAGAAGAAGAGAAGAAAGCACAGAAGTCCATTGCCCTCATTGCATCAAAATACCCATCAAGTGACGATGAGGAAGATGATGAGGACCCAGAAGATGAAAAAATTGCACTTCTAGCCCGAAATTTCAAAAGATTTATGAAATTTAGAAAGATAAGAAAAAGGGCTTCTTCAAGCAACACAAATTGGAAGAAGAAAGGAAAAGAAGGCAAAGAGTTCAAAAAGATAAAAGATGAATTAAAGTGCTTTAATTGCAACAAGCCGGGACATATAAAAGCAAATTGTCCTAAGCTTTCAAAGAAGAAGGAAGGTAAGGCGTTCAAGGCCACGTGAGACTTCTCCGAAACCGAAGAAGATGAGGAAGAGCATCATGAGGTAGCCAACTTTTGCCTCATGGTCAATGAGGCTGAGGTACTATCTTCACCTTCTTTATCTATTTATTATTCATCTAGTGAAGAAGAGGAAGAGGAATATAGTTTTGATGAACTAAAAGATGCATTTGCTAAATTACATGATGACTTATCCTTAGCTTTGGCTAAAAAAAGCAAATGCATAAAAGTTTGAAACTTGTTCTTAATGAAAAAGAAATTTTGGAAAAGAAAAATGCTTCTCTTATTGAAAAAATAGACATCTTCGAAAAGGAAAATGATTCATATGTCGAAGATTTTGTAAAGATTGAAAAAGAGGTTAAAGATTTAAAAAAGAAAAATATGGATTTGAGTGGAATTGTTCAAAAGTTTACAAATGGGAAAGAAAATTTGAAAAGCTTCTTGGAAGTCAAAAAATGTCTTTTGATAAGAGTGGTATTGGATACAAACCTAGTATTAATCAAAAGTATTTCAAAACCTATTTTGTCAAGACTTCTACCTCTCCATCCTCCTTTTCACCAAAGTCAAATGTTATTTGTACCTATTGTGAAAAAAAAGAACATGTATCTACTCATTGTTATTACAAGAAAATTCATGATAAAGGATCACTTGTTCCGTATTAGCAAAGACCTAAATGGGTGGTCAAAAACAAAAATTAAACTAACATCAAGGACCCAAGGTGTTGGGGACCCCAAAATAAAGAATTGTATTTGAATTTCATGTGTGTAGGTATGCAATAAAAGCAATTCAAGCAAAATAAAATGGATCTTGGATAGTGGTTGTTCCAAGCACATGATGAGGAACTCTTCACTTTTCTACAAATTAAAAAGGACAAAAGGAGGAGACGTTACCTTTAGGGACAATGGCAAAGGAAAAATTATTGGAAAAGGAAGCATTGGTAACGAAAACTCTCTTGCTATACACAATGTCCTACTAGTAGAGGGTCTAAAATTTTATCTACTTAGCATTAGCCAATTATGTGACAAAGGTCATAAAGTTGTTTTTCAATCTTCTAAATGCCTTGTGTATGAATGTGGAAATGATAATGTGTTATTTGTAGCTAAGAGAAATGAAAATGTTTACACTGTTGAAATTGATCAACTTATATGTCAACATGTTAAATGTTTATCCGTTGTGCATGATAATGCTTGGTTATGGCATAGAAGATTAGGACATGCTAGCATGAGCTTATTGGATGATTTGTCAAAGCATGATCTAGTTAGAGACCTACTAAAGCTAAAATTTGAAAAAGATAAAATTTGTGATTCGTGTCAATTAGGAAAACAACATAAGACATCCTTCAAATCCCTAAATAAAGTTTCAACAAATAGAGCATTACAACTATTACTTATGGATTTGTTTGGACCCATTGATATGGTAAGCTTAGGAGGATCTAGGTATACATTTGTTGTAGTTGATGATTACACTAGATTTACATGGGTCATGTTTCTTGCACATAAAAATGCCTTCAATGAATTTGCAAGATCGTGTAGAAAAGTACAAAATGAGAAAGGCAATTTTATAACTTGCATCCGTAGTGATAATGGCACCGAATATGTGAATGCTCCTTTCATGAACTTTTGTGATGAACATGGCATTGAGCATAACTTTTCGGCCCCTCGTATTCCTCAACAAAATGGGGTAATAGAGAGGAAGAATCGTACATTACAAGAAATGGCAAGGACTATACTAAAAGAACACAACTTGCCAACATATTTTTGGAGTGAAGCCGTAAATACTGCATGCTATGTGCAAAATAGAGTATTGATTAGACCTATTTTAAACAAAACTCCATATGAACCATGGCATGACAAAACACCTAAAATATCATACTTCAAGATTTTTAGTTGTAAATATTTTATCCTAAATACTAAGGACCACTTAAAAAAATTTGATGCTAAATCTGATGAAGGAATATTCTTAGGTTATTCCACAAAGAGCAAAGCATACAGGGTATATAATAAAAGAACTCTTGTTGTGGAAGAGTCAATACATATTACATTTGAAGAGACTAATCCATTTGAGCCGAGAAAGGAAATTGATGATGTAGGTTATCTTTTGGGAAAGACAACGCTTGAAGATCTAACTCTAAAAGACAAAGAAAAACCAACAAAGCAAGAAGAAGAACATAAAGAAAAGAGGTCTCAAGCAAATGAGGAAATCAAACAATGCTCAAACAAAGATGCTGAAACAAAAGAACCTCATGAAGACCTGCCAAAAAGTTGGAAGTTCGTAAGAAACCATCCTCAAGATCTTATTCTCGGTGATCCAAATGAAGGTGTAAGAACTAGGTGTAATATTAGTACTTTTTGTGAGCATCATGCATTTATCTCTCATATTAAACCCAAAAATGTAAAAGAAGCTGTACTTGATGAAAATTAGATAATTTCCATGCAAGAAGAACTTAATCAATTTGAGATAAATAAAGTATGGAAGCTAGTTGAAAGGCCTAAAGATAGACCGGTAATAGGAACTAAATGGGTATTCAGAAACAAACTAGATGAAGCTGGAATAGTGACTAGGAATAAGGTTAAACTAGTTGCACAAGGATACAATCAAGAAGAAGGAATTGATTACGATGAAACCTATGCTCCTGTAGCTAGACTTGAATCCATTCGCATGTTACTTGCATTTGCATGTCACATGGACTTTAAGCTTTATCAAATGGATGTGAAAAGTGCATTTTTAAATGGATTCATTGAAGAAGAAGTTTATGTTGAACAACCCCCCGGTTTTGAAGATTCTTGCTTTCCTAATCATGTTTTTTAACTAGAAAAGGCTTTATACGGTTTAAAGTAAGCTCCTAGAGCTTGGTATGAAAGACTTAGTGGATTTCTGAGAGAAAATAATTTTGAAAGAGGAAAACTTGATTCAACCCTATTTATCAAAAGAAAAGACAATGACATTCTACTTGTCCAAATCTATGTAGATAATATAATTTTTGGTGCTACTAATATTTTTTTATGTGAGAATTTCTCAAAGTGTATGCACAAGGAGTTCGAGATAAGCATGATGGAAGAATTAACCTTCTTCCTTAGACTACAAATCAAACAAGCAAAAGAAGGTATCTTCATAAATCAAGCCAAATACACCAAGGAAATTATCAAGAAATTTGGACTTGAAGATGCAAAGGAGATTGGAACTCCCATGAGCCCCTCAACAAAATTAGATAAGGATGAGAAGGGTAAATCAGTAGACGAGAAGAAATATAGAGGTACGATCGGTAGCCTATTATATTTAACTGCCTCTAGACCTGATATCATGTTCGCAGCGTGCTTATGTGCTAGATTTCAATCTAATCCTAAGGAAACTCACTTAACAGCTGTAAAAAGAATCATTAGATATCTTAAGGGAACAATTGATTTAGGGCTTTGGTATGCAAAAGGAACGTCATTTGATTTATGTGGTTTTTCTGATGCTGACTATGCTGGTTGCAAAATAGATCGTAAGAGCACTAGTGGAACATGCCAATTCTTAAGACATTCCTTAGTATCTTGGTCTTGTAGGAAACAAAATAGTGTTGCTATTTCTACTACCGAAGCTGAATATATTGCAGCTAGTAGTTGTATGACTCAAATTTTATGGATGAAACAAAATTTACTTGATTATGGATTGAAGTATGATCATGTTCCTATATATTGTGACAATACTAGTGCAATTAATCTCACTAAAAGCCTAATTCAACATTCAAGAACTAAGCATATCGAGATTAGGCACCATTTCATTAGAGATCGTGCACAAAAATGTGATATAATACTTGAATTTGTTGATACTTTAAATCAAGTTGCTGATATTTTCACTAAACCTTTGCATGAGGATCAATTTTGCAAGATTAGGAGAAAAATTAGAATGATAAAATGTGGTTAAATTGCATATATATGTGTTTATGTGGCTTGAGTATGAAAAATAAGCAATTTGTGCACTTTTTGACCTAGCCGGCCCACCAAGTCGGTCGACCGACTAAGGCCTTAGGCGTTCGGCTAAAACACAATTTTGATAAGCTCTCTGATCCGGCCGGTCGACCTAGCCAGTCGAGCCCCCTCGACTAGCCGGTCGACCGGCTGAACGCGGACATGGTTAAAAATTAGGGGTTTTCACCCCAAATTCACTTCATTCATTCAATTTCTCTAAACCTTAACAAAAATTTCTCCAAAACCCATCTCAAAATTTTCAATTTTCAACCATTTTCTTCCAAAATTCTTCCTATAATTTGCTTACCCACTTCAAAAAACCACGTTTTTTCCGATTAATCTTGCAAAAACAACACGAAATTATGGTGAATCTGAGAGGAAAAGGTCAAGCACGTGGGAGAAAAGGGAAGAGGCCAAGAACACAATCTCCACCACCACCACCACCTCACGTATCCAACATTCAAGGCAAGCAATCGATTTTGTACGGTAAATATATCGTGGACTCTGATTTTGCTGGCACCGATATCTTGCCATTATTTGATAAATGGTCTACGTTTCTACATCTGCATTGTGATGTGCAAGATAAATTAGTAATTGAGTTTTATGAAAATCTTGAGATACATTGTAGAAGTCCAAAACTTGAGTTATCTTCTATCATTCGTAAGGTAAATTTTGTACATAAGGAGTAAACTTTACATGAAATATTTAATATACCTATTGATGGGGAAGGTCATTACAATAGTCAAGGATGGCCAAAAGGAATTAAAGAGAACTGACACCCTGGGTGAAGTCATAAAATATACGTGGGAGAAAGTAGGGCCTAAGAATCCAAATTTAATTCTTCCATTGTTGAGAGATGTTGATGTTAATACGAGACTTGCTCCTAAAATCATGAGTGAAGTAATTCTCCCTAGGAATATCAATGATGGAAAAATTCCGGTCATAGATGCTTATATCTACTATAGCCTTAGGGAGAAAAAAGAGATAGCTCTACCTTTCCTAATCCTTCAACATATGTTACATATTAGTGGAAAGGATGGAGGAAAAACGACCACTCCTGGTTATGGTATGGCCTTAATGCATATTTTCTCATATTTCAACATATCGTCAAATGCTCCATATAGAGAGTTTGCTTGGAATTTTGACATGTTGTATATGAACTTCATGGGCATTTACTGGTATAATGGGGAGCCCATAAATAGAGAGACCTTCAAAATTTTGCCTCAAAGCACTCAAGCTGCAATTAAGCATAGGACTAAGAAGGGCACTACTTTCACCGATCCTGTCTTTGGCCCCACTGCACAAAACCTTGATGATATACTTGGTGGGGTAGACATCACCCTTGAAGAAAATGAAGGGCCGGAAATTGAAGGTGATCCCGATATAGGCATACCAGGAACAACACCCATGGATGTTAGTACCTCTGAACAAGAGGAAAATACTGAGGAGGCTACTCTTAGGCGAGTAATGAGAGAATCTAGGGAGCAAGTGCATATTGATGAGCAACACCGAAGTGAAATTTTTCGCGGTGCTGGTTCTAGTTCGATGGGTCAACAGGAAGACCCTTATTTGATGGCTCAAATTCTGTCACAGTTGTAGGCGTTAAACAATGGTATGGGCGAAATGAAGGCCACCATGACAAGCCAATGGGACGAGCTCACTGTTTGGAGGTAACACATTGATTCAGAAGTGGCTTCTATGAGATTAGACATGAGGGAATACTTCAAGGATCACCATGATCGCGCACCCTGATTTTCTTACTTCAGAAAAACATTTTTCATTCCACTTGAAAACAATTTTTAGCTTTAGTTGACTTTCACATTCTTGACTTTGGTTAACAAGTTATTTCTCTTATACAATCTTAACTTTTGTTTATTTTCCTGCCATTATATTGATTTTGATGATGCCAAAGGGGGAGAAGTAAATGGTGAATGGTAAATGGAAAAATGGTATATGCTTTGTTGATATGTTTACTTGTTTGGATATGGCTATTTGCATGTCTTTGCATGAGTTTAAATTTGATAGTGGAAGCATTTTCCCAAAAATACACCTTTTAAAAAAGAATGCATATATTAAGGGGGAGTACTTTTGTCTCGTATCTTAAAATTTTGTCATCATCAAAAAAGGGGAGATTGTTAGCTAAATATTCATTATTGATTTTGATGATGCAAAATGTATGCATTATTTGACTAAATAGCTTCTTGTGAAAATGAGATAATATGTAATTGAAGCTTTGAAAGACTGAAGAAAATGTACAAAAAGCATTATTTGAAGAAAGAGAAGGTGAGAAGGCATAAGGAGGAGAAGAGAAGTCATAAGGGGTACCGGATATTATTTTTCCTTCTTGCTCTCTTTGTGAAATACTTATATATTGTGTGGAGTTGGCTCAAACTCTCTTTTTCTTGTTTAAAGCAAAATTTTCAGGTCCTGCACATTTGATACAACATTTGCACAAATGTATTTGAATGCACACTTAGAGGTAAAATGAGTTTTTGGGGTATTTCAAATTACAACATATGTTTTCAAATTATTACAAAATAATTTGGAGTTGTGAAAATTACACTTAAAAAGATTTTTGCAAAACTCTGGCGTTACTTCACATTCTGGAGTGGCCAGACCCCCTAGCCGGTTGATCGGCTGACCTGGGTGGGTTACTCGGCCAAAACAGAAAGGTGAAGAAAAAGCCAGACCCCCTAGCCGGTCGACCGGTTAAGGCGTCCAGCCTAGTCAGAGAAGGAAAGGGGTTAGCCGGACGACCCAGCCAGTCGACTAGCTGAACGGGTGCTATAATAAATGCACTAGCCGTTTATTATCGTTCTGGCTGAAAAATTCATTTCTTCTTCACCTACCAAATCCTTAACCCTCAAATTCTCTTTAAATACTCATTCAATACACATTCTAATCAAGAAATTGAAGTGTGCTAAAGTGTTTATCATCATACAACCCATCTTTGAGCCATTCTTGCAATACATTTGAACTTTCAAGAGCTTATTCATCTTCTTCTTGAAAAAAATTTCAAATTCAATCTTTTCTTAATTCTTGAGTATATACACACTTTGAGAGCTATAAACTTTGTGAGATTTATTTTTTAGAGCTTGTAAAGTGTGGGAAAATCCTAAAGAGTGAATCTCTTGGATTCTTTGAAGTTGGGCTTCAAAAAGATTGTGAGAACTTGGTTTATGCTTCACCAAGATTTGAAGAAGCATCTTAGTGGAGATTTTTGAAGTCCTAAGGGAAGCATCCTTGGGCGGTGGACGTAGGCTTGGCTGAACCACCTTAAATCGTTTGTTTCTCCTCTCTTTATACTTCCATTTTTATACTTGCTTATTTTGCTTACATTGTGTTTGATATATTGATTGTTAGAAGTTGTAAATTTTGTGAAAATTTTTTAAAATGAAAATTAGTACTTATATCTTAATTCACACCCCTTCTTAAGATATTTGCACCCACAGTTCCCCCTTCTCAAGATAGGCAATCTATAGGTTGTAAATGGGTATTTAGAACCATTCAAATGGTATAGTGACTAGATACAAGGCAAGAATGGGTCGTAAAAGGCTTTCACCAAGAGCATGGATTAGATTACACAGAAACATTCAGTCCGGTGGTGAAATAACAAACAATTTGAACTGTTATTGCTCTTGCTATACACTTTAGTTGGCCTTTACATTAGCTAGATGTTTCTAATGCATTTCTTCATGGTCTTTTCAATGAAATGGTTTGAATAGAGTAGGTTCAGGGATTTATAGATCCAGAACATCCTAATTATGTTTTCCAGTTGCAAAAATCTCTCTATAGCCTCAAATAGGCTCTTAGAGCGGTATTACAGGCTCCCTTCTTTCCTAATTAATCAAGGCTTCAAGCGCAGCTCTACAGGTACATCATTGTTTATTCTGCATATTTAATCATACAGCTTGGTAGTGTTAGTTTATATAGATACTTAATAGTCACTGGCAGTTCATCTCAGGCTATGGTAGCTTTCATTGCTTCTATGAGTAACAAGTGTGCAACGATGGACTTGGGAGTTCTCATCTGTTTCTTTGCATTGAAGTCTCATACTTAGGGCACTCTATGGTCCTTCACCAAACAAAATATGCCAAATATATTCTCAAGAAGGCAGGCTAGAAGATTGTAAATCCTTCTCTAAACAGATATACTCCACTCTTATATGACTCAGATTTACCTTATTTTAATCCCTCTAAATTTAGGAGCTTGGTTGGGTCCAGATCAGCCAAATAATGCCTCATCCCGTAAATGCTCACTTTGCTACATTAGAAAGAATTATAAGATTCATATAGGGCACTATCTCCTACGGTCTACCAGTTCAAAGGGATCCTTAGATATTCAAGCATTCAATGATAGTGACTACGCCTATGATCCCCTAACCAAGAAGTCAACAACTGAATTCTGCATTTTTTAGGGCCTAATCTTGTCTCAACGTACTCAAAAAAGCAGGCAACAGTGCCAGATAATCTATTGAAGTTGAATAAAGGGTTGTTACACAAGCTACAACTGAGATCAAGTGGCTTACTTATCTACTTCATGACTTACATATTTCATTCCACACTCCTTGCCTCACCAGTGATTTTACGTTTGCCTTAGCATTAGCTTTTAATCTTGTATTTCATGGTAGAACCAAACATATTTAGATTGAATACTACTTTAAAAGGGAATATGTTATTTCCAGTTAGCTCATTGTCACTTATATTCCCTCAAATTATTAGTGGTAGACCTTTTCACCAAGTCCTTATGTAATAGCAGATTTGCTCAGCTCAGATCCATGCTTGCCCTAGCTATTCCTCGGCTAAGCTTGAGGGAGGAAATTAAAGAACAAGGTCAGCACAGCAGCTCAACAATAGAACAAAACCACTTGAGTTCGTCTAGAAGTTAGTTGGAGTTGTTAATAGTTAGTTATTGTAACTAACTTTAGATGTACGGCTGGCACACTTAGCTTAATTTCCAAACTTGTGTGGCTAAGCCTGAGGGAGGAAATTAAAGAACAAGATCAGCACAGCATCTCAACAATAGAACAAAACCACTTGAGTTCGTCTAGAAGTTAGTTGGAGTTGTTAATAGTTAGTTATTGTAACTAACTTTAGATGTACGGCTGGCACACTTAGCTTAATTTCCAAACTTGTGTGGCTACTATAAATAGAAGTCAATCTTTGTAATCTTTGAATAATAGTAAGAACACAATGTTCACCTTTACTTGTTTTCTCTCTTTCACTTCAATCTTAAGAAAATTAACTAAATATACACTCTTTAATAGCCCTTTTGTAAAAACTCTATAGAGTTTAAAATTTACCATAATTTCATTTGTCACATGTATAGCTCGGACATTTCCCTTTCATGTGAAGAAACATGTTAAAATTATTAAATTAATCAGGTACACCTACTCTTTAATAATTTAAAATCTTGGACTAATTAATAACATATGGGATGTACAATCATTAATTGATAATTTTGTAAACGTTATCTATAACTATGGCAACTGCACATCGCCCGAGAATCGAGGATATATTCGAGACTTTAGAGATGCATGAAATGTCTATGAAATATATGAAGATCGTCTCGGTGTCGTACGGCTTTCTCGAAGTTGTTTTGATCATCGATTTTCTCCCCCAAAGTGTCGGGCCAAAACTCATCCGAGAATTGTTCAAATTGGGCTTGACTTCTTTGGTTTGCTACAAATTTTGTTGTGACATACCTCTGCAACTCCATTGCATCCATGCACATGACATGCCAGAGAACCATGAATACTACTAATTTATCAGTCAGAAGGAAATAATAAATCAAGCTCAAATTATATACATACATTTCACTAGGGTCCATGTAGATTGATTATTTAAAGTATATTTTTAATAATTTTTTTTAAAAAAAAGTGCTTCTTTGAATGGTTAAAAATTTTGATTTCTAAAAAATTTTAACTTCTGTTGAAGTCAAGATAAATAATTATTGTAAAACTAATGTATTTTTTCTTAAAAAAAGAAAAGTGTTTTTTTTGAAAAAAGCAATCCAAACAGGGCCTAATCTTAGATAAGCAGGGTTTGACGGCGTTTGTTGACCGTTCTAAAATTATTATTTTTTTTACGAGAGCTAAATGATATAATTCAATAACTATGCAAAATTTTAGTGAAAGCTAAAATAGATTTGCCAGATTGAAAATGGTTGGGCTGCCTGAATCTTACAAGTAATATGCAAGTCGCAGGCTAAGCAAGATTGGTTAGTACGTCGAGTACTCCCTATTTGCATATTTTCGTCTCGTGATTGATCTACGCTAAGCCTCCAGCTTACGCTTTAGCTTTTGCACATCTGCAAGGCTGCAATGAATTTGGCTCGACTTTATTTGCACCTCTTCCAAGGCTAAATTGGATCCATCATGCATCAAGCGCACAGATTTTTTGCCTTCACAGAATTTAGATCTATATGTATCGTGCCATCACCATACAATTGTGTTACATATCATGAGAAATTAATATTATTGTACTAATACCATTATAATAAACTAAGAAAAAAAAAAAGAAGAGGCCATTATAATAAAATAATTTGTATAATTATAATTATCATTGATCTTTCTGATTCAAATCCTTATTCTTGGGTCGTTTAAATTTCTTTCGGTTTTGTTTTTCCTGTGGTATCGTGAGGGAAATTAAGCAGATTACAATTAAATCTCTCATATTAAGCTTTATATTGTCAAATCGACAACTAATATGTGTCCACTGGATTGCCAAGAAAATAGTTAACGAGAAGTTAGTCATTATTGAATCTCAAATATCCCCTTCTTCCAGAGACACTCTCCTATGAGATTTCTGTCCTACTAATGAGGATAAATTGACTATTTGTCACTCAAATATTCATAGGAATAAAAAGCTTCCCTTTGAAAAAAAAAAAAAAATCCTTTAGATTTCGATTGTTTTTTGGTCAGTAATTTTGATTTGTCCAAACCGTTAAAAATAGAGAGCGGACACGAAATGACTACTAAATGGCCTCTGAATACTCGCTCACTTTCTCTCGGGTCTACTTGAGCAATTTTGGACATCCCTATAAACTTGTAGGTCGGCGATTGCCCTTTTTGCATAAATAGGTTTCTCAGCTGCCATCGATCAGTGCCTGTCCCCTCGTCTTCTATCTCTCTCGAGACTAATCTAAAAGCCTGTTTCGTTAAAGCATATTTGGAACTTAAAAGCTTAGGAAAAATTATATCAAAAAATATTTTTTCTAAGTATTTGTAAGTAACAAAATAAGCAAGAGTCAAATTGGCTCTGTGTGCTGGCACTCTAAGATTTACAATATACAACATCGTGAACTCCTTTGAATTAAGGGTTGATTTAGATTGACTTTTTTTTTTAAAAAAAATATTTTTTAAAAAGGTATATTTTTTTCCTAATAATTGATTGACTTGAATTTCAAAAAAAAATTCAAATACAACTTTTTTAAAAGCTAGAATTTTTAACTTTTACTTTTTTCAAAGGTTGTTTAAAAAACACTTTTAGAAAAATTTAATCCAAGCAAGTCTTCGTTCTTTTTTATAAGGATTTTTTAAAAATAATTTCTAAACTTAAATGTTTTTCTAAAACTTTAACTTTTTAAAAACTAAGTCATATATTTATTTTTAAATAATATTTTTTTTTTCATAAAAAAGAACAATTCAAGCAAGCTTGTATATACAAACAAACAAAAAGACACCTCCAATGTGTCACAAGATTTTAATCTTTTAAGGTCCAGTAACTTTATGGTGGAAATTGCATAAAAATGCCCAACGTTGACCTAAACAGTCCTGAACGAACAATATGTATTGGATATATATATATATATATATATATATATATATATCAGATTATTGGAGCGAGTGCTTATGAGAAGTTAATTAACATTTTTGTGTGTCTGAGCATTGGAGGAATGAACCACGATATTAGGATATGCATATCATGATGTATAATGTAGTATACCAACGTTATGAAAGAGTTTTAGTAATTACATTATATTAGTCATGATAAAATTATTTTAAAACTTTTCCATAATTAAGTCTTTACCCTAATGAAGTGGCAATGACCCCAAAAAAATGAAAAGTAAAAAGAAGCCACTTGCTTTCGTGATAATGGATGAAAGTGAGATTGGTTTGGAAAGAGAGAAACTTCTCTAGGATTCTATTTATCATTTAAAAGGTCACCAGAGATCCCCATAGTGAGTTGGGATTCCTCGTAGAATTTTTTTTTTTTTTGGTTATTCTTTTAAATTGTGCAATATTGGGCTAAGTTCACTACCAAAAAAAAAATCAAGAATAGTCGGTACTTTGACTATAAAATAACGAATAGGCAATATATAGGTATATTATTGTGTAAGATAATTAATGAATGTATTATTAACTTGATTGATAGGTGGTATGATTATAGAATTCTAAAATAAGGAAGTTTCAAAGTTCAAATTAAGGATGAAACATGATATGATTTCTTTCTTCTAAAATTATACATAAGTGACAATTTAAAATAACTAATGCCCATATAGGCGCTGATTTTAAAATAATCGGTTTCCATATAAGTTGATAAAGCCGTGGTCTATTACCTACTGTTTTTGTTGTTTCAAAATACACAATAAGCATGGCTGAAAGTTTACTGACAAATCTCGACATCCTTTATGATCAACACAACAATAACTAGAAAAAGAGTTTGTAAAATAACTATATATAAATGCTAACTACATAAAGGCATGTAATCTATCTTGGTCATAAAAGGATAGTACAATTATTTTTACATCATCGTTCTTCTCCTTTCCATTTTCAATAAAACCTCGTTCAATATGATATTTTCTTACGTTTTCATATTTACAACTTTAAAATAAATACACATGTGAAAACTACTATTGAATATAAAATAATCTTATGTGTGACTGGGGGAGGTGTTTGTGACAAAAAAATGCTTATCTGTCAGCCGGCCCCGTCCTTGGCTGAAGATTAGAAATTATCATTTTTTCCAGTCAACAAACGTTAATACAGTGGACCAAGCAATTAAATAATAGTTATTACAATAACGTTTACAAATGGGTATATTTGGTTGGCACCTCTCTTGGTGATGAAGGTAAAATGAAATTTCCCATATATGTGATCATGCAATTATATTTTACATGGAAATCATATAGAAAAAGAAATGGTTTGACTACATAAAGTAAAACATGATCAACGAAATCTAATATTATGATATTTGGTGCAAAACTCAAAAATTATAATTGTCAATAGAAATACTATAATGTAATATTAATAGTTAGTTTATAATTATAAAATTTTACTCATATATACTGTGATATTATGAGAAAATTTTCGCTCTAAGCGAATTACTAGATTTGGTCGGATGGCAAAAAATAGTAGGCAATTGTCACATACATGAGTTAGAATTTGTTTAGCCCAACTTTTATACATCCAAAAGGGATAGGAACTTTTTCATTTCATAGCTATTTCTGCAAAGTCAAAGGTCCCCATAGAAATAACAAAGGAATATATTAGAAAATGTAAAGTTATACCATGCACCTTAAGGACTATGTACACACTAAATATTGTGCGCCTTCAATTAACAAAGACTAAAAAATATAAGAATAAATAGTATAAAAATTATGAACAAATACGTCAATTAAATTATCTAGAGACCCACACAATATTAATATTGTGAACAAACAGCATTAATATTGTGGACAAAGATGAAGGAACACGAGGGAGAATGATGATAAAAGAGCATGGTATAAATTGCGATTAGAAAGTTGGTGATAGTGATACCATCATTGCGAATATCATGCCAACAAGGTAATATAAATTGTTTTTGCTCATTTATTAGTAAGAATACAACAAGCCGGTACTAAAGGCACATTTGGATTGGCTTTTCCTCGGAAAAGTACTTTTTTGCTGAGAGAATTACATTAAATATGCAATAATTATTTAATTTGGTTCCAAAAACTGAAACTCAAAAAACTAATTCAAATGAGCCCTAATATTGGAATAGACGCAGACGTATAAGGTTTGACAAATGGCTTCTGCGTGTAAAACAATGAATATGAGACTTCTAGATTACAACCTTAACTTCTAGATTACATTTAATTAACAACTTAATAATTAGAAACTTGGATTGTCACTAACCCTTAAGTATCGATCTATGTAGCTTCTATGAAAAAATTTAAGTATTTATGAAGTTTTAGTCAACAAAATTTAATTATTCGCTTCACTAAAACAATAATATTTCTAGAGTTACAGAGCCTGTGTATTATTAGTGTATATTAAAATCCGTACTTCGAATGGTTGAGTCTTTTTCTTAATTAAGTGACTCACATCCACTTCATCCACACACAAAAACACTAATTCCCACTTAGGTGCTCAAGGATTAGTGGTCTTATTAATGCAAATTTTTGTTGTTTGTGAAGAGATTAAGCTATTTCAATGGGGGATCTTCCAAACTTTGTCAATTGCTTAGCCTCCTGAGTAGTTAAACAATCTAGGGTAGGACTTTTGTACTATGTTGATAGATTAATATAAATACTTAGTGTTTACTTCTTTGCTAATTTGAACATAATATGTGCCTATTTAATGATTAATGCCTATTTTCTCATCATACTTGTAGTTGATTTTAAATAGGTTATCCTTTTTTCTTTTTTCTTTTTCTTAAAATCATGTTTATGTGCTCATTCAGTGAATTGAGTAGTTGTACCCTTAATCTCAAATTTTGTACTAGGGTCAAAATGTGATATTAAAATCATTTAAAGTCATTTTGCGAATATTGACTTTTAAAGAATTTTGTCCTTTTCTTGATAGTTTTATCTAAAATTGGTATATAGGAACCTTCTGTAATTTTTTTCTCTTACTCGTCATTTAATAAAGTCCTTGTAAAATGTTACATAATTCTCCATATATAATTAATAAAATAATGAAACAATAATTTTTTTTATTTTTCTATATTTCTTCTTGTACAATTTGTTTTATTCTTTTTTTGGCCTTATTTCTAATCAATAGTTCTCTCTAAAATAGGAAAAAATCAATAATACTTTCTCTTATCATAGGAGAACCTAACTCTCACACAACTGTAGACAACAAGTGTAAACATAGTCAAGAAAACCTCTATTTTTCTCTCATACAATTATAGACAATAAGTTTAAACATAGTCAAGAAAACCTCTATTTTGCTTTGCTTGGGATGTGTTGCCTTCTCCGGTTCATGGCAATTTATAGGCAAAAAAACGAAAAACAAGCCATTAAATGCAATTAATTTTGTGTGCTTGTTGTTGGGTTTGTAACCAACAACATCTTGAAACCAAATTTGCTTGCAGGATTTGCTTCTTCTTTCTGTTGCAACATTTAATGCAACTATCCAAGTGAGATCTATAGCTCATAATATATATATTGGATATAAAAGCGAGGGTCTCACAAGCACAAGGGTTTTACATACTAAATCAAATGATTCGAGGGAGTGTTTGAGCATTGAAAGGAATGAACCATGATATTGGGATTTGCGTATCAACATATATAATGTTATGTAGCGGTATAACAACGTTATGAAGAGTTTTAGTAATTATATATTAGTCATGATAGAATTATTTTAAAATTTTATCGTAATTAAATCTTTATCTTGATATTCATAAGTGATAATGACCAAAAGAGAATGAAAAAAAGGAAAAGAAGCCACTTGCTTTGGTGACAATGGATGACATTGAGATGAACTATCTCTAGGCTTCTCTTTATCATTTAAAAGGTCATCGCAATACCTATTTTACCTCCGCGCGCATCCTTTATTTCAGCCCTTGCCATAGAGAATTGGGATAGCTTTTAGGTTTTTTTGTTTCTCTTTTAAATCATTCAATATTGAGATTAATTTCAAAATACATTATCTTGGAACATATATATACTGAAGTAATAATAAGTAATAAATATAAATAAACAAATTAAATTAAGTTCACATGTTATATATATATATATATATATATATATATATATATATATTCAGAAATATATGTCCCCAACTATCTTCAAATATGAACATGAGCTACTAATAACGAATCTTTTACACTTGACCACAGTCATGGCTGAAATTGACGCAAAAATCGCTTAGATCTTTTATGATCAACTTGACAACAAATAGAAAATAATTTTGTAAATTAAACAAGTATAAATTCTAAGTACATAATGGAACGTAATATCTTGGTTATTATAAAAGGATTATACAATTATCTTGAAGTAATCATTAATTATTTTCCTCTCCATTTTCAACAAAATTTTGTTTAATATTTGTACTTTCCGTAGGTTTTCATATTTATATATTTTGAAATTCTAAACGCACATATAAAAACTAGCTACTAGTGAACATAAAATAATTTTGTGTGATGGGGAAGGGATTGTGACTGGGAATGCTTATCCCCTCACCTCCAGCCGGCACCGTATACGTCCTTGGCTGAAGATAAGAGACTATCCCTTACTTCGTTAACCCATATGAATGAATATAATCGTATATAACATTATGATAGTCGGAGCAAAATCCAAACGTTATAAGTAATCAAAGAAATATTATAATGTAATATTAATAGTTCATATATAGTTATTTAATTTTTTTTTCTCTTTAAAGGAGGCCAGAGACCGATTGCATATTACATGTAATTAACGAGAATTAATTCCATGACCATTCCCTACCAAATATGAGAGATAAATTACTAGACCATTAGGTCATTGGTTATTTAATTTCGCACATATATAATATGATATCATGAGAAGACCATCTTTGTTCGAAGACAAATTAATAAATTTGGGATGGAGAGATAGCAGGCGGTTGTCGAAGAAATCAATTAGTTTTTAGTAGCTTTTCCCTTTCATTTACATTTCCCAAAGTCAAAGGCATCGGCTGAAATAACAAATGATCTCCTCTCTCTCTCCCTCGATATATATATTAAAAATTTTTAGCTGGCTAATATCATGTCAACAGGGAATAAGAAAACTGATGGAACCTTTTTTTCTCTTTTAAATCTTCTGCTGTTCCCAAAAAAAAAACTCTTTTTTTTTTATCTTTTTTTAACTTCCTAAAAAGATTTGTTTTTGCTCATTGATCAGCAAGAATACAAGTAGCCGATATAAATAATTGAAGAGACAACCCACGTATTAGGTTTGACAAATGGCTCCTGCATTTAAAACTATTTGAAATTTTGAAAATGTAACCTTGTGTTGCCACAAACTCAACTTCTACATTACATTTACTTAATAATTTAATGCCTAACCCTAAAACAAATATAAATATCGAGCTATGCAGCTTCTACAAAAAATTTATGTACTTTGTACTCTCAGTCTTCAAAATTTATTAGCTTCACTCGAAGAAAATATTTCTAGAGTTACAAAGCTATGTATTACTAGTGTATTTAGAACATTTAATAGTTGAGTCTTTTTCTTAATTAAGTGAGAATTATGAAATATTCTCAAATTTTGTTTTGGTTCAAAATGTAATATTAAAACCTTTTGAGGCCATTTTGTGAATAGACTTCCAAATAATTTTGTCTTTTTTCTGATGATTTTACTTAAAATTGGTAGTTAGGAATCTTTCATAATTTTTTTTCTCTTTCTTTTCATTTAATGAAATCTTTATAAAATATTACAAATACTCCATACATACTAAATACTTTCTTTATTTTCTGTAGTTCTTGTTGTACGGTTGTTTTGTTCTTTTTTTTTTTTTTGGAAATCAGTAGTTACAAGTCTTTTGCAATTTTTTTTTCTTTTCTCTTTATTCATTATATTGACCAATTATTTTGTGAGCTTTTCTCTATGATTTAATTGACTTGTAATCTTTTCCCCTTCTGCTTAAAACTGACGACTTTTTTACTTTTGCACATTATAATTTCCGATTGTAGTCTCTCTTATATTAGCGTATGTAACATGCCGAGGGCTCCAGAGAGAAAAATTATTAGATATGTCCTTAAATTATTTGTGTGTGATTTATAGACAATAACAATACAGCCCACTTTAGCTGTTACAATAAATCTGATAATGAGTTTCCAAATTATATCAAACCCGCAAAGAGAAAAAAGAATCAGGAAAGCATACACAGATTATTCATTCCTCTTCACTCTATAAACACAGCCATGCATGCATAGCTACATTATATTAAAACACCATAGACTGATACCACTTTGCAGCGTCTCTATTTCCTTCTCGATCGGGCATCGATCGTCGTCGGAGTGAAAATCCCGTCGCAAACCCTTCGTCATCCGTGACAGAGCTAACAAATTCTTCGTCTTCAACTTCTTGATCATCGACTGTGTCATCAGCAGCTTTCAGTAACTTTATATCTTTATTCCTTCTTCTGCTGCCGACCCGACCGGCCTTTAGCCAATCTACCACCTGCAGCATGCTCGGCCGGTTCTCCGGCTCCATGTCCGTGCACCTCATCGCGATCATAATTGCATTCGTCAGCTGCGTAGCGTCGAACTTACCCTTCAGCCTCGGGTCTGCAATGCAATGAAAGGCACACTTTTCGATATACGGCGTGGCCCATTGCACGATGTCGCGCTTTGCTCCGCCGGGGAGCTTCTCCAATGGCTTCCGGGCGCTGATTATCTCGAGAAGTAATATTCCGAAGCTGTAGACATCGCAGCTCTCGGAGACCTTGCCCCACATGGCGTATTCGGGTGCCAAGTACCCTAGGGTTCCCTTCACTCTTGTTGTCAGGTGAGTGACGCCGTCCGGGATCAGCTTTGCGAAGCCGAAATCGGCGACCTTGGCTTGGAAGTCTGAGTCTAGAAGGACGTTGCTCGCTTTTATGTCTCGGTGGATTATGTGAGGGTTGGCTTCACGGTGCAAGTAACTTGAAAAAAAAAAAAAAATTAAACAACTCAAAAAATAACGTAAAGCTCCACATTATGCTATATGCAATAGTAATGAATTTTTATGATTCCAGTCCCTTAGTTTTGTAGGTGACTTCTTTTAGGTTTATGTGTTTAGTTTGTGCCACGGCTTGTCCTCCGATCAATATCGGTTCGAAATTGGACAGAAATATCACGTGAATGGCATATGACTATTTGATATGTGATGTAAACCCCATCTAATTTATTATAATAGAAATTTATAAAGAACTAATGAAAGCACAAAAATAGAAACATAAAAAATTAAAAAAAAAGAATGTCATGTACAAAGAGAAGAAACTAATTAACTTGTTGAAGTTAAAAAAATAAAGGACTCTCGGGTTAACAAATCTTCTTGGAAAAATACCTCTGTAGTTCAATAATTGGCAACTGTTGACCAAAAAAAAAAAATATTTGGCAACTAATTATCTCAATTATTTAGGGTTGCAGTTCATCATTCATCTCTTTCAAAATTTTGTAAGCTGTAAAGCTCACTTTGAGCTAATAAGCAAAAGTCAAATATGTTGAAAGAAAGGATGCATGGGAAATTGAAGTGAACAAAAGTCTCATTCTCATTAAGACGTGGTGGCTTGGCTTATTTGGATTGTCAACAATTGCATGAAGGCAGCATCACTAGCAGCGCACCGAAAGGGATTTGAGTCTGACAAAGAAAATTTTTTTCATGCAAGTCAATTATAGCATGAAGATATTTGAGAGTTGCAGCCGTCTTGCATTAAAATTTTGTCTCTAATTTTTCCTTATAAATAGAAGGATTTTGGAGAAGCTTTGTATCCAAGCAGCATAAGTAGCAAGGCATTTAGAGAAGAAAAGATATAGTTTCTCCTAAATGTTTTTTTTTTCCACTTGTTATATATAAAATAGTGTAATAGTGAGTTTCTCCTATTATAAGAGAGAGTAAAATTGTTCTCTCCTTATTTTAGAGAGAAGGTTGTAAAACTTTTACACATAGTAAAATCCTCTTTACTTGCCCGTGGTTTTTTCCTCAATTGATTGAGGGTTGTCCACGTAAATTTTTTTTTTTTTGGTGTCTCTATCCATTTTCTCTAAATTAGTTGCGTGATCTTGCTTTGGCAACCCTACCATTCGCTGCGCCACACCTCAACAGTGGTATCAGAGCCACAAGTTGAGGGTACTGTTACTATTCACATGTTACTATATACAGTTACGGGCCGTTACTATACATGGTACTGTTCACATATATAGTATTATTCATAATGAAATAGTGGAAGCAAGTTCAATTCCAGAAGTAGATCGTTATCAACACTATGGCAGCGAAATACGAAATAGAGAAGTTCAATGGGAGTAAATTCTCCATGTGGAAATTGAAGATGAAAGCCAGTCTGAGAAAGGATAACTGTCTTGCAGCAATCGAAGGTAGGCAAGCGGGGGTAACTGACGACAAGTGGAAAGAAATGGACGATCTTCCTGTTGCCAATTAGCATATAGCATTGGCAGATTCAGTGCTATCGAGCGTTGAGGAGAAAAAGTCAGCAAAAGAAATTTGGGAGACGCTGACTAAATTATACGAGGCCAAGTCACGTCACAAGAAGATTTTTTTGAAGAAGAGACTTTATACTCTTCGAATGGGGGAGACCACACCAGTTATAGAACATATCAACACTTTAAATACGCTATTTTCTCAACTCACTTCGTTGGGTTATAAAATAGCAGAGCTTGAACATGTGCAGATCCTACTTCAAAGTCTACCTGACTCGTATGATCAACTCCTCATCAATTGCACCAACACTGTTCTCATAGACAGTCTAGTCTTCGACGACGTTGCAGCTGCTACTCTGGAAGAGGAGTCTAGGACCAAAAACAGGGAGGACAGACTAGAAAGCTTAAGACAAGCAGAGGCACTAACGATGACAAGAAGCAGACCAACAGAGTGTGGCTCAAGTGGGAGCTATAATCAAGGTAGATCGAAATCAAGAAGCAAGAAAAATATCAAGTGCTACAATTGTGCCAAAAAGGGGCACGTTAAGAAGGATTGTTGGCACAACAAGACAACTCCTAAGGTCACCAACTCTCAAGGATGTGTTGCGGGTACTTCTGGTGATGGAGAAGTCTTATATAATGAAGCGGTAGCAACTTTTAAAGGTAGAAAGGAGCTTACTGATGTCTGGATAATGGATTCGGGAGCGACATGGCACATGACCTCTCGTCGAGAATGGTTCCACACATATGAACCATGCTCTGGAGGATCTGTGTATATGGGTAATGATCATGCCTTAAAGATTGCTGGAACTGGTACCATCAAAATAGAAATGTACGATAGTACAATTCGCACCATTGAAGGAGTACGACACGTGAAGGGCTTGAAGAAGAATCTGTTGTCTCTTGGACAACTGGATGACCTTGGCTGTAAGACCCATATTGAGGATGGGATCATGAAGGTCATCAAAGGCACACTTGTAGTGATCAAGGCAGAAAAGATCACGGTAAATCTATATATGTTGCTGGGAGATACATTGCAGGAGACAGATGTATCTGCATCAACTAGCCAAGAAGAATCAACAGTAATGTGGCATTGCAGACTTGGCCACATATCCGAACGAGGTTTGAAGATTCTTGCAGAACGTAATCTTTTACATGGGCTCAAGTCGGTAAACTTACCGTTCTATGAGCACTATGTGACTGGCAAGCAACACAGATTATCATTTGGAAGATCTACTGCCAGAAGTAAACATATTTTGGACTTAGTTCACTCAAATGTATGGGAATCGCCGGTTCCATCCCTAGGAGGAGCAAAGTATCTTGTATCATTTATTGATGACTACTCCAGGAGATTGTGGGTGTACCCAATCAAGAACAAGTCAGATGTGTTTTCAATATTCAAGGAATACAAAGCGCGGGTAGAACTTGAATCCAGCAAAAGGATCAAGTGTTTGAGGACAGACGATTGAGGAGAATACACTGATGGGAGTTTTCTGGCATTTTGCAAGCACGAAGGTATTCAGAGGCAGTTCACGGTTCCACATACACCTCAACAAAATGGAGTTGCCAAGCGAATGAATAGAACTCTACTCGAAAGAACAAGAGTGATGTTGGAAACTGCAGGTCTAGCCAAGTCATTCTGGGCAGAAGCAGTCAAAACCGCTTGTCACCTGATAAACCGATCACCGTCAACGGCTATTGGGTTAAAGACACCAATGGAAATGTGAACCGGTAAACCTGCAGATTATTCCACCTTACATGTTTTTGGATGTCCCGCATATGTGATGTATGGTTCCCAAGGAAAAACGAAGCTGGATCCGAAATCCAGGAAATGCATATTCTTGGGATATGCTGACGGTGTTAAGGGGTATCACCTGTGAGATC
This sequence comes from Cordia subcordata, assembly GCA_028554755.1. NCBI lineage: Eukaryota > Viridiplantae > Streptophyta > Magnoliopsida > Boraginales > Cordiaceae > Cordia > Cordia subcordata. The sequence goes on along the minus strand of JAPTOF010000003.1, from coordinate 863,446 downwards.
CCATTGACCACAAGATTATTGTCAGCAGAAATGTGATCTTTGTAGAAAGTAAACTACAAAGTAAAGAAGATGATAGCACTAGAAATGAGACCACTATAGTGGAAGTTGAAGATAAACTAGAACAAGGAGATACTTCTTTTGAAGCTGTACCAGAGCATGAGGAACGAGAACCAAATGAGGTCGAGGTTACAGAAGTCCGATATTCGTCGTGGCAGGCAACAAGACCATCATAGCACTCTGATTATGTTATGGCAAGCAATGTTGCGTACTGTCTTCTAACAGAGGATGGAGAACCATCAACTTATTATGAGGCTGTAAAGAGTCCCGATGTTGCACTGTGGATGACAGCAATGCAGGAAGAAATCGAAGCCTTGCACAAAAACAAGACATGGGAGCTTGTCCTACTACCACCCGGAAGGAAAGCCATTGGCAACAAATGGGTCTACAAGATCAAACGATATGGAAATGATCAGGTGGAACGATATCGTGCAAGATTGGTGGTGAAAGGATTTGCTCAGAAAGAAGGCATTGACTTTAACAAGATCTTCTCTCCTGTGGTTAGACTTACAACTGTCAGAGTAATCCTGGCTATGTGTGCTGTGTTTGACTTAGATCTAGAACAGTTAAATGTAAAGACGGCTTTTCTTCATGGAGAACTTGAAGAAGAGATTTATATACTCCAACCAGAAGGATTTGTTGAGAAAGGAAAAGAAAACTTGGTTTGTAGGTTAACCAAATCTCTGTACGGTCTAAAGTAGGCGCCAAGGTGTTGGTACAAGAGATTTGATTCCTTCATAATTAGCCTCAGGTACAACAGACTCAATGCAGACCATTGTACATATTACAAAAGGTTCGGAAATGATGATTGTATCATCCTGCTGTTATACGTGGACGACATGCTGGTAGCAGGCCCCAGCAAAGATCATGTCCAAGAATTGAAGGCACAGTTGTCTAGGGAGTTTGACATGAAGGATTTGGGACCAGCAAATGAGATTTTAGGGATGCAAATTCATTGAGACAGAAAAGGCAGGAAAGTATGGATTTCCCAGAAGAACTACTTCAGGAAAATCTTGCAGCGGTTCAACATGCAAGATTGTAAGGAAATCTCAACCCCACTTCCTGTCAACTATAAATTATCCTCAAGCATGTGCCCTAGTAATGATGCGGAGAAGTTGGATATGTCTCGAATACCGTATGCATCAGTAGTGGGAAGTCTCATGTTCGCTATGATATGTACGAGGCCAGATATTGCTCAAGCTGTTGGAACAGTCAGTCGATTCATGGCGAATCCTGGTAAAGAGCATTGGAATGCTGTTAAGAGGACCTTGAGATACATCAAAGAAACCTCGGATGTTTCATTGTGTTATGGAGGATCAGAATTTACTGTTAGAGGCTTTGTCGATTCAGATTTTGCAAATGATTCTGATAAACGAAAATCTACTACTAGCTATGTGTTTATACTTGCGGGAGGAGCAGTGAGTTGGGTATCCAAGTTACAGACTGTTGTGGCACTTTCTACAACAGAGGCAGAATACATGGCAGCTACACACGCTTGTAAAGAAGCAATATGGATTCAGAGGTTAATAGAGGAACTCGGGCACAAACAACAGAAAATTCCCTTGTATTGTGACAGTCAAAGTGCCTTACACATTGCAAGGAATCCAGCCTTTCATTCTAGGACAAAGCACACAGGTGTCCAATATCACTTTGTTCGTGAAGTAGTGGAGGAAGAAAGTGTGGACATGCAGAAGATTCACACTAACAAGAATCTAGCAGATATTATGACAAAGCCAATCAACATTGACAAGTTTGTTTGGAGTAGATCCTCCTGTGGCCTAGTAGAGACGTAAGCAACATGGGACTGGCAAGTATGGAGAGATTTGAAGAAGAACTCAAAGTGAACTTTAAGTGGGAGAATGTAAGCTGTAAAACTCACTTTGAGCTAATAAGCAAAAGTCAAATATGTTGAAAGAAAAGGATGCATGGGAAATTGAAGTGGCAACAAAAGTCTCATTCTCATTAAGACGTGGTGGCTTGGCTTATTTGGATTGTCAACAATTGCATGAAGGCAGCATCACTAGCAACGCACCGAACGGGATTTGAGTCTGACAAAGAAAAATTTTTTCATGCAAGCCAATTAAAGCATGAAGAAATTTGAGAGTTGCAGCCATCTTGCATTAAATTTTTGTCTCCAATTTTTCCCTATAAATAGAAGGATTTTGGAGAAGCTTTGTATCCAAGTAGCATAAGTAGCAAGGCATTTAGAGAAGAAAAGATATAGTTTCTCTTAAATGTTTTTTAATTCCACTTGTTATATATAAAATAGTGTGATAGTGAGTTTTTCCTATTATAAGCGAGAGTAAAATTGTTCTTTCCTTATTTTAGAGAGAAAGTTGTAAAACTTTTACACATAGTGAAATTCTCCTTACTTGCCCGTGATTTTTTCCTCAATTGATTGAGGGTTTTCCACGTAATTTTTTTTTTGGTGTCTCTATCCATTTTTTCTAAATTCCTATTTTAGCTGCGTGATCTTGATTCGGCAACCCTACCATTCACTGCGCCACACCCCAACAAATTTCACCTTTACAATTCAATGGTTATGTTCACAAGAACTAGATAATCTAATTATCGCCTCATGTAAAAATTTAAATTTGTAAAAAGAATATTAGTATATTTATTTATTGTGTTAATACTTATTCCCTATCAACAAATTATTAAATTGTTAAAAGGTTATTGCAAATTCCGTCCCTATCTAGTTAATTTCCACTTCTAATAAAGAAACAGATAAAACGATAATCAGGGGCGGGTCGTATTACTTGGACAATATCGTGTATAAATTCAGCTTTTAGCCGGCCAAAACATCCCTTCCAAATGTGATCTATAATCAATCTAAATAAAGTAACCCCAATATATACATATATTTTTAATTATGTCACTTAACACACTAATGCGCGACAGTTTTGGCAGAACAAGTTTACTATATACTACATATGGGGTGTACTACTTTTGCAACGGGATATGTAATTACATAAGCGAGGATAATCTATAAAAGTACAACAATGGTGTCATAGAGCATAATTTCGATTTAAAAAGAAAAAGGAAAAAGCAGATGTAACTAGATGAAGGTAAGACAACAAAGAAATCCAAAAGACTAGATAACCAATTTAAATTTGTTAAGAGAACTGAGATCCCATCCCAAAATCAATTAATTCAAAGTGGAGTAAACCAAGATGTTATAAGGTGATTTTAGATTTTATAAATATTTTATACGAGAGGAATAATATTCTAACAAGAATCAACTTTTTGAAAGAGAAAAATGGGTTTTTTAAAATCTGATTAAGATGTCACAACTAGAAATTTATCTTGAAAAGAGTTGTTACAATTCTGGAAATTGGATGGTATATTTTCATTTTTTGGGTTCTTTTTTGTAAACAAAAAGAATAAATTCATTCTGATTGTCAAATTACTGATAATCTCTCTAGCATAATAATAAGAAGAAGAATATACTTACGCAAGTCCCTCGGCAGCTCCAGTTGCAATGTTTATTCTGCGTTGCCAATCCAGTAGGCAATTGGCAGCAAGTTGACCGTGGAGATGTGTGAGCAAGCTATGGTTAGGCATGTAATCATAGACTATAAGCCTTTCTTCGTCCCCAGCATAAAATCCTCTTAGACCTAACAAATTCTTATGCCTCACCCTACCTAGTATTTCAACCTCAATTGCAAACTCCATTTCCGCTTTCGCAGTTATAGCCTTTAGCCTTTTCACTGCTATCTGCGACATCAAATAATTCTATAAGTATATTTATTGAAAGATCGTTGACCGTTTCTAGGGATTTTGCAATCTTGATATAAGTGCGAGAAACTTTGTGATGAGAATTTAGCAATCATACGAAGATTAAGAAAAGAAAGAAAAAGGGATAAGATTATTGCCTCAACTCCTTTACTTGTTCGGCCCCGATAAACACTTCCAAATCCACCTTCACCAATCTTATTATCATTATGGAAATTGTTAGTTGCACGAATCAACTCTTTGAGAGTGTAAACATCCCATGGATAGTCCACACCTTTGTTTGGCCTGAAAACCCACAAAAAAGTAATAAAAAATAACACGAGAAAAATTAACCAAAAAATACCCTAATTAAAAGTATTAATAGATCAAGAAGGTTAATGCACATAATCACGAGGGGACAAGGATTACCTGATGTTTTCTTGCTTTTCGGGGAATAAGCAACGACAACATTCCCAGGTCATGCTTTTGGAATCTGAAGAAAAGCTAAAAGGAGCTTAATTTGCAACGAATTTGATTGTTGGGTTGCGGAGCAAAAGAAACAGTTGGAACCAGCAACAAGGGGGCAAAATTTGCGGATACATTAAAGCTAGAAGAATGAGTCTTACCATGAAGAGAAAAGACAACGTTTTTCTATTTTATGTTTGTTGGTCGAAAAGACAAAATTATTAATACAATAAATAAGTATATCAATACCTTTTTACAAGGTTAAACTTTTAAATAAGACGATAATTCAATACGGTATTATGATCAATCAAATAATTCCAATATGGTATCATTATCGATTAAATAATAGATTTCAGTCTTACAGCCATTCATTTACATTAAAATTGTTTACATGTAAGATTCAAAATGACGCTGCAAAAAGACTAGGTAATAGGCGACTGTTTTACCGCCAACTATATGGGTGTTGAGCGTCGGTTATTTAAAATGTTGTCTCTATATAAAATTTAGAAAAAAAAAATACCATGCTTCATCTAGGGCTCAAACTTTGAACCTTTCTTATTGTAGGACTCTACAATTATACTATCACTAATCAAGTTAAGAACATATTTATTAACTATCTTACATACAATAAATTTACATATTATCTAAACCCTTGCCTATATCATAAAATCATCTGCTATTCCTCGTTATTTTATAGTGAAATCGTCGCGTATTCTTAGTCTTTTAATAGTGAACAAAGCACGCGTAGATGTAAAGGCACGCGTAATACAATAAGTAAATAAATTAATATTCATCTACAAGCGCAATGTTGAGTCAAAGAAATTTTTTATTTATTTTAGTAAGGTTAAACTATGTCATGTTTTCTTCATCCATTGTATACGTTCCCTTGGTTTTATATGTTCGTCTTTGTTATTGTACATGTAATTAATATTTGCACAACTAATATTCTTATTCTGTCATTGTCAATGATGACCAAATAAATGTTACTTTCACGGGAACCGCCGTGGTCTGACCTTTAAATTCTTTTCTTTCGGTATGAACAAATATCAAAGATCGCATGCTAATCCACATGGAATAGGACAATGGAAATACTTCTTGCACAGGTTTCGTATTTAGATACAGAGTTTATTTGGGTTGGTTTTTTTTTTTTTTTAAGAAATAATAATTTTTTTTGAAACAAAATACATTATTTTTGTAACAATTAGGTGGCTAGATTTAAAAAAGTTGAAAATTGTGAAAAAGGCTGTATTCTTTAACTTTTCAAAAAATACTTTTTTTTAAGAAATTGTTAGAAAAAGTATTTTTTAAAAAAAATAATTTAAACGAGCCCATAGATTATCACCTTTTATTTCTAGTTTATTCGATCGTGTATCACATTTGAGTTTCTTCATCCTACTGCTCCTACAATTTCCTCCAGTTTTCAACTATAAACATTCTTTTTATTTTTCAATCAAAAAAAGAAAAAAAAAAAAAAAGAGAAAGGTATCCAAGTCCCTTGTTAATTTTGTTAGTTATTGTTTTTTCTTGGCTTCTTTGTCCCTTTACAATAGTCTTTGTTAGCTAAATGAATGACAAAATTGAATAAAATTACAAATGTCGATTTTGTCCTTAGCGAGGCGACTGCATGGTAAAAATCTTATTATTTTCATTTATTTTTCTCATAATCCATAAATCACTTTTATAATTTAAAATTAACTGAAACGTTGGAGAAAAGTAAATCGAAAAAACTGACTTCAGGAAGTATCAAAGTTAACCGTTAATGAGAGAATTGATGTAACTCAACTTTAGTGCTTTTTATTTGTCTTTTCCATTATTTTTTGACCATTTTGGTGAGGTAAAAAGTAGAAAGTCATTTAATATTCTTTTGAAACTTTTTTCCTTGAATTGATCAGCACTCTACTGTTTAAAAAGGCAAAGAAATTGATAAGTTCCACGGTTGTCATGTACTATGACAATTTGGAAAGTTTTAAAAACATTTTAGAAAAATCTAAATGATATTTGTTACTACTTTAGGGATGCTTTTAAGGTACGATAACTTAGCTTACATAGTGCTTATAATAAAAATTTTATCAAAACTAAGACAAGTAAAAGCACTACTAATTCAATCAATTAAATAAATTCACATAACTTTTTCTTTTTATTTTTTAACAAGAATTTTTGAAACTTTACATGACCATTGACGAAGTTTTAATTTTTTTTTTTCACCCACCAACATGATTTATGAATCATGTAAAAGAAATATTAGGTTTTTGCCACATAGTTTCCTAATTGAGGGCAAAATGATATTTCATTAATTTAGTAAACTTTTCCATTAACTTTAACTGACAATAATAGCATAATAGAGGAATATAAAAAGAAAAAAAGAATTAAAAGACCTATTTAGTTTAATGCTTAAAAATAAAAGTCTTGAATGCCTTTTTATTCTTTACATTTCTCTACCCACCCCAATGACGTCATATTTGTCCCTTTTGCTATTGTCACACATTGTTCTTGGCCTTCTCATCTCAATCATTGATATTTTCTAGATATGTTATAAGTTCTTAGCACTTTCATCCATATAGTTGACCTGGTGCTATGGTTATCTTTAAGGCACATATTTAACATACATAGAAATCATAGTATGTTTATCCATTTCATCCATTTGATGTTAAAACTAACTGTCTGACGTTGTCTCTTCGTATCTAATTTAATTACCATCACAATTCTAGTCGTACGTACCTTTGGTGAACTTAAATTCTGTACACTCATCATTCTTTCATTTATTTATTTTAGTATGCATCCTCCTCTCATATCAATTCTTTATGATATTTATGTGTATTTTGTAATAGTTTGGGTCTACTACTATTATCATTAAAGGTTTAAGCATTGTAGGCTAGTTGATTAGACACAATACGGTGACAAAGTCAGTAGTTTGGTCGAGAACGTTATAGGTGGTATCAGAGCAAAGTTTGGACAAATGCCAAACTACCTGTGATGTTAGACTGTCATTCTATTTGGAAAGAATATTAATGATACCCTCGTATGTCATAAAAGATTGTTACTCATATATTCTTATGTTATAACAAATATTGCACAATTACCTCAAAAATTAGAGGTCTTTTACAATATTTTTTTATAACATAGAGACAATATTGTAAATTTTAAAACACAAAAATTTTTATATAACTTTAATAAAACATAGCATGTAAAATATATTTTACTGTAATTATAACTTAACAAGACACCTATTTGTTAGATTCCTTGAACAAGATAATGACATTTACAGAGAATATACGCCAAGACAACTCATATTCGATGTGCCCAATTAGTTTGTCCATGACTTAAGCGAAAACTAAGATCCAAGGTTATTCCTTGGTGTAGATCGATGGTCATCGAGAAAAGGTCGATCGTATATTTGCCTATTCACTCACAAGTAATAATTATTTGTTGTCATTGTATTTTATGGTATCATATGTTATCGTATTATTATATTTATTACGTATTTTCATATATCATATAATTTCAAATTAACTTAGATAATTGAAGTTACTTTTCACAATAATTAATGGTAACCTAAATTTGAATTTCATGAGAAACAAAAATTAATTTGGTTGGATACGCGGTTAAGAAGAAAAAAAGAACAATAGTTGTATTACACATGTCTACTATTACTTCAATGTAACTTTATTTATGAAAGATACAATTTTGAAAATTTGAGTTTATCATTCTTCTTTTTATTTCTTTTAATTCAATATTTTGAGATTAGCTCCAGAGGACGGGCAAAAAGAATTTTATCAAGGGCCAAACTTGTAAAGAATAGAGCTAGGCTCATGGCAGTAGGCATTTGAATACGAAATAGAAGCTTCACGCTTGGGTTTTATGGCCCATATTATGAATCCACAGTTAAAGTATTACTGTGTAGGCCCATGGCATCTCAGGGTCTTATGCACCATTTCGTCTATTCAATCTGGTTTCGTAACATCTTTTTCTCAACCAATGTCCAATGGGCCGACAGTGAACAATTTTGCCATTCATTATGTACCTTCTCGATGAATAAAACTCTCTAATTGAGGATTAAAGAAAAACCCAAAAAAAAAAGAAAAAAGAAAATATGATTGCATATGAGTAAAATTAAGGGCAAATGGCACACAAATATCCCCCGATATTCACATAAAGTGATGATTTTGTCTCTTTTATTTTGTTCCTAACATTACAAAAAGCATCAATTTGATCTTTATTATTTCAAAAGTGGCTAACTTTGCTTCTAATTGTTTTAGAAAAATGCCAATTTTTCCTTTTTTGCAACATTTTTATGCAAATATTATGGACCAAGTGATTCTTTTTCTTTTAAGGGATTGGGGAGTAGCTAAAGTGGTAGAAATTACTCATATTAAAAGCAAATGGGATTAGGGTATATAGACCAAGGGCTTGTTTGGCTGAATTAGTTATAGGGTAGCTAATAGTTGTTTAAGTAGCTTATAGTTATTTGGGCAGCTGAGACCTAATATCAGATCTATTTAACTTGCTGATTAAACAAGATACATTCGGTAAAATTAGTTGTTGGATTAACTTAAAAGTAAAATAACAAAAAGGATATTGATACTATGTCATTATTGTTATGATAATTATGATGGTTATTACTATTGTTGGAATAAGATAATTATTTTATAATTAGATTTATGTTTTTATAGTAATATTTTATTAAAATATAATAAAATTAATTTTTTGATAAAGCATTTGTATCAATATTATAAAAAATATTTTCAATAGATTCAAAATATATTATTTCAAAATATAAAAAGCAAACGGACTAATAAAATTTATAATTTTTATATATTTTTATTTGGGTAGAATTTAAAATTAATTTTCGTGTTTTTTAATTTATATTTGTGAAAAAAAAGATAAAAACATAGAGAACAGATTGAAGAGAAACTAAGATTTCTAAAGGAAAAAAGAGTAGAATTGCCAAAAAATAAAACACTATAAGTTTTTTGTGAAACGTTAAATTAAATTTTTAGCATTTGAGAAATGTTAGTTGAAATGCTAAAAATTACATGCAACATTATTTTACTAAACATCATAAACTTTGAGAAATAGTGTTTTGACCTAGTCAAAACATTAAAATCTACTTGAAAAGCTCTTTTTTTGCTGTTCCCCAACGATAACCTAACTAACCTTTATATGGACATTAAGAGCCAAGTAGGAAATCATTTTTAAAATAATAAAGACCAAATTAATATTTTATCAACATTGGAAGACCATTTATTGAATTTTTTCCAACATTAATGCGGATGGTTTTTAAGGAACTAATCGTGATGCATGGCATCTAAAGGGAAGAGTTTAATTTGTCTTTGTCGATACTGAAGCAAGAAGTCATGACCATCTTTAAAATATAAGTTGTGACTAACAATTTACGACTCCCTTGTAAGATTGAGGACTAATAAAGGATTGGATGAGGGGTGAGTACACAATTTAATAGAATTAAGGCTTCGTTTAGCTTAGTTGTGAGATTTAAGCTATTAAGTTACAGAATTTTTAACATTAGAGCTTTGAGTAAAAGTACTGTTGAATAAAAGCAGTTGATGGTTTGGCTTTATATTTTATAAATTGAGCTTTCAGTTGTTTTGAGGTTAATATTGGATTTTAAAAAATATAAAATAGTATTTTTGAAAAAAATAAAGAAAATATTTTTTGACATAACATAAAAATAGCTTTTCAAAAGTCTTTTTTGGAGCTTCTAGTTTTTAACTTTTTTTAGCTTTAGCTTTTATGTAAAAGTTCTTTTAAAAATAAGTTAAACAGATCAGTTTCTGTTGTTAGATTCACAGAAAGCACTTTTGTGTTTCAAAAAGTTAGGCCAAATAGACTCTAAAACTGAAACTGAATTTTAATACTAAAATTTTTGAACTTTAAAAAATTAATAATCGAAATAGATCCGAATTATATCAATTTCTGAAATTATTTAACTGAATATTCTTGGTTTGGTTTCAATTATAACTTAAATAAAGGAATTTTGTAAAGTATACATTATGCAAGACTAACTAAAATAACTAAATTCTTTTGTAATTATAATAACCAAATTTCAATATCCATAATCAAAATTCACATTATTTATATAAGAATGATACAAACTTGTAAATATATATGAATGTGAACTTGAAAAATAATAATTAAATATAAAATTTTTATTAAAAAAACTTATTTATTTGTTTATTAACAAAACTTTTTGAGAAATAATTAAAACCAAACTGAAAATTGGATTTCTTTTTCTATTTTTGATAAATGAAATCAAACTGAATATAAAAATAACTGAACTGAGGATTCTTCGATTATATCCTATTAATACTCACCCCCTAAATTGGAACTCAATTGACAATGCAACATACATATTTAGATATTGATGTTAGAATAATCACCATTTTAAAACCGATAAGTATCTTCGTAACGAGATTTTGTTGGATACCCTCTGATAGCTTGCATCATAATGTTTATCATTTGATAATATGCACATAATCAATCTCCACAAGAAAGAATGTGACACGCCACATGGTTTTGAGATATAAAAGTTTCATAAGAGAATTAAAAAATAGGAAAAAGAGAAAAAGAAAAAGAAAAGAAAAGAAATGGTTTCCAATCAGTGAAGTTAAGGCGGCAGGATTGTCTTTAGCGAACTGAGATGGCGTGTCTAATGAACTCAAAGGACAAATTTGACTTTTAAGAGAAATCATTGTATTTTTTTTTTTTGTCGGAAAAATCATTGTATTTTTTGCCATTATGAAAAACTGATTCAACTTATGATCACAAGCAATTAATCATGTTGCATGGACCTGTTAACTAATTCGTGAACCTCATTATAGAGATTGCATAGATCCTATTAAAGAGTTGGTAAATCCATAGGGGCTGATGTGAACTAATTTAAGATTAGTTGATAAACTCATTGAATATTAATTAGTTATTTTTTGTTTAGTTCCTTGAGAGATATATTGAATTACGTAAAGATTAAACTTTTTAGACGCTTTATTTATCATTGTCAAGTAACAATTGTCTGAAAGAGAGTTCTTGATCTTTCCCCTGAGAAACCCATTTTTGGTAGTTTTGGTGACCTTGTGTGTGAAAATTTCCTGTATATTTGAACTGTAGTTGTAATTGTTACTCTTAAAATTTGAAGTTTGTGGCTGAAAATTTGCAAGTTCTCTCTTGTAAGTTTGGGCATTGATAAAGAATTGGATCTCAATCAAACACAGCTGTATATTCATGTTAGAGTAGTTAATATTTATAATGGATAAGTATCTCTAAACCGGGTCTGAGTTAGATACTCTCTAGTTAATACCCTATTAACAGTGTTCTTAATTTATTTGTTAATAAGATGATACTGAAGTCAAGAATCTCATATTGTGTGAGGTCATACATTCGTGCGAGACATAAAATACGAGTAATTTATTACGGAATACTGAATGTTTGTATAATGATATAACTTTAATTAGTTATTCCTAGTGACGGTGTGCTTAGCTATTTTCTTGGAATCAGTAGACTTTTCGAGTCCATCCCTAAAAATATGAGATGTACTCTCTTTTTTTTTTTCCCCTCTTTTTTGTCAGGAAGATCTATATATACATTATAAAAGAAGGTACATGGCTTGGCTTCTAAGTTATGCCATGTGTCAATTCTTTAACTAACCCAACTCATCTACTTCATTATTAATAATTTTCTCCATCAAAATGATTTCCTAATTTGATGAATTTATTCTCAATCTATATATTATACAAAGTAGAATATATATCTTTTCTATCAATACCAAATTAAATAATTTTGGTAAATCAAATTTTAGGAGGTAATTCAAGTTTTTGATAAATTTCCTTCGTCAAAATAATTTCTTAATTTAATGAATTTATTCCCAATTTATATATTATACAAAATAGAAATATATCTTTATATCTTTTCTGTCAATACCAAATGTATATGCGAATCTTATCAATTTGAATGCATTTTTCCAATTTCACTTTCAAATTAGAATGTTGTATTCAATTACTATAGATCTCTAATTAAAAATATTACTAATATTTAAAATCTTAAAATTTTCTAAATATATTTATATGTTATTATTATGTATATCATAAAAGTATAATTAGTTATCAACAATAAATAAAGTATTAAAAATATTTCTCCCTAGTTATGTTTCTAAACAAGACATATTGATGAGAAATATATTATATTATTTTATATGTAGAATTAATGTTCCTAGAGAAAATCTAACTAAAATATCAAGCCTGTTCATTACAAATCATAAGCTGTCGTCAACGAAGTGCAATTGAGCTCCAACTCAAGAGAGGTATAAGAGCCCCCAAATCTAAAAGTCTAGAGCTCCAACAGGAAAGCCATGATATATCTAGGAATATTTGTGTGACTCTCGTACAAATGTCCAATACAATAACCAATGTAATCTTCACTATCCACTTATACTTATAGTGTTTTTGGAATGATTTTATTTTAAGATACTTATTCTATTGAAATTTGGAGATATCTTATAAGATTTAAGATATTTTATCATATGCACTATGTATTTTATAATTGTAAAAAATAAGATAGGATGGATTGCTTATTTCTTATAAGATAAAAAGTATAGTTTGTTTTAAAATTTTTGAAGAATTCATGATAAGATGTCTTAAAATTTATAAGATTTCTCTCTATTTCAATAAGATAACCATCTTAAAATAAAACTATAACAAACAGAGCATTAAACTAATCTTCATTTTCTACTTCCATTAGTAATCTATGCACTGAGGATCCACTATTTGTTTCTAATCTAATTTATCAACATGGTATTAGAACCTATCATCATTAGGCGAGGCAGATCTATTGACTGCTGTAGTTACTTAGGAACTACACTGACCAGGAGCAATGATGAACCAACAACAAATAAGCTAAACTATACTAAACCAGGCTAAGGCTATGTGAGGATTTAAGAAATAGTTCAAGTGATTGAGACTATTTCTCTTAAGAATGATGAACTAATTATTTGAGTTTGAATAGGTGGGGGTCTACTTGATTTCCTACCTCTCTTTCCCTAATCTATTACTAGAACAATCCTATCATACAAGTATAATATGAGTATTGAACCTAGAATGATCTTATCATACAAGTCAATACGCCAAAGTTTAAGCATTTCCTTAGTTCGACCTTCTTGTCTCGGCCTAACATCCCAAGTTACTCTTGCTTACCCGGCTTGCCAGGTCAAATGGTGTAATTTTTTGTGTGCAAACAATAGCTGACCACTCATTTTTTACCCTAATCTAATAGGATCTCCTCCTGATCCTCATTTGATTTAATCTTTTTATTTAATCAGATAAGATCTCCTATAATCCATGACTTGATTCTTTCTTGATTCTTTCCTAGTAAATATATCCTCCAGTCTAATTTTTAACCAACTCCTTATCCCAATAAATATCCCACAATGCTGGAAGGAATAAGAGGGTATTTGACTTTACTTATAAGCACCCAAAAAAGTACCCCTTCACTTACTTTTGATTATTTGGTGCTTATAAGCCCCAAACAAGCTAGCACTGCCAAACACCCTCTAACTCTTTGATAAGATGAGCAAAAATACAAAACCTGAGTCCAATCAAAAGGAGTGTTTGAAATGATGCACTTTCAATCAATGTCAAAATGTCAAGCTATATCTAGAATCCACTAAAAAATATGACAAGATATAATTGACAGGAACAAAATATCTTGCATGTGAAATGATCCTAGGAAAAATTTCTAAAATTTCTACTACAAATATAGATGTCATGTTGTATCATTTTGCGAGTATATACCTCAAAGAGCTCCATGAAGTTATACCGAGCTGTCAACAACAAAGGGTTATTGTCTCCAATTCTAAAGAGTTATAAGATCTCCCAATTCTACAACTCATAAGCTTCTGCAATAGAACCATGATATCTAGGAATATTTTAGTGAACGTGTTCGAAAGCAACAATTGTTGTAATCTGCATTGTACATGTCCACTCCTAATCTAAAGATTCACAAATTTTTCCTCAAACCATCTTCATTTTCAGCATTTTTTAGTTGATCAAGCATTCATAAGTTAGACAACCTTTTGATTCGAGAACATTTCAATACCACATGAAACTTAAGGGAGTGTTGACAATATTTTTCAGTTCTTTTTGCAGCTCATAAATATCAACTCCTCCTAGATCGCTAACCTGCAAGAATTAAAGACGCATGTACACACCATTTGATCAAACCAATTCCAGAATTCAAACAAATTAAAAAAATGCTGTCTCGATTTAGCGATCGAAGTTTGCACCTCAATTTGGATAGTATGAAGTGTCCTTCCATCAGCTTTAGTGCAGAAACAGCTAACAACACTGAGACCTTTCGCAAGCACAACTTCCAGCGCTCGCGATAAAGGAAACGAATTATCTCTTCTCATATCGACGCTAATCAAAATCTCAATACCACCCAAGTATTTCCCAACTGTGACATCAATAGGCAGCAGATAGCTGCATGATGATGAGCTTTGATCATTTGACAAGTTCTTTAGAGTACCCCTCTTGACTTTCACCTCTTCAATCTTCATCTGCTTATGCTTCACATAGTTTGCAGCCGCACGAATAAGATCTGGCAGTGTGCCTGTTTGCTGAAAAAGAAAAGCCATGGGAAATCCGAAAGGCCATTAGGGTTTTTTTTAATTTTTTTCTAAAATTTTTCTACAAACCCCATCCCCAACATCCCAAACCCCCATCCTCTGTTAGGGATTCGAACTAGGTCATTATTTTTGGAAGGTAATCTCAATCACTTAAACTATTTTGATTGAACTGCTCTTGATCCCGAGTAGGCTATTAGGGTGGCACACAAAGAACTCTAGTAAATGAAAATAAAATTTTTAATAATTTACCTTTACATATTCCGTAGGGAGTTGCATTCTGAGTGATGCATAAAGATTGGCCATCCCTTGCCTCCTTTGGCGTTCTGCATCCCTACGAATGACTCTTTTCTGCTTGTCATCACTTGTAATCTGGCGCTGCGGCTGTTTTCGTTTCTCATTTATTTCGAGAAAATCCCCATCAAATTGGGCAACTGAATTTGCATAAGAGTGATTGATCACAAAATCTTCTGGGATTGTGTGTAGCTCGCAGGGAAAAGAAGGGACTGGATGATACTGTAACCCCAGCTCATCGTCTTGTTGTAAAGCACAATAATTTGAACCAAATAAATTCTCCATCTTTTTTCTACTGGGGCTTTGTCTCTTGTGATGGGGAAAATTATATAGTTGGTGATTCGAGGAGACACGTTTCTTAATTAGAGTACGAGATCTTGAATGGGGACCTTGGATGCTAAAAAATTTCTGGAAGGTATTTGTGTATAGAAAGGGATATAGGAGTGATATCAAGAGGAATACTTTAAGCTTTCTATGTTCACTCTACTTTTGGTTTTTAATTCACAAAATCTTGTTCAATTATACCATATTTTCATTAAGTGATTTTGTTGGAGTATTGTCGCCTGCCGGCATGATTTCCATTAAGAAATTGGTAAGGTGGATCATATTTCTTTTTCATTTTTTGTTTCTTTAGAAGATGAATTGAGGATTAACTCGGTTTTCAAAAAGAAAAATATTGCAAGTTTGTTTCTAGTTTTATATCATCTTTCTAATGACCTTCATATCTTTATTGTGTGAAAATTTTTGGTGTCAGAATCCTAGACATTGTGCTAAGGATTTTTCTTGAACACCAAAGAGCAAGTAAAAAGAAGTAAGACCTCAACTGAAATCTAGCCACATCTCCGCTCTTTCATCTTCAATCGCCCTTTTCATACTCTAACCACCTCAAAGTGAGACCTAGTTGAAAACAAATTCAGCGAGACAAATAGCCAGTAACACTTGTTTACTTTTCGAGAAAATCTCTCGCCTCTGTTGTCAATATATCTCCAATTAAACAAGAAGATCTGTTGAAATATGCCAAGATCAAGATTGCCTAATGGTTTGGTTTAACATGAAATTTGCGATCTAATCTAGGGTCGTACAAAGTTTAGTTCTATTTGAGAATTTAAAGTCCCAAATTTATATCAAATTTTTGAGTCTTGGAAAATCTTAGAACTAGAATTGTATTATAAGAAAAAATATCTTTGTTCCGCACCCTTCCATTTTTTTGGACGATTCAGTAAGCATATTCGAGGCTTTCGATAGTTATTTAATGATCTTAAATAATTTATAATAGGTTCTTCACTACCTACAACATTTCAAATGTACATTTGTAATCTTTTCTCCATTGTCATTAGCGCGTATTAGTCAGTTATTTGAGACATGGTGTTCGAAACAGTAAAAATTAGTAATATTTAATTAAAGATAAAATAGAAAGATAATGTTAAGAATTACTGAGGTTTTATCATAAAAATCAGTTAGTTAATACCATATCAATATTCTCTTAGCATTCATATGGTTGACATACATTTCTATCATATAGAAAATCATAAAATCTAATACCACCTTATAAAGTTCTAAGCCACTCTTTATATTGACCGATTAGTTTTTGTGATACAAAATTTCTTAACATGGTAGTAGAGTTGGTCGATTTTGGCTTATCTCATCGTGCACATGTGACCCATCTTTGATTATTTGGCTCGTGCGAGCTCTTGATTCTTGGTTCTCAGCTGGATTCTGTTAGCTCAACCTTTAGTTGTTTGGTTTGTGTAAACTCTTGATTCTTGGTTCTTGGTTTTTGGTGAGGTCTGGTTTAGCTCGTTTGAGCTCAATCCCTATCTTCAGCTGCTTAGCTCGTGCGAACTTTTGATTCTTTGTTCTCGGTGAGGTTTAGGTCATTTGAGCTCAATCTTGTTCCTCTTGACTCTTGGTCCTCAGTAGAGCTTTATTTAACTCATTTGATCTTAATTCTTGGTCCAAACCACTCTTTATATTAATTAATTGATTTTTATAATGAAACCTCATGATTTCTTAACAAACTGCAAGCAAACACAAATTTTAATGAAGTGAAATTCAAGTTCCAATTTTCAGCCTCCTTTCTTAAGTTGTCCAATGTCTTGGCTAGCCTAGGATTTGTTTCGCTAACACCTGATGATTCAAGTTCAGTTGGCTCAATCTTCCTTCTATTTTACGGATTGCTGATGTCTCCCTAAATTGACTAGAAAATCCAAGACCTAAATTTTAATTATAAACTAAGTAAATTGAATATTATTTTCTTTTACTCTGATTTATGTGCACCATATTCTCCTATAATATCAAAACTAGCTAATTATCTTCTTGTACTCAGACCTATGTACACCATAACCTCCTGAATATTAAAACTAGCTAAATACCTCCCTAAAGTTTTTAAAAATATGTAAAACATCCTTTTGTCGTCCATTTTTAAAAGTGTGCAAAACTAATGAAAAATGGATGGTGGGACGGTGTTTTGCACACTTTTAAAAACTTCAGGGAGGTAATCAGTTAGTTTTGATATTACAGAAGGTATGGTGTACAGAGGTCAGTGTACAGAAGATAATTAACTAATTTTAATTATATAAAAGATATAGTACATATAGGTTAGAGTACATTGAGATAATATACAATTTACTCTTATAAGTTTCGGGTACAATGAAACGAATCAGAATGTTAGTCTAGCATTTGGCTCACAAATTTTAATGACTTCTAGGTACAACCATTCCAAGGCCCCTATGTAAAAGAACAAAAATAAGATGTTATACGCTAAATGTGACCAAATCACTTCATTGATGAATGCGCACAAACGTCATAAATGACGCATGAAATCCGAAGAACTAAAAGCTAAAAATACTACAGAAACAAGCTAATTACCTTAACAGGGGTATGGCGAACTAGCATCAAGCTACAGCCAAGAAGAATCAGAACACAGTTTTCTTTCCATGCTTTTTTATCGTCGACTTTTAAACATTAACAATGAAAAAAATTATTTTGAGTAAATTTTCCTATATTTTGTGAAAGTCTCCATGTGTTTTCAAAACTCACTGATACACCCCCGTAATTTAAAAAACGTTGTACATTGGCCCCTACCTTTAGCTTTTCGTTAGAGTTAGCAAAAAAATTTTGAATTGGTGTAAATTCCCTACTTGATTTTAAAAATGATACAAATTCTCCCTTCTAGTTTGAAATAAGATGTAAACATAAATTAGAGTAGAAATATGCACTATTTTTAAAATAAGAGGGAGAATTTGCACTAATTTCAAAAGTAGAAGGGGGAACTTTTACCATTTATTTGAGTTTTTTTTTTTTTTTTATTATCAACAAGTCAAAATAAATTGTAGCTATGCTTCTATACTTCCTGTTAACTTTAATGGAAAACTAATGATAGGAACTAATGTGTAACGTTTTTTAAATCATAGGGTGTACGAGCGGATTTTAAAAAACAAAGGGAGTTTTATGTGACTTTCACAAAACATAGGGGGTTAAAATATATTTTAGTCCATTATTTTTGTTTCTCAAAACTCGATCACTTTTTATTTCGTTATTTTTTTTGGATTGGATTCATTAAATTTATCTTTTTGATTTAATATTAATCTTTAAAAAAAAAATTTAGATCCACCACCAACACTAATCATTCTTTAAATATCGACAATAATATGAACTTATATCCATATTTCTTTATCATCTAAATTGTTCTACCTCCGTCAGGCATCGTTCAGTGTATATGACCATTATATGTCAAGTGTGCTGCTCAACAAAGGAAAAAAGAAAGAAGAAAAGGGTGCTGCCGAAGCCTATTCCGATAAAGCAGTCGAATAAAGGTGAATGAGTAAAGCACAAGGAAATTAAAAAACAAAAAAATGGCTATAATCTTAATTAAAAAGTCATCATCAAACCCAAAATTAAATCCCAGGACACTGCACTTCCTTCACGTTAACGTCCCCGACAAAGTCCCCACATATATATAATGCGAATCCTCCCAATCGTTGGGGGAGCTTTGTGGAGTATCAAATGCTGGGCTCTTTTTGGTGGTTGGGGGGGGGGGGGGGGGGCGTTAATTTCCTTGTGTGCAATCAAACTTGGATGTATGGGATGCACATATGGATGCGTATCTTCTTTTTTAGCTTTCTTATCTGCATTATTAGCTAATCTTAATCGCAATTCTGTCCCTTTGATTGCTTTGGTTTCTTCTTTCGTGAATATAAAATTCACTTTTGGTTCATTGTGGACTGAGCTGAGGAGCAGCCTGCTTGACTTGTTTGGGGGCAAGCGTATCAACTAGTCTAAAAGATTAGAGCCCGTTTGGTTCTAGTTATTTTACAGCTTATAAGCTCTTAGAAAAAATTATCCTCTCACATATTTTTATTATTTGTAGCTTATAAACCCCAAATAAGCTTAACCAAGCAAGCTGTAAATTTGTAGAAAGAATGATGGTATATTTATTTTATTAATGTGTGATATAGTTTTACTGTTTTAAATGAGTGAAGAGACTTCCAAACTTAAATTGTTTTCGACAATTTCAATATTTTAAATAGGTGGCAGTGAATTTTAAATTTAAAATTACTTTTTCTTGACAGTTTTAGTGTTTGAAATGGGTAGCAATAAATTTGGAAATTTTTTTTTGTCTAGGGGAATCTAGCCCAACTATTGATACACTATGCGAAGCTCGACCACCAACTAGCAAATTTCGGGTGCATAACACATCTCCTATACTGTATACCAATTAAGTCGAACCCAAGATAGGGACTAGATTTGAACCCGGGTCATAACTGATATGTAATATCCCACACTGATCTGAGTGGTGATTTGTAACTTGTTTATAAATGGATGGTGTGGATATAATTAATAACTTGAATTGATTATTTTGGGCCAGTTAATTTAAGGTCCAAGGTAGTTATTTATTATGTTCCTAATACCAGTCTTGCTCTCAGGTTTGGGGATCTAGGCTCCAGTGCGTGACAGAATGATATCAAAGTAAATTATCAGTCAATGGTTGGGCTTGGGGATCTAGGCTTCGGTGTGTGACAAAATGATATCGAAGTAAATTATCAGTCAAATGGCAGGCTTGGGGATCTAGGCTCTGGGGCATGATAGAATGATATCGAATGATATCAAAGTAAATCATCAGTCAATGGCATAACACGGCAGTGAGTTTCAAACTATTTTTGACAGCATTAATGTTTAAAATGGGTGACAATGAGTAGTTTAGAACTATTTTTTGACAGATTTAGTTTTTAAAATGGGTGTAAGTGAATTTCTTACTTGAAACCATTTGCTTTTGATAGCTTTAATGTCCAATTTGTTTTTTGACGGCTTTAATGTTTAAATAGGTAGTAGTGAGTAGTTTTGATATCAAGATAAATTATCACTTCATTTAAAAGTTTAATGTTATAGAAAAAATATTATTAGTGAATATATTTATTAATAAAAATATACTTTTCTCAATAGTTATACAAAAAAATGCATTAGAAAATTGCCAATTTAAATGAGCCCTTAATATAGTTTACTTTTATGGCTTTAAGTTATTATACAAAATTCAAAAATCAGCATTACTTATTGGTACACATTGACATATTGTCCATGCTCGAAAAAGTAGAGCTATATGAAAAAGATGCGAAAGAGAAGGCACTGGAATTGTTACAAAGACGAGGAAGAACGAAAGTGACATTCCCCAGCTGTTGCAATAACATTCATCTTAATTCTTTTTTTCTTCGGTTCTTTTTTCGTCTGAATTCATTTTAATTATATCGCACTTGGCGGCAGAACCTTTTTAAAGAGTCCTTGCTTTGCTTTTTTTGGAGAAAAGCAACTATGAAATGCACAAAACTAAAGATAGATCACATAATTGTTTGACTCTGCCTCATTTTCCTGTGTTAGCTCAAATGCCAAACGCCTTGTGGCTAATAAAATTATATCAAAAATTTTATTTTCCTAGGAAGTGGGCAATCTTTGTTTATTATTCATGGATTTTATTCTTAAAATCTCCATTTTAGATACATCTTGGATCCCAATCAGTGCTTTTTAGGGTATAGTTCCAAAATCTCTAAATCCTCATTGATGTGCTTAAAGAGTAAGATGCCACGGTATATAGAGGTCGGCAAGTTCATGTAGTTGTCCTACTTTGTGACCTACGCAGTTTTTTTCCGTGTCTGAGGATTTTATACATAAAAAATTGAGCTAGTGAATGTGGTATTGAGCTTAAGCCACATGATTGACCAACCAAAATGAGATTCAGAGTCAGTTTGGAGATCGATAAATGGTTAGTTTCAATATATAGTAAAGATTGTGGACTCCAATGTGATTAGAAAACGTAGTATCAAAGAGCAAGGAATGATATGGGCACATTTGCACCGATTTGAATGTTTCGGGCCATTCAACCCAAAGAAGGCACTGTCAGCTTGGTCTCAAGGTCTTGCTTGTTTGACCTCGAAAGTCAAGCTCGGATCCGAGACTTGCGAGATTTAATCGTAGTTGGACGAAAGATAGATTCTTTCCAACTCAGACCAAGGAATTTTATTTGGATTTGGACAAGAAGCCCCTTTATTCGTCACGGAAATGGGGAATCCTAATTCTATCGACTTTACCGTGCTTAACGCCTATATAAACAGTAAGGGTCAAAGCTTTTAGGTACCCGCAATCCGCTGATGCATCTACCGATCTTTTGCTCTCTAGCTGATATTAGCTTGGTTCTCTCTTCTTCGGTCTATTGACTTGAGGGTTGAAGTCCTTTTGTCTCGAACCACATCGGTGTCCCAAGTAATTCAACTCCTTTGCTCTTTTCTCCCTCTTGCAGGCTTCTGAAACTCAAGCGCAAGTAAGTCTGACCTAAGTTAGTTGACTGATAATTTTGACAATATCAAAGAAGATGAACATACCTAAGTGAGTAGATATATAAAACTAAAGGAGGAAGAGTACAAGAGTGAGAAGCGATTTGCTTTAGAATATATGGTGTTTGAGAAGATGGACTGAAAAGGATTTGGACCCTCCACAAGTACCTGAATGGGTTAATTTCACAATAGGTCCTCATTGTTTACTCTTTTTTTTTTTAATTAGTTCGTATTGTTTTAAAATATCCAATTTAGTCCTCAATATTTTATAAAAAATTTCAAATTAGTCCCTAATATTTTGCAAATATAATCAAATTAGTCCATGTTGTTTAGGAAACATTTATATCAGTCCTTAATTTTTCACAAAAATAGTCAAACTAGTCTCCATTATTTGGAAAAAAGCATATTAGTTTTTAATGTTTTACAAATTTACTCAAATTAATCCCTGTTTTAAGAAAAAATAAATTAAAAAGACTTGAACTAATTTGAGTAAGTTTATAAAAATTAAGGACTAATATGAATTTTTTTTTTCAAATAATTGGGACTAATTTGGTTATCTTTGTAAAACATTGAGAACTAGTATGAATATTTTCTAAACATAGGACTAATTTAACTATATTTACAAAACATTGATGACTAATTTAAAATTCTCTTTCTATAAAATGTTGAGGACTAAATTAAACATTTTAAAATAATAAGGACCAATTTAAAAAAATGAGAAAACAATAGAGACTAATTATGAAATTTTTTCATACTTCAATAGTCAAATCGATACTTTAGAGAGAGGTTTTGGCCAACTAGGGGCTGAGGAATGAACCCGGAATGTCAAAAACCCTAGGGAGAGTTTTGACAAAAATTGCAAATGTGGCAAAGTAGAGGCTGTAGATTTAACCATATGCTGACTTGAGAAAGTCTTTGTAATAAAGTATATCAATTTCTCTATAAACGAACACAATATAGAATGCATTAGGGAGAAAGATATTTTAGTCCTTGAGTTTTGGATAAATTCCTAAATAGGTTCTCAATTATGAAAAATACCTTTTTAGTTTCTCAAGTTAATAAAAAATTATGAAAATTAGTAGTCAACCATTTGATCTGTTTAAAAACTCCAAAATACCCATGAGCAACTTTTATATATATTTGGGCTCTGTATGTTTGTTGGATTATATTTTCATGATTTTCTAGTGTTTGCTAGCACATGAAAACAAACACCAAAAAAACCAATCAACTACAAAACATTTTTTTGGTCAATGAAAAACTTTTGTTATAAAAGAAGGAAAATGTTTTTCGGTGACCAAGATAACAATATCGAAACATTTTCTGCATAGTAACTCTCTCTCTCTCTCTCTTTTTCTTCCGCTAGGCCTACGCTCTCCTTACCCCGACCCTTACCCTATCTCTTTAAAAAAATAAAAAGTAAAAAATAAAAAATTTAATTTCAACTGCTTTTTACAAAATTAGCCTAAAAATCCTTAAGAGAAATTAAAATAAATTTTTAATTTTTTACCATTTTAATTTTTAAAATTTTTTTACAAAGGTAAGGGTAAGGGTGGGGGGATGATAGGCCTAGCGGAAAAAAAGATAGAGAGCTACTGTGCAAAAAAAAATTTCTCTTCTTGGTCATTGGAAAATTTTAACTAACTTGTTTTGTTGACCAAGTTAGTTAAAATTTTTTAGTTGACTGATTTTCTGGTGTGTATTTTCCGGTGCCACAAAATATCGAAAAATCAAGAAAACATTTTTCAGCAAAACATACGGAGCCAAATATCTATAAAAGTTACTTAAGGGTGTTTTGGGATTTTCTAATAAATCAAATGTTTGACTACTAATTTTCATAAATTTTTATTAACTTGGGGGACAAAAAAAGATATTTTTCATAGTTGATGGACCTGTTTGGGAATTTAGCCAAAATTTAGGGACTAAAATATCTTTCTCTTGAAAGTATTAAATAGCTTCATGCCTTTAAAGATATTTGAATTGATGGTTATTAATTTCTTTTGTTCGTGATAAGAAGATTGTAAAACTTTTGAAGATTTTTGTGAGGTTTAGAGGGTGAAAAAAGAAGAAAAGGGAAGAAGACGTATAGGGGATGGAGAAGTATAAATGGGTTTATAGTGAGAAATGAGGAATAAAAGGTTTTGCAAAAGGAGGGATTTAATATGGTTACGAAAATATTCTAAACCTTGCTTTACGTTTTGCTATTACCATTAATATTTATTTAATTAGTTTGATTTTTTCTAAAGTAACTAAATTAATTTTATTTTTGTATTTTTTTTATATAAAGAGTAATTAATAGTTCTAAAAGATATATCAATCCATATTATATATGATTATATATCAATTCTTTCGGGAAATCTTTCGAGGGCCAAATATATTGAATTTTCTTTTTTACATATATATCAACTTATTCTATATTTAATATTTGTTCAAAAAATTATGGGGAGGCTAATATATTAAATTTCTTTTGGGTAAAATGCATCATATCCCCCTGTGGTTTATCAAAAGTATACCGAGTCGCCTGTGGTTTAAAAAGTTACACATAATCCCCTTATGGTTCATAAAAATGCATCAAATCTCCCTTCCATTAAAAAATCTATTATCTTTAATTATGATTGTTTAAAATTATCCAAATTACCCCAGTTTATTTTAAAAAAAAATGTTGCTAAAAAGATTTGAACCCTTAATCTCAAATTAAAACAACAAATACTCTGACCAACTAAGCTATATGTAATTATGTTTTTAATTTAATTTTAAGTTAATTTATATTTAGATTATATAATGGTATAATGATATGTTTATAGTCTCGTAGGTTAGAGTATTAGTTGTTTTAATTTGAGGTTAAGAGTTTAAATCTTTTTGGTAATATTTCTTTTATAAAATAGAGAAAGGTAGTTTGGATAATTTCAAAAAATCATAGTTAAAAATAATGAATTTTTTAATGGCAGGGTGGTTTGATGCACTTTTGTGGACTATAGAGGGTTATGTGTGACTTTTTAGACCACAAGGAGTTCGGTGCACTTTTGATGAACTACGAGAGAATCTAATGCATTTTACCTATTTCTTTTATATACCTCAAATTTTATTATACATAAATTTTTTTTGAAAAACTGGAGGAGGGTCATGGCCCCTGTCTCTCTCAAGAGCTCCATCATATTAATGATCCTTTTACCCAAGCTAGCCCCTAGAGTGGACAAAAAAGAGAATGGATGGAAAAATGCAAAGACAAAGAAAGTTTGGAGGAAAACAAATGTAAATCTTACGCCGTTTGCAAATGTGGTCCTTGAATCAAAAACATGTCAAACACAAAATGGAGACAATGCCAACTTGGCCTCTACTCTAAACAGCCCCTTGAATGCAAGTCGGTTTGCAATCCTTGAAGATGTTGAAGGTAAGACAAATGAAGATGGCCAAAGCAAGGTGAATAATGTGGTTTGTAATACTCTTTTGGAGCCTATAAATGATGGTTGTTCTACCTGTGGTGACCTTGAAGTTGTTAGAGATGATGTGGAGCCCGGGGTTGATATGGCAGAGCATGAGAGGTTACTAGTTGATGACCCATTGGCCGGTCATTTAGACATTTAGCATGTTTTTTTCTTGTTTCTTTCTTTCTTTTTTTTTACATTATCTTATTGTGTTGGTTTTTCTCCTCATTTTTGATTCTCCCTCTCAAATCTTGGTTTGTTTTGGCTTGTTGTATCTTTTTATTTGAGGGGTGTTGCAATGTACTTGTACAATTTTGCGTTGAAATTAACTTTTCTTACCCCGCCAAAAAAAAAATGATCCTTTTATATGTGTTTCTTAGTATTTTGACTTCAAAAGCTTTCTTTTTTACATACAAAACACACACACATATATATGTGTATATATGTGTGTGTATATATATATATATATATATATATACGTATATATGCATATAAATTCTTCAAGACGAGAAGATAACAAACTGCCAGTCACTAGAAAATTTTATTTAAATAAGAAAATCAATAGTAAAGACTGAAACCATCATTTACAAATGCGACCCACAAGTAAAGTTATATCTTTTAATATGGACTGCCTGAAGGGTCTTTGATGAGGCTCAAGTACAAATCGTATGACGTATTAAAGCGAAGTAAGTTGCTCATTGAAATTGGGGTTTGCCCTAATTATTACACGTTGTAATTATTGATGGACTTAGACGATGAGTGACAGCTTGTTGCCCGTGAGATTAACTTTATTGTACGTATCTGATTTGTTTATTCAGAAAACATTCCATTTATGTTTCATGTTTGAATCCTGACGGTTGCCGAATGGTTCTCCCACGATATAGATCGTCAATGCAGGGCCTTTTTTGGTCCCCATCTTTCTTTGTCCTAATGATTTTTGTAGCTGTTCGTCTTATTTAATGGCACCTTTAGAGCATGCGAGAATTTCAATATGTAGTTAATTAATCCTTTTCACTCAATAGTAACATCATTAATAAACAATAAACACGAGTGACGGCAGTTCCTTTTTCTTTTTCCTTTTTTGGTTTTTTGTTTTTTTCTTTTAACCCTTACTCTAATCTAACCCCTTGTCCCCCTGTAAGATTTAAACTTAGGATCTCAAATTTGGGAGAAATGAAAAATAATCTCAACTACTTGAACTACTCTTAATTTCTAGTTCCTTTTTCCTTTTATTTGCAAAACATATATATATTAGGGTTAAAAATATGAGAAGGGACAAAGGTCCTATTTGGTACAATTAGCTATTTGAATAGCAGATAATGTTATATTTTAGCAGTTAGCAAATAACTTTTTGGTTAGCTAGTTAATTAAAAAATATGTTTGGTAAAAATAGTTGTTGAATTAATTGACAAATAGAAAATAACATAAAATGACATCAATAGGACTTCAATAATATTATTCTTGTTATAATTAGATTATTAAAATAAAATGATATAAAATTGTTATAATAATAATATAATGTATTTTGACTAGTTTTGCCATAAATTTTTTTTTATCAAAATATTTAAGTTGAACCTAGACATAAATTAATCGTATAGATTTACGGCATAGGTCTACGCGAAAAAAGTGCAAGGCATTCAACATGTAAGCCAAATTGGCTCATGATCTTATTTGGCCTTGGACTTGAGCGGAGAAAATTAGTTCGGTTCCATTCATCGTTTGCAGTTCGATTAGGATCTCCACACCAAGACTTGTTGGGCGAACTCTGTATATATTCGGTAAACTCTCACTCCTATGAGATTAAATCCAGATAGTCTTAATTATTTGAATTATCCCCTAATTTTCAAAAAAGTCGCTTGGATCAGGCGTGACACCGTGGCAACATGAGACGTGTCGCCCTTGTGGGCCCAACAAGCCAAGACGACTGCACGACCGTCACATGTCAATTTGCTCAACACTATTTATACCAATTAAATCGAGAGCACTTACTTAGGGCAATGAACTAGATTCGAACTAGAGTCATAAATCATGTTTGTTTTCAACTCGTAAAAAAAATAACAATTTCCGTTGCCAAAAATGGAACCCAGGACTCCTGGGTGAAAGCCAGATATCTTAACCGCTAGACGACAACAGAATTAATAAAGAAGGTTGAAGCTAAAAATCCATTTATAAAAAAAAAAAAAAAAAAAAAAGCCCCTAGTTGCTGATTCAGTTCTAATGAATAACTTCGAAGGCGTCAAGAACCCTCAGACTAATGACCATGTTCATAAAACCAATCCCCGAAAGCTCCCCGTAATTCTACAAGACACTGCATTGCAATATCTAATTAAATCAATCCTGCTCCTGAAATATTGAACAAGAAATTTATACCAATAACCAATGTGGTAACTAAGGCTCTGTTTGGCCTAGCAGTAAGATTTTAGCTATTGAATTATAGAGCTTTTAGTAGTAGAATTGTGGAAAAAAATGTTATTAAATAAAAACTATTAATTATTTGGCCTGATATTTTAGATGTTGAGCTTTTAACTATTTTGGGAGAAATAGTTTCCCAAAAGCATTTTTTGAAAAATTCCAACTTGGAATTTTCGACTTTTGTGTAAAATTTTTTTTAAAAATAGCTCAAACAAGTGACTTTCAACTTTTAAACTTATAAATATACTCTTAACTATCTAAAAGTTGGACAAAACAGACTATAACCTATAATCCACTATTACATGACACTATGACAACGGAGAAGTAACCAGTTATGGGGTCAGAGAATATATCGATATTAATATCAATATCATTGCAAGAAACTGAGACAAATCAACCTGCCCCTCTTGGAAATGTAATAGAGGCTAGGATATTTATAATATTCAGACATGGTAATTAAGGTATAACTGACAACCTGATGACATGCAAGGTTTAGGAAGTTAAGTGGCCTAAGAATAATAGAACCTTTGCTCAAATGCCCTGGACTGGGGTTAGGTTGGCGGTACGGGGTTGAAAAGGGAAAAGGGAAAAGAAACATATGTTATTATATGAGTGTAGCTTCTGATGGGATCATGGAAATCATATATGATCATCAGACATGTACAAGCAATTCTATGGATTCTTGGCACCCTATACGAACAAGAATGCAAAACTATATTGAAATATGGATTATAAAATGGTCTTGTCTAACTTCTGTGCAATAAAATATTCAGTCCAACTTGTATAGATGACTTCCAGTGATGAATTAAAAATCATCGTTGCAAAAAAAAACTAAAATTGAGCTTACCTATTACAATTCGTTGAACTAATACACTCTTCTATAACCAACCCTCAAAATATCACAAGATATATTTATCTAAAATCTGCTTCAGAAGCTATCACAAGATATAACAGTAGGAAAAAAATATGCTTTTTATGTATTATAAAAATGTTGTTTCATTATTTTGTGAGTAAGCCTGTAGAACGCAAAGACGTGGAAGCCAACAAGAGTTCCAAGGCGTTATAAGCTCTCATTAACTCAAGACAGCTTCAGAGTTCCAAATCTAGAGACTAGAATTAAGAATGATATCTAAGAATATATAAGTTTGCTTTCATTTCCAATTTATCTGTATCTATATATACTATCTATATCTTTATTATACGTATCTACTAACAATGCAAGAATGATATGTAAGAATATATGAGTTTGCTTTCATTTCCAATTTATCTATATGTATTTATATTATCTATATCGTTATTTATATACATCTAATAACAATGACGTGTAAAATTATAGTATATATTTCAATACTTTATTTTAATTTTAGTTCATGTGTCATCATTAGAGTATTATAAGAATGTTTGAATATGCATTCTAATTAGTTTTTTGTACTTTAGTTCATGCATACATCATTAAAAGTTTTTAGTGAATCCGATTAATCTTCAAAGAGGAAGAGTTTTTTTGGTTTAACTTTTAGACACACAAAAGTGCTCTCTATGAAAAGTTAAAACTAGTCTGTTTGGCATATTTTCAAAAGAGCTTTTCAAAAAAGTTGAAATTGACATCATGTTAGAAACTATTTTCCTTTATTTTTTCTTAAAAATATTAATCCATATTTTTAAAAATCCAATATTATATTAATCCATATTTTTAAAAGTCCAATATTGCCCTAAAAATAACTAAAAGCTTAACTACAAAAATTTCAAGGCCAAACATTCAATGGATTTTATTCAACATCATTTTTACTAAGAACTCTACAATTAAAAACTCCACAACTCAATAATTGAAATTCCATAACTAGGTCAAATAAAGCCTAATATAAATACATATGATTCATTTGTATACACAATGCTAACAACCCATATTGTACATTATGCATTGAAATGTGTTAATCAAATTGACTCCATGAAAAGCTAATGTCTAAGTGTTATTATGCATTCTCAAAACTGATGTGTCAAGTTATGGTATTTCCAATGATGATGTGTCAATTTCTGCTATCATTTCCTTGGCTTTAGTAGAGCTTCACAGGTCAACTTTAAGAATGCACCATAGTTTGACACTTCATTTTCCCGGAGTTAGCTACAATAGCTCCTTTCTGTGATAACAGATAAATAAATTTAGTTTGATGCATGACGTATAGTATGGATTTGTAGTATTATAAGTACAAATGAATTCTATGTTTGTATGTTATTCTTGCAATATGAAAAAGATTTTCTCAGTGATTTTTAGGTTCATTGGATCTTACATCTCCTTTTCTTATTGAATTTGGTTGGTTTTGTAAACCGTGGCATCTTAGGTGGTAGATTTGGTGAGAAGTTCCCTCCCCTTTCACCAAAAAAAAGAAAAAAAAAGATGGATAAGTCTTTTAATAATGATGAATTAAAATGAGAGGTATTACAATTAAGCTTTGAAATGCATATTCGAATATTAAGGTAACTTGTGCATACAACAGGCAATTACATTCCTAGTGTATTAATGATCCACAATTATTTCTTCAATAACATATATTACGGTATACATTATATAAGAAAATATAATATCGAGTGATTCATGCTTAGTGCAAACAATAACTGGAGACCATCTATATGTCTAAGCAATAAATGGAGACTTCTTTTCCGACAAAAATAAATAAATGGAGACTCCTCCATTTGAGGCTACTAAAGGGACAAGGTGCAACCAATAAATGTAGTGCTAATTACTAGAGATGTCTATCAAAGAGGCCTGAGGGTTGTAATTAATACACTTTTTTGGAATTAATACACTTCTCTAGATACAATCCTTGAATATCACTAGATATATTACTTTAGAACCTAAGAGAAAATATATCATAAATATGCTGATAGGTCTCTCATGAAGATTGTTTTACTCACATCTCGAATAAGTTTGTGAACATATTCAAAGAAATTCTGACCCCTAGTTGAGAATGGTTTGTGAGTTGAAAATGGTTATAGTGGCTGAACGTAATTAGATAACGATTGCAACTAGGAAAAATTCTAAAGCTAAAATATCTACCAAATGCATCGCTATAAATATGTGTCTCGTATCATTCAGTGGATATGAACTCCACCTTCTAGAGAGCTATAACAGGTCCAGTTCTAGAATTCATTAGTTCCAATAAGAGAATACACAATGGCTAAGAGTGTTAGGAGAGAAGGTGTTCAACATATAACCTACATCGTCCCCTTTCACTCCGTACATATCGCTTGAAGATCCCCAAGTTCTTCTCATCTTATAATTTCAACATTTTTTGCTGATCACGACATCTACCCGATCTACAGACTCATAAAAAGGACGGTTTCGACTCCTCTGCAATACACACTAGGCTGCTTAAATGATGAGGGAAACATTCATATATGTACCCCTGAGATTAAGGCATGCCTAGACTGACTGATCCGCTCCTCTTCGTGTGGGGAGGATCCAAGTACTATATCAGTGACAACTTTTGTTCCTTAAACTTGATATTATAGTGCGCTAGAATATACATTCCTCCCATATTAGAAAATCTCCGATTTTAAACTTGCCATATAAGGGCTTGATTCACTCTTCTAATCAACCAATTGGGTTTTGGAATAGAACCACTTTGATTAGTAACAAAGGGAAATGTTCGAGTTATTGCAAACGAGGGATGAAAGAACTAGACCTATGAAAGGCCATGAGCGCAAACTTAAGTGATCCTACAACATCATCGAGAATAGTCTAACTCACCTGTCAATCACATATGATTTCACTCACCCTTCTCTCTCTCTCTCTCTCTCTCTTTTTTTTTTTTTTTGGTGGTTTAAAAATATTTCACTACCACCTGAAACTTTAGGGACTGTTGACAATATCAGTCAGTTCTTGTTGCAGCTTATAAGCATCAATCACTCCTGGATGGCTAACCTGCAAGAGAAATTCATATCACCACTAGATCAAAATGATTCCAGAACCAAAAGCATTTCTATTTTATCATATCAATTGACACCTAAACTATTATTTGTACCTCAACTTGGATGGTATGAAGTGTCCTCCCATCAGCTTTAGAGCAAAAACAGCTAACAACATTAAGTCCTTTTGCAAGCACTGCTTCCATCACTTGTGATAAAGAAAAAGTATCCGTTCTCATGTCGACGCTAATCAAAATCTCAATACCACCAAAGCATGATCTCACCGAGACATCAATAGGCGGAGAGCAGCAAGATGAGCTCTGATTTGCGTAGTTCAAGTTCTTCAGGTTATCTCTCTTGGCTTTCAACTCTTCAATGCTCTTCTCCTTATGCTTTACATAATTTGCAGCCTCATGAATAAGATCTGGCACTGTGCTTTTTTCCTGGAAAAATAAGCCATGGGAAAATATTCGAACAACCCCATTAGCGTTGCACAAAGAACTAGCACACCATCAAGAAAAGCCTGAAAAAATACTGAGAGAAACTGTCTCTGACGGTTATTTTAAAAAAAACAAAAAAACTGCTTAGGCTATCTCCAACAGCTCTTTTATTTTTTCCCTAAATTTAGGTCATTTGAGTCATTTTCTTATATTTTGAGATCCTCTATTTTCAATTCTATTCTAACAGCTCCCTGATTTTTTTACCAAACTTTCAGTTTAAGGTAATCAACGACCAGTGGACAGGAGATTTGACGCTGCAAGAGGATCATCTTCTACTTTTCTCAGTTTTACAAATGGTATCAAGAAAAGCCAGACCCCGACGCATTAATTTAATAAACCAAAATTACCTCTATATATTCCACAGGGATTTGGGTTCTGAGTGATGCATAAAGATTCGCCATGTTTTGCCTCCTTTCCCGTTCTTTATCTCTACGTCTGATTCTTTTCTGCTTGTCATCATCTTGCTGTGGAGCATAATTTGAACCAAAATTGTCCATATTTTTCTACTAAGCTTTATCTTCAATGATGGGAAAAGAGTAGCTAGGTGGTTTGAAGAGATAGGTTTCTTAGGGTACGAGATCTTGAATGATGGCCTTGGATGCTGAAATTTTCTGCAATTATTTGTATATAGAAAGGGACACAGAGCTCATCTCACCAGCAATATTTTATAAAGCTTGCTGTGTTCACTCTACTTTTGTACAAGGAAGTTCCACTCAGCCACGCTCACATTAGTCGAATATTAAAATTCACAGAATCTTGTTCAATTATGCTATATGAAGTTCATTAAGTGATCTTGTTGGTGTATTGTCGCCACGATTTCAACTAAGAAATTGGTTAGCTAAGTCATGTTTTCTTTTTCAGTTCCATTTTTTTTTCTTTCTTTCTTTCTTTCTTTCTTTTTTTTTTTTTTTTGGACCAACTTGGTTAAAAGAATCAAATTTATAATAGAGTAAAATGCTCCATGTGTTTCATGAAAGTTGCATAAAAATTCTCTGTGATTTTAAACTCGCCCCTCTTTTGTTTTAAAAATTGCACATTAGCCTCTACCATTAGTTTTTTTGTTAAAAATTAACGGAGAATTTCAAAGTTGGTACAAGTACTCCCTCTAATTTTAAAAATGATGCAAATTCCTTCCTCTGGTTTGAAATAAGGTATAAATACATTACTAGTAGGGTGCAGATAAAAAAATATATCTACTAAATTATGTAGACTTCTTTGTTTATATGCATTTAATTTTTTTAATATATTTGTATTATTTAATAAGGAGTCGTTTAAACTAAGAAATCTACATAATTTAGGGAGAGAAAATATATATAAATTTCTACTTATCTACGGCTATATTTGTACCTTATTTTAAATCACAAGGGAATATGCATTATGTTTAAAAATCAGAAGGGAAAATCTGCTCCAATTTTTAAATTAGAGGGGAAAATTCATCCCATTTTTAAAAGTAAAGGGGGAGGAGAATTTACACCAATTTACTTGAGTTTTTATTATAAACAAGTCAAAATGCATTATTAGCTTGTAGAGAGGATATTGGTTTATTTATTTATTGTGTTAATACGCCCCCTCATGCGCAGCATAATTTGTTTAGAATTTTCACGTAGACAATTAAATATATATTTTTTAAATAGGTAGCGGTAAGAATCGAACCTGTGTCGTTTAGCTTCCAGTCTCTGATACCACATTAGAGTTACCACCTCATCTAAAAGCTTAAACTTGTAAAAAAAATATTGGTTTATTTATTTATTGTGTTAACAAAGGGTTATGAGAGAATTTTAAAATTATAGGGACTTTTATACGACTTTCATAAAACAAAAAGGGTAGAACGCATTTCACCCATTGTAATATTATTCGAATGTCAATATAAGGAAGCGAGTAAAGTCGCTACGTTCTAGTGGTAAAATTTTGATTTTGTTCTAAAGCCAAACAAACAGTTGATGGTCTGCGCTCAATTCTTACGAGTCAAGGTGAGCCACATAGATTCTTAATTATTGTTTGCTACAATGGAGGCCAGAATTGTTACGTCGATGCCTAGTTAAGTGAAGTCCCACCCCTTTTTATCTTTCTTTTAAAAATTAAGATTTATGTTAAAATGTTATCAATGACCAAAATACCAACTGGATTAGTTAAGTCTAGTTTGCCAATTAATTTGTGCACGTATTGATTTCTCTATAGATATGTGACACCTTATATGCAGGACTACGTGTAAGGATCATTTTGCCGTCTGGCTATACCCTATAGGGACCGCATAGCAGTCATACTAAACTCAAGTTTTCCTTCCATGGACATTGTATTTATATTCCAATTATAATCTCGTAGTCTAGCAATATCCGTTATCTTCTTATATCTAAATTGATAAGAGATCTCTAATCACGTGACAAATCTGAACCAATTTTTCAGTTAGCTTGTAATGATAGTAGCTAAAAATGTAATTATTGGACGAAATAGTTTTGGGGATCTCGAAAACTGCCATCGTAAGAGTATTTTAAACGTAGTTTAGTTACAAAGAACTATACATATAGTAATTTTTCAGCAAAATTTTTCATAGAAAATTTTTAATAAGATATCTTGTCTAGAAAGAAAAATTTTCCAAAATGATATGGTTCAAAGAGCAGGGGCTCAAGGTTCACGTAAGCAGAAGATTTCCAATTTTTCATTTTCATCAAATGAATGCAATTTCAAGTTTTTCACAAAAAATAAAAACTCTAATTGTTTTTTGTTTTTTTTTAATGAAATTGAAGTTAGAAAACGTAAAATAAATTTTCTTTTCATTTTCCGTTTTCATCAAATGAATGCATTTTTCAAGTTTTTAACAGATAATTAAAAACTCTACTTTTCTTATGAAATTGAACTAAGAAAACATCAAATAATTTGCCGTCGGTAAATAGGGTCTTAGCCTTCAAAAAATGGGTAAAGTAAGCATTTAGCTCAAAACCTAGCAATAGAATTCTAGGCTGCATTAAATGTTAATATGAGAAAAATCTTGACTATTTATGGGTAAAGTATATCATCTTAGTTATTCATGAAATTTAAATTTTAAAAAAGGATAATTTTTTAAAATACTTTTTTTCCATTCCAATACCCATTTTTTTTAGGATTTAAATTTCATGAATGGCTGAAATAATATGTTCCACTCATCAATGGCCAAGATTTCTCTCTCATATCAATATGAGAGAATCCTAGTTCGTCCTTTGAGAACCAATAATGATATGATCATGAACTTATATTTTTATTTTTCAACCATGAAAAATGTTCCACCTCCAATTATACCCATCAAGATCGTTCAGTGGTATCTGACGATTATCGAGTGTTCTTCTGAATCACATTAGGATAAAGTATCCGCTAAAGATGAATGAAAAAGCATAAAAGGAAATTAAAAAGAAAAAAATGGCAACAAAATCAGTGATTATGATCTTCATGTGATCATGAAGTCCAAAAATCCAAGTACATTGCACCTCGTTCACGCTTCTATCCTAGACATAGTCCCCACAAATCGCCAAGGGTCGGAGGGATTCGTCCTTCTGATCTATAAAAGTTTGAGTGCAGGTCATGAGCATTTGTGTTATATATTTCTTAATTTTCTTTTGTTCCTGCTTTATCACTTAATTTTTGTAACTTTTAAATTCACAAAAAGACTTTTATGCATCTAAAAGCAGGACCAACTAGAGCCTCATCTGGTTAAATGGAACAAATTAATTCACTTATGTTTCTTATATTGTTTGATTCTTCTAAAATTGGCCAAACACATGCAATTAAGATATCTAATCATGTCAAAAGCCAGTGTTTAATATAAAGTTATTGTTTTTCATTTAAGAAGTACGTGGCAGCTTGCTAGAATTATTCCGCAATACCCCTCACTTCGCGTCCAGACGCTTTTGACTTCACCATGCTTTGCGTTGTGAATTTTTCAAACATCAGAAATATTACCAGCACGTGGTAAACGGAGAGCAAAAAGAAAAAAGAAAAAAAATCAATATGTTACATTTAATAAAGTTCCTTTTATAAAATTCTGAATTAAGTATGTTGTATTTGCGCAACAATATGTGTAATGACCGTTAAATAGTTACAACAGGTTGATAAGAT
Source organism: Cordia subcordata (assembly GCA_028554755.1). Classification (NCBI taxonomy): domain Eukaryota; kingdom Viridiplantae; phylum Streptophyta; class Magnoliopsida; order Boraginales; family Cordiaceae; genus Cordia; species Cordia subcordata. The sequence goes on along the minus strand of JAPTOF010000003.1, from coordinate 827,148 downwards.
TGTATACAAACACTGTTCTAATCCATTCACAACAGTCGAAGTAATTGACTTAATTGCTAACTAAGTTGGACCGTTATTATTATTGTTAAGCAGCTAATGATGAGCTTTTCTTTCACAGAAGACACCTATCTTGGACCGATGTTGAAGAAATTGATGCCTAATCAAAGGTTTTGTGAGTGAGTCAATCAATTGATCTGCCGAATGCATATGAGACACCCTTAATTTCATGGAATTTACTTGCTTATGAACAAAGTGGAAATCCAAAGCTATGTGCTTCATGCGAGAGTAAAAAAACAAGATTCTCGCATAAGTAAGTTGTTCCAATATGTCACAAGGGGTTACTAGAGCTTGCGCAAGTGAGACTCCTCACTCAGATATCAAGTCTTGAATCCAATTAACTATGCGTCTTGTAGTAGCTGCTGATTGATACTCCACCTCGATTGATGACCTTCCTGAAAATTATATTTTTCCCCAATTTCCCAATTTTTTCACACCCAAAAAATTGTTTCGGTAATAGGTTTTCACCAATGAATGAACAGCCCTAATTCTAAAATAATACAATTGACATATATGTCCTACAATAGCACATGTGACCACTGAAAGTGCACTTAAAAAAGAAAATTGGATTTTTTGTCTAAAAAAATTCCGTCACAAAATTGAGACATAATTTGATACGGAAATTTTCCGTCCCAAAAGTCCTCGTCCCAAATTTCGTCTTAAATATGTATTAACTTATTAGAAAATTTTGCCCGAAATTTTCGTCTCAAAATTTTCATCTCAAATCTACCAATTTCTAGTAGTGGTGGAATGTATTGTCATAAAAATGGCAATTATTCATGTGAGATAACCGAAGAATTGTACTTTTCAACCCCTTCTTTATACATGACTCATGATTAATTTGGTTGAATTGATTGTTAAAGGAGTGAGTTTAAAAGAATTGTATATCAAGGTCAATTGTTGGAAGACAGATTGAATTTAACACTTGCATGCCTAGAATAAAGCTTGAAACACAAGCGAGTTGCACATGAATGAATAACATGATTAAGGCACAACTCAATTCTAATACCAAAACAAACAACTGAGCTTCCATTTTATATACTGATTTTCAGATTGTTGATTCATTCATTGAGACAATGAGAAAATTGTATTCTCTAACAAATGGGAACTGGTAGGTAGAAAGGAAGTCAACAACATTCCCCTTACGAATTAAAAATAATAACATGCATGTTCATTTTTATATTTCTTACTATATATTATTTGTTGGACGAAGGATCAACGATATTGATTGTTTTCATTGATAAATGCTACATAAGCTATTTAATTGGAAGGTGTTTTATGCCAAAAGCAAACAGTAATAATCATATGACTTATTGGTTTTTGTCTTTTCCTTGTCTCGATATGACTTGTTTTTTGAACCGAGTGGATGTTCAGACAGGCGAGGTTTGACCCAATTATATATTACACGTTACAATTATTGGTGGAATTAGATAAGGATGTTTAGGATTGAGCCACACCTTGTCCCCTTCAGATTGACATTAGGGCAACTAAGTTGTTAATTTGAATAATTTTTTTAAATAATTTTTGTCTCTGTGTTAGTACTTAGTACTACATTTTGCATTAGCATTGCATGAAAGAGCATATTATCAACCATTGCATTTTTAGGGGTAAAACTAAAATATATAGGAGATTTGGGTCTTCTGTCTCCTCCTACTTATACATTCTGTTTTTATGAATAAAATTGGATTACCACTCCCCTTTTATCAAAAGAAAGGAAAAACAAAGATTGTTGAGAAACTTATAGACATTAAGCAAACTTCTCTATGCATAAATAATTCAAGAGCTAGCATTGAGAATAGACCATTCAACTCGAACCGACTAGATAATTGATTGCAAGCTCGATTTAAATCATCATGCTATAAAGCCGGATCGCAAATTCAAGTCAACCCACTCGATTAACACAAATATCTACTTAAAAAATGGAAGTGGGATCTTGTTAGTAACCTTCATATGGATATTACCACACGAGAACACGCCCCAGCTAGCATAGCCTTTTCGATACATATGAACGTCCACAATGGATCAAATAAACATGAATGACTTGATGACGAGATTTCCTGCTCAAGATGCAAGACTATTATATTCCTTTCGTACTACTGTCAAATTCAATTGTTTTCCTAGCTTAAATCTCGTTTAATCCATCAATATATGCAATCCCTTCGCAAATCATTATGAGGCTGGCTCCAATACATCCCCTAAAATCTAAAAAAAAAGACTCACATTTAGGTGGAGTTGTTAATAATAAAGTGCTTTAACAAATCCCCTATCCTATTTTCAAAATTTTAGATTTTTTCCCAACCCCAAAACAAAACATCCATATACAGGGATTTTTTTCATCCCCAAAGTCAGCACCCAAATCTCATTTTCCCATATCAATAGTTTTAAGATTGTAATATTTTAAAATAAGAGAGCTATTAAAGTAAAACTAAAACAAGGATTCCTTAAACTGAAAGTTTGATAGAAATTAAGAGAGCTATTAGAGTAGAACTGAAAATAAAGAATTCTAAATTATAAGAAAACGACCCAAATTTAAATTAATAAATAAGAGGGCTGTTGAAGACAGCCTAACCATCCTTTGGTGTCCGCTAATAACTAATTCCAAGAACTGCTTTTAGTTCCAGAGTATACGGGATTTACACCGGAGGATTCTTACTCAACTCGACCATCCATGTCATTTTCCCTTTTTTTCTTTTTGTTGGCTTTGATGGAGGCAGAAGTCAATTACTGATATCCCTTCTGGGTCAAGTTATCCCCGACCCTTTTATTATTCTCCAAAAGGTTTTGGAGCTTAATTATTTTTTCACTTTAAAGAAGGCTAAAGATCAATTACATTGATATTAGTGGAAATTGATCCCTAGACATTGATACTAGTGGAAATTGATCTCTAGACATACTCACATTGAAGGAGAGATACATTTCATACCACTAAATCTTGGGTGAGCTTAATCATTTTCCCTCAATACTCAACCATCCATTTTGAGTCTCAAAAAAATTGCTTTTTCTAAAATAAAATTACAATCCTATTTCACACCTTTTACTATTCCTCAAAAGTATCTTTACCTAGAGATTAAAATATCAAAATACTCCATGAAAATCTAATCCCTTCACAATAAAGTCAACTAAAAAAAATATCGGTAAAGATGACAATAAGCTTGGCAAAGATAAGTTCTTCAAGTCGTGTAGCTAGAGGGTGAATTGTTTTTCAAATTTCTTCTAATGTACAATATAAAGAATAATTGCACAAGACACACCATCTACACATAGTCATTGTTAACTCTAATAGAAAGGCGCCAAGATATACCATGTAACATTTTACAAAACACAGAGAATTTTATATAACTTTTTAAAAATTCAGGCTTGAGTACAATGCATTTTACTCACATGAACAAGCAATTGCATGGTTATCTAGTACCATCACCCCCACAAAAAGTATCAGAGACAAAAAAAGACTTTGATATTAAGATGTTTCTTTAACGTTTATACTTTGAATAAGTATTTGTGGATCCAAAACTAAAGGCCTACTTGTGAACACTTGATGACATGTATATGTAACTTAATTATTTTGGTGAAATGAATTGCTTCACTTGCTATCTGAAAACAAAAGAAAAGTAGAAAGGAAAAAAACAAAGGCAGAATAGAGGACCAATCAAGCATTATTGGTCTATTTAACTTTCCTATGGTACGGAGTTCATTTCAACATGTCTACAGAGGTTATTGGTAATAACCTCATGATCTTACTAACTTGTACTATAATGCAAGACTCGAACAGCATTGATAACTTCGTCCAGTATAAGCCCCAGCAAAAAAATTGTGAGGAAACACAGTTCAAAGATATATTAGTTAGATAACATGAAAATGTAGTTTACAAAGTATAGAAAGGCCACTTGCGTTTATGTGTTTGGTAAGCACTACCAAAAATAAAAAAGGCGCTTTTGTCACCGAAAATCGGACACTAAATATTGAAAATCAATTATTAAACTGAAGTTGTTACTGATTTGTGGTTCATTTCATCAGTCAAAAAAGTCTCGTTACTAATTTCATTAGTGACTGATTTATCGGTCACAAACAGTGACTGAAATTTCGGTCATAACACCTTATAATCCGGCCACTAATTTTTAGTAACAAAAGCCCTCTTTTCTTGCAGTGGAATTAATAAGTAATCAAGATAAATAGCCAGCGGACGCTGTGATTGCTAACGCAACTACGTTTATCAATTCTAAAGTTGATCAAGCTAGGACGAATTTATTGCAACATATTAACATAGACAACCTTTGGCGGTCATGAATAGTTAAAATAAGCACACAATATAACAATCTGTTAACGAGGAGAGCATTGGTGTACTTACCACCTCACATGGAAACATGCATGTCCAATCTAGCAACCTTGACGTATTAACGATGATGTTGAAGGAAGAACTACACTTGAGGTTTCAATTTTCCCACAAACACTATTGCGGAAAGCATTTAATTAAGCTGAAACATATTACTATCACTTGAAACCTTAGGGAGTGTCAACTACATCAGTCAATTTTTGTTGAAGCTTATAGGTGTCAACTAATTCTGGATGGCCAACCTGCGAGGAAAAGAGCATATATATTCAAGAACCTTATAATCAATGCATAATTTAGCAAAAAAAAATTGTAAAAAACATAGCATTTAATTTGTCTTAACAAATGGATACCCTAAAACATTGTACCTCAGTTTGGATAGTATGAAGTATCCTGCCATTGGCTGTACTGCAAAAACAATTTAAGGACATTCAGACCTTCTGCAGTCACTGCGTTCAGCACTCGCGATAACTGAAGTGTATCCCTCTTTAAGTGATCAACGCTGATTAAAATCTCAATACCATCCAACCACGCCCTCACTGTGATATCAATAGGGAGAGGATTGCTGGATGATGAGCTCTGATTTTTGGAGTTGAAATCATCTGGAGCTGTCAAGTTCTTTAGGGTATCTCTCTTTGTTTTCAGCTCTTCAATGTTTTTCTCCTGATGCTTTATGTAATTTGCAGCCACGTGAATAAGATCTGACACTGAGCGTTTTCCCTGAGAAATTTAAGCCATGGAGAACTAATATTTAGTCTTCTTCTCTTGATTTCAACCCATTAACCTGGAATAGATATTTTAAATAGATTTTAATAATGAATTAACCACAATAGACGAATATGGACAGCCTGGGGCTTTTGACTCTTGATTGGCTTTGTAAATGCTTTTGAGAAGTGAAATGAATCACTTACAGGTCAAGAAAAGAAAAGGAAAAAGAAAAATAAACATTCACCTTTAGAAATTCTAGAGGGAGTATCACTCTGAGTGACGCATAAAGGTTGGCCATCTCTTGCCGCCTTTGCCGTTCAATATCTCTAAGCATGATTTTTCTCTTCTTGTCATCGCTTGTATTTCCATCATCACCTCGAAAAGCTCTTGATTTTCGCAGCCCTTTCCGTTTCTGGTCGATTTTAGCAATATTGATCCCACCCAGTGAATAATCAAAGTTGCCTCCAAGAAAATCCCCATCAAATTGATCAAGTGAAGTATAGGAATGATTTGTTGAAAAATCGTTTTGTATCGTTTGTTGTTCGCTGGCAAAAGTGGGGGCTATATTCTGTAATACCAGCTCATCAGCTTGTTGTAAAGCTTCAAAATTTGAACAAAAGTTCTCCATATTTCCTGCTAATCTTTATCTCTTTTTGATAGAATAAGAAGATGTGGATCAGGGAGGAGATACGTTTGTTAGGGTACGAGATCTTGAATGTAAGATGCCGAGATTTCTGCAAATCTTTCAACATACAAATTAAGGGATATTGTATTGATCCCACGAGCAATTTTTTAGTCCTGCTATGACCACTGTACCTTTGTACAAAACCAATCCTGCTGCAATGTTCACAATTATATTGGTGCTTGATGGGGCCAACCTATCCTGCCTAGAATATTTTAAAACCAAAATTTTGACACGATCTTGTTCAATATTATTATCTGATTTTGTTGGAGCTTGGTCCCAATGAAGTTGATTAAGAGATGGTTTGACCCAAAAATTGGTTTTCTATATATTAGAAAATTCAAAATCAAAATGTCACACATTGAGATAATTTGCTTTATATCCAAAGAAAATGGGTATCGGCAACCTCCACAATCAACTGCAGATACAGAACTAGAAAGTTTCTTTGGGGGCTGAAACCTATATACTTATTTGAACAAACACCATTGTCGAGATTAAGGGCCTGTTCGTCAAAATTAGTCGTTAGAGTAGTTAATAGCTGTTTAAGTAGTAGATAGTGATTTGAGTAGTTGATAGCTATTGTATTTTAGTTGTTAGCGGATAGCTGTTTGATTAGCTGATTGAATAATATGTGTTCGATAAAATTAACTGTTTAATTAGTTGATGAATATAAAATGACATAAAAAGACATTGGTATTATGTTATTATGTTATGATAAATATAATTATTATTATTATTACTATTATTGTAATGAGATAATTTGTTTCATAATTAGATATATGTTTCTTGTAACAACATTTTTTATTATTAAAGTATAATAAAATTACTTTTGATAAATTCATTTTATTCATATTACAAAAAATGTTATTACTGTAGAATATTTTTTAATCGATCAAAGATTTATTTTGTTAAGAAAGATAATAAATGGATGAATAAGACTTACACATTTTTAGTATATTTTGATATAAATAGGATTTAAAATTGCTTTTTATGTTATTTTGGATCTATACTTGTGAAAGAAAATATAAAAATGTAGAAAGAGATTGTATAGTAGGTAGAATTGCCAAAAAATAATGAAGAAAGGGCAAGATTGCCAAAATAAAAAATGAAACACTATCCACTACTTGAAACATTAAAAATATTAGCATTTTAGAAACACTACTTTAAACACTATTTTAACCAAAAATACTACCTAAAACACTAATTTACCGAACAACAAAAATAGGAGGAAATTGTGGTTTGACTAAGTCAAAACATTAAACACTACTTGAAACACTGTTGCCAAACAGTGCCTAAGTAAAAGAATAAGTTCTCTCCTTTTTTAATGTGAGAGAGAACATATTATATATATTATTAGATTTTTTAAACAAAGATAAATATAAAAAAAATACTACTTAACAAAATAATATAAAATTATATAAAAAAAAGTTTACTAATTTAGTCGATCAAATTAAGCTTTTCTCTCCTTTATGAATCGTTCTAGTTAAAACAAATAATAAATAATATATGAAAAACTCCATGGATAAATAAATTATCCATTAAGAAGCTATCTAAAATTTGTGAATTTCTTAAATTTATCTTGCAAGAAAAAATTATTCTAAATACCTAACTAATAGAACAAATAAATTAAAGATTATTGAAATTTATTAGCTAAGTTCGGTAAAATTGATCATATATTACAGAAAATTAATCATTAAAATATATTCTATGTAGAAAAATGTATACGAAAAATTGTTACGAGAATAAGATTAAACAAAAGAAAAGAAGAGAAGAATTTTCAAAAATTTTATATACACATATATAGGGCTCGTTTGGATTGGCTTTTTTCAAAAGTACTTTTTTTAACAGTTTTTAAAAATATCTTTTTTTTTATAAGCTGAGAATTCTGACTTCTAAAAAAAGCTGTATTTGAGCTTTTTTCGAAGTTTCAATTTTTTTGGAAGCCAAATCAAATAGTTATTGTAAATTTAATGTAACTTTTTTAGGGAAAAAAAATGTTTTTTCTTGAAAGAAAGCCAATCTAAACAGGCCCATAATTGCGGCTGAAAACACTTTAATACTAAGGACCAATTTGACATTATTGTTCCAATTTGTTGTTTTAAAAGTTGTTAAATTCAAGTGTGCTATTGACAAAATGTTATTTTATTATTTGGTATATTCTATTTGATAAAAGAGTAATTTGTGAGTTGTTTGGTTGAAATTGTTGTTTAAAGTGTTGTTTATAATTTATTTATCTATTTCAATATTTTAAATTTTTTTAGTTTATAAATGTCTTAGTTTTTTATTTTAAAATTTTTTTTAAAATTTTAAATTCTTATTTTTTAATTTTATTAATTTTACATTATATTATCAATGATAATAAAAAATATTAAAAATATATTTTTTTTTATAATGCTTCACATGTGTTATTCTAGTTAAGAGTGGACAAGAAAAAGAAACAACAATATTCCATTGCAAAAAAAATTTATCAATCTCAAACCTAGCTCGATCAAGGGCAATAACTATTTGCAATAACTTTTCTAAAACAAGCAAAATATTTCCTATCTCTATATTTACCCTTTTTTTTTCATCCAACTTGACTATTTTATATCATTTCTGTTAAAACCATAAGTTACTTATAGTTTTTAAATTTTTTTTCAAAATTTTTATTATTTAAAAATTATTATTACCGTGTGCATGGCACGGACATTAGACTAGGTAGCCTATATATATAGACTAGCCATTCTTAATTAAAAACCTGCCTGATTTTTATTTGTATTTGATTTCTTTACACTCCATGTAAAACATTACACCTCCATCACCCATTGGGATTGTTGAGAATCCTAAACCGCGCAAGACCTCTTGGCCCTTTGTCTTGATATAAAGTGGTCCGCCAAGGTGAGTAAAAAGCAGACGAAGAAAGAAAAATAGTTGCAGCAATACCAATTGTTAGGAACATAACATAATAATGTCACCCGCCAAACAAATTCCAACATAATTCTTCAAACAAAATTCTATAGAAGAGTTGTCTCATCAACAAGAATGGTCAGTTACTAATCTCGACATTACCTTTCAAAAAGATCATGAAGCCCAAAAATCCGCTGATAGCACATAAAAATTCGTAATTTCCTAAGAAACATTCTTTGTGCAACATCTGATGAGACTTGTGCTGTCCACAACAGGGGCACCCAGGATGAGCTCAACGAGGAAAAAGAAAGTGCTTTGCGGCATACCAATTTTGGCTTGTGGTTTTCCTTTTGCTACTTTACTGCACTATTCATCATCGCTGATCAAACAATATAATTTTCCCTTTAACTTGCCCATTGAACAGGAAATTTGATTATTTATAAATATATGTAAGTCATAGTAAATTAAATTTCCTTAATACTTCAATATGTGGGAGCTTATATGACTCTCCAAAAGAATTGATCCGATTTAGCATTGTCGAAAAATATTATGCTCCTATTTATGAATACTTTAAGCTACAATTCTTCTGGCATTTGGAAGGTCCGGAAGTAGTTATTCTGATATATACTACTAACAATTTAGATAATGATGCAGATAGCAAAGTAATACCTGATACTTATTTAAATTTTTTGACCGGCAAAATAAAGCTCTTTAAGCCCAGTTCAATAAACGGGGTTTACATGAGGTCACGAAGCAAAATCAAAAACTCATGTTGTACACAAAAAATTGTTCTCTACATTGCTATGGTCTCTATTGTTAAACCAAAAAATAGACTTAATTAAAATTTCCTAAGCCACAAGTAATTATTTCGTACTTAATTTCCAAATCTGGCCCCTCCTCACGTGTCATTTCTTACACCAACGTCCATCAACATCAAAAATCACTTTCAAATTAGCACACCTGTGGGTAATACTTCAAAATGATCAAAATCGAACATATCGAAGTACACGTGGACATGACACGGAGGAAATTTATGGACATTTTGAAGAATTCTCTTCTCACATCCCATCATTCTCTTATCTCTTTTTTTTATTTCTCTCCTCTGTGACTAGAACTACTTGTGCTCGTTTTGAAGAGTTCTTCGTGACTGTTTCAAAGTCATACATATCGAAGTGCGCGTGGACACGACGCCGAGGAGAAGAATGCTAAAATCCGTACAACATTGATTTCTCTGGTTACAACATCCACAAATTCCAGCCACAATGCAACCGGAGGACCAAAGGGCTGGAGGAAAAAAAGTGACTCAATGAGTTACCGGAAATGGAAAATAATAATTCGCCTTAATTCAAATGTAGCTAGGCAATGATACAAAATTATGCATATGCCGGATATAGCAGCCTTCTAAATGGATCACTTGTTTAATTAGTAAAAGAAAAAAAGGAATAGACTGTAGTGTTTGCTATCAGCTCTTTTTTGTATACCTAGTTAGACTGCTAAAAGAAGAGATAGAATTTAATTTTATAAATAAAAAAAAATGAAGTTAGTATACCATGAAGCATACATACATAGGAGATGTTTATTCAGATGATGAAAATTAGGTGGAATTTCGTATTACTCAAAATAAAGTAGCTAGCAGCATTAATAGACAAAGTAGATTTCCTAAGCTTGCTTCAAGAAAATAAATATAACCACCATAATGACCTAGACATTTGAAACTTAGTTAAAATTTTTCAAGAAATCAACAAGAATGAGATATTTATCGCACTCTTTTGACAAAACCATACCAATGGTGAGAATGATCTACAATTGATTGTGAGAAATGTTGCTCAGAAGAATACCATATATAATATTCCTACCACTAGCAAAGAAATATAATTCGGTATCCATCTTTATTATATAAAAGAGGGATGAAACATCACCAGGTGACATAAAGTATTCTCCTACTCATCGGAATTGAAGCTGTGTCTTGTCAGATCGGCCATTTCTTCGTGCAACTTGTTCAGGTCGATGCTTGTCATATCACTCACCTGCAACAATGTTGCAGAGGAAGAAATAAATATTTCTGCATTTTACACGAAATTATCACAAGCACCTCCGCAGACCCTACAAACTTTTCAACTGCACCTCAGTCTGAATTCTGTAGAGTGACCTTTCTTTGTCTCTATTGTAGATGCAAGAAACAACGCTAAGCCCTTCCTCTAGCAATTTCTGCAGCACCCTTGAGAGTGGGATGGTATCATTTTCCTCCTTGTGGCCGCCATTGCTGATCAAAATCTCCACACCTCCATGGCATTGATTAACTGTGACACAAAAACGTGAACCAGGATTCAACCTTCTACTCTCCACAGCAAAATTAGGCAACTTTTTGAGCTTGTCTCTTCGCATTTGCAATTCCTCGATATTATTCTCAAGATGCTTTATGTAATTTACAGCTTCGTGCATTTGATCAGACATTGAACGCTTTCCCTAAATCATCCAAAAGGCAAACGAAACGAAACATGAAGAAGAAAATTAAATAAAAAGAGCTTAAATAAGCATTTATGAAATAGTCAATTACAATAACATAATGGGGAAAAACTAATTCCCTTTTGTGGTAAAAACATTATCACCATGATGTTTGAACAAGTATGAATCTGCTAAATTGTTGCTTTTCTAATTATCGCCGCTAGAGAATTTACTTTTCTCTCTCTACTAGAAAGATTTTTTTTAATTTTGACATTTAAACTTCAGTAAATCACTGGACTAACTATTAGCACAATAAATGAGTACCACCAATGTCCTCTAAAATTTAATCTTTTTGATGAGGTGGTTCTAATAACATGGTAATAGAGACTAGACACCAAACAGTCTCATGATCAAAATTTATTACCACTCATTTAAAACATTAAAACTGTTTATGTCTAAGATTCAAAAAACAAACCCCGTATACACACTAACACTTACATAAGCAGAGAAAAGTATATACACACCTTGATGTACTGAATAGGGAGAAGGGATCGAAGATAAGCATGGAGGTTGGCCATTTCTTGCCTCCTTTGGCGTTCAACATCTCTATGCATAATTCTTTTGAGTTTATACTCCAAATTTTTCGCATCATTATTGACTTGTTGAACATGTGATAATATACTGGTGGTGTTTGATGAAGCATGGCCGCTGATGAGATCTTCTTGGATTTGAGGCTGTTGGATACGGACAGCGGCTGAGGGGATCGAGTGAGGAACCAGCTCATCGCTTCGTTGTAAAGGAAACATTTATGAGATTTTATCTGATTTTTCCCACAAATTGTTCTTATTTATTGTTGTATATAAATAGTTAATAAATCGACTTGGTAAAGCAGCTGAGAAGATATGTTTATAGTGTGGAGATCTTCAATGGCCCTCAGCTACCGTGATCCTTTTCATTATCCTCATTAATTACATACACCAACATGCTTAATGAACACACTTAGGCAAAAAGAAAGAGAGGGTTTCTGAGTAGTTTTAAGGCCTGTTTTGATTTTTTTTTTTTTTACATAATTTTTTTTTGTTTTTTTGTAAAAATATATTATTTTTGCCATAAGTATTCGGTTTGGCTTCTTAAAAAAACTAAAACTTTGAAAAAGAAAAACTCAAATTAATATTTTTTCTAGAAGTCATCAGAAATTTTAACTTTTCAACAAAGTATTTTATTCAGAAGTTATAAAAAAAAAAATTTCTGGAAAAAAGGCAATCCAACCAGTCCTAAGTAGTTGAGATTATTTTTTTAAAAAAAGTAATAACTTGCGTACAACTCGCATTGAGGCAAAGGTTAAGAAAAAAGGAAAAGGAAAAAGGAATCTAAAAAAAGTATTTTTGACGGTCTCAATTGTTGAAAATGGAGCCGACAAGTCTAAATTTATTTGCGGTTGAGCAACATGTCCTGACCAGAAGGTCCTCGATTCAACAGTAAAATGGCGATGATTTTTTCTTTTTTGGTCGTATGAAATGGTGATGATTAATCATACGACTTACAGGTGTGAAGTTAAGTCCATGTCCAAAGAAGCAGGATTTGACCTAATTACCACACGTTGTAAAAATATTATTGATGGGATTAGATAAGGATGTGTCCAAATATTGATCTGACAGCTTGCTCCCATTAGGTTAAATCTTCATTGTTTATTCATCCGCTTTTTTATTTGGTTGGTTGTTTTATGAGCAATTAGTGGGTGATAAATTACATTATTCATCATAATATATCTCATAATATTATGAATAAATCTCTTTTCACTTTTCATCATGTTCTTTATTTTTCTTAATGATTTCCAATACTATTAATTAATCATAAGAAACATAACTTACTTTTCTAAATTAATTAATATTATCACTCAAGTACAAGCAATGAAGCAAAAGTTTTTTGAGTTACACAAGTCATAAAGAAATGATAGTGGCAAGCTTTGAACTTACAAATGACATCTGCTGAATGAAGCAAGCTACAATCTTATATATTAATACTAAAATTTAATATGTATCTATGTAACAATAAATGCTTCAACAATTAGTACTATTCAATGTTCCTTCCGACCACATAATTAAATAACTCCTTCAGGCAGTGATACATGCAATTGATTTACTCATTTTGAAAAGAAGTTGCTTTAGCCATTTTTTTTTCTTGTAGTTGCTTTAGCCATCTCCAACGAAGGTAAGAATCTTCGTACTATGAAAAGTTTAGCACTTGAGGAGACTTCATAATTCATTTCACTACCATGTAGGATCATCACCTATTATCCTATCGAAACTTCTTGTGGTTAAGATAGAATAACTAGTCAATCAAGCATAGTGGTTAAGTTCATCAATTATCCACGTGTTGTAGGTTGTTTTCTTGTTTATTCAAGATTTGTTAAGAAAATCAATTACTTGCTAATAAATATGAGCCACTTTAAATTTATAAATTTTCCTTCTTGTCAATTATTATTGTTAATGTGAAAAGGACAATTTTTATTTGATCAAAAGTCCTCCTAGCTTACTAGTTGATCATTCATAATAAAAATTAATTCTAGCTGAATCACTGGCTAAAGGAGATTTATTTTTGATAAAATAACAATATAATTTATTATAAAATAATTTAGACACCTCCCTACCATTAAATCCTTGCAATATTAATATTATAAGGCAATCAATATGTTCTTGAAAGCTTTGCAACACCAGCTCCACCTTTAATTTGGAAAAGCAAATGGTCAATGTAGTCCATTTATAAGCTAAACACACTTTAATTTGATGCAATTTGGTTCCTGAGTATTATGAAGTGCATCAAAATTATTATTCTTTCTTTAGTTTAATTCATTTCTAGGATTAAGGGTTAGTTTTACTTTCAATTTAAAAATAATATTTTTTAAAAAAAATTCTGTCTTTAAAAAAATAAAATAAATAAAAAGTGTTCGTTCTCTCACAAGGCGAAAATCCAATTGACTTTAGGTTCAACTCAAAGTTTTTAGCATACAAAACCAAATTACTTCTTTTTACCAAAAAAACACAAAAAAGAAAAAAAAAATTTTAAGCTCTAAAAATCAGTCCAACAACTCTCTAGAATGAAAGTCCGCGTGCATGAGTGTCATTACCGACATATATATAGAATGTTTAGAATTATTTTATTTTCATATGCTTAACGTGTTGAAATAAGAAGATATCTTTATAAAGTTTAAGACATCTTATCACATACATCTTATGAAATAATTGTAAAAAAAATAAGATAAGAATAAATTATTTAATTTTTATAAAATAAAAAGATGATTTGTTTTGAATTTTATAACATTCATATAATAAGATTTCTCTTATAAGATATCTCTCATTTCAATAAAATAAGCATCTTAAAATAATATCATTCTAAACAAACTTATGCTCCACTTTTACAAGAGAGTAACCAAAGCACTCCAACATTACCAAATGATTCAACTTTGCTAACGTTATTGATCACAAAATTTTAGTTATGCAAGGAATTCCCACTTCTCTATCATTGCTTTGCCAGTCGAGTGGATTTTACACGTTTACCACATCCTATAGAATAATATTACTTGCCATTCTCGAGAAATTAATTAATAACAAATTTTAATAATCAAGGATAACTCGTTCGTGACAATGAGCAAATTATACTAACCTTCCCCGCAATCAACTTGTATTAACTGCAGGTGACAGTTTCTGTTCACATTAAAATAGTACTATACAAATTATATAAATAAAGGTTTCTTCTAAAAATATTTTTCCTCTTGACGAAATATTCTTATTAAATGGTGTAAAAGAAACTTGGTCTTTTAAAAATCGTCAAGTTCTCAATTTTGGTCGATGGCGTTACATGGACACAAAGGGAAGGATCGACGATTTTATTTAATTAAAATAGTACGTATAACACGCAACTCAATGTTTTCTTAATACTAATTCACTTTTTTTTAACTAAAAAATAATCTTAAAGATAAATAACTTATTTGATTCCATATCTTTGATTTTTTTTTTACAATTAAATCATTTATATTTAAAACACAACAATTTAACCTCTTATTTTACAATTAGTGTTGCCGTGTTAATCTTTTATCTTTGCAACTTGTAATATCATTACTCCTAGCACCTTTATTTTCTTTGATATTTTTTGTGTTCACAGTTAATGAAGTTATCATAAATTACAATGTAAGAGATTCAATTATCGTGTTTTAAAGATAAAAGACTTTATTTTCAAAAGGATAAAAAAAAAACCAAAAATAAAGAACCAAATAGGCCATTTATCTGAATCAACAAAAACTCTAGGTAAATAGCACTTTAACCCCATAGGTGTAAGTCACCTCTTTGTAGTTTCAAAATAAGAACAAGACTCCTCTATGCTTTTCAAAACTAGAGCACAATCGCCCCAATTGGTAACATTGTTAGTTTTTTAATGGAAAATGCAAATGTCTAGTATATCTTTCAAAATGGGGGATATAATATAGTTATGGAAAACTACAGGGGGTTATTAATTATGCACTTATGGTCAATACACGGAAGTTAGATGCATTTTATCCTTTTGTTTTTTATAAAAGAGAATGCATTTATACCACATTGACAAAAAAGTCTTACAAAAAACAT
This sequence comes from Cordia subcordata, assembly GCA_028554755.1. Classification (NCBI taxonomy): domain Eukaryota; kingdom Viridiplantae; phylum Streptophyta; class Magnoliopsida; order Boraginales; family Cordiaceae; genus Cordia; species Cordia subcordata. The sequence goes on along the minus strand of JAPTOF010000003.1, from coordinate 811,424 downwards.
AACGAATAATGAACGGGTTCTATATTTATCGTAAAATTATAAGAAATAATATACGCATATGACAAATCACATGAGCATTTGGTGCTATTTTCCCAAAAAATTTTATATATATATGAAAAGAAGATTTGAGGTAAGTAATGAAGCAGAGCCCACAAAATATCTTCATATATATGTTTGCGGACTAATTAATAACTTTAGCACGAAGCCAACAGCCTGTATATTGTATAATTGACCCCAACAAGAGATGATCATCTCCAGCAGGGAGTGCTTAAAATTAAAGGAGCTGAAAAAGCGTTTCGATGATCTTGCTTTTTCCAAGGAATCGCCAACATACACAGAACCTGGTCATATCTGGATCTATACATAAAAGATGCCAGATTTAATATATAGAAGAATTGAAGTGATCAATTAATTGAGCCATTCCTTTGTTCCAGAATCATTGTGCGTTTCTATATTTAGATGAATTAAAATAAAAGAAAAACTTTACAAGAACACTATTCGCTATTAAAATAGGGTAAAGAAACAATGTGAGCAAATTGAAAATTGATTGGAGTAGATGAAAGGGTTGGTACAAATCCATTAAAAACTTGTCCCATTACCTAACGGCAGGTGCAGAGCATATATTGCTTTGTGATCCCTACAATTTTGGATTGCATTATTCGGGCTGGCCCTGTATATGTGTGTCTTGGGTCCTGCTTTCATGGACGCGGCATGCATAAAATATTTGAAGGCAATTGAGCCCCAAATGATTTTTTTTTTTTTTTTTTTTGTCGAGAACGGAGACTATACATCAAATACTAATAGCTGAACTAAAGTAGACGGTACATTACAATGCTAATTTATAGGTAGTTTATTAGTTATTAAAAAAAAACATTTTTGAAAATAGTCAAAGAAGATGCTTTTTAAGGAGAAGGCAAGCAACTGACATAGTTAATGAACGATAAAGGAGAGCACGTTAACAAAAGAGTGATATATTCTTTACGAAATAAGATGCCAAAGAGCCATGCCAGTCAATCAGTCAAACTATACCTCATTATTGCTACCCTCCCTTATATCAACTACTTTTAGCCCCGATGACATCCGTCAATTCAACTATAAGAAAATCTACTTCTCTAGGACATGGTCACTCGATTGATCAATTCCTTGAACCTAAATCTCAAAAAAAAGAATCGACTGTAAGAGAAAAAGAGAGTGTGTTTAAAAAGAGAAAGTCATCAATAAAGTGAAAGCAAGCGAAAGGCAAAACCCCAACAAGCCCTTTGTAATATTCACATCCATTAATCTATATTATCTTTATTTTATTATATGATTTTATGTACAGGACGACATACACATTTCCTATGACCTAGCCATTTTGAGGCTTCTTTTCTTTGACAAATATATGTTTAGTCACCTATCACAATTTCGATAAGATCCGTACTTGGAACACCAAAATCTGGAGCCTGACTCACGATAGCTAAGTGAAACATATTATTATATGTAAAGAAAATTAATATTAAAGTAAGCGCCTTATTGTAAACCATCTTATAATGTTCTTATGCAGAATAAATATTTTAAAATTTACTATTTAGTAAAATATGTAGGCCGCAATAAAATAGATGGGTCAAAAAACTTCAATAGAACATGACAAGGGATAAAGAAAGAAAGTTTACAGGAGCAACTTTTGAACATGACAAGGGATAACTTTTTTTTCTTTCCTTTCCTTTCCTTTGCTTTCCTTTCCTTTAGGTCGGCAGATTTTAAGGGAAAAAGATAAAATAGTATTAAACACGGTGAAAATGTGCGTCAAATTAACCAATATAATTAAAGGAGTTGCAATCACAATAGCACTTTTATGTGGCCGTCATATGCACAGTGTCCAAGTGAATATATGTTAAATATTAATTGAATTATTATAATTTAATTAGTAACCTGTACCAATTGTACGAGGATATACTACCGAAACATTTATGATTTATTTAATGAATTAGCAAAAAGAAACTTTCTTTGTTGCCTTATCATTCCCAGTGAACAGAGGGCGGCTGCAGATTCTTGATGAACTCATAATCTCGATTTCACACAATGAAAAAGAAATCAGTATATTGTGTCAGTCCCATGAATCATAATCCAAGTCATCAATCTTCATTGTCAAGACAAAAGGCATGCAGAAAATTTTCTGTTGCAAAAACCAGTTCATTTTTAAGAATTAAAATTCTCTCATATAAAAAATTCTCTTATATTGATAAGAAAAAAATTTTAACCATTCATGGACTGAAGCATATTATTTCAACCACTTATTTTTTAGGTTATATGACATATAAACTTCATGATCTTGCATCACAAATATATGGTGAAGAAAGTGTAGGCCTTTTTAGCAATAGTGTTTAGATGCTACTTTCTCTAGCTAGAGATTATTGTTCAATGAAAGACTTTCTCATATTGGCTTTTGCTCTTACGACGTTTCATCACCTTCTTTTCTTTCTCAGTTCTATCCTGGAACTGTTATATATTTAATCTTCCCCCTTTACCTTTTTCATATCTCTCAATTTTATAACTATTTTTATATTATCGATGCAAATAATTATGAAAAGATCAATTTTATTATGGTTAGAATAAATAGTTATTATCCTAAACATATAAAACTATAAATTGATTATCTTATTTATGTAATGTAATAATAACTAAAATAATTATCATAAAAATAATAACAATAATAACATGATTCCTATCTTTTTTTATATTATTTTACATTCATTAGTTAACTGAACAACTAGTTTTTACCAACACATTTTCTTCAATTACCTAACTACACGACTATTCATAAATAGCTATATTGGAAAATTATGCAATCACATTACTTCATAAATAGGCATATACCTTTTCCACAATAGTTGTATCTTTTATTCTAAAAGTACTTTATCTGAAGAATTTTGTCCTTTTGGATTGAAAAGACATACACCATACAGATTCTCCTATTTATATAAACCCCCATAGGCTCCATTGACATCCATCAAGATTATTCTCCATATTCACTTTATAAAGAAAGAGAGTATGATAGTAAAATGTTGTGTTGTTTGAAATTAATACTAACTTTTAGTAGTCTATCATTAAAAAATAGAGGAAGATACGGTAAGCAAATTTTGGTTTTCGTTTGAGGTACGCTTCTATTTATTTGATGACAAGCGAAAAAAAGACAGTTAGCTGCAATTAGAATAGATATAAGCTACCCAATTAGTTATAAATTACTTAGACAGCTAATAAGAGAAAGATCGGATCACCAAAAAGAATATATAATCCTTGAACATATACAAGTAATTTCGTAGTTACTGAACACCTCCACCCCCTCCTAAAGTGCAAGGAATAAAAGAGTTTGAAATTAAATTGTTTCTCATATATTTATAGGTTGAATAAATGATATTATTGATCCAAAACTAAAGGCCGCCATAGGGGAGCACAAGCATAGCCTTCTGAACTTTCTCATCGTACGAACTTCATTTCAAATGTCTATAGAAGGCTATTACTAATAATAATCTCATCATTGTAACTTGTAATATATTCGGAGACTTCAATAATATTGATAAGTTCGTCTGGTATTTAAGTTCCCAAGAAATAAATTTTGAGGAGATATATATATATATATTTTGCATCTACAATTCACATTAACTTTAAAATTAAATTTTTAGAAGATAAAGTTTAAAGACACATCAAATCACTTCAAAATGTAGTTTAAAATGTTAAGAATCACTGAAATTCTATCATAAAAACTAATTGGTCAATATAAGGGTGACCCAAGACCTTATAAAATTATCTTAAATCTTGAATTTTTTCTATCAAGTATATGTTGTAATACTACCCCCACGTGTAATCTGAAATAGAGTTTGCACCACTTGACGGATGGGATTGTACTAGGATGTATGGCCGTGTAACCTAAAACAATGTCTATACCACTTTGGTCATGTGACCTATAATGTAGTACGCACCACTTTGGATAGCTAAGATGTAGCTTTTGTGGGTTGCTTACGTGGAGGAATCACCACAGCCCGAAACAGAGATAAGATGCAACTTTGGTAAGTTACTTGCAGGGATGGGACGATTGGGATGCAGTTTTGGTATGCTGCTCGTCGAGATAAGTCACATAGTCAAGAACGATTGAGATGCAAATTCAGTAGATTGATTGTAGGGATGGGCCACCATGTGACAAAATGTATATGATAAACAAGCTTGGACCAATCACACATGGACAAATGCATAAAGTCCTAGACCAAAAGCCCAACCCTAAGACCTTGTTAAAAATTACTAAAATTCTAACATAAAACCAATTGACCAATATAGAAAGTGGTTCACAATTTTATAAGACGGTCTTAGATTTTATAATTTTTGTATTTGGAAGAAATGTATTTCAACAACTCCTCATGTGTGACCTAAACTAAGCACAAACAGAATTGAATTCAAACAAGCTAATCGAAGAACCCTGCAAACTAACAATACGAAAAGCGCACACGATTGAAACAACCAGAGAGACTAGTAACTAAGAACCAAGAATGCATGGGGTTAAATTCAAACAAGCTAAATCAGGAATTTTGCGAACCAAGAATCAAGAACTCACACAAGCAAAACAATTAGAGATAGGTCACACGAGAACGACAGGAGAAATTGGCCAAAATTGATGTAATTCCGATACCATGTTAAGAATTTCTAGAGTTCTATCATAAAAGTCAATTAGTCGATATGAAGAGTGGCTTAAGACTTTTTAAGGTTGAATGTTGAAATTTTTTTATATGGACAATTATATCTTGTAACAAAAAATATGATGACCACTTGTGTTTGTGTTTGCTAAGTCATCTAGATAGATAACAAGATGAACGTCGTGAATATCGCTATTAACGCTGCTGCCTTTATCATTTTTAAAGTTGATGAAGAACAATCTATTCCAACATATTAACGCTCCATTTGTTATACTCTTATTTTAAGATACTTATTCTATTAAAATGAGGATATTTTTTATAAGATTTAAGAAATCTTATCATGTATTTTATAAAAATTCAAACAAAACCACATTTTCTATCTTATAAAAAATAAATAATCCATCCTATCTTATTTTTTATAACTATAAAATGCATGGTGCATGTGATAAATTATCTTAAATCTTATAAAATATCTCCAAATTTCAATAAAATAAATATTTTAAAATAAAATCATTCCAAACACACTGTAAGATAGATATGATGTTCACAAGTAGTTAAAAGCAGAATAGCTGTTCATTGACGAGGGGTGCATTGGTATACTTACCACCTCACATTGGAACCCTGCATGCCTAGCTAACTATATATTGCCACAACCTTCAACGTACTTAACATGATGTTGAAGAAAAGTACTGCACTAAAGAACTTAGGCACAGATTTGAAGTACATCCTCAAACAAATTTTTTTCTTCTTCTTTTTTTTTTTTTTTCTTCCCTTTTTTTTCAATGAGCAAGAAATCAATTCATTCTACTCGAAGCTTCAGGAAGTGATGAAGAGTTAGCTACATCAGTTAATTTTTGTTGAAGCTTAAAGATGTCAACTTCTCCTGGATGGCCAACCTGCGAGGAAAAATGCATATTCAAGAATCTTATGAGTGGGTAACTTAGCAAATTAAAAAATTATTAAAAAGAAAAACCCTTAACAATGGATACCCTAAAACATTGTGCCTCAGTTAGGATAGTGTGAAGTATCCTGCCATTAACTTTAATGCAGAAACAATTGAGGACTTTCAATCCTTGTGCAATCACTACGTTCAGTACTCGCGATAATCGAAACGAATCGGTGTTTAAGTGATCAACACTGATTGCAATCTCAATACCATCCAACCACGATCTCACCGTGATATCAATGGGGAGAGGATTGCTGCATGATGAGCTCTGATTTGTGGACTCAAAATCATCTGCAGCTTTAAAATTCTTTAGGGTATCTCTCTTCGTTTTCAGCTCTTCAATATTCTTCTCTTGATGTTTTATGTAATTTGTAGTCAAATGAATCAGATCTGTCACTGATCGTTTTCCCTGGAAAAAAATTAACCCATGGAAAACCGATCTTTAGTATTAATTCTTCTCTTGGCTTTCAACCCGTTAGGGTTGCAGTTGCGGAAAGAACAAATAGCCCCTGAAACAGAAATTTAACAAATATTTTAATGATAAATTCACCTTGAGATATTCAAGAGGGAGCAGCGCTCTGAGTGATGCATAAAGATTGGCCATCTCTTGCCTCCTTTGCCTTTCGATATCTCTGAGCATGATTTTTCTCTTCTTGTCATCACTTGTATTTCCTTCCTCACCTCGAAAAGCTGATGGCTTCGAAAGCCCTTTACGCTTCTGATCATCGGAGTTGCTTCCAGAAAAATTCCCGTCCAATCGATCAAGTGAAGCGTACGAGTGAGTTGTTGGGAAAAAACATGCAAACACGAAGAATACGAGATGAAATAACGGACACAAGAATTACGTGGTTCGGCTTTAAAGCCTACGTCCACAGGCAGCAAAGAATAATTCTATTATTGATTACGAATGCTGCAAGGCTCTCACTTTGGTTTTTCTCTCATACATAACATAATGAGTATTGCCACATATTTATAGTGCAAAGGTTTCCTAAACCTATTAAGTAGAAAAGGCAACTAATTAATTATGTGCTACAAAAGGTAACAAGCGAATAAGCTAATATGCTAACAAGGAAATCTGCTATTCTTGTTGCCCAAGAATACGGGCCACATTCAACAAATCTCCACCTTAGCACGTATTCACTCCAATCAATACACCATCATCCCTGCAGCCAACTGCCTCCAAGAGCTCAATGCTCTGCACCACAAATAGCAACCAAGTCCAAGCAATGCTTAAACTTGCTGACTGGAACCACCTTAGTCATCATATCTGCTGGATTCTCATGGGAAGATATCTTCTGCACCGATATGATTCCTTGGGATACAACATCTCTGATAAAATGATATCTGATATCAATGTGTTTAGTCCTCTCATGATACATCTGATTCTTCGTCAGATGGATTGCACTCTGGCTATCACAAAAGACTGTAGTTGTATCTTGCTGCAGTCTAAGATCACGAACCAGGCCTTGTAACCACATGGCCTCCTTCACAGCTTCTGCAATTTCCATGTACTCCGCTTCAGTAGTCGACAATGCCACAATAGATTGTAATGTCGCTTTCCAACTGATAGCACATCCAGAGAGAGTAAACACGTAACTCGTCAGATATCTTCTCTTATCAAGGTCACCCGCAAAGTCTGAATCACAATAACCCACCAACCTCGCGCAATCTCCAGTCATCTTGCTAAATAGCAATCCTATATTCGCAATGCCACGCAAATATCTCATTATCCATTTTACCACTTCCTAATGTGTTTTCCCAGGTGATGCCATATACCTGCTCACAACACGAATTGCATGTGAAATATCAGGTCGAGTGCACACCATAGCATACATCAAGCTACCAACAGCACTCAAGTATGAAACATGAGACATATGCTCCACCTCCTCCTCAGTTTTAGGTGACAAATCTGCAGACAACTTGAAATGAGCAGCAAGCGGCACACTCACAGGCTTAGCTTTAAGCATCCCGAAACGCTTCAGCACCTTCTCAATATAACTCTGTTGAGACAAGAACAGCTTCCCAGCATTTCTATATCTGTGAATCTCCATGCCAAGAATTTTCTTTACTGCTCCAAGATCCTTCATCTCAAACTCATCACCTAGCTGTTTCTTTAATTCGTCGATTGCAGACATGCTTTTAGCAGCAATAAACATATCATCGACATACAACAACAAGTACACAAATGAACCATCTGGAAGCCTTTTGAGATACACACAGCTGTCATAGGCACTCCTTGTGTATCCAGCACCTATCATGAATGTGTCAAATCTCTTATACCATTGCTGAGGTGACTGCTTCAACCCATACAAGGACTTCTTCAGTTTGCAAACATGGTTCTCCTTACCAGGAACTATATACCCCTCCAGTTGACTCATGTAAATTTGCTCTTCAAGATCACCATGCAAAAACGCCATTTTCACATCTAGCTGCTCAAGCTCTAAGTCATGAAGAGCAACCAAGGCAAGTAAAACCCTGATGGAACTATGCTTCACAACCGGAGAGAACACTTCGTTGAAGTCAACACCCTCCCTTTGTGTATAGCCTTTTGCCACCAACCGTGTCTTGTATCGAGGACCTTCAACCCCTAGAGTACCTTCCTTTTTCTTGTAAATCCATTTGCAACCGACAACTCGCTGTCCCTTAGGCAATTCAACAAGCTCCCACGTTTGATTCTTATGAAGAGACTCAATCTCCTCACTTATGACACCCACCTACTGAGTAGAATCTTTCCCAGATATGGCCCTCTTTGTTGAATTCGGCCCATGTCCTTCAATTGTTTCGACAACAGTCAAAGCATAAGCAACAAGATCAGCGTATCCGTACCTTTGAGGCTCTCTAATCTGTCTCCTTTCTTGCCCAGTGGCAATGCTGTACTTCTGTTGTTCAGGCACATTTTGATCATGTACCTCAGTTGGTTGAGTCGGCTGAATTTGACTGCTACTATTGCTAGATGGAACATTTGAAACATCAGCAAATACCTCCACCTGCTCTTTGACACCGTGGTCTAAACCAACTATCGTTCTCTTTTTCTTGGTCTAATAAAGCAGACTCATTGAATATGACATCTCTGCTGATGAGGAAACCTGGAGACTTTGGATCTGTGCACCACAACCTGTAACCTTTTCTCTCGGACGCATAGCCTAGAAATATGCATTTCTTTGCCCTCGGCTCCAACTTGCCATCATTCACGTGAGCGTATGCAGGGCAACCGAACACTCTTAATCGAGAGTAGTCAGCAGGCTTACCAGACCATAACTCAAAAAGAGTTTTCAATTCAATAGCTTTGGATGGAGACCTATTCACCAAGTAGCATCTTTGTATTGTGACTTCAGCCCAAAAGTCTTGACTCAAACCAGATTGGGAGAGCATACAACGAGCTCTCTCCACTAGAGTTCTATTCTTGCGTTCTGCAACTCCATTTTGTTGTGGTGTCCCTACACATGTGCAGTGTCTCACAATGCCATGTTTCCTGTAGAACTCATCAAACTCTTTATTGCAATATTCCAACCCATTGTCAATCCTAAGACGCTTAATTTGTTTACCAGTCTGCTTCTCAATCAACGTCTTCCACTCGACAAATGTTAGAAACGCCTCATCTTTAGTTTTCAAGAAGTATACCCACACCATCCGAGAGTATGCATCAATGAAAGTGATATAATACGTGGCACCTTTCTTGGAAGGGATTTTATTAGGACCTCAAAGATCAGAATGAATATAATCAAGTGTGCCTTTGGTGTTCTCCTGCCCCTTGTCGAACTTCACCCTGGTTTGCTTTCCAAAGACACAATGCTCGCAGAATTCAAGCTTTCCAGTTCTTTGTCCACAAAGCAAATCCCTCTTACTCAGCTCGGTCAGTCCCCTCTCACTCATATGGCCCAACCTTTTGTGCCACTACTGCGTAGTGTCATTATCACTCTCCTCGGATGTAACAGCTGCAACACCTGTAACTGTACTACATTGAAGGACATATAGGCCACCAGTCAAGTTCCCTTTCAAGAGCACAATTGCACCTTTGGTCACCTTTAAGACACCATTTTCACTTCGGAATTTGTATCCATGAGAATCCAAACGCCCAAGAGAAATCAAGTTTTTCTTCAACTCCAGTACATGCCAACACTCGAGAGATCTTGTAATACCATCAAATATCTTGATATTTACGATGCCCATTCCTTCCACCTTCAACGAAAGATCATTGCCTAGAAAAACTTTCCCTTCTCTTTTGGAATAAGAAGAGAACCAGTCGCGCCTAGGACACATATGGAACGTTGCACGATCAAGAATCCATTGATTATGCCATCGTGATCCACTCACGATCAAAACTTCCCGGTACTACTCGAGTTATCTCCATCATCACAAGACTCTCCACCACATTAGCTGAATTCTCCACCTTTTTCTTTCCCTTTTTCGCTTTGGACATTCTTTCTTAATGTGACCCTTTTCACTACACTCGAAACAGCGTAGCTTCCTTGCTCTTGATTTTGACCTTGACTTGCTTTTCTTTCTATTCGAAGATCCCCCTCTGTTCTCCGATCTCCCTCTACTCATTAAACCTTCCCCACTTCTTCCCTATGTCCCGGAATATGTGTTTGAAGATCCTTCGATTTTAATGAAGTAATCACATCTTCAAAGGTAATTTTATCCCTCTCGTACAACATAGTGTCCACAAAGTTCATATATGAAGGCGGTAAGGAGCATAATACGATCATAGCTTGATCTTCGTCATCAATTTTAACACCCACATCCTTCAAAGCAATAAAACAAGAGGTAAACTCATCAAGGTGTTGTTTTAGTGACGTACATTCTTTCATTCTAAGATGATACAATCGCTTCTTCAAGTAGAGGCGATTGGTGAGAGATTTAGATGCATAATTCCACCAAAGTATTCCAAGCCTCAATCTGCTGTCTTCTCGTAATCTCCAAAGAATACTTCATTTGTCACGGACATATATATTGCACTCAAGGCTTTCGCTTCGAGTTCTTCTCTCACTGCTGGTTCCGTCTTTTTCGGGATCACTTCTTCAATGACTTTCCAAAGTCCTTGCATTGTCATAAATGCCTTGAATCTAACCCTCCAAAGACTGAAACTCATTCTCCCATCAAACTTCTCGATTTCAAACTTTCCACCTGTGGAAGACATCTTCGTTTGCACAAAACTCACACTTCAGGATGGAATTTGGCTCAATGGATCTCAAAAACGGATTCAGCACGTCGAAAAACCTTAGGAACACCCCTGGTCAACTTTGGTCAACGCCGGTCAAAGTCAAACCTGTTGGTCAAAGTCAACACCGTCCTTAAACACGTACTTTGGAGCAGAATGTGGAAAAACAGAGCCCAAAAACGGACTCAGCACGTCGAAAAATGTGGGGTAAGGCTCTGGTCAAATGCGGTCAACCCTCGGTTAATGGTCAACGGTCAAAGTCAACCCCGGTCAAACCTCGGTCAACTGGTCTCTTTTTTTTTTTTTTGTTTTTTGGTTTCAGGACTAAATCTAAGCCCAAATAAAATTTTCTTTTTTATTCTTTTTGGCCTAAACTAAGCCCAAACCCAAAAAAGAAATTTATTATTTTTTTGGCCTAGAACCCAAGCCCAACAAAAAATTAATTAACCCAAGACCCAAGACTTAGCCAAATTTGGACAAGGCCACTACCCAGGCCCGATCCAAATAAACCCAAAGACCCAAAGCCTACAAACCCTAAACCTGCTTTACAAACTTGAACCAATTTCAAAAAAAAAATACCTGAATACCAAAAATCAACCTCAAAAGCACGCGAACTCTATCTTCTTCGCTTGTTCTTCAAACCCAAACACGAACCACGATCCACCGACGCAAGCTTCCACTCTAGCCACCAACGCTCAACGCAGATAGCACCGGAACACTCCTCGCCGAACAAAGACCTTTGTTTGGTTAGGCACCGTTTGGTTTTGAGAAATTTTGGTCTCACAGTGAGTTTTGATTTTTCCTTTTTCCCTCAAGCAGCGGATTAAGACCTAAGCTCTGATACCAGTTTGTTGGGGAAAAACATGCAAACACGAAAAATATGAGATGAAATAACGAACACAAGAATTACGTGGTTCGGCTTTAAAGCCTACGTCCACAGGCAGCAGAGAATAATTCTATTATTGATTACGAATGCTACAAGGCTCTCACTTTGGTTTTTCTCTCACACATAACATAATGAGTATTGCCACATATTTATAGTGCAAAGGTTTCCTAAAACTATTAAGCAAAAAAGGCAACTAATTAATTATGTGCTACAAAAAGTAACAAGCGAATAAGGTAATATGCTAACAAGGAAATCTGCTATTCTTGTTGCCCAAGAATACGGACCACATTCAACATGATTATTAGTTGCAGAAGTAGGGACTATATTATTCTGTAAAACCAGCTCATCACCTTGTTGTGAAGCAAAACGTGAACAAAGATTGTCCATATTTAATTTCTTAATGACAGAATAAAAGAAGATGTGCGTCGGGGAGGAGATACGGGTACGAGATCTTGAATGCAAGATGCTGAGAATTCAGCAAATCTTCTGTGTATACACAGAGATATTGAGGTGATGCCACAAGCAATTTTTTAACCTTGCTTTGATCACTATTCCTTTGTCCAAACCAACGATCACAATTAATTGGCCAATAGCCTACCTACAATATTCTAAAGTCAAAATTTCTACACGTTCTTGTTCAATATTATATGATTTTGTCGGCGCGCCGTCCCTAAGAAGTTGGGTAAGAGATGTTTTTGACCCAAATTTTGGTTTATTGTAGATCACAAAAATCTAAAAATCAAAATGTCACTGCAATTTTATCCTAACACAGCAACTTCCACGAGGGGTGTAAAATAATAGTAAAAAAATGCAATACCCGTTTCAGCTAAAATTGAGTTAACAAAAAATTACCACAATTGTCCAAAAACCAACTATAAACCACTAAAAAAAAGTTCAAAGACTGAATTAACCAAACCCATCAGTTATTCTATTATATTAATTGGAAAGTTTTGGTTTACGAAATAAAAATCGTCCCAATCGATTTGATCAAAAGAATAACAGACCTAACTTCCACGATCAGAAGAAAAAGAGAGGGTTACATAAATTTGGGATATATGCTAAAATCACAGCCGGCCGTCAGAAACGCTTCAAAACTCAAGAGAAAAGGTACATAAATTTATAAGACAAGAATCAGGATCAGATATGGAGAAAATTTTAGAAGTTTGAGTTGATTGGATTTAGTAACAATAGCGGAATATAGTAGAGTAAGGAGAATTTGGTAGCAGTCTATATCCGAGATTTGCATTTAAGTGGATACTATGGAAAACTTGTTAGCTAGAATCACATCTGTTATACTATACTCAAGTGTCCTATACGTCATGAATTTGGTGGTCATTAGTAACCGCTGAAGACGAATACGGGTCATAACCCGAGTTTGAATCCAATCTTCTGTCAATTTAATTGATGCATAATATAAGGGCATGTTGTGTACACAAGGTTTGCCAGCTGATGGTTGGATTCCACCAGTGAGATTTCCTTCATTGCAAAAAGACCAAAAAAATGAAAAAGAAAAACACAACTCTCAGCTTATGTCAATATCTTGATGAACAATGAAATAAGTGTTAGAATATTTCTTTCCACATGAAAAAATCACAAAGTCTAAAACCACTTAATAAAATTCTAGCTACTCCTCCCATCGACCAATGGTTTTAGGATGGAACTCTAGGATTCTTCATATGGTATCAGAGCGCAGGTTACGAGCCAATTATATTTGTCCATGTATGACCCTTCTTCATCCACACACAGCGTTCTAATTTGTCCACATGTAACTCTTCTAGGTTATGGGCCAATTATATTTATTTATAACCCTTCTTCATCCACGTGTTGCAAAGTCTAAGACCACTTAATAAAATTCTGAACTACTCCTTCCATTGGCCAGTTAGTTTTTAAGATGGAACCTAGGATTCTCCACAATAAGGAGTGTACACCAACAGTCCAATGTAATTTTCTTACTAATTTTGAATTAATTCAGTCCACTAATAATTTTGCAAAACTAAACTAGTCAATATAATATAACAGACAAATGAGTTAAGTTTCAATTAATTCGGTTTTAGGCTATTTTGAACGGTTCGTAGTTGATTTTTGAACAATTCCGGAACATTTCCCCTAACTGAGCTACTGTAGAATCATTTATCTAGACACCTAGATCTAGGTTTTAATTTTAAACTACATATGTTAGTTGTTCATTGGATGCCAGCAGGGCGATTTTTATTTGTAGTTCGATTTTTCTACCATGTAAAATATTACACATTCATTCACCACTGAGATTGTTCATATAAACATTCGGAATTTTCTATGAGATTTTCATTATGCAACCTCGCGGAGAAATGTGCGGCGCTACTACTTGGGACTTTCATTGCTGTCCACGACAGAGGCAGGATGAGCTCAGAATCCATACTGGCGCGGCCGAGTACATTTCCGTCCACACTTACTCTACAAACCTCCCAGGGTTTGGGATTTGGTTCTCTTCGTATAATTGTAACGTTAGAAAAGAAATTCAATAAGAATAATAATATGCTTTTTAGCAAACTGAAGTTTTGGCTTATGATTTTCCTTTTGCTACTTTGCTGCATTAGTCATCATTATTTAATCAAATCGAGAGGATATGCGTATATGTGTATGTATTTCTTTCTTTTGATTTATATATTTATGACCTCGACTTAATTAATAAAATGAAAAATACTACTATCTTTAAGCAAGGAGACTAATCCACTACTACTAATAATTTAGATAATGATAGGTATTATTTTCATACTAACTTCTAATCATGTACATGGTGAGATGTGTCATTTCTTATATTAACGTAATGCCTGTCACGCATCAAGTATATCACTTTCAAATTACTGCACAACAAATGTGGTTGGGTTCAAGGTTATATCAAAGTGTATATAGACACCACGGAGTAGTGTTGGCGATGGGGTAAGAGATATTTCATTTCTTACGTCAACGTAACGTCTGTCAAGCATCAAGTATATCACTTTGAAATTACCTCATAATAAATGTGGTTAGGTTCAAGGTCATATTGACACAGAGAAGTAGTTTTGGAAATGGAGCAAGACAGAAGCGGAGTGTGTTGATCCTTCTACCATATCTGCTAAAAAATCCCTACCCAACTAATATACCGTATAACAAATTACGCTTCTTGCTTATAACACTTTAATTAGTCCTACCTAATACTTGATATCAGTCAACAAGGTCAATGAGACACGTACTAATAGAGTACAATTAAATTAAAACCTCTACCTGTTAATAACAAACAAATAAGTCCCAATACAAAAATTACAAAGTATATATTGTTAACGAGATCTGAATGTTGGCCTTCTGAGTGAACTGGCTGCAACATGCACAAATTACAGGACGACAACGCATCCGGAGGATGAAATTGACCAGAGGTGAAGAATTGACTCAATCAATTACCGGAAATGGAAAATAACAGTTGACGTTGACATTATATAGGC
The DNA here is from genome assembly GCA_028554755.1 of Cordia subcordata. Classification (NCBI taxonomy): domain Eukaryota; kingdom Viridiplantae; phylum Streptophyta; class Magnoliopsida; order Boraginales; family Cordiaceae; genus Cordia; species Cordia subcordata. Next base: position 796,309 of record JAPTOF010000003.1, on the reverse strand, counting down.
AATGATACAAAACTGTGCATATGACAAATAGCAACCTTCTTAATGAATCTTCGACCAAAAAAAAAAAAAAAAACTTCTTAATGAATCGCTTGTTTAGTTAGCAAAAGAAGAAAAATAGAGAGTAATATGAGATATTATCCTTTTTTAATTTTAAAATCACCTGTTCTTTGTATGCATAGTAATTAACATGCATGCTGAAAGAGTATAGAGAAATTTTTAAAAAGAAATTTCATAAATTTTTAGTATATCACTAGGCATATATGAGATGATATTTGAATAATAAAATTGGGTAATAGCCAACATTCCTCAAAATAGTAGCCTTCATAATCAAAGTAAATTTCCTAAGCTTATAAATTTAAGAAATTAAAACGTAACCACCATAATGACCTAGAGATTTTTGCTACTTAGTCAAAATTTACAAGAAATAAACAAGAATGAGATATCTCTATGTACACACATATCTATATAGGGGGTCAGAGTATTCTACTCTAATAATCTTCAGGAAACCTTGTACATTCACGACTAGGTTTTCAGAATAAGTTAAATTCCATGGCCAATATTCAACTTCATCAACCTCGCACAAGAAGATGTGTGAATTTAGTTCTGTTAAGAATCATGAAGTTCAATTTCAATTTAGTTCTATTAAGAATCATGAAGTTCAACTTCTATTCTAAAAACAATTGATTATAAGAGAAGTAAATGTTGATTTTCTAAAGTTGGAGAAATGTACCAACACCTTTTTACGTGTACGTGACCCGTACAGATCTAAGAAATGAAATGGATCACAAGTGCACGATGATGTGAGATGAGACTAAGACACAATTGAGTAAAGACCCAATTCTAATTGCTATTTCAAAATCGAGAATTACCATCTTAAAATTAATTAATTTTAAAAGGAGTAATTCAGAATTTTATATGACAAATTTGAAGATAATGATTCCTTGTCGTGAGAGAAATATTCCAACAAACATACATATGTCTTGCACCTTTTACTCCCATGAGTAACAAGCTCGGGATCTACCAATACATTATATGGCTTCTATCATATAATTTGACCACAATGATCAGAAACCTATATGTTTGTCCTTTAGCTGCAATTTCCTTTATTTTCTGGGAGTACACAGTGAAAAGCTAAATCAAGTAATTTGTGATCTCAATAAGGAAAAGCACAAAACTCAATGCCAAGGACGGAAGGCACAAAATTAAAAATAAGAGTAGATTGACCATGTATATGTACACAAACCCATACCAGTCTGAAAAGCACCTTATTTCACAAGTTATTATTGAAAAAAAAAAAAATCAATACCCTACAGCACAAGGTATCATTGACAAGACAAAACTATTGCTGAATTGACTCTTAGATATTCAAATACTTATAAAAAAAATTATAATGGCAAGAAAAATTATGCATAGATAGAGAGGTGAGAAATGTATACGTACGAGGCGTGGCATGCATCTAACCAAGGTATTTATTAAGCCTTAAATAGAATTAGAAACAAGTGACCTATTTATCACAATAGGATGTGTGTGTATATATATATGTTACCCTTCTAATTTATTATATTAAGTGCGTGTTCGGCAACTGCTTTTCAAGTAGCGTTTAGCGTTTTGACCAGTCAAAACGCTATTTTATTAAATTATTGCTGTTCGGTAAACTAGCGTTTCAAGTAGCTTTTTAGGTAGCTTTTAGCATTTCAACTAGCGTTTCTTAAAAGCTAAAAATTTTAGCATTTTAAGTAGCTTTTAACTTTTCATGTTTTTTTTGGCAATTCTACCCTTTTTGCATTTTTTGATTTTTTCTATTCTTTCTCCAATCTCTCTCTATATTTTTACCTTTTCTTCCACAAATATAAATAAGAAATAATATAAAAATGAATTTCAATTTCTATATAATCAACATTACTAAAAACATAAGTTTTATTAGTACATTCTTTTTTACAAAATAATTTTGAATCTATTAAAATTAACTTTTGTAAAATTGATATAAATGTTTAGCAAAAAATTAGTTATACTTTAATATTAAAATATGATTATGAGAATAAATATCTAATTATGAAATATATTATCTTATTCCTATAATAGTAATAGTAATTACAATTATCATAATAACAATAATAATAATAATAATAATAACAACAAGATATTAATATCCTTCTATGTCATTTAATATTCATCAGCTAATCTAACAGCTAATTTTACCGAACACATTTTGTTCAATCACCTAGTTAAACAGCTATCCGCTAACAGCTAAAATACAACAACTATCAGTTACCCAAACAGCTATCAGCTACTCAAACAGCTATCAGCTACTGCAACAACTAAATTTGCCGAACAGGCTCTAAGAGTTCTGATTAGTCAAAGAGAAATTTGACATTTACTTATATATGTACATAGCCCGTTACAATACAAAAGAGGAATGAAAACATCACCCCGTACGCGCACAGGAAGCACGTATTCTCCTACTCAGAATTGAAGTTGTAGCTTATCAGATCCGCAATTTCTTCTTGCAACTTCCTCAGGTCGAAGCTCGTCATATCAGTCACCTGCAACAAATTAAAATGTCCCAAAGAAAGAAATAAATATACTTGTGTGCTTTACATGAAGTGTTCATAATTAAACAACTCGACAAACCCTAAAAACTATTCAAACTGCACCTCACACAGAATGGTGTGGAGCGACCTTTCTTTGTCTCTCGCCGAGAAGCAAGAAACAACACTAAGCCCTTCCTCTGATAATTTCCCCAGCACTCTTGAAAGTGGGATGTTAATAGTTTCATCTTTGAGAACATCGCTGATCAAAATCTCCAGATCGTGTTGGGATGGATTAACTGTGACGCAAATATGTGAACCGCGATCCGACCTGCTTGTATTCTCCGCGCCACAGTTGGGCAACTTTTTGAGTGTGTCCCTTTGCATATGCAATTCCTGGATATGCGTCTGAAGGTGCTTTATGTAATTCACAGCTTCGTCCATGTGGTCAGAGATTGAACGCTTCCCCTAAAAACACCCAAAAGGCATGGCTTCATCATAATTGGGAAAAAAAGTTCCCTCTAATTTTTGGTATAAACATCACAACCATGATGTCTGACCAATTTACTTTCTGGGTTGTATCAAAGTTGCGTGAAAATCCCATCGTCGTTTTCAAAATTAACTAATGGGCTCTCTTATGGAGTTAATTCGAAATCCAAAGGCAACCTTTGAGTGAACTGTATTTTCTTTGTGTTAGTTGACCCAAGTCGGGGGGAAGTTTAGACGAGATGGGGAAACCTAGCAGTTAGTTAGGGCACGGCTTCGCAAGCTTTTCCCTATATCATAAAGAAATGTTGTTGACACCCCCCATATCGAATGTTGCTTATTGTATAATCACCCCAAAATTTAGGTGCCCTTTGTTATGCGAATTTGATAAACACACAGGGGTCTCTAGAACAAAGATTTGTAAATATAAAATTAAGCTTCAAGAAATATTACTGGCTAATAATACTTACCAAAGGGAAGAGAAGTATGATTCTATGAAACGAGTTCTTCTTACCTTGATGTACTCAATAGGGAGAAGAGATCGGAGAGAAGCATGAAGGTTGGCCATCTCTTGCCTTCTTTGGCGTTCAACGTCTCTATGCATAATTCTCTTGAGTTTGTTCTCCATTTTTTTTCTCATCATTATTGACTTGCCGTGGAACATGATTAGATATATGGCCGCTGATGATGAGATCTTCTTGGATTTGGTCCAGCTGGCTATGCACAGAGGCTGAGGTGTTCGGACGACTTACAATATCATCGCTTTGTTGTAAAGGAAACATTTATGAGATTTTATCTGATTTTTCCCTTATTTATTTATGCGAATAATTAATTGATAAATCGACTTGGTAAAGCAGAAGATACGTTTGTTAGAGTTTTGAAGATCTTCAACGCCCCTCAGCTGCCATGATCCTTCTTATTATCTTCAAAAAGTACAATTAAGAGGATGTTTGGCTTTGTTTATTTCTAAAAAAAAAAATACCCTCCCACATATTTTTTATTATTTAAATACTTATAAGCACCAAATAAACAAAGCCAAACACTCTCAAAGACATATCAACAGACGTGAACAGCACACTTAGCAAAAGAAAAAAGAAGTAAAAAGGAAAAGAATCGAATAGTATTGTTGACTTCTCTTATTAATTGAAAATGCAGACCCACAAGTCTAAATTATTTCGTAAGGTCTTAGCAATATGTCCTATCAAGACGCTGGTCTTCTTTGAAAACAGTAAAATGGTGATAATTAATCATAGGATTTACACAAGTTAAAAGTTAAGTCCATGGTCAAGGGGGCAGGATTATCGCATGTTGAAATTATGATTAATGGGATTAGTTAAGGATATGAAGTATTTCTATTGACTAATAGCATGTTCACATTAGTTTAAAACTAGGGTATCCACGTTGTCTATTCAGGGACCTTTTTGTTTGATTGGCTGTTTGGGACTCTTCATGTCTCTTATATATGTAATGGTTCTCTCTGATATCATAACATCATAACGTTGTACATGAGATTAATTACAGTGATAAAATATTCACATTTTTTCATCATCATACATCAATAGCTCATAATTGTTCAGTCCCATAATATTATATATGATGAACAGATCCGTTCCATTTTTATTGTCTAGCCAGCTTCTTTCTTTTTCTTAACTGTTTTGCAACTACTAATTGTAAGAAACATATAGAACTTACTATTACAGAATTAATTAGTGATGGGTAAATACTCAAAAAACAAAGGTGTTTTGAGTTGTAAAAGTTGACAAAAGGGATAATAATAGCAAGATTTGAACGTAAGATATTCTCTATAGTTGTGTGTTGATATATACCATAACAAGATGAGTTCTATCTACGTTAAATGAAGTGAAAATCTCATATATTAATATTAAGATTTTTTATTTATCTATGAAATAGTCAAATCCTCCAACAATTAGTACTACTCAATGTTCCTTCTGACCACATAAGAACTTCCCTTAGGCATTTATATATGTGCAATTGATAAGTAAGAATCTTCACACTATTAAAAGTTTAGCACTTGAGGAGAATTGATAATCCATTTCACTACTATGTAGGATGTTAGGATTTTCTCCCATATAAAATAAATTCAAAAAATTGAAAAGTAACTCATAAAATCTTGAATTACTCCTCCTAGCACCAAATTAATTTTTTTTAAAAATATTTTTTGGTTTTAAAAAAAAAATATTTTCCTGAAAAATGTCCAACTTATAAAATCCCAAACTACTTCTCCTAGTAGGTTTTAGAAAAATATTTTCCTGAAAAAAGTCCAAGACCAATTGGTTTTAGAAAGTGTCCAACTTATAAAATCTTGGACTAGCTACTAGCTCCTCCTATGAACAATTGATTTTATTTTCTTGGAAAATGCCCAAGACCGGCCAATTGGTCTTACAATAATGTTTTCTTCAAAGTACCAATTGATTTTAGAATGGAATTTTATTTATCTAAACATCACCTATATATCCTATGAGAGTTCTTTTGGTTAAAATAAAACAACTTGTCAATAAAGATTAGGGAGGGAATTCATCAATATCCACATGTTCTGCGTAGTTTTCTTGTTAGTTTTGAGTCGAACGAGAGTGTATTCTTTAAGGAAACTGATTACTCCCGCCCACCTCGTGCAAAGAAATTAAAATTTGCGCGAAAAGCTTACTGCAGATTGTTAAGTAACAATATGTCGCATAGAAGCTAGGTAAGTATATAGAAGTTTATCGAACTATCAGTATACCACTAACACAAGAAATTTGGGAAATTTTTCTTTTTTTTTTTTTGGAGGGGATGAAGAAAAGGGTGGGGTGCTAAAAATAGGGACGTAGGCCACCTTATAATAAAGGGGGTTATATTTGTATAAGTATACGATCAGCCTTAAATTTGTACATCATTTGATTTATCGATTATCTTGGTACTTGTGGAAGGACATTTTCCTACTTGATAAAAAGTTGTAAATGATTTCTATTTATAATTGACTCCCCATGATTAAAAATTTTATCTGAGTCATTGGCTAAAGAGATTTAATTATAATAAAATAATTTAGACCGTTTAACACTATTAAATCTTTATAACATTATTATGACGGATCAAAACAAGTCCGGTGCTTGGAAATAGATCTTTTGACTTCTTCACAAAAATATATATTTAAATTTAGACATTTCAATTGAGAAATAAGATAATGTTTCTCTTATAGCTTTTGAAAGAGATATTTTTCAAGAAAAGTTCAAAGTTCAATATTAACATTCTTTTAAGAGTAATCTTTTCTTAAAAGTTAATTCAAACACCGATTCGAGAAAAAAGTAGTTTTTCATTAAAAAAATACTTTTTTAAAAGAAATCAATCGAGCCTTCTAATTTGATGCAATTTGGTTCTTAGGTATTATGAAATGCACCAAAATTATTATTTCTTTAATTAGTTGCCTTCTACAGTTAAGTGCCACAAGTGACATATATGGTCCACTTCTATTAGAGTGTAACCAAAAAAACCCCAATATTACCAAAAGATTTATCAACTTTGCTAATGATTGATTAGTTAATAAATGTTCCCACTTCTCTATCATCGCGTTACCACGAAGCCAACTGCTTGTGGAATTGCAACAAGATCTTGCTTTTCCAAGGAATCGCCAGCATACACAGTACCTGGTCATCTAGATCTAAAAAAGGATGCCAAATTTAATAAAACAAGAAGTAAAGTGATCAAATTGGGCCATTCTTCTTTCGGGTTTATTACACGTTTCGAGATTTTTTAGATCTTAATTTTGTTGAAATATATTTCCCCATTCACGTAGAAAAATTAAAAAATTTAAAATTATATTTAAGTTCTTGAACCACTTCTCATATTAGGTTGTTATCTCTGTTTGTTTGATTTCCTGTACTGCTGTTGATTGAATGAAAAGATCTTCAATTGCTCCAAAAAAAAAAAGAGGAGTAAAAACATGCAATTTTTTTTTTGGTCGGAAAAGATAAAATTTATTACAATAAAAACATATTATATTATCCAATGCCAAAAGCATCGATCGTGGTGGTGTTCATGATCGGTATGCATGATTTGGCTTGCATTATTGTGGCCCTGTGTGCTTCCTAGCTCCTTTATTGGGAGGCAAAAGCATAAAATATTTGCGCAGAATTGAGCTCCGCGTGAGTAATTTAAGATATTATTATAGATTAGTATTCATTGGTCTTCTTTGCACTCACATCCATTAATTTAATATATCTTCATTTTCTTAGATGACTTCATAATGGGTCCATTTAAGCAATCAATTGTATAAAATAAAACTCTTATGAACGTCTTAAAAAATCAAAAGCAAATGATTACTAAAATTAAAAAAAAAAAAAAAGGAAGAAAAAGACTTTGTTATATTAACTAATAAAAGAGTGTTAGAGGTTTTTGAAGCTTTTTTTATTTAATATATATATATATATATATATATATATATATATATATATATATAAGTTTAGACTTTAGTGACAACCACAATTCGATCAGATCCTTATTTGCAAGATACCTAAATCTTAGGCATGACCCACGATAGCTAACTGAGAGTAACATATTAATTATTATTATTATGTAAAGAAAATTAAAGTAGGCTCCTCATTGGAAACCATATTATAATATTCTTATGCAGCATGAATATTCTAAAAATTTACTATTAGTAAAATGTGCAGACCGTACTAAAGTGGATGGGTCTAAATTTTTTTATAGTACATTTTAATCATTCATTAATTACAGAAGTACTTAATAAACTACAAAAGCAGCCAGTAGCGGCTAAACTGATGAACTTCTCGGTTCAATATTATTTGGGGGGCCAAAAAAAGAAATTAAAGAAAGAAAGAAAGAGACTTGTTCCAAGGATTGGGTAGGACGCAACTTGCTGTGATCAAAGATTTATTCGAATTTATATCTTCTCATTACAAATATTATTAATTTAGCTATAAATTAATTTCAAATGTTATATTATGAAATTTGTAACTTCGTTTATAGCTAATTTTATTTGATTATGTGAGTTTCTCGTAACCCAAATAAAAATATACATGTAAAAGGACCGAGTCTCTTATAAGATTATGACATGTTTTTTCTAATTTTATTTCTGTTAGAAATTGTACACTTTTTCAGAGCCATATTTATTTATTTATAAATTTTTCTTTTCCTTTTTTGTATTTTAGACTTTTGTTAATGTTAATATAAAATATTTGTTTTGATAATAATATTAATAACAATAATAATAATAATAATAATAATAATAATAATAATGAACCAGCTCAAAAGATACAGTAGCATTAAAAGATAAACATATCGAAAATATGCGTTAAGCCAATTATTAAAGGATTTACAATCACAATGGCATTTTAATAATGTGGTCCATGCCAGCTTGTCTATTATTATTTTATGGTCATTGTAGACGCTAAAATCTATAATTACAAACCTGTAATACTAATAACCTGCAAAATAAAAAACAAGAAAGGTGGGAAAGTCTTTGACACCTAGTGTGGTACCGACACACCAAACAAAGACACTTTGATGCCCAAATCAGTTTTCGGAAAGAATATTACAATATAAGGCCATATAAGTAAAGAATATAGTTGCATAAATCAGTATAAAAGAGAAAACTAAGATTAAACCTCAAAGATGTTGAGAAAGGTTAGGTGTGTAGGGGTGTAGTATCCATGCCCCATGCCACTTCCAGAGGAGTGTATTTATAATCATGTCAGATGTAGAGGCATATATAGCTCCATTCTTATGATGTTGATCTAATCGCGTAGGTACATCTCCTTGGATACTTTGGAGACTTCTTAGTTATCATATAAATGAAATTGAACCTATCTAAAAATATATGCTACCAACTTACGTGCTTGTCTTGAAGAGTTAGGATAACGTTATATGTAGTTATGCAAATAAGCACGCCTTTTACTGCAAAGCAATGACCTATACGAGCTTTCTTGGGCCATGCAACGTTAATCGGTCATGATCGCCTTACCATGTGTTTCAACATAAGTGGCCCCTGGGGCAAGCCAGTTTTGGCTACTACAGTCGTCATATGCACAGTGCCTATCTATTTCATTGCCTACTATTTTGTTCACTCAAATTTAAAAACATTTCACTTTTTGTTATAAACATTTTTGAAGGATATTTTAAGTATTTAATATAATTTTTTATATTATGAAATTAGAATAATTAGAAAACTAACTTGATTATTACCTAAATCTAAATCATTGCCTAATCTGATATCATAACATAAGAAACTGTATAAAAACCTAAAATATACTTCAACAATCATGAACCACAAAAGCCTTTGTGTTTTGTCCACGTGATACATTAAACACTGCCTTACTATAATTTATAAATTACGTAATTTGTCCAAGTTATATATATGTATATTTATGTATGTATCAGCCTCCACTAACTTTAATTAAGTACTACGCAAAAACTTTAATTAAGTAATCGAGCAAAGCTATTCTTTGTATAACTTTTCTCATACTTAACTTTTGTTCTATAAGCAGTGTAATGAGCTAGCTGAATAAGAATTAGAATTAGAACTACTCATCTTTATTTCTCTTGATGGGGTGGACAATGGGAGATCCAATATTAACCCCAACAAATATGTTGATTTAGTGGTTTCATTTTATTTTCGTGCATACAAAAAATTAGTCCCAAAATTAGACCGATACACCAAAAGGCTATGTCTAATGAGAAACAATTGTTTCGCATATTCAGTTTGATGTATAGCACAAGTTGTATATAGGGGAACATTTTAAACTAAGAGCCTGTTTGGCTCTGCTTATTTTGTTGTTTATAAGTATTTAGAAAAATATATATATATCTTCTCACATATTTTTTATTATTTGCAACTTTTAAGCTCCAAATAAGCTTAGTAAAAGATCCATCCTAGAGCTTCGAGCGTATATGATAGTATCCTAGTTTAGATGGACATTTGATTTATTTATTGTAACTATTTTTAATATTAATACAAAGTTACTTGTTCACCTAGCTGAAAAAATAATAATAAAAAGAAAAAGGTTAGGCCGGCTAAAATATAATATTTCTTGTATAATTAAATATAATATTTCTTGTATAATCTTTAAATTGTAACTCCAAGTGAAATATGAGATTTTTTGCAAGACTCTGGCCATTCATAAGTTGTGTTGTGTGCTTTTCTTTAGTTTCTTTTCCCTGGAATAAACTAACTGGAACCCCGGATCGTGGCCCAACTCAGATATCAAATTCCTCGTGATCCAACCCAATATAAATATTCTTGACCAAAAAAATAAATAAATAAATAACAACATAATATTCATGTGGCTAATAATAGTTAATTATTATCATTACAATTACATCGTTAATTCATTATCATTAGGGGCTTGCTTGGACTAATTTTTTTTCATGAAAAAAATTTCTTCCAAAAAAAATCATCATTTTTGCAATAAATATTTTGATTAAATTTTTTAAAAACAAAATAAAACTCTAAAAAAAGTTCAATTTCAACCTTTCCAAGAGGTCAAGATTTTTCACTTCTTATAAATACACTTTTTTCAAAAGTTCTTTAAAAAAAAAAACGCTTATACAAAAAAAATCAACCCAAACGAGTCCTCAATTTCACTCATAATTACATACTAAAGTTTCCTCGCAGCAACCTGTAACATTATAGAGAAATTCAATTCCTAGAGAGAGGAATAAAAGAAACTCCAATAATAGTGAACTATCACCTTCATGCCGGTAAATTGTCATCATTCAATTTTCTATTACCCAGATATTCACTCTTTTCGCTTGGTTGCTACCAGAAAAGTAATTGTCACATCTCACCCAAAAAACTCCAAATCTCACAACCAAAACAAAGTTGTGAACTTAAAACTAACTATTTTAGACCTCAAATTCACTAGGGCAATAATGTTAAGTTCGAGTTAAAATTGAACGCCGATACAATTGAACTTATAAACCACTTCCACAGTACATCTCACATCAACATCAGATCAAATACTAGTTTTACAAGGATATATTTAGCCAAAGAAATTTCAATGACAAATTGAGCAACTTTTTACTGCTTAACTGGAGCAAACAATATAGCTCCCATACTTGCACCATGATTAGAGTAAATAAAGTGCACCAGCTCCAAACAAATTAGCTGAAACTGAAAACAAATGTCTTCTAACTAGAAGTGAATATGGTTTGGTTAAACTGACCAAGCCAACCTAAACCAACTCAAAAAATCCTAATTGGTTAGTTATTTTACATAGTTAAAAACCAATTGGAAAGAAAATTGATCAATTGTATCGATCCAATAAAGAATCAAAGTCGATCATCATGTTACAATAACAATAACCTTTTCAGGAATTTATTGCACGATAAGTTTTGCTATACGCAGACTTTATAATAAGCAGCCAGAAGCTAGAAGGCACTAGATAGTGAAGCCATCATTGCTTCACAATCATGGTCTCTCCCCACATGAGCAAAATCTGCAAATGCATATCTAAAAGCAATGAAGCAATGGAAAGCCACTACTCAGAAGTTGTCAAGACGAGCAGAAAACTCTGCTGAAAGAAAAAGAACTGCAAATGCATATCTAAAAGCAATGAAGCAATAGAAAGCCACTACTCAGAAGTTGTCAAGACGAGCAGAAAACTCTGCTGCAGAAAAAAAAAAAAAAAAAAAAAAAAAGCGCTCCATTTCAGCGTCATATGACATAAAACTTCATGATGTTGCTCCTATGCCTTCTTTTCCTGCTGTGGCAACTTTCTACTACAAATTCCCACTCAAAACAGTTAAAGTTGGAGTACTAAAGACATTTGCAAATGTACACAACCAGCAATTGCAGTTGGAGCTATCACGGGTCTCAGTATCAACATATCTCAGCTAGATGATGAGGCCACAGTCTTAGAACCCAGCCATAGAATGCTAACGGGAAGTGAACAATTTCTGCTACTTGCCAACTAAATATAAACCATTCCCTTGCAAATGAGTAAATGGAGAAAATAAAATTAAACAACATGAATGCTGACTATGTCAAGTTACCTCGCATAGGAAGAGATGCATCTTCCATGTTCCTATGACATGTAGTTTACCGACAGTGGCATGTTTTTTAGCATATGATTATGAAACAATGTGTTACCTGGATACGCTTTCAAGACAAAACCTGTAACTCAATCAATTCAGTATGCATCAAGGCTGCTTAAACGGCCTGAAAATGGCCATGAGTCGCTTAGATTGCTACCAAGTGGTAAAGTTGGTAAGTAATCATTAAGTCATGCATGACAATAAGGGAAGTAATTCTAGTAAGTTTGCCAAGCAAGTACAAAGAAAATAGTCAAAAGGAAGACCTTGGATATGAATAACTTATTCTGTTTTCTTTTCCCCTTTGAACACTGATAGTTAAGAACATTACAATCTATCTTTGGTTTGTGTCATTTTCTACACTAGCGATCCACAACTACGAACAATGTGTAGAACAATATATAGCTGTTCATCTAAACAATGCTACAATAAGGGTGCACCATATATACAAACTCACCGAACCTTCTTGTGGGACTTGAAAGGAAAACGTGAAGGAGGCGAAGGTGTAAATTCAACCGGTAGCTGGGGAGGTTCTAAATCTCCAGAAAGAAACCCCACTACTTCTTTCATTGAAGGACGGCAGGCAGGTGACTTCTGAAGGCATTGCATGGCCACCGTGATGCATAGCAGAGCTTGTTCCTTATCCAAAGATTGAATCGACTGATCAACCAGTTCAAGAAGCTTCCCCCTCCGAGCCAGATGGCGTGCCCAAGACAGGAGATTGGCCCGTTGGAACTCCACCATGGGTGACCCTGTCACTTGAAGTGGCCTACGGCCGGCAATGAGAACTAACAAGAGAACTCCGTAACTATAAACATCACATTTCTCAGATAAATCACCACTACCACTGTATTCTGGTGCAACATAACACACAGTTCCCCTCATACTCGGTGTGCTACTCATCCCACCGCTCTTAGGTATCTCCCCACTTCTAGAATCAAGACTATTTCTTCGAGCTCTCCAAAGCTCACCGCTGATCCCATCCAACCACCAATCCATACTGCTCTTGCTACCCCTACTCCTACTCCTCTTCTTCTTTCTATGTAAATCCAACTCCTCATCCCTTGGCCACCAATTATCACTATAATGATCATCACCTGTATACCCTTGCCCTTGTTTCTTCTTCTTCTTTTTCTTCCTTGCAAGTTCTTCACTGTATTCCTCCTTCCACCACTCCCTTGCAGGCCTCCTCTTTTCCTTCTTCACATTTTTCTCGTCATCCATTGACACCCACCACTCCAGCCGTCTCCTACTTTTCTTCTTCTCAGTCTTTCCAACAACACCAGAGCTCGATGAAGTCCCTATCCACTCACTCTTCGGCTTTTCCTTCTTGATCTCATTCCCAATCCATTCCATCACATAATCCTTCACCCGCCCAGTCTCCTCCCTGCCGTTATCCTGCTTCCACCACCATTCTTTACCTGAATCATTCCTTTTCTTCTTCCCGCTCCTCTTCTCACCTCCGGCCCCCACCTCCGGCGCACTTTCCATACTACATCCATCAAAATTCACCTCTGATATACTTGTCTTATCCAACCCATCCGATGGAGATGCCATAGCTGCCACAGTCCTCGGCGACACAACATGACCCTCCGGTGACAGTTCCACACCAGTTATAACACTCTCCGGTGACTGCTCCACGCCAAGATGAACCTCCTCCGTGATCACACTCTCCGTTTCGACTACAGATCCATTATCGTCCAAATTACCCTCCTTTTTCACTTCGATTTCAACTTGTTGATTCTCCTCCGATTTCAACCTCGCCAATCCAAAATCACCAATTTTGGCATCGAAATTTCCATCCAACAATATGTTACTTGGCTTAATATCGCCGTGAATTATAGGTGGATCACAATAATGATGCAAATATTCAAGTCCCTTAGCTATATCAAGAGCAATAGTAAATCTTTTTTTCCAATCTTTTAATTCACTACACTTACGATGAAATAAACAGTCTTGTAAGCTACCGTTGATCATCAGCTCGTAGACCAGCAACATACGACGCCGTTTCCGATCCGACGAGAAGCCGAGAACGGAGACGATGTGCTTGGAGTTGATTTTTCCGCCGAAGAAGAGCTCGTTGTGGAACTCCCGCTCTCCTTGGAGAGAGCCAGCATCCATGACCTTCACGGCGATGGAGCGGTTAGGTTTCTGGAGAGTCCCGCGGTAGACGGAGCCGAACCCTCCCTGGCCGAGCCGGAGGGAGTCGGAGAAAGAGGAGGTAGCGCGGCGGAGGGCGCCGTAGGAGAACTTGTGCGGCGGCGGCGGCAACTTTGACTCGCCGGGGTCGTCGGAGGACGGGACCGTCCGCTTGCGCGAGAGCTTCCGGACGCAGAGAGTGAGTAGGATCAGAACGGAGAACGCCGCGGCCACTCCGCCTGCCAGCGGTGCTACCAGGCGGCGCTCGTGGCGGTGGAGCTGCACCGTCGGTGGCGGTGATAGCTGACGCGACGGCATGACAAGTATTATAAATTATTATTTTATAATTATTTTTTAATAATAACAACAATAATAATAATAATACTGATTTAATAGATAATAATATTTTGCAAATGTGGACGAAAGCATAACATAACTGAACTGTAAACAATTAAACGTTATAGCTTTTTTTCATTTTTTTCATTTTTTTTTTTTTTTTTTTTTTTTTTTTTTGCTTTTTGTGTGTGTGTTTTTCTTTCTTCTTGTATATGTGAAACTGTGTGAGCTGCTAATAAGTGTTTTTGGTTGACCTGGCTTTTTAAGTGTACCTGTCCATTTGTTGTTGTTGTTGGGTCACTTGCTGCTTAGCGGGCCCAGGTCCCTCCCAGTCAAACTCGGGAACTTTCATTACTGTGAAATAAATAATTATCATCGTTCGGGAGAATATTGTTTATGATTCGATTTAATTTTGGAAATAAATCTTCTTTGGTCTTTTTATTAGATTAGGGAGTGTTTGAGGGTGCTTATATATAGAAAAATAAAATTTATGTTCGGCAAATTCTATTTATAAACAAAAAAAGTTAGCTTGTAAGCAACAAATGCAAGTATCACCCATAACTTGTTTTAATTGTTTATAAGTACTAAAAATTAACCAAATAAAACTATATTTATACCCCTTAAAAACACAAAAATAACTACCCTTCATTAATAAAATGTACTTTTTAGTTATTTTAACAAATTATGCTGCTGATAAGTATATTGCACTAAACATGTTAATAACTTATAAACACATTTTATTTAAACATTTATCAGCTTATTTATTATTTGCTTATAACTACTTATAAACATCAATTACTTACAAGCAGCTTAAAAACAAAGCAAAGCCGAACACCCTCTAGTTTGGACCCTCTATTAAAAATCTAGATTTTCTATTAGTACTGTTTTTTACCTCCTTTTATTTTAAAATAAAGAGTACAGATTAATTTAATTTTATTTGAAAAGAGAATCAAAAATAAGAATTTCCTCATGAGTTTAATTTCTCATCTTGCACTGAGAGTGACTGTGTATGTATTAAAGACGTACTGCTGCACGCGAAGGTTATTAATTAGTTATAGATGAATTCCCTTATAAAAGAGAGGAATAGCTAGAGTATCTTAATTTGTTTTAAGAAGTAAGAGTGATGTTACGTTCAAGTTTACTTGGTTATAAAATAAGAAAAAAATGCAAGTTATTCAAGCATGGGGTGGCAATAAGATAAAGGAATTTCGGAAAATCTCTATATCCTTATCTTGTGACGAAGATCTGATAAAATTTCATTGAATTCCACATTTTGACCCAGATAAATAAATCAATAAATAAACTCAAGATATACATACTAAAAAATTCTGCATGTTTCTTATGAGACCACATCGAATCAAATAAATGTTTACCAAGTCGACTATTCTCGTGAAAACCATAGAGAAAATTATATTCTTGTTGCATTATGTCAAATTATTAATATCCTTTTGATGGTGTTGTGTATTCAATTACCAAAAAACACAAAATAACTATAATACAGATACCGATTGCAGCAGTGCGTTTAAAGAAGATAACAGAAAATAAAGAAAATCCATTATGCTTAACATGTGGCAAATTAGGATTAATAGCGTGTAAAAACCTAATAAACAACAATTGGGAACAAAAAAAACAAAAAAGAGTAAAATGCATTTTACCCCCAGTGTTTTGTGAAAATCACATAAAATGTCCTTTGTGTTTCAAAACTCGTTGATAAACCCCTTGATTTAAAAAAACCTTACACATTAGTCCCTGTCATTAATTTTTACGTCAAAGTTAACAGATTTTGAAATTAAAGTGAGGATTTTGCACTATTTTTAAACTCAGAGGAGGAATTTGCACCACTTTTAGAATCAGGGAGGAAATTTAAATCAATTTACTAGAGTTCGTTTTCTGTTATTAACAAGTTAAAACATATTTTATTTATACTTCTACAATCTCTGTTAACTTTAATGGAAAAACTAACAACAGGAACTAATGTGCAACATTTTCTAAATCACAGGATTTATCAGTGGGTTTTAAAAACACAAGAGGTTTTATAGGGCTTTCACAGAGCATAGGGGGTAAAATGCATTTTACTCAAAAAGAAAAAAGTGAAAATGATCATGTCAAACCAATCGGTCAATAGCATAGCTCGATCAATGTCTTCTCATGCTCCGGATATCTACAAAACAAAAACAAAGAAAGAAAAGAGAAAGCATAGTTACATGAAATATTAGTGTAGTGCCAACCAAAGAAACCTTCCAAAAAAAAAAAAAAAAGAGTGCAGAGATACTTAGGACACTAGTGTCGATTAAAGAGGGTCAAACGCTCAATTCAGTATTGTGTTTTATCTGAGCTATGGTTGTACGCGAGCAATAGCTAGAAGGTGGATGATTGTATACTCTTAATAAGCAAGTGTGCATAGTTTATAAAGAACGTGGTGGTGTTTAAATAGAACCAAAACTCCTTGTGCTCATTAGATGAACCTTGGCTTAATATAATCCGAACTCATTGGTACAATTAGATTACGAGTGTCCTTCCTCTGACCTAAATCCCTCAACCCTCGGGTCCAAGCTCCGAGCTTGGAAAATTGATATTCTTAAGGCTTAAGGACACATATTGACTAGTGCCTGTTTCAGGTCAGTGACCCAGAACTTCTTGTTCAACTTTGGTATACCATTTCTTTTTTTTGGGCGTAAAGGTATACCCACATTAGAAATAAACCATATTAGAAATAAACAAAAAGATTAAGTATTTAATACATATTAACACCTAAGTTGTAATTGTCTATTCTACTGATTAAAAAATAATAAAAAAAATATGATAGTTGAAGATTAGGTTATTGTCAATTGTTTACATCTCACAATTGTGGTTTTGTTTATTATTGACCAAGCTTTCAGATAAAGACATCCCACGTTTGGTTTGACAAATATCGAAATTAAAAATAATTTTGTCAAAGCTGATAGCGAGCGACTTCTTTTCACCGACCCCTCTTTTTTTTTTTTTTTGGCTTAGTGGCCATAAATTAGTTTTGTTGCATGATATTAGATTAGTAGTTAGGAGTTGTGGAAAATGGATTTCTTGTTGTATCCAATTGATGAATTGGTACGAGAAATTTTGGCCTCATGTCACTTCAATTTCTTTAAAGTTAGCTACTAGTAACGTTTATTGGTCCCCGTGGTTAGCAGAGCCAGGAAAAGCGTGTCAGTAAAAGATTTGTTTATGTTTAGAATTTGAATATCAAAGTACAAAAAGAAACTAATTTTAGGAGAACTTGACAGTTTAATCTTACAAACTACAAAAGTTCACATATGGATACAGAAAACATAGAAGTATAACTATAATTACATTTGATATCTCCAGTGTTTTTACCTAATATAACAAAAAGAAAAAAGTCAAATATGAAGTATCATACAAATATAGTTAACGAAAAGCTATCCTTTGAGGATCAATTTTCATAGACATTGTACCTAATTAGATCAAACTATGTCACTTATAAAGTACGTGTTTCTTAAAAATTGAAATCCTAAAAATTGAAATCCTAGGACTTTCAAGAGATATTCTTATTGTATAAATATGATTAACAATAACAGCTATTCTTTTTAGGAACAATATTGTTAGATTTTATGTCTAATTCAATTAAAAATTATATTTTTTTCTGGACAAAAATTATGTATTTAAAAAAAAAATGCAGGATAAATTTGAAAGATATCCCAATATCCAAAGGATGCTCTTAGCCTTTTTTTTGTTTCCCCTGCGATGGCAAAGATTCAACTAATGGAACCTGACTATCGGAACAACAATGGTGGAGTTCATTTACCGACTAGTAAATTTCGAGTGCACAGCCGTCCCTTATGTTAAATATTAAATAAGTCAAGACACTCATTCAACTATTAGAATTGAATTTGGATTATGAATTACATTTAACCTTATCTCTTTTCGCTAGACATTTTTCAAGACATGTTCCTGGTCCTTTGTAGACATGTTCCTGGTCCTTTGTACTACTAACATTTGAAAAAATACGTAGATGTTCAAAATCGTGTTGAACAAGTTTGGTAAAGACAAAAAGACAGCGACGAAAAAGACTACATGAGAAAATGGAAAAGGTCGCACCATCGGGAATCAGATGCCTGACCCGTCGGAGCTCTCAACTTTTCAAAGAATCAAGTGAAGCTTTTTGGCAGCTGTCTGTTAATTGGGAATTGTAAAACATCTTTTCAACGCTCCTAAAAGAAGTAACAATAGTATTCGTGATAATAATGATTCCCTCAAAAGAATGTGATGTGCGCAAAGCAAATGGATCTCCACCAACAGAGAAATCAATCCCCACGCAATTGTACTGGACCATGTGGGCAGCTGAGGCCTGAAAATTTTAACCTCTCTCCTGTCTCTTTCCGAGATTTTTAGCAATGAAGGGCTCGTAAAGTATCTCACATCGGCGGGAAAATTTTCCATTAGTACGATGTTAGTACACAAAAAAAAAAATTATAAATCTAAAATAAAAATTTATAGGGTAAATAATACTTTACTCTCCTGTAATTAAACATAAATGTATAATTAGTTCTTGAAGTTTAAAAATAGACATCAAACCCTCTTGTCGTCTTAAAAAATAAAGCACACGCGTCCCATTTATTAACCCCGTTTGTTTTTGCTAAAGGAAAATATAAAAGGACCTATATATCCTTCCATAAATATTACACATTGAAGTATCAACAACACAACACACATCAGATTGCAAACTTCTCAAATCAACTTCAACCCCTAGTTCTAGAAACTCAATCAAGCTGTACTAAACCATGATTTGCTTTTACTTTGGTGAACCTTGAGCTTTGATGATTCGAAAAGCTAAAAGCTACTGCAACCATTCTTACCAATATGCTGTGAGACGTAAGATGGGTGTCCAGCCCCAAGCCTGGTTACAACAATTTGGACACTCCCATTTTACCAATCTACTTCCTGTGAGTGAAAAAGGAAGATATCTTTCACGATAATAGCCCTATCCTGATCATGTGTCTATATTTACACATTTACACCTGTACACAACCCCATATACATATGTATTCTCCCGTAAATCCTTTCAATTTTGGACACTTGGGTATACACACACACACACATTCACACACACGCACACAAAACACACAGAGACAATTAGATGAGTATCTCTCTGATTATTTTGTAATTAAGATTTGGGTTTGAAGAAATGTTGTAAAAACTGTGGGGCTTCAAGTTTTTTTTTTTTTCCTTCTTTTTGGGCAAAAGCTAGAGCTTGTCTTTTTAGTTATCCATTCATCTTCATCTTCCACTTTGACGAAAACAAAGGCAACGGTGCTGGGAATGGTGGCTTCAACAGCAATGGGAGAAGATGACGAGGCTTTATCAGTCATCGCGGGACTGCTGAAAATTGAATCAATTCTTTCATTATTGTGTTTCAAATTTTTCTGGGTCTTATTTTGTGAAAATGAGATCAATATATATATATATATATATATATATATATTTTTTTTTTTTTTTTCGGGTCAAGAATATGGTTATTTTAAGAATATATAAAATCATATTTGAATTAACTTTTTTTTGAAAAGGAAAAAATTGAATTACTCATCTAAATAAAAAAATTAATAAATGATTTTATACATACATACAAACATATGTGTGTGTATGTAGAATAATGGTTGTATACATTTTTATGATCCTTTTTAATTTAATTTTATTTAAAGGGGTATTTTGGTCATAATATAAGTACTTTTTATTCATTTAATGGTTTTTTATTTGAAGGGCTGCACAAGTGGAGCGTGTTTAACACCTCCTGTCAAATTTGACAAGAAAATTAACGAAGGGGGATAACATGCTTTATTTTTTAGGATGACAAGGGGGTTTGGTGCCTATTTTTAGATCATAAGGACAAACCATATATTTATGACTAATCACAGGGGTACGGTGTTATTTACCCAAATTTATATGATCTTTTAGATCTATAAATTGTTTTATTAATTTTTTTGCTTTAAACTTATAAATTATTTTATGTATTTATATTACAAATTTTTCTAAAAATTCTACAAATTTTTGTTCTCCACTTACAAATTTTTTGCCTTAAACCTACAATTTTTTTTTTATTTACTGATATTAGTTGTACTAATTGAAGAGTTTCCCCACATGAGTAGGTAACTTGTGTAATACACATGATTGTATGTATTTTATATTTTATATTTTTAATTTAAATATACAAATAAATAAATTTTAATTAATTAAATTATAAAAAATAATAAATTAACTTATATTTTGAATAAAATATTTTATGATATACTAACTTTAGGAATGGTTTAATTTATTTGGTCAGGGAATGATTTAGATTGATTATATAAAAAATATTTTTTTTGGTAATTTTTGAAAAATCTATGAATATAATCGTAAAGTATATAAAAAATTTTAATTTTGCTTGCAAATTTGAGATAGGCAACTGACTTCACTTGGTCCTTAATATTTGTAAAAAAAATTATCAATTTAGTCCCTCTTATTTTAAAATTAACTTATTTGGTCCTCAACGTCTACAAAAGGTGTTAATTTCATTGTAATTGGTTATGTGTTGGTCACATAACCACTTCTGAAGGTCACAATTAGAATCAAGAAAAAAAAAATTTATATAAATATATTAGGGACCAAATGAGTCACTTTTAAAATAATGGAGACCATATTGTCACTTTTTAAAAATAATAAGTACCAAATAAATCATTTTTAAAATAATAAATTACTTTTGTGCTCGCATCTATCATAGTTTACACCATGCAAACAATAGCTGTTCTAGTCTAGACTTATAAGGAGATTAATAAAGTCTATCGTAATATTATTTGGGGGTGTGCATTGTTGTCAATCTAAAAGTGCTTATGACCTTACTCTTAGGTCAGCTAAACATGTTAACATAGCCATGCTTGCGAAGCTTGAGTGGAAGACTCTTAACAAACATGATCTCTTGTGGGTGAAAGTTCTCAAGGAGACATAGTTCAATAAGGATCTGATTTACTAAATGAGTAAAACCTTTGATTCCACTATGTGCTATAATACTTTAAAGTGATGTAAGTTGTTGTAGAAGGGCATTAAATGGGTTAGATTTTGGTTGGACTGGTGGGTTAGTGAATGTCCTTTGATTGATATTGTTACAGGAAAGGTCTTGACTAAGGAAATTGAGTGGTCGGTCTCAGATTATGTACGGGATGATGGTTTGTAGAATTGGGAAGTCCTCCAAGACAAACTTCTAAGTCTGTTTTGCTGTGGATTGTAAATAGCAGTGTTTGGAAGAATGATGAGTGCGAGGATTTTATTAGCTGGAGCTTAGGCCAGAAGGGGCTTTCACTATGGCATCGGCTTTTAAGGCTTTTGCAGGTGGGCCTTTGGTAGACTAATTTGCCATGGGAGGTTATTTGGAAACTTAAATGTTCTCAAAAGATTAAACATTCCTTTGGCAAGCTAGTTGTACGAAAGTTGCTTTTAAAGCTCAATGAGTGGTAAGGATTGTTGTCAATGATCCCACTTAAGGCTTTTGTTGGGCTACTAAGGAAGACATTGAGTATATCCTTCGGTTCTGTCTTGAGGCTAAGATTATTTGAGAGAATTTTCTTCGTCACAATTAGAAAAGGTGTTTTTTCCTCGACCCCTGGGCGGAATGGATCACAAGCAATATTAAGTCTTTGAGGGTTCTCTTTAGGATCCTTTGGAGTATTGTGTTTGATGTGGCAGTATGGCATCTATTGAGGTGAAAGAATGATAAGATATAAGGTGGACCTACAGTTTTGATAGTTATTAGGGTAGTTATTAGTGTTACTTCTCAGGTGAGCAAGATCTCAGAAGTTTCGTTACAGCAGCAATCTAAAGGATTGCGAATGTGGAGCACATCTGAAAAATTGATTTGACCAAACTTGTGAAAGGGTTGAACCTAAATGTGGACGATTGTGACAAAAGTGACCTAAGGTTGGCAAGAATAGATGGGCTTTTTAGATATGAACATGGTGATTGGAAGGGTTGCTCTGCTGTAAACCTTGGTGTATCGACTAACGGTAGAGCCAAGTTAGTTGCCTTGTGATAGGGCCTCTAGATAGCTGAGTCCTTCGAATTAAATGACGTTACTATCGAAACTGATTTCTTCACTACCTTTCAGTTGATGAATGGTCATTTCCACGATCTAGACCACTTAGACCCATGGTGAAGGATTGCAAAGAAGTTCTCAACAGGATGAAGGGTTTCATTTTGAGGCACGTGTATAAAAAAGAAAACAATTATGTAGATTGGTTAGCTAATTACAGCCTTGGTAGATCTATAGGGTCAAAGTGTTTGTTGAGATCTCACATCAATTGGTCTATTTGTTGAAGAAGGATAAAATAGAAGGTCACCATCTTCAGAAAAATTATTATGTAATTGACACTAAGCCTCCATAATAATACTAATAATAATAATAACAACAACAACAATGACACTTTTATAGGTAATGGGGATTATTTGTAAAATATGGCCGAGTTTGTAAGATGAATCTCGAAAGACCAAAAATTTGTGCCCATGTGAGAAAGTCAAAGATATGGAAGTGTGATTGATAAGCCAAAACTTGAATAAGTAAAAGACGAAGATGGACTCCTCCCCTTCCCCACATACTATCACATGCTTGGGTTGTGGGGTCTGCTTAGGGACTACTTGCTTGGTGGCTTTGGATTTCGCTTAAAACGACGTATCAAGTGCCCCGCGTCGATCGCGCCGGTCCTCACTGAGAAGTTATTAGACTTAAAAGGCCACGTGGGGCTTACCCAACCCCAGCTGTACCATCCCGGAAAAGATGGACACCCATCAACGCATTTCCAGCTGATCCCGTGATTAATGCGCGTTTTAAGTTCCAATTAATTACGAAAACAGTTACTCCTCAACCTCCGACGAAACGGTAGTTGAAAGGCTACAAGTCATCAGAAATCCAGTGTTATTTGTTATGTTTACGACATTAATTTGGCTTGCGGGCTTGAAATACTTGATTGATTCTATCTGTTATTGCCGGTAGGACTTGATCCCGGGGCATGGCTCCGAGCGCAATTGCTAACTAGTCTCTGAGATATACTTAGGTTCGGATTTCTTTTCATATCAATAAAATTTTATTCCCAACTCACCGGTACATCCTTAAAACAAGACTTTGCAACCAGCTGGCGATCTGCTCCATTGGTTTTTCGATCGTCCAGCTCCTCTAGCTCAATTCCCCTTGTTACATAAAAATAATAACAATCATTTCAACAAGTTTACCAGTTTGTAATTGGACTCTATTGATTTTCGGGTGACTGAGCTCCTGTATGAGTTCCCCTTTCATGTAAAACTAATAATGATAACTGCAGCAGGTTTCCGGTCTTCCGATGATCGAGGGCCTCCAATTGGGTTCCCCTTGTCATGTAAGATGATGATGATGATGATGATGATCCCAGTCGGTCTCGTCTCAGATGCTACTCTCGTATAAAGTCTAATGCAATTTTTCCAGTGCATGAAAAGAAAAAGAAAATAACCGATGACAGAAATAATCAAACCTCACCATTTAAAGGAGAAAAACATCCAGCATCCAAGGCCAATGCCATAAGTTTCACCTTATCAAATTTTCTTATTCTGTATGTGGAATTGCCTTGGACCATATGGCCTTTGGATAACAGCAAACTGAGCTTCCTCTGTGACAATTCTTAAATTTCTGCATGCTGACACAAAAACCCACACAAAAAACTTGTGGAATTCATATACCTTCTCATCAGTTATCAATCTAACTTACATATCAGTCTGCTGCAGCATTTTCATATAGAATTCAGAAGTAATTACAAGATAAACAAACAGAGATCACTGGACAAACCGAAACACAAAAATGTGGTAATGTCAAGCAGTCAGGAACCTGTGGACTGGGACCAATAGTGTCTTGCATCAGAAGCCTTAGCATTGCCGGATACTCTAGGCTTTGATCTAGCAAATGGGTAACCATTATCGATCTCAAAATTACCAGAACCACTTCTCTCTTGCATCTACGGCTTTTACATTGGTTGATACTAAAGGCATAGTTCCATACAGCAATACAAAGTCATTAAGGCATTTGTTTCTCCTATCATTATGGCCTTTCAGACTGCTCATACCTGAAGAACCAATCTCATATATTTTTCCTGAAAAGTTGACAACATTGTTTAGGAAAAAAAAAAAAATGAAACCAATATAAACTTTTGAATTATTATATTTACTCGGCTAACTAATGCATTAGCAAACATAATATGAGCCAAATGGATGAGAGTCCGAACATGGAGGCCAGCATTAGATAATACGAGACATTTTTATCTGCCCTTTTCAAATGTTATCTTCTAAATTTGAACCTTGGCAAAGGTATACATAATTATACAACCGGGACTTAAAACGCATTTCAATTCTTAATCCAAGCCAACAGCAGTAACTAATAGACTAATTCCAGAACAAAATTGCAAACGATAGCAAAAGATAGACAATGATTATGGAAAAAGTAGCTTATCTTATTCACTTCGTAAGTCCATACTATTAAATTGATCATCACTACCCATTGAATTGAAGATAGCCATACTATAAACAGCTGGAAACTAACTTTTCACTTATTCTTGTCTTGATATTTGTTAATACAATAAATTAATAAACCAATATCCACTCTAGAAGTTTAAGTTTTTAGATCGGGTGGTAACTCAAAAGGGTACCCAAGCCTAGAAACCAAACGGTCTCAAGTTCAATCCTTACTGCCACCCATTTTAAAAAAAATTTATATATATATATATATATATATATATATATATATATATTAAATTGTCCACATGCAAGCTTTGAACAATATGCTACACGTGAGGGGGTGTGTTAACATAATAAATTAATAAACTAATATCCTTTCTACAAGCTTAAGCTTTTAGATGAGGTGGTAACTCTAAGAATATTCATTATGTTATTGCTACATGCATATGTAGGTAGGATATAGAGTGCCATCATTTTCTTGCCTTGATATTCATTATGCTATTCCTACATGCATATGTAGGTAGATTATTGTAGTACACGTCTATTAAAATAAACATGCAGATGCAGAAACTATTTACGAATTTAGTGTTTACGTCATAAAGTAAATGTAAGGAGAACAAAGAACAAGAAGAAACAGTACCTTTGACCCAGACAGGAGGTGCATCCGTGGTGTTTGCAACAAGAAGAGACATTGCGATGTCTTCACAGTTTCTGTCAGGAAGACAGACAGAGAAAGTAAAATATCAGTCACTGATCAACTCATATCTCTTAAAACACAATATGAGAGATAAAATCGAGAATTGAACTTTACCTCTCCCTAGTTACATAGTCATGAATAGATGATGGCATTTTGTTTGTGTACAAGTCCATGTACTTTCTATGAAAAAATGCTGCTTTTGAAAGAACCATACTATAAGTGCCCGTCCACCAAACTGACCACCATCCTCCATATTTATATGATATGACGCCATTAATCTGATTGAATAGGCTCAAATAAACCAAAGAAAATTAAGATCATGTTCTCCATCAAGAGCACCATAAGAGTTCTAATCTAGACAATTCTGAAGTCCCTCATAATCGGGATCACATATAACTGTCACCACATAAAATGAGTATACAGTTGTCTCTTACTATGTTTCCTATTGTTCATATATGTTTGATGGGCATCATGCATAAAAGGTCACAAATTTATATTATGTCTAGATACATAAATACTAAAAAATTACAGATGGAAATGCTTTCAGATTTCATCCACAGATACCTGTTAGTGCTGATATTAATAAATCACATGGGAAGAAACTTGTTACTACAAAGAGAAAAAACAGAGAAGAAACTTGTTATTACAAAGAAAAAATGTCTTTCAGAAAAACAAAAAAGTCTAGCCCAGGAAAAATGTCATTAATGTGCCCCAGAATAAAAAATTTTAAAAACAAAAGTCTCTGTCACACCATTTGTGCTCCTGTATAATATCAATGCAGCATGCTAAACTAATAGAAGGCAAGAAAACTCCACGAATAAATTGCAATAACTAGAAGCTAAAGGTCAGTTAGTAAGAGATGCACAACAATAATATATGATATCATGAAGCTAATACTTACATAAATTTGACCATAACAAGATCAGAGCATACATATACATGCAAATGCATGTATTTGCTCAGAAGATCATGCATAAAAGTAAGTTGTATCAGGAAACACAAGCATCCAAATTTTTTGTAGGGAAGTAGAGATTTCGTGCTAAAGTTGGTTCATAGCAACATATTATGCTTAATGATAAGCAGTCCTGAAGCTGAAAAAATATTTCCAAATCATAGTCTTGGCAGTTGCAAAATTCTTGTCAACTAATCATCTTGGTTGTAGGTGTTTGACTCAGTTATTGTAATTCAAATATGGCCATTGATAATTAACAAGAGGCAATATTTTTTAATGTATTGTAGCTGAATATTGTAACTATATAAATGGCTGTAACCAGTTGTATTCATTAAGGAACATCAAATATACACTAGATAGACAAAGAGTTTATAAGATATAGGATAGTCAATTTGGGGTGCATAATCTAAACTCAATATGCATAAAACTATCTGACAGCACTAAACTCATGCTATGGCAACTTCAAGTTACAGAAGTGATCTAACAAGAACTAAGTTTTCTAAGATTTTCCTATGCAACTTCCATAAGTTATTTTATGACAAGTGGAAGAAGCAACCTTTCTTATTCACCCAAAAAAAGAAGCGGCCATTCGTATTCAGCCAAAAGAAAAACAAACTACCATTATTTTCATTCATTGTAATAGAAAATATCATTAAAACTTTTGATTTTGAATACAGTGCCAACAAACTGATCCACAAAATATAACAATATTTCTCTAGTAAAAAAAGATCATTGAAATAGTAAACGTATTAATGCTGAGTAATGATAATTTTGATAGCATTAGCAGTGAATGCAACTTCAGACAGATAGTCCAGATAATAATTAAAGAAGGATAAACTGACCTGCTCATCCAGCCAATGCATGCGAGGAACAAACCCAACCATTGTCATAGGCGCAGTTTGCCAAATCGTGAAGGCAAAATCCAGTGTACGGCATGGAACAATTACATCATCATCAACCGAGAAGATGGCATCACTTCTAAGATCCTCAATTGGCTTGAACCTATTGTTTAAATTATCTTCCTCATTTATTTCAAACTTGACATTGGGTTTATGATTCTTCTGTGACTTCTTCAAAACTATTTTCTTAAGATAAGCTTTAAGACCATCCGATGGTGGATCGCTTTCACTCCATACGACGTGAATCGCCTCTGTCCCTCTACAGGATGCATAGTGAGCAACTGACTGTTTTAGGAGAGAGTTTGTCTTCCATGTGTTGATGAGAACTGTGTAACCGCCCCTGGTAAAGAAACAAGTAAAAACGAGGTTGTCAATCAAAGCAATCAAAAGTAATACAAGCACAAATGAAGCTAAGCAATCTTGGATAAAACTGATGAATTAAGCTAAAGCTTTGAGTAAGGGTATGTTTAAAGATGATTCACCTCTGTATTTATGAGTTTAATGAATGAGAGCATACATAAAACTAGGATTTATTGTCTGTGCTATGCATAGGTTACAATTAGTTTTTAAATGTGTACTCCGATTGCTTTTTACCTCACATTTCATTCATGCATCATCACTAAAGCATCGAAAGAATGTTTAAGTATACAATCCAATGCTTTCTGTACTTCATTTTTAATTCATGCGTCATCAATAAAAGTATTAAAGATTCTTTCTTGTCCTCCAAGAATAATAAACGTGCATGTGTACTTACAATGCTATAAACTCATGCTATGCATCATGCATCAAAATTTAACATTTACTATCCTAGAAATGAGCTCATGTGTCAGCCACATTAACTCTCCAAGAAAGCTGATGTGTCAAGTTATGTTACATTCTCAAGGCTAATGTGTCAAGTTATGCTATCACTTCTTTAACTTTACTAGGATAATAACTGATAGTGAGACTTTGTCAATCTTAATTATGTATTTCATTATCAGAAGAAAGATCTTAAATTATCTCATTGGACCTTAAGACCAGAAGAGGCCCAACACCTACTGCACCACAGATACTGCCAAGTAGATCTGGATATACAAAAGATGCCCCAGAATTGTGCTTCAGACACCAGGTATTTACTATTCCTGGTGACCACAACATGCTGTTTCTGGAAGCATTGTTCTATTGAAATGCTTAAGATGTTTCTGACCTGATTGACCATGTATAGCCTGCTTATTATTCGTTACTTTTTAGTACTACCCAATCAATAAGCATGTCTTTTGCCCCTGTGACCGCCAAAACCATACTATAATTCTTTTTATAAGAAATTAATTCCTGCATGCTAATACTCTGGACTTCTTCAGTCACATTCAGAAACCTATATTCACAAAATCAGAGCTTCAATCTAACCAGTAATATTACTACGTTACCATACTTATATGATATCCTCTACAAACCGCAAAGTTCATATAACACAAAAAATAAGATATACAGACACATATGTAAATACATATATACACAGCTCATATAAGTGCAGGCATGCACACATATATATTCATGTATAATATTATGCATAATTTAGAAATTTCCTAATAAGTAACTGTCGTGCCCTGAGTCCAAACAAGGATATCAAACAACTACTTGGGCCTCAAATCAATTAGTCCAAAATGGTTACCGCAATTTATTACTTATACTTACAACACATCCTTATGATCCCAATAGTGCACTATTCTTCAGCCAATGTTGTACATTACAATAACCAATTTGAAGCAGCTTAAAAGCTTAATATATAGTAGTAGAATATGTGCCCGTTTATACATTCTTTTTTTTTTTTTCATGAAAAAATACTAGCTTGGTCCAGCTTTATTCTATTTCCATATAAGGATCCGCATAGCCCTCGGTTCATACCTTTTTTTTTTTTCCTCCCCTGAAAAAGACTTTTTTTTTTTTTTTTAAAAGGTCATTTTGCAATAAGCATTTGGCTTAACTTTAGAAAAAGGAAAACCGAACAGCTTAAATTCAGCTTTCTTTTGGTAAGCCAGCTCAAAAAAGTACTTTTTCCAATCTAAACTCGTTTGATGTATGGATCAGAGTGGAGCTAAAGCATACCTAGATGGAGAATAGACAGAGGAAGACTGATGAGTGTTCCAACCCATGAGAGGCGCGATTTTAGAGCTAAACCAAATGGCGAACCACACTACGCACACAAGGAGCAGCAGCTTGGGCTTAGCACCGCCGAGCAACAGCCGCGCGCGGCGGAGGAGTGGCGAGCGTCCGTTGTAGATGCCTCTGCTCGCCGCCTTGTCCTTCGCCGGAGAATACTCGGCGCCGCAGCTGACGGCCGCGTCTGTGATCGGGATGAGTGTCGACATGGCTATTCCTCAATGTCTGTTGCTCCTTTTCTGTTTATGTTTATGTTTATTTTTTTGTCACCCTTCTGTCGTGTTGAACAGTCACTGATCTCCTGATTTTTCTGTATCATTATTAATTTCTTCTTGTGGAATTGTAAACGTACTATATATATATATATATATATATATATATATATATAGTTGTCGAGAATAGTTAACGAACTTTTGCATATGTGGAAATACAAATTGTTAACACTGACTTTTGGGTTTGGGTTTGGTCAAGATGGTCTTCCTCCTATCTTTTCTCCGGGAGCACAAGCCAGTGTCCAATAGGTTTTATAAGACCATTCAATTTGACTTCACACAGGGATATCAATTTGACTATGCGTAAACAAATTATACACCACGTCTAACAAGGCTTGAATATGAATGTGAAATTTAAAATTTGCAGGACATATAATTATTGTGAAACAAAAACACTACTTCATATCGTTAACTAACTTCTAATTTTCTGTATGTGTTTTCAATTCAACATCCCAAGACATAACTGTTGTGAAACATAACTACTACTGAATGGTTTATAGATATGGAACATTTCCACCCTAGCGAGGCATGTATCGTAGAAAGTTTGCCACTACCAAGTTCCAAAATTAAACGAAAATGTATTGTCTTCAAGTGTCCATTAACAGTAAAAATGGAATGAACCTTTAAACAAATTGCCAATAATAATTCCCAATATACCAAACCTTAATAAATTTAGATGACAAGTCTTAGTTTGGTCCTCCTATTTTCTTTGCCCAATAATTCCAACTTGAACCAGCAAAATCAGCCCTTCAACAGAGACTTTGTAATTGACTCTGTAACTTTGTGGAATATTGCCCCAGTTGTGCATGAAAGATATTAAAATGATTGTTGCTGAGATTAATTCGATTAAATTTATTATTTTTTTTCCCTTAATTGTAGTTCCTTATTTACCTTGATAATAACTCAAGCCTGAAATTCATAAATCTGAAATGAGGGATGTTATCATAATATAACCTCAGTTTTTTTTAATAGTAAATTATATAGGTGAGTTTTAGCACCGGACTATGAATTGTGGGCCAAGAATGGATATCTGTCTGTGCTGTCAGCCCATGGGCCCTTACAAGCTTCACCGACAATGGGCCTAATGCACTCCCAGACCAGGCTATTGCACTTGAGCCCAGTCCCCATTCCAAGTTGCCAAACCTTGTCCCCTTTCTTCATCCTACCCTCAGCCTCCGTGTAAGCCAACTCATACCAAATGGACGATGAAGATTGATTTCCAAACCTATGCAGTGTCATCAGAGCAGGCTCTATGTCTTTTTCTCCGAGCTTAAGGCCTTTAGCAAATTCGTTTATGATTGGCTTTCCAGAAGTTGGCAAGCAGAAATGTTGTATCACTGGCTTGAAGTTTGGCACGTAAATCTCCGTCGACTTGTCGATAAACTTCTTGCAAATGAGTGAAATGCCATACCATATCTTCTCGGTGAATGGCAACGTTTTCGCACCAAGAATGGCCATGTTGGATCGGAGTGTTTCTCCAGCCACCTGTATAGTGACGGAGTAAAAAATTTTATTCATTCACTCACGGACATCAAAAATATTTATATAATTTGAAATTATATATATTATTAATTATTAATACAATTACAAACATGCACTACATATGAGTTTTTGTATTTTAGAAATGTTTCATAATTATTTTGTCACTAATATTGTCAAATACTTGTCTCCTAATATATCTACTGGGGCAGAGCAAAGATTCTTTTTTCCCTGTTGATACCCTAAGACGCATGATTGAAGAGAATGACAACCAAAGATTTACAGAAGCAGAAGAGAATATAAGAATAAAGTAATTGATTTATTGATGATGATTAAATTACTTATACATTTTATTTTTTGTCAAAATTGGTTTTTCATATTTTCCATCGGTTTTGCCAGGCTACCAAAGTAAAAATATAAGAATATATGTCATTTTACTTAGCTAAAATATGATTTTTTTTAAAAAATTTTAATTATTCCTAAATTAGATATATAATTTAAGATGGGTCAGTGCACCTGCAGCAAATCCCTCCTGAGTGTGACCCCTGTCAGCCCATCGGAATCCTCTTCGCGCATGGCGGAATGGTAGCCCTTGTCATCAGACGCCCTTTGAGTACGAAGGGACCAGAGAAGCTTGTATTTGGCTTCCCTCTTCGCTTGTTCCTTGTTTGAAACCAAGATTGCTGCAGCACCCATGCGAAAGGTGCAGTTGAGAACCATCATTGAACGGTCTTTACCTGGTCGAGACGGAGACAGGATCCAGTGTTTAGCGACACATGTATGTATAATTATAAATTAAAAAAATTAATAAAAAATAGATGATATTTAAGGACATTTCAATTTACATAAAAAAAATATAAGTAACTAACTACAGTGATAATTTAAGTAGTTGAAATTATTTTTCATAAGCATGAGGTGTTGGGTTCAATCCTACGGAGACCAGGGATTAAACTAAAAAAAAACTATGATGACAATAAATAAAATTATATTTTATAATAGTCTTGCAATAAGACTTAACATCTTGAAATGGTTGAATATTCAAAACGTTATTATTATTTTTTGGTCAGAATTTACGGTGTTGCTATATATATATATATATATATATATAAAGTATTCTCCTTTTTTTATTTTCTTTTTCCTTTCTTTATTTTCTTGAGTGCAAGACACAAATAATTACATGTATTTTCTTCCTCTGAATTTATTTTCTATTTCTATTAAAAAAATAGTAACACCCTCGTTATGACAAGGTATAAACCTCATGTAGTTTGAAAACTCATTATTTAAGACAGAGTAAAAAAAATATACAATTTATTCTTTTGGTTTTGCAAAGCGGGGTCCATCATAACGTGGCTCCGCCAATTACCTGGATACCATCCGGTTGATAAGATCTCCGTGCTCAGAATAACGGCGTTGGAGTTCTTGCGAGTTTTGAGTATGTTTTTGGCCATGTCAATGGCGAGTGCGCTGGCACTGCACCCCATCCCACTCAGAGTAAAGCTTTTCACATCTTCTCTCATGGAGAATCTGTTGACAATAATGGCAGAAAGAGATGGTGCAGGGCAAAAGCCACTGCAATTGACAATAAGCACATCAATATCACGTGGGGAAAGCTTGGTTTTGGATAACAGGTCCTCAAAGACTGGAAAAAGCACCATGTGGAGCTCTTGCATGGCGTCTCGGTGTGTTGATCTTGGTGGAATGTAGTGAAGCGCAGGAGGAAGATAAGTCTGCTCACCCTGGCCTGAGCTCATAAGCACTTTCGCCATGAAAGCCGTGCTTTCTTCGTCCAAAAACTCCAGCATTTGGGAGTGTTCGATGAAAGTTGAGAAGGGGACTCTGCAGAAATTTGGTGGCTTGAAGCAAGAAAAATCCACAAGGTAGACTGGTGCAGGCCTTGAGAAGTAGGACTTGAGAATGAAGAAGACAAGTAAACAAAAAAGATTCACTACATGAAATAATAGCTCATTTTTTTCTACAAAAACCGAAGTTTCTACATAGAAAAAGAGAAGCAGAAATGCGTATTTCATAAGCTCCACGAGAAGTGAACGCAGTTTCTGCAGTAGAAGCTTGAAGAAGATGCTTATCATAATGCCTTTTTCTATTGGTAAAGTGAAGCAGAGATTAAGAGGGATGGGATAGCTCATTCCGGTGCTGCATGTCAGAGATACATTTATAGAGGTAAAGGGTCTTTGCAGAAGAATTCTCATGCACAAGAAATTTAAAGAAAAATCAACTTTTTTTGTCGTGCAATAAATGCAACTCATTTATGAATCCTCTCTACCACCAAATGCAAATTTGGTGAAACTTCTTTGTTTACTGTTGACTAGTTTGCAGTTGGCAAATGTTGAGACCTACTGCGCCAAATTGAAGCCAGCTTGACCAGCCATTTGTTCATCTCCACGGTAGCCAAGCTAGCTCTAGAACCAATGAAGACGTCGAGTTTGAGCTTTTAAGATTTTGCTTCCATGTGTTTTGCAGCATCAATCAGAGGTATAAATTGCTTACGCGAGTAGGTCCTCCACTTCCGGTTTTTGTCGGAGTAAGATAAAGGGGATAGCGTAGACTAATCAAAGACTCGTTTTGGATGGATTGATTTTTTGAAAAGTATTTTTTTTCTAAAATTTTTGGAAAATTTTTTTTAAAATAATTAAAAATTTTAATTTACACAAGAAGTCAAAGTGAGTCTTTTATTTTTCGAATTTTAACTTTTTTTAGAATCTTATTCAAATATTTATTACAAAAAAATATACTTGTTCGTAAAAACACTCAATCCAGATTGGCCTTAAAATATATAGATTATTATAGTATAATTAATTTCGGACACCCTTTCAACTGAAAAAGTTCTCATTGGTTATGACTTGTCCTTTACTAAACGTAACTAAATAGTTTATTACCAATCTTAGAAATCAAATGATTTATTGCAAGGATCAAGAATTCAAAATTGTTTACTCGTTTAGATAACAGTCCCTACAGTATGTTTCTTAGTTACTGTGTATCTAACAATTACCGTATATTTTCTTGCGCGTGAACACATGTGCTGTATAATAAGATCTAAATTAACTAAAACTCCTAAAAACATGAAGCGTTGCATCTGAAACACACACAAAATCTCTCTGTCTATCTCACGACTCCAACGACAGTTACCTCTCATACAACTAAAAAACTCCGATAACTTAATCCAAATCAACAACATCGGCACAACGGTAACAATTTTTGCCGCAAAATACACAAATATTCAAGCGCGCGCGCGGGCACACACACACACACACACACATATATATATATATATATATATATAGATAGATAGATAATGCTTCCATAACAGTGATGTTTAACCTCAGTACGTGTTTGAACATCACTCTGAAAACGAATGAACATCACTGATAAAATGTGTGAAATCGCTTTAAAAATATATTGTAATTTTTACATTACAAAGATACTTAAGAATCGATGTTCTGCTACGTGATAAACTAAAAAGTCAAAGTTCAAAACATTTGCTCTATATGTTCAAAGTAAATAAACTATTGGTTCAAAATTAAAATCATGCTACTTGATACCTGATAAAATAAAAATTATGGTTTAAAATGAATAAATTACTAGTTCAAAATGGCTAAATTACTGGTTCAAACTGAATAAACTACAAGTTTTAAATTAATATCATTCTAGCTGATAAAATAAAAATCATGGTTCAAAATGAATAAATTGCTTGTTCAAAATAAATAAACTACTAGTTCAAAATGTATAAACTACTGGTTCAAAATTAATATCATGCTACCTGATAAAATAAAACTCATGGTTCAAGATGAATAAAGTACTAGTTCAAAATTCATATACTATATGTGTAAAATCAGTATAAGATTTCATGTGTTACACTAGTAGTTCACAAAATACTGTCATATTTGATAAATTAATAGTATTAGTTCAAAGTATTCAATCTATATGTTCAAAATGCATAAACTACTAATTCAAAACAATTATACTATATGTATAATTGTAATTATCAAAATAAAAAATTAAATAAAAGCTTATCAGCAAAAGGACGACAGAACAAAACATAATCACTACTGTTCAACAAAGATAAATGCTCAGAATCGCCTAACAAAAGAGATCTTAGTCACAGATTAGAAGATAGATGCTTAAACATTAGAAGATAAATCCTCAGAGAACCTATATGCAAAACTACAGCAATAATTTTAGCAGCTTCGGCTTAACCTGTTAAAACGTGTTTTTTTTTAATTTTAAACGACGTCAAAAGATGTCGTTTAAATAGAGTGTGCATAACACACGATTTAAAGAGCACTGTACTCCGTGTGCGAACAGTGCCTATGGAGCACGTGTATAGATTATGAAAGGGCAGAAAAAGCTTTTAATCTACCTTATTTTTAGAAAGTATAATTTGCTGTGGAAAAGTTTTGATATATTTTTTCTTTTAATCCGTAAATTATTTTTTCATCCCACAAAATCAATGAGACAGAGGATTCGAAGATAAATTTATCTTGACTATGAGAAATTAATACCTACGCTACAATATCATTCAGTTACAAAATCTATTATTAAAAAATTGTCTTACTTAAACGTTTAAACTATTAGAGAGTAGTTCGTATGAAGGCAATAGTTGATTTAAACTTTGTATATAAATAATTATAGTATTTTTAAATAGGTAAAAATGCACCATAAACAAATAATTAAATAATCATTTTGTCTAAAAACTTGAGTATGGTCAACTAAACACCTGTTAAGATTAGTATATTATACACATGCGTATGAATTCTGTTCTTAACATGACCTCAAATATTACTAATTTCTTCTGTATTTTAGGTTGGGTAAATTATGCCACCAGTCCCCATATCAATACTTAATTTTATTTTAATTTCTATTGTTTTAAAATATTTATATTAGTCTTTAATATTTTATAAAGATAATTAAATTAGTCCCTATTATTACAAAAACATCCATTTTGTGTTTTAATACTCTATAAATAAGTAACAGAAAAATAAGTAAAACAATAGTATTAAGTTGAATAAGATTGTGATATATTGTGGATATATATTTTACAATAAGAGAATTAACTTAACCATATTTATGAAATCTTAAGACTTATTATTTGAATATTTTGAAAATAATAAAGAGTATTAATTTTTAAAAAGTGTGACCTTTGAGACTTTCCTTTTAGGTCAATAGATCCATCTGATTTTGATTTCTAATTCAAAAAGAATGGTCAACCGACAAGAAGGGATGGTGTCCTTTCACGGTTGGTGGTTGTAAATACATTTTCAAGTGGTTGACCCAAGTTGTAGCTCGTACTAAAAGAAGATCGGTGTTATAACATTATAGATGTGATCAAATTACATTTTGATTACATTTATATATGTAATGTTACCAATGAACTACTCGTCAATTTCGCTACATGTTTCATTAAATGTTGAAACATTGCTTATCGAAGTCCACCCCATGAAACAAGCCATTACTCATCTGAAATTTGGTCAATGTAAACTTTCAAAGTCAGTTGGGTGCACGTCTCTTAATTATGAGGGTTTGGTGCATCTAAATAGTAAAAAATATATGAAAAGGTATTTTTTTAGATACTTATAAACACCCAAAATAAGCAAAGCCAAACACCCTCTATGTCAATTTCATTGAAACTTTCAAACTTCAAGTAAAAAAGGTCAAAGCGTACATGTTTTACATGCTTTTTCTTTTCTTGAGGAGTTCCAATTTCAGCTACATCTTCAAACACGTACTTTGTTCAGTGACCGCGTAATGGGTTGAATTGCCCGTGTAATTTAAATAGGTTCACTTTTTTGTATATGAGACACGTTAATTTTCTCTGGTTCAACCGGACTTTGATGCCTGCGGTATAGGTATATAGGATGATGTTTGTAGTAATCTTTAATATAATTTGTATTTATTGGAGATCATTGGGTGAGTCATGCGACATGTAAATGAGAGGATCGTGACAATCTCAAATTGAAATTCATTGATCTACATGAACTCCAATAGTATTTTCGTAATATATTTAATTCTCTTCCCGAGAAAAAGAAGCAAGTTGATTAAGTTTGTCTCCAAAAAAAAAGGGCGAAAATAAAGATTCTTTGAAGGAATAAGGATAAGTTAAGGGCTTGAATTTTACAAAATATAGAACTAAGGGCCTGAACTTCAAAACCTTAAATAGAAAGACTTGAACTTTTAAAAAAGTGATATTTTACACACTGTTAAATAACATTTTTTACTTACATGGCATTTTTTTCCTTTTCAAATCATAGGTGGAACTTCTTTTTTTTTTTTTTTTTGGCATAGCTTACATGGATGTTCCTATGTGGCATTCCAAATCTATATTGCATACACATACAAAATTATAAATTATAAGCTATCTCATATATGAACATGCATATAAATTTTGGACATTTTCTTGTGGGTTATGGAATACAAATTAATCTATATACTATTGTGTTAATAACAAAAAGTTCATATATATTTGAAATTTAAAAGTATAAATTAACTGTGTAGTATAAGTATTAAAAAAAGAAATTTAGATAAATCACATTAAACAAAATAAACCTATAAATATATGCTAATTTTAGAAACTAGAAATAATATGCTTTTTTTTAAAACTATAAATAGTAATATGTTATTTTATGATTATTTAGATTTATTTAAAATTTTTAATTTCTAATACTTAAACAACACAATTATTTTATATTTTAAAAATTTTAAGTATATGTGAAATTTTTTATCTTTAGTAACAAAAAGTTATGTAAATTAATTTATATTCACATAACTCACAAAAAAGTCCAAAATTTATACATGTGTACATAAATAAGATAGCTTATAATTTATAAGATTGTATGTGTATACCACATAGATTTAGAATACAATGTAAGAAAATCTATCTAAGCTATATATGAGAGACAAATAAAATGTCACCTAACATTTTAAAAGGAAAAATTGTCATATAAGCAAAAAATTGACAACGTTAGTTAACAGTGTCTAAAACTTCACTTTTTTATAAGTTTAAGCTCTTGTATTAAATGTTTTGAAGTTTAAGTCTTTAGTTCCATATTTTGTAAAGTTTAGGCCTTAAAGCCACCATTTTGCGTTCTTTGATATGTATCGAAAATATGTATTGCCAAGTGTTAACAATTAATTGACCCAAAAAAAAATTAACAACTAATATATATATAGATATAAATATTTATTGTTTTTTTGTCGGTCGAATTATACAATTGATAAGGCCGGATTGTGAAAGGGACCCCCGAGGCTTTCCAAATTTATGAGATATATATTTGGAGACGGAACTTTGGATAAGATGGGCGTTGGAATGTCTGGCTTCGTTTGTGTACATCGATCCGGCTGAACCCATAAAAACCCTATTGCTCCCGAATTAATTTCGAGCTATCAAATGGGCCCACGACAAGTGGAGTGACTCTATCATGACTTATTGTAGTTTAAATTTTCAATTCTAGGCTTGCTGTCGAGGTTCTATTCCCAATCAAACTAATGCGTGTATTGGCGCGTATCTTATAATACTAATTTACTAACTAATTGATGGTCGGATTTCATTGAATAGTTAATTATTAGATTTCAT
The DNA here is from genome assembly GCA_028554755.1 of Cordia subcordata. Classification (NCBI taxonomy): domain Eukaryota; kingdom Viridiplantae; phylum Streptophyta; class Magnoliopsida; order Boraginales; family Cordiaceae; genus Cordia; species Cordia subcordata. The sequence goes on along the minus strand of JAPTOF010000003.1, from coordinate 757,261 downwards.
TACTTGAGTTCTCATGTATTCTAAAAAAACAAACAAAAAGTTAAAAACCCATGGATTCAAAATAAATGCTTGTTGCCAACTTTTGTTTGAAAAGTTTAAATTTCCTTTTTTAAAAAAAGTTTAAAGAAACATGGCACATTAATATACTATTTTTTTTTTCACTCAAGGGAGGTCAAAAGTTAATTATAATATATAGCTAGTGTGAATTGATTCCTGGACCTACTCATACTAAAAGTGAAAAATATACCATTTGACCACTAGGTCAATATCCTATTTTTTACAACGCATTTGAAAAGTCACCTTGTAATTAGAATCGGGTATAATTAGGAATAATTATACAGTTAAATGTATTTGTTAAACTAAGTAATTATATTATCAGAGGTGAATTGAGTGTAATTGGACCTTCTCAATTATACTCTCCAACTCCTATGGGAGTGGTATGAATTGGTGTGATTACACTGTCTAATTACTCTTTCCAACTTTTGTTAATCTTTATTCTTTTTATATTTGACATAATTTACTATAAAATAAATAAATAACAAAAATAAATTAATTGAAATAAAATCAAAATAAATAAGTAATAAATAAATAAAAATATATAAATAAAGAATATAAATAAATATTTTTAAAAAATATAAAATTTATTTAATTTTAATAGTGTTGTTGATTATAATTAAATATTATTATGTTTTTGATAAATAGTTCTTAAATTTAAAAATATTAATAGTAGATAATTTTTAGTTTCATATATTTATATTTATAATTCATATATTATTACTAAGTCATATTTATTTTTATTAATAAGAATATTTAATTTTAAATATTTTTAGAAAATAACATTTTTAAATATTTGTTAGTATTAATATAAATTTTAAAAATAAATATTATTTTTAAAAATTAAATTATTCAACTGTGTAATTACCATTCTGTGCTACCAAACATGTCATACGGAATTAATATGTAATTATACTGTAGTAACCAAACACATCTTGTAATTTAAATTACTGTATAATTACTATTATCGAGTAACACACTATACTATCCAAATAGACTCTTAGAGTTTAAAGAGCTACACCACATCAACATGCTAAAATTGTGCTCCGCCTCTTCTCGTTTCTTTTTTTCAGAAAAAAAAGAAGAACTTATTTGCTCCTCTCTTTCTTCATTCACTTCTTTTTTTTGGAGCAGCATGCTAAAACTATGTTTTGTCATGGAGCTCAAGAAGCAATCTCGTGTTTGGCATGGACTTGTAACAATGGCTTCTGAAATTCCAGACTCCTAGATGTGAAAATATTTTCAGGAACAACAATAATCTTTGATATATTAACCATTTCTTTTGTTTAATTTTTTGAACCTTTAAAGGATATATGATAGAAAGATTTTGTTATTTGGTCGTCAATTTTATACTAGGATTTGCCCTCAAATAAAATTTTTTGATTGTCAATGACAGAAAACAACACCAATGAATCTTCCATCCAAATGAACTTTTTCAAGAGTCAAGCTCCACAAAGGTTATATAATCTAGCAATTTCACCTAACACTATGACAAATTATTGAAATTAGCATTTAGTTGTCGTATCTATAGACTCTTGAATCTACAAATCGATTATGTTATAATTTAGATCTCTTGAGTTTTCTTCTATAATTCTTATTGTGGTGGACATTTGAGTTTCCATAGTTTAAAAACTTCCCTTTTAAGCCGATAGGTCCATCTGATTCTGATTTCTACTCCTAAAGAATGGTCAACTCACAAGAAGGGACGGTGGCCTTTTACGATTAGCTGGTGATTGTAAATGCATTCAAGTGGTTGATCCAAGTTGTAACTCATTACAAAAGAAAATTAATATTATAATATTATAACTTTATGATCATAATTGAATTACATTCTCGTCACATATATATATATATATATATGTAATATTACCAATGAACTTTCATCAATTATGTTGACATGTTTCATTAAATGTAGAAACATAGCTTACAGAGATCCACTCCTGAAAGAAGGGATTAGAGGAAGTTTTAGTGGTTGAGATTACCTCCTTCGTGAGTGAGATATTAAGTTCAAATCCTGTATAAGACTTAGGTTAGTAGTGGAAAGTTTGCCAAAAAAATTTAAAAAGAAAAATGTCCACCCTATGAAAGAAGCCATTACTCATCTGAAATTACTCATTGTAAAAGAGAATCTATATATAGTTTAAATTTGTACATATTGTAGCTCAAAAAAGTATATCACATCAGCTTTCATTTATTTGCTAACTCAGCTAAAATTTGTTATTAATATTATAACTTTAATTGATAACAATTTTAATATTATTCATTTAGAAGACCTTTGATCTCCCCACTATATTGGTTACGGAGTTAATGTATAGTGTACTTTTAAGTTATCAGGTTAATGTAAAAGGGTTTTGAAACCCCTAGAATGCCGTATTTATGTAGACTTTATGCCATGCCAATTCTTCCATCTATAAATAGTTGCATTATCAAAACTTCAAGACATACAAAAGAAAACAAAGTTCTTTTTCACGTATAGTGCTTTTTGTAGTCTATAAGGTTGTATAGTTAAGGAAGTTTTAATATTGTTCTTATCATTAGTTTCTATAATTTGAGTGATACATTCAGAAAAAGTAAATCATTGTATCGTGTGAGGTTTGCGCGAGAAGCTGTCAACATCATAGCAGTGCATTAAATTCTTAAGGAGATTGAATTTAACTCAAGCCTCAATCCTGATTTACATTTGATATTTCTCACTTTCTTTCTTATAAATATTTTCTTTTAATTTCTCGTAATTCATTTTATTTTATTTAAGTAATCTATATTACTCATGTATTCAATTGGTTATTTTAATTTTGGTTTAATTTTTTTAATATTAAAATTAACTCATAATGCTAGTCAATGTTATAATATTATAACATTATAAACATAATCGAATTACATTCTCATCACATTTGATATTTGTAATATTACCAACGGAATCTCATCAATTGCGTTGACATGTTTCATTAAATGTAGAAACTTTGCTCATGGAAGTCCACCCATGAAAGAAAGAAGCCATTACTCATCTGAAATTTGGTCAATGTAATTAAACCTCGTCAGACTGATAATACATTCAAAGTCAGTTGGGCGCATGTCTCTCAATTGTGTCAATTTTATTGCAACTTTCAAGCTTCAAGTGAAAAGTCAAAGTATGCAGGCTTTTTTGCTCAGTTGTTGCTATCATGCCACAACGTCAACAAAAAGGTATCATAGAGCATGCACAAAAATATATTCTTATCTCTTGTCTAACTAGCAAAAAACCATTCTTCTCTTACTATCAAAAATTATATAACATCATGATTCTTTTTTGTTTGAGAAATAAAATTTTTATTATGGTTAAAATAATTCACGAAAACAAATACAAAAATCATGCAAGGACACGGAAAAATTCGATCCTACCACACTAGGGAAAAGGCCAGTTATAAAAGACCCCGAAAACTCTGCAGATTTATTATGAAAATATATTTGGACACGAAACTTTGGATAAGTTGGGAACTTTTTTTTTAACCCTATTTTTTTAATTGCTTTCAAAATTAAGTCACTTTTGAAGGGATTGCAAAAATAGACTTTTTGAACTTCCAAAATTCGATATTGAACTTCTGAAGTTCAAATTCAAACATCGCAAGTTCAATTATGTTTGTTTTGCCGCTATTTAAAAAAAATGATTTTTCAAACTTTTTCAAAAATTCGATATCGAACTTTTGAAGTTCGAATTCAAACATCGTAAGTTTAATTATGTTTTTTTTTGCCGCTGTTTAAAAAAAATGATTTTTCGAACTTTGAAAGTTCGAGTTCAAACTTTCAGACTTCCAAAGTTCGAATTACTACTTACATGCATATCATGTAATATATATGCATATCTATACCTTAAGAGCATTGAAAGTAATATCCATCTTTAGCAAACTTTGTAGCAGATGAACCAAACTCTCCTGATTCTGCACAATGCATAACTTACCCAATATAAACGAGAATACATACATACACACATATATATATATATATATATATATATATACGTACATACACACACACACATATATATATATATACATACATATATATATATATATATATATATTATGACCTATTATGATTATGCAGCAGTAAAATCAAGAAATTAAACCTAATCAGGACCCTCCAATTGCTTCCCGATCACAAGTATCTTCCTTTGTTCATCATCATCTTCTTCATCACCATTCACAAAGGCTTTTACCCACCATGCATGTAGTACTTGAACTTTGAAAGTTGGAAAGAATAAGTGGTAATTTTTTTTTTAAACGGCAGAAAAAAAAAAACATAATCGAACTTTCAACGTTCGACTTCGAACTTCAGACGTTCGATCTCGAATTTCAAAAATTCGAAAAGTATATTTTACAAACTCCTTTAAAAGTAAGTTAATTTTGGAAGCAATTATTAAAAAAATAGGATTAAAAAGAAAAGTTTTCCTGATAAGTTGGGGATTGGAATGTCTGTCTTCATTTCTGTACATTGATCGGGCTGAACCGCAAAATTGGCGTCAAATCAGTTTCAAGTCGCCAAATGGACCCGTGACGGGTGGGTTATTCTATCCCTAATTAACTTGATGCATGCATTGGCGTGTATAGTGTAACACTATCTCACATTGAATCTTTGTAAGATTTGTGTGTACTTTATAATGATTTAAGTTTATTACTACTCTCATAACGGGCTTAGAGGGTGTTTGGCTTTGCTTATTTGGTGCTTATAAGTACCCAAATAGTAAAAAACATGTATTTTGATACTTTTTTCTAAGTGTTTAAAATAAGCAAAGTCAAACACTCTCTTAAGTATCAGGCCAGTTAATTAGGTTTAATATAGTGGTAAGCTAGTAATTGGGTTTGTGTCATTACATATAGTAATACTAGTTCACTGGCTAGTTGCTAGTTAGATTTCGTCAAATTTTCTAATAGGCAAATTTCACCACTCAAGTTCTCACGAAGAAAACAACAAAAGATAAAAGCATTTAGATTCAAAATAAGTGCTTGTTGCGCAACTGCTTATTTGAGTAATTTAAATTCCTTTCTTTTTAAAGCTTAAAAAGACATGCTACATTACTATACTATTTTTTGGAGCTCAAAAAATTTTACCACATTAACATGCTAAAATTGTACTCTCGTCATTTGCTTCTTTTTTAGAGCTCAAAAAGCAATGCTGCACGAGCATGCTAAAAGAATTTTTTTTTTTTTATGACTCTCAAGAAGCACTCATGTTTGGCATGGACTTGTAACAATGGCTTCTGATATTCCTGAGTTCTACGTCTGAAAATATTTTCAAGAACAAGGATTATTTTGGACATATCAACCATTTCTCCTTTCTCAATTTTCAATCAGTTTTTCTAACATGTGTAATGTTGTATGCGTTAAAGTTAATTAAATGATCCTATGTATATGAAAATTTACCATTTTTAGTCACTCTCTTATTAAATATAGCCTATCTTTTAAAAAAATGAAGAACTAAAAATAATAAATTTAATGTAAGAATAATTAAAAATAGTAAATTTTTATATCAATAAAAATATTTTATCTGGAAGGAAAGGATAATAGAAAGATCTTGTTATCTGTTCGTCAATTTTACACTAGGATATATTTGCACTCAAATAAAATTTTGATTGTCAATCACAGGAAACAAAAGTAACTAATCTTTTATCAAAATGAACTTTCTCAACAGTCAAGTTCCACAAAAGGCATACTCTAGCAATTTCACCTAACACTACGACAAATTATTGGAATTAGTTTTTGGTTGTTACACCTATCCGTCTTGAAATAAAAACTTAAGCCTGGGCCAAATTTCGATGAATGGTTTTTTTATCGGGTGTAATATTACACGTATAAAGTTAATTAAATGATCTTATGTGTATGAAAATTTATCATTTTTAGTCATTCTCCTATTAAATATAACTCATCTTTTAAAAAAAGGAATGATAAAAAATGATAAATTTAATGTAAAGATGATTGAGAATGGTAAGTTTTTATATTAATATAAATATTAATCTAATCTTAAAGGGTGCAATGTTACATTCGTTAGAAAAACTGTAACACTAAAAAATCTATCATTATTAGAAATCAATTACATTTGGAAACAGAATAATTAGAGATACTTACAGATTACTTGCCGAAGTTTGTTAATTCGAAAACAATCCATTATTTTTATAGACTTCGATTATTCTCCAAAGTTTGTTAGGTTACTACCTGAACATGTCCATTTATAGATTTTGGCAACTAATTAGATGATACTCGGAACATAATTCTGCTTCACAAAAGATGTTTCGCAGTTGTTTTTCCACATTAGGAAAATGGAGAAATGAATTCCCTCGTAACATTATAACATTACAAAAAACCTACCCCGACTGACTATCCGTATCAATACTCAGACACTCAAAAATGCGGGCCAACCCGTGAATGATTGCAAAGAATCAGACGAGCAACAATCATTTTCTCAATCCCTAAGCTGTAAGCTGCTTATTCTTTGGCTTGGTCCCAAATCAAGAATCTCTCACAATCCCTTTCGTTTGGCATGACATATCACCCACTAGCACTTCACTTTTTCGTACCACATTATCACATTAAAACTAAAAGGATGGTGGAGAGCAAAACATTTTACAGTATGGCTAGGCCATATGATTCTTTGTTTGCAATTATATTGCTTACATTAGTTTCTTTGGCCTACTCATGGAAAAACCAAGTAACAACGCCACCATTGCCAATTCTTCCATTACCATCATATTCTCAACTAAAATGGCAACAACTAGAAGTCATAATGTTCCTTCACTTCGGTGTTAACACATTCACAGACTCCGAATGGGGCTCTGGACACGAAAATCCTGCTATATTCAATCCAACAGACCTTGATGCCAACCAGTGGATCGATACAGCTGCACAAGCAGGTGTGTCTCTTGTGATACTTACGGCTAAACATCATGATGGTTTTTGTCTATGGCCTTCTAGGTACACTGATCATTCTGTCATCAATAGTCCATGGAGAAATGGCCATGGAGATGTAGTTGGAGACTTTGTTAATGCGGCCAAGGCTCGTGGTGTGGACATTGGTCTATATCTCTCACCATGGGATCGCCACGATCCTAGATATGGCCACAATAAAGAGTATAATGAATACTACTTGGCTCAATTACAAGAACTTCTCAACAAGTAAGTCCAAGTCACGGCTTCACAATTCGTATATTTTGTACTGCAATCTCATGGTAACAATCTTTTGTTCTGCAGTTATGGAAATGTAAGAGAGATATGGTTTGATGGAGCCAAGGGTTTGAATGCACCAAACATGTCATATTACTTCAGAGACTGGTTTGCAATGGTTGAGGAACTGCAGAGCTCAATTAACATATTCTCTGATGCTGGTCCGCACATCAGATGGGTGGGAAACGAGAAAGGATTTGCCGGAAGCACATGTTGGTCCACCATCAATCAATCATTGTTATCCATTGGCAATCCTAGCATTGTTAAGTAAGTAATATCAGAGCAAGCTAATAATTATGCACCTTATATGTTAATAATTCAGTGGATTGACATTAAAGCGAAAAAATGAATGTCAGGCCAAAAGTCATATTCATCACTAGGCCGTAGAACTGGTGGGCACCAAGATCGTTTAACACATTAAAGTATATGTGACATATTAACTAAATGAAGTACTAAAAATAGAAAATTTTTATGCAGTTATCTCAGCACTGGTGACCCGAAAGGGACTGACTGGCTACCTCCAGAATGTGATGTTTCAATTAGGAAGGGATGGTTTTGGCACAAATCACAATCACCCAAGAAGCTGAGTGAGTTATTGGAGATCTATTACAGTTCTGTCGGACGAAATTGTGTCATGCTACTTAACGTGCCTCCTAATATAACCGGGTTAATTTCCGAAAGTGATGTCCAGAGATTGAAAGAATTTAAAGGTGCACTTAAAATGATATTTTCCACTAATTTAGCAGAAAAGTGTTCAGTTAAAGCAAGTAGCCAAAGAGGAGGAGACAATGGTGGCTTTGGACCAGAAAACGTGCTAGACAATGACCACTTATGGACATACTGGGCTCCAAGTGATGAAGATAAACAAGACCACTGGATCGAGTTCAGAGCGAGAAACGGAAGGCTGACATTCAATGTGATCAGGATTCAAGAAGCTATTGGGTTAGGTCAAAGGATCAAACAGCATGTGATTTACATAGATGGGAATAAGGTTGTACATGGAACCACAATAGGGTACAAGAAGCTTCATAGGCTTGAGAAAGGGGCTGTGCATGCCTACAGTGTGAGGATCAAAATCACCGGATCACGTGCAACACCTTTGATTTCTTCTGTTGGTTTGCATTTTGATCCTTTTTGGCACCCACATGCGGAAGTTGCTTCAGCAATTACCCACTAACTAGCATATTCCGCCTGACTCTTGCCTTTTTGTAAGGCTCATGACTAGCATCTTCATGCTTAATCTTTCTTTTCTATTCATGTATAACATAGACTCATAAAACTACCAACAGACGCGAGTCTTACGACTGTCTAGAATATTTCTAGAAATAAAGAAATTTACAACCACTGCTTTATCCTGTGTAACAGTTGCCACAGACATCTTCTTGTCTTTTCCATTCTGTTTATGGGTTTTCTTGGACGTGCATTATCAGATCATCAGCCTGCGCTAAGCCAAGCTTAGACTCTGATCTTGCCAAATATCACCTATTAGCCAATCTTATGTAAGCATTAAACAAAACAGTAAGGATCTAACCTTCAATTCACACTTCTAATCCAGAGAGCAAAAGCATCTGAAGAAACAATGTCCATGCTGTCCTCTCCTTTTGTTGCTTTTGGACTGGCTCAGCCCAACTGCTGAATCCTGCAACCAAAGGAAATTACTAATCAAATTTTACTTTGAAAAAATAACAACTTTTTCACTAAAGTAAAATGTAAGAATGTGCATACAAATATAGTTTTGTGTGAATTTCACCAAACTTGATACTCACCTTTACAAAAAGTTTAGATGCTTAAATTTTCTTCCAAGAATGCAGAACTTATCCAAGTTTCTGTAACTCAGCGTAAAATCCCAGAAACCTTCTCTGATATATTGATGAGATAATTTTGTTGTGACGTCATGCCTCAAGTGTTAGTGTTGCATGCCAGGCTCGATATTCCAGAAGCGCAAAGTGAGATTGTTGTCATAAGCTCAACAGATTCACTGTGTTAGGCCTCAAGGACACTAACCCAAAAGGTAACTGTCCAGGCACTATATTAATCCTTGACGCCCAATTGTAAAAGTGATCATTTATTTTATAGTTATCCAATGTATGATGATGAACGGAGAGTTATATTTAGAATGTCTTCAATATGATAGACATTCCACAAAAGAATTCAACAAGAATGCTTGTGTCATCGTCAGACATATGGCTCACGGGATTATTCTATATATGTAGTGATATCTCTTTCAATCTTCATTTCACAAATCAAAGCAGTCAATACAAGTCTTATTTCCCCCATTTGAACTTCAGGAGATCCCTTGACAGAAAATTCATGCACCATGCCATCAACCTCGATCATGCTACAACCAGGAACAATTTTCTTTATCCCTTTGTCATTCATCAAAGCTCTTACTCTCTTAAAGTCATCAAGTCTACCAGCTTTGGCATATATGTCACACAGATTAACATAGAAAGCATGGTTTCGAGGTTCCAAGTCAATCAAATGCATTGCAAGCTTTTCTCCTAATTCGACATTTCCATGCATCTGACAGCCTCCAAGTAGTGCCCCCCAGACATAAACATCAGGCTGCATAGGCATACTCCTGATAACCCCTTCAGCCTCATCAAACAGACTGGCTCGACCAAGTATATCAACCAAGCAAGCAAAGTGTTGAACCAACGGCTCAACATTGTAAACTTGTCCCATCACATTGAAACACCAGCGACCTTTCTCAACTTCACCAGAGTGTGAGCAAGCAGACAACAACCCCAGAAACGTCACTGCATTAGGCCTCACTCCTGCTTCTTCCATCTCCTTAAAAACCAGAAAAGCCTCTTCACAACAACCATGTAAAGCAAACACAGAGATCATAGCCGTCCACGCCATAACATCTTTATTAGCCATTCCCCTAAAAACCTCAGCCGCTCTATTTATACACCCACATTTCCCATACATATCCACCAACGCAGTTTCAATCACCATATCACACTCTAAACCACTTCTCTTCAAGTAAGTATGCACCCACCTTCCCTGATCAATCGCACCAAGATAAGCACAAGCTGAAATTACACTGGCAATTGTCATCTTATCTGGCTTAACCACATCATCATCACCATTCCCAAACGCTTGCATTTCCTGAAAAAGCACCAAAGCCTCCTTAGGCCTACCCCCTTGAACAAAACCCGTAATAATCGAATTCCAACTAATCACATTCCTCTTACCCATTCTCCTAAACAAATCCAACCCCAAATCAAATTCACCATTCCTTAAACATCCCACAATCATCGTATTCCACGAAACAACATCCTTATCCGACATTTCATCAAACACCCTCTTGCCCATCCACAAATCCCCACGCTCTAAATACAGACTGATCAAAGAATTACTCACATACAAACCTCTACATAACCCCAGCTTCACAACATGTCCATGAACACACCGACCCGAAAAAACATCACCCCTCTTACCACATTCTTTCAACACAAACGGCAACGTAATACAATCAGGCAATATATCACTAACCAACATTTTCCTATACAAAAACAAGGATTTAGGACAAGTGGGGTCGTCGATTTTTGATGAATAAGCTCTGATCATACAATTGTACATGAAGAGGTTGGGGTTTGGCGCTTGATGAAAAATGCTAGTGGAGTAAGAAAGTGAGGTTGGTGGAGAGAGCGTTGCGGTGGTGGTGATGAAGAAGAGGAGGCGAGAAATGAGGAGAGTGTAGTCTTGTGTGGAGAGGTGTGGAAATGTGATGATTCGGGCATGGATTTGTTTGATGTGGTTAAGGTTGTTGCAGCGGTTGACTAAGCGGACGAGGTTGTTTTTATGGTCAACCCTTGACACTCCATTCATTTGTTTACCTCCTCTTTCAAAGCTTCCACAGCTAAATAGTTTGGCGGCAAACTTCCCATTTTGCTAAATATGGGATGCACGAGAAAAATGAGTATTTTATATATAAATTTTTATAATTTCTGGTACAAAAAAATATAAATATCTTTTATATAACTTTATGAATTTTAAGTAATAGTTATACTTTTCATGAGGGATTTAGACTGAATAAAGTATTTAAATTGAAAAAATAAAATAAGAAAGGCATCTACTTTAGATTAAGAAATAATTTTAGATGAATCGAAGGGTTGGATTTAATAATTTTTAGAGGAAAAAAGTCATATAAGGATCACATACGATATTGATGAAAAAAGCATTTACTTTTTAATATAATGTATAGATGTAGATAATGCGCACACAATTGACGTTAAATTGTAAATTTCAGAATATATCCCCTAATGCAATAGCATGCACATTGATTTGGATCACCTTGTAATGAATAAAGATTTCAACGCAAAGCATTAATCATAATGAGTTATTATTTTACCACTTTATCCAATTTTAGGATATTTTCCTTCTTTTTTTTTCGCGCTATGGTGTTGCCACTTTTTCAGGGGTAATGGTACTCTTATAATATTAAGAGATTCTTTTTTTTTCTTTTTTGTCAAATTCTAAATACTTGTTATAACCATTTTGAGTTCAAAAAACTATCCAATAAACTACTGGAATTAACTTGATTCCTCAACTTAACGAGATTGTATTGCCACTCAACAGAAAAAAAGAGAATCACTTGCATTTTCTTCTTTTTCCAGATTGTCAAGTGAGTAAAAACCATCGGTGTATAATTTCTGCGGCTTCAAAAATAATAAATTAATAAGAAAAAGAGGTATATATTTTATATGGCAAAACACTTGGCTAAATTTGCATTTATCTAAAATGTCTATTGTCAAAATCATGTCAATAGTTTAGAAAAGATTAAAAGAAAAAAGATTATTAATAATTAAAACAAATGATGTATTACTTGTGCTCAGAACAAGAGATTTCGAGACCAGTTGTACATAAAGCCTCTCTTGAATCGGAAAAAGAAAAAACAAGGGAATGTTTTCAAACATTTTAAAATCTCTAAAGCTCAAGATTTCAATTGGCCTCGTGTAGAACAAGACAGACAAACAAAAGCACCTTCAGAATATGTCACAATTGGAGAAGAAAAGCCAGCATCATTGTCTCACAGCAATTGATCATAAAAGAAAAAATTCTAGAGGCAATCATTGCAGGGATTAGAATTTTTAGTTGAAGAAGAGAAAGATGAATAAAGGGGTGTAAGTATTCTCAAAACAAATATATGAAACACTTGCATCACAGCAGCCTTGGTTTTCCTTGTTAAGAAGATGCAGTAGAAGCATTTTTGGCCTAAAGGAAACCCAAAACTCCTTTGCCTGCTTGAACTTCCCTGTATATGAGGAGGGCTTCTTCCATGACTTTTGCTTGAGCCAACAGTTGAGATCTCTTCTTGCCAGAAGGATGTGTAGAAAGGTAATCTCTCAGTGCCGAATCTCCGGTAACTTTTCCAAGTTTCTCGTACACCTGTGGAGCTACTCGAGGATCGTAACCAGCAGAAGCAATCAACAGCAACCCAATGTAATCCGCTTCCATTTCCATCCTAGTTAGGGGGGAAATATTAATAGACAGATTATAAGACAAGATGATGCAGGAAACAGAACGAGAACATAATATGCAGAGCGTATTTTCCAATCAACGGATGATTTCTTTCCTCAAATATCCTGGGTAACAGCCAAAGCAGGTTCATGCACCCCATTGTGTCAAAAGAACAAGAAACTAGCAAACCAAAAAGGAAGCAAATCTCTAGTTTCTTGTTAGGTCAGCTTCTCAATCTTGATGCCATAAAATAGCTCCACATCACACGATCTAGATGGCTCAAAATGGTAACGCTAAACTCTCAAGCATGCTTCTCAGCAGCAAACTACTACTCCTTGGACCTTCTCTGTCTGATAGTTTATGTCTGAAATGGCTCAACTTTTCCCCTGTATTTTCATAAAACTACTTGTCTTTGACTTAAACCAGGTGTCTGTTTCTCAGATGGCATTGAAGCTATAACTTGATTAACAGAAAATATTCAAAATTTGAAATGATAAATGACTAATCCTCATTCATACTGGCCAAGTAAAGCTACTATAGATGAGTGGCAGATCAACAGTGTATGGATCAATATTTGGTATTTACAGTACACAGCATCCTACAAGATCTTAAAATGCCAGGACGCTGGTTAAGTGCAAGCTAGACATTTTGTTCAGGATGTGGAATTTTGTCCTCTTCCAACCAACAAATAAGAGAAAGAAAGACAAGGATGACATAAAAGAAACCCTCAGATCCACAGGGGAAACAAGACGAGCATTAACTACTAGCAATGGACTGATAGCGCATTCGTTTAGAAACACTAATCTGTAACAAGATAATGCTACATATAATAGCCAAAACCTAGATATATTATTGCGACAAAGCAGTAGCTCATCCTTGCTATACGCATCAAGTGGATGCCAACACACTTGACTCTCCCAAGATTTGACATCTGCAAAATCTTTACTAGGCTACTAGCTCTGTTTTGGTTTGTATCATACACACATGTATGCCTAAACATCATGAAAGTACTTGCTTTTATATCTTCATGGTTATGCTTTCCCCAAGTGTCAGTTGTCACAGATTTCAGAAGGCCACAAGCAAGGACATTGGCCTTACAATACTATATATTAAAAGTATGAACCAACTAATTCAACATCCCTATCTGCAATCACATGAAAAGCTCGCCATTGATGTCTATGACAAGGAATATTAGAAACTGGCCTCACAACGTCATTTGGCAACGCCCATGACAATTATCACTGGGAGATTATAATTCAGTTAGGGCTTGGTTTAGTCTCAGCCTTTATGCCAGCTAAGCAAGAAACTAAAGAGTGTTCAATTTCAAGCTAGTTATACTTCACTAAGATAAGGACATACTCTCCAAACCTAAAAGTAATCTTAAGTCCATCTGCTACCATTTTCTTTGTGGCATTACTACACTGACTATAATATCCAATTCTTGCAAAGGATAAGTAGCAGCAGACTGAAAGTTGACCACAAATATCTGATTCTCGTAAGGGAAAAGTAAAAACAGAGTGAAACTTCACTACACATGATATTCAAGGTAGATGGGATGTACATATAAAAATAGGAACAGATTGCCATATATTGCTCGTTAATAGGATCTTCTAGTAAGCATGCTGAAGATAACCTTGCTGCAAGAAGGTTCAGACATCAAGATAAGATATCAGTAGATGAGGTGCAAATATTCCAAATAGAACACTATAGTACAATCACAACAGATAATGAGCGACAAAGTGATTATGCTCGAGCTTTAGTGCATGAATGAATTAATCACCTGTATGACCTCATAACCCATGAATGGTGAACAGGAAAGATCGGGGGGGGGGGGGGGGAGAGAGAGAGAGAAGGAAAAGAAAGAAACATAGAAAGAATTAAAAATTTCTTCATATGAGTAATATGACAACTTCCATGGGAGCAAGCATTTATGCTGCTTTTGCACCTTTCATGATTGTAAGTGGCAACAGAAGTTTTCTTTATCAAGAGAAGTAAATTGAAACCCAGCAACCACACATTTCTGCAGTTTTTCTACCTTCAATATTTACACCTAATGAGTGGCCAAAACCAATACCAAGAGTCATAGCAAGATGATTTCCAACTCTAAGGCGTTTTTGATAATTCCACAACTTCATCCAAATAAGCTCTTTGGGAGTGGTCAAACCTAACTTGTCACTTCTTAATAGCCAATAAATGTGTGTATAACCCTAATCCCATCCACCCTAACAGTTATATATTTTGCCAACATAGGGTTTCTACAGTCTGTAATATAAGTTCCTTTCCCTTCATTATTCTACCATAATGTCTATCATTAACTAGGTCTCAATATCATCTTAATCTAATTATGAAAAAAAGTTCGGCTGAATTTCACAATGCAATCAATCAATCAGCTATTCAGGACAAATGAAAAACAGCATGATAACAACTAAGATGTATTGAATACCTTCGCGAGAAAGGAAGCCTCAGGAAAAGAGTAGACATCGTGTTGACAATGTCAGGCATGACAAACTGATAAAGTATCAATTGCGCAATCGCAAACCACAAATTCTTAGTAATTCCTTCAGCAGCATGACGAGCCACGGCATGTGCAACCTATCAAGCAAAACAGAAAAGGAGACTTCAAGAAACAAAATTTGAACAAAAATCAGTAACTGAACAAACAATAAGCAGCCACAGAAGAAGCTTGTGGAGGCTATATCATATACCTCATGCCCAATAATCGTGGCAATCTCGGCATCTGATCGAAAATGCTCAAGCAAACCAGTGAACACAACGATCTTCCCACCAGGCAAACAGAATGCATTAACAACAGGCTCATTAACTACTAAAACCTCCCAATTCAACCCCTCTAAATGCCCGGTCTCAGAACCCTTCTCCTGACCTTTCTTCCTACTTTGCTGAACCCACTTATCATCAAGAATCTCATCCTCCTTATGCCATTTCGCCTCGGCGCCACTAGGCTCATCACTCAATGCCATCAAAGTCTCATTCTCACCAGCCTGATATGATCCTCCAACACTCTCCGACGCATACCCGATATCACTCCACACCTGCTCCTTCCTCAACCCTCTCTGTAAAGCCTCAATGACATCTTTCGCGATCAACCTAACTCTCACACTTTCAGGGTGTATTGCAGGCAATATTTTCCCTTTAAAAGTAGCTTTCATTTGCAGAAATTGAGTCTCTCCGAGCTGTTTCTCAAGACTCTTCGACAAAAGCACAAAATGGGTCCTCTTTGTGTAAGGTATAGTCTCTAAATTGCCAAAATACACAGTGATAACAACCCCTGAACCTATCAGAACAACAACAAACACAGTTCTTGGATTCTGAAACCATTTCTTGTACCCTCTTGGCCTAAAGTGATACACTTGGTGCCTATCGACATAGTAGTATCGTTTTGCACCATCAATAAAAGGGTTCCTAAATTGGTTGTGTTGTTTGATCCCATATCGAAAAGCAAGTGAAAACCCAGAAGGTGTATTAGGTTTGGTAAAGATTGAAGATGATGGTTTGCGAGCATTTGTGTGATGAGTGGCTCTTTGAATGGATTCTTGAATTGGGTTTCTTTTGGGTATAATGAGCTTTGATGTGAGGTTACGGAAAGCATCAAAAGCAAACCTTGATCTTCTATACCATCCCATTTGTATCCTCAAATTCAACTGCAGCAGGAAACAAAAACAAAAAAATGATCAGAAAGATGATGAAAAGGAAAAAGACGATCTTTTTTTGTTAAGCTGCTTGTAAGTGTTTCTATTTTCAACAAAGAGAGGACGGTCTGGACGTGTCTGGAAACTGTTTGACAAGTTTTGATTTGTCTATCTGCGTGGTTATATCATGGTTCTTCCACGAGGTATTAATTCATTAAATATCATACTCCTGGGAAAATTCACTTTAGGCTAGTTACTAAGTTGGGTGGATTGAGCAATTCTTTCTTAGGTGATATCTTTTGAAGTTGGGTGGATTGAGCAATTCTTTCTTATGTGATATCTTTTGCTTTATGTGGTCGGACAGTGTCCAATGCGATGAAAAAATTTTGACGGAATGAAAGGTTTACGGAGAAGTTGGATTTTAAGCAAAACCTTCCCAAAATTAAAAAAAAAATTGCATTTTCTTGTTTTAATCTTCTAAGTTCTGACGTTTGTGAAAGAGTCAGCAAATTACTTCCAAATCTTTAACTGAACTTGATACTAAGATATTGCAAGATAAATTTGAAAATGACACAACAGAAGAGGCACAAACAAGTGCCAACACTCTGCTTACTGAGATAATTTTTGGATCAACTTCTCGAAATAAACTACTTTGATTGGAAAGGAATTAGAAGGCGAGTAATGTATCATTGCAGAGCACAAGAAGCATAGTTTTATTATTATTATTATTATTATTAAAGTACTCAAAAATGATATGTTTACAAAGAGTTAAAGTTAGTCATTTTACTAAAAACTGCCAATTTTGAATTTCCCTGCAACAAGTTACATGGAAAGAGAAACTTTTGAGCTTTCTATGGGTTCTTTTACTTGCTCTTATCATCTATATTTCTTGGTTATTTGTGAGCATTTAGTTTTTTTTATTTTAATTTCCTAGAAATTTTCCATTTCTAAGTCATAATAGAAACGAAGTTATATTTCAACATTTACTACGCTACTCCACCTAAGCTTTAAGTGTTATTCCAGGCCTTGTCTTTGAAAGACCACCTCATGTAACCTTTGGAAGACCATTTGAAACAAAAATAGATCATATTTTGTGCCTTTTGACTTGTTACATCCTCGTAAATTTTACCCGTGGCTCTGAGATGGATTCGTTTTGAGTAAAAAATGTTGTTCTCTCACTTGGTGCTCTGTGTTATCTTTCTATTTCTCCGTTCTTCCGGTGTGAAAACAATCCAATATTGTTGAGCTACCTTGCTGGACAGAGAAAAAAGGGATGTACGATAATAACATAACAATAATAATCATAACCATAATCATTCTAAGAAGAGGAACAAAACAAAACAAGATAAACTTTGCTAAACGAGGGAACAAAGTTTAGAAGTGTCAAGCTCACATTACATTTACTATGAGAAATGTGATTTAACAGGTGGGGGAGCCTGGAAAAACCCCAAACATCTTAGAGAAAACGATAAACAATACAAGCCAAAAAGAAAAAAGGATAAATAAAAGAATTGCATAGACAAGAAAATGAAAATTCTAGCCAATTTAACTTCTTAAATTAGATCAACTAAAAACCAGGTTTGACTCATTTTCTTCATCGTCACAAAACTTCTATGCCACTTGTGGCAAAATAATGCTTTGTTATTTGCCATAGGTCATGATGATGACAGGACCATTCACCATCTGCGATTGTTGCCACCACCACGACCTCTTCCGCCACCCGGACCTCTGGAAAACCCACCACCTCTTCCTCTGGAGAAACGTCCACCACCATTTCTCCTATCGGAAAAGCCTCCACGACCACCATTTCCAAATCTTGCATTTCTTGCCTGATCCCTATCTTGCAAGCGTGGCAATGAATCTACCACCTTTAAACTTAAACCAGCTGCAGTTTTCTGGCCTGCAAGCACCAGAGAGTAAAGAGGAAAATGATTTCACCGACCAAGCTATTCTATAAAACATTAACTCAAAATACCACAGGGCAATCTGAACTATTCATAAAGCTCAATATTTTCTTGTTTGCTTAGAGCAATTAACAACTCAAATACCAGGGCAAGCTGGTAAGAGCAGCTACTATGTGTATTATTGGTAATTGAAATATAAGGATCCAACAAGAACCACCAGGAGTTCGAGATCTTGTTTAGGAGGTCCCCTTACGTGCATATCCTAATTCTAAATATCAGAAACAGAACAAATCATATACCTGAAAGGAATGTCTCCAAATCTTCAGTAGACACGTCGAATACTGCCCCCTTCCCATCATCAGTCAAAGCGAGACCTTTAATTGACTCAACCTTATCTTCAGGCAAGAACCTTCTCAAAACGCCATAGGCGAACCTGTCATATGATGATGTCAACAGATAATCAGTCTCCAATCATCCAAATACACAACCAACATTACACCATAAAAAATAACAAATCCACCTCATACGCAATGTGAATAATATATCCCCACCACTAAAACCACATGGTACCCTTCAAATATGCAGCATGGAGAAATAAATTTCAATGAAAAATTATGATGTTCTCTGAATGGCTGACAACTTGGAAGTTCCCTCAACAACTTTAAGGCAGTCACAAAGTGCTTTGAAATAAAACCCCAAAACACAAGATAAAATCAAAATCAATCCCTGTGGCAAGACAATCAGCTGTCCTTTATGAAATAGACATCTATTTCATTAGTCTGGCAATAAAAACTTGACAGTGCCATATCACAAAGCAAATCTAGAATTTCCTTTTTTATCTAAAGGTAGCATCAGAACAATAGTACAGACTCTCCCCTCTATTTTTGTATCTCAAGAGAATCATCAGAAAATGACTGTTATCATCACTAAATGCCTCTAGCTTTACTTTAAAACCACAGGTTATGAACAATCTGACTCATTATGTACAATCGCTTATATGTTGCAACATTTAAATCAGAAATATCAAAACTTTTAACATAAGCACTCACGATGGCGTGTAAACAGGCCTTCCACACTCAAGAAGTACTGTGACATGGTTCTCAAGAGAACCGAGAAGTGACCGACTCTTAATCTCAGTATAACCCTGAAAAGGAGATAATAAGTTCAGTTCTCTTGAATTAGATAATTAGGAATACAAGCCAAGCAATAAGAGAAGCAAACAGAACATACAGCTGCCTTAGCAAGTGCCTTAGCCAGCAACTCCACAGGTGATTGATCAGAAGTTTCCAATAGCTCCTGAGCAGCAGCCTTGAAAGCCGGAATGACACTACAAATTTTCTTAAGCATGTGAATACCTGAAATTCATTCTCAAGCAAATCATTGAAGAATAGCTGAATGTATACCTATCAGAGATCCGGGTGATCATTTCTGCTGCATCCCTTCCTGCAGCTTTAGCAATATCCGCTGGTTGCGGAGCAGACAGATGCTCAAACTTTACACCAGACTCCCTTTCTATCTTGGTAATATTTGCTCTTCTTGGATCATAAAGCATCACAGCAACACCCGTATTTCCTGGAGAAAGGAAAACATATTATTTAACTAACTAAACATTAAACTTTCAGCTCCGAGAACAGCAGCAAAAAAACAAATCACCTGCCCTCCCAGTACGCCCAGATCGATGAATATATGCTTCTACATCACGTGGGGGCTCACACTACAGCACAAAAATAACTTTTGCAATGTTAGCATTTGTGAATGAAGAATGGCCAGAGGCCCACAAATGGCCAGAGATCAAGGAAAAAACCTGAATTATTAACTGAACATTGTCAATATCCAGTCCACGTGCGGCTACATTTGTAGCGACTAGTGTTGTGAACTTGCCTGATCTGAATCCAGCAAGGGTTACCTGGATATCACACACCATATTGGGGAAAAATGAATATCAGTAAACACTGAAAGACATAACTTGAACAAGAGAGGCTTTGGCAAAGAATAATTACAGAAAAATATATGACCTTTGCTTGTTCAACAAGAACATTATAATAGACAACATGATGTTGACTGCATATACGATTTATGGAAGAGAAAGAAGGAAACTGTGAACCATTCTAAATTTTACCTCACGTGTAGCCTGCTGTATGTCCCCATGCAATGCTCGTGCTCCAGGCAACAAGCCAGCCAATTCAGAAGCAGAATCCTTGGTTTCAGTGAAAATAATTGTTCGACCTCCACTAAAAGATTCAACCAATATGAAGGAATTAATTCAAAAACCTTAAACCTTACCAACAATCTTATGGATTTTAATATGACGAGTTAAGATAACAAACAACCAACCTGCTATAGCAACGGATAATATCAGGAATTAGCTGGGATCTAGCTGAACTTGAGCATGGAATTACAATATGTCTGACACTAGTACTGGCCTTCATTTTCTCATTGCCAACAAGGTCTGCAGTTTTCTTATCGGGTTTAAGGAACTTCGCAGCAATCTGACCATCCAAAATACAAATGTCAACTCAACAGAAAAACGAGTAAAAGGCAGACAATGTAGAAATGTCCCCCTCCCCGCCCCATTAAGAAACATTGTCTCAAACAGCGCCCTTGGGGGGGGGGGGGGGGGAAGAAGCTTCTACTATAGTTTATTGAAAAAACATAGTTTATTTCTTTCTTTCATTGGGAGGAAGTCCCTGAATAACAGAATATAAAATAGGAATAGATTCAAGAATTCGGACATCAAGAATCAGTAAATAATAACAAAAGGAGGGAGGTTGGTGAAGAAACATACATGCTTCACCCAATCTGGTAAAGTGGCACTGAAAAGGAGAGTCTGAACTTTGCTGGCATCTTCTACCTTGCCTGCACAGTTTAAGAAAGAGAGTGAGGTCAGTAACAATTATAGAATACACAGTAAATTACCAAACAAAAGGCACCAGTATAATTTCAATTTGCATAAAGAATCATGAAGGAATAAATAGTTTCCTGGTTATCACTTACCAAGAATCAGTTCAACGTCCTCAACAAAACCCATTCTCAACATTTCATCAGCTTCATCTAGGACACGGAACTTTAATGAGCTGAAATCAATATTTCCCCTCTCTATGTGATCCTGAAAAAGAATTTCAAAATTATTCAACAGTCACTTTGTGATGTCAAGAAAAATATATGATAATGGTTTGCAGACAGAACTACACAAGGCCTTTTTTAACCAGATGAATTTGCTACCTTAATGCGGCCAGGAGTACCAACTACAATATCAACTCCCCTCTTCAGTTGGTTGTATTGTGGCTGGTATGGAGCACCCCCATACAAACAGCATGAAGTCAATCCAACTGCCCCACCATAGACTTCAAAGTCAGCAAACACCTATATATAGAAGAAATGGGTTGGATATGATAAATATTCAGATATTAGAGTGGGACTCTCAACAAGAAGACCAAAGAGAGGGTTTCTTAGACAAAGGTTTTTATCCAATACCTGAGTGGCCAACTCCCTAGTAGGTAAGAGCACAATAACACTCGGTGCCCTACCATATCCGGTTTTTCGTGATGCCTTTGCAGGTCCGTTGGTCAAGGATTCTAATATAGGCAACACAAAGGCCAATGTTTTACCCTAAAAAGTGCACAGAATGCATCAAACAATATTAGAAAATCAGTACCAATAAGTCGTAAGAAATTTGGAGATACGAGATAATCCCTGAATTATGAGAAAACATTTGTTTTATGAAATGCAGAAATATGGTGTAGGTTCAAAAAAACCATAAAAGGCTTGGAATGATTAGTCCTGAGCTAAATTTCAATCTCCTAAGGTTCCTCACAAAAAGAAACACTAAAGATACTTCTAATCTCAATAATGCCCTATAATTCACATCAGAAAACTCATGCAACAAAAACAAAATTAAAACAGCAGCAAAACTTAGCTCATCTCCACGTTAATCTACAGTAATAACATAACCGAAAACGAAAAGCAGAAACAAATTAATTACTGAATTAAAATTTCAATCTCCTAAATGTCAATGCCAGTAAAAGAAAAACTAAAATTAATTCCAATTTCAACTTAGTACCCTAATTCACACCACAGAATACATACAACGAAATAATATATAAAAAAAGCTGCAAACTTAGCTCAATTCCATGTTAATCGAGATAGTAATGACATGAGCGACCGGAAACACGTTGATTACCTGACCAGTACGTGCACGACCGACCAAATCAGAGCCGTCCAATATTGTATCAAAGGTCATCGCCTGAATAGGAAACAACGATTCGATCCCTTTCGCCTTCAACGCCTCCCTCAACGCCGTCGAAATCCTGAAATTCTTCACCGCGTTAGGGTTCTCCTCCTTGATCTCCTCGCCGCTGTCGGCAGCGGCCTCCATCGCCAATTTGGCCTTCTTCTTCTTCTTCAAAGTGGAATTATTCATCGCCTCGCCGAGCTCGGAGCTGGTCTCGCTCCTCTCCTCCTCTTCGACCTCCGACGCCTTTCGCTTCTTCTCCTTCTTGCTGTTACTCTTCTTTTCCACAACTCCCAAATCTTCGGAACTTTCATCCGCTTTTATCTTTTCCTTCTTTGACTTTTTCTTTCTCTCAACAGAAGAGTCAACAGCGTCTATGGCTTCGCCGCCCTTGCTTTTCATCTTCTTCTTCTTGTCCTTTGGCGTTACGGCGAACACTGCGGCTTCCGACACGGCTAACGACGGCATGACTATCTGCGTGTTTTTTGAGTGCGTGCGAGTGTGTGTTTTTGAGAAGTGAAGGGTTTTGTTTGAGATTTTTATCTCCTGAGTGTGCAACTTGTGGAGCTGCAGCAGCAGGAGATGAAAGATGAAGAGAAAAGTTTTAGGGTTTTGTTTATTTATAGGCTCAGGCAGTGGAGACGCTCAGGACCGTTGGATTAGCTCCGTATCTTTTTTTGACTCGAAATTAGGTTTAGCGTTAAAGCAACGAGCATGTCGACCAGAAAAAAGAAAATGAAAATCAGAAGGCAAGTGGCAATAAGAAAGAAATTATTAAAATTATATTTATAAATTATCAAAAATAAAAATTATTACTATTATGATATTATCGTGTTTATAAAAGATATTATGAGAGAGTTACATAAGTATTTATGTAGCACTCTTTAATTTATTATTAGTTTTATACATAATTTGTTATTAGTATTTATTTATTATATCTATTATTTTGTTATCCATATATATGCTTTTAACTTAAAGGTAATATTAATTTGTAAATTTAAAAAGATTTACATATAAATTTGTTATGTTTTATCAAAAAACAAATAAACTTTTCTAAATTCAAAGCCTGCTATTGAAAAGAAGAAGAAACAAATCAAAGTATATAAAATATGAGATGTAAAACAAATCAACATATATTTATACGATATTTAGATTTAAGATTTCAAATAAAAATATAATAAACAGAGTAATAGTCTAATAGGCTGGCTGAGAGTCCTTATTTAGGGACTTATCAGCAACTATAGTAAAAAGCAGCTGCTTTTAAGCCCTGAACAAGCTTAGCCAAGTGGG
Organism: Cordia subcordata; assembly: GCA_028554755.1. Taxonomy (NCBI): domain Eukaryota; kingdom Viridiplantae; phylum Streptophyta; class Magnoliopsida; order Boraginales; family Cordiaceae; genus Cordia; species Cordia subcordata. Next base: position 733,476 of record JAPTOF010000003.1, on the reverse strand, counting down.
TTTTAAGTAAGAAAATCATTTCAAATGGGCTAGGCCCAAATGAAACATAAAGCAATACTGAGAAAGTACCAAGACCTCTAGATATTAGCCAAGTCTAGAAATAGAACCAAACACCACTTGTTTTGTTTCTGGTTTTGGAATTCGAAGGTAAAGATGGGCTCCAGTGATGTCAGATTAAGGTCATTGGAGTCCATAAACAAAACCTACAAACCCACAATTTTGAGTCTTTGTCCGGAGCTGGAAGGGGCTTGAATTTGGGCTCAAGACAGGAAGATTCAGACAAAACCCATCAAAGGAGCAGGCCCAAATTCAAGTTTTGCCTATCAAAATATTAGCCAACCTGCAAATGAGGATAATCAATTCGATTTTTTTCTTTTTTGTATAAAATAAGAGAAAACCTCAACTAACGAAGTTTGATCATCGGAAATTAGCGCTTTGAGTTAGGGTGTCTTTAAGTCACATTAGACTTGAGATTAATCCTTATCGGTCGGGAGCGATAAAAGAAAAGTCTTCTCAACAAGTGCGTTTCCCGATATTCGAACTTGTGTACTCCTCCTTACAGGGTGAGGCTGTCACTAATTTAACTAACAACTTATTGGTCCATAGAAAAATAGTAGAACCCAACCATCAATAAGTAAATTTTTAGGCATAGAAATCTTGCCTCAAAAATACACTATCAAATCATAAACGTGCAAGTATAGAGTCTTGCTCTAAGAATACACCAGATGAATTAGGAATGAAACTTTTAGTAGCATAAAAGAAGACTCAAATTGGTCTCGAGGATCTCCTCAACTTAAACCAATTGAGCCATCCCCTTGATGTTACAATCATTTCAATTTTATCACAAATAGAAACTTCATTCATTTTTCCTTGTAAGAGTAGTTTATAATATTAAGTTGTTACAATATATTTACATTTTTACACAAATTTGAAATTAGAAACGAAAGGACAAGCTCGAAAATTGGATGATGATGGCAACGCCAAGAAAATTGGTTAGATAGTAACATCCTCGATCCTATGAGGACGACAGAAGAGGCAATGTCATGATACGTGCTTGATTTCACTCAGCTTTATTCTGCCGGCTACAGCTTCGTATTTATATATCACATCATGCCCTATACTTCCATCTTTACAGTGAACTCATGCAAATAGGACAATATATAATACATGTTAATAATACATATTATAGACCTCCAATTTTTTGGTTTCTTTATCTTTCTTTTGTTTGTTTAAGAGCCAAGAGTACAATCACTTTGCTGTTGCTTGCTCCAAACTTTGTAGGCAAACGGAGGTGAAAGCCAGACTTGGGTTTAACGTTATCGACGAGGATGATTGGTGATAAAGTGAAAATACCCCTACAATAATATTTAAGTTTCTTTGATAATGTTATGGCTTTACGAGAGGATTAATTGCTAATGTCCGGTCACAATCTAGAGAGACTTCCCAGACTTATCTTTTAGCGTTTTTATTTTTTTGGGGTCTAACATCACATGTGAAATTGGAAATTTCTCACTCAACCACAAAGATCAAAGAGATTACAAAGAGAAAATGCCAATGTGCACCAGCATTCACACGAATGCATTCATCATTCTTGCCTTATGAATCACGGCTCGTGCAGGCCAACATCTGAAAAAAAAAGCGAACTAGTCCAAATACACCAAAACAGTATAACATGATGTGGTACACATTCATACATATGAAATCTAGGTTCTGAAACTTTTGTCATTTCTGCATTCAGATCCACTAATTCTACAATGATATCATACATAAAACTTTAAACGACTACATAGTTTCTACAAAAAATAACCTTTAAATTATAGTATACAAATATCACGTCTAAGTAAAAGAATACAAGCAAAAAAATTATTACCACATCATGCGCAAGACTCAAAACGCAACCGCCCATAACTATCCTACCTGTTGGCTGATGTTACCATGGACTTGGAGTTCCGTGGGATTGTAATTTTCACCAATTCAATTAAATACTCTAAAATGCTGTACGGCTGATCATACATAACTCGGTGCCAGGAGTGTCTAAGCCACTATTAAGCACATTTTCACTAATTTTAACTTCAAAATTACGTATTCCTCATGCTTTCACTACCTTCATATATCTAACACTTACTCGGATAATAGCTAACACAAATAAATTTTCTAGCCTAACTATTGTTTCCCATGTTTTTTTCTATTCATATGATACAAACAAAGTGAATTCCGCTCTTTTCAAAACTCACGTATAGTACAAGAATTTTTCGCAACTACTCTTTACCATTTATACCCCTTCTCTTGCTCCTTAATCCCCCGCAACACGCCTTCAATAGCAACATCAAATGCATCCTTAACACCACCCAATCCTTCATTAGGTTTTGCATAAACAAGTTTTGGTAAAGTCTCCATCACTTTTTCTCTCATCATTTTTATCTTCTCTTTGCTAATACTTTCCAATATTTCCTTTATTGAGGTGGTCCCATTCTTCGCCCCATTCCGGTCTATAAAAACCGAATAACTCTCCGGTTCACTAGGAAAGAACCATTCGTACTGAACAAGAGCCGCTCTTCTCCAGAAAACGATCAGGATCGAACCGGCTATCATGCAATCCAAAATCAACCGCCGGGTGAAACTCTCCCCTCTCGGCTGCAAGCAAAAATCCGAGTCCAGAAACGTCTCGAGGATCTCAGATGTCCCGTTGGAACACTTTGAACCGGCACATTCCACGACCCGGCACGAACCGGACGAGTTATAACACTTGCTTATCAACAACCCGCGAAAATCATTCTCGATTTTCCCGCGCGTCGCGCCGGCGGAGCAGTACAATGTTGTCCTCTCACGGCTCCGAACGAAATCCTGCCAGCGAGTGATATCTACGGCGGAGCTTGGTATGGCACACCGATATCGAAATAATCCCACTGGTCCCGCTCGATTAACAGGCGCGTGACGTTGCGCATCCCCGACAAGTATATGCAGCTCGACCCCCAATTCTTCATCATTCAGTCGTCGAAAATCCCATGTAATCCTACCCATGGTAATAAAATGATCTGAGCCGTTGGTTCTCTTCCAATATGGCTAATCACGAATCCATCTCAGCATCGTCTTGCAATGCCGATCGCGATCCACGGCAGTGTAATTATCCGTGAACAAGTACTTCCCGACGGCGAGTCCAGCGTAAAACGGTATGTAGAGCGCCGTAGCTGATTTCGGCTCGGACGTTCGACAACAATAGCTCATCATGCGGTTATGGTGAATGAGTTCGAGAGCAAATTGGTCGGTCCAGAACCATGATTGGGCTAAATTCTTTGGCACAATGTTGGAAATTCCACGGGCTTTAGGCCTGAACCCGGAATTGGACAACGCGTTGCACCGCGATGACCACGGGTTTAGCTGGCGACAATTTTTCACCAGCTCCGTGTTAAACTGAGGTGGGAGATTATATGCATAGACATCTCCATACGAACAATGTGGCTTGGCGGCGCCGGTGAAGTGGAGGTGGAGGTGGGAGAAAAGAGGCGAAGAGAGGGCGGAGAGGTGGAGGAGGACGAAGAAGAGGAGGAGCCATGTATGGGGATGGTGGAGAGAAAAGTAAGGTTGGAGGGTGTCGAAGAATGAGCTTTTTTGATGCAACGATTCCTCTGGGGTTTGGGGTTTTGATGAAGAATGGTCTGGGGAAGAGCCGGAAAAATTGGTGGCGTAGGGTTGACGTTTTGCGGAGTCGTGTTGAAATTGGTGGTGGTGGTGGAAAGAGCGTAGAAAATGGTGGCGACTGGGGAGGTTGGCTTTCAAAAAGTTTGTTAATTGTAATAATTCATCTCTTGCAATTGGTACCAACAAACAAAAACAAAAGATGGTATATTATTTTTGCTAAATTATTATTGTTTTATTAAATAAAAGGATGGTATTGTATGCTTAAGTGTAAAAAATGGACAAGTGTTCGCTTAATCATTGGCGGAGTCATATTAAAGTAAGGGGCTCAATTGGCCCCTCTTTTCTTAAAACAAATAGTATATAAAATAGATCTTTTTAATTATTAAATATTCTTATTGAACTTTTTTAATTAAAAAATTAAATATTGTTAAAAAAAAACTCACTTATATTTAAAGTAATAGACTTACCTCTAGAAATAAACTTGAGTACTTGATCAATCATAATAGTTGTTGCTCAAAACGAGTTCAACTATTCATTTAGAAAAAGAAAAAAAAAAGTGAATTTCTATTGGTAAACACTTGCACAGTTACACATCATTCCAGTTTTCAACATGCCACTGACCATAAAACTTTTTTTCACATTTTCTTTTCTCAAAAGCAGCTCATTGATTAAATATTGATCTCGGTAAAAAGAATTTCTAGATCCTTCACTGCATTTTATTATTATTATTATTATTATTATTATTATTATTATTATTAATTGTGAATGTATCATTTTTTTTCCAATGATCTTGAGGCTACTGCTTCTTTGTTTCCTCATAAGCCTCGACAAATTAATACTAATATTATCTTAATATTATATTCTTGTGGTTTTAACTTTTCCCGAACAATGCAAAACATGTGGGAGCTTCAGATGTGGATATATTAATATTATCTGTTTTGGAAATGAAAGACGACACCACTGTCCACTAGTTTTAACTTTTAAGATTTGGAAATTTTGAGAGGCGTAGAGAAAAAGTTAAACTAAAAGCTATGCGTGCGGAATAAATTATAATTTTTAAGACAAGAAGAATAACCTAGGATGCAATTCCTTGGTTTCTTTTTTCTGTAATCAATTCGTTGGTGCTGTCTTATTAAAATATCAATAGATTAAGATCCCATACTTGATCTTGTGAAGGGAAATAGAATCATCAAATATTTGGCCTTTGAATTTTTGAAAAACATATTTAATTTTGGCAATGAGTATTTAAATTGATTTTTTTTTTTAAAAAAAAAGCTGAATTGGAAAATTAATTAATTTAAATTTTTTGCCAGGAGCTAGAAATTTAAACTTTTTTAATTTGCATAAAAATGTACTGCTTTTAAAAAGGTAAGTTAAACGAGTCCTAGATATGGAGGAGTCATTCTCTCTCTCTACCGGAGTAGAGAAGTGAGCATAAACAAGAACACGGCTTTCCTTAAAAGGGTAGGAGGGCCGTCAGAATCAAAGCATTTACGCCTCCATCATTGGTCGAGTCCTGGTTGATATACCAAACTTGTACAAGAGGTGGGATTTAGAATTTTATTTCAATAAAAACTAATTATAATACTATATTTTTTTTTATAGAAACTAACTTAAATTTTTAATATATTGGTGCAATATCACAATTTCACTTCCTAATTACTCGAAAGCAGTGATCATGAACCAAAGACCTAGTGGTTAATTGGTAGGTTTATTTGCATTTTCTTATATTATGACAAAATACACACTCCGACTTCCCAGGACATGTAAAGAGACAGGGGAAAAAACACTCAAATAATGTATGTATTATGACAAAATACATGCTCTGAGTTCCCAGGACACGTAAAGAAACGAAAAAAAGCACTCAAATAATGTATGTTTTGAAAGGTTATTAGGATATTCTTACTCATAAGAGGGATTTCAATGTCAGGCATGTTTTTAGGGAAACTAAAACCTATAAAGATTGACTCGTGAATTTCGAATTGTGAAATTTATTGATTTTTGTATTGGACTTTCCTGAACATCTTCAACTTCTCTTGGGGAATGATAGAAAGGGAGTAACCTGTTGAAGAAGCGTAGTAACATATTTGTCTGTGGCTTCCATTAGACCATTAAAAAAAGGTATGTTTTAAGATTTTAACGAGGATGAGTAGTAACATAATTGTCCGTGGCCTCCATTAGACCATAAAAAAATGTATGTTTTAAGATTTTAACGAGGAGGATAATTTTGGCAGGGAGAATGAAATTAGAGATTCAATTATACTCTCACAAGTATTAATGGGCAAAGTAGAAAAGTTATTCGGTATGTACTATTGGGGTTAATTTCATTATAAGTTTCTATTGATCTCACTTACTTTTAATTTAGTCCTTATTATTTTAAAATATTAATCTTAATGTTTCACAAATCCATATAATTTTAAAACATTCACATTACTTCGTATATTTCACAAAATTATTTAAAACAATGGCTAATTATGCGTATCAACTCGGAATTTCTAGAGTGAATTCATGGACCAAATTGATGGAGTGATTAGGATATAAAAGCTGTTCAAAAGAAAATTAGGATATAAATTAATCAATTATGGTATAACTAAGTAAAGTGATTAAAATACAATTATACATTCAATTTGTAATGCGACCACGATAATTAAGTCAATAAAGTCAGATCAAAGATTGAAAATTTTGCCTAAGGACCCATTTGGAAAGTGCTAATAGCCCACACCATATTTGTCTTACGTTCTCGCATTTGTTTACTACTTGATGTTGCAAGTCTATCGGTTTCCTTGATATCGTGAGAAAAAGAAGAAAAAGAGGAAGTAAAGCCAGAAACGTGGACTTAAAGGTCAAAATCAACAAACGAGGGACAACTTCGAGAGAATTCCTTAAAGAGAAACAGTTAGATGGGGATTGCTTTGTTCACAACTTTCAATCAAATTATTGATTTGTTTCTAAACCAAATGTGATAAATTATGGTACTAAAATGTCATTTAATTGATTTTCGATTGTAATGAACCTTTCATTAATAAAAATAGGCGTAAGTTTTTTAAGGTAAATAACATTATACATTCTTGTAGTTTGTCTTAAGTACACAATTAGCCTCTATAATTTGTAAACATGCATCATCATCGAAAACCCTCTAGTTGTTTTTCAAAATAAAGCACAATTTGTAAACTCAGTTTGTTTTATTAATGAAAAATAATAAAAAAAACTAATATACCCTTTAAATAAATATTACACAAAAAAGATTTATATAACATATAATGGAGTGCAACACTATTTACTCTTTTTTTTTTTTTTATCCTTATCTTTTTAACTCGAAAAAGAAAAGAAAAAAGAATCGTTGGAGGGGCGACCCTGAGGACCCGCATGGTCAACCCAGAAACAACAAGGCGGGGGACAAAAGTCCTTATTGCTGTTCCCTGCTGTATAATACGAGATTCCTCATCGCCATATCAACTATTATTATAGAGATCGTAGAGACAGAGAGAGAGACAGAGAGAGAGAGAGAGAGAATGGAGAAGCTTCGGTGCCAGAGGATCGGCTGCAACGCCACCTTCACTGAGGATGATAATCCAGAAGGTTCCTGTGCTTATCACGACGCTGTTAGTTTCTTTTTCTTTTTTTTTTTTTTCTTTTCAATTTTCTCTTTTATTTCCTTCTTTTTTTCCTCTTTTTTATTCGATCTATAGAATGCGGTGCGATGCACGAAACTCTGGTTATCGACAGGTGTTAGACCCAGTGATAATGCACGTATTTTGTGTCTTCTACTTGAATTTCTCTATTTTAGGTGTTGCGTGACGATTAACCCGATTTATTTATGGATAATATTTTAGGGTTTGTGATCTGTTAAGTTTGCTAATCTAAAATTTCTAACCTTTTTGGGGAATATTGTTAAAGATAAAAGAATTTATTGAATTGACATTTTTTTCAACTGCTTTTTTTTTAGAATATGTTATATATGACTTTGTTTTTTGTATCTCTGTTAATTCGTTGCATAATTACTGTATTAAATGGGTTAAAGATTCCAACTTTTTTAGCGCAATTCAACTTTATTTTGACATAGTCATAGTAAAAGTCATTCTGATGCTATATGATGATTATGCCATTATTTGATACACCCACATGCCTTCGCGGGCATACACTTTTGATGGTGAAACAGGCTATCGTATATTTTGAATGCTTTCATACTTGTTGAAATTGTAGTAATTGTTCACTTGAACTAGGGTGGACTTTAAATCCGAAAGAGTAAAGCAAAATATAAAAATATTAGCTTTAGCTTCAGATTTACTTATAACGAAACTGTGTTTAAGAATTCCTGCAAATGTGTCGATAAATGGTTGAATGTTGCAGGTTTATCTGTCTTATAATTATACTCATGTTTTATTTTATATGTTTTTGTATTAATATATGTGAATATCATTCTGAAAAAGATAGTTATTATGGACATTCTATTGAAAATGATGAAATCTTTTTGGCATATAAAACATAGAGCATGAGAGGTACCGATGATTGATGAGGTGACTTAGTGCATTCAATGATGAGCAGTCCTGTCAAACAGTGATGCTCCTTTTGAATTTCTCTCATCCGTCTCATTCTTCTTGTTGTTACTGAAAATTTCTTATCGGCCTTTCGTGAATAGCTTCACTGTCTTGCTGATTGCAGCTTTAGCTTGGCTTTGTTTTCATTCTCTTCTCACTTGTCTTTCTTTGCATGAGTTTATGTTGGAAGAGGTTCATATCTTAAATCTTTTATGAACTATGCGTGCTCGAAAATTTACTCTTGCTCATTGAGAACTAATAATTATTGTTTCATGCCTACTAACCAAGTTTCTGTTCTTCGCCATGTGTGGCCATGTATCCATCTGGACATATTCATCTTAATAGGGTGTAAGTACTTCCACTTGTTGTCTCGTGGACTTCTACAATATATTTGGTAACATAAGCAGATGTCAATCTGATGCTGTCTGTATTGCAGCCCATATTTCATGATGGAATGAAAGAGTGGAGTTGTTGCAAGAAAAGAAGCCATGATTTTAGCTTGTTTCTAGAAATCCCTGGGTATGTAGCCTTCTTCTTGCTTGTTCTTTAGTTTCTTGTAGACACTATTGCTAAATGTGCAAGTTGGTTTGTCTATGATGTCTATATTTAGCCCAAAAAACTGGTTTCTCTATTTAAGCTACCATCGTCATCTATTCTAGTCATCTGTCTATGGATACATTGAGTCAGGAATTGTCTGAGCATCTCATTTATTGCTGTGTCACTTCTAGGCTTTCAGAAGTCGAGCCTAAAAAGTCTGATCTGAGATATCCAATTTGCAATTGGTTGAGTATTTTTTTTCCCTCTCTTTCTTAAAGTTGAATAACATTACTTGAGTTTTTTAACTTTTGCCCCTTAAAGTATATCTATCCTCACCCCTAACATTTTGCCATTTATTGCCCGAGAACTTGTACAACTTCTTTTTCTTTTCCCACTTCTGAGGCTGTACATACACAAATGTGATTCTTTTTAGAAGATGAGTGACTTGTAATAGGATTGTACCTGTCAGATTACCATTACATAAATTTCATCAAAAAAAGAAAGGGTGTATTCTGTATAGGCTTCTGCTGTTCTCACCATATTGCATTTGGCCTGGAAAATAATAAGGGTGTTTAATATTAGATAAATGTTTATGGCTCATACACTTATGGGATTTCTGCAAATGTAGTCTTCACTGTGTAATAACGGCTAGTTTCCTTCATGGTTCTTTCTATTCTACCAATAATCTAGTTTACAACCCTAGAGTAGAGCATATTAGTTGTTACTAATGTCAGTTTTGGCTGAATTATTTATATTTTCCTGCATCAGTGTTGGTACTCATAGATGCCCTCTTCTTTCTGCACTAGTGAACTGATGTTTTTAGTTGTCTTTTCATCTGTCACTTAGTGTTGACTGTTGTTGTTCGTTTAGTTGTAAGACAGGAAAACACACAACAGAAAAACCTGTTCTAGTGCAGGCTGCTGCTCGTCCAAATAAACCAGCTCCAGCACCAAATTCTAGAACCAACACATCGTCAAAAGAAGCCTGTTCTAGGTGCCGCCAGGGATTCTTTTGTTCTGACCATGGTATTTGTTTCATTATTTGCTTGGTTTTTTAGGATATGAAACAACTATGCGTTATATGCCTGCTATATTTATCTGATAAATGAACGGAAACCATTGTCACGTCTTTATAATACCATATGCAAGCCAGTAGTTCTTTAATTGTTGCCTGATCTAGACAATTGATAAAGAATAAATGTATTCACTGCCACGTTGCTTTTCCTTCACATCGAGAGGATTTCTTTTAGTTTACTCCCTTCTCTTCCTCCCCCTCGTAATCCTCTTCTTCTCTTTTCTTTTTAGTTTTTTTTGTGTTGTTGTTGTTGCTGCTATGTTTTTTCCCTTTTCTGGGGTTGGTATGTAGGGGTTGTGGAGGATGGGTCAGATAAGAGGATGATATAGTGAGCTTATAAGCTATTGATGATATATAACCCCTATTTTTGTCATGGTTTCTTTCAGGTTCACAGCCCAGAGAAGCAAATGCAAAACAGTCTAGTACAGGAGCATTGGCAGCTTCTGAAAGCAATCCAGGTGTGCAGGAAAGTCGTCCAGCTCCAGTAAAGAAGATAGTGGATATAAACCAGCCTCAAATTTGTAAAAACAAGGGCTGTGGTAAAACTTTTAAAGAGAAGGATAATCATGACTCGGCATGCAGTTACCACCCTGGTCCTGCTATTTTCCATGATCGAATGAGAGGGGTGAGCTTTAGATACTTAACTATGCTAACTCCTTCCACTATTTTCAGTTTATATACTCATTTATTTGCTCTCTGAACACTGCAAAAACTCACCTCATCTTTGCTCCATTTCACAGTGGAAGTGCTGTGACATTCATGTAAAGGAATTCGATGAGTTCATGAGCATACCGCCTTGCACCAAGGGATGGCACGATGCTGATCCGGTCTCATAATAAGCAGATTATCAGCGGAGATGAGACGTCTTTATATTTTCTTCGGAGTTATCTGTTGGTGCAATGAGGACACTCCTACATTACATTGTCTTGATTGAACTTCTTTTAGAGTTAAGGAGTTATTCTGTGCCAGCGAGAGGGATAATGGACCAAGCAAGACATTTTCCTCCTTGTTGAACTGAAAATTTTGTTCATGAGACCAGTGAAATTTACTTTAATTTAACAGACAATTTCAATTTATGCAAGCTAACTTTGAAGCATGACTAAGTGGGGTGATGGTTATTTCTTCATCTGTGATGCCTTTTTTATGGTCTATATTAGAGGATAAGAATTTCTCATCAGTTATAGATTCAAGACTATTTTTGTTTTAAAAATTCAAATACAAAAAATGGTTTATAATTTATAGAGTTGACATTCTATTCTACTTCGTTTAAAAGGTAAGATACAAGTCAATTATTTCTTTAGGCCTGTCTGGTTTTATTTATTTATTTTAAAGTATTTTTTTAATTATTTTAAAAAAGTGTTTATTTGAGAAGTCAAAATTTTTAACTTTTGAGGCGGATAAAAATTGAGTTTTTGCCTTGAGTTTTAATTTTCTTTTTATAAAATTCAATCTAAAATTTTATTATAAAAATTATATTCTTTTCAAAATTTTTTCATAAAAAATCAATCCAAGTTGGCTCATAGTACTACTTGGAGTTCTCTCAATAAAGAAATGTCCTTCCTTACTCTCCTTTTCATTTTTATCCAAGCCCCAATATTGAAATCTTTTTTGGTTTTTAGATGTTTTCGTGAGTTGTTTTGGGGGGTTTCCTTGTTGCCCATTTTTTTTGCATCAGCTCAAGTTCTGTTATTTGGACGTTAAATCTCATTCTGTTAGTATTCTAATCTCCAAGTGATTAAAAAATAAATAAATTTTGAACAATTCAACTCATAGATAAATACATTTTAACCTTATACTCAAAGTTCTAATCTTTCTCCTATGCTCTTTTATATATTTCTTCTTGTTTCACTTTGTTTTCTTTCAACTAAAACCGTCCAATATTTTGACTTAAAAAAGGAAACGTCCAATATGATACAAATGGTTATAAGAGTAACTTTCTATGGCCCTCAATTGACAAAAGAACAAAAAGAATTTCTTCTTGATGGGGGCAAAAATGTAAGATTAACCTTGAAAGAAAAAAAGAACCTAAATTTTTGCAAGCATGAAAAATTACATTGCGTCACCCCGAAGAATGAAGGAGTCCAGCTCAAGTAATTGTTAATGGAGGGCATTTGAGTCATCTAAGCAAACAAAGAAGAAACCTTCATTCCAAACTGATATAAATGGTTAAGATAGTAATTCTCTAATCGCTTGCAATTGACAAAAGACCAAAAAGGGAATTTCATTTGATGGGGGGTAAAAAAGTAAAATTCTTGAACTTTTCATTCTTTGCAAAAAAAGAAACACTAAAAATTTGCAACATTGAAAATTTTAAAATCTTAAATACGAAAAGTACATAATATAATTTTATACTTTTAAATGCTTTGCATATTTAAAATTTCAAATAATTTATATATTTTTCACATTTAAGATTTCAGGTAAATATATAACAAGCACAATATACATCGCGTCCCCATATGGCAAGAATGAAAAGTCCAGCTTGAGTAATTAGTAGAGGGTCTGACCAAGAAAAGAGTAATTAGTGGAGGGCATTTGTGTCATTTAATGCAAACAAAGAAGAAGAAACTTCTCTCCAACAGAATCTCATCTCCCCTCACCACCCAAGCAACCACCTCAAACCTGAAACACACACAATCCCCTCCAAACCCCCATCAGATGACCCAAACCCGAGACCTGAATCCATATCCACCATCGGAGGACAACCACGACGACTCGACCCGCAAAAGACCCGACCCTCAAGCAGCAGCACAGGCATGAGGCTGATAGTCCCCTTACAAGGCGTGGTCCAAGGCAGAGGCGGCCTACTCCTCGGCTCCTTAATCCCTTGCGCTCTCTTCTACTTCCTCCAATTCTACCTCAAACGACACCGTTCTCCGCCGTCCGGCAATCCTCCGTCGCCCTCCACGTCATCCACCAACCTGCCTGAGCTGTCCCGGTCAGCTTCCCGGCTAAATTTGTCGACGCGTGGGTCTATCGAGAAGGCCCACGTGTCCAACAGGGCCTGCGCCATCGCCAGGCCCGAAGATGATTCGCCGTACTACATTGGGCTTGATAGGGCCCGACGAGATGAGTACGATGAAGTGATGAACCCTAATGGTGTTATTCAGCTAGGTTTAGCTGAAAATAAGGTATTATTTTTTTATTTATGACGTCATTATCATCCTATCTTTTTGCTTTTGAAAGAATATAAAAGACTGATTTTTGTGTTGTTTTATTTGAAGCTATCGTTGGATTTGATTGAGAAATGGCTTTCGGTGAATTTAAACGATTCGATGCTCAGTAATGGATTGAATATTAATGGCATTGCTGGTTACCAACCTTTTGATGGATTAATGGCGCTCAAACAGGTAATGTACATGTCCAGAAACACCAAGTAAATGAAATAAATTGTGATGGGTGTCGAATGCACCAAAAATAAAGTTTTTACTCTACCTCACTATTTGTAATAGTGGTAAGAAGGGTTGAACCCACAGAGATTGATTTAAAATATATTTTTTTATGCCAAGGTGAAAGAACAAGTAAAATACAAGAAAGGGGTTGACAATTAAAATTAAATAAATAAATAAAACTAAAGAACTAATAACAAATTAAAATCAAGCAAGATAATTAAGAAAAAGAATTAAATGATAAACTATCTAGCCGAGGGTGTATTCTCCGTTTAGGCCTACAAATTTGATCCTAAATACAAAGATGACTTTTGCCTATTTTGATAAACCAGTTATGGTCGTTGGCACGGCCTAACAACCTCATCTTTCCTTTCAGTGTTGATAATGGTTTAAATCCTCTACGATTTTTCCCACTATCGTCTTACCTATTAGATGGTTTAACCCCGAAGATGCCCGCAAGGTCTGTCTAATGGCAGAACTAGATTCTAGAAAGACCTGATTCTAAAAGTCGATTCTCTCGCGGCAATCACTCAATTAGATCAATTAGATTATGTGTTTACACAGGAGACTTAGTTACGACTATTTTTAGATTAATTAATTAATTAATCTATTTGGCTACCTATTATCAAGCAATTGAATAATCGCCAGCAAATTGAACAATCACAAGATAATATTAATTCTTAAAACAGTAAACACACAAATACTAAAATAAAGCAAATGGAGAAAATCAGTTAAATCTCACAAATTTTTTAGAACCATAAACTTTGAATTAATCCCGACTAGGATAAAAATCTGACGATTAGAAGTCTAGAAGAAAGAAAAAATATTTGCTGAAAAAAATAATGAATAAAAGGTTCCTCCTTCCTACGTAATTCCCTAGAGAATTTATAGAAAAATATCTAACCTAGGAGTCCTTTCAGATAAGGAAAATCTTTTAACGCTAATGAAAATGAAAAGGTAAATAACCAAAAATCTAATCCTTGTTAAAATAAAACTCTTCCAAAATATTAATTTTCCTTTTAGAACTAATACTTATTTTTGGTTGACAATTCCTCTCCAAGAAACGTGCAAAACATCTTCCAATTCCCGGTCAAACTTGGTCAATCCCGCGTAGAACTTTTAGGCTAGCTTCCAAGGTGGAAAAATTAATTTTAACAGCTCCAAACATGTTGAAAAGTCCCTTAAATCCATATATATTAATTCCATCTTCTTTTCCAAGCCTATTTATGCCAAAATACAAGAAATAACATCAATAAGGAAGCATCTAATTCCAAAATCAAGCACAAATAATCATGGATTTAAAAAGTATTTTGGACTTATCAAATTGCTATTTAAAGATTAGAAGTTTAAGTATTTAGATGAAGGTTTAAGTATTTGGGATGAAGTTGGCTATAATTTGTTATTAAACTAGGGTTAACACGGAAGCTTATGAGTTTGAGTCCGAACACTACTCGTTTGGAAAGATACTTCTGTATGCAAGGGCTAAACAGAGCACTATAGTTCTGCTTGTAAGGGTGCCATTGAGAAAGCTTAGGTATTGAGATAAAAGTTATAAGCTTTTTCTTCTAGCTGGTTAATATTCATTGTGTTAGGTCCATTTAGTGCAAAAGTTTTGAGTTGGAGTCTCAATGCCACACGATTGAAAGAACATTTTCATGTGCAAGAGCTTAGTCAAGAGAATGCGCCTGCATTTAGGGTTGCGTTGAGAGACTATAAATAATATGAGCATGTCTATGACAACTTCAACACAGAAGCATTTCGATGAAGTGTTCAATTTGCAGGAACTGATTTGTTTTTTTTATATACGTGTTTATTGTGTCTAATTTGTAGTTAACTAGTTTTGTTGTCAGAAGACTAATAATCTTTTTCCAGTTTTAGTGTTATCTCTGTAATTAGCGAATTATTATTTTATTATGATGATATTGATTGCCTATGGATACCATGGACTTGGATTGAAGTGGGGCAGTTGAATTTTTGCAGGCCATGACTGGTTTCATGTCTCAGGCCATGGGGAACTCAGTTTCGTTTGACCCATCGCATATTGTTTTAACATCTGGCGCAACCCCTGCCGTTGAGATTCTTTCCTTCTGTTTGGCAGACCAAGGAAATGCATTCCTTATCCCGACCCCTTATTACCCTGGGTAATAGTCATCCCTGTTTTCACTCTTTAGATCTTTTCTCTGCAAGTTTGCTTTATTTATCTCTCCGAGTTTCCCCCTGCCCCCTTTACTTTTCTTGGATAGTGTATTAACCAGATCATGAAATCTGCAGTTTTGATAGAGACGTGAAATTTCGAACTGGTGTAGAGCTCATACCTGTTCATTGTCGCAGTTCTGACAATTTCATGTTAAGTGTCACTGCGCTTGATCAGGCATTTAACCAAGCAAAAAAGCGAGGACAAAAAGTCAAAGGAATACTTATTTCAAATCCTTCTAATCCTGTTGGGAACATGCTAACCAGAGAAATGCTCTATGGTCTTGTGGATTTTGCTAGAGAGAAGAACATCCATATCATATGTGATGAAATATTTGCAGGTTCAACATTTGGGAATGAAGAATTTGTGAGCATTGCTGAAGTCCTTGACACGGAAGATTCTGACAGGGACCGGGTTCACATAATATATGGTTTATCAAAAGACTTATCTCTTCCGGGATTTAGAGCTGGTGTTATTTGCTCATCCAATGAGAATGTTTTGGCAGCATCCAAGAAATTAACCAGATTTTCATCAATCTCAGTCCCAACTCAGCGGCTGCTCATCTCAATGCTTTCAGATGCAAGATTCACTCGAGATTACTTTAGCATCAACAGGAAGAGAATGAAAACAATGTATGACCTATTTGTGGAAGGTTTGAAGGAATTGGGAATTGAATGTGCAGAGAGCAGTGGAGGGTTTTACTGTTGGGTAAATATGAGCAGATTAATCCACCCTTACAATGAGAAGGGGGAGCTTGAGCTATGGGATAAGCTCTTAACTGTAGGTAAAATAAATGTCACCCCTGGCTCAGCTTGTCATTGCATAGAACCTGGATGGTTCAGATGCTGTTTTACCACATTATGTGAAAAGGATATTCCCGTAGTGGTAGAACGTATTCGCAAAGTTGTTGAAACTTGCAAACATCCTGCTTGAAACATTACATACTGCAAAAACTGGGGCTAAATTCTTCTTATGTATTACTCAATATTATGAATTGCATATTTGACCTCCTGTGGTTGCCAGAATCAGTCTTATCTATGATGGATCCTTGGCAAATTTTGGAATTTCAGTTGCTTACATATCACAAAGAGGTCCTGTTCCTAATTTGTACCTTGCTTATAGCAAGGGGATTGTGCACTGTGCTGCCCTTTCTTTTTACAGAATACATAGTGCTATGTCTGGGGAAAGGGAAAGCAGACATGATACTGGTACGTGGATTAATGTATCACATTGTAAACTACACTCAACTTCTGGTCGAAACTGCGTTTTCCATTTCTGTTGCATTCCTCATGCCATTGCTGGCTTCAAACACACAGCATCCGATTCATTCCTCTTCACAACTCCCTGTTATGGATAGTCAGGTAAGAAAGATGTTTCCCCGAGAGTGTCGATCTTGCATGTTTTTGGTGTCGTGTAATGCGGAAAGAGCAGGAGTTGAAATATATCCTTTTGAATACTTATAGTTATTGTTGATTGTTTATGGTCTTCTGTCTTCGGAGTCCAGAGAAGCTGGAAAACAGAAGGAAGGAGATTTAGCATCAAGGGATTAGTAATAGTATGATGGCTTTCCTTCAATAACTTTTTCTTCCGCTCATCCTTCTTAGGTCTGCAATTGAGTGGCCATCTTATTTGATGCCGCAGTTGCTGTTAAAATTGAGATCTTCAGTTTATAACTTTAGCTGAGTATCTTTCTCGTCTTGGATGCTAACTTTTTCGAGGAAACTTGCATGAGGAGTGTAAGTGCAGGAAAGAGCGATTCCCCAGCAAGACCTGTTCCAGTTGCGTAGCTGCATAGACCACTTTCTGGTTGAGAAATCAGTGAAGGGAAACACTGCTTGAGTCCAGTATTCATATCAATCCGGAAAGTTTGCTCCATGAGAACACTACTTGAGATTCCAAGGTTGACATTAGGCCATTTTCCGGGATGGTGGAGTCGGGCTGGAGGAGTAATCGGATTCAAGCTTGCGATGATCAGCTCTGGTTCTGAAATCTCATCTCGTTCATCTTCATCATCAATAATGCCCGAAGTGGCAATAATCACACCTCTGAGAATCCTTGCCATCATCTTACAGGGTATCTTGTTGGAGATAGTAGACTGATTATATCTGCCCTACTCAGTATTGCACCTATTGTTCCACCAGTTGGAAGCTTCACCACTATGTTATGCCTAATTTAATGCATGGGATTACAAAAGCAGATTTTTTCATGTGCAAATAGATGGCTGGCTTTGTAAACTCTTATTACAGTGCGGTTGCATGTATAGATGAATTGTCAATGACTAGATCACATTCTTTCTATCACATTATTTCTTTCTCCACTACATATTGGTACAATAACATCTGATAATAAAGTGGAAATATTTAACAGGGTGTCTCTATTGGCTTTCAAGTTAAATTAGTTTAGAGTCCAATTTAATTTAGCACGTGTTTGTTAAAATAAAAGTTTATTTTTGAAGTTACTTCAAAAAAGTGTTCTCCCGGTTTTTATTTTTTTTGGCTTTTTAGAACTTAAGGGGGGAAAAAAAGAAGAAGGACAAGCAACTTTATTATTTATTTTATGTATGTTTATCTTTTTTTATTTTTATTGCTAATGAAACCATTTGTTTTAAAATAACTTACAAGCGCCACATCCTTTTCCAAGTTCCTTCGTTTGTCACGTCTTCGTCTTTCATGGTTCATCAAAACATCAAGTCATATGTCAAATATATTTAAATATATTTATATATTGTTTTTTAATGTGGTATAACACATTTTAGTGGCCAATTATAAATTGAACTGCTCAGACGTGCACAGATAACGCAGTAGATACACAGAACATTTTCTCCCCGAGAATTGTCACAAGACAACATCTTTAAACTCAATTGTAGAAGAACTTCATTGTTTTCTCAATCAATAGAATGTGCAATAATTACAGAAGGAAAAAGAAAAACTCGACTACTAATTAAACACAAAGTAAAGTAATTGTATACCGTGGCTAGTTCTGATCTGCATCATCACAACATACAAACAAAACAAAGATCAGGTGAACGCCATTCTTAGAGTTATTTCGTTAGATTGTTATGGCACTGTTGGGGTTTAAAATTACGTTACAAGAAGATCCAAATCTTAACACGTGACCATGCGATAGTCAAATCCTCTGGTCGAGCTTGTCCGCCTTACAGACTGGATTTTGTTTCGCTATGGCATCACGGCCGGCAGCCTTGTAATCAAACAAGCAAGCATGTTCCTCTGGGAACCGATGAATCCGGCAAAACGTTCCACCGCAACGGCAGCTGAATTCCATTAGCTCAACCTTTTTCTTGCAGCACAAGCATCTCTTCTTCTTCACATCCGAACAATTGTAAGTAGGAGTTGCATTAGCCCTCGCAGCATTTCTAACCCACAAGAAAGGACTCTTGGGGTTGTTTAAAACAATATATAAATTATTGCAACTTGTATTATTACAAGAAACCATTTTGTTGAAAGCTTTATGGAGAATTTGTTGATGAATTTACTGCGAAAAAGTGCTCCCCAGTTGCTGTTCTTATGTTTCCTAGAATGGCGGCGGCGTTGGAATATCTTATATGAGTGTAATGTTTAAGAAAATCTTAAGAGTGTAATGTTTAAAAACTGAGGAAGTGTTGATATTTTTATAACCAACAAATCCTAAGTAAATGCTATGTAGACCGGGATTTCAAGTCCTTTTTCTTGTAAGCAGCAAATCCAAAGTAGACTGGGATTTCTAGGAATCTTTCCGCGTTTTAGGGAAACGTGCAATTACCTCAGTGCTTCTATAAGTAGGAATTCCACCCGAAATAGACATCTTCTCTACGTCAATACTTAAAATCTATATATACTTTTTTTTTTTTTTTAATTTAGGTCAATCATATCTTTTCACCTTTTTCCTCTAAAAAAATTTTAGTCCTTCCCCTTTTACTCATACAAAAAAAAAAAAAAAATTTCTAACCAAATAAATTTCACATATGTATTTCTTTCTCCTCTTTTATCCACTCCATTTCCATTTTTCTTTTCAATATTATTTGATTTTACTCAAAACTAAAAAGTTGAGATCAGTGTTGAAAATCTGTTAAAAATTAAAATTTACCAAATATATTTATATTTTATATCTAAGTAAATTATAAAAGTTGTCTACCAATAATATATAAATACATAAAAAAAAAAGTTGTCTAGCATTATTTTTGTTACATATTATATTTTATTTCTACTTAACTAATAAAGTATTTATTGCGTGGAACACATTTTTGTCTCCTTGTCAAGCTAGAAATATTTTCATTTCTTTCTTTCATTTTTAACTAAAATTTTACCATTGATTGAAAAATGTTTTCGTGTTGATTGATTTTTTGATGTTATCAAAAAAAAAAAAAAGAAATTGGCTGTATCATTCCCATGTCAGCCCAGGGGTGGCAGAAAATAAAATTTGGCTTAGTATTCAATGCAAAAATTTCAATCTGATCACCCGTTATTAAATTATTTATACTTTTACTACATAATTATAATAATTGGTACACAAGGCATGACCTATTAAGACAACAATAATAGTTAATTAAGAGAACCAAATTATCTTTAAAGCTTCCTTATCGCCAATAAATGCAATTTTTGCATCCATGATAAGTAGCCTTATAAGCATTGACCTGTGAATAAATCTTTAGTTGGAGTTTGGAGAAAAAGTTAAAAGGGCGAGAAGTTTAATAGTTTTTAAAGTATGCTTTTATATTTTATTTTTTATAATTAACGTCTTAAATTTAAAAAAAATATTATCCAATTAGTCGTTTGGGTTGCTTGACCTCCTACCAATAATAGATCATAGAATAACTTGCATATATGTCTTGCATATCTCTCTCTTTCTCTCTCTTTTTTCTTTTGTTAAAAGCATACTTGTCTTTTAAATCAAGGAATAGCTTAAGTGATGAAAACTATCTCTCTTAGGAGTGATGTCTTGAATTTGAATCTCATGAGAGTAGGAGTTTTCCTCCTCCCAAAAAAAGAGGAAGAAAAAGCACGCCTATTCGGGGCTTTATTTGATTTTTTATTTCTAGAACACAAGTAAAATATTTACTTTTTACCAACATATACAACTGATGCGTGGAGTAATTTTCTAGTGTTTTCTTTAAATCCGGTAAAGTTATAATAATTTCAAATTAAAGAACAGAAGAAAAAATTGACTACTCAAACAAGAAAACTCTATCCAAATCTGCATTAATCATGATATATGAACTAATGATAATGAATCTATATATATTACTGAGTAACATATCCAAGGTTAGTAGAGCGACCTTATTAAGGATATTTAAATCCTAACACATTTGATTATGAATGAATCAAAATATATATAGGGAAAGCTGTTGAGAACATTTAAACCGTAATATACTTGATGATCTGAGTTAAAATATAATGAATGGGAAAATGAAAGCCTTTCTGAACCTACAAATTATTTGTTAATCAAGAATCCAAATTACACATGGTAAAACGAACCATTGCTGGATGGTTGGATCAGAAAATGTTCCACTGCTAGACGATTAAGATCAGAAAATATTTTGCACCATAGCCACAAATACAATAACTGCACCGTCGAATACATAATATAACTTGATATAACACAGCCAATTGAGCAGGATCCTAGTTCCTAATTCCTACGAGTATGTAGAAGCCCACACTCCACGCAACAGAAACATACCATATGGAAATAATAAAGAAGAGAAGGGTCTCGCCCAGGGGGCTCCCGCAAGGTAATGACTTCAAACTCAAACAAAGAACGTTCTTCTCCAAGGTATGAGTCAAAGAAAATGCTGTATGTATCTAATCTAATGCAAGACTCGTCGATAAGCTAAGGCTACGACATGAAGGAAGGCCAGAAGAACTACAGAACCACGCCCACCAGAGCTAAAGGAGACCGAAGGGAGTTGCGGGTCCATTAAAACAAAGCAAACAAGAAAGAAAAAAAAGAGGGGAAAAAACACGAGACCGCAATGATACTTGAGAGAGTGTATTATCATCCACCATGACCATTGTGTATTCCTTTGGAAATTTCATCTGATACTCAAAAGATCACGGGGCATGATAGACATCTGGTATTCTCCCATATTGATAACTATCCCTCCCACGAGGTTAGCATTCTCCACAAGAGCTCGTAGCAGTGTAATAACATGTCCATCAACATCTCCAAGTTTATTAAAGCCAGAGAACTTCACAGTTTTGAGATGAGCAAGGGGGAATTTCTCGATCCTTGTCACAAGCTTCCAATAAGTCTCCACTTGATTAGAAAACCTTCGGGTGATCGGATACTACAAAGTGCAAACAAAGCCACTCATATACAAACTGTAAAATCTCAGGTCTATAAAAAAATTGAAGGATTAGAATGCAGTGGACAAGGTGCTTGAAGGTCTTCAGTAAAAGGTTACCAATAAGTAATCTTGTATCTTGGACACGACTAATTTCTCTAGATTTGGTGAACATCTCAGTAGGCTTATAATACCAGGTATATCATATTTGTTGATTTTTGTTTTCAGCTTCAGACATTTAAGACGCGATAAGGGTGATAGCAAACCTTTGTCCTCCAATGGAAACTGGAACTGAGATAAACACTCCAACAGAAGGAACATGCACATATATGAGGTAAAACTTAATATTGTATGATCTAGCACAGAGAACTTCAAAAATTCTACAAATATATCTATTTATATCATAGAGGCGCTATGCAATTGAAAAGTCACAGAGGTAATCCATTGGTGAGAGCAGAACAAAATGAATGCCACTCAGTGGAAATACTACTAGAACTGCGATGTGACATAAGTGCACACAAGAGCTGGCAACAAAAATCATTACAATAGCTAAATAATTTTTCCTACATGTAATTTTGGTCTCCATGGGTGCTTAATGGCCTTGCTAAATTGGAATGGTCTTACACAAGTAAACGAATGACATAGAACAACCCTGGAGTTCATGCATAGTGTTGTCTCTTTGACTCAATTAATTTGTCCAATCTGATGTACTTGTATATTACCTTTACAACATCAAGGTCTTTTTGGTTAAAAAAGGAATTTCATATATACTACATCTATAACAGGGTAGCTTATTGATAAATTCAAACAATTGATGACAACAAGAGATACTATACATGGGTCAATGTATTTAGCGCCAAAACCTTTCTTGTTCTATGCATACACAGATTGAAATATCAATGCCGATATGAATTAGAAAAGGAAAGAAGTACCTGAATGCACCGAACACACAGTTGAAGTTCCTCTACATGGTGAAGGCTTCTAAAGAGTTGAATGAAAAAATTATATAGCAAATCATAGTCATCCTCAATAGGTGGGAAGTCGAATGGAAGGCTGAGCTCGGCTTTACGGAGAGATGAGACATTCTTCAGTCGAATTTGTCTAAACTGTCCCGAAATTTGTAAATTCTGGAGCTTAGGAGCTGAAATTTCCAATGAAATTCCAAAGGGATAAGGTTCATTACTCCAGCTAGATATTACCAACTCCTTCAAAGTCTCATGCTTGACATCTAAACCGTCAACGCCCCAACATTCATCCAAATTCAAGTATTCCAGGCCCGGACTCGCAGAACATATCTCTGAGATCACACCATCATTTAATTTCACCAACGAAATCTTTAACGTTTTAAGGGATGCCCAACTTAAGCTTCTGTTGGGAATAAATTTACAAGCATGAATGCTGAGTCTTGTCAAAGACGAGATGCAGCTTAGAGATTGAGGCCAAGTGCTAAGCAGGCGTAAACTCATCTCTCCCACCATTCTCTCTGCAGCAAAACCAACCCACTTGTCTACATCCGACGCGAAACGACCATTGTGCCAGAAATCAACTACAAACTTTTCTATAGCATTACTGCTATTATTATTGCAAAGAAGAAGCGTTCTATTAACCCATTCAACAAACTTACCAACCTTCTCCAGAGATGTCTCTCCAAATTCAAACCTAAGCGTTGGGACACAGGTCCAAAGATATCGCCATCTCTTTGACAAGATGCTACTTCTCACCACATCTTTCATGCCCATGAAAGATAGAACGTGAAGCAGCAAGGCGTCCGGTAAGGCACTGATGCAATCTTGGCTACTTCTCTTCGACATGTTAGACTTTGGGTGATGAATGCTACGGTGAGTGAGGTAAGAGCCAGAAGCCAATGAAGCTAGTTTTAAAACAAGCTCCTATGTCCACTTAGCTTATCAACGTATGTCTATTTAGCTTATCAATGTCTTTTATCACACTATTTGTTTAGTTAATCAATGTGTGCCCTTTGAGATTATCAATGTTGTTAAGAGTATATTTAGAATAATTCAGTGTATCTCGTATCTTCTATATATTATTATAGCTTGTCTAATTGTATGCTTTCCATTAGTTAGGACTGCCTTACTAACTCATAGACCTGCCCCGGGGTATTCAAAGCTTAGGGCCGAGGTTCTTCCGTTCTTGTCTTGGCCAACAAGACAACTCTTGTTCGTATAAGATATTCATCACACCATATGAATAAAATATACTTGTAAATAATTTCTTCGTCTTGCTTTTGGATCTATGACTTCCTGCTTCTATTTCAACATGGTATCAGAGCTGCCACCTTAGTGGCACATGCCACTATCACCGCTATCTTATTTTTTTGGCCTTTTGGTAGGAAATTTTTGGTTTTTGCTCAGAAATTTCCCAAAAAAAAAAAAAAAGTTCTAAATTCGTTTTTGCAGTCGATTTTCTTGGGTTTTGACTCCACATTACTATTTCTGGTATATCTTGATAAAAATGGAGGTTTTGCATTTAATCAACATTATTTTGGATTGTACAAATTATGTGACATGGTCTCAAGTGATGATAGCTTTCTGAAAAGAAGAAAATTATGGAGAATTGTGAACGGAGATATTTGCGAACCATAGCAAGCAACAGGGGAACAGATGGCATGTTTGTGGAGGGAATAGAGGATTGGGACACTAAAAATCAAATCATCACTTGGTTTCGGAATACTTTAGTTACATCTATTAGTATTCTGCCGATTTGACACTGCAATTGAAGTTTGAGATTTTTTAGCAAAAGAGGTATAATGCTGTTGATGGGGCTCATCTATATTAACTTACAACAATCCAGTGTCTCGTGACAAGTCTCTACAATTATGCCATTGGCTGTATCATTCCCATGTCAGCCCAGTGGTGGCGGAAAATAAAGTTTGGCTTAGTATTGATCACTGCAAAAATTTCAATCTGCCTTCCCATATTAAATTATCTATACTTTTACTATATAATTATAATAATAGGAATCTGAGGCATGGCCTATTAAGACAACATTAAGAGTTAATTAAGACAACCAAATTATCTTCTAAGCTTTCGAGTCGTCAATAAGTGCAATTTTTGCGTCTATGATAAGCAGCGCCTTATAAACATTGATCTGCGAATAAATCTTTAGTTGGAGTTTATCCATTTAGTCGTCAGAATAATGATCCGGAACATATGTCTTGTAACTTGCGCATAGAAGTTTGCATTGTCACTCCATCAGTTATTCATAAATATATAGACTAAAAATTACTTTTCTTAGAGCAATATTTATTTTGAAATTATTTTATATATAATATAATTATAATGTTACATAACATAATGTTAGGGTTGCTTCGTTTAATTTTATACATCCATGTTTAACTCATTCTTGTTGTAGTCATTGATTATTCTTTTAAATTTGCTACTTTTTTTTACCACGTTATTGTTTGCTATTGAAAAAATCGAATTACCTTGCATGAATTAATTGAAACTAATACATTATTTTGGATTGCTTGACTTGATCTTAGAATGGATACTCATATTGACTTACATATACATTGCATTTCTTTTCTTTTTTCCTTTTTTCTTTTGTTAAAAAGCAAGTTTCCTGTTTGGTGCTTTATTTGGTTTTATATTTCTAGAACACAAGTAAAATATCTAATTTTTACCAACATATACAACTGATGCGTGGAGTAACTTTCTAGTGTTTTCTTTAAATTCGGGAAAATTATAATAATTAAAAATGAATAGAAAAAAAATTGACTACTCAACCAGATAACTATATTTATAATCTGCATCCGTGATATATATGAATTAATGATAATGAATCTATATATATTACCGACTAATAACATACAAGGTTTGTATGAAGGACGTATATTAAGGACATTTAAATCCTAACACACTTGATGATGAATCAAAATATAAGGAAAGCAATTGAGAATATTTAAACCTTAACGCACTTGATGATGGAGCTAAAATATGAGAAATGTTACGAGAAGATTTAAATCCAAACACTTAATGCATGACGATTAGGACTCATTGAATCCTTTGGACTAGCTTGTCTGCGTTACAAACATGATTTTGCTTGGCTACAGCTTTGCAATAGAGTAGCAGTTATATTTCCAATGGATCATCTCCACACCACATGCTAGATATATATATAACCAACTCCTTAAGTTTCTCATGGTTGATATCTAAACGATTAATGCACCAACATTTATCCAAATTCAAGTACTCCAGGCTTAGGACTTGCAGATAATATCCCCGAGATTACACCATCATTTAAAACACTTTTGGGCGATGAATGCAAAGGTGAGAGAGGTCAAGAGTCAGAAGCCAATGAAAACGCAAGGGTGATATATAAATATATACATACATAAATATATATATATATATATATATATATATGTATGTATATATGGGTTGGGGAATTAACAAGCGATACCCAGTTGGCGAAGGGTTTGAAAATTCCAAAACTTAGCAGGAAAAGGTAATTAAAACCGACTGAGGAGAAAATTTGGAAACAATGAGCATGTAAACCTGCGACTCTTGAGTGGCATAATGCTAATAGGATTTCTTACAATTAATTATTCTATTGTGTATAAATAGAATGTGAACCATTTCCAAGTAGGAATATAATACTTTCCTTAATTGGTTTCGATTTTAGTTTATGCGCGCGTCCAATATAAAATAGAATTTGGAGTCTCCCAGGACGTAAGATTACGTGTTCTTCAAGAGGGTGTTAATGGTTTGACTTATGAAAAAGTAACTTAGAGTAATTTTAGTTTTGATTGGCTTTGTATGCTTTTCTTAATATTCTTATTTTAAGCAATTCTCTTTTCTTACATAAATTTTAATTGAAAAATAAGCATTTATTTACCAAAAATTAGAGCCATTTTCGAGGAAATCTTTTTTCTTTTTTTTACTGAAAATAGAACATATAATGGAGTAACTTGTTAATTCACTGAGTCATATTTTTTAAGTCTATATTTCTGTTTTGAAATGATTGGTTTTAAGCATTGATTGGTTTTAATTTTGGAACTTTAATTAAGCAAATACATAAGATAACTCATTAATTACTATTCGTTATATGATTTATCACTTGTAACAATTTGTAAAATCTAAATGTGTATCTTCTAGCGTTTAGGCTGTATTCAAACTCTTGTAATATCTATTTGTACAGAAATGCAATACAGAAAATCTGTGTGTGCATAATCTCACAAAGACATGAATGATCATTATTGGCTCGGACAAAGACATAAGAAAAAAGAAAGGAGAAAACCTTAATTGAGAGAGGAGAAAAAAGAAAATAAAGAACCTTAATTGAGGGAAAAAAAAAGGAAATAAAGAGAGTAGAAATAAAGAAGAGTGAGAGAGAAGGGGAAAAAGACATTCAAGTCTCTTGTTTATAAGTTCCTTAGTTCCTTTTTATCCCTTCTTATATTCTTTGTAAGTTAAGGTTAATAGAAAAGTTAACTATTTTTTAAAAAATATCATTTATGCCCTTAGTGAAATAAATAAAATGACACGAACTCTTTATTATTATTATTTTTTGTATGTTTCATTTCCTACTTTAGTTGATAAAAAATTAAAAAAAAAATTTAAAAGCTTCCCAAAGGATAACATTACCATTTGAAAAGTTTCAAAATTTTTCGAAGAGAAAAAAATATAAATATTTTTAATTACTTTTTTCATTTTTATTTTTACTTTTTGTAAAGTACTTAACAATAGTAATTAATTAAATATTTCTAAAAGTAATATAAAAATAAAAATAAAAAAGCTTACATGTTTTGTCGCTTTATTGAAAAATAAAAGATAAAAAAGAATATGTTTATCACGTCATTTAACTCGTCAAGTTTATGAATGGTATTTTACGAATATATTTAACTATTTCATTATGTTTAATGTTTAATTGACATAGGGACTTGGAAAGGGAAAAATGATAACTGAGAGACCTGTTTGGTCTAATACTCAAAAACAAGGGATTTGGATATTTTTTTTTTGAGAAAAAAAATTAAAAAGTAGAGTGATCAAAAAAAAAAATCTAGTTGACATGCCAACTCAACATGCCAAATAAAAGGTCAAAATAAGGTGATGAAAGTATGATATATATTGGGATCATTTCCTAACTTCCATTTAGTCCTAACATTCTAACTTAAAATCTCAAATATATATTTTATTCTTAAATTATAAACAAATCTTAACCATTGTTTTAGATATCTTACCTTTTGACCCAAAAAAAAAAAAAGATTCAAAAATATCTTAGCTCTACCTATAGTTTTCCATTCTCATTTTCTCACTCTTCTTTCCTTCCATTGCAAACTTTTTTATTTAAATTAATTGTCAAAATTTGTTGATATTTTAAAAATAAAATAACTGAAACTTTAAGTTGGAAACTTAGAACCAAATAATAGCTATCCCCTAATCTCTAATCCCTTGAGCTATCCCCTAATTTCTCCTAACTGTTATTTGGTCCTAACTCTTGTAAGTTTTTTTTTTTGGAAGAACTATTTAATTGAAGTTTGGTGAAAACTCATATAGAATATAGATTAAAATTCATCATAAATAATAATAATAATAAAAACATTGAAATCCTGCATTTCTCCGTGTATTGCACGGAAAATACCCGATGATAATTACAAGGAATGGAAGAAAAAATTGACTAATGACTCTATTATTGATTTGCATACTTGATATAAATGCAATCTAATACAAGGAAAGTTATTGAGAACATTTAAACCCTAACAAACTTGTTGATTGAATTAAAATACGATGAATATTATGAGAGGATTTAAATTCGAACACGATAGCGTCACTGGATCCTCTGGTCTAGCTTGTCTGCCTTACAAACAGGGTTTTGCTTGGTTATAGCATCACGTCCAGAAGCCTTGAAATCGAAGCCGCAAGCATGTTCCTCCGGGTACCTATGAGTGGCACAGAAAATTCCTCCGCAACGGCAACTAAAACCCATTACCCCAACCTTCTTCTTACAACTTTTGCATCTACTAGCCTTCACAGCTGAAGTAGTTGTCTCAACAATCGAAGTTTTCTTACCAACCCATGGGAATGGATTAGTCTTTGGGTTATTATCTAAAGCTTGATTATTACAAGGCTTGGCTGCTTCTTTCTTGAGCTCATCTCTGAAGCACTTAGAGCAAAGATTGCGAGTGGCTGGTGAACCATAGAAGCCACAACCCTTTGCACACAGACGTAGTTTTTCTTGATTATCGCAAGAATCCATTGTTGAATATAATGCTTGACTTATGTGGAGCGTTGTTGGAATGTTTTTGTGAGCACAACGTTTACAAACTCAAAAGGGTGTTAAAGATTTTTATAAGCAGCAAATTAATCCAAAGTGGGTTAGGTAATAGGCAATTTTTGGAAGTATGAATTCCACATGGAATAGGTATTGATTTCTTTTGTTGGGAAGTTAGTAGTTCGATTTACACGTCCAATTGGTACAGTGAAATAGTTTTTTTTAAAAAATAGTCAATCTAGTTTTCAGTATTACACCCCCAAATTTGGTAAATAAGTTAGTCTTAGAAAGAGTATCTAGGAGATCAATACACTTTCCAAGAAAAGGTTGAGAAAATCATTCTTTAACTTAGGGCCTGTTTGGATTGACTTTTTTTTCCAGGAAAAAAGTATTTTTTTTAAAGAAAAAGTACTTTTTTTTTTCCTGAAAAAGTTACACTAGATTTGCAATAACTATTTGATTTGGCTTCCAAAAAAGCTGAAACTCTGAAAAAAGCTCAAATACAGCTTTGTTAGTAGTCAGAATTTTCAACTTATAAAAAAAAGTTATTTTTTAAAAGCCTTTTAAAAAAAGTGCTTTTGAAAAAAAACCAATTTAAACGGGCTCTTAATCCAAACGAAATTTGTAACATGGAATAGGAAACATAAAAAGAATAACTTCTCTTTCAGTTACCTTTTGACAAATTGTCAATTATGTTAAAAGAAAAATATTTTGACGAGTTCACAATATTTTTTTGAAGATACTTTTAATGAGATATCAAAAATTTAATTGTTTAAAATAATTTATTTAAAAATATTTGATGAGTTTATAATAATTTTTTCAAAGAAATAATTTTATTGAGATACTTAAAGTACAATTTTAGTGAGTATACATTAAATATTTTCGTGAGGCTTTTTTAAGGTTTATTGTTGAAAAAATAATTTTAATGAGTTAACATTGTCTTCCTTTTTAACAAAGATTTTTCATTGATAAAAAAATATTTTATAATTAACTAAGTTTTCCATTTAACTGAACACCAAGCGAAGAATATTTTTCAAGAAAATACATTAGCACACACTATAGAGTCGCGGGTGTCTCAACAATTATTCCTTGGGCCGTATCATTTATTCATTCCCATGCGGAGCCCAGCGGGGGCGGAAAATAGAATTGGGCTTATTTTTCGGTCCAAAAATTTCAACCTGATCACCCCTATCAAATTATTTACATAAACTTTTACACATATCAATATGTGCAATTTTTGCATCTATGACAAGTAGACAAGCCACTCTTATAAACATCAACAAGGATCCAAAATCCAATAGGCTTATTGCCCCATAATTTGCTAGCCAATTTGTACAAGTATTTATTTTCCTATAAACATGCCTAATTTGAAGCTTTTTTTGCTAAAAAGAATCCTATGACAATCCTTTAAGAAGGGTCTCAAAGGGCAAGTCCTCAGGATGGGTCTATTTATCGAAGTAACAACAGTCATTGAGTCTGTCTCAATCATGAGAAGATCCAAATCTAATGATTTTGCCATGCGTAGACCCTTCTACAAGGCAACAACCTTTGCTCTATAATTAGATGCCACTCTAAGATTAATTGTGACACCTCCTTTCCAGTTGCCACACTTGTCCCTGAAAGACCTCTAGCTCCCTCATTCCTAGGTTCCTTTTAGAAGATCCATCAACATTCAATTCCTATCCCAGATTTGACTTAGACCACCCAATCTCTGTCTTATACCACAATTGAGAGCCTTTTGATAGTTGTACCTCCCAGACCTCTAAAATCTCTTTCACCTAGGAGATAATGATATTACCATGCCAGTAATATTGGTACCCCTTTGACAATTGAAGATTTATCATTTCGCCATTTCCAGAAATTCCATATAGCCACTGAGAAGATAACATTCCAATCAACTTCAAAAAGGGTAACCTTAGATTTAATATTCAACATAGTCCATTGGTTCCAAGCTTCAAGGAAAAAGCTATCCCTCTGGTCACGTTGCAGAAGTCTCCCCAAGTCCTCCGAACTATGGGACATAAATGAATAATATGATCAACATCGTCCTTGGCGACATCGCATAATCCACACATTTAACTTGGATAATATTTCTGTAAGCCAACTGGAAATTAGATGCCACCTTTCTATGGCCAACTTGCCACAAAATTAATTTGATTCTTGAGGGACGTTTCAGCTTCGATATAGCCTCCCAAAGTAAGGAAGAAGAAATTTGAACATTTCTCAAAGCTTCACAAGCTAATGCAACTGAAAAGATACCTTTCGGATCCCGTCCCCAACTAATGAAATCCTCTCTCACATCGTTATGCCAAATTCTAATGTTAGCAATATTGAGAAGGGTAGAAGTAGGAAGCATGGATTGAAATTTCTCCCAATCCTACGAACCTTCTATGTTAGAAAAGGTTGAGACTAGCCAGTCCTTCTCTTCTTCCGATACTTCTCCAATAGCAATATCGATCAATGAGCAGTCCCCAATCCAACAATCCAACCAAAACTTAACCTTATTACCATTGCAAATAACCCGTTTCACCTCTTTTCTTTTGTTTACTGGAAGTTTTTAGACTAGTAACTGGTAGATGAAATAGCTCAAATTCCATTGTTTTATTAAAGTTTTTAGTGAAAAAAAGATGTCAAACAATTAAAAATTTAATGGCGTCATGAGGATGTGAACTTTCCAGCAGCAGGTAATGCTTAGTTTACCTAGCATACCAACGAGTAAAATCGAAAGGGACTTGTCTCTCTATTAAATATAAAGAGTAAAATGCAAAATAAGTACTTCAGCCGCTTATATAATGATCTAATTATTGGAGAATTTAATTACCTCACTTGAATCAATTGTAACTTCCACTAGTATATATGAGTGCTTAGATTATTCCATTGGACACCAATTGATATTACGATAAAATATCATGTCTCGTATCATGGTACTAATAGAGTTGAACTTTAAGTCTAAGTTAATCTTATGCATCCTTGTTCAAACCATTCTTGTATTCACTACTTCAATTTTACTGTGGCATTGTTTGTTATTGGAGAATAAAGTTATGTCATAGAGATGAATCAAGGCTAATATATAATTTTTTTTAATTTATGACACCTTCTACTTATAATTGATTTTGGATTAGTGCCTTATATCATCTAATGATTACGTTTCAAACAATTTATCATGAGTTACACACGAATAGAGATGTTGAGAAATCTAAATATTTTATATGACTAAATTAAATCGAAAACCTTAAAACCAACATGTTAGTATTCTCTCTAACACTAATTAATTTTAAAAAGAAAACCAACATTTCTTTAAAAGGGTTAACCAAAGGAGAACCCCTTTCCCACCTGGCCAGAGGCCCCTCAACCAGGCAAATCGAGGGATGTGCGTGAGTGGCAGCCCGACCAGGGAGAGGACCAACGGGCGTGGAAATCCAGCAACAGCCCCGCAATATTTCAGCGGAGTACTGCCGCCACACGGACTCGATCCCGCGTTGTCAGGGTGTCTCCACCCTAGTCACCTGGCCACTTACCAACTCACCTATGCCCTTGGGGGTGAGTTTTCTGATCACTAATACTCGTGTTGTGATGATTACATTAAAGTAGCTCTCGCACATTCCAAAATGTTAAAAGAAAACCTCTGCCGCAACCTGTTCGGTCAAAGCTTCTTTAATTCATAGAAGGCACTGCTCATGTGGCTGCGTACGTTGCCCCTCAAGGGAGCCTAGAAGGCATATATATAATCCTCAGCCGGGAACGTAAAGAGATTTGGAATGGTGAGATAAGTGGGGATTAAAGTAGAATCACTTTAATTCTCTTGCCCAAATAGTTGCCGTAGTGTACAGCCCAGGAAAAAAGGAAGGGTTCGTTTGGTTTCTTTCTTTCTTTTTTTTTTTTTTTAATTCTTCTTTTACTAACTTTTCAAGAAAGTTTTTTTTTGAGAAATTATAATTTAGTTTCTGGTTGAACTTGAGCTCTTTGTTTTTAGAGTTTTAAGACTCGTTTAGATTTTTTTTAACGCTTTTTTTTCTATAACTTTAAAAAAAATGCTTTTTTAAGAAGTTAAGAATATACACTTTATAGAAAAAAAAAATTTGTTTCCACGAAAAAACTCAATCGAACCATGCTTGTACTCTTCTTGAAACGAAAGGCTCGTTTGACTTGCCTTAAAAGTACTTCTTTTGACCCCATTTAAAAAAAGTATTCTTTCACTCCAAAAAAAATTTAAATTTAAGACATAAAATTTCCGCCTCAAAAACTCTCGTATACAATTTTGAGACAGAAAATTTCGTCTCTAATTGAGATGGAAAAAATTTCTGTCTCAAATTCCATCTCAAATTTATAATAAATTATTAGAAAATGTAGTTCGAAGTTTCCATCTAAAATCTGTCTCAAATTCACCAATTTTTTTTAGTACTGTTTTAAAAAGTTAAATATTCTGACTTTTAAAGAAAGCGATATTTAAATTCTTTTTAAAGTCAATTTTGTTCAATGCCAATTTAAACAATTAATACAAAAAGACTGTATTTTAGAAAAGCCAATATAAAAAGACCCCCAGGTTAAATACTTATTTTACAAGAATGTATTTTTTTAAAAAAATATTAAAAAAAATTAATCTAAACCACCCCGTAATCTCACAAACTCGCAAAAAGTGATGTATTAGGGCCAAGCTACAAAGAAAATAAAATGTAAAAGTTGGGTCAGAGCAGCCACACGCCCATTGCATCTCGTTATCTTTCCAAGCATTTAGAAATTACAAGTTGTATGTTTTCCATGTCTTGGAAGTAATAAATTGTAAGGCCCCATTGATTTGAATATGCAAACGCAGCTGGACAGCGAAACCGCAGTCTTTGGTCTACAGACATTATCACCTTTTTAAATTATTGCAACACACAATGGTGAGTCCCATTTTTTCAGGCCTTTTTCTATACTTTTGCCCACCTTATAAAATTTTAATTATTTTAAACATCCATCAAGTATCAAAGAAAGGGAGTTTTCTTCCCGTCACTCCTGACTGTGTAATGCCGCAAAGAGAAGATACAGTAATGCTTAGGGTTTAAAATCAAACACGTGTATAAAAAAATCAACATATGTGTTTATTAGGTAATGAAACACAATAAAATATTATTAGTTGAGTATTGGATTATCATGGACGTTTTTGAAACAACTCTAAAATCTTCTAGGTGAAGGTAAAAGAGGGGTGATTTGTTCAAAAAAAATTACTATTTAACTGACCTTGACCTCATTAGAACACAAAAAAGATTAGTGACCCCAAAGAAATTGGGTTCTAATTTATGTCTTTTGGTCCAATTTATATTTGTTGATGATCTGATAAAAACCATACATTCCGGGTGCAATAAGTATCGAGAGCAATAACGATAACAAAAAAAATCTATCGATTAATCTGGATCCAATGTGACACCAGGCAATGATGAAAATAGCTACTGGAAGAATATTTTCACGTGGCTTCAAATGATGAACTGTTTGCAGATTTGACTCAATCTTATCATTTACAACAAAATTGCATTACAATATAAAGATGAAATGTCAGAAGCAAAAAAGGAAACAGCTTATCAGTTTTGGACGAGGGGGATCAATATGAAAACCATTCATGTACCAAAGATTGAAAAAGAAAAATGCCCCAGAAAAAAAGAACCCATCAAGAATAATTAAAGAGATATATAGTTAATAAATGTATATATATTTTCTAGCTTGGATTTTGCAGATCCACTAACATGTTGAAGTTGATGGACTCAAACAAGGCCTTGGCATTCATCTCCCTCTCAAACCTCCAGACGTAATTCAAACCAACTAAAAGCTCAGTTATGGCAGCTTCAGTCTTCTCTTGATTAGCGAAATATAGTGTCTGGAACAAAAGAACATTTGTTCTGGGCATTAACTTTTGCTGCTCAAAACTTCTTTCACTTTGCCATCTGATCATGTTGTGCGCCAATGGCGACAGCCACGCCATTATCTTCTGCAGAGCGTCTCTCCATTCTCCGGCCAGGGCCGGATCGGTAGCCGAAAAGCCGATCCCTTTTAGTCTTGCCTTCAAAGAATGCCGTATGCTATTCGGCAACATGGAGTAGAGATCGTGTCTTGCATCAACACCAATCAGCTGTGGTGATCTTATCATCTTCTCCATGACAATGATCAAGTTTGCGTAGTGTAGAGCAAGAGCCGCTGCTCCTAGTGTATTCGGAGGTGGCTTAAGCACCTTCGAATTTGATTGGAAAAATCGTTCATGGTTTGTATCTAATTTCTTCTCTTGAGCTAAAGGGGTCGTCATCATCAATGGCCCCGAGACAAACTGACCATTGCTGCTAGGGTTTTGTTGATCAGAAGGGTACACCATGGCTGAAGCTGAAAGGCTTCTAGGCAGGTAAGATGGATATAAATGACCAAGCCCAAAAACAAGCTTGATCTTTGCAAGAATGGTGAAAATTGATCTAGCAAGCAATGATGTGACTGTATCAAAGCTTCTAGACCATAAAGATCTCTCTTTTAGATGCTTCACTTCTTGTTTCTGCCATAGAAGCTTCTGCTGCAGCTCAATGATCTTCTGCTCTTTGATTGACCCTTCTTTTACTCTCAACTGCAATGATTTTCTCAAGCTGTTCTCCAGCACAGAAAGCTCATCCATCGCTTTATGCAGCCCGGTTGTGCTGCTGACATGTCCACTCATTTTCTTGCACTTGGCCTCCATCTCTTTCACGCTCAGAACCCAATTGTTAGAATCACGACCTGTATCAGCACCCTCGGGATTAGCGCTAATTCAAGCGATTAACACTATCTCGCTCTTAGTCCCAACCCATTGTAGACAGGGTTGGACTGGGTTGGGGTTTAATGAAAAAAGATTCAACAAAAAAAAAAGAAGAAAACCTGTGTCAGCATACTCATTGAAGAAGCGATCAAAGGACCTAAGATTTGAGTCCTCGCATCTCTTGCTTAATCTGGACACAGATTTCGCAACCAGCCTTAGATTTTCCACCATTTCTGCGCAGGCTAAGCCAAGAAGAAAAGCATCGTTGTTGGAGACTATCTTGCGCACACCTTCTAGTGATATTGCTTCACTGCGGAGGCGAGCTATGTTTTTGTCTGAAAGAGACTGCCATAGATGGAGAAGCTTGGACATGAGGCTTGTGATCTCAAAAGCTAAAACACCAACGTTGGGTTTCTTGATCAGCAGCTTTGAGTGTGGTGCTGTGCCTCGTACTGAATCAAAACTGTGATATATAGTCTTTTTCACCTTCATCAACCATGTTTCAAGAGCCATGGGGATGACTCTCTAAGTAACAAGAAGTTTCTAAAGCAAAATGATTGTTGGGTTGATAATGAAAGAGTAAGGTGATGAAGAAGCTTGCAATTAACTTATAAGTTAGGCCAGATCATAAGAGAGAAAGAAATAGATAGAGAAAGAAGAGAATATATAAATGAAGAGTGGGGGTGGAAAGATAAGGATGACTCGAGGATGTTTATAAAAGGGTTAACCAAAGGAGAACCCCTTTCCCACCTGGCCAGAGGCCCCTTAACCAGGCGGGAGGTAAATCGAGGGATGTGCGTGAGTGGCAGCCCGACCAGGGAGAGGACCAACGGGCGTGGAAATCCAGCAACAGCCCCGCAATATTTCAGCGGAGTACTGCCGCCACACGGACTCGATCCCGCGTTGTCAGGGTGTCTCCACCCTAATCACCTGGCCACTTACCAACTCACCTATGCCCCTGGGGGCGACTCGAGGATGTTTGAACATGCAATTGATGGCTCGTGGGATGTTGAATGCACTAACTAGCCAGATATGGCCTAAAAAGAAAATGGCAATAGGGGTTTCCTAAGATCAAATAAATATTATCGCTTTATTATTATTAATCTTTTCTGTATTATTATGAGATAATTTGAGCTTACTTTGATAAGAAACTAGTCACTGAGGAAAAGTATGTCTGTCTTATAGAGGTTGTAACGAGGTGGATGGCCTGCCCCACCTAGCGCCTCAATCTCCACGATAAGGCCGGTCAACCATGCACGACTAACAAATACGAAATACAAAACACCACATAAGCTTATTACTCGCATCAACATTTCAAATTAGTTTCAAATACGTACAAAATACGTCCGGTATAATTAGAACCAGAAACACGAAATACAACTAATTGTCACCCATGTGACCCAAGTCCACTATGCGTTCCCAGGCAGTAGGTATTAAGCAGCTTCTTTTTAAATTATATATTACCTTCTTTAGTGCATTGTCCTAGTAAAGAAAAGACTCTTTCTGGTCTACTTGGGTACACATTACGACTTTTTTCTCTGAACTGTTTTCTTCGGCAATGAATTTACTGCTTGCATGCAAAGCTTTACCTTCGGATTCTCATTCTCGAAGCATCAATGATATGATCTCTCAAGCTGCTTTTTTATGGTGTTTATTAAATTACTACCAGTTCCAAAGACATGAGGGCCTGGTCTCTGCATGATTAATTTACTACGTACTGCTCATTCAAAGCTTTCTCGGGCAATTTGTCTGCAAACTACTTAAACATATTGGCCTAGATAATTCATTTTTTGTATATCTTTACAAAAATTAAATGCAGTATCTCAGTTTCAGGAATTAACTATTAATTGCATTATATACAGCAATAAAATTGTCATAAAACAGTTTAAACTTTTAGATGAGGTGGTAACTCTAAGATGGTATCAGAGTCTAAAAGCCAAACGGCATAAGTTCGATTCTTACCTCCACCTATTTAATTAAATTGTTTATGTGCAAGCTCTAAACAAATCATGTTGCACATAAGGGGGTGTGTTAATTATAATGTAGATCGTTAAAGGGTAGAAGATTACATAAAATGAGTCGGATGAAACTAGTCAAATAAAACCCTTCATGAATTTAAATAGCGTCATAAGATTTATGACGATCTCACTTAATAAATTAAGACCTACTTGAATTTGGTATCTAAATTTTAGTCCACAAGATTAGTAAGGACCACGACTTTATGTATCAAATAAAATAGGTTTGCAAAATTCTAGTTTGGAATTGATAATGAAAATGAGATGATAATATGGTCAAGCACAAACGCCACTAACTCGTTGAAATTTTACGACTGAATAATTATTGCAAGGTCTGGTTCACTATCATGCTTGCTGGTGTTTAATATGGTGATGTTAGTAGCCAAGATGATGATGATGAAGATTATCATTGATGATGAGCTCCACTTTGACCACCAGAACTGCTCAATTTCCCTTTTCTTTTTTCTTTTTTTTTTGGTCTATCGCCTAGTCAACTTCTTTATTTAAGAAGAAGGAACGAAATGTTTGTCAAAAATTGATCTTGAAACATCTCATATGAAGGCAACAAAATTACAACAAGACATGTTATAGGGCCCTAAAAAGAAAAATATATTTTGTGATAATGTTTGCATTTGGAATCATGCATGCATATTGGTTTTGATTAGGCAAAGTTCATATTGACTCTTTCAATATTTATTTCAATGTGAAATGAACTCTGGAGTTACATAATCCTCATTATGAATCTCCATTATTTTTACGTAGCTCAATTGAGCCTACACTTGATATCTTTTTGTCAAGTTCTAGATGATAACTCACAAAATTACTTTAAAATCTCCCATAAAATTACTAATAAAGTTCTCCCTTAATTAATTTGAGGATAAAAAAGAATAAAACTACTCAAAAGAGTTGTTCGATCTCTTCATTGATTTGAGTGTCGAAATTTCTTAGACCGGCATTATACTGGTATCCCCAAGTTGACCCTATCCGATCAGCCCTTTACTTGTAATGCATGTGACCCATAAACTGAAGCACGAGTAAGAAAAATTAATTGATAATCTTAGCATTATCTTGAATAATTATAGGAATTAACCTGGTCATTGATTTATATCATGTCACATGGTGATCAGCAGAAAGGATGTTTGGTTGGTACGTCAATAGCTAGGGATCATCAATACTATGGACGGTGGATTAGTCTTAAATTTTTCTGGTATTTCTAATATATTCAGGGATTAGATTTAGTTAAAAAATTAAATAATAATAATAATTAATTAAGCACCAATAAGCTGAATTGTTAAATTATTCTACTTTGTTACAATCTAATGGAACAGTCAACAAAATCCCTGTTTACTTGTCGGTACGTCAATGTGTTGCCAGCCATCCACTAGTCGTACTACTTCGGATCATAAAGTGAATCCAATATTATTAATATAGTAATCATACTGGCTTTGTCCTTACTCGACCATGCATATAATAAAGATTTAATTTGTGACCAACACTAATAAAAATTGTTAAATTTAAGGCGAAAAATTTCTATCTCAAATTAAGACGAATTTGAGATGAAAATTTTCTATCTCAATTTGAAACCAATTTGGGATGAAAATTTTGAACTAAATTTTTTAATAAATTAATACAAATTTGAGATGGAAAATTTTCTATCCCAATTAGAAATGGAATTATCCGTCTCAATATTTGAGACGAGGGTTTTTAAGACAAAAAATTTTTATCTCTTATTTTGTCTCAAATCCATTTTGAGATGAAATTTTGTGAGTTTGAAACGGAAATTTTCTGCCTCAAATTCAAAAATTTCTTGTAGTGCAACATTTGGATGGTTAAGGTGAAGGATAACACGATCGAATCTTGAGAAGAGCATTTATTGTAAGAGCTTTTCGTTTGTTATTTTAAAAAATTTAAAATAAAATCATTCTAAACACACTATAAAAGTATGGTCCTTAAATATTTTAGCAACGAGCTTTCGTATGAACAAAAAGAATTTAATTTGGTCGCTAAAAATCATGGTCTTTTGGCATGACCATTTGGTTAGAAATTTCAATCTTGCTTCTTGTAAAATTATATATTCATTCTAAAACCATCCTTACATTTTTATACAAGAACAAATTAACAAGGAAATATCATGGCATAGTTTACGAAGAACTTGAGAAATGCATATTTAATTGACTAAGAAGTGAGGAAGATAAGAAGAAAAGTGGTAGCGATTTGATCAAGAATGGTATATGGTGGATGGCCGAAAGCACCGGGATTTGTACTGAATAACGTGAGACGGAAGATGATCATCCACAAATGCTAAATTGTTTGTATCCACGAGATTTTCCTTTCAAGACTTATTGGAAAAAGCAGCCTCCTCTTCACGCCTTGCTACTTTTTCTTTTTTTTTGGTCAAGCTTCACATTTTTATTTATAAGAAAAATTTATTGTCGGAGTCTGGTCACTAGTACACTTGGTGGAGCCTGACCATCAATGACAAATCTCGAAAGCATAACACGTTCCTTATACTATGCACCAGTTAAGTCGAGGGCACTCAACCCAAAGTAAAAGACTGAATTCGAACTCAAGTCATGAGCCGTATTCGTCTCTAATTTTTATCGATAGGGCATTCCTGGGGAACAAACTTCACGCCTTACTACTACAAATCTACAATGTTGAAGTCCATGCAACACACACATATATATTGTTTGTTTGTCCTTATTGACAAGTTGATCATCCAAATGCAATTTCGGGGACATTTAGTCAAAATAGTTCATTTGTTTTGTTAAAAGTGATGTTGTCATTGTAAATTAATATATAATCTAATATATAATTCTTGAATAATTTCCGGTTTATTGTTCAAGTTCATGTAACGCTTGAAGTAATTTCCCAGTCTGTTGTTCAAGTTCATGTAACGAGTTATTTTTGTCTTTATTGACAAGTTGATCATCCAAATGCAATTTGCTAACATTTAGTCAAAATAACTTTTTCTCTTTGCATCAAAAACAATTATTTGTATAAATTTTCTTTTTGGCTATTATCATAGTTTTTCTTCTTTTTCTTTGCCCGTCCAACCCCATCTCAACTCTAATCTCTCACAAAATTCGAACTTATTACATCACTTCTGAGAAAATAAAACATGAACTAATCCTTAAATATCAAACTAAAAAATCATCACTCCAAAGAAAATAATATTTGAGTTGTTCTTTGAACTTATTAAACTTACCATCGTTGACCCGTAAAATAGAAATTGGAAAATCCACCAACCACGGACTGAGCGAATATCATATGGGTGATAAATCACCACCAGCATAGCAGCTCAATCTAAACATTGACTTTGGCTATCTTTTATAAATTTTATTAACGTGGGCGGTTGCTAGGATTCTAACGTGGATGTTTAACACATTACTTTGAACCTTTGGGGTTAATTATGTGGCCATGAGAAGAATCTAGAAATTAAAGAAATGCTAAATAAAGGGTATCTTTTTACTTAATTAAAAATAACTAACTAAAAACACAATTTTTATTTTTCAAAAATAAACATGTCTATTAATTAAAGAAATGCCAAAAGGGTATCTTTAGGAGAAGCTCGACTTCATGGATGCTTGTTTTTGTGTGAACAGTATCTGTAATTGTCCTAGGAAGCCAATTATAACCATACAAATTAAGTGGTTTGTAGTATTTGTTGTTTTCTCTATGGTGGCTGGTATAACATTTGTCAACACAATTAATCATATCAAGACCATACCATCAATTTCACAGATAAACCAATCAAAAAAAAAAAGGAAAAAAAAAAACTTTGTACTTTTGTGATTAAGTTCTTAAGACGACAAAAACAAACAATTCTATTGTCAAATTCTCACGCAATGGACAATGCAGTCAATTCGCATTATCTATTATAAAACTTTATTAGATTTCTCTAGCGCTTGGCATTACCTTTCTCAAGTCAAATATCGATAATGTGATTGGAACTGATCTGCCACCAGAAAGATGAGGGTATGATGACGTAATCATACCGTGAGTGTGACTAGTGTTCTTGAGACCAATGCTATAATATAATTTTATAACGTTAGAATATTGTGGTTAAAAATCTCAATCTATACAAATTTAAAAAATAAGTTTAAAAAATAAGTAAAAGTTTAAAGGTAAATAAAGATATGATTTTTAAACTTAATTACAGTTAGTATCTTATAAATAGATAGAGTTTTGCGTGCTTTTGTTTTGTTTTTTTTTTTTAAAAAAAAATCACTTGGAAAGAATTTAAACTTTGTCCGTTTATAAAGTCATATGAGCGGAAATTTTCTGTCAAAGTTTTATTTGTATATAATTTAATTGCATTGTTTGATATAGGGAATTAAATATCACGAGTTCTTTGTGTATGCAAGTGTTATTGACTTTCTCAACATATAAAAAGTTATTTTGATTAAATATCCGTTTTACTCAAATTAGTTAACTTAAACTATAACGGATGGGGGCATGCATTATCGGGCGTGACGGCATGTCGGCATTCCCCAGATAACTAAAGGAATCATGCTACGTGAATCTACAGACCTCCAGAATCAATCAGTCTTAAGGCCTAACACACATAGCTTGGCGCAAGCTGACTTTATGGGGGGCTTCCATCTAATGGTGTACGCCCCCGGCCCCCCCCGCCGCCCCCCGGCGGGAGCACGGCCGAACCTTCTCTCTTTTTTGTAAGAATAATAGGGGTAAGTTGACCAATAATAAGCCAACATAATCATTAGACATATCACTTGAGCTATATATACCATAGATATGTTTAAGCACACTTTTGCAAAAAGAAGTAAGTGATCTCCCGCCATGTAGTTCTCTAAATTTTTTTCTCACAGCTTTCC
Organism: Cordia subcordata; assembly: GCA_028554755.1. Lineage (NCBI taxonomy): Eukaryota > Viridiplantae > Streptophyta > Magnoliopsida > Boraginales > Cordiaceae > Cordia > Cordia subcordata. Next base: position 690,997 of record JAPTOF010000003.1, on the reverse strand, counting down.
AACTAACTTGAGTATTGGAGTTTATTTCATGAGACAAAACCTTGCCATTTACTTCTTTTGTAAGTATAGCCCCGACAACCAAAACATTACCAGTGGATTTTGAGCATCACTAATTAATTAAAACAATATTAATTCATAAATTATATTTTTATCAACCAGTTTTTAAGTGGATTTCTGATGGAGATCATGCGTCATGGTAAAAAAATCGAAAGTTTTCCTTTCACGGAAAATCCCAAATGCAAAGGACTCTTCTGCTTTTTTCAGTATCATGATGGCACAAGAAAGTGTAGACGCATTTTAAAGTGATCACTTTAGCAAATCACTGAGGTAAAGAGTAACAAAAATTACTTTAATTGGTAATTTTCAAAGCCAAAAGTGCGGCTTTAGATCAACTTTATCATTCCACTCCGCTAGCTTTATGATGAGAATCTAGGTCTTTGATCTTGTTATTTCACTTCAGTTACTTTTCTAGTGGTTATAGACATTGACAAATTTGCTTTTAGGTGTAACCATATTGTAATTTTCACTAACTAAACCTTATGAATCTTTTGAAACATGATTTTTTTTTCCAATCTATATTTTATTCTCTAGAAGCATACTACGGTTGGCCAAATGTACTCCCACAAACCTCAAAATGGCTCAACTCTCACTAACAAAATGTTACTGATCCGAATCTTTATGTCAAACAAACCTCTTTTGATTCTGTGCAAAGGGATACATTAATCATATTTTCCTAGCTAGTCTAGTTCACCAAATATAATGTTGGGAAACACAGGGTGGCACACGAGACGAAATAGATGAGAAATTCAAGACACAATTTACGCAGTTCGGCTTGTACGTCTACTCCACGGACAAAAGAGAAGAATATTATTAAGATAACATCAATAATGAATGCAAAATGGATTCTTGCTTTAGTTTTAGCCGTTCTCTACCTCAATCAAAACGACATATAAATATGAAAGTTGATGGCAAACGAAGTCCTTTGAAGAATCGGCAGATTTGATGTCACGAGGCCAAATACACATTGTGGCTTTTCCCCCAGAGCCAGCTCAGTAGTCACCTACTTTTAAGAAAAAGATGAAGAGAAAAATGGCACACATAGCTGCATGTGAAGTGTATCCGCAACGGACATTGACCAAACCCTCCCATGCCCTTCCAGAAAGAAAAACAAGGAAGAACACGATAAAAGCAAAAAACACAAGTCATGATGTCTTGAATTTGGTCATTGGTGTGACTACACCCAACACTTGGCTGATGCAATTTTCTGCCCACTATCTCAAATTTTTGATTCATACTCCTGTGGCTTGTCATTGCAGATTGGACTCACAAAACCATGTGCAACATCGTTTTTTTTTTTTTTGGGTTCATAAGCAACATAGGGTTCAGGATTGATATATCGAGACATTTTTGAAGACGTGTGACGAAAGGAAAGGCTATCTTTTCATGTCAAATATTCGAAGTCGTTTTGCATTTGGACTCGCCTAGCTTGCGTGCTCTTTCCTAACACCTTTTTGCTTCTCTTGCTCCACATGATGGGGACCCAAGTGTGCGTTATTTGAAGGGAAGGGCTTTCATCTAACCGCGTGAAATGATCTTCTGATTTATACACAGATTGACAAATTGTATTTATAAGTAAGTACAGTTGGTTTATAAGTAACTAAAAAAAAATTTCTTTTTGTAACTGCTTATAAATTATGAGAAGTGATCAAATAAAAAGATATTTATATCCCTTAAAAATACAAGAAAATTATAACATTATTAATGAAAGATTCTTTTTGGTTATTTTAACAAACATTGTTGCTTATAAACAGATATTTACCAAATATAATAATAGTCTATAATAAGCACATTTTATCCAAATACTTTTCAACCTACTAGATATTTGCTTATAAGCATAAATCAAAAGTTACTTGTAAGCGTCAATTACTTATAAGCAACTTAAAAAAAGCAAAGTCAATCGGACTCTTTGATTGATCAGAAGGGATGAACATAAGTCATTCCTGTTTATTTCTAGAGTATTAATTTTATCTTTAAATTAAATGCATCCAAATGTTTTTAAAAAGCAGTTTTTAGTTTTTAAAAAACAGAAAAAAATAGTCTATTTGGTAAGATTGTTTTGTTTTTAGTTTCTAAAAACAGTTCTCAAAATAGTTGTTACAGAAAACAAAGAACAATAAAAACATGTTTTCAGAAACTTGTTTGTAAAAACTCTACATAAATAAGGAGGAACTTGCTTCATTAATGACAATTTAGCAATTAAAATATTATTATAATGGCAAATACTTTTTTCTTTAATTTCTTTCCTCTTTATATCAATTTTACCATAAAATTAACCATATAGATTTCTTTAAACTTTTGGTCTCAAAAACTGTTTTTGAAATATGTTTTGAAGAACTGTTTTCAAAACAAAAACAGAAACCAAATAGGTCCTTAATTACTGCTTTAACATAGTATTATTTGATTGGTTCTCAACTATTAAATAGACAAATTTTCCTTGTCAAAAATCTTTATCTTACTTGAAAAGTATACTTTCGCAATTAAGCATAACAAATCACAATTAAACTACAACTGACCAAAGATCAAAGATCATATTAAGGTATATTAATAAAGTGACAAAAAAGAAATTTAGAAGATTACAAGAAAATAATGCGGGTGAGATATATACAATCTGTAAATTCGTCTCCATTTTATCTGAGTGGAGGGAGTTGTGTTTCACTTTTGTAAACATTCCTGAAAGGGGCTGGTCCCAACTAAAAATACCTCCAAGCATGCATTTTTTTTTTTCAAGCATTATGCAAACTAAGCCCCCTCTTTGCTCTATCCATTAACTATGCACACGTGTGCCAACATCATCAATACGTACATGAAATTCGGAATGATTTGGTCACACCACATGCATACAGCAAAAGCTAGAGTGCTGGGTATAACACGTTGAATATTGTTGAAGGATCTTGTATTTTAACTTATAGTGATCGAGAAGTGAAGTTCGAAATTTAGGGAATAGTTTAAATAATTAAAATTAAATTATTATTATTATCTTTTCAAATGGTAATTTGAGTTCGAATTTTATAAGAGTAAAGAGTTAGATTAAGAGTTGAAAAAAATTTGAAAAAAAAAAGGGAATCGAAATGATCCTCAATTGTTTAGAACTTTTTGGTCCTCTCTTTTCCATATTGTAGACTTTTTTCGCAAGAAAGTTATATCATTACGAGGAAACGCAAAACGATTAGAACTCCCAATAAAACTTTGGACATCACAAGTAAATTGGCTTGACCGCGATGAGATTCACTTTAGTCTCAGACTCTCAAGTAGTTCAGCCTGCCACATATAAACCTTACAATCCATAATTAAAATTCAGAGGTACCGATATGAACCTCTAGACCACCCTTCTGTAGTGGATACCAATTATGCTAACTTTGCTAACATGAAAGAGTAGTTTGAAGTCCAATTGTGTAATTTCCCCCTCCTATTACTCCTACCATTAGCTATTTGAGGGAGGAATAATTCCAAATTTAGTGCCATTAGCCCCCTGATATTTTCTCCTAACATCATACCTTTCTTCTCAAGAATTTGAAGTGGACTTTTCATAATAAGAATTTTGCTACTAATTATGCATATCTCTGCGATCTTGTAGATATAATATTTTCTTAAATCTTGTTCCAATTCTATTTTCAAGGGACTAGTCTGATCATTGTTAACTTCAAATTTCTTCCCTGAAATTTGGGTTTGTATTAAGGATACGAATTTTGCAATACACTACATAAGGTCAGATATATATATATAGCAGAAAGTACAAAACCAAATTTGAAGTCAAAGCAAAGCTTCAAATGCATACTGTTTACTACATCCTATGACAACAAAACAATTTTCTCGGAAATAATTGAAAATGTAACATAGTCATATATGGGAAGAAGCTGCACATATCAGTGAAAGCACTGCACCAGGATGCATTTCATCATGTAGAAGTTAATCCGTGAAGGTCCACGACAATGTTGTGAGTATTAGCTACCCGGAATCTTTAAAGACCTTACTTATGGCTCAAAACAATATCCTTGTCCATCTGCGTACAAGAAATATCACAGGTCAGACTTAAGAGGACTAGAGAATCGATAAATGAAAGCTGGAGCCAGAACTCACAGATTTCGCGAGCTCTTGAGCTTTCTTGTCATCGAAACCAAGGGTAGCCATTATCTTATGCCCTGCCGATTCTTTCTCTGACCAAATCCCAAGAAGCAAATGGGTAGTTGTTATTTCGCCATCATCACCTGTACTTAAGAATTATCAGTAACACTTAATAAAAGCCAAAGTGCGGTTTGGAAATTATTAACAGATGGACATGATAATCATTTAGTCTTCCAGGTTCCAACTAATAAAAATAAGTCAATTTTTTCCAAACACTCACCTTGGCTCAAAATTGAAAATTAATATTGGACATGTCTACCACAGCAAATAATTGAATATGTGAAGGACTCATTGGTAGACAATAACCAAGTTAATGATGCACAGATACTAGCAAGTTAAGCATTAAAGGCAAAGCTGGTAAAACACCCTTTGGTAAAACACAGAGGGCAAAATTTATATAGGCAGTTGAAAACACTACGTAGAATCAAGTGCACCTTCCTCTTGATGCCACCAAATGCAATGCAAGTGTCAAATTGCAATCTGATATAGAAAGGCACTCCTTTGATACTGATAAGTGATGTGGCCGAGGGCTGGTATACAAGAATATGTTGTGCACAATTTCGGTATTTAAAGTAAATTAGGTAAAAGCAATCTACATATTTCCTTTTCACATTAGCACAAATACAATTGACGCTGGACAGCATCTCATGCATAAAATAGTAGTAACTAGGGTTTCTTTTTTTCACCCCCTGGAATAGTTAGCAGTTACTAAGGCTGACTTGTGGTCTATTTTGAGAATCTGCAGTTTGGAAATTCAAATGCTTCTCCACTATCAACACACTAATCAAGTTAAACAACATAGAATATGAGGTTTGAAGCATAGAAATGTTGCATCAGACAACGAACATGCCGTTTATGCCATATCTTCGTTAGTTCTTATGGAGAAACTAAGAAGCTTCTATTGATGATCACAACATTTTGGATCTTATTGATGAAATTGTAGTCATTCCTAAAAGACGACCACATTGCTGGAGTATGCACTTCCTGCAAGTGGTATCAACACCATCCATTATATACAGATGTGTTCGAATTTCTGCACTCATTATGTCATTTTGCAATTTCTATCCGTAAAGGGGGAGAAGTTTGACGTTGAGACGTTAAGATGCCACCAAAAAATTCAAGCTTTTCCAGATATATCAGCACTAAGCTTGTTAGCTAACCATAAGTTCTCCCCATCCTCCCTCACTGCTCAAGTAAGAATCTATCTGCCCAGCTTTTAGACACTTAAAAGTACTTTATGTGAGTTGAAAAGTTAAAGCTAACCTGTTTGTCCCATTTTCAAAAGAGTTTTTATATAAGAGTTGAAGCTAAAAAAAGCTGAAAATCCAAAAGCTCCAAATTGAAGCTTTTCAAAATATGCTTTTGAAAGCTATTTTGACATCATGTTAGAAATTGTTTTCTCTCATTTTTTATTACTCCATGTTTTTGAAAGTATAATATTAGCCTCAAAACAACTAAAAACTCCACTAATGAAAAACAAGGCCAAACAATCAACAGCTTATTTGACAACCTTACCATATGGGTTGCTAAGCAATTTAATCCTATTCTGAAGCATGTAACATAATTTTCCCCATCTTCTTACTTCATAGTCATGAATACATTAGTCACCAAATTTGGATCTCAACTCAAAAACAGGCAGTTTCTTTATTTGATATACAACACTAGTACCCGAGGAAGACATAACAAAACCACTAAGCTGTTTATATTAGACAAAAAAGCAGGCACATATGCAAACAAAATGAGGAAGTTGTTAAGAAACATGAGGTTTTGATGATGCAGACATAGCGAATTGACTGTGAGCTCCGTGACTAGGAACCAGGAAAGGGGCGCGCAAATTATATCCTGCAACTGGAGGTATGCCTTGCAAGGGGTACCTGCCTGTTTGTCCAGTACCCCACAACTGTTTGTCCAGTAACTGTTTGTTCAGTACCCCACAACTATTTGTCCAATATTCTACAACTGTTTATTCAGCGGTATACTTTATATTGTGTACTTGCAAGTACATGATATAAGTTCCCAAAGGAGCAAGTCACATATGGATGAATAAGAGAGAACCACTGGCTAGCTTTGATACTATGCTAAGAAATATGAGGTTTCATCCCAAAATCAATTGGTACTAGGATGACAAGAGAGGACCAAGGGCTGGGTCTGATACCATGTTAAGAAACATGAGGGTTCATCCCAAAATCAATCGATACTAGGAGTAGCAACCTAGAATATGATAGACTTGATGTTTGGGATTTTTCCATGTAGGACAAGTTAACGGGAGTTATAGCATCACGCAAAGGCCATTCTCTACATCAACACTGAGGCGAGATTAGGTGCCATAATCAGCATTGCTCAGCATAGTGGACCAAAATTCTATCTTTTTGAGAAAAACTAAACCACTTTAAACTTTTTGATCTTGCTATCCAATCAGCTTTCAGAATCTACGATATACAACTTAAACTAGTTAAACAAAAATATTTCAAGGAAAAATCAGAATCTGTTTCACGTATTGGAATCAAGAACCTGGCGTGACAAAAATCATATCCGACACCGTAAGGTACCATAAACTAGAAAGCAATACAGAAGAATTTCAAAAGCACTATATCATAAAAAATGCACACATTGACCACTGTAGGAACATAGACTACCTGATTTCAATTTCTCATTAAGTGCCCAATCGAGAGCCCTCTGAGCTGGTTCGGTCAATGGAGGACGTTCAGGACTGAAAATATACATGTCCGATCTGCCTAATAACTTCACAGTTTCTTCTCGCACCTTGAAAATTGTGATACCATTTTGCCTCAAAAACTTAGCAGCTAAACTTGTCCCTGCAATTATCCGCCATAAAAGCATCAGATATTTCATTTTGCTACTCTGAGAAGTACCTCTATTGTGACTTTGGATGAGAGACAGAGAAAAGGGAATACTATTTATAGGCCTAAGAGCATTGGTTCGGCAATGTAGCATGTGAATGTTAGTTACTATTTTCATGAATCTATATTTAAGAGCTTAACTAATGAATAAGTATCAGGACAGATAACAAACAAGTAGTATATCATCAATAGCACCAGAATAACCTTATCATGCTTATATCTATAAGAATGTGAAACAAAACATAGTGTTTTGTCAGAATTGAACATCATGCGCTACTGGAATAATTTTATATTACCCATGTTTGTAAGAATGCGGCTGATTGACCATGTGCCCACCAAAGGCGAGAGGTTTCCTTCTACATTTTTAGGAATGGTGGTCGCGGCTTATTAGATAATTGTTGTTCCTTTAAGTCTTAATTATTAAATTGTTATGAATTCTAGCAGCTTACTGGATTATCATGGTAACACATTGTTTAAGCTCTAACATGCAATTGCTAAATCCTTAGGAGTCATAACAGCTCATTAGATAATAGCGATAACACACAGTTTACGTGCTACTTTGGCAAATCACAAGATCTTTTTGCAGTTAGGAAAAAACAAGGCAAAGATATAACTAATACTCGTAGCTAATAAATATTAGATGAACAAGAATCAACATAAAAATTACAAGAATCACAAACCTTCAACCAAGATACCCATTAGCAGAGCTTCAGTCCCAGTATTAGGGTACTTGAGCTTCCTAGCTTCCAACTCGGCCATTGCAAATGACCTTATTGCCCTCGCGGACCATCTGAACAATCGATCATATATCAAGGTAGCTCAAAACCCCCAAAACCCATTTCTATCCTTAAACAGCAAAAAAAAAAAAAAAGAAAACTAAAAAGAATTTAACATTAACAAAAAAAAAAACAAAACCCACTTTGGCAATTTCTCATTAGTATCCTTCTCTGGTTTTCTGCAATAATCAAAATTCAACACTATCACCAACACAAAAGAAAAGGCCTTTACACTTGAAAATATAAACAATATGTATGTCATTTTGGATACAAAGAGGATAATGATAAAATTTTAAGCTTACGTAGTTGGGAGACTAGACAAGACCGTTGCAACAGTGAAACTACGTCGTTTTGGAGCTTGAAGACGTAAATTTGACGGCTGAGCAAAAAGCTTCGTGCCCAGAAAATAGTTGACTAAACTGTTTGACCTAAGGTTGAAACTGGGCAGCTCATTGGGTTTCTTGCAAGATTGAGAGGTTGAAGATGGCGTTGCTATTACAAATGTATGAGCTGCCATTCAGATGAAGATAACGAAAAAGGGCAAAAAAAAAGATTTGATTTGTATTAATTGTTGGAAAAAGAAAAGAATAATCAGGCATGATTCATAATTTCAGAAAGATTAGTTGTGATGGACATTTACTCAGTGTTTGAAGCTTGCAAGGTTTTCTAAAATGGATAGGAATTGATTGGCGAAATGTTGTCAACATGCTGGAGGGAGAGAGGTAATAGACTATATGCTGTTTGGGCTTTCATTCTTTGGAGTGTTCAGTGCATCGTGGATTGGGCTCCCTGGGCCTGCAGTTCAACAAGTCAAGAGGGGTGTATCACGACAGAATTCTCCAAACTAGTAAAAGTCCTCTTCTTTTATTTTATTTTATTTTTTGCCCTTTTTGGCAGAATGAGTACAGAAGTTGTATTACTCAAAGGAAATACAAAAGATGTAAGTCTATAAGTGTATTGGGCAGAATTAGCTGAATTTTTCGTAAATCGGCCCAATATGATTAATGGGTTTCCGATAATAGAAGGGCGTGAGGGTTTGCATGAGACGTCGTCAGGGTAACAACTAAATCAATTTCCCTTAGCTGTCTTATGGGTCTGATTTAGTTGAAAATCAAGGTTCTATTGGAATATTCGGATGATTGCAAGGAATTTATGCTGAAAGACTTTGAACATGGAGAAAAGGGCGCTCCCTCAGGGTATAAAAATAAGGGCTTCGATTAAAGTAAAACAGAACCAATACATTATTAATACACCTACCAACCTTTAATCACTGGTGCCCTTGTAAAAAGGGATTACGATCATTAGTCTGTAGAGAGCTCATTGGAATTTACAATAAGGATGCAGTGAACGGATTCTCCAAACCATAATTTGAGAAGAGTAGCTTCTAAATTTTTTTGAAGTGTAAAAGGAGTGATATAGTTAACAATCGGGTTTCAATTGGTCAAATTTTAGTTGACACTCAAAGGCTCAATCCCTTGTCTCCAAATTCTTGAGTCAAAGAGAAGATTAAATCGTGTTTTATGACCCAATTGACTCGTAGAATGGATGCCTTTTTCCTTTATTGAATTAGCCAAATCAATAGCCTTTTTTCTTTTTTATGCAAGATTGCCTGTTGATGCTAGGAATAAAGGCTAGCTTGATGCCAAGAAGAAGCTGGTAGAGGAATAACGATAGCTAAATCATTTGCTACATAGTAGTACATATTAAGCAAATGGGATTTTTCTTTCTAGGCTCAGGAGTGTAGTAAGAGGTCTTTGGCTCGTGAATGCTTAACTTAGAGCTTGAACTAGGGGCAATCCAACAACCATTTCAACTAGATACCATCAAGAAGGCAAGAAAGGAGGAGCCAATGAAATTCTTTCGAAGTTCTTCCCCGCTGACGTCTAAGCTCTCAAGGACTCAAATTAATCAGTAGGAATGAAATATAAGAAAGCTGGTAGCTCAAGCAAGGAGCGGAGCCTAGCCCTATAGCTATAGGCTATATAATATTCTATTTCTTTTGCTTTGAATAGTTAGAACCAAACTTATTGCTCATTCATTCAGAGCTCTTATCGATAAAATAGATCGAGAGAGAGAATTGGCTTCTTGAGAATTTGTTGGAGTAAGATCAGTAAGGGAGTTCACACCTATTTACACTAAAGGATGGATGGGTGATAAGAGAGAGCTCGTAATTGACCCTCATACATATAAGTGTGTGTGTGTGTGTGTGTGTTAAATTTCTTTAAACTCCTATTTCCAACCAAACGCTGTCCTTCATGGGACATGAACTAAGGACCACTTTACTAAAAGAGATAGTCTCAAGTGGTTGAACTATCCATTAATTCCAATTCATACAACTTTGTCTATTTGCCTTGAAAATTGACTTTTTTAGTTTCAACAAAGGTCGAGATTCAGAATTCTTCTAAAGTTTACGATAAGACATGTATGGTAGTAGGATAAGCATTTCTAGAATTCCCTAATCTAGTAGTTAGCATATTTCAAAAGGTTGATTAAAATGTATAACTTGAAATATAGACGAAAGAAGCATTTAGGGATAAGTTTAATTGTTATAATGTTCTGATTGTCTCTGTATATATATTATGAGGCAACCACTTAAATGACTTAATTAGAGGATTATTAGATAAAATCTCATACATAATATATAGGGGTATGCTCTTACCATATAACTCTGCCCTCCAAGATTAAAATCTCACATATAATATATAAAAGTATGCTCTTACCATATAACTTAGCCCTCCAAGATTATGAAGTGATGTATTTTTAGATTTTGAAATATGGATCATGCATATGAATAACACTATAATAAATATATTTACAACATTAGGTAGACAATTAAAAGAAAATTTGAAGTCTAGCGTAGAATATAATCAAATTTCACATCTTGCATTGGTGAAAATAAAAAACAAAATTAGAGTTGTTCCAAAAAAAATTTAAGGGGTATGGCTAAAGGGGAAAAAGGAAATATTTTCCCCTAGGTGTAACTTCTTATGTTGCATTTGGATTGGTTTTTTTTGGCCAAAAAGCACTTTTTTTTACCAAAAAAAGCGCTTCTTACATGTGAATACTCGTTTGGATTGGCTTTTTATCCAAAAGCTGAAGCTGAAAAAAAAGCTCAAAATGAGCTTTTTATAGACTGCGTTTGGATTGGCTTTTTTTGACAAAAGAAGCACGTCTTACGTGTGAATACTCGTTTGGATTGGCTTTTTATCCAAAAGCTGAAGTTGAAAAAAAGGTCAAAATGAGCTTTTTATAGAAGCTCAAAATTTGAGCTTTGAGGAAAAGCTTCTGCGGTAGATAAGAGAGAACGTTAAAAGAAAATGCGCTGACACCATCTGACCCAATAAAAAAAACTTTCCTTTCTCTTCTTTCACTCACCTCCATCATTAAACACATACTCTCTCTCTCTCTCTCTCTCTCTCTCTCTCTCTCTATATATATATATATATATATATATATCTCTCTCTCTCTCTCTCTCTCTCTCTCCCCCCTCTGTCTTCTTGCAGCTCTCCAAAGATTGCAGATTTCACAAGTAAGTTCTACTTTTTACTTTTATTTTTTTTCCTCTCTATCATCCCCAGATCTGTGTATTGATATTTTTTTTGGATTTTTTGAAAATAATTTCTTATGATTCTTTTGTCTTTTTATCCGTTACATTAGATACTTTTTGAGTCATAAAACTTAAAGACCTTTTCGCGTCAATAATCATGCTCGAGTTGCTTTTAAACTTTTATCTTCTTAAACCTTGAAGATCCTGTGTCTCATTTTTCTTCTATATCCTTTCTTCATGTTAAGTAGGAGAGCGAAGATGAAGGGAAAGAGCTAGATAGTTATTTGAACTAATTTTTGCTGCGGTTCACCAAGATCTTGAGTAATCCTTGTAGTTTAAACAATTCCTAGTTAGTGCGCCTTAAAGATCGCTATGAAACTGTTGAAGATGAGTACATACTGTAACTAAATTCCTTTAAAACCAGTGTGTTAGTGGCTCTGTTGAAGGGTCCGCGAAGAGCTGAGAATTTGCAAAAGTAATACCTTTAGGTTGAGATTGATTCTCAAGTTATTTTCAATTCTATCAGGTTGAGATTGATTCTCAAATAACTTTTTACTTTTATTTTTTTTCTCTCTCTATCATCCCCAGATTTGTGTATTGATATATTTTTTTTTTGGATTTTTTAAAAATAATTTCTTATGATTCTTTGTTATGATTCTTTTGTCTTTTTATCCGTCACATTAGATGCTTTTGAGACATAAAACTAAGATTCCCCATGGCTTGTCAAGGTCAAGAGGATATTTTTAGGAGAGTTTACCTTCTTCTTTTTTTTCTGATGAAGAAAAAAGACGAAATGTATTGAAGAATGGATATGTTCAAGAATTTGGATTTGCTGTGAACTGTTGGATAGCTTTTAATAGTTATTTCTCAAGAAACTATTACTCTGCATTTATCAAGGCCATATGTTTTCTTCACAACATGCTAGACACAGTATAGAAAAGGCAATTATATTCCAGACATTTTTGTTTTTATGTCTGGAAGTTTAATTTGTTAAGACAACTATCAGGCTTTACAATGGTTAATGAGCATCTAGTTAAGCTGAAAGGTAACTTTCTAGGTACAATTACCCAATTTTTTCGAACTATTGTTTGCTTATTTTCGCTATGAAATACAATGTGTAGATATCCAAAAATGTTAGGAGAGTTTACCTTTTTTTTTTTCTGATGAAGAAGAAAAAAGACCAAGTGTATTGATATTTTTTTGGATTTTTTATTTGCTAATGGGTTGGCAAATATTCATATTTATAACTTTTAGTGCTTATTAGAATGATAGTGATGATGATAATCTTTGTTTAATTAGAATGACATCAAAGTATGCTTTTAAAAAAACTACTGAGGATCCAAATTCGGGTGAAGTTGAGAGAACAGAGAAGGCAAAATGGAGTGGTAGTAACACAAAGGCATTCTTAAAGGCATGTATTAAGGAAATGCATGCTGGGAATAGATCTCACTCGCATGCCACCAAAGAGGGGTAGAAGAACTTGATAAAAAAGTTTAATGAAAGGACAGGAAATAATTATGTTTACAAACATCTAAAGAATAGGTGGGATGCTTTGAAAAAGGAGTTCTCCTTGTGGGCAAAACTTATCCAAAATCAAACCGGTCTTGGTTGGGATCCAGTGAAGAGAACCATAGAAGCCCTTAAGGAGTTTTGGATTGCTAATGGCAAAGTAAGTATCTCAATTTATATTGTTCAAGTTAACTCTTTACGTGTTATAAGCTTTTTGTTTATTTACTTTTCTATTTTAATTACAGGAAAATATAGAATATCTAAAGTGGAATGATCAAGGGCCAAAGTTTTTAGATTTGTTAGAAACTTGTTTCAAGGATGTGGTGGCAACTGGTTATGCTGTTTTCATACCATATCAAGATCCACCAGTGAATAATGGTGATGCTAATGGCCCAACATTAGAAGGTAATGGGGATACTGATGATGCCCTTAATGATCCCCCTAACAATGCCCCTAATGTAACTAGCTCAAGTGCTCGAAACAAGAGGAAGAAGGAGGGAAGGGGGGGGGGAGGGGAAGAAGAGAAAAAGGGCGCAATGGCAGAAAAACTTCAAGATTCTCTTGATCAACTCTTTGTTGGGATAGACCAAATGTCTCAAACCACCGTGACTGGACCAATATCTAATGATCGTTACAGTATCGATAGATGTTTGAGCTTGTTGAATGATGTCCCTGGTTTAGTGAAAGGCAGCTCTCGGTACTTCTTGGCTTATAGAATCTTGGCCAAGAAACACAATAGGGAAGCATTTGTCCACTTTATGGAAAATGATCCTGAGCTAAACATTGGATGGTTGACCACCTTCAAGGATGAAGATGTTGATCGATGTTGATTTACTTTATATTTTGTTTTATGCGTATGTTTTCATTTATTTTAGCTATCGAACATGGATTGTATGACATAATATTTTCTTGTTGGATTATATGACATGTTATTTTTTATTTGACTACGTGAATGAAATATTTGTCTTTTATCATGTGTCTTATTGAGATAAGTATTTTATAATTAAAATTTTTGTTTATTTTTATTTACACAGGATGACTAATACTTCAGATACAGATTCTGAAAGTTCTGAAAATGGAAATCAAGTGATAAGTATCAATAAACGTTGACTTCAAATAGGAAGTAGCGTGGCTACAATAGCAGTTACAAATTATTATTGGCAATATGTAATCAAGGAGGGAAAAAGAAAATCACCTCTTACAGGACAAAAATGGGCAGAAGAATTGAAGAAGGGGCATGAGATGCGTTTTTTTTAGCAATTTCGAATGAGAAAACACGTGTTCAACAAATTAGTAGAGGACTTGACTCCAAAGTTTGGCTTGGAACCAACAACACGAGTTGGCCTAGATGAGACAGTAGCTATGTTTTTATACATGATTGGGCACGGAGCTTCTTATAGAGATCTTGAAGAGAGATTTCAACATTCTGGAGAGACTGTATGGAGACAAGTTCATAGGGTGTTAAAAGCTGTGAGAAAGTTAGGAAATGAATATATTAGGCCAATTAATCATATGTTTAGAGATGCTCAAGCAATGCTCGAGGGTGACTCAAGTTAGGAAATGAATATATTGGCCATGGTTTAAGGATTGCATAGGAGTTATAGATGGCACTCATATTGCTATCCATGTTCCTATTGATAAAAAGATACCATTCACTGGTAAAAAGGGATATACTAGCACAATTGTTTTAGCTGTATGTGACTTTAATATGCTTCACATTTGCATTGATAGGTTGGGAGGCTTCAGCACATGATACTAGAATTTTCTTGGCTACTTTTCGAAAGCCTGAACTATAATTTCCTCATCCACCTGAAGGTTAGACATATCTAAAATGATTTGTATTTATTTTATGGATTTTGATATATGACATTATGTTTAATATACTCTAATTTGTTTCTAGGTCAATATTACCTTATTGATTTTGGATATCCTACTTTCAAGGGATACTTAGGCCCATATAAGAACACAAGGTATAATCTTCCACAATTTAGGTTGGCTCCAACTTTCAGATCACGGAATGAATTGTTTAACTATCATCAGTCAAGCTTGAGAAGTGTTATTAAAAGAACTTTTGGAGTTTGCAAAGGAAGGTGGAGAATCTTGCAAAATTTGACTAATTTTGAACTTCAAACGCAATTTCCTATTATATGGGTATGTTTTACACTTTATAATTATATAAGAAGAGAGGACTCACCTGATATAAATATTCTAAAAAGTTTAGAGAATTTATCTGAGTTAGAGGCTAGAGAGAGCATCTACTAATAATGAAGAAGTGCCAACTCAAGAATAGGAAGAGTCAACTTCAGAAGAGACTAAAGTGATGGAGGAAATAAGAGATGCTATTAGAGATCAATTGCCAGGACGAGTGTGTCATTAGTAGGCGATGTTAATGAACATTGTCATATTTTGTAACATGTAGTCAAATTTATGTTCTTCTTTCCCTTTATAGTCTTAAATTTGACACCTATTTGGACAACATTTTGATGTTTCAAATGTATATGAGTTTGAATTGATGATCTACTAATATTAGACAAATAATTGAAGGTATGTTTTTCCTTTTATATATTTTTCTTTACCATGAAAAAAAGAAAAATAAAATAATACACATGATTTATTTAAGTTTTTTAAAGCAAAATATTTAAATTTTGTAATAAAATTATAATATCAAAATTAAATATCACATGTGTGATGAAATAAAAAACAAAATTAAAAAACTAACAGTAGATGTGGTTTTTTTTAAAGATAAAAGTTTATTTTTGGTAACTACTTTTTTACCCAAATGAAAATGATTAAAAATGTTTCTGCGTGTCTTTTTTGGTAATTTAACTAAAAAAATGTGCTTTTACAGTTTTCTATCCAAATGACTATTATAGTTCAAAAAGTACTTCTCGCTACAAATATAGCTTCTACTACTACTTAAAATTTTATAAAAAAAATACTTTTAAAAAAAACCAATCCAAACGCCCTTTAAACCCTTTCTTCTTCATTTTCACTCTTTCCCCTATTTTTTTTTCTAAATTTAAAAAAACCTTCCGCTCCACAGAACTGTCATCTTTAAAAGCCTCGTCTTCAACGGTCGAATTCTTTAACGGGTGCTCTCTCTCTCTCTCTCTCATTCTTAGCTTCTCTCACTCATCAAGATCAACACCTCCTTTTAATCGATCATCGTACTCTCGGACAACAACAACAAAACTCTTCTCGTCCAGCTCTGCCTTCCTACTTTCTTTTCAAACTTTGCTGCAGGGGTATATACATTGTTCTATTTATGAGAAAAAAAAGAAAGAGCTTTTGATTTTGTGTTTTTTATTTTTTTGTTTTCTTCAATAAGTGAAAAACAACCAGAATTTTCATAGTTTTCCCCTTGCTTTTTTCTCTAATGGACTTTGCTTGAATTGAAATGGGTGTGCCGATGGATAGGCCTTATGTTTATGTTTATTTCTGTTAGTCGAGAAATAGCATCTATCATGTCACTTGTATTTCCTTTTCAATATTTACCCAAGTGACTGTTAGCAATCTGTTATTTATGGTTTCATCATGTAATTAAGTTGGGATTACTGGAGAAGTGATCAGCTGTTCAGATGGCTTAAAAGGCCCCGGGTGCACAAAGTTCGCACTATGTGGGATCTGGAAAAGAGAAGTATCTATTTGGGGTTTAGTATAGGCTTCTTGAATAATGCATTATGTACGAGGTTATTTTCGCGGCTTAAAACCGTGGCCTCCAGTTGACGCAGCAGTAATTTTATCATTGCACTCATGCTCTCCACCTTCAAATGGCTTAATTGGGGAATAATAATTTTAGGACTAACAGAAGTTCGATTTTTGACTAATTGCTATTAGCATTTTATTTTTTCTTGCTCCACAAAATTAGGGACTAATTACCTTAATTTGTTATTTTCAGTGGGAGCACTTTTGTCTTACTTTTCCAATTTTGTGGTTTTGGAGATTTTCTTGGGTGGATTTGCAATGTGTTTTTTGATCACATCCTTTATAATGGTAGTTTCTATTGACTGGCAGGTCGATTGATGTAGCATGGCATTAGTTGTGAGAGATCCTCTTGTACAAATGGAAACAACACGTGGATCTCTTTTATATGAATTACAGGTAATGTTGATGCAATGAGTGATAGTGCACTTGTTATTCTCCTTCCTCTGTTTAAATGCAATGCTTCGATTGTCATTTTTGTGCTGATTAGATAATATGGGATGAAGTTGGTGAATCCGAGGCAGAGAGGGATAGGATGCTTCTCGAGCTTGAACGAGAATGTCTGGAAGTTTACAGAAGAAAGGTGGACCAGGCAAACAAGTGTAGAGCTCAGCTAAGACAGGCAATTGCTGATTGTGAAACAGAGCTTGCGTCAGTATGTTCTTCAATGGGAGAGAGACCAGTACATATTAGGCAGGTAGGTGGTGTAAACTCATTATGTTGCTGAAGACAATTGCTGGTTATAGTTTGTTTTATGTAGGTATGTCATGGGAGCAAATGTTATTTCCTGGATAATCTACAAATGGGATAATGCTAGATAACTACTTCTTGGTTATGCTTTTATCTCGGGCATAATGATACTGCAAAATTTTATGAGACTCTTTGGAAATTACTTCCACCATATAAGAACAGTCATTAGTAGAATGGCCAAAAGAGCATAGATGATATATCTGACAAATGAACTGATTGGGAATGAGTAGAAGTTATATATGCGCATTCATAATGGAATTCAAGTCTGCTTACTCGTCTACTAAAGGAATAAAGTGGTCAAAAAGCAAAATTGACAGATTAGATGTAAGTACTATTTTGGACAAATCAGTACAAGTTCATTTATAAAGGACTCAAGTCTGCTCACAACCCTTCCAAGGATCTGATTTTGTAACTGACTGCTTTTTTGAGTTCTTTGGTGAGAGATTTTCCTCGCTTTCTTTCTTTTTCCTTTTTTTTAGAAAAAGAAAATGCATGTGTCCTCTTTGGCATTATATATGGAGTTCACAAGCTAGAGAAGAAGTTACAAAGAAATGGTTGTTTTCAGTCTGATCATAACCCAGGAAGCTTGAAGGAAGAACTTAGAGCTATACTTCCACAGCTAGAGGAGATGCGGAAGAGAAAAAGTGACAGAAAGAATCATTTTTTTGAAGTTCTAGAGCAGATACAAAAGATCAAGAATGAGATTTATAAGGCAGGTGTGTATATTTCTTCCAACGCCACAGTGGATGAAAGTGATCTGTCTTTGAGAAAGCTTGAGGAATTGCAAAAAGAGTTGCAGGCACTTCAAAAAGAAAAGGTTTCTATTGTTTTGTCCTTATTTAATTCTTTTCATATTATGTATCAGTAGTTTCTAGCTTTTGTCTCGCAGGATAGTTCTCTTGATTGTGAAAATGTATTTTTGCTGGCAGAGCGAGCGCCTGAAGCAAGTTCTGGACCACCTGAATTTGTTGAATTCCCTGTGCTTGGTGCTCAGTATGGATTTCAAGCAAACTGTTAGTGAGGTTCATCCCAGTTTAGGAGAGTCAGAAGGATCAAAAAGTATCAGTAATGAGACTATTGAACGGTTAGCTGATGCTATACACAGGCTGCGAGAGGTCAAACTACAAAGAATGCTGCGGGTATACATATAGTCGTGAATTAAAGATTAACGTATCTTTTCTTTTATAGCTGCAAGCTTCTTTTGGCTTTGATTTCTGCAGCTTCAAGATCTTGCAACCTCAATGCTGGAGCTCTGGAATTTGATGGATACACCTCTTGAAGAGCAACAGATGTTTCAGAATGTCACTTGTAATATTGCTGCTTCCGAGCATGAGATAAGAGAACCCAACACGCTTTCTATAGATTTCATTAATTGTGTGAGTACCTCTGTTTGCCAATATTAATTAAATCAATCTAGTATTATTTTATGTACGTGTCATGTTAGATGGATCGGAGATTTAAAGTTTGTGAATAAACATGAAGGTTGAGGCAGAAGTTTCACAGTTGGAGGAGTTGAAAGCAAGCAAAATGAAGGAAATTGTTGTGAAAAAGAGGTCAGAGCTGGAGGAGGTATGCCGGAAGACACACATGATTCCAGAGTCAGATAATTTACTGGACAATGTAATAGAAGCTATTGAATCTGGTAAAGAAATTTCAATTTTAGAATATATAACTTTCTTAATGAAATTAATTTCTGTTCTAATTTGCTTTCTTTTTCTGTCGACAAAAGGAACTGTTGATGCTGCTTCTGTCCTAGAGCAAATTGAGCTTCAAATAGCTCAAGTCAAAGAGGAAGCTTTTAGCTGTAAAGAAATGCTTGAGAAGGTTGAGAAGTGGATGGCTGCTTGTGCGGAAGAGTGCTGGCTGGAGGAGTACAATAGGGTTGGTCTTTTGGTCCATGCTTATTTATATATAATAGGGCAACTTACAATGTCAAATTGCTTCACAGTCCATTTTCCTTTTTCTTTCCAAAGGACGAGAATCGCTATAACGCTGGACGAGGTGCTCATCTGACCTTAAAACGTGCTGAGAAAGCACGTGCATTGCTCAATAAACTTCCGGGTATAGATTGCTTCTTGTGTTTAGCAATTCTGTTAATAAGGTATTTATCTAATGATCTAGTTATGTAAATTAAAGATTTCATCACCATATTATTGAACTTTTGCCCTTGAATTATGTTGGAGTAGCAATGGTGGACACATTGGCTGCAAAAACCAAAGCATGGGAGAACGAGAGGGGATTAAAATTCACTTATGATGGTTTAAGTATTCCAAGTAGCAGTGCGTAGATCTCATTTCTGCCAATTCTCAGCCAGCATCATAAAATTGTAATGTAACAACTAACAAGGCCATTGATTGTTGTGCAGATTCGCCTTCTTTCAATGCTTGAAGAATATACAATTCTACGGCAGGAGAAAGAAGAAGAGCGCAAAAGGCAGAAGGTATGGACCTTCTAGTGCAGCTATACACGCTTATATTGAATGTTCAATTATGGCTCATACCTTATAGATAATTGTCTTTCCTCCTTTCTCTTTTTCTCGGCTTCCCCAATTTTAGGAGCAGAAGAAACTTCAGGGACAGTTGATAGCAGAACACGAGGCTCGTTATGGTTCGAAACCTAGTCCAATGAAGAACCAGAGTGGCAAAAAGGGTAGATTATCATGCGGTGGTGCAGGCAGTAGGAGAGTATCTCTTGGAGGAGCGATGCTGCAGACTCCTAAACCTGATATGCTCTCCACAAAAGCTAAGAAAAATGACCAACTCGATCACAGTGATCAATTGAATCATCTGAGGAATGACGGTTATGCAGCTCTATCAGCTGGTAATTTCTTTTCAACATTTTAACATTCCTATTCTACAGCCTTTTACACTTCTAGTAGCTGACATTATTAGTATTTCACCATTCACTTTCCCTGGAAAAAGATGTCCGTTTCTAGTGGGAGAAGTCCATTAAAGATTGGTTGTGGTTTTATATATTGTCTGACGTTAGTTTATCTATTTTTCTTCTTCAATCTGTATCATTTCAATTATTTGCTTTAGGAAGGAGAGGTTTGGACATAGCAGGCTTTCCGGACAAAAAGCATTCCTTCGGTGCTCGTGAAGTAGGATCCCCTATGACGCGAAAACCTTTCTCACCCATTTCCAGGACCAACATACCATTTGCTACTCCATCGAAGACAATATCAACAGTGGAAGAAGAAAACCGAACGCCTCAAGCAATGCCAATTCCTTTACCTTCCACTCCTTCCACAATATCATCATCAGTTCCAATGCAAACGGCCATGACTCCAGCTCGTGCAGTCGTCCTCCCCTCTATTGCCAAACCAGCTTTGGAGATCTCCGAAGACGTAGAATACTCATTTGAAGAGAGGAGAGCTGGTTTTGTCCTTCACAAGACATATCTGAGAACTGTTCAAGTTTAAGATCAGCAATTAGATGGAATGTTCTTACAAAACCTCAATTGTTCATCAATCCTCTTGGCGTTTGATAAGTCGAAGGATTTTAACTTAAGCCAATCCTATTTGGCTTTCTCTCAATGTGCATGTATTTTACGAATTTGAATTTGGGCTTGAGAGGGTTGCTACCGTTCTCCTGTTTATGCAATCTCATTTTTCATATTACACCATTTGATTTCCTTGTATTCTTGGTGCTTTTCCCTTACAGGTAAAGATACAAATCTTGCTTCTCACCTGGCTACACACTATCATTACTTCTAGTTTGGATGTTACAGTTTTGACCAAAAAAATAACAATAAATAAATAAATAAATAAAGTTGAAGAAAAGAACAATCTCCAAATGTGCTTTTACAAGAGCTAGTGGAGTGCCATGCTGGTATTCTTTCTTTTTGCTGAATCAATCAAACATTCAAATGCTAATATACGGTGCAAAGAATGTTTTTCCCCAAGGACCAAAATTACAAACACTTCCAAAGCCTCAAGCTGCATGGCAAAGATGCTTATTGAAAAGGCAACTTGACATGTGAAATTCTTAGCTATACATAGTATGGCTGATGATAAGAGGAATAATTTGTACATGTGATTTCCCCAATGAAATTGTCCCACTCTTAAGTTTTCACTTCCGTAAAACTTTACTATTAATCTTAGTTTAACTTTAGTCACAAACTAATTAATATATAATTGCAGCAGAATCCATTTCACGATATGCAAATATTATCCTTGATCAACCTTCTCACCAGATTTTGTAGTGACCCGGCCTGACAACTAACTTGCTAACATATTAAACTTAATCAACTAGTTCAATATATTGTCTTTTTTTTTTTTTTCTTTTGAAAAGGAAAGTTAAGACCGATTACACTAAAATATTTATTGCTCCAATTAGAGACGTCAATAACTAAGTTCAAATGCTACAGCTCAACCCCCCACCCCACTCACACAGAGACAGTTGTCCTCCCTTCCATTGCCAAGCCAGCACTGAAGATCTCCTCAGACAGTTGGTTTTGTCCTTCCCCCATTAACATATCTAAGGAAAGTTCAAAATCTAATTACAGCAATTGCGGGGAATTTCTCAAAAAATTTCTTTTATTTGTTTTGTTAAGCAACAAACAGCTGATTGATCAAATCTAATGGCAGTGAAAGGAGGAATAATCTGCACAGATTTGCCCAACCTTTGCAGTCCTGTGCATCATTTTTTAACACTGGCATGGTTAGAAAATGTTCACAAAATTTAAGGGTATCTTTTTTTTTTTTTTCCTTTTTAGTAACTTTAATTTTTTCTTTTTTTTTTTGGGGTCAGAAGTCAACTTTATTTCACCAAAAGAGACAGGGAACAGGTCAGAGTTTGGAAAATTGGCATTGGCTCCAACATTAACTTTACAGCTATAAAATTTAAAATTAAGAAGAATTTTATTTTTTTTCACAAATTCTTCATTTTATATTAAAATATATTTAACTTTGCCATTTTTCAAAGCACCCCATTTATTAAATTTCAAAGGCGGACTTGAAACCATTTTCTTAACCAAAATTAATACTTTGAATATAGCAATTAAATATTAGTTAGTTGTAGTAATTATTATTCAAATATTTTAATTAAATTAATTAATTATTTTCAATTTTACACTTATTTATTTTCCTACTGTACTTTTTCCTTTGCAGAACCCTAATTTCCCAACTTCTGCAGCCAAGCTATTTTTTTTTTTTAATTTTTTTTCATTTCCTGAGAGTAAAGTTTCCATCTTTGAAGCTCTGCAGCTGCTCTGCAATGGCAGTGATGAAGTTATAGGACTACAGACTGTTACAGTGAGTAGATTTTAACTGCAGAGCTCGTTAGTTGTCAGATGATCGTTGAATATTCAAAGCTGCTATTACTGCTTGCTTATTTGCAGAAGTTCTGAAGTGGATTTTGAATAAGCCTTTCCCGAATATTAAGTTTTGTTTTGTGTAAACGAATTGTTTTTTTTTACTGTCTCAAAGCTAAAAATATTTGATCTTTTTTAGGTAAGGTTTTAGGTTCCAAAAGGATTTTAATTATTCTTTTGTTTTTAATTGTTAATTCTAAAATAGATTTGATTTTTTTCGTGTGAAAGCCATTCTGTTGTTTAAAGGTTTTATTTTTATTTTTTTGGGTTAAAGGATTTAATTGTTACAGGGTTGTAAGTAATATTTGTTTTTGGATTTTTATTTCTCAAAAAGATTTGATTTTTCTTGCTGCACCGTTTGTTTTGCAAGCAAATAGCTCAGAATTCTTCACTCTATCTAAGGTTTAGTGGGGTAAAGTCATTAGTGTCTTTGAGGTCTAGGAGCTTTTTGGGTTGTTGTATTTTGTGTATATGAAGAATGGAGGAAACAGTAGAAGGGATGAATGGTTCTGGGGTTACTGCAAAGAGTGATGAAGCTCCAGAAAGCAATAAAATGGAGCCAAGGAATGAGAATCCTAGCCAAGTTACTGGATCAACGGTGGTGACGACTGGGGCGGTGACACCAGCAACTCCAGTTAGTGTGGTGGCGCCAGCCTCAGAAGTAAAGAAGAAGAGGGGAAGACCAAGGAAATACGCAGCAGACGGTTCACTAAACATGGCATTGTCACCTATGCCGATCTCGGCTTCAATCCCCTTTACTGGAGACTTTTCAGCTTGGAAACAAAGTGCAGGTCGCCCAACGGAGTCTTTCAAGAAGAAGCATAAGTTAGAGTTTGAAAGTCACGGTAACGGTTATGTGTTTGTTTCCCTTAATAGTGAAATTCGATAGCTTTTGCATAGTTCGCTTCGCAAATTTTTTTAATACCTGATCCTGTTATAAGGCTGTGATGTGTTACTATTATTAGAGTTGAAGTATATAAAAGATGTAGGATTCTGTCATGCTTGCTCATGATTACTTTTGTGTATGATCGGAACTAGATCTGCAGTTCTGATTTGTGGTTTATGCATTTTCTGCTTTATGAGTGTAGAATTTTGACCCCTAAAAACATATAATCTCTAGATCTGAAGGTATTGTAGTTATGATCTATAAGTGGTTTCTGCTGCTATAGGTGGGGTATGCTTTTTTGGCGTTGAAAGCTGATTCACTAATTTTTTCTGGAAGAGAATAGAAGCTTCATGAAAATAGAATATAGAGATTGTTGGAGGGCAGATTGGTCTTTTGGTGGTATCTTGTAGGCTATACGACACAGACGTGAAAATGATTTCCCAGTAACCGAGGAATCATCAAGAAGCATAATAACGGATTACTACTAAATAACTTAAGTGAATAATAGTTAGATCTGATGGGAAGAGTGAAAGACCCAAACTTGGGTAGGACCTTTTGCTGTGACTTGGTCTCCAAAAGTATTTGAACAAGGAGAGCAGTCAGCTGGCTGAGATGTCCCTGTGGGCCCCACAGGCACGTGGGCCCACATGCCTCTTACAGCACGTACTACGGGACAAACTATTCTTCTCTGATTATACATCTGACTTCATAAACACTACTGTATGATCTTCCAATTGTTGAACTCTATGATGTGACGATATTACTTATGGATCGAAGTTTACTTGTTTTTCGATTATCACTATCAGAATGTGTAAAATTTAGCTTTGCCATGCCTGAGTTTCTGACTTTGAGAGGCGATTAGGAGTTCATATTGTTGTCTGTTTTCTTATGGCATCAGGCTGGATGGTGGAGGCAGAGTGTTTGCTAACAGCTGCCGCCCCCTGACCCGCCTCGGGACCAAAACACCCAAACACAGACTCACACATAACCCCCTCTCCCTCATATGGTCAATTATTGTTTATTATTGTATGGGAAAATTGCACTGCATACCTTCTAGGCAGACAATAAACAATGAGAAAGCAAGAAACAATACTGTATTTACTGCTGCTAAGATATAGCATGCACATCAAAGGTCATAGTCTACGTCCATGCAGGACTGGCTTGAGAACTTTAAAATTTTAAATTTCCTTGTGGTTCTGCTTGTTTGATCAGATCGGTGCTTCTCTCACTCGGACTTTGTGCTTAGCTGTTATCATTTGATATTTCCCTTTGGGGATCTAGTGTATTCTATTCCACCATTGCTAATATTTAAATTGATGAATTTGCATCATAGTTTTGCATTATTCTTCTATGATTCAGCAAATTACCCCAGAAATTTTATTTCGTTTAGATGACTGAATAATGTGTAACTTATGCAGGGGGAGTGTCATACTCTGTTGGTGCAAATTTTACGCCCCATGTGATCACTGTTAATGCTGGCATGGTAAATTCTATTTGTTGGTCAACTTTGTAACTTAGTTTGTGCTCTTTACTCTCTTTAGCTATATGAAAAATTCTTATGTACCCAGTAGGAGTAACTAAGTTATCTTGTAACATGGTTGCTGAAGATTTACGTATTATTGTACTTGCAGTGTATCATTATGGCATGATATAGATAGTCAATGGTTAATATGTTTATATTGGAAGTCATTGCTTGCCTTACCACCAGGGGCGAAGCTGCATGCATGCAAAGGGGGCAATTGCCCCCCTTATTTTTTTAGAATAGTTTAGAATGATTATTAAAAATTAAATTTTCTTATGTTGATATAAATTAAATTGCCCCTCTTCTTTCTTGGTTTTTAGGAATAATAAGTTAAAAAACTCATGCATCATTATCAAGACATTAAAGACTGGCATAGAACAATTGTAATTTTATTTTTCTTGATTTGTAAATATAAAAGATGTTATTTATATTTGTTACCAACTGTTTTGTACATATTTCTCATTTACTTAAAACTTATGTAACACATGAATTACTATATATGTATAATAATTTTGCCCCCCTTAATCTCAAATTCTAGCTTCGCCCCTGCTTACCGCTTGCTGATAACATTTCAATGTATACTCAACATGACATGATTTGCTGAGCTCTGTAACTGCTGAAATTACTTCACTATAGTGCCTATAGTAGTTTTGCCTCACCATGCTTTCTGGACTCGTGCATGAAAATGCGAACAATTAAGTTATTGTGGTAAGACTGCAATAGTGTGCAATAGTTCCTATTTGATGCTATACTTAATGATCTTACCACAAACTTCTACCAAGTAGGAGAAGCAGATATACAGTGTTAATAAAAGTTCATGGTATAACTTGCATTAGAAAACAAGCAAACAAGACTTAGCCATATCAACCAGTAAAACATAAGAGCTTTCTAAACTAATCACATTAATATATGATTGTTATGTTCTTCAACTGATTGAATGAAAATGTCATTGCATTGTTGTTGATGCCAGAGACATATGTATGGCATATTGGAGAGTCTTTTATGCCCTTTAACTAATAGCAATTATTAACTCCCAGGAAGAACCTGCTTAAGTCTGATTTCTCTCTTTTGTTGTTGACTCCCTCTTGTTTGTTTCAGGATGTCTCAATGAAGATCATATCATTCGCTCAACAAGGATCTAGAGCTATTTGTGTTCTAGCTGCAAATGGTACTATTTCAAATGTCACATTACGCCAGCCCAATTTTTCAGGGGGCACATTGACCTATGAGGTAAATTTTCTCTTCTTTTGCTTTTTTAGTTTACTCTTCCATTATTACCTAACCAATCTTTAGCTTCTTCCATGTAATAGTTGGTTGGACACCCATTTACCATCAGATGTCATTTTATTATTTGATTGTGCTATATTTGAATATGGTGAAATGTGCTCCATTGCTTCAGAGGTGCAATAATGTCCAGGCAGATTAAGCCTTTCTAGTTGGGCAACTCAATGCAAAGCTCATGCTAAATCCTTCACTGCCTTCTTTTCTGATAAAAGTGCATGGACTCTGTCCACTCTCTCACCTTGTCATTTCTTCTCCTGCTTCCACCCATTTGTTCTTCTCCAATACATTTTATTAACTTTTTCGCTAGGATACATTTTATTATCTTCTTCATCTGTAATGCCTGAGTAAGCAGGATATTCTTTACACTTGAACATAAGTGTTTCTTTGCCAGTCATTTGATTGAATTACTTTTTGCAATTCTCCGCACTGATGAATAACTGATGTTCAAAATCTCTTTTCTTCTGCTTTATCAGGGTCGTTTTGAGATACTTTCATTGACTGGATCATTTATGCCTAATGATGATGGGGTCACAAAGAGCAGATATGGTGGGATGAGCATCTCCCTGGCAGGCACTGATGGCCGTGTTCTGGGAGGAGGATTGGCTGGCATGTTAGTAGCAGCTGGGCCTGTCCAGGTTGGTATACCTGTGCTCAAATTGAAACGAACATAATTGATTTCTTTATCATGGAAATTAAGATGTTAAATGATATCCTTCCTCACAAGCTAATCAATTATCAAAATTGTGGACTGCATGTAGATGTAAGTGGTAATACCTTTTTTTATGCCAAAGGAAGCAAATAGAGTTACTGACGACACTACATTGTCGAGTGTTTCAGGTTGTGGTTGGCAGCTTTCTTCCCGGCCATCAGCTGGAACAGAAGCCAAAGAAGCAGAGACATGACCACGCAGCTGCTCGTGTTCCTAATTCTGCTAATCCTGTTTCTGAAGGAAGAATCGAGGGAGCCTACGGCGGTCCAAAGCCACAAATGAATTCTTCTGCTTCCTTCCACGGAGATAACATGACCACTACGATGAATTTTGCGCATGGGCCCAACATATCCGCCCCTGAAAATAATACTATTTCTTTTGCTGGTCCAGAATCTACAGAACAGAGCCCCTCAAAATGTGAGGTTTCTTGCTGATCCTGTTGTTGATGCATATTTATATTGTATCTTAAATTTATTTTTGCAATAGAAGTTAAACTACTAGGCACATTTCCATTATGTCCGATCCTGTTAGGAGTTGTCAACAGCTTCTTGTGGGTGGAAAATGTAGAACATAAATTTACCCCAGAATTTTATTCTCTTAGAAAGACTAGGTTAGGATTTCTTACAAGTAGTTCTAATGTAGTTTTCAGGGCGTCGCATACTAGTTGTCACGCCCCTGAGCCTTACAACACTAGTCTTACTCGCAAGCCCGAGGTCTAGGGGGTGTGACATTAATGGTTTCCTGTTGACTATGTTATGTACTAAATTGAGTCAACGTTCTCAGTTGTAGTTGGACGATGCATTTCTCTAACGCAATATTTGTTTTCGTCGCGAATAAGTTGTGTATACTGCTCTGGTTCCAAAGTTTTTGCAGGCAGTTGCTTTCTGCATATGTGATCTTTTATCTCACGTTGGTTCTATAGAAATTTTGTTTAATCTGTAATGATCAGGACCTAGTATTATCATCAGTGTAAATCTAAGTACTTGGGCCAGTTGATTAAATTCAATAGACTAGTCGAGACTGTTTGTACTATTGTTATTGGCAGCGACTAAGCTTGACATTAGTGGAGAACTTTCGATGAAATTTCTGTGAAAAAATTAAATACAAACTAAATCAATATACTGATAGTGATTTTCAACTATTGAATATAGATTGTAGATAACTCTAATATATTATTTCATGCAAGTAAGAAAATAAGTTAAAAAGGAAAACTAGAAAAAAAAAAAAAGAAAAGAAAAGGCTACGATATTGTCACAAAATTTGGATCACTTACGTGCCAAATCATTATTTCTATGTGAATTTAGCAAAAGAAATTCATAATTCACCGTCGCAACAGTAAGAAGCCTCAACTTATGTATACCAACAACATCAAGAAAACCGTAATACTGCGCTAGTAAATATTTGAAGTGTTGTTACTACTTTAGTGCAAATTTTTAAAACAGTTTTTTTTCTAGCACTAAATATAACATTTGAAATGCAAGTATTTTGCATCGTACATTTAGTTCATGCCAAAAATAAGCTACATTCTTTGAGGAATGGTCACAAAAAGCAATCTTCAAAGATAATGAATTGAAAATTTTATCAATACGTACATGTACGTATCATATCTATAAAATTTATCTTTTACAAGGATTTTTCACCTAAATCCCCGTGATGCAAAAGAAAAGGGGTTACTAGGATAATTTACCAGATTAATACTTATTCTTTTAGATGGATACCGCTATACAAATTTGACAATACTAATAACTTTTTAAGAGTCGTATTCTTTGTTAGTTCTATTCGCGTAAATTTATTACTAGCGGGGATAATATGATTTCAACCTCTCTTCCCTCCAACATCTATTGATTTTCTCGATGAATTCTTCGGCTCTTCTCCGGAGCTCATCATCATCATCTTCTTCTTCTTCATGATGCCCTCTGTGATCTTCGTCATCATCAATGGCAACTTCTATGTCGACAGACGAAGCATTTGCTGTGTTTGTTTCATCAGGTGAAGAATTTGAAGAAGCATTTGCTCTCTCCATTTGGCTCTTGCCCTTGCAGCATTTTTCTTCAAGAAGCACTCGTGAGCTGCTTGACTTTGAGCTCCCAATGAGTAGAAAGGCAATGATCAGATTGCAGAAGCAAAACATGACAAGAGAATTAGAAGCAGCCATTGTGATCAACTCATATGTGGAGCTCAACATTTTAATCCAATATTACTTGAACTACAAGAACTCCAACAAGCTTATATATAAATTAGAAAAACACTGATGCTGTTGGTGTAGTGAAAATCTGAAGTTGTTGAAGCTTTTAAAGGCTTGTGTTGAAGTGGGAAGAAAAAAGTGTGCCTCGGAAGCTATTTTTTAGCAATAGATTATATGAGGTGTGGTGTGAAAGCTAATCATGTGGGGCTGATAAGCAAAACACCGAAAGGCTTTTTTGTTTTATCAACTTGTGAAGCTTCCAGCGCAACTAAAATGAAGTGGGTTTTGACTTGATTATTAAATCCAAGTCTATGTTTACTACCAATGAAACGAACATGGCAACTACCTTCCGATGTCATCTCAAATGACAATGCAGAGTCCCTGAGGGATACTCCAACGTTAAGAAATGGTGTCGAATTAGACTCAAGAATTGAGTTTGATTTTTTGTCTTGTACTTTAGATTAAGTGTCTTGACTTACTTAGTGGTCGAATTGTAAAAGGCAATACCTTAACTTGAGATCTATCAATTTTAACACTTTCCTCACAGAATAATCCACGCTTCACTTGTTTTTCATATATTAAGTCTTTTTTTTTTTTTTTAAGTTTTCAACTCGTGTTGGTTCTTAATGAAATATTTAGTCGATAAGAGTTCATTGATTCATAAAGTCAAAATGTCTATAACGCCAACTGCATTTCTTCACATGGTATATGACCTAAGAGAATTAGAAAAAGTCTAGAATGCAGTGTATAAGGACCTAACTAGCACTCTTTTTTTTTTTTTTTTTTTTTCCTGACAAAAACTCCCATCCCCAACCTTACCTCCCATCCTTCACGAGATTTTGGACCCAAACAAGTACTTGATCTTTAATATTAATTTATTTAATATTATAAATATACGTGTAAACTTACCAAATATTGGTTAAGAATAAGAGGGGGGGGAAACAGATATTCCAAACTAAGAGTGGGGTGAAAGCGTGCAAGGAGTTTGAGATGATCATATTGGCCGATTCTTGGAATCTTCCAACCTTTAGGTAAGTGTAAAAAGGAGGCAACCAGATATGGAAACAGTTAAATTAACCAGAGGACTTGGGATACTTGTCAAAATATTGTGCTACAAAAAAGATCCAATCATACAGAACTGATGACATGCATAAGTTTGCGGCCGCCGAAGCTTCCCCTCCCGCCTTTTTCCGCTCATTGCACTCGAGAGAACACAAAATGAAACAAGATTAAGTTACGTAGGAAGGGGAGTAAAAGAAACGTACCTTGCAACAACTACTATAAAAACACAGGTAACAGTAACCAAACTTTGAGGTATCAGGTATGCAAGAACATTAAAAAAGATACCATATTGGTCAAGAAAGTAAACGAAGATTCTAAATAACATGATAAACTTGCTGATTTTTGAGAAACTTGCAACTTTTAATAATGTGGCAAGTGTCAAAAGGGGAGAAACAGAAAATGGACATAGTAGAACGAATTGTTGCTGGAGGGTTGGATCAGAAAAATGCTGCATTGCTGGAGGATTAAGATCAGAAAATGTTTTGCACCATAGCTGCAAATACAACGCTGAACACATAATATTCAACTTGATAAAAAACACAGCAAATTGAGCAGGATCCTAGTCCCCAAAAGTACGTATCATTCCACATTCCGCACAACAGAACCCCTCAAGTCCATTAAAACAGAACAAACAAAAAAGCAAAGAAAAAGAGAACGAAACCAGACTGCAATGAGACTTCTGACATTATCATCTCGACGTGACGATAATATATTCCAAATTTTTAGAAATTTTATCTGATATTCAAAAGACCATACAACACGAGGCATGATGGACATCTGGCATTCTCCCACACTGGTAGCTACCCCTCCCACAAGCTTAGCATTCTCCTCAAGAACTCGCAGCAGTGTAAGAATATATGTCCATCAATGTCTCCAAGTTTCTTAAAGCCAAAGAACTTCAGAGTCTTGAGATGAGGAAGGGGGAATTTCTCAGCAAGCTTATAATTCCAGGTATATCATATTTGTTGATGTCTGCATTCAGCTTCAGACATTTCAGACGTGATAGGGGTAATAGCAAACCTTTTACCTCCGATAATAGCTGGACCTGTGGCTACGCATTCCGACAAAAAGAACAAGCACATACATGAGGCAAAACTCAATGTATAATCAACACAGAAAACTTCCACGATTCTACAAATATTACTATTTACATCACAGAGGTGTTGTGCTATGTAATCAAAATAGAAGAAAATATTTTTCAGTGACTATAGGAGAACAAAACATTTTTCAAATAATAACTAACTCCCTTAGTCCACCCCGCACCCCGTACTCCACCCCACCCTAACCCATTGAAATTAAAAAATTAAAAAGAAAATTTAAAATAAAATACAAAAAATTAAAAATCGCAAACTTAAAATTTTAAAATTAATAAAAATTAAAATTTTAAAAATTTAAAAATTAATAAATAAAAAATCGAAAACTAAAAAAACAAAAAATTTTAAATTTTAAAAATTAAACTACAAAAATTAAAAAATAAAAATTAGAAATGTTTTTAAAATTTGAAAAATTAAAATAAAAAATAGAATTAAAAATTAAACATTAAAAATTAAAATAATTACAAACTAGAAATTACAAAAAAAAATTAAAAATAACATTAAAATATAAAATATTGAAAATTAATTGTTTATTTATTTTATATATTGAAATTGTTATGTTAAATTTTAAATTTTATTTGTTTTACTTTTTCAAATTTTCTATTTTTTAAATTTTAAATTTTAAATTTTAAATTTTATTTTTAATTTAAATAATATATTTTTAATTACAAAATGAATTTTATTTATAAATATTCCTCACTAGAAATATTTTCCAAGTGTGATTACCAGGCACTGAAAATATTTTTCTATATGATAACTAAATACCAGAAAATATTCTATTTTTAGAAAAAATATTTTCCCTAGCAAGTTATTTTCCTGCAAACAAATAGAAACAAAATTTACTATTTTTAATTTCAATTTTTATATTTTATTGTTAATTTAGATAATATATTTTTAATTACAAAATACATCTTATTTATAAATATTTCTCATTGGAAATATTTTCCACACTGCTGGATGTCGAATCCGCTAAAAAACAAAATTCCCACTCTACCTTACTATTTGCGACAGTGGCAAGAAGGATAGAACCCACAAGGATTGGTTTAAAATATAGGTTTTATGCCAAGACAGAAGAATAAGTGAAATACAAGAAAGAGAAGGATTGTCAATTAAAATTAAATAAATAATAAATAAAAAACTAAAGAACTAATCACAAATTAAAAATAAAGTAAGATAATAAAGAAAAAGAGTTAAATAATAAACTACCTAGCCTTGGTGTATTCTCCGTTTAGGCCTACAAATCTGACCCTAGATGCAAAGACAACTTTCGTCTATTTTGATAAATAAATTATGGTCGTAGGCATGGCTTAACAACCTTATCTTTTTTTTCAATGTTAACAATGGTTTAAACTCCCTACGATTTTTTCCTACTATCATCTTAAGTGTTAGACAGTCTAACCCTTTGGAGATGCCCACAGGGTCTCTAATGGCAGCGCTAGATTCTAGAAAGACCTAAGTCTAAAAGTCAATTCTCTCACGGTAATCGCTCAATTGAATTATGTGTTTACACAAGAAACCTATTTACCACTATTTTTAAATTAATTAAATTAATCTATTTGGCTACCTATCATCAAGCAATTAAATAATTGGGTCCTAATTAAGCAATCACAAGATAATATTAATTCTTAAAACAATAAATACATAAATACCAAAATAAAGCAAAAGGAGGAGTCAGTTAGACCTCACAGATTTTGTAAAATCATAAATTTCGAATTAACCCCGACTAGGATAAAAGTCTGGCAATTAGGAGCCCAAAAGAAAGAAAAATATTTTCTGAAAAATAATGATAAAAGCTTGAATCCTTCCTACTTAGTTCTCTAGAGGATTTATAGAAAAGTATCTAAGAGTTTTTAAACTCTTTTAATGCTATTTAAAAATAAGGTAAATAACCAAAATCCAATCCATGTCAAAATAAATTCCTTAAAAATAGTTTTCTTTCCTTCTCACACTAATATATATTTTTGGTTGACAATTCTTCTGCAAGAAATGTACAAAATATCTTTTAGTTCTCAGTCAAACTTGGTAAATCACGCATAGACTATGGTGTAAGCACATCTAAGGTAGCAGTGTTTTCTTAACAATTCCAAACATGTCCAAAAGTCTGCTCAATCCATATAAATCACTTCCATCTTTTTTTCCAAGCCTATTTATGCCAAAATATACAAAATAATCTCAATTAAGAAGCAAATAACCTTGAATTTAAGCACAAACAACTGTGAATTCATGGTTTATTTTGAACTTATCATGAGCCGAAATATATTTTCATATATGATAATCAAATACTAGAAAATATTCTTTTTTAGGAAAATATTTTCTGATAAAAACATTTTCACCCAGCAAGTTATTTTCCTGCAACCAAACGGGCCCTAATTGAGAAATTTAACAAAGAGAAATGAATTTTTTTTCTAGCTGTGTTTGCCAGACTGAATATGATAATTTTTGGCGGACCGTGGCTTTGACGTGCAAGCCAAGAGCTTCAGTGGACCAAAACATCCGACCCGCTGTCAGAAAACTTGGGCTTCCACCGATGAATGGGCTAGATGGCCCAGAAGTGGAAATAAGATCCGACTAATGGTTTCTTTTGCCTTTGTTGGGACACTAAAGCCCCTTTAAATTAACTTTTTCTTTTACCAAAAATTATTTTTGAAAAGAAATTACATTTTTTTTTGTAATAGATATTTAACTTAATTTCTGAAACAAATTCAAATTCAATTTGTTTCTAAAAATAACAATTTAAAAAATATTCTTTTTCTGTGGAAGCTCAATGCAAGCCTAGCAGGAATATCATCTTTGCGGTGACACTTTCGTGGAAGAATTGGCGATGGCGTAATGAAAGGAATTTTAAACACCAAACCTTGTATGACGAGGCATCAGAAAGCGACGTTCATTACGAGATATGTGGATGAAATTAAAGATGCTTGGAAAGTCAATGAAACACTAAAGGGCCGAAATCACAAAAGTCAATAACTAATTTTTTTAGCCCCGGCTCAAGAAAAATGAAAACTAAATATTGATGGATATTTAAAGAGAAATTCAGGATTAATATCATCAGGTGGTTTATTTCGGGATGAACTAGGACAATGGAAGAAGGTCTTTGTGTTGAATTTGGGTGTAGCCTCTAATAACAGAAGAGGTGGCAAAGCAGGTTAGAACCTGCGGATCAACCCGTTAACCTGCAAAATTGAAGGGTTGAGATTTAACATTTTGCAACCCGCAAGACAAACGGGTGGACCCGATCCGACCCGCATAAAGTGCGGGTCTTGCTGGGTGACCCGTGGGTTGACCCGCGGGTGCCTTCTTCTTTTTTTCTTTTTTTTTTTTAATACATATAAGCTTAAAGTTAGAAACACTAAGTTTTTTCTTCTTATTACACTTTATAGTTTACAGCCTTAGCAGTCATATTTGAAGCTTTGTTTGTAGCTATGGACTATGGTAATTGTTGTCTTATTATATTAATGTTAGTTTGTGATTAGGAGTTTAATGGAGATTTCAATTATCGATTGTATTTGTGACATTTAGTTCATTAACTTTAACTATTTTTAGGTGCCTAATTTTTTGTTTTTTTGCGTCAAACAGGTCACAAGTGTTTATTAGTTACTGCTTAATTTTTTGGGTTTTATTTATTTTTAAATAATATTAAAATATCATAAAATTAAGTGAATAAACCCGCGAACCCTCGAGGCCGCAGGTAGGGGTGGAAATCGGATCGGATTTTAGGATTTTCGGGTTTTTTGGGTTCAGGTTTTTTGGCTTTCGGATGGGGAAAAAATATTCGATCGGGTAGTTAAATAATAACTATCCTCCCGGATATCGGATTTTTCGGATGCCGATTTTTTCAGATTCGGATATTCGGATACTCGACATTTCTACGAAACTAAAAAATAAAAATTGTTTACTTTTTTTTTTTTGCGGTAAGTTAGCAAATACATTCATTGATAATCAAACTAATTACATCCATGTATGCAAATAGCACGATACTCAAAACTAAGCATCGGCTCCAATAAACAAAGGATATGTTGGGTATACAATAAACTAAGCATCGGTTCCAATAAAAGAAAAGAGATTGTTCAAAATGAAGATAGACAAATCAACTCTTTTTAAAATATAAAAACATTTTCATCATAACTATGAACCAAACAAAAAGGAAAAATTAATAAATATTAACTATATAAATATATTTTCACATTTATCTAACTTAAACATAACAAATATTTATGCTAAATTAATGTTACATTTTGTTAATTCTAATTATATTACTCAATTTAGTTGTCTAACTTATTTACAAATAGCTTAATTATGTTATTTAACTTCTCATTACTTTTGAACAATACCTTTTTTTCTCTTTTTTTAATTGTACGTTTTAATATTAATACATTATATAAAATGTGTGTTTATATATGTGTTATATTATAATATTATGGTGAATGATTTACTATGGAATAGTGTGTGTGTGTGTGTGTGTGTGTGTGTGTATTTTTTCAGGTTTTTCGGATCTAGTTCGGGTAGGAAAAAATTGCCCGATTTACTACCCGATATCCGGTTATTTTTCGGATAATCCGAATCCGAAAATTTTGCATTTTTTGCATCCGATCGGGTTCGAATTCGGATTCGGGTTCGGCTACCCGATCCGAATTTCCACCCCTAGCCGCAAGTGTGGATGGGGTGTAGGCACCCGCATAAATCCAACCCGACCCGACCCGCGGAATCGCATAACCCGTGCTAAACGGGTCAAGGTGGCCGACGAGTGCCCGTTTACCACCTCTAAATAACATAACTGAACTATGTCGCAGTTTGAGGGACTTAGGCTCGCAATTAATATAGGAATCACAAATCTAGATATTGGGCCAAAGAGAAAGCTAATTCAAACTTACCTAAGGGCTTGTTTGGATTATTTTTTTTGAAAAAATTATTTTTTTATAATAATTATTTGGTTTGACTTTCAAAGAAATTAGAACTTAAAAAAAAAGTTTATTTATAATTTTTCTTAGAAGTTAAAATATTTAACTTTTTTTTAAAAAAATAAAAATTATAAAAAATGATTTTGAAAAAAAGTCAATACAAATGAGGTTAGACTAACTCCAACAAATTCCTTAAAACACAAAAATTCTCTTATTTAGGGGATTTATTAATAGTAAAGTGTTCCAATAGCTCCCCTATCTCATCCCTAAAATTTTAAATTTTTTTCTAACTCCAAAATAAAACACTCCTATCCTCAGAGTCAACACCCAAATTCCATCCCCCATTCTTATAACTTCAAGACTGCAACATTATAAAATAAAGAAGCTTTTGGAGTGAAACTGAAATTGAAGTTTCCTAAATTAAAAGTTTGGTAAAAAATTAAAAAAAATTATTGGAATAGAATTAAAAATAAAAGATCTTAAAATATAAAAAAATGATTTAAATTATTTAAATTTAAAAAAAAAATAAGGGAACGATTAGAAATAGCAGCAATAATTTGTACAAAAAGTAAGGACAGTGAACTAACAGTCGTCTTGCCCCACTAGCTTCATTTGGCTTATGACTCTCGACGCCTCCCACCTTTGCATTATTCATCACCCACAGAGTTTTAACATGTCGGAGAGTAGTAGTAGTAGTAGCCAAGCAGACCGCATCAGTGCCTTGCCGGAGGCCTTGCTGCTTCACATCCTATGTTTCATGGACATGAGAAATGTAGTGAGAAGTAGCATCTTGTCAAAGAGATGGCGATATGTTTGGACCTCTGTCACAACACTCAGGTTTGAATATCGGGACTATTCTTTGGAGGATGTTGGGAAGTTTGTTGCATGGGTTAATAGAACGCTTCTTCTCTGCAGTAACAGTAGTAATGCTATAGAAAAGTTGGCATTTGATTTTCATTACCATGATTGTTTCGGGTCGGATCTAGCCGTGTGGGTTCGTTTTGCTGCAGAGAGAAAGGTGGGAGATCTGAGTTTTCACTTGTGTGGCACTTGGCCTCAATCTTTATGTTGCAACTCGTCTCTGACAAGTTTGCACATGTACGATTGTAACTTTATGCCCACGCGAATCTTACGTTGGACAAACCTTAAAAATTTAAAGATTTCATCGGTGGGATTAGATGACCAACTAATCTTGGATATGTTATCTGCGAGTCCAAGCCTTGAATACTTGAATTTTGATGATTGTTGGGGCTTTAATCGTTTACATATCAATCTTGAGACTCTAAAGATGTTGGTTATAAGCTGGGATTATGGACCTGATCCCTTGGAAATTTCAGCACCTAACCTCCAAAATTTAAAAATTTCAGGATGTGTTGGACACATTCGACTCAAGAATGTCTCATCTGTTCGTAGAGCTAAGCTCAGCTTTTCACTTGACCATAACTATGATGAGCAATATAATTGTGTTGTTGAACTCTTAAGAAGCCTTCGCCATGTAGAGGAACTTGAGCTTGGGGCTCCGTTCATTCAGGTTGTTCTTTCCTTTTTAATTCATGTCTATAATTTACACATATCCCGCATTGGTATACCTCTATTTGTGTTGCATATAAAGGTCTCTACTTGTGTAACATATATAATGGTGTAAAATGGAAATGTAATCACATTTACTACTACATATCAGGTGTTGGGGAAAAACATGCAAACACCGAAGAATACGAGAAGAAATAACGGACACAAGAAATTACGTGGTTCGGCTTTGAAGCCTACGTCCACGGGCAACAGAGAATAATTATATTACTGATCACGAATGCTACAAGGCTCTCACTTTGGTTTCTCTCACCCCACATACCACAAGAGGTATGAACCTCTACTCCCCCATGGGGTGCGACCCTAAGGCACCAAATGCAATGTCCTAGCCCCTATTTATAGTACACAAGTATCCTAATCCGTATTCTACAAGGATAAGGAAACAGTATACTACTAGGAAAAGTAAACAGTATACTACAAGGAAAAGGACACATATTAATTTAATACGGGCCACATTCAACAAATCTCCACCTTGGCACGTATTCGCTCTAATCAACATACCATCATCCTCACGCTAACTACCCTAAGGGCTCACCGCTCCACACCGCAAATAGCAACCAAATCCAAACAATGCTTGAACTTGCTTTCTGGAACCACCTTAGTCATCATATCTGCTGGATTCTCATGGGTAGAAATCTTCTGCACCGATATAATTCCTTGTGATATAATATCTTTGATAAAATGATATCTAACGTCAATATGTTTAGTCCTCTCATGATACATCTGATTCTTCGTCAGATGGATTGCACTTTGGCTATCACAAAAGATCAGATTGTATCTTGCTGCGATCAAGATCACGAACCAGGCCTTGTAACCACATGGCCTCCTTCACAGCTTCTGTAATTGCCATGTACTCCGCTTCAGTAGTTGACAATGCCACAGTAGACTGTAATGTCGCTTTCCAACTGATAGCACATCTAGAGAGAGTAAACTCGTAACCCGTCAGAGATCTTCTCTTATCAAGATCACCCGCAAAGTCTGAATCACAATAACCCACCAACCTCGCGCAATCTCCAGTCATCTTGCTAAATAGCAATCCTATATTCACAGTGCCACGCAAATATCTCATTATCAATTTCACCGCTTCGCAGTGTGTTTTCCCAGGTGATGCCATATACCTGCTCACAACACTAACTGCATGTGAAATATCAGGACGAGTGCACACCATAGCATACATCAAGCTACCAACAAAGACTCGAGTATGGAACATGAGACATATGCTCCACCTCCTCCTCGCTTTTAGGTGGCAAATCTGCAGACAATTTGAAATGAGCGACAAGCGGCACACTCACGAGCTTAGCTTTAAGCATCCCAAACGCTCAAAGACCTTCTCAATATAACTTTGTTGAGACAAGAACAGCTTCCCAGCGTTTCTATATCTGTGGATCTCCATGCCAAGAATCTTCTTTGCTGCTCCAAGATCCTTCATCTCAAACTCATCACCTAGCTGCTTCTTTAATTCGTATATTGCAGACATACTTTTAGCAGCAATAAGCATATCATCGACATACAACAACAAGTACACAAACGAACCATCTGGAAGCTTCTTGAGATATACACAGCTGTCGTAGGCACTCCTTGTGTATTCAGCACCTACCATGAATGTGTCAAATCTCTTGTACCATTGCCGAGGTGACTGCTTCAACCCATACAATGACTTCTTCAGTTTGCAAACATGGTTCTCCTTACCAGGAACTACATACCTCCTCGGTGACTCATGTAAATTTGCTCTTCAAGATCACCATGCAAAAACGCTGTTTTTACATCTAGCTGCTCAAGCTCTAAGTCATGAAGAGCAACCAAGGCAAGTAAAACCCTGATGGAAATATGCTTCACAACTGGAGAGAACACTTCGTTGAAGTCAACACCCTCCCTTTGTGTATAGCCTTTTGCCACCAATCGTGCCTTGTATCGAGGACCCTCAACCCCTGGAGTATCTTCCTTTTTCTTGTAAACCCATTTGCAACCGACAACTCGCTGTCCCTTAGGCAATTCCACAAGCTCCCATGTTTGATTCTTATGAAGAGACTCAATCTCTTCACTCATGGCACCCACCCAATGAGCAGAATCTTTCCCAGATATGGCCTTTTTGTATGAATTCGGCTCATGTCCTTCAATTGTTTCTGCAACAGTCAAAGCATAAGCGACAAGATCAGCGTATCCGTACTTTTGAGGCTCTCTAATCTGTCTCCTTTCTCGCCTGGCAATCTGTATACATTGTTCAGGCATATTTTGATCATGTGCCTCAGTTGGTTGAGTCGGCTGAATTTGACTGCTACTATTGCTAGATGGAACATTTGGTACATCAGAAAATACCTCCACCTGCTCTTTGACACCGTGGTCTAAATCAGCTATTGCTTTCTCCTTTTCTTGGTCTAATAAAGCAGACTCATTGAACGTAACATCCCTGCTGATGAGGAAACCTGGAGACTTTGGATCTGTGCACCACAACCTGTAACCTTTCCTCTCGGACGCATAGCCTAGAAATATGCATTTCTTTGCCCTTGGCTCCAACTTGCCATCCTTCACGTGAGCGTATGCAGGGCAACCGAACACCCTCAATTGAGAGTAGTCAGCAGGCTTACCAAACCATAACTCAAAAAGAGTTTTCAATTCAATAGCTTTAGATGGAGACCTATTCACCAAGTAGCATGCCGTATTGACAACTTCAGCCCAAAAGTCTTGACTCAAACCAGATTGGGAGAGCATACAACGAGCTCTCTCCACCAGAGTTCTATTCATGCGTTCTGCAACTCCATTCTGTTGTGGTGTCCCAACACATGTGCGGTGTCTCACAATGCCATGTTTCTTGCAGAACTCATCAAACTCTTTGTTGCAATATTCCAACCCATTGTCAGTCCTAAGATGCTTAATTTGTTTACCAGTCTGCTTCTCAATCAACGTCTTCCACTCGACAATGTTGGAAACGCCTCATCTTTAGTTTTTAAGAAGTATACCCACACCATCCGAGAGTATGCATCAATGAAAGTGATGTAATACCTGACACCTTTCTTGGAAGGAACTTTATTAGGACCCCAAAGATCAGAATGAATATAATCAAGTGTTCCTTTGGTGTTCTCCTGCCCCTTGCTGAACTTCACCCTGGTTTGCTTTCCAAAGACACAATGCTCGCAGAATTCAAGCTTTCCAGTTCTTTGTCCACAAAGCAAATCCCTCTTGCTCAGCTCGGTTAGTCCCCTCTCACTCATATGGCCCAACCTTTTATGCCATAATCACAGAGTGTCATTATCACTCTCCTCGGATGTAAAATTGCAACACCAGAATCGTACAACCTTGAAGGATATGTAGGCCGCCAGTCAAGTTCCCTTTCAAGAGCACAATTGCACCTTTGGTCACCTTTAAGACACCATTCTCACTTCGAAATTTGTATCCATGAGAATCCAAACGCCCAAGAGAAATCAAGTTTTTCTTCAGCTCCGGTACATGCCAACACTCGAGAGATCTTGTAATACCATCAAACATCTTGATATTTATGATGCCCATTCCCTCCACCTTTAACGAAAGATCATTGCCTAGAAAGACTTTCCCTTCTCTTTTGGAATAAGAAGAGAACGATCGCGCTAGGACACATATGGAACGTTGCACCAGTATCAAGAATCCATTGATTTTGCCACTGTGATCCACTCACAGTCAAAACTTCCCCGGTACTACTCGAGTTATCTCCATCACTGTCAGCATTCTCCACCACATTAGCTGAATTCTCTACCTTTTTTCTTTCCCTTTCTCAGTCTTGGACATTCTTTCTTAATGTGACCCTTTTCGCCACACTCGAAACAGCGTAGCTTCCTTGCTCTTGATTTTGACCTTGACTTGCTTTTCTTTCTATCCGAAGATCCCCCTCTATTCTCCGATCTCCTCTACTCACTAAACCTTCCCCATGAACTTTTTCCTATGTCCGGAATATGTGTTTGAAGATCCTTCGATTTTAATGAAGTAATCACATCTTCAAAAGTAATTTTATCCCTCCCGTACAACATAGTGTCCACAAAGTTCATATATGAAGGCGGTAAGGAGCATAATACGATCATAGCTTGATCTTCGTCATCAATTTTAACACCCACATCCTTTAAAGCAATAAAACAAGAGGTAAACTCATCAAGGTATTGTTTTAGTGAGGTACCTTATTTCATTCTAAGATGATACAATCGCTTCTTCAAGTAGAGGCGATTAGTGAGAGATTTAGATGCATACAATTCCACCAAAGTATTCCAAGCCTCAACTGCTGTCGTCTTCTCAACAATCTCCAGCAATACTTCATTTGTCACGGACATATGTATTGCACTCAAGGCTTTCGCTTTGAGTTCTTCTCTCGTTGCTGGTTCTATCTTTTCTGGGATCACTCCTTCAATGACTTTCCAAAGTCCCTGCATTGTCATAAATACCTTGAATCTGATCCTCCAAAGACTGAAACTCATTCTCCCGTCAAACTTCTCGATTTCAAACTTTTCACCTGTGGAAGACGTCTTCGTTTGCTCAAAACTCACACTTCGGGATTGAATTTAGCTCAATGGATCGTAAAAACGGATTCAGCACGTTGAAAAACCTTAGGAACACCCCTGGTCAACTTTGGTCAACACCGGTCAAAGTCAAACCTGTTGGTCAAAGTCAACACCGTCCCTAAACACGTACTTCGGAGCAAAATCTGGAAAAACAGAGCCCAAAAGCGGACTCAGCACGTCGAAAAACGTGGGGTAAGGCTTTGGTCAAACTCGGTCAACCCTTGGTCAATGGTCAAAATCAACCCCGGTCAACGCCGGTCAACGCCAGTCAAAGGTCAAAACAGTTTTTTTTTTTTTTTCAGGACTAAATCTAAGCCCAAATAAAAATTTCTTTCTTATTCTTTTGGCCTAAACTAAGCCCAAACCCAAAAAAAAAATTTATTATTTTTCCGCCTAGAACCTGCTCAACAAAAATTAATTAACCCAAGACCAAGGCCTAGCCAAAATTGGACAAGGCCACTACCGTGCCCGATCCAAATAAACCCAAAGACCCAAAGCCTACAAACCCTAAACCCGCTTTACAAACTTGAACCAATTTCAAAAATAATACCGAATACCAAAAACCAACCTCAAGAGCACGCGAACTCTATCTTCTTCGCTTGTTCTTCAAACCCAAACACGAACCAGACCACGACGCAAGCTTCCACTCCAACCACCAACGCTCAACGTGATGCGATCGAGCACTCCTCGTCGAACAAAGACCTTTGTTTAGTTAGGTACCGTTTGGTTTGAGAAATTTTGATTTCACAGTGAGTTTTGATTTTTCCTTTTTCCCTCAAGCAGCGGAATATATCTAAGCTCTGATACCAGTTTGTTGGGGAAAAACATGCAAACACGAAGAATACGAGAAGAAATAACGGACACAAGAAATTACGTGGTTCGGCTTTGAAGCCTACGTCCACGGGCAACAGAGAATAATTATATTACTGATCACGAATGCTACAAGGCTCTCACTTTGGTTTCTCTCACCCCACATACCACAAGAGGTATGAACCTCCACTCCCCCATGGGGTGCGACCCCAAGGCACCAAATGCAATGTCCTAGCCCCTATTTATAGTACACAAGTATCCTAATCTGTATTCTACAAGGATAAGGAAACAGTATACTACTAGGAAAAGTAAACAGTATACTACAAGGAAAAGGACACATATTAATTTAATACGGGCCACATTCAACATCAGGTGTGTTTTGTTATCAAACATCTTAGCGTATTCTTATCTATGACAAGTTGAAATTTCAATCTACATATACATAAAACAATAGAGATTTTGAAGATAAATACATTGATCCATATATAATCTCTCCTTCTCGTCAATTGTTTGAATTTATCAATAGGCAATCCTGCTATATAGATGTAGTATGGAAGTCCTTTTTGAACCCCAAAAAAATCCCTTGATGTTGTAAAGGTAGTAGTACAAGTACATGAGATTCATGGTTACTTCTGCAGTTACATAGCAATGGACCTCTCTTATGTACATAGTAATATGTGTAGAATTGTTGAAGTTTTTTGTGTTGGT
Organism: Cordia subcordata; assembly: GCA_028554755.1. NCBI lineage: Eukaryota > Viridiplantae > Streptophyta > Magnoliopsida > Boraginales > Cordiaceae > Cordia > Cordia subcordata. Next base: position 647,092 of record JAPTOF010000003.1, on the reverse strand, counting down.
AATACTCAAGTTTTGCCCCATATATGTGCTTGTTCTTTTGGTTGAAAAACATATTTCAGGTCCAGTTATCATTGGAGGCAAAAGGTGTGCAATCAACCTGATCGTGTCTTAAATGCTTGAAGCTGAATACAAATATGAACAAATATGACATACCTGGAATTATAAGCCTGCTGAGATGTTCACCAAATCTAGAGAAATTAGTCGTGACCAAGATAAAAAATGACTCGGGGGTAAGCTTTACTAAGGACCTTAATTACCTTGTTCAAACTAGGTCCTACATTTAGGGGGCAAACATCTTGCCTGGTAAATTCTAATCTTTCAATTTTATAGACCTGAGATTTTATAATTTGTATATGAGTGGCTTTGTTGTTGCAATTGTAGTGTTGGACCAACTTAACATTTTCTAATCAAGTGGAGTGTTATTGGAGTTCCGGAACAAGGTTCGAGAAATTCCCCCTTCCTCATCTCAAAACTGTGAAGTTCTTTGGCTTTAATAATCTTGGAGATGTTGACGGATTCACTCTTACACTGCTGCGAGTTCTTGCGGAGAATGCTAAGCTTGATGGAGGGGTAGTTATCAATGTGGGAGAGCACCAGTTGTCCATCATGCCCCCATGTTGTGTATCTTCTGAATATCGGATAACATTTCTAAAAGTTTAAAATATAATACCGTCATGCAGAGATGATGATTGCTGATAATTCAGAAGTGTCATTGCAGTCTCGTATTTTTTCCTCTTTCTTTCTGTAACATCCTATTTCACATCAGTTCTGTGTGAGATTCGTGTGCACTTTATAATGGCTTGGGTTTGCTACTACTATCATTACCAGCTTAAGCATTTTGGACCAGTTAGTTAGGATTAAGTGTGGTGGCTAGCCAGTACTTGAACTTGGGTCGTTACCCTTTTTTGTTTGCTTTGTTTTAACAGACTTATTGTATTTGCAGCTACGGTGCGAAACATTTTCTGATCTAACCCTCCAGCAAAGATTTGTTCTACAATGTGTGATTAGTGTATTTGATTAACAAATAAATTTCTAGGTTCAGAAACGCTAGTATTTTCCACATTCATTATTGTGGCACGCTACATTGAGCTTCTTGAACATAGAAAAGTCTCTTGGCAGGTAAGCAAAGTGCAATATCGTAGATTGGTAATGGAGAATTAGTGAATATCTGGCTTTTCTTTTTTCTTTTCTCCTTGTTCGTTCCTTTTTTTTTTTTGGGTATAATTTTTCTGTGGCTGGGTGTATACCGAGTGAATATGTAGCTTGATTCCTGGATTCCAAACATCCCAGTACTTGGACAGCCTTTGCATTTAATAGTGACCATCACCAAAAGGGGATGAGAATTTTGAACTACATTTTCATCCTTACCTTGTCAAACAAATTCATCGAATTACACTGCTACTCCATTTTCTCTGGATTAAGTGGTGATTATTTTGTACATCCGGAATACTTAACAGATCTGACCACCAGGTTTTGCTCCTGAGTTATCTTCACCTCCACCCCCAAACTTTTGGCATCTTATCTAGCATGCTTATTCTCAACCCAAAATAGAACTATCCCTAACAGTCCGTGAGGGCTTCCTCGAATCCGAGAAGAAACGGTTTTGCCAATTTTCAATCACCAAAAAGGATTTCTGTCTCTTGCTAAGAGGTCTGCGCGTAAAGGTAGGCATCAACAAGAAATAAGGCCACGAGATTGAAAATAAAGCAAAGAGAAATGCGGCAACCAAAGTCGAGCTCTTGATTGGCTGAGATAATCTGAACTTTTTCTGAACATCAGCAGAAATAAACTGTCAGCACACTATTAGCGAGCAAAACATTGATCCTCTTGAGGGCAACTTGGTTTTTGACAAGATCATTTTAACAGCTTTTGATGCAAAATACATTCCAGAACTCAATTCTAGTCAAGTACATTAGTTCTGTTCTTGCAAAACTTTATCCAAAAAAAAAAGCTGAACCAAAACTGCATGCTTCTTTCAGCATAGGTATATCCAACTCTCACAATTACGATGATCAATTGACATCCACCAACTCAACATCAAAAACCAACGTAGAGTTTGGCGGCCTGACACCACCCGCACCTTTCTTGCCATAACTGCATATCAAGTGCAATAGTGAGTGAGTAAAAATTATACATGCGGAAGAACATATCCACTTATTACCAACAGGACATTCTAGCCCGTTGGGAAATCCCATGAGGAAGTAGATAAATCATTTCATATCCTTTTTTTGAAGTAAGGAACTTAAAAACACATTCATTTTGTGCTTATGTTGACAAACTCTCTATCAAAAAATTAAGAAGAATTGCTTAACATCACTGTCACCAAGTTCTTCCACCATCTAAAAAAGATCCACTTCCAAACAAATGTATAATCATGGGAGTGATTAGCTTCCTTTTTTACTAACAGATGCAACTAGCTGCTCCTAATCTAGAAATTGTCTAAATTACGATAAAGTAGCTACAACAAATCTTAAGTAAGACCCAAACTTAGAAGGCCCTTTTATATGGGAGTCTCGACTTATGAAAAGTCTCTTTGTTAGAGTCTCGACCCACCAAGAGCCCCTTCATTGGAGACTCGGCCTATCAAAAGCCCTTTTATTGGAGTTTCAACCTATAAAAAGTCCCTTTATTCAAGTCTTAACCCAGGGAAGGCCCGACCCTGGACCAGAGGCCGGTATTCAGTTGACAATAGGCCAAGGATAGCTCATAGGTTAACAGGTCGAAACTACATAAGGAAAGCTCATAGGTTAACACACAAAAACTATACAAGGCAGCACAAGATTTGGTGCATATTAAGGTCTAAAATCATGGGATTGCAAATCCCCTATTACGTGCATAAATTGCCATGATTTAAGGAAAAAACCTTCCTACATAAGGAGTGTGTAATGGGAACCTCTGTGAAGGACAATTGGATCAACACTAAAACTATCCTCAAGCCTTCTTCTAGGTATCATTGGTCACTTGCCCTCATCATCAAAAAGAATCTGAGATTCTTATGTACTAAGACCTAAATCTTAATTGTAGATTTTGTAATCTATAATACTTCGAACAAAAAAGCTACTAGAACCTAAGGATTGAACAGCAAAAAGTGTTGGGATCAGCCAAATAAATGAGCTTAAAAGGCTAATGCAGTTGAAGAAAGTTTGAGGGAACGTAAAAATAAAGGCGGTAGGTGCCTTCCTTTAGCTTTTATAGCGATTTATCTGTTTCTTGTTGGAACTTGAAGTAGTCCTTAAAATGTCAATGTGAAATCAGTGGTAATTAGTGTTAGGGCTTGATGATCTAATATAGTTATTACCTGTGTAGAGATTCTTAGTTACTTCTGCAGCTACATAGCAATTCACCTTTCTCATGTAAATAGTAATATTTGTAGAATTTTTTTAGCTTTTTGTGTTGGTAATACTTTTTAAGCTTTGCCCCATATATGTGCTTGTTCTTTTGGTTGGACTTCATATTTCAGGTCCAGTTATCACTGGAGGCAGAAGGTGTGCCATCACCCTTATCACATCTTAAAATGTCTGAAGCTGAATACAACAATCAACAGTTATGATATACAACTGGAATTATAAGCCAACTGAGATGTTCACCAAATCTAGAGAAATTAGTCGTGACCAAGACAAAAGATGACTCGGGGGCAAGCTTTACTAAAGACCTTAATTACCTTGTTCAATCTAGGTCCTACATTTAGGGGGCAAACATCTTGCCTACTAAAAATTTCTAATCTTTCAATTTTTATAGACCTGAGATTTTTACAGTTTGTATATGAGTGGCTTTGTTTGTACTTGTAATATCCGACCAACTTAACATTTTCTAATCAGGTAGAGGGGCTATTGCCATTCCAAAACGTGGTTCGAGAAATTCCCCCTTTCTCACCTCAAGACGGTGAAGTTCTTTGGCTTTGAAAAACTTGGAGATGTTGACGGATATACACAGTACACTGCTACCAGTTATTTGTGGAGTAACGCTAAGCTTGTGGGAGGGATAGTTATCAATATGGGAGAACACCAGATGTCCATCATGCTGCGTGTTGTGTGATCGTTTGAGTATCAAATAAAATTTCCAAAAATTTTGGAATATACTGCTGTCACGCCGAGATGATATCGTGTTGTGTGATCGTTTTAGTATCAAATAAAATTTCCAAAAATTTAGAATATACTACTGTCACGTCGAGATAATAATCTCTATGATGTGATTGCAGTCTCTGTGTTTTTTCCTTTTTGTTACGTGGAGTGTGGATTGCAGCATACCTGTAGGAATTAGGACTAGGGACGTCAATGGGGCGGGGTAGAGGCGGGGTTCACAAACCCCTACTCCGTACCTGGTATTTTTCCACCTGCTCTTACCCCGCCGCTATACCTGTATCGAGGTTTTCTCTCGACTACCATCCTCGTCCCTACTGGTGTTTTTTACACCATGTCCCTACCTACGGGGCACTTGTCAACAAAAGTCAAAGGGGTCGTAGTATCGGGACAAAATATCTACTTGTTAAACCCCTATCTGTCAAGTGAAATCCCTACTTTTTAATTAGATAAAAATAAATAAAAAATAACTTAAATCATGCGCCAAACCTTAACACATCAAATTAAAACTCTAAAACTTAAAATTTAACATAATTTTACAACAATAACACATTAAATCCAAATTTACTCCAAATCATAATTATTAAACATAACATATAATATACATACATATATACATATATATATATATATATATATATATATATACATACATATATATACATATTTATATACATACATATATATACCGGGGCGGGGTCACCCAACCCCGACCCCGCCCCGCCTCAACACCGGTGTATAAAGAAAAAACCCCACCCCGCCCCGCCCCAGGTGTTTTTTTGCAAAAAGCCCGCCCTACCCTGCTGGTACCCCTGCTGAGCGGGGCAGAACGAGGTACCATTGACATCCCTAATTAAGACCTAGCTCAATTTGCTGTGTTAAGTTGAATATGTGTTCGGCAGTGTAGTTATTGCATTTGCAGCTCTGGTGGCCGGTGCAAAACATTTTCTGATCTTGATCCTCCAACAGTGGATCATTTTCTCATCTAACCCTCCAGCAATGGATTGTTCTACAACGTGTGATTATTGTATTTGATTGAAAAATAATTTCTAGGTTCAGAAAGGCTTGTATTTTCCACATTCATTATTGTGTCATGCTGCATTTTACCATCCTTAACAAATCTAATCAGGTTTTCCACGCCCGTTGGTCCTCTCCCTGGTCGGACTGCCACTCACGCACATCTCTCGATTAACCTCCTGCCTGGTTAAGGGGCCTCTGGCCAGGTGGGAAAGGGGTTCTCCTTTGATTAACCCTTTAAAAAAAAAAAAAAAAGATTGAAAATAAAGCAGACTGCAAGCAAGTCAAGCTCTGGATTGCCCAGATAATCACTTCTGACATCCACAGAAAAAATTATCCGCATGCTATTAGCGAAGAAAATATTTGAACCTCTTGGGCGCAACATGGTTTTGGCAATATCGTTTTAACAGCTTTTGATGCAAAATACATTCCAGAACTCAAATTCTACTCAAGTATATTAGTTCTGTTCCCGCAGCACTTTATCAAATGACCAAAACAAAATCTGAACCAAAAGGTCGAAAACTGCATGCTTCTTTCAGCATAAGTATATCCAACTCTCGCAACTAGATCATCAATTGACATCCACCAACTCAACATCAAAAACCAATGTAGCATTTGGAGGTATGACACCACCAGCACTTTTCTTCCCGTAACTGCATATCAAGTGCGATAGTGAGTGAGAAAAAATATACATTCAGAAGAATATTGCAAACCACTTACCAGCAGGACTTTCAAAACCTATTGTTAGAGGTAAGGAACTTATAAACACATTCATTTTGTGCTTGTGATGATAAATTCTTTATCAAAAAAATTAAGAAGAATTGCTTAACATCTCTCTCATCAAGTTTGTCAACCATCTAAAAAGGTTCCACTTCCAATAACGCAAGGAAGGTCGTACAATTTTAAACGCCAAACAAATGAATAACAGTGATTAGCCTTCTTTTTCGGTTCAGATGCAATTAAATGCTCTTGATCTAGAAATTGTCTGAATTACAATATAGTCCGAACAAAAAAGTTACAAGAACCTAAGGATTCAACAGCACAAAGTGTTGGGATCAGCCACACAAATGAGCTTAAAAGGCTAACACAGTTGAAGGAAGTTTGAGGGAAAATAGAAATGAAGGAGATAGGTGCCTTCTTTTAGCTTTTATAGCGATTATCTGTTTCTTGTTGGAAGTTCAGGTAGTCTTAAACCGTCACATGAAACATATCTTAGTTTTGTACTTTTGACACAGAGCAGTTCCTTATTTGAAGCAGTTCTCCAGGAACAATGATACAAAAGATGAGAAAAATATATATATGTAATTGCATACCCCATGCTTGGTGGAATCGTAATCCTTCTTTTGTCCCCAACCCGCATGCCTGATAATTAGATGAACATCACAATGTCAAAACAAATACTGAGAAAGCTGAAGACATCTATTCATAAAGCAAACGTGTGTGATCAGATCTTTACCATTTACACCAACATCCCATCCTTTTATAACTTGTCCAACACCTGAGAAAGAAGGACAAATGTTACCACAAAATAGATTGCCCACAGTTCACATTTTATTCATTTGAATATAAGTAGTACCTAAACGAAATTTAAAGGGTGCCTTGCCAACATTAGAATCAAATATCTTCCCATTATTCTTGAGCTTGCCAATATAATGGACGCTAACCTGTATGTTTAGGGCAAAATGAAAAATCAGAAATCAGCAGCCAAAATATGCAAGTAATACTTCAATTTATTATTCCTTGTTTCATTGCTGTAGTAATAACCCAATGATTCTATTTCTATTGTTTTTGCACCAAAACTTTTTCGGAAACAAGTAATATACATCAAATACATCAAAACATAAACTTTACACGAAAACCACCACAACAACAATTATCATAGCAAAACTGCAACAGATTACCTTTTTTCCATTAGAAGCTCTTTTTCCATCTGGTTTACCCATCGCCAACTTCTCAACTACCAATCCATTTGCAAATGACCTGACTTGAAGTGGCTTGGTTTCTGTCTCAGTGGATCCCTTATTAGCTGTAACACTTTGCTCTGCCTTTGAATTTGGTGCACTCTCCTGCTTCTTGTTCTTCTTTTTCTTCTTCTCCTTCTCCCTGGCATGCTCCCTGGAGATTTGCCATCAATTGCTTTTGTTTCTATATTGATGTGTGTATGCATTGACATATTACATATTACAAGTCTTAACTGACATTAACGATTATAATGTGCTAAATCCATCCCCATTTGTAGCAGGGGAAGGAGAAGCTAGATATTTGTGCAAAGAATTTTAATTAGGAAGTAATTAAATTAAAGGCAGCAAGATAGAACTTTGTAAGTCCCAGAGCTAAAGTCAAAACTACACACAACTGTAACGTACCGCTTCCAACATGCGACACAAAAACAGATGGCTGGCAAACACTGTAATACTGGGAGAAAAAAAGGGGTGGGGGTGGGGGGTTTACAAGAGTTCCTAATAATTTAAAGAAAAATATCAGGCATGGAGGAACAAAGGCAAATCAATAAGTTGAAAAGACATATTAGTCGAAACTCTCATGGCCATAAAAGTTAAGTTTTGCTAACAAAAGTTGACTTGATGCAGATTTACTAACCAAATATCATGAAGTCGCAAACACACTTATTAGTTTGAAATTAGCATTTTGCTGCAAAAACACTCTGTTAGGTGGCATATGCAGAGAGTCTCAGGTTTTCACAATTCTCATAACATTATTGTCCGCTGAATTTTTCAGCCAACATACAAGTCCATAGCTAACAATGAACCAATACTTCAAACGATTGAGCTTACAGTGCTCCTATTCTCTTTGAGCACGGCACATCATTATACACCCTTCAGTATTTTCTTAGTGCTAAGAGACAGAAAGAAAAGTAGTAAGACTCACTTTTCGTCAGTTAGCTTCTGACCATTCTCCACATCTGCAACTTTTACCTCTTCTGTGTCACTCTTGGCACTAGCTTCAGAGATTTCATCTCTTCCAGCTTTCTTCTTCTTATCCCTTTTCTTTTGCTTAGCATCATTCTCAGGAACCGCATCATCAGTTTGAAGCAAAGAGTCACATTGTTGGCCACTTTTCCTGACCATGCAGTATGATTGAGAATTGGAACCAACATAAACAATGAAATTGAGAAAAGCTAAGAATTGTCCATGCTAAGCGAACCAGTTAATTATTTTGCATGCACAAGCATATTTTAAATGGAGAAACTAACATATTTTGCATTATGGAAAGTAAATTAATCAAGTTCTAATCAGTATAAATAGTAATCATAGATGTAGTGTACCTTGTATTTTCACCATCTTCACTAACATCATCAATCTTTCTTTTCAAGTTCTTATGCTGCTCAGATTCACTTCTGTTCTTCTTCTTTAGAACTTTCTCACTTGCTTTCTCATCTTTCTTTTCTTCTGATTTCTGTAGTGTTCCACTTTTATCGGGAGAAGATATTGGAAACCCATCTTCATCTTCACTCTCCAAAACAGGATGAGCACCGCCAGTCCTAACAACAATTTGGCGCCCAGCATTTTCATTGTCATCAGGCGACTGATTTTTCGCCTTCTTCTGTTGTTTGGAATTAACATTCTTACTGGAAGGCTTCTCATCATCTAATATTTCCTCAATTCTCACTTTTATAGATCAATTGAAGAACAAACGAAAAAAGTTAAGAGCAATCATTGAACAACTTAAGCTAAAGCACAATGACACCATAGAGCAATTAAAGAGCAATACCTCCACTATTTGGGATAGTAGAAGGTGCACACATATCAAGATTATCGTCAATGAAGTCATCCTCATCTTCATCTTCACTATCATAATCAATAGAATCATCGCTCTCACTCTCAGTTTCATCAATATCCTCTTCATAAGGGTCCCTTGAAATCACAGTGAAGGAAAGCAGAACTAGAAAGAGACACTAATATATCTAAAGACAGAGACATGATTTTTCTTTTGTTCATAGAGTTAAACAGAATCAAGTTTATAAAATATATTAATAAGTCAATTGCAACAAAAGGATACATGGCATAATCATCTTCACGATCACCCTCATCATCACCATAAAAGAAACCAGAAAGATGCACGCTATGGGGTCCAATAATTGAGAATGTTACTTCATCATCCTCCTCAAACTCAAGGTTTAATGGGCAAGTTTCAAGTTTTTCTGGCAGCAACGAGCATAAATAGATTGGCTTCTTGTCTCCAACATTACACTGCACTATGCTTTTTTTGGTTGATGAACCAGACCCTGATGTTGCCTGATATCAATCATGAAACATAAATGATAAGTTCAAGATATATCCGCTGACAGTAAATTTAAAGTGTATACATAAACCTTATGTGCCAAAATCTTACAAGACGCTTTCAGAAACATAACCATCATACTGAAACAAAGGAAAAAAATCCAAGAGGAAGAGTTACTCCAAGCTCCTCACTGTGGTATCAAAAAGTTAGAGATGTATCATCTATGTTCTTGAAAATACACTAAGCTCCCTTGGAGTGTTAATATTTATCAATATTTCAGACTTCTGCCTAAACAATTTGTTATATATTCCTAAAAGTTTCTCTACAACTCTAAATTAGATCTTGACTAACCAAATGTCCGAATAGTTATTAAGTGGTAATCCACAATTCCTAAGAACTGAAGAACCATAAAATACAAACATCAATTAGAATAATAGATTACAAGGCTAATTTTGGCACTTTGACAATTTACCAACAGTCAATAAAACTATTCAACAACAGACCAGTGATAGTCAACTTAACTATTAATGAACGGAGGAGAAAACTTGTTGACAACTTACTAAAGCTGAATTTAAATGTCAACAATCAGTATTTTAGTCAGTTAAGAACATAGTAAAAAACAAGTCAAGTAATTCCAGTTTCAACTAATAGAGTTGAGCTCCTCATCATAAAGGTAAAACAGAGGGAGGTCAGAGTAACTATCAATAAGCAAAAATATCACATGAATAGCATGGTGTGGCTTTCTTTAGTCTAGTTGACAAAGGATATTGCAGCAAATTTTGGGGTGGCCACTTTAGACTAGATGATAGGCACATATCAAGTCTGAGTCCTATCAAGAACCAGAATCAAATATGAAGCCAAAAACTTTACCTTCCAATAACTTTGACAAGATGTTAAATTAATATTCAATAAACTACATTTCTCAAGAAGCTGAACCTGAAATGACACTCACAGTTCAATATGTTCAAACACAAAGATATATGATTATGAACAAAATGACACTCTCAGTTCAATAGCCAATAAGCTTTTCTGTGGACCTATCTTCTGTACCGTGAACAAAATCACCTACATCGCCTGCAGCTCTTCAGACCATACATGAACAAAATCACCCACATTGCCTCTAAATTCTTTTCAACAGTAATTCCTTTGGGTTTTGCTAAATTGAGATGTTAGACCCTACGTAACCAATTACATTTGTGAAGAATGTGGCTCATTCCCACTGTATCCAGCTACGACACAAGTTTTTTCTACGCATTCTTACAACTACAGAAGTTATCAGATTATACCAAGAAGGATTCTGCCATTATTACCAGTGAGATTATCATGATACTACAGAATCAAATTTTAAAATTTTGGGAAAACACAAATGAAATCCAAAACTAAAATTCTAAAGAAATTGCTAAACCAAATTACTATTCAACCAAAAAGGGAAAAAGAAGAAAAAGCAGAAAAGAGTAATGATTATGAAATAGTAACCTGTGATAGATGAAGCCTTCCTTGATTACTATCATATCGATGAGTGTAGGGTTTTCCTGGTTTTACTTCAACTCCTGAAACACACATTCAAAACAAATTATTACATTTTACGTAAGTACGCATACATCATAAAACCACACACAAAGATGTGTTTTTTACACACATTTATATATGTGCATATATATGTATATGTATATGTATATAGAAGAAAGAAGTTTATGTGCGAAGGTAAGGCTGACCCCAGAATGCCATTGCAGCTGAGAGTGGCGACGCGTTTCTCAGTTCGTCTAAAACCCTGTGAAGTATTTGCCCAAGCGGTGGTTTTGCGCCATTTAAACCCTAACGCATAAAAGAGTTGGTTATAAGCTCCCCCGAGGCATGATGGAGTATTGGTATTGCCCTCGTTAGAGAAGGACACGTGGAAGGTGGTTTCACACACTTGAACTTGGGCTTCTCTTCATTTTTCATATTGAAAAGGGCAAAAAAAAAAGCAAACAAAATGTTTTGTGGATGTAGAGGCGGCAAGGCAGGTTAAAACTCGCGAATCAACCCGTTTAACCCACAAAAATAAATTGTTAGGATTTAATATTTTGCAACCAGCAAGGCAAATAGGTGGACTCGACCCAACCTGCATAAAGCGTGAATTATGCAGGGTGACCCGTGAGTGTCTTCTACTTTTTTTTTAAAAATATATATATATACATATAAACTTAAAGTTAGAGACCTTAAGTTTTTTCTTTTTATTGCACTTTACAGTTTGCAGACTTAACAGCCATATTTGAGGCTTTGATTGTAGCTATAAACTATGGTAATTGTTGTCTTATTATGTTAATATTAGTTTGTGATTAGGTGTTTAATGGAGATTTTAAATTATGGATTGTGTTTGTGACATTTAGTTCATTAACTTTAATTATTTTCATGTGCCTAATTTTTTATTTTTCTGGGTCAAACAGATCACAAGTGTTTATTAGTTACTGTTTAATTTTTTTGTTTTATTTATTTTTAAATAATATTAAAATGCCAAAAAATTAAGCAGATAAACTCGCGAACCCACGAGGCCGCGGGTGCGGATGGGGATTGTAGGCACCTACATGAATCCATCCCGACCCGACCCAACCTACAGAACCCCATAACCCGCGCTAAACGGGTCTGGTTGCCCCGCGGGTGCCCGTTTGCCACCTCTATATGGATGTAGATGAAGGAAAAAAAAGAGTACTTTCAGGACTTAAATTTGATATATTATTGAATTTGAGGGGTTTAGATTTTAAAACTTCGGTTTAAATGGTTAAACTTATTTTCAAGAAAGGACTTAGTATTTTATGCTAACCATTGTTTAGATATATAATAAGTGGTGTTGTCTTTCCTTTTAAATCTTACTTAATATCTTTTTTCTTTTTTTTTAAGCGTCAAATTAAAATAATCTCTAAATAACTCTGATACAACATCCACAAAGTAAATCTCAGTCCTTTTATAAAAGCAACAAAATGTACCAAGATAATATACACAGAACCACACTAGTCTATATATATCCATCTATATACATACATATATGTTTTGCATAGGCTTAAGTTCAATAATTGAATCTATCATACCCTTGAAATGAAAAAATAAATATTGATTAGAATTAAAAACACATTTTTTTATGTCTGATCCTACAAAAAATCAGATAATCTCCTGGTATACTTTTTCGGCAATTGTTAACCTGCAAAACAATAAAATTGGGCACCAGTATCGTAACGACCAAAGAGCCTCCGATGCTTAAGTCAATTTTTTTCTTTGGGATAATTTAAGGATGGAATGGGTGTGTAAAATAAAAATACCTCATGTGGGCACAGAGGGATCATATTTATAGTTTGGGGCGAGGGACATGTGTTTACCCAATTGGACTAACAGGTGGTCATCGGGTCTACTGAGACTACGGTCTGGAGAAGTCCTTGGGCTAGTCGGTTAAACTCATCAAAAGGGACATTGGGTTGGGACAACCCTGATAAGGTGGGTGATATCGTCCGATCCGATCCCGTATTAATGTCAATTAAATATAGCCAAAAAAATAATAAATGTTTGAGAAATAATTGATTATATCCTTATCAAAAATAATATGTCTTATACAAGGTATTAAGCCCTACAACCAGACTCTTGAACATTTTCTTTTTTCAATATAATCAATTAAGAAGTCCGTTATTGTGCCATGAAATCCCCACATTACGGGTTTATCATCCTAACGTCTAAGCTAATCACATATTCTTGTACTATTGTCAAATGATTGGTCTTTTTAATGAGCGCACGTTATATTCATATATCAAAAGGGTGAAATATACCAGACCCCTTTATAGTTTATTATAAGTGTACAAAACCCTCATGTGATGCCAAAAGTCCCACAATAAGCCCCTTTGACAAGTAAAAATTTCATGCACAACCCCTGCCATCTATCATCTCTTAACGGTGTTAAAATTTATAAGAGAAAGACATTAATAACCTTTTCAAATTTTTTCTTTCTTTATTTATTTATGTTTTTGGCCAAAAATGTGCACAGAGGCATATTAAAACACATTTGAAAATTATGGTTTAACTTTTTATTTAAGGCTAATCAATCAAATCATTATACTTGAAACTTAGATACAACTTAACATTTTCTTTGAGATTCTTATAGCTTTTTTATTTGGTAAATGAAGCCAACTGCATCAAAAAGATCATGATAAACAAGTTAGACAGGGGAAACATATGAAATTCCCTAATTATTTCCTATGATCTCACCGGTTAAGCTTGTCATCTACTCTGCAAGCTTTGCATTGTCCCCGACTGCATCATCAATGTTGATGTTTCATAGTGGCGGGCCTTCATGGGGGCAAGAGGGGGCCATGGCCCCTGCCCTTCCCCAAAAAAAATTGTATTTACATATATTTAATATAAAAGAAAGCTGGCCCTCTCAAAATAAAATTTTTAATATACATATAAGCATTCTGGGTCTCAGCTGGTCCCCACTTGGTACTTTCCCTCAAAAAATTTTCTCAGTTTCCCTCTTTTGTGTAAAAAAAAGGCAAGATAACTTTTCCCTCCTTTCTCCCCATCCCCAATTCACACGTAAGCACAATCACCAAAATCACAATCAGGAAAGCTCAAAGCTTCAAGCTCTCAACGAAAACCACAAATATTATTTTGATCCAAATTCCAAAATAAATATTTGTGGCTTTCATCTTTTTTACCCGCAAAAAGACAAAAACCACAAATATTACTTTGGAATTTGGATCAAAAGTAAATATACTTCTTAATTCTAATAATTTTATTTAATTTTTGTATGCAAAAACAACCCGAATTAATTAAAATCTAAGCTAAAAGAGAATAAAGAAAAAAAAATGTTATTTTTTAGATTTTTTTCCTTCCTTTTTGGCTGAATATGAAAGGTAGAACTTAGATATGGGTTGTTCAAAATTTCCAGTAAGGTTCATTTTAAGGAAAGAGACATGTGACTTATAAGAAGAATATTAAATTGATAATAAACAAAATTTGATAATAAATTAATAGTCTAAAGAATTTATCTTCTTATAAATAAAATATAAAACATAATTAATTTTTGCAGTCAATCTTACTATTAATGTATAAACTTCTCACTTTCTTAGGTCTCAATCCATTATAAATAAGAAAAGAACTATTGATTCTTTTTTTAAAAAGACAGTTAATGACCATCAGGGAAATGGATTTTCGGCATCAGTTCAAGTGACTGAAAGTACCCCTAAGGAGAATCCTATAAGAGTCAAAGAATTGACATAGAAAATATTGAAGATAATGATATAGAACGTGACACAGGGTTACATCGTCAAATTTGAGAATTTCCAATCAACCAAAGGTATGAAATAAGAAGGAAATATTTGAAACAAGGTGCATATCAATTCGACTTCAAAACTATCCTTGTTTCGGTCCTGTAAAACATTCTCGTAGATGTTCTACAATATGGTTTAATTTGTTCCTATGGTTGGAATACTTTGTTGAAAAGGATGCTACATATTGTTTTCCATACTATCTCTTTGGTGAGCCACTATGTGGCCGTTTTGGTGTGGATGTGTTTACTATAAAAAGGTTTCGTAATTGAAAAAAACTCAATGATGAAAAGAATTGTGCATTTCTTAGCATGTTGGAGAAGATCCTTGTTCACCGTATTATTATGCGGTGAGATGTTATGAGACTTTGTTGAATCAATTGCAGCATATTCGTAATATTATAAATGTGCAATCTTCGAAGGAGAAACAAAAAATAGATAAAGATTTAAGACCTCCATTGATGTAATTGTCGGTTAAGCTATCAAAGTTGTGCATTCAGAGAAGCACTTTAGTAGAGGTATGCCATTGCACTAGATATTTTGTATTTATTCTTAAATGGCCACTCCCCCCAAAATTTTAGTCCAACTTTCACCATTGGTGTTTCAGCTATTAATTTTAGGGTGAATTGTTTTAGAGGTCACTAAACTATTCAACTAATCTTGTTTTGACCATCGAATTATTTTTTGTTTTAAAAAGACCATTAATTTCTCAAAATGGTCTCATTTAAACCATTCCATGTAAAAACTTAACAAATTATGATGAAAGTATAAATACTTAAAAATTAAGGGACTTGAGTATTTTTTTTCTTTTTTTAAATTTTAATTAATTTTAAATCTTAATTAATTTTAAATCTTCTTTTATTTTTATCTCTTTATTCTTTTATTTTCTTTTTTTCATTTCACCTTCTCTCTTTTTTTCTTCTCTTTCAATTTTTGCTTGTTTTTCTTTCTTGTTTTGACAAGATAATAAATTACAAGTATTTTTTCTCCTAAATTTTTATTTTACTTTGGCTAAAATAAAAATTTATAATAACAAAACAATTATTACGATCACAAGGGAAACACTCTCATCGTAAGGGATGCACTTCATATGATTTGGCCTTTATTTTAAAAGAAAAATGAAAATAATAGTAATATTTTTATTAAAAAAATCAGGCACCCTCTCACAAACATGGATCTGCCACTAATTTTGAGGTATATTTAAGTTTGATCCTCTTATTATATTATAAAAAAATAATCTTTGATTCAAAATATTTAATATATCTATTTAATATAAAAATTACTTTGATAACAAGAGGCTAAATCATATGAAGTGCACATTCTCATGACGAGTTCTTCTTGTCATTGTAATAAGTGTATTGTTATTATAATCTTTGGTTTTTAGCCAAAGTAAAATAAAAAATTTAGGACAAAAAATTAATTGTAATTTATTATCTTATGAGAAACAAGAAAGTAAAACAAGCAAAAGTAGAAAGAGAAAAACAAGAGAAATGAGAGAAGAAAGAAGGAAAATCAAAGAACAAATAGATAGAAATAAAAAGAGATTGAAAATTAATTAAAAATTAAAAAGAAAAATACTCAACTCACTTAATTTTTAAGTATTTGTGTTTTCACCATAATTTGTTAAGTTTTTTTAATGGAATGGTTTAAACGAGACCATTTTGAAAAACTAATGATCCGTTTGAAACCAAAAATATTTCGATAGTCAAAACATGACTAGTTGAATAGTTTAGTAACCTCTTAAATAATTTACCCTTAATTTTATTTTATTATCTCAGCCTCTATGCTAGTGTTTGACTAAAAAATTAAAAAAAAATTAAATTAAATAAGTGAAGTAATGCTATTAATTTCTTTTCTACCGTAAATTTTTAACATTGTTAGGAAAGAATAGATGGTAGGGGTTGTGCGTGAAACTTTTACTTACCACAAAGTCTTATCACGGGACTTTTGACACTACAGGGAGGTTTTGTGCACTAATAATAAATCGCAAGAGAATCGGATACATTTTATTCATATTAAAATGATAATTTCATTATCATAAAAATTTACCAAAGTATACATAGTCATCAACTTTTCATGTGGAATGAGTGTACAATTTCCACAAGGGTTCAAAGGTAGAAGTGCATCCAAAAGTTGAAAAAAAGGAAAAAGAGAAGCAATTTCATATTTGCTCATATTTGCTACCACAAGATGATTCTTGAGAAATCATCCTGCAACTAAAAGTCACGCTAATAATCCTCAACATATATAACTTGTGCGTATAAAATTCCAGTAATCTATCCTATTTAAACATTTGTATACTTCGATCATTTGCAGACGTGTAGATTTCATCCAAACATATATCTCGCGGCATTGAAAGCCAAAATTCTCAGTTTCTGGCAAACTTACAACATATATGAACCAATAACTCATAATCTACAGATCCAGCATAAGCAAAGCTTCTTTACAAAGAGGAAACCTTTTACTTTGTAATTCAAAGATCTTACTGACAGAAAAAGCTCATGACATCATCATCGTGGGAGCACGACTAGAGTGCGAGGGAGATGCTCTCCCTCTCCCTCTCTCACAGATCCTATTAACACAACCCACATGATTATTCAACATTGGCTTGTTCGACATTGGCTTGCTCGACATTGACTTGTGCACTAGCAGCCTCCATCAGCCCATTACGTACTTGCTCACCAATATCGCGCACGTGACCAGGACCATGAGGTATGAAAACTGTAGTATTCTTTGAAGAGTTGCCGAGATCTTTGATTGTGTCAAAATACTGGGTTATCATAATAAGATCCATCACTTCCTTTGCCGAGGTGCCCGCAACCTTGTGAGAGAAGTTCAAGATATTCTCTCTCAAGCCGTCTGTAATTGCCTGTCTCTGCCTGGCAACCCCAACTCCACCTAGATACTTGGCTTCAGCTTCGGCTTCTGCTTTCTTAACTTGGAGGATCTTTTCTGCTTCGCCCTTATATACACTAGCAAGCTGTAGCCTTTGAGCTGTTGTACGGAGATGGAACAACACTCAGTTGTGGAAAGCTAATAAGTTATCTTCAGTTTATAGGCATGACTCAGCAATTTATTTAAGCTAATTTCAAAGCAAAAATAGACAAGCGCATTCAAGCAATACTACTATGGGAGGACCAAGCCCTTCTCACTAATGCCAACACCTCCCATACACACACAAAAAAAAAACAAAACCCCAAAAAAAAAAAAAAAAGAAAAGAAAAAAACCCAAACAACCTCCTTACCTTCTTTACTTTCTGAAAAACAAACAGATGAAAGAACCCAAATACATTGGATAATTACCAGTGCTGTGGATAATACATGCAATAGAATGAGCTATCAAGGAGTAAGTGATCATAACCTGCATTTATTTCATTCATTGCTTTACGAACAGATGGATCTGGAATAATGTCAACCATCAGTATCTGCTCTATGCTGTATCCATATGCCCCCATCACCTGATTGATGAGTCAACGGAAGATGCACATTGTTAAGAAAGCAAATTTCATGTTGAGTCAAACTAAGACATTCAAGTTGAAACTGAAGGAGTATGGCATAAGCAGATTAATACAAAACTGCAATTATATAATTTAGCAAGGGAAAGAATTAGCAGTGATCTGAATATGATTGTCTCCAGTGCACATATAAGGACAGTTCAAAGAATTAGATACGTATCATCATCACTCCCAAAGAACCAAGTTATAAAACTAAAATAGTTTTCCTTTTTCGCTTCATCTTTTCTTGGAATCAGGGGATCAAAAGTATCAAATTTGCCATCCAAAATAAACGCGTCTCTGATTTTTTATTCAACCTTGGTTTAGACATATTAGTGAGCTTTCTGGCATTCTCACTTTCAAAGATCTTTTATTACTATTGAAATCGTTTCAAATTCAATATCCCACACATCACAACATGCCTGTAAGATTCATTTAAAGCTGTGGTTAGGGAATCAGACTCGAAAAAACTGGGCTTCCGGGGAGTAAGATCATAGAGACTAAAGTTATAATAGAGTACAAACAAGCAACTCAAACAAACTACTTTGCTTAACTAAGCATCATAATATACCTTTTCAAGTTCCTCCAAGACGGCTTGAGCAACATCACCTTTCTGCTCGAAAAGCTCATCCAGTGTCATTCTGGGGACATGAGCTCGAACCACTAATAACATAAACGACAAGAGTATTTGTCAAGGTGGTAAGTATCTTATTTAGGACAGAAAACCTAAACTGAAAAATCAGAAGTGCGCAAGGGAAAACAAACTGGTGATAATAGAAGTTACCATCAAATACATAAGCCTGAATCTGCTCCTGTGGATTTTGCAGTTCATAAAAAGCATCATCGGCATTCTCCTTGATTACACGATATTGGATTGAGCAAAGTAGCTGAACAAAGACATTATCCTGTAAAGTTGTAATCACATTATTATATTCTCTTGGAGAAAGCGAGTTTCTACTTCATTTTGCAGCACCATTGCACCTGTGTGACAAATAATTCCAGCTACTGAACAATATAACTAACTATATTACCTTCAAAACCCACTAAATAGTAATAATGACACAAAAATAAAGCTACTACCTAACAGCTTATACGACATGCTACTGGCACTCCTAAAGTCTACTGCAGTAAAGCATCAAACTTTCACCACATTGATTGTTGGACATATCATTATATTTACAAGACTGTTGATACAGGACATGATGTCACAATCGTTGTGGCTCAAAAATACTTGAACTACATCTAAAAAAATACGAGTTTTTTAAGCCATTATTCTGAAGTAGTTCTTATATCTAGAGATACAATATATTTCAACCAGCCAAACAAAAGAAAGTCAACAGTGAGCAGAACCACTCAACACTATAGCAGGACACAATACCTTTTGAGAAAAACAAAACAAAGAGAAATGACATCTAGAATCAATCCAATCATTGAGAATCATTAATCAATTTCCCAAAATACAGAACGCTAGATTCTGTAATAAATGCCATAATTTGCCTAAGCATGAAAATTAACAGCTACTTGTTTTCCTATTCTTTCAATTTAGGACAAGTTCACGAGACAGCCTGCTTGTTGTCGGCTTTTTTCATAAAAAAACACTTTTTTCCTGAAAAAAGCACATCTCATTTTCAATAAGTATTTGAATTAAATTTGAAAAAAGCAAAAAGTCTAAAAAAAGGCTCAATTTCAGCTTTTTCGCTAGCTCCTCAATAAAGCACTTTGTTCAAAAAATTTGATAAAGAAAGGCTTTTGGAGGAAAAAAAACCAATCCAAATGAGCCCTAACGCTAACCAAAAATATGATGAATTTCACGATAAAAAAATCCGTTGACTTTTGATATAGACAAGAGTTTGAAGTAAAGAACACAATAAGAAAATGCTCAAAAATTTGCCATGGTAGGGTTTAAAGGTGAAGATGGAAAAAAAAAAAAAAAGAGAAAGAAAAAAAAGGTGTAAGAAATGGCATACAGGATCAATCCAATCACAAAATTTTGGAAACATTGATCAATTTTCCAAATAGAGAACGCTAATTTCCATAATCAATGCCATGATTTGCCTACGCATGAAAATTAACAGCTACTTGTTTTCCTGTTCTTTCAACGCTAACAAGAAATCTGATGAAATTCACCATTAAAGAATCCGTTGACTTTTGATATTGATCAAGTGTCCGAATTAAAGAACACAACTAATTAGAAAATGCTCTCAAATTTAGCAGGGTAGGGTTCAAAGGTTGACGATGAAAAGAACAAAAGCAAAGGAAACCTCGCGAACCTTGGTTTTGGTCTCGATTTTGACGTCGAGAGAGGAGATCCGAGTGGAGAGGATGCCGGCGAGGCATTCGCCGGCGAAGAGGTTGAAGAAGTGAAGGCCGGGCTGAGCCAGCCTATTGAACCTCCCCCAACTCTCGACCACGCCTATGCTCGCTTGGTCTATGCACCCGCACAACAGACAATTCGTGTTTCCCATCTGCACACGTACACACACACACAGTGACTGCTTTTGTTTTTCGTTTTGTGTAGAAAGACTTTTTCTGGTTGATATTGTTTGCAAAAACGACTCCGCTCTGGCTCACCGCCTTCGCGCGCAAGTTAACAAGTATCACATTAAGGTCCCGTGAATTAGTTTTTCTATAAAGTGTGCTTTTTATATAATTTTTAAAAAGAGAAATTAAAAGAAAAACTAAATCTTTTTAATTAAAAAAGTTGAGTTTGAATTTTTTCCTTTAAAAATTTTAATCTTATTTAAAAGTCAAACCAACGAGCCAAACACTTATTCCGAAGAAATGTACTATTTAAAGATATAAGTACTTTTTATTTAGACTGAAAAATCTCATTATTAAAATTGATCTCAAGATGACCTACACCTTAGTTATGGTGCCAATATCCCCTTTTTAGCCCCTCTAAACTATTGATAGAAGATTAGTGTTCCATATTGAAACGTAAAAAGGATCATGTCCTTAAATATGTGCATTAAAAAACTAAAAAATGTAGATCGATTTGCTAATTCCGATATTGACTTTCCCATCAATTGTTCCATTCTTGAAGATTCCTAGGTAGCCGATTACCTTGTTGGAGAAACATATGACTATGAGCAGTGTGATGTTAGTTAGTTTTAGCTCCTTTCAGAGAAAAGGGGGGAAAAAATCTAATTGAACCCTAACTCCCACAACTTACCAATGTCAATAAGGTCATTGAATTTTATCTTGTAACTTCACCCCCTTCGTTTAATTTATGAATAATAATCAGGTCTTCTAATAAAATCTAAAAGAATACTCCAATTTCAATGAGTCCTAGTTATGGTAATTAAAATATGAGTATTGATTATCAGGAAATTATGTGTATTCCTTTTAATAGAGTATAGACAATTTTCATTTCCGATAATGTTTTAAAACTTATTCAAATGATATACTAACATGGATCGCATTAAGAAAATTCCCAATTGCGATCAAACAGTTCTACCCCAAAAAAGAAAAAAGAAAAAGAAATTCAGGGACCAAGAAGCAAGACTAATTCGATTTTCCTTGCTTAGTCTCAATTCTCAAAATTAAGTTGTTACATTTATATTTTAACGAACCAACCGCTAGGTTGTTTGGGCCTCCTTCTGAGTCGTTTCGTTCCCGGTTTTCCTTTTTGTGTCTGGTGGGGTTTTATGGGCGTTTGTGACTTTTTGCTCCTCGGGCTTAGTTGGGCTTGTCGATAAATTTGCCAGTTAAAACAAAAATTAAAAACAATTTGCTTGGTACATTACCAATCCAACTAGTTCTCAGTTATTTCATCCTCCTCCTTGAGGTAAACCTACAAGAAATCAAATCAAAATGTCGGAAGAATTATATGAAGGTTTTGATAGTTGTGTAGTCAAACAGCTCTCGATCTTTCTAAGCCAGTATATAAGATGGCTCCCTCTCTTTGTGAGCTTGTGAAGCGGAGGCACCGGCTACTCGTTATGCGTGCCTCTTTGCTATGAATAGTTTTTATATATCATCACTATTAAGATTGACGTAGAGATAGCATCATTATTGCTTGATTTCCTCTTTAATTGCAAGTGCATCTAAAGAACTGCCAACAAAATCTTGTGACTGTGTGGCTGAAACTCGTCTTAGAAATTACTTGTCCATAGACTGAGTTCCTAATATACCTCTCCCTTGTAAATCCTCTCATTTCTTATTTGGAATATGGTGGTACTGGTTGAACATCATATCTGGTTTCTTCAATTTGTTTATGGAACAAAATGTTTATTTGTCCCCAAAAAAAAGAAGAAGTTATTTTGCAAGCCAATCCATGGTCGTATCAGCTTGCTTTTTAATTTTGGATTTTAAAAAACTATTTTTAATCCTTTTTTTTATTTTTAATTTTTTTAAAAAAATTCAAGTGAAATAATTATTATAAAAAGAATATACAATTTTTCAACCAAAAAAAATATATATTTTTTAAAAAATCAATCCGATCAAGCTCTAATTGACCAAGGCCTAACCAAATACGTATCAATTAAGGCAAAGGCCACACAAACATACGAGTCGTTGCATAAGACGAATGATGTGTAATGACAAACATCTCACCCGCAGAGGTGCATGCACGAAGATCGGTCAAGCCCTGGCCACAGGGAGAATTGGAAACCAAAGCCTACAGATTTGCTATGAAGCATCGTAAAGTGCTTTTTTTATTCTTCTTCTTTTTGTTTTCCCATGCAGGCTTGCTCCTCGCAAGGATGCAACACCAGTCGACCAAAGAATATTATAGACCATAACTTGTCTTCACAAAATCTCCCCGTTTCATTTTCTAATCCTCTCAACTCCCACTAACAGTTTATATTGGTTTATTCGTTTATTGTAGTAACACATCATCTCACGTGTAAATAGAGTATTGTATTAACACGCTTGTTGACGTGCAAGTGGAGTTTTTTTTCCTTTGGCCTTGCACATGAATAATATTTAATGTTTTTAAATGGGTGGCGATAAGTTTTAAACCTAAGATTGTTTGGTTTCTAAACTTTAATATATCATGATAGAGTTACGAGCTTATCTAAAAATTTAGAGAAGATATTAATTTATTTATTTATTGTATTAACCGATAATAAACAACTCATTTTGGACATAATTATGAATTCACCCTAAAATCATAAACTCCATAACGATGCAATGAATACTATAGGTAAGTTAACCAAAAAAAAAAAAAATACATATAATCAGCGAAGAACATAACTTTGAATTTAAGACTTTTGAGTATAATAATAAGCCACTAGTCAATCGCTTCATTTAACTCTCCAGACTTCTTCTATAATCGTATACACATTAGTATAGTAAAATTTTAGTTGGACTAAGGAAAGTACAAAGAGATTTCCAAAAATTAATATAGTGAAATTTTAGTTGGACTAAGGAAAGTACAGAGAGATTTCCAAAAAGACACATTGTATGTTCAAGAATATTCCGGATTGGAAATCCGAAATTGGTGATGGAAGTGTATTATCTTATCTTTCAATCATATCTCCAACAAAAATCAACCAAATACGACAAGTCGCAGGCACACCAGAAGACATGAAAATTTGTATACATATAGCGAAGAATAATCCCTTTGTCGCAAAGACCAAATTGGTCCTTTGTATGACACTTCAGGAACAAATTAAAGTCCTAGCTATACAAATATAAGATGCTTTTAATTTTGTATACCCAGGTATCATTCTGATATTTTTCAGCTAAATAGATTCTGATGATGGATTATATTTAAAGATATCTGTCTTCTTCACAAAAAACATGAACATAATTAAAGACATTAGTCTATTATATAAGTCCAATTAGATCTTACATCTAATATTGTACTTCAATTATGAGTCATGTACGCAGTCATGTATTAACTATTGCAGATGTAATATTTGAGGGATTTGGTACATGCATGCATTAGCTAATTGTTGGCACGATTTGGTGCTGCATGCGATTTACAAATTGTTGGAAGGGTGTCAGAATCTAACATGTTTACCATTTGGTTTGTCCCTCAGAATCTTAATACAACTTAAAAGAGGCTGTTAAATATTTCGGGGTTTGCGGTGTTGAAGATTCAGCTATCAAGTTTGCCGGAACGTGACAATAACGCAACGGTTGAATGCATTTGAAAAAAGGGGAAAGACATACAAGTCCTTTATCTCATACAGGTCCTCTAACTTTTTATAATCTTTTGGCTAGTCCTTTTAATGCATTGATTTTATTAAAAGACCAAAAATACTTTTACATTGATAGCCATATATTGTAATTGACATATAACCTTTTTATTTGAGATACGTTCTCTTTATCTTTTTTATTGCTTAAAAATTGAAAAATTAAAAATTAGAGAAATTGAAAAATTAAAAAATTAAAAAGTAAACTTAAAAATAAAAAATAAAAAAATAAAAAGATTATGACATTAAGATTTTAAGAGGTTAAAAGATTGAAAAATTAAAAATTAACAAACTTTGGAAATAAAAATTTAAAATATTAAAATCAAATAAGTAAAATCATAAATAGCACTTTAATTAAAATTTTAATCAAACAAATTATAAATTATTTTTATAGTTATAAGTTATAATTACAAAATTTCAATTTAAAGTGTTGTAATCATAAGTTATAATTTGTTTGGTTAAAATTGAAATTTAATGTGCTATTTATGATTTTACTTATTTGATTCTAATATTTTAATTTTTTTTGTTTTAAAGTTTGTTAATATTTAATTTTTAGTTTAATATTTAAACCTCTTAAAATCTTAATCTCATAATCCTTTAATTTTTCTATTTTTAACTTTTAAGTTGTACTTTTTTAATTTCTTTAATTTTTAATTTTTAATGTATAATTTTTTAATTTTTAATTTTTTAAACAATAAAAAAAATAGTGTGAATATATTGGCAAAAAATACCAAAATAAGCAAAAAGTGTCCGGCAAAGTGTGTTGTAAGCCAATTGCAAAATATGAATAACAATGTAATGGTATTTTTGGTTTTTTAACAAAATTAATGTATTAGAAGAATCTTCTATGAGATTATAAAGAGTTAGAAAACCTGTTTGAGATAAAGCATATATTTGAAAGACTTGTATATGTCTTTATTCCATTTGGAAAATAGTGTTCATTTTGTTAGAAAATACATATATTTTTTTCACATTAAAAATTATAACCTAGATACTAAAGTATTCTTCTTAATACCAGTTAATTTTAGAACAATGATTTACATGAAAATCATAATTTACTAAGAAGGTGGCACATGACATCATAACGACGAGGGACAGTATAGCAATTGGGGTTAACCCGACATGGTAACAAACGCTAACGTACTTAGTCAAGATCCCCCTTTGAGTACGTCACTTTATTCTGTTGGACTGAATCTCATTTCCAAACCATGCTCGAGCACAATGACGCCGCTTAGGGTTGTCAATGCTTACTATTAGAATTTTCTCGTATCATTAATTTTCTAATATTAATATGAGAAAAAAAAATTAATCATTCACATATATAGAATATAATCTTAACAATCGATGAAAGTCAAATTCTAAAAGAAGTTAGTAATGGAAAAGAGAAAAAATATTTTAAAAATTACATTTTCTTATTAAGTTTGATTGTTATTGAAATGATATAATATATATATATATATATATATATTAATTTTTTTATATTAATACGAAAGAATTCTTTCTATGAGAGGTTCTAATCCTGTCCAATCACTTCAAGACTAAGTTTGACATCCCCAAGATATCATCAAGTGAGCGATACTCATTTAATCTTGGATTTTCTAAACTTTCTTTAAAAAAAATTTCTAACCTTTTATATACTAAAAAATAATAAATCTTTCTCAACAAACTATTTAATATTTGGCATATAATTATCTAAATGGTATAAAAATTAAAATTACCCACATGATCACGGGTCCACAAATAGCTAGTTCTCATTAAAATTGAGCACGTATTTCTTCTGCACCTTCTAAAAATCCAGGATTGCACCTAAATTTTGTACGCAGTCAATTCAAAGTTCAACTTACAACAGCTTGCTATGTCTATTTATTCGTCAAGATGAAAGAACAGTCAACTTCGAAGATTCTACGGAATTTTCTTTAACTTTTCCTTTCCGACACGGCCCCTTATACATCTGACTAGCTTTATTTTCTCTCCTGCATTATATACCAAGCACATGAAGCATATATATATATATACACTTTATATCCAGTGAAAATATACTCTTGAGGAGCAAATATAAAACTAGCAAGACACAAAAAGAGAAAGAAGATGGTTTGCTGGTCTACTGAAAATGCCACTAAAGCCTACATCACAGCAATGAAAATGGTGAATATAAATACCCTGATCATATTATTCCACTTGTATCACGGATATATATCACATGTTTTCGCCAAATACTTTAACCTATTCTACCAATTTTATCTTATATATGCTATTATTTCATTATGCAGGCAAAGGGAGCCAAAGAGCCGGATGTAGCGGAGTTCATTTCAGCACTCGCAGCCGGGACTAATGCAAAATTAATGGTCATTGCAAGTGCAAATGCAGCTGATTCTGCAACACTTCTTGCCCTGGTTGCTGCAGCCCATCAGACTGGGGGTCGCATCATTTGCGTCCTTCCTGGAATCGACGAAATACAGTCATCGAGAGAAGCTCTAGGCAGCAATCAGAATTGGGTCGAATTTGTTGTTGGCAGTGCTCAAACTCTACTGATCCACGACTTCAAAGAAGCAGATTTTGTTGTGATCGATTGCAAACTTGAGCGTTCTGAAACCATTCTTGAAACAGCACAGAAGCTGGCTGGCGCGAGAGCTACGGTTTTGGGATACAATGCGCTTTCTACGGGGTCATGGAGGTACCATCAGGGGTTGAATGGTCACTTCTTACCCATAGGAGAGGGGCTATTAGTCACCAGGAAAAGGAGCCGTTGGGTTGTGAAGGTGGATGAATGCACAGGCGAAGAGCATGTGATCAGGATCAGATCATCGCATCTGGAGTGTTAATACAATAAATAAATAAACACATTGATGTTTTCTTTACGAGTTTAAGCTTTTAGACGATGAGGAGGTAACTTTATTAGTAGGCGGCTGAAGGCTGATTAATCCTAATCTCTTGGTATTTTTCCTCTTTGGCTGCCTTGTAAAATACCAAAATTTCCCCAGCACATAGAGATGCTAAGCAGAAGCAATATGTAGGCGATTATGAATTATTAACTGTAAATAATAGATGCACAATATACCCTTTATTGTTTCAAATGTATTATTTTCGCGTGCTTTAATAAGCTCATAAATTACTTGTACTTAACAAATGAGATATATAGCGCATCATCACCTTAGCCGAGATTCATCATAGAAGTCAATTGATCTAAAACCTTATACAGTAAACTTAAATTTTAAAATTTTTTTATGTAAAACAAAATACATAATGTAACATTTCTACGTTTGACTCCTAATATTACATGTAATACTACAATGAAACTTGGATAGACGTGCGGCGTTGAACAACGGAAGGGTCGCCACCACCCTTGGACGTGTGATTCAGAATAGGGATGGGCCACCATAACCCTGACCAGATGCAGCTTCGATGAGCTGCTTGCAAGACTCGTTGGAATCGAATGTAAACATGCATGTCTATTGACGCAATCAACACAAATTAACTTGGTTACTCAGGGTAATTTCACGTTGACAAGCAAGAGAACAGTAAACACAGAAGACACTATCAATTCAGGTTTCATCTCTCGTTGGCCATGGTGGTTGAATGAGAACGTGGAAACAACTAGCTAGGCACACGTTCTTTCAAACCATCCCTCATTTTCTTCTGCGACTTGGAATTTCTAAAAGAGTTGCAGTTGGGTCATCGCTGATCTACTTAATCATGTCAATATAATTGAATATATGATTATCGACTTAATCATGTTGACATGATCATTTGATAATATGAGTGATATACTAGGAAAGTTCTTAAAAGTACTTGGCCACGTGAATGACAGAGTGGGAATGCACGTGTGCCTGCAAGATCTCATCAAATGCACGTGCATTTACATTCTATACATTCAAGAGTTGTAAACTATTAATTGCAAGATGATTGGTTGGGTAGCTATGAGCTACGCTAATAAGCAAGATGTGTTGTTTTTTTGGAAATAATTTTGAGCCATGAATACGTGTTCCCTGGTCAGGGAAATCACAATTCAGCTCCATATTAGCTCATGAATTGCTAATCAGCTGTCAGCTGATGCCAATTTCTTTCATCCCTTTGTCCAAGCTTAAAAAGAGAAAAAGAAAAACCCTCCTGTTTATCGAAATTCGGCAATAGATTCGGTAGTGTAAATGTGGTTAAGTATTCTCTTGCGGTTTTAAAATTTTTTTAAGGAAAATTTAGTTGGTAAAACCCTATTGTTAACTAGTTAATGTTGGATGCATGATACGACTGACGACTACCAAGTAAGTTAAGGGCATATTCGATTTATAGATTACATCTAACCAAAACTCTTACAACTAAATCATCCTTAGAGGCCTTGTGAATTCAAAAAGTTTTCACTATAGAACTTGTCATAAGGGGATACATGGAACCATTTTGAAATTACGAATTTTTGTATTATCTTAAAAATATACGGAGTTTGTTATCCAATTTTGATAAACTACGGGGGCTTTTAGCATTTTACCCTTTGTGCAATCCATCCCATGCTTTCAATGGATTTTGTTATGACTTTTGGCTAGCTATTCATTGCATCGAATATGAGAACAAGAAAGTTCAGGCTAAGTTCGCTTCCACTGCAGGATCACTTCTAAGCATGAACTTTGAAGCAAAATGAGACAAGTTATGGACCTCTCCTAAAGCACAAAAGACCAACAGACAAAGAATCTATGCTTCTTGTTGTCTTGCTTTTTTTTTTAATAAATTTTTTTTTTTTTTGCAAAAGAAAGGACTTGATCCAATCAAGATCTCTGTAAGGCCATCCGGAGGCAAAGCAAACAGAGAAAGAAGCCTTCTCTTTCCAAGTGGCCGGCTTTGTTCACGTTAATTTTACATCAATCTAGGACATTTTCGTGTTTGACTTTGCCTTTTAAGTTGCATGTAAACCGTAGATGTTTGTAAGTAGTTTTTAATACTTATAAGTAAATAAAAAATCAACAAAGAAATATTTGAATAAAATGTGTTTATAAGCTGTTAACATATTTAACAAATACGTGCTTATAAATAAGTGTTTGTAAAAATGACTAAAAAGACTTTTTATTAGAGTAGAAAAGTGTTCCTTTTTTTCTCTAAAAGATAAAGTTGTTCTTTTATTTTGTCAAACCATCTTACTTGTAAACAGGTAAAAAAAAGAGAAAAGGTGTTGCTTTATATATATATATAATCATCGTGTGGTAAATTTTGTTTATAAGTAAATTTTACCACACGTTTAATTTTATTTTTCTATTTATAAACAATGCCAAACAACCTTAGAAATTCAGAAAATTAAATTATCGTGTTATGTTAGGGAGTTACCTAGATAAATTGGCCTTATTATACTTGCATCTTGGGGAGAATAAATGACAATGTCAAATTGATATGACCGACCTCACCTAATAGGGTAAAACTTAATTCTATATTTGAAAAAGCCAAATGTTGGATGACAAGTTGAAATGAAGCTAACTATCAACCTCTTGGAAGTTTTGTGGAAGGCAACATATTACAGTAAGAGAGAGATTTTTTTCCACATATTGCAACTTTCTGCCTGGTAATACTAGGACCTGGTTTTGTTAGCACCTAGTTTTGCACTAATTTATTATATTCACACTCTGCAGAAATTATTTATTGTGTCTTTTGGCTATACAAGTTTCAACTGTCCTTAAGCCAATGAACATTACAGCTAATATGCACGTTTTCAAGAAATGGTTGTCTTACCTCACATATGCCATCTTTGGTTAAGTTTAAATTAAGTATTCTTTAATTTATTGATGTTGTTTCCATGGAGCTTACTGAAATTCTCGTTGTCCTCCCACTATATAATGTGTGTGTTTATTTGATTAATATTATTAATCTGAGAAGCATTTTCTCCTAATTCACAACAATCCTTAACTTAGCCATATTTGTTTAATCTCATATTGTTGGAACTGTGTCTCGTGTTCTGAATAAAAGTGTCTTAGTTTTAGCGTCATTAGAAATATTATCCTAATAGATTTAGGTTGGCTTTTTGTATGTGGTTTAGTATTTCTCTTATACATCTACAAATAGGATCTTAATTGATGCGAAGGTTAAGAGACGCGAAATAAAGTGTAGAGAGCAATTAGTGCTAGAGCGAGAATGTTGACGTCATTGAATAAAATTCTCTTGTTTGTCCATGGAGCAGCATAAAGCCGAACTATTTAATTGTATGTGTTGAATTTCTTGTTGATTTGTCTGTTCTATGCCCTCTTAATTGTGCACGAAGAAAAGACAAAGACGATCCTAAGGAGTAATAAGATTCAAGCAAATTTTTGGTAGAATTTTATCAATTTAGGTTATATCATTAGCCTATAATATTATAACATTAAGAAAGAATTATGAACGAAATTTGCTCCTACAACCATTGAGGAGGAGCACCCTTGTCACCTCAGACAAAGGACGGCCATGCAAGTTGAAATTTGAAATTTGTGTCCATTTCATTTGCCTAATTTCTATAATAGTGCCAGCTAGATAGACATCATGCAGCTTCCATGGAAGCAGCTGTCGAATCTTGTTGCTATATAAATCCAATGAAGTAAGGCGGAAAAATATGACCTGCATCTACAAGCTCTGAGAGATCTTTAAGTTTCTCTTTGAGGTAAAACACAAATCAACGGAGAAACCAAACACAAAGAAAAATGGCATGTTGGTCTGCTGAAAATGCCACAAAAGCATACCTCAAAACCATGAAAATGCTGAGTATTTACAGAACAATAAAGTTTTCCAAGGCTCGTTTATACTTTCAGCTTCCCTATTTTAGTTTCTTGATTTGATCTTGATCTATTCTAACTTTGCTTTGATTTGTTTCCAGGGAAAATTTACCAAGGAGCCTAATGGGGCTGAATTTGTCTCTGCACTTGCTGCTGGCAACAATGTCCAGCTCATTGTTGTTTCATGTGCCAGCACTGCAGACTCCACCACATTGGCCCTGGCGGCAGCAGCTCAACAAACCGGTGGACGTGTTGTTTGCATCCTTCCCGGCCTGGAAGAACTGCAATTGTCTCGGACAGCTCTAGGAGTTAACTCAAATCGTATCGAGTTTGCTGTTGGGGATGCCAAGACTCTGCTGTTAAATCACTACCGGGAAGCAGATTTCTTGGCAGTCGACTGCAATCTCGAAGACCATGAAGAAATTCTCAGTACCATTCAAGTGAACAGGAGACAAAATAACACCATTGTCTTGGGATATAATGCATTTTGCAGAGATTCATGGAGGAGCAGCCATTTACAAACTCAATTGTTGCCTATAGGAGAAGGGCTGTTAGTGACCCGAGTAGCCGGAAAAACCAAAAGTAGTCGTGATAATAGTGGATTGAGAAAGAAAAGCCACTGGATTGTTAGAGTAGACAAATGTACAGGTGAAGAGCATGTTTTCATGGTCAGATCCACTTAAAGGAGAGTCATTCAAGCTTAAATCCAATAGTTTCTTAGATTTTTTTTTTTTTTTTGGTCGAAAATAGTTTGTTAGATGATTTTGGTCCCTGGAGATTATTACTTTTTTGTGGCAAATGTAAATAGCTAGAAACTGGAACTCATATTTCAGTTTCTATACGGATTTTCTGTAAGGTAATTTGCCTTGGGCATTACCAGAAATGAAATATATCAAAAGCTTTGGCAGATTTCTTTGATACTCAATCTTCATGTTAAACATCATTTCTTCCTGCAATTATTCCCTTGAACAAATTTTGAGAAGAATGAAAACGATTTCTTTACATCCTGGAAGTATATAATAGAATGTTTGAATAGTCATTATTTTCGCGAAGCACAATGAAAGATGGAAGTTGTATAATAGACCTCACAGTGAGTCTGACCCTTCTTCATATATCCTGCGAGGGGTTGCCCTCTTTATAAAGGCGTTATTCTGAATTTTCAGAAAACCGAAACTGAACGTTAAAGAGAGTAGTGCTATATCATCGCACCAGGATCTTCCATAACTAGATAGAACAGATACTTTAACTAAAAACAGAAAAGAAATTGGTTTATTTCCAAAATCATTAAGATGGCTATAATGCACAATGCATGAATAATTCTAAGAACGGAGGAAAATCCATTACTTTTACAAAATCAGACTTGGTCATAATTTGAAGTTAGTACAGGTGAAAGTCCCGCAAACTGCCTACTCTAAGATACAAGAAAACAGACAAAAGGACATAATACATAAAGCAGCTCCGAAGTAAACAACATTAAAACCTAGACATTTGACTACCAATTACGGTTAGTAGAAATTGATTCCAGCTTACAGCCGCCATGCTAAAATGCACAGGCATCGTCTGAGTAAACAAAGTCCAGGAAATTACATTATGTTAGTGCAGTTACCTACTTCTTGTACTAGTGTCTCCATTGATGGTCTCTCCTCCGGAGACTCGTGAGTGCACATAAAAGCAACTTTCACAAGCTTTGCAGCTTCAGATTCAGAGAACTTTCCATTAAGATTTGGGTCAATATATTCATCGAATCTGCAAAATTCAGCAGCAGCTCTCATCGAGGAGGTGAATTTTCGCTTCCCGTAGAGGATCTGGAAAACAAGCACCCCAAAGGCATAGATATCACTTTTCTCTGTGAACCGGCCCGTAGTGGTATACTCAGGAGCTAAGTATCCCCTCGCAGCACTAGCCTTAAGTCTTGAAAAGACAGTATCATTGGTGAGGAGCTTATGCAAACCAGAATCAGATAGCAAAGCTTTGAATCGCTGGTCAATGAGCACATTCTCAGCAGAGAGATTCTGGTGAACTAGAACAGGTTTGTTCACCCTGCATTGGTGTAAATATTCTATCCCTGTTCAAAAAGAGAGAGTTTATATTGTGATATCCATGTTTGTTTACATTCACAAAGCATTACAGTAATTTACTCCAAGGTAACTTTGTGCTCAGATGGATAAAGAACTAATGTTGCATCATGGCATGAGAGACAGATGAGGCAAAAGAAGAAACAAAATGGGGAGCCTACAGGGAAACCCTTTCTATCTAAGAATGTACACAGTTGCTCTGTGGCAAGTTAACGTCTACCTATGCCACTCAAAAGGTAGAATGTTTATAACACAACATGGGTAGAACTATTTTATCGCATTTGTGACCTCATCAACTGTGGTGTAGCGTGTCGAAATGCCATGCATTTTTTTCTTCAGCTTAAGTTCAAAATTGTTTGGAATGACGCTTCTCAAAACTCATAAATATATTCAATGAAAGAAGAACCTAGAATGAGACCAAAAGCATCCTTAGACCTTCTAAATAAGTTAATGAGTTGAGCGTTAATGGAGAAATAGCAGGAAGAAAATTAAACGTCAGAAGTGATTATGATTATCGCCTTAGAGGAACATACAAATTTTCTTCTTTCAAGAAAATTAGTAGCAGTGCTGAACTCTACTCAAGTGAGAGACATGATATTGATTCAAGGCATTGATTCCTTGATTAAGTTGCTTCACAGAATAGATATTGACAGATTATAAAACTTACCTTTGGCAATGCCGTTGATAATCTTGACTCTGGTGGACCATTCTAGAACCTGAGCAGCACCGTCCTCCATATCTAGATACCGCGACAAGTTTCCGTTTGGAACAAAATCATAAACAAGGAAACACTCTCCCCGGGCTCTAGAACAACAAAATCCTCTCAACCTTACAATATTTTCATGTCTCAACGAGGTCAGAACATTCAACCCCTTCAAGAACTCAGCTTCCTCTGACTTACAGCTACTTTTTGTAATTCTTTTAACAGCAACAAGTGTTCCGTCTCTTAACACACCCTTGTAGATTGCCGAAAAGTTGCTTTTGCCCAGCAAATTTTTATCGGCAAAGTATCTAGTTGCGGACTCTACCTCTTCCAAGTTGAGCCTAAAGATCTGCAAGACCTCTTGACAAAGCCCACCAAAACGCCGACCTTCAGCCAAAGGATCCCATCCATTCGAATATTCCAAGCTAATAAGTGGAGAACCATTTTTCTTGCAAACCTCCTTGGCTTGGTCTAAACTGGGACGACTCTCTGATACTTCAAATGCACTCTCAAGTTTCTGTTTACGTCGGCGATAACATAAGAAGGTTACGAATCCTATGGATGAGATAATAACAGTTACAATGACGACTCCAACAACAACCGATGCCTGCGAGGCTTTAGATGAGTGTGAAGAGCAAGTGCCGCTGCAATTTAACCTTAGATTGGCAGTCTCTGGGATGTTTTTTGTTGAGAAACCAGTTGAAGCTTCTCCAAAAGGTTCGGGTGTATTTGGATATGGATGACCCAAAGCATTGCATGCTCTTAAAGACGCAAAGCCAGTTCCACATAGTCCTGGGTTGTTGTCATACAGAAAACCTCCTACTAATCTCTTTAGAGCTTTAAATGTGTCCACAACAATAGAGCATCAAAGTCAGCAATTTTTCAAAACTGAAGTTAAACATTAAGTAGAAAAAGAATCAACAAGGAGAAACAGAGGAGAAGTAATTACCAAGGGGAACATTTCCAGAGAGCGTATTATTACGAACATCTAGAATCTCAAGTAGAGGAGCATCTGCTAGTTTTGTTGGAATCGAACCAAAGAGGCGATTAAAGCCCAAGTCCAGCCTCCTAAGTGTCCCCAAGTCCCCTAAACTAGCAGGCACAGCACCAGTTAACTGATTCGACTGAAGAGCAAGCACACTTAACTTCTTCAAAGACCCCATTTGAGTAGGTATGCTTCCAGTCAGCTGATTGTAACAGAGCTGCAAAACTACATTGCAAACGGAGACGCGAAAGGATAAATATCTGTATCAATCCACACGTGTAACACAGTGCCAAAAACTACACTCGTTGCTATACTGAGATGTTTCACATCAAACACCAATTGAAATCGAAATAGTAGATTGTTATCGACACTATGTGAAGAAATCATAAAGTTATAGACTTTATGAAGTTATTGATCTCCTTGATATCATAATATTAAATTGCAAGAACGCAAATAGTAATGCAACAAAGATCGAAACTTTTCAGGGAATCACACAAAATTTACTTGGAAAAAACAAATAAAACTGGAAAGAGCTTCAGATTTCAGAAAAATCATCATAGTGCACATGTAAACACACTTAGAGAAGCTCAGCATTGATACCTTAAGTTCAAACTTAGAGCTAAAGAAGCACAGCTTAACATTCACATAGGACAAAGAAAGAAAATAGAAAAGGAAAACTAAGAATGTAGCCATGTGAGCTCAAGGCATCCAGTAATCGGTTTGAATCATGAAACTAGCATGAAATTAAAATGCAAGAAATCAGCAACTCGCAAAAATGCTAGAAAGATACCTTGCAAATTAGCCAAATTTCCAATTTCTTGTGGAATCTCTCCGGAGAGATTATTAACATTCAAATACAGATCACTGATCTCAGTCAAGCTTGAAATCTCCTGAGGAATCTCTCCATACAAAGAGTTGTAGTGCAAGTAGAGCCCAGTCAAGTGTCTGAGCTCACCAACCGCAGCAGAAAGCTTCCCTTGAAGCCCTTTACCCTGCAAAGAAATATTCACCACTTGACCCTTTTCATTACACGCAACACCTTCATATGTACCACCACAAGGATGATTCACCCCACTCCATGACCCCAAAAGTTCATTCTTGGGGTCAAGACTCGCCTTTAAATCCATTAAAGCTCTGAGCTCAGAAACTGAAGCTTCAGACAGAGTTGATGGGGTAAGAAACGCGAAGAGGAGAAGAGGAATGAAGAGGAATTGAGAGAGACCCATGTTTAGTTTTTGGCTCAAAAATGGTGGGTTGCTTTCTGTTTTTGGTTCAAATGGTGGGGTTTGTATCTTCTGGTGTGTTTTTGGTGTTGTCTTTTTGCTATTTGGCCTCGATAATGGAGGACAAGAGGCTTCGAATCTCTATTGCTTTGAAAGCGTGCAGAGAGAAGCGAAAGTAACTACACTATACACACTCTGCTATGGCTTCTCTCTAACTGACAAAGGCAACAGACAAATATTGCAGAGGCGTTTAAAAAACTGAAAAAGAGGACTATGGAGGAGATTGTACAGGAAAACAAAGATAAATTTAAATAAGAATGTTTCATATTTATCATCACCTACTTTTATATGTTTCGTATTTTACGTTTAGTACATTTTCTTAAATTACTAGTTCAATTTTTTTATATTAATAACATACATAAAGATTTTTTTATACTAATATCATAAAATAAGAGTACAAAGATATTAATAAAAGTGTAATATATAAAACAAAGAAAATTTATACATAAACGATAGGATTCTGAAATGTCACGCTGTTGGCATGACCATAGACATGCTTGGTTGCATAGTTAAGATCGGAAGATAGAGGAGTTTCAGAACAGCAAAAAAACATTCCTAATAAGAATTTGAAAAAATCGCAAGGGTATAACAAACTTTTATTGTATTAGAGCCAACCATAATACAAACAGCAACAGGACTAGACTTCCCATTTTTTTGACAAACTTGTACTATACTAATTCGATTTTATTCTTCAACTCATTTCACTACTCCAATAGTTTTCATATTTCATTATTTCCTCTAAATATATAAAATAATTTAATATTTAGTCATTTTAAGTTACGTGTTTTGATATGAAGCTTAGTTTTAGTTTTTGGTAGGTGTTTTAAACTATTGGTTGCAATTTTGATGCATAAATTATAATTATCTACGAATTGAGGACTATTCTATTGTGAACATGGGGTACTCAATAAGTTCAATTGAGTTAACAAATCTTGCAACTAGATAAATATAATGATTTATTAATTTTTATCATATTTTTGGTGTTAATAATCGTTTCTATAATTTTGTACAACTATAACATTTTCAAATGTCAATTGTCTAAATCAAGATAATCAACAAACTGAGTCTAATGTGAATGAGAATTTCTTAAAAAGTTCAAGCAGATGAATCTAAAGAAGTCGACAGAAATAAATTAGAATGTGACACAACGTTACATCCTCCAATTTGGGAGTATTTGGTTAATTACAAAGATTAAATTAGAAAAGTTTTTTTCAATTCAAATATCTATCATTTAATGGATAGATTGATTCATTTTATTTTGACTTTTCAGTTTGTACTATGTGATAAAACAAAGCTTTTTAAGAAATATGAAATTAATTAAACACAACCCTATAATAGTATGCCAATAGTTGTGATCCCAAATTGTTTTACAATAGTAGTAAAACCAAGAAAATAGAACTATAGTGCACGAAATACTAGTAATGAATTCAAGTTACTATGTAGAACAAAACCAACTCTAGGACTTCTAACACCATAGAATCCGCCTAGAACTTGTCTTTGATATTACATGTGTGACTTAGGTCCAAGTACTAGCATGTGTGGCTTAAGTCAAATTATTGGCTTGTCATTACAAGTGAGCATAATCAACCGTCTCAAAATGCTCAATAGAGCATTTGACGTTGCTTATAAGCAAACCAATAAATTTTATACTTTGGTAAATTGTGCTTATAAACAGATAATGATGGTTCATAAGCGCACACCAAAAAAAAAAAAAACTTAACTTTTTTTACCTGCTTATAAGCAACGGGATTTAACCAAATAAAAAGACATTTGCGCCTCTTAAAAATTAATTTTGTTTCACAATATTATTAAGGTCCTTTTTAGTTTCCTCAATAAATTCTACTATTTATAAGCGGTGGTGGAGTCATTTTTACGTAGTGGGGGTGAAATATTAATTTTTTTACTCAAAAAAATCAATAAAAAGTTGTAATAAAATATAATATATAAAAAATTACATATAGAGTTGGATGATATTAGTATTGAGAATCATTAAATTAAAATGATCTAAATAAGTAATGATATTTGAAATTTTAGATTGCTAATCAGTGTTAATAGTTTTTTTAAAATAAAAGAGATAAATAATAAAGCTACAATAACTCATTATTTTTTTTCTTTCGAGTTAGGTGGCAAAATACACATTTAAATTTATTTTTTGATAAATAAATATAAAAAGTCTTTCTATTTTTTTGGGCTAAGGGGGCAGCTACCCTTCTCGGCCCACCTTAGCTTTACCACTGTTTTATAAGGAAATATTTACCAAATATTTCAACAGTTTATGAATATATTTTATTTAAACATATCTCTCCTTATTTGTCATTTTATTTTAAGCATCAAAAACTGTTTATAAGCAATTTAAAAAAAGTAAAGCTAGATGGTCTCAAGTCCCGTAATAACAATAATAATAAATTTAAATTATTATAAATGGTACACAAGTTGGATAGTCTTATCGCCCTTTCCTTCTATACGGATTTTGGGTTTGGGGTCTCAGCTAAAACTCCGCCTTCACATTTACAGCTTGTGCTCGAGATGGGGCTTAGGAATGGTAGATATTAATGCTTACATATTGGTTTATAAACAAAGAACCCCAATCCTAAGCACTTAAAACAAGAATTTCACATGCTTTGTACCATGAACAACTACCCTTGTAATGAATACGGCCAGAAAATGATGTCTTAAATAAAACAAACCTATTCACTAAATTCCAATCAGACGGAAGAAAACCTGACAGCCTTTACTTTTTAATTTGACATCGGACGGAGCATCACAATCGGTGATTTCAATAATTTAAGAGGACTTGGAGCAATGTTTTAGACAAATATTTTTATTATGCAAAGTTTATTTGCGTACATTCGCAAGTATTTTAAATTCGACCGAACAAATTTTTGTCCAAGCTCGCCATTGGCTGCATGGTAGGGTTAGGTCAGGTAAATGATTACGTGGAAGGACACATGTACTGACTTTGACGCTTGACCATGAAAGGCCATCTGACAGTCCACGCTCCTCTGAGTTGTCTCAACTCTTTTTTTGTATTTTGTCAAAAAAAGAAAAGGAAAAAAAAAAAAAAAGAACAAGGGCTGAGGCTCTTACAATTTTCGTTTTCTTTTTTTCCTTTTTTTTTGGTCAAATCTTTGTTTTGCGATTTTTTTAGTGCAAATCTTCAAAAATATTGTCGGGATAATAGTATCTCACGGTGTCCACTTATCTATCCCACATGCAAAGAAGGCTTATTATGTGATCAATCGCTAAATTTATATATTATGTAAATTGGAGTTTATATTTTTTTTATTTACTTAATGACATATGTCAGTATTTTACGAAATGTTTTCTCCTCAAAAAGTTTATGCCTTTTTTCTTATATCAGTGTCAGTAATATTTTTTTAATTTAAATATTTTATTCGATTATTGCAAATCTCGACTTAATATAGAAAACTTTATCAAGGGTTAAAATTAAAAAAAAAGTTATATATTTGTATTTTATACTTACGTTAATTGAAAACTTCATATCTCTACATTTATATTTGAATAAACTATTTTATCATTGAGATTAAAAGATAGCTCAAGTGGTTGGGATTATTTCTTTCAGACGTGAGATCTTAGATTTCAATCTCATGTGGTGAAGGTTTTAACCAAAAAACTATTTTATCATTAATATTTAATTTTGTGCATCGCATGGGACACGGACTAGCTTGAAGGAATTCTTATATTGATCTTTAATATTTCCATATTAGTAGGAGAAGGAACAATTCCCTATTTTCAACATCTCGCATTTGGGAAAGTCTCCAAAATAAGGATGCTATGAAATTCATATATTAATTTTTTAAGATAAAAAGTTAATTAAAAATAATAAAATTATTAAAGTGAAATTGAAATAAAAATTAATAATTTAAACAAATAAGACCAAAATTTTTAAAGAATAAATAGTGCCCTGCCACTATTGTTTACTATAAAAGGCAAATTACCATTGTGATTTTTAGAATATAGGCACAACCTCCCATTTTAAGTGACATGTGTGCTAAACCTTTGAGGCTTACACGAGTCTGTGCCTATTTAAGCTAGGAAAATTGTGGAAGTATGAAAGGGTCAACAATTAGGAGTTATCGATGCTTGGGATGATAGGGAGTTTGGTCGCATAAAACTAAAGATATGATGGAAACTTAATTTGGATGGGGCGTTCCAAGGGTAACTGTGGGATGCAGGAAATGGAAGTTTATTTTGCGACAAGTTGGGCGTTTATAAAACCAGTTTCACAGTTAATTTAGGGATAGCCTTTAATATCAAGTTGATCGCTCTTTGCAAAGGTTGATGGGGATAGAGAATCTCACTATTGAAACTGATTCACTAGCTATGTTCAACTTGGTGAACGGTCCTTTGCCGAGGTCTAACATAGTAAAGTCCCTCTTGGAAGACCGTATATAATCTTAAATAGCAAGACTAGTTATCGACTTAAGTATATCTATGAAGAAACCAATAGGTATGTAGATTATTTGACAAACACAGACTTAAAAACCTTATTGATTATTGAAGTTTGAATGAGATGATCAAACAACTCCAAGTTCTTTGGGAGATGACAAACAAGATAAAACTTCAGCTAAAAGAGGACTCATTTAACTGCCTTGATCTCCGTTAGAGGGAAAAGAAATACAGTTATAATAAATTAAGAGAAAAAAAAATAGTGTTATTTTAACTTTTTTTTTTTAATAATAAAATAACAATGGTCGCTAGCAAATTAAATGGCAAGTGAGCAGAGGAGGAGGGAACAATGGCGGAAAGTCAGCGGTTTCTGAAGCAGGAGACAGCTGTCACGATATTATGCAGTATTTCCTTTTTAATCTTAAAAGGACCACTTCTTACTTGCACACGCATTTTGAACGCCAAGGGTGTTTAATTTTGGGGTTCCCGGAGAGAGAGAGAGCGAGCCGCGACAGAGCACTTTTACTCAGCCTTTTACTGAGACTACGTCTTCACCACCATTCAATTTTAGCGATCATTCCTGAATTGAATTGAATTTTCCAAGTTCACGTTTTGCCCTTCTTTTTTTTTTTTTTTTAATGTATTTTCTTACTTTTTATCATGGAGGAAAATTCTAGTACACGTGAATTCGGTCATCACGAATAGAAGTGTTAAATTTCGATACGTAACATTATTCGGAAGAGACACAATCACACACAGGGTCAATAGTCTTGATTGGGATATTATCGGTAAGGGAAAAGATCTCAGGAATGACCTTAGGTGTGCATCTACTATGTTTGTGAAAAAGGAACAACAAACTCGAAGGATCGTATTTTTCAACTTTTTTTCGCAGATGTGAGGGGTATAATTAGTATACCACGTAAAATTAAGTACACTTTAGAAAATAGCTCTTTGGTTAGAGTTTGGAATATTGCAGTTGTATTTTTTGATTGCTTGTAACTAGTGACCTTTTGATAGAATGAAATGGTATTACATTACTCCCGCAACACAAAAAACAAAAAAGAAGACACAAGTAAACACAAAACTCATTGAGGCGAGAATTTATCACGGACTCTTACTATTTGGTGGGGTGTTGGGACCATTTCAGGTCCTTAATGAAGCTTGCTTTTTCAATTGCTTTATTTAACTTTAATTTTCCTTTCTAGTGTTCTTTTCTTTTGACTTTATGGGTAATCATGAAGACATAATTTGTTATAGGAAACTACTCAATGCTATATATCGACTAGCAAACTTGTGTTAACCTGAGTATCCTAGTGTATTTGACGCCACACACACAAAAAGTACCGGTGTATTGAAATTTCCATCTGCCTTGCTGTCTACGCTATAACTACGATTTTATTTCCATATTGAATAAATCATTAATTATTTTGCTTAATTATGTTTTTGAATCAATCATTTCTCTTTTCACGTCAAGATATTATTGTGTAAATAAAGTGGTGATTTAATAAAAGACATGATTATCTTACATAAGTGCAGTCACTGGTTAAGTCTTAATGAGAATTTTCGGCATGATGTTGAGTCATTTCATGGACAATATAATGCAAAGAATTAAGATTATTCTCCAAGGTGGTTCATTAATTATTGTTGTCTCCAAGCAATGTTTGAGACTTTCATTATTCAATGAAAATTTACCGGATTGTCCAAATATCAAATCAAAAGTTGAGTCAAACTAACTAAATCAAGTTTTGTTAATTTTTTCCTGCCACTTATTTCACGCAATTGGAAAAAAAAATTCCTTTAACTTATTATTCTGGTACGAGGTAGGCAGCACTAACATTGGGAGTCTTTTCTTCTAACCCCTCACACCCTCCAAAAAAAAATAATAATAAATAAAGAATTTATTTGCAATTTAAAAATAAATTTAATAAGAATGGCCATGTAAATGACGGAACGTCAATCTTCGTCGGTCATTTTAATTAGGCTTTTGCTTTGGTTCTTGATTTAATTAGTGAAGTTTTCGGGTCGATAAGAGTGAGCTTTAAATCACTCTAAGAAATTGGTGCATAGAGCACTCTTTCTTGTTTAATGATCCGTCTAAGCATAATTATAATGATGAAGATAATTTTAAAAGAAAAGAACATCATTAAAATCTCTATCGGTACAACAAGCAGGTCCAACAAAACCATCCTCACGTGCAAACAGGACCCCTTATGGAAAAGAAAAGAATACAGCTAAGGGTTTAGGGTTGGTGACCCCTCCAGTTTTCATTGCTTAAGCTTTCGGTTGACATCGACAAATGGCCTTTTTTCTTTTCTTCTAGTTTGCAACTTGGAACAAACTTTTTACCAAAACCGGGCATGCATGTAAACTTTGATTTAATCAGTTCACAAAGATGGAAATAAACAGGAAAAGACGAACCTTGAATTATCGCATAGATCTTGCAACAAGATTTTTTACACAATCCATGTGAGTTCTGTTCCTTCAAGATATTCCAATAATAAGAGTTGAGGTTGAATATGATTTATCACTAGGGTTTGATTTCAGTTCTCTACCATAGATGGGTGCATGCGCTTGATTTAACTAGTGTTCAATATAAGGGACGTGTTACGCACTTAAGGTCCTTTGGTGGTTAAGCACTGCAGGTCGTTTCGGTGATCAAATTCTACCAGATAAAATTTTCTTTTCATGAAAAACCATCTATATATAGTTGTGACCATTTTGATAGCTGGGCCGTGAACATTTTGATGAGTACATATAGTTCATATATTTTAAAAGTTTAAATTGTTAAAAGTTTATAACTAATTTGATTAATCTAATACGTCCTCTTATATAAGATATTTAAATTATGTAAAAATAATAAACATATAATAGTGGTGAGACTCAAATTCAACCCTATTTAGGGTTTGTTCAATAAATTTAGCTGTTAGGATAGCTGATAGCTGTTGTATTTTAGCTGTTAAGTGATAATTGTTTACTTAACTGATTGAACAAAATGTATGCGTTTGGTAAAATTAACTATTAAATTAGTTGATGAATATAAAATAACGTAAAAAGACATTGACATCATGTAGTTATTATTAGTATTATTAGTAATAGATTCAAAATTATTTTGTCAAAAAAGTACTAATGAAACTTATATTTTTAGTAATGTTGATTATATAGAATTTTGAAATTTATTTTTATATTATTTCTTATTTATATTTGTGAAAGAAAAGTTAAAAATATAGAGAGAGATTAGAGAAAGAATAGAAAAACCAAAAAAATGTGAAAAAGGTAGAATTGTCAAAAAAATAAATAAATAAAAAACTAAAAGCTATCAAAAACACTAAAAGCTACCAAGTTACCGAATAACAATAATTTAGAAAATAATATTTTGACTGTGTTTTGACCAATTAAAACACTAAAAGTTACTTAAAAAGTTGTTGCCAAACACGCACTTAGTAAATAAGTAGTAATAGCGTGATAAATGAAAACTTAATCAAAAAAATTTAAATTATTAAAGATCAATATATATTTATTTAATTTGATATACTATCCAACACATTCTGCCTTTTTGTTGTTTCTTTTCTTCAATATTCGACCTCGTTGCATTGAGCGTTACAATGTTTTGGCCTCATATAAATTCTATTTTCCTGTTGTCAGACGCCACACAGAATCTACAATATCTATAACGCATGCATTATATACACTCCCAACAATTACACAGGACCACCATGCATCCAACATATAAATACTATTACGTTGTCACCGGGTCATCTAAGAATATCAGTTTATTTATTAATTATATTATATTATCTCACATACAAACATGATTTGTTTTTTAATTTTACATATTGATAGTTACCGTTTTTAAATAAGTGACGATAAAATTCAAATTTATGGATTGAACTAAACATGTAGAGTCACCTTTGTATTTCCAAATAGACACAAATAGTCACACACTGAAAAACACAACGGTGGCCCCTGCGATGCAAGAACGGTTGGGAGAGGCACGTATCTCTTTGCAGCTTTGGCGCGATTTGAACGTAAAAGGCGTGCATCGTCTGTAGTGGACGCCTTGAATTTCCATAAATTTTTTTAGGAAAACTCGTTACCTTATAGATTTCCCATAGCTAGCCTGACCAATTGTTATTTGTTGCCACCATACCCCAAAAAAAGAAGCTCCGATAATTGTTAAAGAAAATAATTTTTTATATGCTTAATTATATATAGATATATTAATCTGTGATCTCATTGCTTTTTAGGCATGTATAAAATAATGTGCCCATGTTGATTAAAAGGATAATATCGTTTTGTCCGCAAATCGCAAGTATTATTCGGGCTGTCTGCTGAGACCACAATACGCTATACAACAGCTTTCTAGTAGTTGCTAGTTGGCGTCACATGTGTTG
This sequence comes from Cordia subcordata, assembly GCA_028554755.1. Taxonomy (NCBI): domain Eukaryota; kingdom Viridiplantae; phylum Streptophyta; class Magnoliopsida; order Boraginales; family Cordiaceae; genus Cordia; species Cordia subcordata. The sequence continues at coordinate 602,267 of JAPTOF010000003.1, read as the reverse complement.
CTTTATTAGTGATCACTATTCTAGTAATTAGTGTGCTTTATCTATTAAAATTTGGACTCTCGCATAATATTGAATATTTTACTATTATTAAAATTTAATTCTCTTATCACAATGTTATGAGATGTATATGAAATACGAGTTAAATTGCGAAAACCAACCTCGGAAAGAAAAAGCAAAATCAGAAGTGTCAACCACAATAAGAGTCAATGGAGAACAAAATTGAAAATTTTCTCCGCTTGAATAACAAGCCACCACAAGAAAAGGGGAATAGGTGGCCGGTTTTAAAATGCCGCTAATGCATAGGCGGCAAGACCATCGCTTAATCAATTAAACAAAGAATTTATTCATTAATTATTTTATATAACAACATATTTATGTATTAATTAAATACTATAGCTATATATATATATATATATATTTATATTATTTAAAAAAATAAAATGTGCCGTTATGAGTGGCAGTTCTCATAAAACTGTCGTCTATATACATTTTTCTTTTACGTTTTAGAAAAAGTTGTAAATTATTATGAACAAAGGTTGACAAAAATCGTCGTAACTTTATAAATGCAATTAGCTGGTTTTCTTCTGAAACCGTCGCTTATGCCTACCTTTAACAGTGAAGCCTATACCACGATGGGCTGCGGTTTTTTGCAAACCACCGCTAGAAAGCTGCTGATTCATGAGGACATCTAAATCTCAAAATATAAAGTTGCTTCACTGAAAGAGCTGGGCTATACTGTCCCATGATTATTCTGCATCCAGCTGAGATCAGGCATTTTTTTTTTTTATGTGCAACTGTGCAAGGTTGGCCAAAGAACCCTATCCAAAAAGAATTCCAGAAAGTAAAGCGATTGCTTTTAAACGGTGGCGCTTAACTTTATGCTTCATGGTCATAACCTTTGGAGTGGCCCTCGCTTTGCCGACATCATGAGATAAACTTTCTCATGCTTCTTCTTTTTCTTTTGGTGATTGACATTCCGCAATGCATAAAGCTATACAAAAGCATAATTTTTCTTTTCATAAAATAATAACACAAGGATCGCTTTATAATATCTTATTGTTATAAGTAGAATTAAAAAAAAATTTAAAATTGGTCTATACTATTACATCATAACCCTAATAATAAGTCAAAAGCGATGATCTTGCTCATATATACAGATACATTTCCCCTTTTCCCCAGTTTGATCTTCTTATGCATTAGTTCACATAGTATTCAGTGTAGAATAGAAATTCAAAGAAAAAAAAAATCCATTCAGACTATGTTAACACATTTTCGAGTAAATAATTTGAGTGCCAAATTGGGAGTGAATAATATTGGTCTTCCACTAGAAGAAAAACAATTATTAGCAATGGACTTTATCGACGGATATATATTAATTCGTTGCTAATTCCGACGACCGATGATAATTTGTCGCTAATTTTATTAAACTTTTCCCCCTAAATCCAAACATGGGGTTATCCAAAACGTTAGTGGGGGGGGGGGGTCCAAGTGTAATTAGAATAAGAAAATGTTAGTGATATTCAATAATTAGAAGAAGAAAAAAAATAGAGAAAGGGTTAAAGTAAGCTATAATGGAAAAGAGAAAATTTGGAATTTTTGGTCAATTGATTGAAACTGGTCTATCCTGCGTATATTGTTAATAACAATACATGCATGAATCGAATAAACACTTTTCTACTCTAACTTTCAGATATTTTAGTGAACTTACATGGTATCATGGTCTTGATTATTAGAAGGTTTTAGACCTGAATTCATATACCTAGCAAGCCAAAAAAAGGAATATGTACATGCAAGACTCTATCGAGCAAAATCAATGTTATTTGCTTGTGAGGAGATTTGGTAAAGAAAATTAATGAATAAAATAAACCCCTTCAAATAAGTTAAACTTATAGATATTAATGGTAAATGTACATGGCGGAAGAGCTCCCCCCCCTCCCACCCCCCCCCCCCCAAAAAAAAAAAAGAGAAAAAGAAAACACATCTTGGATTAGAGTCTCCTTGTTATCTATTTAATAAAATATGTTTTATATAAAAGATTGAATTAAAAAAAAAATTCTGCTTCATGTATACGAACTCATGAATATCAAAACATGAATAACATATCTTTTTCATAATAAAGTAATATTTCAGGTTAGGTGACAAATTTAATATCTACTGGAATGGATTCCCTGATAACATTATCATGATTGAAATCTAATCATTTGAACTATTGATACAATTATGATAAAAAAAGATATAAACAATTTACGATTGTTATATTTCTTTCACTCTATTTATCATATCTATTTTCAGAAAGAAATAGAAATAAAACAGCAAGAGAATGCTCACATATTAAATTCATCTCCTTATATAATAAATAACAGCGTTATGGGCTGGAGGCCTTTCGATCCATGCAAATAAATCTTATACGAGCCCAGTAGCTAACAAAAGAAATGAAAAAAGAAGAGTCCAATGGGCTAAAGTTAGAAATTATGCAACGGTCCTCAGCTTTCCTTAATTAGCATTTTAACCCCGCAACTGGTTCAAACAAAACCAACCAATTTTATAATAATACAGAAACGGAAACGAACACGGCCGGAGCAGCTACAGCAGCAGCAGAAGAAGAAGGAGAAAAAAAAAAAAAGGAATAGAAAAGAGAAAAAAAAAATGGGAAAAAATCTGAGCGATGAACAAGTGTCCTCCATGAAAGAGGCGTTCACGCTGTTCGACACGGACGGCGACGGCAAGATCGCGCCGTCGGAGTTGGGGATCCTAATGCGTTCATTGGGCGGAAACCCGACCCAAGCCCAGCTCAAGTCCATAATCGCCGAGGAGAATCTCAACGCGCCGTTCGATTTCAGCCGTTTCCTGGACCTCATGGCCAAGCACTTGAAGCCGGAGCCGTTCGATCGCCAGCTCCGCGACGCGTTTAAGGTCCTGGATAAGGACGGGACCGGGTACGTCGTCGTTTCGGATCTGAGACACATCCTGACTAGCATCGGGGAGAAGCTGGAGCCGGCTGAGTTCGATGAGTGGATCCGAGAGGTTGATGTTGGATCCGATGGTAAGATCAAGTATGAGGACTTCATTGCTCGGATGGTCGCCAAGTAGACCCGGAAATCTCGACCCGTGAGTATCCTCCCCTTTTTAGAAGAATGTGTTTGCGTCTAAATCATAATTTAAAAAAGAATTCCACTTACATGTGATTGGAGGCGGTGAAAAAAAAAAAGTGAATAAATGAAATAAATGATTTCTCTACTAGCTTTTACATTTTCGCGTATTTTTCGGTCATGATATGTCATTAATTAAAAATTTGGCTTATCGAATTCAATTGATATATTGGGCTTATTTGGATTGGTTTTTTTTGAGAAGTTAATTTCTGACTTCTGGAAAAAGCTGAAATTAAGCTTTTCATTTCAGCTTTTCTGAAAATCCAATTCACATACTTATTCTAAAAAAGATGTGTTTTTAAGGAAAATTTCCATGCAAAATAAAAAAGGCCAATCCAACTGGCCCATTTCAATTTTCTTCTCATTGCATAGGTATGTGTAAGTAAGGACTTTTACTTGATATACAGTTTTTGATTTTATACCCTTCATCTTAATCACGTGTTGTTTGGAGATTTATATGCTTGATTTGGAGATATTTCGTCGTGTTTCTGGTGTAGCTTTTGTGCATTTATCTGATGTATTGATTGAATTATTGCTTGCTAGTTATTTGTAGAACTCACAAGCGAGATGTATCATGAAAATTAGCCATAATTGAACGTGTGACCTTCAATGACCTAACAATCCCGCATTGTTGGAGTATAATTTTGGTGAAAATATCGAAGGTTGAGTAGTGGGTTGATAAGTAACTCGAGGTGACCATTTTGGCAATTGATATTAACCTCAAGATAGTTATCTCTCTAGGCAATGGTGCTTATATTGTCTTGAATGCATAAGTTTTTGTGTTTGGGTTTTGATTTAACCAATTCCTTTAACCAAGTGAGTATAGAAATTCCGGGATAACAGAATGCCCTAAAGATAGGAGAGAAGAAGACAATAGTGATAATGCTCTTAGTTTGTTCAGAAATTAAAGAAAAGACATACACATGGAGATTTATAGTAACTTCTCAAGAGAAAAATGGAGGAATGAGGATACAGATCATTCTCTTGCACACCTTGTCATTGCCATCCTCTGGTTCTCCTTTTCCTGTTATATCTAATTGTAGCACGATCTTTTTATCTTTCTTTTCCCGGGTTTCCAAAGCATTCCTTGCCTGGTTTAATTTTTGTCTTCTAGAGAAATGGGAGTTTATGGAGGGAACTGATAGAGCATGTACATGTTATAATTTTTAGTTTCCAAAACCATTAACGCACTGATTCTTTTTCAGCAACATGTATGTGTTTTTCTGGTCGTAAGCTACATGTAAGTTTGCAATGCCCAGAGCCATTGACTTGATAATCTGTACAATTGATGAACAAAAGATTCACATATAATAATTGACCTCAACAACATCTCTTCATCCTTCACCTTGCTTATGAACACTGAACCAGGGTGGGGATAGTCAAGTCTTTCACCTTTTGTTCTTTCCATCCAATAAATTGTAGAACAGTCTAGCTTGAGAACCTTAGCATCAATATTTGTTTGGGATATGAACGAGACCTATTCTGATGGAGTGATCACATGGAAGGAGGACAAAAGGAAAAGGTCCCTATCTAGGGAAGTTTAGATATATTGAGGGAAGAATGCAGGTTTGTTTTTTTGTTAGTCAGCAGCACTAATCATCTTGAATCAATAGCTGGAAGGTGGTCAGTGAGTGATATTTTCACATAAGAAACATTTTTTGCAGAGCTTTTGAAGGGGAGGAGTGTTCCCTTCTCTCTGTGAAAAATCAATTGTTTTATAATATTTGTTTTTGGACTATAGGTCATTGTATAGTTGATATTGATAGCATTCTAGAATGTATAGGTAACCTTAGCTGCTTATGAATTTGATCTTTGGGGCTGCTCCTTCCATGCCTTTTTTTGTCTATAAAAAAAATTTACTTTTCAAAAAAAAAATATTTATTATGTGCTTGGTTCATACTGTGAAATATGGTCCACTAAAAATTGATAGATCTATGCCAAAATGATTCCTCAGCTCTGTCCTCACATTTCACTGGACATTGTATAATCCACACTTCTTGTTCGAGAGTTGGTTGGTGCTTCCTGAGATTTATGTAAATGTTGATCCTCACAATTATTTTCTTCGTACATAATTCGTTCATTGTTCTGGCTGATGTATAAACTATCTGTGTTCATATGTTTATTTCATTATTTATCTATGACTCTACAGCCTGAAGTGGTAGGAAATCTCATTTATTCATCTGAATTGATAAGATTCCTTTTATTGATATTACTACTTGCAGGTATTTTTACATGCGGCAAAGTTGTTCATCCTCACGAGGCAGGAAGTTTGATTGTCCGGCTTGTTAGTGTAATCTTTTGTTTTAATTGTAATTCCTTCGTTATGATCTGTTTGGTTTGGGGTGAGTAGCTTGTCGTCTTGATGTCTTGTAACAAGTCTTGCATTTCGTTATTTTTAGCATTTTAAGCGCATCATGGTCTGGAATTTAGAATTACTCGGCAAACAATTGTTTCTGGTGGCCTGGAACTATGTGTATATAGTTTGAGTTGCATTGAGACCTTGACATTACTTTGTTCCTTTTATTGCTTTTTCTCCGTACTAGTTCTTCTTTTTGGGCTATTAAGCAACAATTCGTGTATTTTATCGGTCCTGTTTCGGTCATATTAGTATTTTTTACTATCATTAACCTTTCTCGGGAACTCATTATGTTGACGTTATAAGGAGATCCATATCAATGAATACACCAAAACTGAATTCATAACAGCCAAACTATGATAAACAACGCATCAAAATAGTTACTTGAACTACTCATTTATTTACTGCTCCATTTTAGTGTTATAGGGACAATTCAAAGAATGAGTGTGGAATATATATGGTTTATTGACAACAAGACAATAAGTTCAACTGAGCAACCCAAAAAAAAAAAAAAGGGAAAACCATAAATTCAATTTTGTGATGGCACTCAATATCAAATGCGTTATGTTTTTAGGTCTATGATTTTCAAAGTGACAAAAAGAAAATGCAATAGAAAAACTTGCAAACCCACATCAAATATCAAATATAAAACCAAAAGGATCATTAGAAACTATCCAAAATAAATACCAAGTAAATTCACTGGAAAATTTAACTAGATAGCTCGTTTCAATTGGCTTCTTTCAAAAACTTTCGGAAAAAAAAACATTTCTTTTGGAAGTTAAAATTATTTGCCTTCAGAAAAAGCTAGCTTTTTAGAGCTTTGTTTTTCTGTTTATAAATGTTAAGTCAATTAAAAAATATATTTTTTAACAAAAAGATCTTGGGATGGACACCATCAAGAAGATATATTACAACCATATGCGTTACTGGATGAGAAAGCAAGGCCCAAGTTTACAAATTTCTCAAAACCCATAGGCCTTGTTTTCCCCTTTCACAACGATTTGCAATAAAAACCCTAGTAGTAGTAAAACAACTCTCTCCATTCTCAAAACAGAGCAACGTTTCTAGTGGTTGTGGCCTCGGAATTTCGCAGCAGCACTACCACAGCTCCCCCGCCATCATGGGTCGTATGCACAGCCGCGGGTACAATCACACACATTATTATTTGCTGCTTCGAATTTTTTTTTTTTTTTCCAATCTTAATTAATTAAATTTTTTTTTTTTCATTTGCTTTTGCTTTCTGATAATATCAGCAAGGGTATCTCAGCTTCAGCTCTGCCCTACAAGAGAACACCAGCTAGCTGGCTCAAAATCTCCTCTCAAGATGTAAATCATTTATTTACTCTTTTACCATAGCTTTTACCCTTTTTTTTTTTTTCTCTTTTTATTTTTCTAATCAGTTTTGTTCATTGAAGCTATTAATTTTATGTGTAAAAGGTGGAAGAGAACATTTGTAAGTTTGCAAAGAGGGGTATGACTCCGTCGCAGATCGGTGTCATCCTTCGTGACTCTCACGGTATTGCTCAGGTCAAGAGCGTCACCGGCAGCAAAATTTTGCGTATCCTCAAGGCCCACGGTAATGTTTGTATACGCGGATGAGCAATGCTATGTATCACTTACTACGTCTTGGGAATGTTATATTGTTATGTTTGTAAACAAATATCCATTATTCTAATCATGTTTTGAATTTCCTTATGGAGAATGTGGTTTTGTTATGTGTTGTAAATTGTAAGTTATAATGTTATTCATTTATTATATATTATATATATATGTAGGGCTTGCACCTGAGATTCCCGAGGATCTGTATCACCTCATTAAGAAGGCTGTTGCTATTCGTAAGCATTTGGAGAGGAACAGGAAGGACAAGGACTCTAAGTTTAGGTTGATTCTTGTTGAGAGCAGGATTCATCGCCTGGCTCGCTATTACAAGAAGACCAAGAAGCTACCTCCCAACTGGAAATAGTATGTTATTGTTCTGTCGTACTTGGCTTTTGGAAAATTCACTTGTCTTTGGGTAAAATTGATATAGTTATTGTTGTTTATTGTTAATGCAATTGTGATATTGCGCACGTCTTTGAATGTTAGATCAAATGTTACAACAGCTATTGACAATAAGCTCATAGGATTTTCAATTTTGGGCCCATATTTTGGATTTTTTTTGGGTAGATTAGTTAATCATTTCTTTTGTCGGAAGAAAGTAGCATAAACAAATAGCTTAGAGGAAGAGGCATAGTATGTTGAAATTCATGCACACATCTTTCCTAAACTTAAATTGAATCTTTGTTGTCTAAATTTGTTGATTGGCTGCTTATGTGGTTTGGATTACTTTCTCTTCGGTTGGGGTAATGGATTAATAAAGAGGACTTTACAAGTGCTTCTGGCTCCTATGTTAAGTCTCAACAGCTTCAGGATATGCAGTTTTGATAGAGTGTAAAAGGTTACAGAATAATGAAATTTATCATGTATAGTAGAATTCTTGTCAGTACTCCGACCACTTGGAGTTGCAAAGTTGTTTACTTTGCGTTATTCATCTGTTGACTTGTCCCGCACTCGTTATGGAAAATTAAGTTACTTTCTTTTTCCTTTGTTTTTGATTGGTGACACTGGTTTCACCTATTAGTTTACTTTCTGATTCCTAACCCTGTTTTTTCTGTGCGCTTACAATAATTTGCTGATTTGCAGCGAGTCAACCACTGCCAGCACACTTGTGGCCTAGAGGATTGGATGAAGTGAGCGCCAGGGTCATCTTGCACGCGTACTTGTGGATGAGGAAGATAGTGTTCGTTTGGCCTTTTATATGTATTAAGGCAGATTTTGTAGCTGCATTTAGTTACGTTACCTCATAATGGACAACAATTTTGTTCAGTGATGTTTTCCTCTTATGCTTTAAATTCTATTTTACAAGCTAAGAGATTTAGTTGACATTTTATTCTTCAAATTCATCTCTTATACCTGACTTAAGAGAACATTTCTCTCTTATAGCAACGCTGATATTGTATTATCTTCATTCTCTTTTGCTCTCAGATAATCTTCATGCTCTTTTGCGCTCATCCGACGTTGTGGTTTGATCATGGAACTTTTTTATATCTCTTTCGAAGAAAGTTGATTGGGTTTTGGAAGTTTTAATTTGGCTGGGTTTTCAGCTTATGCCAAAATAAGATGTTTAAGAAGGTTGATTGGGTTTGGAAAAACTAAGACATGCCTCCCCAATAATGGGTTTTGGAAGTTTTTATTTATTTATTTATTTAAGGCCAGATGCATCATTTAGAGATATTCAGGTTTAAACTATGTGAGTGAAAACAATCAACCAGTTCTTAAGTTTATTTGTCTAAGCTTTTTCTATATACCACAATTTTTGTAGACAAGCTTCTCTTACTCTTTCTCGAGAGAATAGCCTACTTAAATATCAAATGTATAACAAGTCGAGATATAAAGAACCAAGTTATGGCAGACATTGAGGCAATTGCAATTTGAGATGCTTGTCTTTTTCCACTGTAGTACAATATTTAAGTATGATGTTGAGGGTAATTTAGAGACTCTGTGCAAAATAATTAATTTTTCTGAGTTTTGATTTCTATTACATGTCAGGACATATTTCGTAAATGGTAAACCAAGAAAAGGAGGAAAAAAAGAAAACCATTGTTGATTTGACAAATATGTGTAATAAATCGAACAAAGAATATGGTGATATACTTGATGGACTAGCCAAGCCAGCTTGACCGTATTAAGTGTGAGAAATTCACCCTTACCTCAGGTAGAAGAACAATGGATTGAACAAGGCAAGATAGTTCTTATCCAATTAGTTTCTTTCACCTGAGAATAACTAACTATCTAGTGTTTATAGTACGCTTATCACTTTTCTCCTCGTCTAAGGTTAAGAGCAACATGCTACCCAAAAAGAAAAAGAAAACCATTGCTAAAAACTCAAACGAGCGCTTTTGATGCATGAAGACAAATACCAATTACCTTGCTACTTGGTGGCAAAGAATAAGCTCAAAAACTCAACTTGTTTATTTTTAATTATTGGTTTAGATAAAATCTAGCTTGAGAAAAGAAGAAAGGGCTCTCTTATGCTTAACTAGGTGGTTGGACCAATATCTCATTATAGTCTGTTTCATCTATCTTAGAAGACTGCAAGAGAATCTTAACTAAAAATCCTAACTATAGGACGAATCATATTAATTGAGAAGCCAATGCTTATACAAATTTGTTAACTAACTATAACATTAGTCAGTCTATCGATCCCTCATTGGTCAATGAAAATTTGGATCCCCTTTTCGAGTTTCTAACAAATGATAGAAGAGTTGTTACTTCTAATGGTAGCATCTCGGTACAAAAAATGAAATAAAATAAGAGAGAGAAGAAAAAAGAAAAGAAGGGGAGGCAATAATTGGGTCAATAGAAAGCCCGTAAAGTTTCGGGGCCAAGACAACCCAAAACACTTGGATTCAGACCCAACAACCCAACAAACGGATGTCATGAATTACAAAACCCTAGCCCTAACCCCGAGTCTCCACCATATATAATTAACTCCGACACAGAGACGCCATTGCAGCATATAGCACGCAGCTCTCTCCAGCTTCCGGCAGCAACCCACCCGCTTCTCTCAGAGCTTGTTCAACTTAAAACGAAACAAGAAAATGGCGTACGCAGCGATGAAACCAACGAAGCCGGGGCTGGAGGAGCCGCAGGAGCAGATTCACAAGATCCGCATCACTCTTTCCTCCAAAAACGTTAAGAACCTCGAGAAAGGTCCCTTTTTACCTTTTTTTTTTTACCTTATCTTATTTTATCAAACCCTTATTTTTTTTTTATAAATATATTATTGTGATAGACAAAAGTTGCAGTCGCGGTAGTTTAAGTAGTGCATTTTCAGTATCAGATTTTATATTGATTTTTACCACGTTGATTTAATGCTGAAGTTTTAAAGTCAAGTTTGATAATTAGCGGAATTAGTGAGAAGCTCGAAAGTTGATAATCACAAGAATAGCTTCGAAATTCTATGCACTAATCACATAGAGTTTGTTGTACCTCGTGGTGTATGAGAACGTGGCAAAAGTTACAGTTTGATACTTTTATATCATATCAAAACAAAAAGACCTCAACTTTGAATAATATTCTTATGAATTACAGTGTTATCGGATTATTTTACTTCACAACTTTGGCAAAATGTCTCTTTCATGTCTTGATATTGCTCTTTATGATAATTACAGAAAAATGTGGTCAATAAAAGTCTTTCAGTATCGGAGGATTTCTATGTTTGCATATTTGTGCTGCGGTAGCTGTTTGGATTTCTGATTTTGACTGGTATATCATTGGTCAGAGTATCCGAGCTAATTCGTATCCTCCTCTATATATTGATGTTATTTTTCATTCTTTTAGTCTGTGCTGATTTGGTTCGAGGTGCCAAGGATAAGAGGCTCAGGGTGAAGGGACCAGTCAGAATGCCCACCAAGGTTCTGCACATCACCACCAGGAAATCCCCCTGTGGTGAAGGTAAATAAAAATCCTTTCACGATCAATTTGCTTACACATCCTTGGCCATAGAAATGCTTTCTACTGAACAGATGCATCTAATTATGACCTAGTTTGTATTAGTGCCAACTTTCACTTCGTTACTAGGTTTTGATGTTTCAAGTTATAGTTTAGGTTTGTTATGTAATATAATTCTCCCGTGATAGTCTTGCTAGAGGCTTGCTTAATATAGAAATTTTCTATAACATATGATTGCCTTTATGAGACCCTGTTTATATCTGGACTAAATTTTTGTTTTCATTAAGCTGGAGTTTAATTTTTCAAGTTATAGCTTTAGGTTTCAGTTGAACATGTCTGGGGCTTTTATTTTATCAACGTATACGAGCCCATTCTCGGTCTAGTTAAGTCATGAACACATAGGAGTGCACCTGGTGTTTTCGTGTTCATGACAAACTTAGGCATAAGACTGGAAATGCTTTGGTTATAAAGGCAAAAAGAGAGATTATTATATGAGTGGTAATAGGATTTATGATTTCAGAGTGGACTTGTAAGTGAGCAAAATACACAGGATATGATTGTCAGATTGTGTGCTGGAAGTTTCATTAATCTTCCTGGAGTTTTCGAGTGCATGATATTGATTAGTTTCTTGCCTCTTTCGAGCTTCTGGAGATCTTAAATGTTAAATGGTAAGGAATATATGCTCTGTGTGCTTGTTCACATTTTAAATGAAATCAAGCTTTGTTAACAGTTTTAGCAATGATCACTTGCAAGAGAAAGTGTTTGATGCAGTAATATCTGTGGCCATACTTACTCTGTATACACAATATTAGCGGATATGAGCCCCTCTGCTGTAGCTTTGATTTGTGCCTAACGTTAGGAGTGTTCTTTCTGGTTTTTTATCTCACAGGAACCAACACGTGGGACAGATTTGAGCTCCGTGTTCACAAGCGAGTAATTGACCTTTTCAGCTCTCCAGAGGTGGTCAAACAAATTACCTCAATCACCATTGAACCTGGTGTGGAGGTTGAGGTTACCATTGCTGATTCTTAAACTTGCCTGTGTTAAATGCAAATTAGCTAGTTTGAGGCCTACTAGTCTTGAGCTTGTAGCAAGATATAGCGCGTGAAAGTTCTTTGATACAATTTTGAAGATAACAGACTCTGTGATTGTGATGAGAATTTTCAGTGGTTATTTATTTTTTTCTTGTTTATGTTTCTGAAATACAATTTGTTTTGCTTAGCTGGATGTCACTTAAATGGGCAAATGAAATCTGTTTCACTTTTATTTATATGTATTTTGTTCTCTTTATCATTTTGGTGCAAAATTGAACAGCATTGTGCTTATCCGTTTGTTTGGCACTTTCTATCCTTTTTGTGTTCTCTTCTTTCGGGATGTTTTGGAATCTTGATTTTTGGGTTTGGTCTATCGAAAGATTAGAGGGAGCGAACTGATGAGAAGCAATTAAGGATCGTGTTGGTTCATTGACGATTATTATTATTAATTTTTTTTTTTGGGTAAATCATTTTAATTTAATTTACAACGATCATTACTTCTCACCATTTAGATTTGTAAGCATGGTTTGTTTATCATTAGCATTTCGTAGATTGATAAAAAAAGTGAACGAAAATGAAAGATGAAGAGAAAAAGGTTTTCCAAGTTTTGAGTTTGCACTTAAAGGAGATGGTCAAAGTTGAACTTTGATAAACATCTACTTAAGAAGTATACTAGTCTTATTTCTCAACTTATCTAATGGGATTTGCTCAAAGACCGTGAAATCTTAGCGTGCTGAATGTTAATTCAAATCTGCACAAGTTGTTAGGGTAACTAATAGAGATTCATTTCAAACTTATACAAGCGGAATTGCATAGGCAATGATGCCTACTATAATACAAAACTTAAGTGAAGGCAGTGAGACCGAAGCAGCATGATGCAGACATGCTCATGTCCAAGATCACATAACGCAGTCAGGTTAGTTCATTAGCATTTTAAGGTTAGTACCCTGCTAAATATCTTGACCATACTTCCTACTGAGTTATAAACATCACAAGCAAAGGTTGCTTTCCCGTCTTTGTCACCTCAAAGAGATGCTTCCATTTCGACAGCGTTGCCATTCTCTTCCTCAATCGAAGCCATGGGCTGACTGTGGCACCCTCCTCTTCAAGAATCCTGCCAAAGTAGATGGCAGGGGCATATTGAACCTGAGGGGCTTAACAAGGAATGCAAAATCATGCCGCCCTCGGGAACAAATCCAGGTAAGACAGCTTAGCATTGTTGGCCAGGAGCTGACCGAGGACACCCCCCAGAAGTACCGGAATCTATTCCTTCAGATGAGTGTGTTGCAACATACGAATTGCATCCTCCTTGATAGGATCACGTCCAATGACAAAATCTTTGATGCTAAACTGCCACGCAACAGGGTGTTCACCCAGACATGGGACTTGCCCATTCTCATCGCTCACACATAATCCAACTTGATTTAGTTTAGCATTGTCCACATTACTTCTCATGTAAAGATACTCTCACCATCATAACAACTGTTAATATCAGGGGGTAATGGGAAAAATCAGAAGATTCAATCTTGAATGTTGTGTATGGATATTTTGTAATAAAATTATCCGGTAAATTAAATTCCGCGAACAAATTTGACTGCCAAACGTCTATGATTTTTACAGCCGGATTCCTGAACATTTTTCCATCACACACTGCTGCAAGCATTAAGAAGAAGAAGCATATACCCAAACAGATTAAACATAACGTCAACAGGCACAAGCTGGTTACTCGACTTTTTTTTTTTTTTTTTAAATTTATTTAAATGCGCGGCTTAATAGTTTAAAGAGGTAAATTCTCATTATTCTTTATCATGGTAGATTAAATTCTATAACCAGACACTTAAAAACTAAGATTGAATAAATTAGTCACCACTGGAATCTGGATACATTCTAGAGCATACAATAATAAAACCAATTATAGAATCCCCATTACCCCCATTGTGTTAGGGTGTACAAAGACTTTCAAGTAATGCAAACCAGGAGCAAAAACAAGAAAGTTCAGCAGTCACCTAAAAGTATATTATATATATGGCCTCGTTTAGATTGGCTACTTTTAAAAGTGCTTTTCCTAACAGTTTTTGAAAGAAATATTTTTTTAAAAGCCAAAAATTTATGAAAAAAAAATCTTAGTTTGAATTTTTTTTTCCGAAATTTCAGTTTTTTTGGGACACAAACTAAATAGTTATTGCAAAAACAAAATATTTTTTTTCAGAAAAACAAAAAAAAACCAATTCAACAGGCCCGATATAGTACATTACGTCTTAATAGTTTTAGTTGGGAGAGTTTCCTCGAGCAAAACCAGCCAGCAAGCAGTGGCGCCGCAGCAGCTTGTTTAATCGTGGAGGCTTTGCTGGAGTTTTCCCTAGCATGGAGCCCTTGTAGATTATTTAGGACATGTTTGGATTGATTTTTTAAAAAAAAATCAAAAAAGATGTATTTTTTATAATAACTATTTAATTTAACATTTAAAAAAATTAAAATTTTGAAAAATATTTAAATACAACTTCTTTTAACTTCTTAAGAAACTATTTTTTTCCACAAATTGTTAAAAAATCATTTTTAAAAAATCCAAACAAGTCTCTATTTTATGCTTCATGGAGCAGGCCTGCGAAGAAGTGGGTTGGATGGCCCAAAATTTAAATGTTGATATGTTTTTTTTTTTTTTTTTTTCATGATGGGATTATTAGCGAAATGGAACTTCTAACAAACATGACAATAAATAAGTAAAGTTATTATTTGACGTCATTTTTAACCCATTACATTTTATATGGTTTTTTTTTACATGACATCATGAATCTTACGTGTCTTGTAACACAAATATAATGATCCCAAGCAATATGACATATCTATGTCCATGTATATAACTTTTTTTTATTTCTGTTCGGAGTTGGGAATGTAAATTATAGAAATATTTTTGTTCCAAATGAAAGTCTAATCATTAATGCAAGCTCTTCAATTTTTTTTTTATAAATATAAGAAATTATATATATTTGAAATTCACAAAAAACCATAAATTAATTGTGTTTATGGAGCTTGAATATATATATGTGTGTGAGTGTGTCAAAATTAGTCCAAAGTCTTAAAAAAGTCAAAATCGTATACATTCATTTATATTTGTATGCATATAACACATGGAATTTCCAACGCCATGTAGGGAGATGGCACAAAAAATGTAAAAGAACAAAAAATTTCCATGTAGGATTTAAAAGTAAAAATTGTCACGAAAGCATAGAATTAACAATAATAGTTAAAGATTATTTTTTCACAAATTTGAGTACTATTAAGAATCTTGAAATCCAAACCCTTAAATTTATATTTCACAAAGTTCAAAGTCTAAAATTATCATCTTCCGTACAACATTAGAAAGCTAATTGGAGAAGATACTAGCCGAGTTTCCTCCCCCAAAACGATCACCATTTAATATCGACACTGGCTCCTATTTAATTAAAAAAAAAAAGTTTATGGCACAAAAAATATTGCATCTTAGCAATGAACACCATAAGGAAAGGAACATTTTTAGTTTTTATTTTTTCTTTTATCTAAAAGCTGTTCTAGAAATGTAACAAATAGATACTTTAACATTTATGCACACACCAAAAAAAACAAATGATGATTAGATTCTGCCTAATGTTTGATAGTCAAATTTCGTTAATTGAATTTTTCTCATTAAAAAAAAAAAAGAAGCCTTTAAATCATTAAGTGTCTAAAAACTTACCTAGCAAACTTTCAACTTTAAGCTTAGACATAAAATTTTCATCTAGGGGCAGTGCGTTTGCAGAAGTCCTTTCCCCAACCAAACTACTCCTTCAATCACTCCTGATCGCTTCCTCTCATAGTTAGTAAATTATTTAATAATCGATAACTTACATAACCGTTGAATTCATATTTTAAATCTTAGTAATAATAATTTCTTAAAGGATTAGCTCTTTTATCTAGAACCAATAAGCCAATTAATTTTTTAAGTTTTAGGGTGTATGTTTTATAATAGTTCTATCTAAACCGTGTTGTTTTTTCGCTAATAAATAGTAATTATCTAAACCGTGTTAATTTGTCTCATGTTTGATATGATTAAAGTGAAGCAAGATCATGAATTTGAGTGGTGAGCTTTGGCTAATTCCGATGCATGATTGAGAAATTTTCGGTTATTTTTCCTGTTAAATCATTCACTTCAACATTTAGCTTTCGGGTGAGCACCATCATTTGACGCCAAAACTTTTGTGAAAAAATCACGCAGACATGGTTTTAATCACCTAGCTTTTGTCATGAGATAAACACTAGCTTTATTTACAGAATTTTTGCCATATCTTTTCCATTTTTTTTTGTTATCACTGGTATTTATAATCCAAAGAAAATAAAAACTAATAATGTACATGTGGTGACCTTCAAAGGAAGAGCAGAGAAAAGGAAAAACTTTCATTCCATAGGAAAAACGAACCATGAAGAAATTTTCGTAGTAACTAATATAGTATGCTATTGAACGCCTATTCTTTTTTTTTTTTTTTTTTGTAATTCTCCGTGATGTATTTTGAGAAACGCACTTATTAGGTGAATTTTCTTCCATTGCTCTCGGCCCTATATATATAAATTCGAATTAATTCTTGTAATCGCAACAAGTCAATGTCTTCGCATTCAAATGGTGGAAACCTTGTCATCACCTTTCGGATTAAACATTGTCTAGGTGTGAATGTAAAGACTAATGTATTGTTTTTTCCCGACCTTTTGGTCAAGCATGTGTCAGTTCAATAACCAAACAATTGGCTCATATATAAATATCCATGTTACATTTTTCCTTGTATCAGCATCATCAATATTCATGCTATTTTGTAATCTTCCTCTCACGTTGTTTTCACATAATAATAATTTCATAGTATCTCTTGACCACCACACAATAATTAAGTTGTCTCCTTTAGTTTGCCTTATGAACAAGTGAATTTATATAAATTTATGTAGCCAAACTTTGTTTACTTTCGAATAGTGCATTAAATTGATCCACACTTTTTCAAATCTTTATGTGGACTAGGACTAGACGAATAGTGTTGTTCAACACCTAAGCTCACAAGCTCTATCTTTGCAGTACTCAAATCTTGAGAAGATGATTTTTAAGTTCTTTTTGGTGGAGGGCCCAAATCTAATTATAGGCCACAGTCTTGCTTGGTTAAAATTCCAAGAGATTATTTGTTCGATTTAAATTCTCTTTTAATTGTAGATACTTTTTAAATTTTTTAATTATTAAGGTTTATGAATAATTAGGAGGTGAAATTCTATTTATTCATATCAAATTATATGGTAGTGATTAAGTGAAAATAAAGGATATATAAGATAAAAGGAAATGGAAGGAAAATGAAAAATTAAAGATTAAATGATTGAGATTAATTGCCTATAATATAAATGAAGAGATTTTACCTCCTAATCACTCAAAGATACCAATAATAAGGAGAGGATCCTACTCTATTCCTTTGTAGTGGTTTTTATTAAAAAAAAAAGCTTTTTCATATAATTTTAAGAAATAATTTTTAATAAATTTAATTGATTTACTTTTACAAAAGATTAAAATTAAACTCTTTAAAAAATTTTAATTTCTTAAAGAAACAAAAATGCAAGAACAGTGGCGGAGTGTGATCCCTAAAGCGCCGTCTCTGAGAGTGGTTCCCAACTCGACGCAGATTTTGGTAAGCAAAGTCCCCAAAGTTTCCGACAGCTTAGTTTGATGTGCAGAGCAAAGCAGAGCAGCGCGTGGATTACGCGACGAAAGATACTTATCAGCGCACGCGTGTGATGGTTGTGAACTGTGTCCCGGTGTTCCACTTAGCGGTACTACGAAAACAGACCTCCGAGCTGGGATAAATTAATCGACTTTGAGACACCACAATGGACGTAGATTGCTTGGTCACATATTATTTATTATTATTATTTATAAATGATAACATAAATAATTTATGATTATATTTTGAAAGTATTTAAGTCTCTGATAAAATAATAACAAAGTGCATCAGTGGGCTCTATTTACAAACCCGTGTAGATTATTTCTTCTAATTGTTTGATTGTAACTACATTATCAACTCATCGTCTTTTTTCTTTTAATCAGCTCATGGAACTTGATTATAGGATCAACTGACAGAATCTGATCATGTGCCGAGCACCAAATAAGTTAAAAATACTCGTTCAAACTATGAAATTGAGGTCGAACTCACGTCAAGAATCGTATTCAACTTTAACTATACTTACTGGAAGGTTGCTTAAGGGGCGGTGCTATTACGAAGTTGGTGGGCTCCAATAACAAAGTTGTCACTGGAGTTTTCTTGGCCCAAATCCGAAAGATTGCAAATGAGGTCGTTGTCCAAGTCAGCTATGATTGACGGCTCACTTTTTCTGTATGCCACTGCAGCTCAAATGGTCACACACATAATTAGGGGGCCGCGCCATTCACTCCGCTGAAATGCCCATCACTCTCTTCTCCACTCACTTCTTTTAAGTGCCTGCCTCCCTGCCTGCCTGCCTGCCTTGCCCCTTTGTCCTTTCAGGAAAAAAATTGTCATTGTACTCTTCTAGCTCATCCCTTTATGTCATGAGAACTGTATAGGTATCATTTGATCCCAAACCAATGTTCATTTATCATGTAAAGGCTACGTTGCCGCATATTAGGGTATCGGACTACATGGTAGGATCATTTTTTAATATTGTATAATTGCCAAAAATGAGTGATGATTCATCGGAACTATTATAATACATGGTCATAAGATTAGATCAGTGCTCGCCGTGCCCCCCTCCCCCCAATCCTGTTCTTGCAAGTTTTCCCGCAAAAACCTCTCCCGGCCTAGCTACTTTTAGAAGAACACTAATTTTCTTCATTAATTAGGTGATTCAGTAAGGGTAATCAAAGGCGGGCTAAAATTAATTGACAATGGAGAATTGTTTTTCACTCAATCCTATCTAGCAGTGTATCTGAATGCATATTCTAGATTAATTAAATATCAAGTAGTTTTTGTAAAGAAAGATTACTTTGATAATAACAAGTTACTATTCAATAATTTCATGCAAGGTGAAGGCATAGGGTTGGGGGGGGGGGTTGGATTAACCGATAAAGAGAATGTTAATATATATAGCCCCAGTGAAAAATTAGAAATGGGGAGAATTTTGAAATCATGAGAGTTAAAAAACTTGGTTCGGAACTTCACCTCCACATCATCGTTGTTTCAATAAAGAGGTTCCAGGTAATGTATTAAATTCATTTGGAAAAATTATGTTGACTGTGCATTAAAACGTTTAACCTTCGCTACGTCTTTATAGTAAATGGTCATCAATTTGAGGTGGCAATGAGTTGATAGCGTGTGGTAGGAGTGGGGCATCGAGAATTCATGGGCAAAATTTATTGAGTGCACAAAAGTCATTGGAAATTCCGATTAGTGCTCGTCGGACTCGAAAATTCATGAGGTTTACCAAATAAATTCTTTTTGAGATATGCATGTAATTTATAATGATTTAACTTCGCTACTACTATTATTATGAATTTAAACATTTTGAGCCGATTAATTAGGTTTAATATAATAACACGTATCACGTTGGTGATTCTCGCATTAACTTATTCACAATTTTAAAGCCTTACCCTATTTACGAACCAAATGTTATGGCCTCATATGAGCCATTTCCATGGCGAGACCAATGACGCATTACACACTTACCTGCAATGAGTGTGTAGCTAGGTGAAGCTTGAGCTTTATCATTTCTGCTTTTGGAGATTATGATTGTTAAAGACCGTTTCACTACAAATAGAGATTACTTGCGTGTACTAATTACAATGTAGATGTGAAGTGTGATTACCCACAAGATCCAGTTATAATTAAACTTGGATTAAGTGAGAGAGTCTTAACCGTCATAATTAAACAATTTTTATAGTTTTTTTTTGAAAGAAAGACTAGTTACGTTGTAATCTTATGAGTAATATACAAAAATATCTTACGAGTTCAAATTCTCACCAATGATTTCAATATGCTTAAATTCATCCATGCGTGCAAGTTGCAAGTAGATTCTTTCATGTGTTAATATTGTTGCCATAACCACTCATTTTTTTCTGGTTATTTTTTGTCAATACCATAAACACTTGCAACTTCTCATCTTACTTTGATGAACAAAAGCCATTAAATTGCAATTGAATGTTAGTATTTAAAGCGTTGATAACATCAACATGCGTGTGATATATGAATACACTTCGGCACTGACATTGTTGGAATTGTTTTGCGTGGCTCTATACATATTGGGATTCGAATTTTCCAAAGACATTGAACCTTAGTTAACATGATATATACATATACAGAGACATATATATATATATATATATATGTTAGGAAATTAGAACGTATAACACACACACTCACATAGCGGAATTAAAACACAAGTAACGAGAAAAGAATATGCGCTATTAAACGTGGTTCGGCCCTCTGCCTACGTCCACGAAAAGCTCCACTAATAGAAAAGAGTATTACAACCCATGTGACTTTTTGCATAGAAAGAAAAGTCTAAACCCTCCCCTACAAAGTTCTTATAATGGTTCTATCCTCAACAGGACTAGAACGAATATAAGACACTCTCGATGCTTTCAGGCTCTCTCTCACCCCCATACCCCATGGGGTGTGGCCCTAAGGCACACCATATACAACTAATGCAAGAGTCCTATTTATAGAGGAGATTTCCTTGTCCTCCAAGACAAAGGATTTCCTCATCTATCAATCCATCCTACCATAATTAAGACTTTTATTATAACTAGAATTTTAATTCTCATTAAAATTCTTTCCTAATTTGTATGGGCTTGGACTTTGAGCCATAACCCAACAAATTCCTCCCTTCGCGAAAAGTCCGAAGCTTCTTTACCGCAACTGGAACCTCTTCACAATCTTCATGTTGGAGCCCTCGCTCGACAACACTCTTCATGGCAGCAGCTACCAATACATCCTAACAGGTTTTCGGAGTCATTCCCAACATCCCTCTTCGTGCCGTCTAACCTCAACCTCTCAAGGTTGTTTGTGTCCTCCCTCAACACTAGACATTCCGGACGTGGTCTTCTTTCTAACAGTAGCATTCCTTATCAGTCATCTGGCCAGGACTCTGATCGTTTAGCTACGTAGACTCTTTTCGCGCGACTCCTCCCTTGAATTGAACCTTCTTCAACTAGTCTACTCATCCAAATTTCTCTCCTCTAGAAGTTTTTTCATTAGTCGACTAAATGTGTTTGCTCGCACAATACTTCAAAGACTTTCGCAGAATTTCATCACCACTTCATTGTTTTATCCAATTTCAAGGCTCACCCACAATACATCAAGAAATTTGGCAAAATGGACCTCAAAAACAAACTCAGGACATCTGAAAACGGTAGGAAAACCCTCGATCAACGTGGTCAAACCCCTGCAGCCCATTGGTCAAACCTTCTGTTTGATTGTTTGACCACAAACTCACAAAACTTGACATGCTTGTATCTCACAATCCGACAATCGGATCGTTGCGAAATTTTAGCAGCTTACTCTCCTCGCCAAAACGAAAATTCAGCAACAAACGGATCGTCGATCAGACTCCAGGAAGGCTGCCAAACATGACCAATAGATCAACGAATTTTTTTACTCCTCTTCGGCGTAAACCAGTGTCCTCCCTCCAACCAAGCTCTGATACCACTTGTTAGGAAATTAGAACGCATAACACACACTCACATAGCGGAATTGAAACACAAGTAACGAGAAAAGAATACGCGCTATTAAACGTGATTCGGCCCTCTACCTACGTCCACAAAAAACTCCACAAATAGAAAAGAGTATTACAACCCATATGACTTTTTGCGCGAAAAGAAAAGTCTAAACCCTCCCCCACAGAATTCTTATAATGGTTCTATCCTCAACAGGACTAGAACGAATATAAGACATTCTCGATACTCTCAGGCTCTCTCTCTCTCGCCCACACCCCCCACAGGGTGTGGTTCTAAAGCACACCTTATACAACTAATGCAAGAGTCTTATTTATAGAGGAGATTTCCTTGTCCTCCAACACAAAAGATTTTCTCATCTATCAATTCTACCATAATTAAGACTCTTTCCATAACTAAAATTTTAATTCTCATTAAAACTCTTTCCTAATTTGTATGAACTTGGACTGTGAGCCATAACCCAACAATATATATATATATATGTATGTATTATGTTATTTTGGTCATATTGTATCAATATGTATAAATATTTGTTTAGCCGTCTCACCTCACCAGTACAATATAATTAAAATAAAAATTTTCAAAGATTCTAAAGCATTTTGTTTTGTTTGAATAGAATAATTGAATTTAAAAAACGAGTTGCGCAAAAGATGACCAATTCCTTCTCGAGCCCTTTCCGTTTTTCTCTTATTAGCTCACGTTTCTCCCTTTTTCGCGACGATTTCTTCATTGTTATGCAGCAACTCCTCTGACAATTTTATTGTCTCTTCCTCCAATTTTTCTTCTTTTTTCCAAATAATAGTACATTTTTTATCTATATTCTAAGTTGTATGAATTGACTTAAAACATCTCTTATTCTATTCTTTTTTACTCCCAACCCCCCAAACTCCAATCTCGTCCCTAATAGAATTCGAGACCCCATCATTATTTTTTAGAGACTAAGTTCAACTGTTTCGGTTACTCTTACTTCCGTCTCAAATTCTTTTTATTTAGTAAAGCGGTACTTTTAGTCAGCTTTGTAGTTGTTAGATCTCTAAATAGTCAATAAACTAAAAGCTAAGTGAAG
The DNA here is from genome assembly GCA_028554755.1 of Cordia subcordata. Lineage (NCBI taxonomy): Eukaryota > Viridiplantae > Streptophyta > Magnoliopsida > Boraginales > Cordiaceae > Cordia > Cordia subcordata. The sequence goes on along the minus strand of JAPTOF010000003.1, from coordinate 579,487 downwards.
CAAATATTCATCATTTAACACTAATAAGCCATATCTATTTGCTCTAATTTTCCATATATATGTGTAGGACACCAAAGTGATGATTCCAAAGATGAAGACTAATGTCGATGAAGGTCCAAACATCAAACCACCAAACCTTCCTAAACTTTGCCTCCCAAAGCTTAAAAGAAACCAAAAACATTTGGTCCCAAATTTTGATAAAAAGACGTGCAGGAAATGTCTAAAGACCCAACCCCCCCTGAATTCCCCCATTTGCCCCTCCCCATCATCTTCCCGCCCTATTCATCGCAAAATATCTATCTAATATACAATCCTATTCATCATCATAAGAGACAGTAACCAGATAAAATTTTATTTAAGAAAACCCCAAAGATCAAATGGCTACGATGGAACATCGTGATCTTTTCTACGTGAATTCCCCATTCTACCCCTAGTAGGCCCCATCTTTTTACCTGCACTTTTATGAATCCATCTGTCCTCCATTAACCACACCCCCGCCCCCCGCCCTCCCAAACCAAAATTTGCCTATGCAAGTTCACAACCCTTGTGAATGAATGTATGTATGTATATATATATATATATATATATATATATATATGGAGAGAGAGTTACATATATATGGAGAGAGAGCTCTCTTTGATTTGTTAAAACTTTGTTACTTTAAAAGCTACTCACGCTAACATGCGCCAGGGGTGCGCTCCCCGGTGCCATGCACCACCACCATTTCTCTTTCCAACGTTTCTCATATTCTTCGCCTTGATTTTGCTGACGTCACCTGTTAATGGGTGGCGTCCTTGGCCCAACCAAAAGCCCAACTCCACCCAACTCATCTACGGCGGGTCCAAGAAGTACGAGGGCTCCTCCGAGTTCGTGGACCTCAAGTACCACATGGGCCCGGTCCTCACCACCAACATCACCGTTTATCCCATCTGGTACGGCGTGTGGCAAAACTCCCAGAAGCGGATCATCCGGGACTTCATCACCTCATTCTCCGCCGTCAATTCCAAACGCCCCTCCGTTGCCGGTTGGTGGAAAACCGTCCGCCTCTACACTGACCAAACCGGCGCCAACATTTCCCGCAATGTCCACCTCGGGGCCGAAAAATCCGACCGCTTCTACACTCACGGAAAGTCTCTTACCCGCTTGACCGTACAGTCCGTGATCAAGAGCGCCGTCACGGCTCGGACGAGGCCGCTGCCGATGAACCCTAAAAGTGGGGTTTACTTGCTGCTGACGTCAGATGACGTTTACGTCCAAGACTTCTGCAACAATGTCTGCGGGTTCCACTACTTCACGTTCCCGTCGATTGTGGGCTACACGCTGCCGTACGCGTGGGTCGGGAACTCGGCGAAGCTCTGCCCCGGCGTGTGCGCCTACCCGTTCGCCGTGCCGAATTATATCCCGACCCTGAAGCCTGTCAAGTCGCCGAACGCTGACGTGGGCGTCGATGGGATGATAAGCGTGATTGGGCATGAGATCGCTGAGCTGGCAACAAACCCTCTAGTGAACGCCTGGTACGCGGGTCAGGACCCGGTTTTCCCGGTGGAGATAGCGGATCTCTGTGAGGGTATTTATGGGACGGGGGGAGGTGGGTCCTACACTGGGCAGATGTTGAGCGGCAAAGATGGTGCCACGTATAACATGAATGGGATCCGACGGAGGTTCTTGGTGCAGTGGGTTTGGAACCATTTGTTAAATTACTGCACTGGCCCTAATGCACTTGATCAGTAAATTCCTGGTTTACTACTACTGCCCAGTATGGACCTTTTCTGTCTGTTGCGTTCGTTTTGTTTTTTTCGTTTTTCTTTTTGGGGTTAAATTTGTTTTTCGAAGTTTGTTAATGAATGATTAGTTAAGTGAGTTAAGCCTCTGTTTAAGGTTAAATTACTGTAATAATTATCCGTACACCTGGTTTTGTATACTAAGATAGATTTTGCATGGTTTTGTGTGGACGACACTTTATTGGTCTTAGATATTTTGAACATTTTGAATTTGAACGAAGAGGACAAACATGAAAGAGCGATAAAAAGGACAAGATTAGCAGAGAATATGAAATGGATGACTCGAGAAGGATTTGATTTTTGCTTTTCTTATATGATAGGAAACTTTCGATATTAGACAAGTGCCATCAAATAACGGGATATACAATTTTGTTAGGAAAGTAATTTTGGGACGGGGAGTTAGGTTAAGAATAAGAGTAAAAAAGGATTAGAGATAACTCAAGTAGTAAAAAGCGTGGTCTTATCTTTGAATTCTATGGGAGTAGAGGGGTTGTGATTAAAAAAAGAAAATGAAAGTCAAAAAGAAAAACATAGTTTAGATTAATCTGTTGTAAAGTTTAGTGCAACAAATTTTTTTAATTTAGGTTTTAAATCCCCCATTACTAAGTTAGTTTTTCTTTTCAATTGCGCATGTCTCTTTGGAGGGGCATCAAGTAGCAAATTTTAGTTTTTGTTGGGGTGTACTATGTTTGTAGATTGGCAAGAGAGGTTTTTTCATTTGAAGAGATTAGCTTATTAATGTAGGTTAAACCATAAAATAACTTAACAAAAATAAATCTAAATTGGTATGTGAATCTCTTAATCCACCCATAGACGTCATATTGAATTATTTAAGTATTATTTTTGGGGGGGGGGGGTGGGATTAAGTATTAGTTAATGTGTGAAAAAATCTTTTTTTAGCAATTGGATTGAGAACTGTGATGTAGGGGTAGTAGGGACCAAATTGGAATCGGTGACATGTAAAAACATTCGACTTTAAAGTGGGAGCAGGCCACATCAAGCGATGACGCTCGACAAGTCACACTTTAGTCAATATATGTTTTAGCAAATCCCAAGATTTTTCTGTCTCTTTCCTTTTTCTTTTTTTATTTTTTGTTGTGGCCACTCACTTGTAATACAATTCTCATTTCCTTTTCCTTTTCCTCTTCTTTTCTTTTCATTTCCCTAAATATCTTTTCTACTAAAAATTATCAAAAGAAAACATTTCAAGTGTTTTTCAATGTTGACCTTTTCTGAACTCATGTGCGCATTTTTTAATCAGTGAGCTTGTGAGATGATGAATTTGCAAGAAACAAGACGACTTCTTCTTCTTCTTCTTCTTTTTTTTTTTCCTTTTTGGTACAAAAACAAGAGATATTTTCTCAAGTAGAAAGAACCCACCAAAACTCTGATCATAAGAAATAAGCATCCTTCGGGTTGGAGGGATTAACAATACAATCACTAGGAAGGTGATAGCCTTTGCAAGCTGATCAGTCAAGAACAGGCCAATCGCTTAATTAAATAAGCACTAACATTTGGGGTTCTAAGCAAGACATTATTTTATATCAAACAATACGATGTAAGAACAACAGGATATGGATAGTTATTTTTAACATCAATTGTCCCAACACTATCATTTAGCTATCTTGTGGTATTTTTGCTAACATGTATCGACTAGTTTAATAAACCAACCATTACTTTTGAATATTTATAATAATGCCATGTCCCTTGGTGCATGATGCAAAGTGGAATAAAAAGAAAAGCAATTCGGTGCAAACCTCGTCCGAGGTCAAGGCTCACCCGCATGTTACGCCGAAAGAAGCAAAAGCGATGCACCAAGAAATGGGAATAGAATAGAAGATGAGAGTAGCTAGTAATAAAAATGCCTAAGTGCAGCAGTCTATGATTGCACTCTAGCGCATTTAAGTCCTTTCAGCAATGGGGGAAAAAAAAAAAAGAAAGAAAAAAAAAAAAAGGCGAACATAATGAGTATTCGGGCCGTAGTATAAGAGAATCCACACTGCCACTAAAGTGCTACTTATAAGCTCACACACGCACCTCAAAAGAATAACAACATTATAAAATTGATGCTTATGTATTCCCTTTTCTTTATGATTGAAAACAATGCAAAAGTCTTTGCACTCACATCACCATTCAAATTTTAATATAAAAATTCCAATTAAAACAATATATATATGATTCGAGTAGTTAAAAACGATATTTAGACTAAACCCTTTTATGCTCTAAACGCTCTATCATCGACTAAGCTCTTGGGAATGATGTACTTTTGCAACTAACTATTTTCTGTGATGGAACGAAGTTTCACTTATTCCTCCTCAAACAAATTCTTTGTTTTAGTTTCCAAAAGAATCTCGTTATATTATTTCAAAAGGTGCACTAATCCTTTGATTTTGATACATATAGGCCATCCTTCCCAAAACAACATTTTATTTTAAGTCTTTTAACTAATCAATACAATCCTAGAGAGATGATTTTACTAAAACCCAAATAATTTCTTAAAAAATTGTTTTAGATATGTAACATGAAGTATTGAGTGATGCTTTTATTATTTCTAACAAAATGGCCCAGTAACAAATTGCTTCTTCCAAAGCACGCCCGCGCGTTCCGCGCAATAGTCCAATCAGTTCTTAAAATATTCAGTGCAGTATCTAAATAAATCATAAGAAGTCACAAATAGTCAACAGAAGAAAAGAGAGTAGAATTGGTGTTGTTTGACTCGGTGGCAAGCCATCTGTCTGCTGGCACAGTAATAATATAATACAATTTGTTTTGTTTACGATCCTTGTAATAATCAACCAATGCCCATCATATTTTGATTAACAGAATTGACAACTACTAATGATAATACAAGGCATCAAATCATATGGTTTTGCCTTTAGTGCAATGATAGGTTAGTCTCACCAATTCGGCTTGGCCATATATATACATATATATATATATATATATATATATATATCATATATGCATATTCATCATCACTGCACAATTTCGCTTACAGCTAAGTCAAGTCAATGACATTTTTAATTAGCACTCCATGAATGTAGTAGATCCAAAATTAGCCTCAACTAACACCAAGCTTTTGTCTAGCAAATAAGGGTATGGTTTTAGACTGGGGCCCCTAGTGACTAGAAGCTTTTATATGGGGTATGACAGCTATAGTGGAATATGTTTATGGAACTTAGATGCTCTCATAATATGAAGAGATTGACTATTGATAAACTATTTTCATAATATCCTTTGCATCATTGGAGGACAATGTAATGTTAGTAGCTTATAACGTTATTGATGTGGGTACAACCTAACCCAAATAAGAAACATCAGCCAGGATGAAAAATGAACTGGCACAAGTCTTAAAAGGACTTTGAAGCTGGCCCATGATAGACGTGATCAAGGATCAGACTTAATTGAAGGAGGAGTGTGTCCCGAGGAATAGCGGAAGCATTGCGAGGTAGCTTCTTGGATAAGTATTATAAATAGGAACCCAGGTACAAAAACTCTTATCACTTCACTATATTTCTATCAGCTTTAAAGCAATCCACTCTCGTTCCAAACACTCTTTTAGCTTGATCATTGGAGTCCCTTTGACAAGTACTATACTGACGTCTTATTTGGAGGTTGGTCAGTAGTCTGATAATCATTGCAAGTCAAACAAATCGAGAATGAGGTGTGTGACATTAACAAATTGAGTTAATACCTAATACTCAGCTTTATCAGTTATCTTTAATCCGATCTTGAAGCAAGCAAGTATCGCGAGCAAGTTAATGTCTATTTCTGCTTCTCTTGCATATGAACACCCAGTACAGAGATATAGGAATAGGAAGACATGTTCTTGTGAAGTTGGTGGAAAGTGATGGGATTTAAAAGGCATATTATAGGGGCGGAAGCAGTGAAAATAAATGAAGAGGGGACCTCAAGGGTCATGTCACTTTAAGGCAACATGGCTGCTAGCACTGCGCAGGTAATGACACAAAGGCACCTTACAAATGCCTGAGAGAAAGGACCCAACTGCTTAATTTGTATACGGCCCATTAGGTGGTCTGCACCCCGCCGTATGAATAAATACATAGCATTCATATCCTTCTAAGGTTATACCATTGTAGGGAGAATAGTTTACTCGTGATGTTACGATCTCACGGTTGAGTTGATACAGTTATAATGAAATGATATGCACAGTTTACAAGCGTTGAAGTTATAATATCATGAGATCTCGAACAATCAATAGTTTGAATAGATATACATGGCTCGCATTTCAACTCCAGTAGCTCCGTGCTAAAGCACAAACTGAATTTCGGGTGAGATATAAGACCAAACTATCAATGCAGATCCAAACATTTGAAAATGTTTCTCATGCTATGCGCAAAGCTGTCTAAAAATCACCCTGTAATTTGTTCAAGATGGAAAAATTGCAACACTAGCATGACTAACATGGCACAACATTTTACTTGTAAATATGTAGCTGATACTACCTTTTAAAGTGAATGAAGTCTTGGCAAACCAGGGAGTAGATAGCTGAACAAGTCTTTTACTCCAGATAAATGCCTATATGTGGATAAGTTTCAAAAGACAAATCACAAGATCAAACATGATAAACTACATATGAATAATGATTCTTGGTCAACTATCATGATTAAGAATAACAAAGAAGGGATAAATTCCCTAATTTCATTATCATTTTTTCTTTTCATACATAGAAGGATGAGTTTCATGATATGTAACTTAACTTTCAGCATGCAAGACCATTAAAGTGGCATATCGAAAGGCATGCTCTTACATATTTATATCTTGTGACAACAATGTTAGCCAAAAAGAAAGACCATGTAGAGTAAGATGCACCTAGAGATGCCATAAACTTGTGCATCCACAAAGATATGAAATTGTACATATAAAGATTAATGATTAAGAGGATAACAATTGCATCAGACTCTTCAGTACATCTTGCAAACTGTAGTCAGTACCATTCATGTGGGTTAGTTCAATAAATTGTTAGCAAATAAACTGGATCTAGGAGCTGGTTTGAGATGAAATTCGTGAAAAATGAAAGCCGAATAATTGCCAAAGTTGATGTCACTGCATCAGTGCGTTGTAATAAGGAAGTATAACTGCCTTCCCCCAAAAAAAAAAAAAATAACGAAGTATAACTCCAAAATATTTGAAAGTTAAGGTTATTTCTTTCCCTCCTTTTGGTTTAGGAGAAAGGGATTTAAGTGGCTAGCAAGAAATTCATACTTACATTCAAGGTATGGATGGTTTAGGAGAAAGGGATTTAAGTTGATATCACTGCATCATGAGTTAAACAACAAATAAATGTACATGCAACGTGAGGCTATTTCCATCAATTGTTATTGAAATGAAAATGGTACATTTAATCAGAAGCTGCATGAATCTAATTGCCACGTCAAGGGGCTTTTGTATGAAAATTACACCACATACTAATGATTCAGAAGATTCAGCAGGTAGCAAGGCTCATTTAATGGGAGAGCAAAAATTATGTTGTCTTCCTATTTGAACTTCAGGAGAGCCATTATACAAGTGAAGCGACATCCTGAGCTTACCTAATTAATGATGTCCAGTAAGATAAGTAGATTCTTTGCTAACATGCACTAAAGTTCACTTTTCGCTGTTGAATTTTTCATTCTGCAGGTACTTGAAAACTCCATAGGCCACAGTTCCAGCCACAAACAAGAACACTGTTGGTGTAAAAGATGGGTATAGATACTTGACAAAGAAATTATCCCATTCCTCTGGAAGGAAGCCTGCAGGCACAGAAAAGATAGAAAGTTCAATTTGCAGTACCACACATCGCCATAAGATATCACATTACTGGATGAGAGATATGCTACCCTGTAAGACTGAAAGCAAACATATTGCAGAGGTAGCTTTTCTGTGCAAAAAACATTACGTCAAATTATGTAGGTTTAAGTTTTATGAGCTATTCTACTTGACCAATCACTTGCAGATAACATTCTTAAATGATGGATAAGAATCGTGGCTTAAGTACAGAAACCAAAGACACAGTGCGACCCTCTTTGTCTTAACATATTGCTCCTTGAAATAACTTTGTCATGAAGCTGCCTGCAAAAGGAATAAGGCAATCACATTTTCAGAATCTAAAGCACAGTTCATGAAGATTCGCAACATGGTTCTTCATTTTCCTGTAGCACATCATTTTTCTTTTTTTTGGTATGAATGTAACATATTATTCCAAAGAAACCAAAGCAAACAGAAAAATTTGTAGTGAATACATTTGTCCTCCATTGATACTCAATGAAGGGGAAATTACTCGATGTCCTTCTCTAATCCCAATGAAAAATCTTTGCAGTTTGTTGAGTTTTGCAAACGGTGCATTTATTCAGAAACAGGAGGAACTTTAATGAGAATTGGTTGACGCATCTTGAGCTGTTGAAGCTGTATACATCTTAAAGGAAGAGATAAAAAGCCTTTGACATAAATGAAGCTCTTAGTCAAAATATATGTGAGCATCACACACGTTGGTCACTGCTTGTAGCAGATTATATAGCAGTTATAGCAATGTAAATAAATCCTGTCAAAGTGCTTCCTATGTGCCCAATGATGCATAGAAATTACTCTGAGGAGGGAAGAATAGAAAGTTTATGCCCAGAAAATGGTGAGACAGTATTTGCCTAAGAGAAGAATTTAGAAGAACAGGAAGTGAGAAAAATTGAATAAATTTTCAGATGTAAATGAAGGCCTGAGACAATCGTAGTTTCTTGGCTAGATATTTAGAATTATAATCCTGTTGTGGCTTCTTCACCTGAAAACCAAGCCACAGGAATATGTTTACTTATGTTCATTTTACACAGATTAATTTCTCAATTTTCTGATTGCTTGGGATATAGTAAAAGCCGTGTTTTCCGCAACCTACCCTTCTCTAGTGCTTTCCCTGACAAACTTCTAGAACAAATGATAATTGTTCATTCAGCTGTTTCCAAGCTATCATTTTAGCACTGCATCTACATTGGCATGTATAGAGATGGTGACCGTGATTTCCTATTCCGTCACAATTTATGTACAGGAAATTGATGTTTCTGACATCTCAATCTGCAAGAAAATGAAAATCACAAGCAAAAACGCAAGCAATAAAATGAGCTGTACACTATACCAATGTGCGATGCAATTATAAAGTAGGCAATATAATGAGGTCGACAATAAACCACTATCCAAAATTTTGCCTTTTGGCTGTAGTATAAAACTTGCGTCACCATGCAATGCAATTGCACATTACAACAATTTTTGATCTCCAATAGTTGCAATGTGTCGAGCCTTAGTAGATCAAAATTTGAGATGATCCAGTCATAAGCAACGTATCCATAACAAGTTGACACCCCTTACACATTGCAACGATAAACCAGAACAAATTTAAAGACAACTAATAAAAACAATGTGTTTTGCCAAAATTGCACCTTTCATGGCAGAAATTCTTGAGTCATTACCATAAATAGGAGGTGAGCCACATTCTTATTAGTTATACGGGTTATTTGATTAATTACATGGTACAAATTACATACATGTGAGGTGAACCACAGGATTATGAGCTACAGGGCTTATTTAACTAAGGTCTGGTTTGGATTGGCTTTCCATGAAAAAGTATCTTTTTCCTTTTTTTTTTTTTTTTGCAATAAGCACTTGAATTAGATTTCAGAAAAAGCTGAAACTTTAAGCCAAATCTCAATTTCAGCTTTTTCCAAAATCCATTTCTAATAAAAAAAAGAAACACTTTTTATCAAAAGTTTTAGAAAAAAAGAGCTTAAAAAAAAAAACACCAATCCAAAGGAGCAGTAATTATTTTGTTGCTAAATATCATATGTAGAAGGCGAGCTACATTCTTATAGGTAATCAGGTTACTGGGTTAACTATTGCAGCACGCCTGTACACAATCTAACGTGCAACTCCAGCAAAACACGAGAATCAATTATCAGTAGTATACCTGAGGCTGCAAGAGTAATACCCTCGACAAGAATGATAGCGCCAAGGCCTAACCAAGCAAGAAGAAAGGCACTCTCGTTTTGTCTCTGCTCTTTGGCCAGAGCCTCATCTTTCTCGGAAGCAAACTTGGGTCTCTCCAGAGGCGCACGGCGAATCACGGAAGCCCTTTCTCTCTTGCCTTTCTGTTTCTTCTTCTTGGTGGTGGTCACGGAGCGCGCATCGCTGGCGGAACCGAAGCCTAGGCCAGTTGAGGAGGAGGAGGTGGTTGTGTTATCTTGTGAAGAAGGGTCTTCGGATCTAATGGAGAAAAGTGGGGGTTTTGGGGGATGATAAAAATGGGGTTTTGCGAGGTGGTGAAGATGATGGGTTTTCTTGGTGGTGGTGGCGGCGGCGGCGGCAAGAGACGAGGAAGGTGATGAGTGGAGGAGTAGCGCCATTTTTCAGTTATTTCAGTTGGTTGCCATTTTTTTTCCTTATCCATCCATTTTTGTCGCCGCTGTTCTTAGCTGTTTATTTAAGGGGTGATCATAAAGAAATCCTTAAAATTGTCATTTTCTTTAAAATATTAAAATTAATCTTTAATATTAAAAAAACATAAATGATATAATCTTTAAATCGGAAGCAACGACGCTTTTCTTACACGCGCCATGTTAGGTCAAATGCCTTCACTACCCTTTAACATCATGGTGATATAATGAAAGTATCCTTACTTGTCAGGAAGGGCTTGGAGATTTCAATAATTTACATGTTTCGCTTCAATACTTGAGAATGAGAAAATCCTTGGTACTAAGAGTACCATGAGCATGGCTGACAATGGCATATGAGTGAAATGCTCTTCCAATTTCTACTAAAGCAAACTACTGAACAAGAAGAGGCTAACTACTTTAGTATATTTTGATTATTAAAAAAGAAACTACTTTAGTATAGGGAGTTGTAGGTAAATTTGGAGATTATGAAGATCCGTTGACACAGTCTGCCATATAGATAAAAGAATGGCGATGTTTGCTGTAAGAAACTGATGTTTCAACACCCCTTGTACAGAAGAACTGGACATAAAACGTATGAAATTTGTGTCACAATTTTTACCATACAAAGGAGCTCGGAATTGTAGCGGCAGTGAAATAACCACTAGTAAATGTCGTCAAAACATACCTTTCCAGACAGTCGAGTGAAAACAACTCTCATTTTTCCTCTGTAGGGATCAAAGAGCAGTGAGAGAGGGAGCCACATATGGAATATGGAGAGTGGAGAATGATGGTTACAAGCAAGAGAAGCGGGTACATCGAAGGGCATATTAGTCTTTTTGACAAAAATGCGGCTCTGGCATCACGGGACTATTCTCGTAACTACCATTAGCAAAACGAAATCCTCGTAAAGATGGAGATTCAAATCCAGAACCATCTTAGTGTAACTTCAAAATTGTTGGCATGTTTCTTGTCTCTATATCCATCCTGCTCTCTTTCCTCGATTGACATTTCACCCTCCGCTCTTTGAGAACTTAAGCAAGGGTTGGAGGGCTAGGGGGTTGATGTCTAGACCAGAGAGGAGTATGAGAAGGGAGACCTTAATCTTGCTAACATTTAACGAGCTCCATTTCATCGCTGAGGCTCGTTATGTCTGGAATAATACCTCCATTGTGGTGTCTTACAATACCATTTCCTGCAAGATCTTTCAATATAGTAGCAGGGTTTTTGGCTCCTCCATGCTGCAAGAGTTTCATTCTAAGAGCAGATCCTGTTGCCAATGATAGTGGATCCTCCTGGCATACCTTTTTCCATATAGTTGCTGCGAAGCATCTGGCGTACAAGTAGGTGTAGTACCCTACACAATTTGAGGGGAAAAAGCAAGAAAAAGGGATGAGAAATTCACTCACTTCAAATATCCTTTCTGTCATTGTCATTAAAAGCATCCTAAAAGTCATACCAGACCAACTTCAAATCGGTCAATATTTTAAATTTCAAAATAATATCAATTCAGAATATGATAATCATGTTCAAGTATATAAAACTCTTAATAGCTGCACGTACAGAAAGAACCAGATTGCAGAACAGATGCGCTCCACTCAGAAATTGGAAACATAAAGCATATCAAATTGACATGATAATGCACCCTCTGTTACCAGATATCCATAGTTGCACAGAGTTTCAAGATATATATATATATATATATATATATATATATATATGACTCCTCAGATGGCACATGCAAACATCTAAAGTCAACAAGCAAACACGTGAACAAGCCTTAAAAAAGTGACCAATCTGAAATACCTGCACCATAATTAGCAAAATGACTAAACCGGGTGTGCCAATGCGTCCCTTCCACATGCTTCCAACTGGTATGTAGTCTTTTAAGATCACCAACGACTGAAAGTGTATCACTCATGGACAATGGCTCTTCTCCAAAAAGTTTTTGATCAACTAAAGCATAGAAAATCTGATGGAGAGGCATACCACAGGCAATAAGTCAAAATGATTGTTCTCTTAATCTACTATCAAATTATAGCAGCACTTGTAAACATGGTCTATTTGGTCTAAGGCCAGCGAAACATACTTGACGTTGCAACTCGGTAACAGAAAACATCTTTCTGGCTCCTAACATTGATTTCACCAACTCCTCAGGGATTTCATCACCAGTAGAGTAGTGCCTGGCAAATTTCTTTAAAACTCGATAATCCCAAGCATAGTACCTGCCAGTTGTCGAATACAACCATAAATGTAAATTGAAGTTTTAAGTTATTACTTAAACTGCTAACAGGTTTCAATGGATGTATGCACAAATCAAGTCACAAGCATTGGCATAAAACAAACCAATCGAGTCTAAAGTATAGCACAAAGGTTCTATCATTTCCTGTTTGGCTACAACTAGTCATAATATAACAATGATACAACAATAATAAAACAAGCAGCAGGTCTTACATTCTGCAGTCATTTCACCCTATTCCACACCTAGTAAGATATATGATCAGCCAAGGGCGTTCTACAGGGGTAAACTTCAAAAACAAATTAGGCGTCAAAAGTTGGAACTCACTCAAAGAGGTTAGAAGGTGTCTCAGCAAAATCAAGAGCCACCCTGGTCCCTGACACATGTTGGTATTCCTGCATGAACAATCACTGAACAAAACTAAAATCACGAACTATAGAAACAAAGATAATGTCTACTACACAATCTCGAGGTCGACTATCATTACCGTTCTTGATAGCAAAGAGTGAAGAGCATGTCCAAACTCATGAAAAAGTGTTTCTACATCAGAATGACTAAGTCTCACAGATGCTAAATTCGATCCGTGAAAATTGCAGACGAGGGCGACAACCTGTAGGTTGGCAAAGAAAAATCTTTTAAAATGACCAAGGTAAACAAATAAGCAACACAGAACCAAACAATAGAATGTTATTTCATCAATAAACTGATATGAAAGATCTAATATTCCCTACACCCCTTTGTATGCATTTCATTGTCTACTAGATACCACATGATAGCATTGCATGATCTGTGATCATTTTCCCATCCCTTATTGTTTCATTTAAAATTCTTTGTGCATGTTTTAAAGAATTTATCTTCTTTCTTCTGAAACAAATCAAATTTAGATTCTTACTTCTAAAAAAGATCAAATATATATTCTTATGCTGACATTAATGATTACTAAGCTTTGTCAGGTAATTGACCTTTATCAAGCAATGTTTTTTACCTTAACACATTTTATAATATCTAAACAGGACGAATAGCATGAGGAAAAAGCAATAACTAAAAAATTTATTAACTGGACACCATATGAGCTAGTTCTAGTTGCTAGAATCCGCCAAGTCTGTGATGAAAGATCTCTTTAACTAAGCATAAGTTTGGTAGACAGAAACATGTCGCAATGCAGTTCCAAGTTAAGGGTCATCACACCAAAAGACTGAAACCAACGGAAGCAAACACCAAATGGTGGTGAAACACCTAAAATATAATCAATCACATAGCTTAGCAGTTGTAACAACAGAAAATGGCACAAATTATACGTAGATAATACGTTAAGTAAATAGTTATTGTAACAAAAGAAGGAAAAAAAGAGGTAAGATATCAAGCAAATAATGAAGCTCTGAGAAAAGCAAAAGCAAGAGGAATCCTGCTTACATACAGGAAGCTGATATTCTGTTTCAGAAATTCGACGGCCCCCTTTGATAGCAAAATGTGCACATACAGGATGCTTGCCCTTCCTTGATCTTAAATCAAGGTACAGGTATCCCAGGTCACCCTGCAAGCAAAGATTTTAACAATAAATAGAAAGTGAAGACTCACAGAATTAGCAACACATACAGTCCCATGCAGAAGAATGCAATCATCTGACTTCAAGTAGATCACTGGCGAACTGCAATGAATCCTAGGTAGAAATTTATAACAAATAGCATCAGCACATGGTTTATCTCATCCCTACAGAGGTCACGTAACAGGAGACATAACATAACAAAGCAAAGTACAGGGTGCACGTTTCTGACCACCATCTAATAAAGGGCAATCTAAAATATTTAAACTTCACCTACATCCTCATTGAAGCCTGCAGCCATCTATTCACAAATTGCTCAAGTGAAGTCACCACATCCAAACTGAAACCTTTATTTGGACAGTGTAGAATTCTGCCAGGTTTTACAAAGGGAGTTTGTGGAGACTAGTTACCGTCTATTATCACAAAATCATGCCTTTCAGTTAGCATCTTAACCTATCTCCTATTGATGTCCTCGCATCCAGAAAACTCAATCACAGAGTTCTATGGTACCATTTCAAACCATTGTGTAGAACTTTCCTGTCGGTTACTTCAACCCAAAGAATCAGAACTTTACTCATTCCTTTCATCATCAATGTAACACACTACTACTTCCTATTTTAAATTATTACAGTGCTCCACATTTTTCCTTACAAGAGTGCAAGCATGACAGCTTAGTGGACATGTTCATTATGAAAGAGCTACAATTTCAAAAAAAAGGGGAAAAAAAAGAAATTTAATCGATATACCTCATTAGGATGACATAAAGATATCTTAAGCACATCCGGGTGCCATGATTCACCAGGTGCAGGCGGAATCATGTGAAATGTCACACCAAACAACGACTCAGCCAGCACTTTCAATCCCTCAACACATTGTCTCAATGAGAAATATGATGATATAACCTGGAAAGTGGACAATAAATAATTAGGAAGGGTGATAATAAAATGAAACAATGGTGGAATAAGAAAAACTAAACAAAGACCATAATAAGTTGCTGAGCCTTCACATAGATTAGTTAAGAACATTATATACTCAAAATATATGCTTATGTGCAAATGACATGCAAATACACATGACACACACACATACGTATGTACATACATACATACATATATGTGTGGCGTATATATAAAGACAATTAGACATACACACGTGTATGCATGTAATATAACACTGTCTGCAATCCTTCCCTTTCCCGCTCACTGAGGGCAATTCTATGCCTCTTCTAATCATCATCTTTGGTTTTGCACTCATTCTTGAAGATGAACATAATGGAGTTCAAGACAATCACAACCAATAATTGGTACAAGGGAAAAGAACACTAATGATAACAACTCAAGGAATCAATATAAACTATAAACATGCCCAAATTTTGGAATACTGCACTTGACATGGTGACCTTGTATAATATGTTGTAACATCTATAATTGGCACTGCTTGATCAGCAACTAGAAGTTTGTAGCAGTATGTGACTAGCACTTCAAGCCATTGCTCATACAGAAACACCATAGCAGAACTCAAAGCTCTTGGATTTGATTTCTTATTATTGCTTTTACTTTGGGGTAAAATGCACCATAGCGTTGGTTGTTTATGCAATGTGTGTGTATGTATACATACGTATGTGTTGTGTGTATTGGTGTGTGCATACTGTTTATGGCGTCTACCAGTCTGTGTGTATATATTGCTTTTACTTTGGGGTAAAATGCACCATAGCGTTGGTTGTTTATGCAATGTGTGTGTATGTATACATACGTATGTGTTGTGTGTATTGGTGTGTGCATACTGTTTATGGCGTCTACCAGTCTGTGTGTATATATAAGTATGTACATGTTGTAAGTATATATGTGGGTTTATATGTATATGATATGTTCGGTCTTGTCAAACATGTACCTACATATATGTGTATGTTTGACACATACGTATAAGTATATATGTATATGTTTGTAATAAGCTGACCAAAAATAATATATAAAAGGTGTTTGCAAGGGTATTTATGTTCATAAATCTGTTATTTAGGTACAAGGCAAGTCAAAAACAAAAAACCTTGCACCGCAAGCGCAGGTGATACAAAATTGAAGACATATAGACAGGGGGTAACATACAACCTTTTGACAAAACACGAGCTTTTTTCGATTTTCCATTATACAAGGGAGCAGTGTATAAATTTCACATACCACAGGGGATTTTTCATACACTCTACCCAAATTATGGGATTTTGGTGTGTCACTCCATCCCCAATACAGCATAAGATAGAAGTATCATTAAGTTAAAATGTAGAAAATATTTTGCTCACCAAGTTATCCAAATTGTAAGCAGAAGACCTCATCAGGCCCGTGAAATAAGCCTCATCCCATGGCTCTAAGTCTCCACATAGCTGACCAGACTTTTCACCCTTATATTGCCAAATTGCCTTAAACTCCTATAAGAAATACAAACTCATGTAACTCCAAGTGTGAAATAATTTGCAGTAAAAAAAGAATTGTTCTATTATAGCTTTCCTCCAGAATAAAAACCACTTATCGTCATACCTTATCAGCCTTAGGTTTGACCATTTCACTCATCTCAAGCAAAAATGATAACACAACTTCCGGAGACAATGCCATATTGGATTGCAGTGCAAATTCTGCATAAGAATTATGGCCCATAATCTGTAACCCACAAGAAAGCATATTAGTGGCTTCCTACAATGTATCTGAAGATGACTTCCACTTAGAACTCTTGCATGCAGGAGTAGTTTTTCATGACAGTAAAACTTGATAATGCAAAAGAAATTTATGCCCTGATATTTTAAAATATGAAGATATAACGTACTTAACTCATCTAGCACTAATGAAGTTTCAAGGGTTTACACCTCATCTTGTCAGACAGACTAAAGCTTTAGCATTATAATCAACACAGGCTTGTCAAACGAGTAAATTTTATGAACATGCCATTTATTTCACCTTCAGTAGAGATTTCACTGAAGATGCACTGAGAGGGTGCAAACAAGTCCTAGCAAAATGGATATTGAATATTTGATATTTGACGAGATGGTTAAAATTTATCTATCTCAAATTATCTCTACAACTGATCGATGTGAAACTTTACGACATATTAATTCCATCTTCTGAGATTTGATGATAAAAATCATCAAACCTCAAGTGCGACTGAAGGACGACTTCTTCACAGCATAATTTTGAAGTACTATGATTATCTATACATTTCTAGCTGAAAGTCTACTTGCACTTTCTTGAAGCTAAATAAACACACCAAAAGGAAAAAGAATTGGAGAAGTCAGTCTTGTGCCTGAGTAACTTCTTGAGCAACAAATAATATAATGGCCAAGAAACCAGAAAATGGAAATACGAAAATAACCTGCGCAAACTCATGACGGGCGGTGATAAGCTTGTCAAGAACCTCAAGGTTTGCATGTGGAACAGAATTTCCCTCAATATAAGCCATCTTCCTAACCTGCATAAGATTAGATACAGAAAATTTGCAATATGTTAGAGAGCATTTTAGGAAGGAATTTTCAAACAAAAGTATGATACAGCTGGAGGATGAAATACATAATGAACTGCTTCCTCAATCTCTTTGGAGATCCGTTAACTACATCTTTGAGAAAAAACGAATGCTAAAGCCCAAAAATATAAAAGAAAAACTCTATCCAGAAGCAATCCTCAACAAACTGATCTCCAAGCATTCTCCCAAACCTACCCATCCACTGCATCCAAATATGAACACTGCAGTCAAAGATTGAAAGCTTAATTCTGCAAAGCCTCAGACCTCATACACGGACTTAAATACTACTAAGCAATACATAATACACAAAATAAAATGTGGGTTTTTTATAAGCTAATATCTCTCATCAATTTAGAGGAACCAAGATTTTGATATATTCAAAAATAAATAAATATCCTGAAAACTTCTTGTAGAAATGTCAAACCAACCAAAAATTAAATGTTCTGAATCCACCAAAAGCTGTATAACTTGAGGGAAAATCAGCTGTGCTGAATCCACCAAATGCTGTATAATTTGCCGGGAATATTAGTAGAAAGGAAATAATAGAAAATTATATTGAAAGCTACCTCAGAATCTGATGAAAATTGCAGAATAGAAGCCAGAACACTTGGCTCAGTTACTATACGCCACCCCTTTTCTCTCCTGTTATCTGCTGACAATAGTGATAATCTAGATGTAGCCGGGGAAGGCCGGTAGATAGGCTTAACAAGGTGGTGCAAATTTCTCAGAATCCGTGATGCTGGAAATATATCCACATGACCTGGGTCAGTGATAATATTTTCATTGAACCTGATAAAACGGAGCATTTAGACACCTTCAAGATCAATAAGGTAGTTTTTTTTTTTTTGTCAGAATCAACAAGGTAGTTGAGCATGCCTTGCAATGGACACGAGAAAATCACATTGCAGCTTAATAATTACACCAGCATAAACAAGAAGCACCCCACCTATGATGTGCAATATTTCTTTGTTTCTTTTTGGTACTTCATTGGTAAAATCAAATTAATACTTGCATCTCAAATCTGGACTTGTAATTCAATGTTTCCTTTTGAAGAATACCTGAATCACAAATGATCTTTGTTCCTTAGAAAGAAAAATATCATTATACTCACTCTGTCCACTTTAATATCAAGATGCCATTTCTAGAAGCTCCTAATCCACGCCAGCTTGCAAAAGTTGAAAACTCTTTTTCTTTCACTTTCTAGTATTTACCCCCTTCCTAAAGCTACAAAAAGAATATGCTGTTTCTAAATTTTGATCTATGCTATGTTTAGGGAGCTCTTTATAACTAACAGTTAACCAGAAAAACACTTTGAAACCTTTTATTTGGTAAGATTGACTAGTGTCTACAGAAGTCTGCACTTTTACTACTGCTGGAGTGAGTTTTTTGCGTTTCTTTACAAATAAATATACTATTTCGAATTCGTATTTCCCTTTGTGGGACTTTTGTGATAAGAAATTTTGTTTGGTTAACGATTTCAATGAATGTGCTTGCAGACATGAAAGATATGTGTAGCATAATAGAATTTAATTGCCAATACACCAGATTAAGTCTACAACAGTGGGAAATATAAAAAGTCAATGATCTGTATGGTAAAAATAATGAAATCATTGGAACAGCTTAGCCAAGGATCACATTCAATCCATAAGTCCAGACCCCAAAAGGACATGGAAAAACTATAGCATCAGCAAAACAATCATCACTTTCAGAGGGCTATTTCAACTCTTCAAAGAAATTTCTTAATCATTAGCAAAAGAAATGTGAGACTCAAAGCCACGACATCTTTAAATGAAAACTAGTCAGGGAATAACAATTTTACTTACTTTCTAGACAGATGAATAATGTCCATGCTTAGCTGATTCACTCGGTCTAACTTTTCTGCAGCCAAATTACAATCTCTTGTTAGAGTGGGAACAAAAATACAATGGTGCCAGATAAACTGAAAATTTCTAAGATATAAGTACCAGAAGCAAGGTGAATTCCACCCTTCTCGAAGTCCCGGCGGAAATCATGGGCAGTCCTCTGACCTTCCTCTGTAAGCAAATGGCCATCTTGCTCAGCTTTTACCACCGCATTATAAATAGTATGATTTGTATTCAGATACTGCATCCCAGCAAACAATACTAACAACTAAGCATTACCAGAAATCTTTCTTATCACTAGACATATAACTATGTATTTACCAGAAAACTTTCTTCTCAGTAGTCATATAAATATAGCAACAGAAAAACAAAAATAATCAAAATAATAAATAGCAACAACATGACCTTTTAATCATCAAGACGATACATGGAGAAAAAGACCAAGCCACCTTACATTTATATATTCATTTATTCTCAACGATGCCTTGCCAGCCTCATCCACAAATTCCCTGAAACCATATAACCATGACAAAGGTGGTTATCATTAGTGGGAGAAATCTAAATAATAGCAAAAATTGAACAAAGCATGATTTTGCAAGAAGCATTTTATGCAAGCAATGCCTTACCTGTCTGGATGAGTGTGTCTACATAATTCTGCAGAATCAATTACTGAACATACCTGCAAATCGTAAACTTCAACCACTTAAAAAGTGTCATCTGGATCATCCAAATTTATATTACTCAAATTTCACCTCTGAATTGGAAAGCTATTTGACAATTATCACATGTATGCAGGACCCAAAAAACAAAATAGATTATGTGGAAGCTTTCACATGGATGACTATGTCTACACAATTCTGCAGAACCAATTACAGAATGTATTTGCAAAATGGTAAACTCAGAACACTTTGAAACCCCATAATAAAAAATAAATAAATTTAAACCAACCATATCTGCGTCACCCAAACCTCCACTCTTAATCCACATCCTATTTGGCAAGAACACATAAACAAAACCATCTGTTTGAAAAAATAAATAAATAAACAAATGTTCTAACATATGCCACACATGAGGTGAGGATCCTGCAATGCCACATAGGTAGCCCCAATCGTATTACCAAGCTTCACCTCTTATTGCCATTCTATTTAGCACGCATCACATATATACAATAGTCAGTCGTTAAAATAAACAATAAATAAAGGACATGAAATTTGCCACGAGAGTTAAAGAAGGAGCAATGTCATGTAGGCAGTCATATATAACGATGGTCAAATATAAAATTGCATTAAGAAGTATTTCTTTACATATTTATTTAAAAACAAAAAAAAAATAACTGCTTCTAATAAAAGGCTCTAGGCCGATACGCACTGTGTCAGAGACTTCATCCATGGCGCGGATAATTTCTGGAGCAGAAGGCATGGTAGCGATGTAATTGACGAGCTCATTAGACCTAAAAAGCATTACTTTACATTAATTAATGAAAACAAAAACTTGAAAGTAGTATGTAACTTGTAGAATTAAATGTTGTTCAATTAGAAGCTTTGCTAAATACACATAAAAAGCAATAAATAAGTGATCGCAAAAATAGGATGATATCTAATACTTCGATTGTAATAGTAATTTGAAAATTTTAACGAAAATAAATACTTTGATTTTTTTCAAAAAACTAATGACAATAAAAAAAGTTAAAAATAGTATGTAATTTATAAAATTAAATATTGTTCAATTAGAAGCTTTGCTAAATTCAGATAAGAAGTGATAAATAGGTGATCGCAAAAGAAGATAATATCTAATACTTCGATTGTAATATTAATTTGAAAATTTTTAATGAAAATAAATACTTCGATTATATTCAAAAAAAATTAATGAAAATAAAACTTATAAATAGTATGTAATTTATAGAATAAACTGTCGTTCAATTAGAAGCTTTCTTAAATATACATAAGAAGTGATAAATATGTGGTCGCAGAAAGAAGATGATATCTAATGCTTGGATATGTAATTTATAGATGATTGTAATAGTAATTAGATTACCGTTCAATGGCATCGCCGACGAAGCATTGGAAACCTTTGGCAGTTTTCAAGTGGCGGAAGCCGTAGAGGCCGGTGGATTCGGAGCTTAGGGGAGCAGCTGATGAAGAGGTGTGGAAGAAGTGAAAAGTGGAGCGGAAAGAAGCGGCTTGTCTTTTGATTAGCGCCAACATGTCTGGGGGCTGCTCTGCTCACCTGGAGGAGGTGCCGCCAGGTTTATTAGTTTGGAGAACTACCACAAGTGTGCCCGCCGCCATTTGTAATTTATGCCACGCTCCTTTGTCATCGTGCTGTCCGTGCTCCTTCACTTTTGTACATAATATTAACAATATTAAAGATCCGTTTGGATTATTTTTTTTTTAAGTATTTTTTTAATAATTTTTTTAAAATAGTTTTTTTAGAGAAATTAAAAATTTTGGTTTTTAAAAATAGTTGTATTTGAATTTTTTTTCAAAATTTTAATTTTTTTGAAAACTAAATCAAATAGTTATTGTAAATTTAATGTAACTTTTTTTTAAAAAAAAAAATTTAAAAAAATAATAATAATCCAAACAGACCCTGATACTTTCTCTAGTCTGTGTGTTAATGTATTTTTGTATATATGTGTGTGCACAAGAGCAATAAACAAATATATGTTAATTGACTACGCAATAAATTATAAATAAATAGTAAAAAAGTTATAAATAATTTAATTAACATATTTGTTCATAATTTTTATATTATTTATTTATAAATTTAATGGTCTTTTTTCATTGGAAGTGCACAGTATTTGGTGGATATATAATCAAAGTACATGATATGACTTTCCACCGCCATTCTCCTTTTTCTCTTCTTCCTGCCTTTTAATATTTTTCGTTAAATAACATGTTAACTCATGTTTTCTTTTGGGTTATAATTGTAATTTACTTCCTTATAATTTTAAATATTTAAATATACATAAACCTCCTACGTATACTTATAGAAAAATACAAAAATTATTGTGTATTTATAACAAAATATAAGAGGTTTAGTGCAACTTATGAAAAAGATAATGTATTTGTGTTTTCTTAGGGGTTTAGAGGGTAATTTGAAACAATTATTTATCATATTATTAATGTAATAAATGAAGATCACCCATTTAATTAACCTTGCATTTTATCTTGCTCACTCTGTCAATTCTTCTACTTTTTTAATTTGTTCATTAACCCCTGCCACCAAACTATATTCTAATCTCTTGTGGATTTAAACTCATGTCATTAAGGAAGTAATTAATTATTCTATTGGTTATTCTACCCGATTTTAATATAACTTAATTTTAGTTGGGCAAGATGTAGATAAGGCCCCTATTAAACAACTAGCTAAAATGGAAAAAAAATATTGAAAAAAAAGCCTATACCAATTATAAAGTAACAAATCTCTAGGAAGCAACCCCTCTCACGTCTTCCTTTCGATTGTGATCTAAGCTGCTGTGGGAATTCCTCAATACAATGCATCCCCGTACATAAATGTAATCCATAATTAACAATTTAATTAACGCTTTAATTAGCTTCTCTATAAAAATGTTTCAAAGAGAACCTAAATTGTTAATCATCATTCTTTTACACTTCCCAATCTATGGCAAAAGCACCCCTCAATACTCCCATTCATTCAATAAGTGAGGTTTTGAGAATCTGACTTGATCTCTAGGCTAGTAAGTCCTTTTTGCCCCAAAATGAAGTCCTTTAGGTAATGCCTTAACTTTCTCAATGCCACCAACTCCTGGTTGTCTTTCAAGCAACCATTGATATTGAGCTTAACCACTTCATTAGTTGGTATCAATCAATAAATTTCCTATCCTTTTGACTCAAAAGACCATCAATATTTTTTATAATTTAGACCTACTTTATTTCAACGCAGTAATTTTTATTAATCAAACCTTTCTCAAGTAGAGATAGAGCGATGATAAACAAATCTACCAATGCCAAATCCACCAAAGAGCAATGCTAAACAAAATGTTCTATTGCCTGTCCCGAAGTTTTTTTATAACAGTTATTTCCATGTGACAATCTATCAAACACTTGGTGGTCTTTCTTGGGGATGGCAACGGGACGAGTACCCTGCCCATGAAGTAATTCCAAACCCGCTACCCAGATAGCATCCCAATTCCCATTTCCATCCCAAACTCGGTTAAAAATTAAATGGGATTCCCATTCCCGGAACGTCCCAAACTCGCGGATACCTGGAGCGTCCCAAACTCGCGGATACCTGGAGCGTCCCAAACCCAGTTAAAAATTTTAAATTTTAAATAAAAATTTTAACAATAAACATCTCAAATCCAAATTTAAGATATGTTTTCAACCCTGAAAATCGAATTAAATCACTAAATTTTAAAAAACTAACCATTTAAATAAAATTTTCCCAAAAAATCTAAACAATATCACTAAAATAGATTAAAATGATAAAATTTTAAAGAGTAAAATCTTAAGGGTTCACACCTTACTACTACTAGAAAGTAAAATATTCTCTTAATTTTTAGTATATAATGTACTTATATATTTAAAACTATTATTAATTAATAAATGTAAAACATCTACACACATATATGTACATATATGTATATATACATAACCGGGTTCGGGAATGCGGTACTCGGGGATCAATCCCAGTTCCGTCCCAGACCCTAACGAGTATTTTTAATCGTTCCGGATTCGTTTTAGGTTCTTAACGGGAGGGATTTTATCGGATTTTAATCGGATCGGCCGACGCCAGGTACCCTAAATCACTCATCCCATTGCCATCCCTAGTCTTTCTTGGACAAAAAACAAAACAAAAGAAGTTATTTTTGGTAAGCTAGCCTTCCCAAAGATTCTTCCTTTCCATGAGATACTAATGTTCATGCAACTAATTTTAATAAAGGAAACAATGCCATTTTCCCCCATGAATTGTAGCACAAATCTCAAACTCCCCCGTCAAGATTTATTTTTACCCACTTTCCTCCATGATATTAAGTTTCACTAAACAATGCCTTATCTTAATTATTCTTTTAGTTTTTGTGTTACATTTTTAAATTGTTAGTTTATTACTTTGAAATTAAAAAAAAAAATTAATTTGATACACACACGTATATAAAAGAAGATTTTATTTAATTTTTTTATTAATTTTCTATAATAACTATCGTTACTTTTATTTTTATTTGTAAGTGGTTACTTGGTTGAAAACATGATGCGTCAGGATAGGAAAAATAATTCAATTTGAAATATATATTAGAAAACAATTGTTTTAAAGTGAATTTAATTTTTCTTTAATAGTGTGTATAAGGCAATTTTTGTAAAATAAATAGTTTTTTTTTTCTTTTTTCTTTGTATTTTAAAATTATTTTTTGTGATTCTTTATTTTATTAGTGACACGCCTATTGAACGATTTTATAATTTTTTTGTCTACTATCTTTCTTTTTCTTTTCTTTTCTGTTTTGGGTTATAAAAGAAAAAAAAAATTAAAGATGCTTTTAATATAAGGCTTTGTTTGGAAAATTTGAAGTCATGGGGGAATATGGGTAAAACTAAAACTTCATGGGAGAATACAAGATTTAGTTGAAAACTCATGGGAGAAAATGGGATTTACCCCTTAATAAAGTACATAGTTTATGAAACTAATTATATTATAACAATTTTTTATCAAAATCTAAGATTCCCTCCCCAACTACATGCACAACACATGTATTAATTAGTGAACTTGGTATATTATTAGTGGTATGGTGGCCAACTTGTAACACTCAACTGGGAATATTTTAAAAGAAACACAACATACTAAACTTAATGAATCTATTTATTATATAACATTGTTTATTGTTTATTGTTATTATTATTATTATTATTTTGTGACAAAGGAAAGTGGAGTTCGACCATCAGTATACTCGATGAAGCACGAGCCACCAAATAGCAAAACTCGAGTACACAACATGTTCCCTATACTATGCACTAATTAAGTCGATGGCACTTAATTCATGATAGGGATTGAATTCAAACTTGGGTCATGATTACAATATCGTAAAATTCAACTTGTAATTTCAATAAAACTAGAGGGTGAGTTATGTTTTTCTTAATAACCAAAAAGCTTTTGAACTTTATGCATCTTTTTGGGATTTTGATCAATTTATACATCCAATTAAGCATCATTTTGTGCATTCCTAATTAAGCATCTATCATTTTCTTTCTTTTTTTCTTTTTCCTTTTTTCCTTTTCTTTTTGGTGTGAACTATGAAGGCAAACAATTATGTTGATTCAACTGTCGCATCCACCAATGTGTGTGGGAAGCACGTACACGATTAATTAACCATCTCTTTCTCTCCCCCATTTTGAAAAAAGCACGCTCTTGCGTGTCGCCCTCTAACTTCATGTTTCCCGCGAAAACCTCTCTCTCAACAATAACAATAAAATCTCATCACATCATTTTTCTTTTCTTTTTTCTCTTTTCACGTATCCAGAATCTGGAAATCTATATCCAAAGTCATTATAATTCATAATCACCACAATGCAATGAAGAACGCGGTGTTTAGATCATCACCACTCCTCCACTATCGATCACGATCACCACCATGTCAACCCCGCTATCCAACCCTGCCGACAGAACCACCTCGCAACCTAACGCCGCCGCCGGATCACCGCCGGCGCCGCCTCCTCCTTCCGTCCCCAAGCTGCGAAAGATCCCTCCCATTCCCACTCGTCAGAGAGCCGAGCCAGCTTTAGACGACGATAATCGTAATAAAAATAATAATAGAAATGATAATCGCAATAATCGCGAAGAAGATAATGATGAAGAATATGAAGACGAGGATGATGATGAGGCTTATATGATCGAGCCGTCAACTCTCGGGCTTAATCAAATTCGGACGGCTCGGTCGGCTCCGTCGCCTCTGAAAATCTCGAATTTGGATTTTACGCCTTCGATTGTTGTGAATAATAAGGAGGGTAAAGATGAAGCGTATTCTAGACCTAGGGTAAAGTTCGTTCAAAAGCAACCTATCGAACCAGGTCCTCTCTTACTCTCTCTATCTATATAAGCTTGCATTTCTAGTACGACATCGTCATGTGCATTTGTCGTACGTGATTGTTACAAGCTAAGCTTGCTAAAATGCATTTAGTCTCTCAGTATGTAATAAGCTAGCTGGCTAGCGTATAGATATTCGGCGATGTCTGTCATGGTAGGAGACATAATATGAATGTGCTCTATATAAACAATTTATTGAACAAGGTAATCTATCTTAAATTTATAATCTTGCATTTAGTTTCTTAGTGTATGTAATAAGCTATGGGTAAAGATGTTTCTGTGTATTTGTTGGTAGCAAACATAGAGTCTGTGTGGCCCAACTTTTAATGATTTAAAAGTACCTTGTTTGAGTTTAAAAACTGATATCGGCCTTTGGCCCATTTTTAAAATAGCTTTTACATAAAAGCTGAATTTGAAAAAAGTTAAAAAATTAAAAGCTTCAAATTGGAGTTTTTTTAGAAAAGGCTTTGTAGAAACTATTTTTATATCATGTAATTTTTCTTTATTTTTTCTCAAAAATATTATCTTATTTTGAAAGTCTAATATTAATCTGAAAATAACTGAAAGCTCAACTCTTAAAATACCCAAAATCCAAACAATCAACTGTTTTTATTCGCCGACACTTTTAGTGAAAGATCTACTGCTGAAGGCTCTATAGCTCAACACTTTTACTGAAAGCTCTATTGTTAATGGCTCTATAGCTTAATAGTTGAAATCTCATAACTAGACTAAACGAGCCATAATATGGACGTGGTCTATAGACAATATATCAAACCTGGTCATCTATCTTACATTTGTAATCTTGCATTTAGTTTCTTAGTGTATGTAATAGGCTACGGTGAAGATGTTTGCGTGATGTCTATGTTGGTAGTAGGCGTAATGAGCGTGGTTTAAATTGATAAAGCATATTCTTTTTGTTTTTCACTTTATATAGCTTGGCAAGTTTGAACTTAATTTAAACTAATGTGTCAGCTAATGAGCTATCGTTTGATATTAATCACAGTTGATGTGCAAAATTGGTGAATTGGAAAGGGTAACTTTATTCTGAATCGTTTATTATCATTTCCAGGTAAAAAGGTTTCTTGGAGTCAATCAAAATCTTTAAGGATTTCCTCACCACTGAGTTCTGGGACAGAGGTAGTTAGTGGTTGCTTAATTTCGACCTGTTTTTGTGATTGCTTTGTCAGTGACTATATGTCTATATCCAACTTTTATAGTAGGCAGCTTCAATTCAGCTTACTGTGCATGTTGTAGGGTCATCATGCAGCATTTGCCAAAGAAATGCAATCTCCACGGTTCCAGGCAATCTTACGTGTTACCGGTGGCCGTAAAAAGAAAGTGCCAGACATCAAGAGCTTCTCTCATGAGCTCAATTCTAAAGGAGTCCGTCCACTTCCTTTCTGGACGTCTCGTGCATTTGGGCGTATGGAAGTATGTTCACTTCCCATATAACTTCCCAAATGATTTTTTTTTTTACCAAAAGTTTTCAGTCCAATTTGATGTGATGAATTGTATGTTGACTTTCTTAGTTTCACATATGTTATCTTTCAGGAGATTATGGTGATGATTCGGGCAAAATTTGATAAATTAAAGGAAGAGGTCAATTCTGACTTAGGTATCTTTGCTGGGGATTTGGTTGGCATACTTGAGAAGACTTCAGAATCTCACCCTGAATGGAGAGAAAGTATGGAGGATTTGTTGGTTATAGCAAGGCAGTGTGCAAAGATGTCACCAAGTGAATTCTGGTTGAAGTGTGAAGCCATTGTTCAGAAGCTAGATGATCGTCGTCAAGAGCTACCAATGGGTATCCTCAAGCAAGTCCATACCCGCCTTCTATTCATTCTTAGTCGATGTACTCGGCTTGTCCAGTTCCAAAAGGAAAGTGGTTATGAAGAAGAACATATATTAGCTTCACACCAGCTTAGTGACCTTGGAATCTATCCTGAACAAATTCTCTGGGTTTCAAAGCAAAGTTCTGAGGGCCAGCCCCAGAAAACCCTCGGACAGAACCAGAGAGACCCGAAAATTAAAGAAGATCATGCATATGAAAATGATGATAGTGCATCGGAGGAGGTTAGTACTGCCAAAAGTGTTGCTTCGTCTACTGGAAGTTTCAGGATGTCATCCTGGAAGAAACTACCATCTGCAGCTGAAAGAAACCGTAAAGCTCATGTATCTGTTGATACTCCATCTAAAGAAAAATCTGATACTGTCCAACCTCAAGAAGAATTAGAAAGCACTGGTACGCCACTCTGTCATCCTGAACAGTCAGAATCCTCGAGAAGATCAGTGACTTGGGGGCTTTGGGATCAACACCATATGGCATATGAAGACTCATTGATATGTCGTATATGTGAAGTTGAAATACCAATAGTCCATGTAGAGCAGCATTCAAGAATTTGTACGATTGCTGATAGATGCGATTTGAAGGGTTTAACTGTAAATGAGCGCGTTGAGAGAGTGGCGGAAACTCTTGAAAAGATACTTGAATCGTGGACACCTAAAAGCACAGATACTGCCGGAGGAAGTCCTGAAGGTGAAAGAGTGTATGCATCAAGCACACCTAAGCAGTTGGATGAATTGTCTCCGAAACAGAATGGCTTATCATCTAGAGGCTCCGTAGACATGCTAGATTATGTTCCCGAGGCTGATAACGCATACATGTTGGATGATCTTAAGAATTCGCCTGATATGACATGTGAAATGCGTGGCTTATCGTCTGATCCAGGTAAGATGGCCTCATCAGCTGAGAGCCTGACACCTCGATCACCTTTAGTGACACCAAGGAAAAGCCAAATAGAGCTTCTGCTAAGTGGACGGAGAACAATATCTGAGTATGAAAATCATCGGCAGGTATCTTATAATGATGCATTTCTTCTTTATCTTAAACTTAAGGTAGATATTCTACTCGCGACCTTTTTTGCTCTGTCATGTGTATCATTAGTAAAACAGACTCAGTTCATGCACGTACCAATGTAAGAAATTTTAAGTGGTTGAATTTCCCATGTTATTTCTTGCTGTACAAGACATATTAACTTAGTGGTTTCTTTCTCCTATTGATGCTTCACTACTGGACGACATTTTCCATTCTTTAGCTCACTAAGAACACCATGGATTGGTGTTGCAGATACACAAGTTACTGGATATTGCTCGGTCTGTGGCCAATGCGAATACCCATGATTACAGTACTTTGGAGTATTTGCTTGAGCGCCTGGATGACTTGAAATATGCCATTCAGGACAGGAAGGTGGATGCCCTTGTTGTTGAGACATTCGGAAGACGTATAGAGAAGTTATTGCAGTGAGTTCTTTCAGTATTTAGTTACTTCATGATGTTATTGCTATTTGAAGTATGCGATTTATCACCTTTGAGAATATAATAGTCATTGAATTCATGCAATATATCCGAATCAGAGATATGAGTAGATTTGTTTACTACTATCAGACTCAAAAATTGATTGCTTGCCACTGAATTTTATAGGGAAAAGTATGTATACCTATGTGGGCAGATAGAAGATGACAAACTAGACTCGTCACACTTGGGTGACGAGGATAGTTCAATTGATGAAGACACAGTTCGCAGTTTGCGTGCCAGCCCTATTATTCCATGCTCTAAGGACCGTACATCTATTGAGGATTTTGAAATAATTAAACCAATCAGCAGAGGTGCTTTTGGACGAGTTTTCCTTGCAAGGAAAAGGGCAACTGGTGACTTATTTGCTATAAAGGTAAAACCTCCAAAGTGCAAGTTTGATTGTGGGTAAATATAATTAAATCGCCTTTCACGATAACATCCAATTAATGCTTGGCTCTGAATTAGTACTATTCTGATATTAAATAAGCATTCGAAACAAAGAATTTAAATGAAGGAAGAATTCCACTTTATTTTGGATTTATAGTCAGACTTACATAATGAATCTGGAAAGCAAGTTCTTCTAGTATCTTAGTTGGAATCAAAAGGATAGTTTATTTTCACATTCGTATGGCCTTGTATAGCTGAAAAGGTACTTGTTTTTATTCATGAAAGTCTCAAAGGTCTCTATGTGATTTGAACCTTTTCTCAACCTGCAAGAATTGTTTCAAACCCCAAATTAGCTTTTCCCACTATGTGAATCAATTTTATAACTGGGGATTATTGCACGCTCAATGCACCAGTAACATTTCATTGTTCTTAAGTTTAGTACACAACATAACATGCAAATTAACACCTTGGGGCAAAATATAAGATTTTCTGTGTCCTCCTTTCGGCCATCTTTTTGTGAACAAATAATTTCCTCATGCTGGTTATTTTAGGAAGTTATATCGATCAAGCCTTCCTATATTTGCCAAATGTTACTGCTTGAAGCATATCATTTGGATCATCTTCTCTCTGTTTAGTTTTAGACTTTTTTGAGTTGCTGTGGAAAACAATCAGTTTGCAGCACAGCAAAGGTGCATGGTAGGGGTTAAGCAAAATAAATAAATAGAATTCACCAAAACCCTCTCAACAACTTTAAACTTTTAGATAAAGTGACAACTTATCATGGTACCAGAGTTTAGGTCATGGGTTCAAAACACACTATCACCCATTTAAAAATATTAAAACTGTTCACATGTAAGGCTCAAAACAAATCTCACCTGCGCTTGAGAGGGCATGTTAAGCATAATAGATAAATATAATTGGCCAAACCCTCTCTACAAGTTTAAACTTTTAGATGAGGTGATAACTTATCTTTAGGTATTCCTTCCTTATATTTTCTGTTTGCTTAATAAAATGTAAATATGAATTCTCAGTTGCCCTTTTTTCTTTTAATTTCTTTTTATCATGCCTTTCAGATAGGTCTATATCTTTGTTTATCTCAACATGTGAAGGTATTATTATGCCATAGTGCTGCTTATTTTTGGTGAAGGCAAATTTTGTGCTTTCTCATGGGGTTAAGGTTTTCTCCTCTTCCACTTTCTCTGTGTTTTGTGTCTTACTCTTCCACGAGATACTGTAAATTATTAAGTTCAGATTTTCTCAGTTTGTTTACTGAGATCAAGTATAGATCTGATTATTTTGCCTATTTAAACTATACTTTTTGATATTTACACCATGAGAAAGTCATTCGGTTTCTACAGAGTCACCCGTTCTTCCTGCAGACACCTTATGAGTCTCTCAGTCTTTTGTTGCTTATCTTCTACCCTGACATCTTAACATTGCTCTTTTCATTATTCTTTTTGTTGTTTGGTATTGACGCATTGATGCAACTGTCTGAGCTTATTATTTGTAAGGGAACTAAGGCAACTTGCTTTTTTTCATTCATTTAGAGTAAGCATCATCTAACCCAGTTCATGATGTGCAAGTGTAATTTTGCTTTTAACTGAATTTGACAATATGCTAATCCACTACGTTCCTGAAAATAACTTATTCCTTTGAGTTTCTGTAGGTGTTGAAAAAAGCTGACATGATCCGTAAAAATGCCGTGGAAAGTATCTTGGCGGAGCGAGATATCCTGATATCAGTTCGAAATCCATTTGTGGTGAGAAAATACTGCAGCTCACTTCTTGTATCATATTATTCTATCAAGAAAATTTAAATGCTTTGCAATGTATTGATTTGTTGGTGAACAGGTCCGATTTTTCTACTCTTTCACGTGTAGAGAAAATCTTTATCTAGTGATGGAGTACTTAAATGGAGGAGACCTTTTTTCCCTGTTAAAAAATTTGGGATGCTTAGAGGAAGACATGGCACGCATATATATTGCTGAACTTGTAAGGACATTACACCCTCACCTGAAACAAGAAATGCCTACTATTGGTATCTGTCCTTCTAAGGGATTGATATATTCTTTATTTCTTGTTTTTCAGGTTCTTGCTTTAGAATATTTGCATTCGTTGAATATCATCCATAGAGACTTGAAGCCAGACAACTTGTTGATTGGTCCAAATGGTCACATCAAGGTCAATACTTAACAATCTAACTTCTAGTCCATTTTTCACTTAGACAACATTTGCTAACAGGAGTTTATTCATGGTTATTTGATTTTTAAAATGTTCATCTTTGTTCGTAGGTACTATAGATAGCATTCTTTAACAAGCACAAGAACATTGTATGAATGACGTATCTCCTCTTTTTTCCTTTTTCCTTGTTCAGTTACAAAGAAATCAATGAGATAATCTTATTACCACCCTATACATGTTTCCGTAAAGAGGATGGCTGACTGTCTACATGAAATGTTCAAGGCTGCCTTTCTCTAGACAAGTTATCTGACATGTATGGTTTTTAATCTATTAGTGATCTTCAGCTTGCAATAGTCTCTGATTTAAGTTTCTTCTGTTTACTTGAAGAATTTAAGTGTGATTACCTTTCATCTGGTTTGCAGATTCAGCATTCTCATAATCATGAGATTTTATAGTAAGCTTATTTATTTCTTTCTCAAAAAGCATATTAATTTCTTTCTTGAAAGGAATCTTCTATCGTTTCTAGAATTTAAAGAACACTAAGAGGGTGTTTGGTTTGGCTTTTAAGTTGGTCAAACTTGCTTAAAGCCCAATTTAAGCTGATAGATGCATTTGTTTTAATTAAAGAAGTGTTTCTTTAAGTGGCTTTAAGCTAAAAAAAAAGTTTCCTCCCCCAATTTTTGCTTTTTATGGCTTTAAATAATTTGGAAAAAAAATGAAGTTTGATCAAATCATTTACTATCTTATCCTAACTCTTTTAGCTTTGTTACTAGACTATCTTTACTCTTTTATCTTATAGTTACTCTTTTATATTTATTACTATAGTTTATTTAATAATTATTGTATATTATATTATATATAACATAATTTAAATTATTAAATTATAATATTTTGGTAATGCATTTTTAAAAAATAAATAAATAACTATATTTATCTGTTCTTATTAGTTATTTTAACAATATAAGTTACTTTTGAATATACTTTAACCAAACATGTAAATATTTATTTTTATACTATAACTTCTATTAAAAAAGGTAACGACTTAAAACCGAAAATTAGAAAAAAAACCGTTTTAGTTAAAGATACTTTAAGTAGTTCTCTAATAAGCCAATCCAAACACCCTATAAGGAAATTTCCTACCTTGCATGAACTTTTCCTTCCTCACTCTTCTCTTTGGGATCTGCATTGTAGGTTTTTGCCGTGTGGACAAGAAAAAGATTGTCCTGACTGTCATAAATTCTTTCAGTACTCCATCTAGTTACTGAAGATGGAATAGGTGTCTCCTTAGATAACTACTTATATGGTATGGTAGATTTTTCAATCATTTCCATGTCTATAATTTTTTTAAATAGATTATAGTTATCCCTTTCTAGGTATATTCTTTCTATTCGTCCTATCATCTTTATGCTATTATGCTACTTTATTGTCATATTTGTTAAATAGAAAAGACATTAGAATTTGAAGAGAATGGCTTAGCACATATTGTGTACTTGGCCTTATTTATAACATACAAAGTTTCCTATTTCTCCGATGTGAAAACATTACCATAACGGAGAATTACCATAACATTACCAATATTACCATAATAGACAATTGCCATAACACTACTAATAACTACTAACACTCCTCCTCAAGCTAGAGCATAAATATCATATGTGCCCAGCTATGTACTCAACATGAGGACCCCTTAAGGATTTAGTAAAGAGATCTACTGACTGATCATTTGAATTGACATATGACGTAACAATCTCCTTAGCTAACACTTGACTCATTACAAAGTGACAATCTACTTCAATGTGCTTGGTTCTTTCATGAAAGACGGGATTGGTTGCAATATGCATTATTGCTTGGTTATCGCATATTAACTTCATATGTTGAGAGCAATCTACTTTAAGTTCCTCTAGCAAGTGTTTCATCCAAATTAACATATACACCACTAGTGCCATAGCTCTATATTCAAATTTTGCACTTGAGCGGGCTACGACTGGTTGCTTCTTACTCTTCCACGAGATGATATTTTCGCCAAAGAACACACAATAGCCAAAGGTGGACCGTCTATCATTCGGGCATCTTGTCCAATCTGCATCAAAATAACTAACAATACATATGCCTTATCTCCTTTTATATAGCAGCCCTCTCCCTGGAGCACTCTTAATGTATTGTAGGTTGCGAATGACAGCATCCCAATGACTTTTCTGTGGCGAATTCAAGAATTGACTGACCACGCTCACCACAAAGGAAATATTTGGGCGAGTCACAGTAAGATAATTAAGCTTGCCTACCAACTTTCTGTATCTTCCTGTCACGTTGTTTTCGCGCTATGTTTGTATCGGGGGGAAGATATCACTGAATTCTGAGGAGATCATAGATACAACTAACATTGTTGTATATCTCTTTTGCCAAAGTCCGTATTGCCTTACGAGATAGACACTTATCAAAGACAATGTGCAATTCAGAGTCAATAGATTGCAGTGGTAAACAAGTAAGTTGGGCATCAACGCGCTCCCAAAGTCGTTTATTTGTAGCGGACAAAGTAGTTGGGGCATCTGTAGTTAAATGATCTTCCAAACCTTACCCTTTAAACCATAACATCACCGAAGAACACCAACGAGAGAAATTACGACCTGTGAGTTTGGTCGTCGTAATAATAGGAGTGCCATTGAATGTAGGTACAACAATGGAAGTAATTGATTCAGTATTAGCCATGGTAGTAACAGAATCACTGATAGTAGCTTTAGAGGTACCCATATTATTGAGAAGATCAAACTCAACAAACTAAAGGGCAAGGCAAAAAGACAGAATTACCAAGAACAAGAACAGCAAAAAGGCTGACTAACAACCTCTTATCATGACAACTTCATTTGTCTCCGTTCTTTCTTTTTCTTTTCTGTTCCTTTTTTTTTTTGGTGTTAACAGGATCAAAATCTAAGTGTCAAGAAGGGGAAAAAACATTAAAGCAACCAAAAACAACCCCTAGAAGAGAAAACATAGAGAACCGAGCAGGTTGGAAGGCCGGTTGCTGGGACGTTGCCAGCGCGTAGAGTACAGGGGCGCCGGAGATGACACGTGAAGCACACATGCGGCTGCTAGAGGTGCGCTGGTGGGTTTGCTCTGGTCGGCCAGGGGCGAGAAATCTTGTGAGGCAATTCACGCGCCGAAAAGGACTCCTTTGATGGGCGAGAAAAAGTTTAAAAAGCCCTAGATGGTTGTTATGGACTTTCCCGGCAGAATCGAGGGATGGCGTCGGAGATGGGGGGTCGTTGAGGGATTGGGAAGAGGCTGGTGATGATGGTTTGGGTAAGGCTTGCCAGTGAGAGCTGTTTCGATCAGCAGTGAACAGTAATGGGATTTTTTTTTCCCCCTGTTGTTTTTGTGGTGTCGTTTTTGTTGGGGAATTTGGGGTGGGTTGAGGGTTTGGTTTTTGCGTTTGGATTTTGTGGTGAAAAGAAAATTGTTATATGGTGGAAGAAAGCCTAATCTCTCAACCTGGCTCTGGATACCATGTTAAATAGAAAAATAGGATTTGAAGAGAATGACTTAGTACATATTGTGTACTTAGCCTTATTTATAACATGCAAAAGTTTCCTATTTCTCCGATGTGAGAACATTACTATAATGGAAAATTACCATAACACTATTAACCTTACCATAACACTACTAATAATTACTAACAATATTCATCATTTTGCGAAAATCTAATCCCTTTCATTACAGTTGACAGATTTTGGACTATCGAAAGTTGGCCTCATCAACAGCACAGATGATTTATCAGGCCCATCAGTTAGCAATACTGCTTTTCTTGGGGATGAGAAACCAAAAGTACCCACTCAGTCATCACAAAAGGAGCAGAGGAAAAAGCATTCGGTTGTTGGGACCCCTGACTATTTGGCACCTGAAATACTCCTTGGGACGGGACATGGTCTGATATCTAGTTGCTGAAGTATTGTATATAAGCTGTCAATTGATTACTTCTATTAATACACATGCCATCTCTGGTGCCTCTTGGCTTACCTTTTCATGTGTTGTTATTGTAGGCACAACAGCAGATTGGTGGTCGGCGGGTGTTATTCTCTTTGAGCTACTTGTTGGTATTCCACCTTTTAATGCCGAACATCCACAGGTATGCCATCTTTACTTGACATTTCACAGACATAGGGAAACAAATTACATATTCTTATGAAGGCGTCTGCAAAGTCCATGGGGCTGTAAATTTGTGCCAATGGTAGACAGTTTGTTAGGCTGTTTTTTAATTGCTCATCTTTTCAGACGTGTCCTTCAAGCATTTAATTTCATATTATAGTTTATGTTGGATAATCTTTTGATGTTTCAAAGTGGGTTGCTATATTATTTCCCTTTTATTTTAATTTGAGGTTAGCTAATTGCAGCAAACTGATGAAGTTAAACAGCTGAGACAGTGATGTGATTATCAGTGTCTCTGTCTTTGACATGTTTTTTCATCAGCCAGTGGCAACGGTAACGTGTTGGTATATGGTGATTGAATGCTTTGGAGCAGTGGATGCTGTTTCCAGTTCTAATCCTAGTAATTTCTTGAAGTATGATAACTTACTGAAATGGATAAAGATAAGTTCTTGATTTATGAGTCTGTGATGCATGAATTTAGCCAAATGGATATATAAGAATAATCTTATTGGGTAAAGAGAAAATTAACATGCTTTTAAGTGGACACTGGTTATGTTAAAGTTGGCGATGGCAGTGGCAGGGCCAAGATCTCGTGGTCAGGGAGTGCACATTCATACATAAATTCTTTTACAGAAATTTAAAAATTAATCATAAAATATATAATAATTAATATAATAATGATATTTTAATTCACAAAAATACAAATAAGTAAATATAACTACATTTTATAAAAGTCCTCTGACATAACTTCATATTTTGAAATCATTGACTATTTAATTTACTATTGAAGTAAAAAAAAAACAACTTTCTTTGTACAAGTGATTATTAATTAATTTTGTTTTTGCCAAAAAAAATTGGGGGAGTTCATATCATATAATTTTGCCTCTTATTATAAAATAAAAAATAAATATAATAGCAATTTTGTTTTTGCCAAAAAATCCACCCCCTTACAAACATGTGGCTCCACCATTGGGCAATAGGCACATAAGATTTGGCTCCTGAGATGCGTTTGCATGCCAGAACCATACTAATTTTCTTAGTTAATCCAGTCTTGTGGTACTGCCATGGTGCAGCATTCATGCACAGACTTGCAGTTGATATTATTGGAGGATAGATGGTCTTTTCTTGGACAACTTAGTATGATATCTACGTTTTCTTTCTCTTTTCACCTTCTTAAAATGGAATACTTTTTACTAATGAAACAATGATGAGAATGATATTCATCCAGATGAAGTAGTTATCTTCTTCATTCTAAAGCATGATAAATTCCCATACTTTGTGAATAGTGCTTTAAACGATAAATACTGAATTTGCTGGATAATATGTGGTATTGGTGATAACTTCCTCATAATAAGTCATTCATTGTCTTTAGCCATGTGATTAGTCTTGAGTGATTTAGTTTTGTTTATTGCTAGAAAATCCTGATGATTTGGGTTGTATCTTTCTTTGATATTTTTGGCATTTCATGCTGATAGCATTAGTAAATTGAAACTACTGTTTTGCAGCAAATATTTGACAATATCATGAACAGAGACATACCCTGGCCCAAGGTGCCAGAGGAAATGAGCTTTGCAGCATATGATTTGATTGATAAGTAAGTTTTTGAAGAGATAGCAGCAACCTTTTATTTGTCTGATTAGCCGATTGGGACCTACTAAGTAAATTGAAGCAGTAAAACTTGAAATGTTAAAATCCGTGTTATGTTATTTTCATATTTTCCAATAAATTATCAGTTCTTATTATATCATCAAACTGCTATCTTTCCAGATTATGCAATTGGTAGAGAATACATCTTCAATATTACAAATTTCACATCTCCAGAAGATCAGCAAAAGAGATGCTGAACTTTTAATATTATATCATAATCTAATGCACTATTTAAACACTTTAATATTATATCATAATCATAATCTAATGCACTATTTAAACACTTTAGGAAAAAGAAAAATATAGATCTTAAAAGGCAGCTGGATCTAAGGAATTCTCTTGCTTTAGGCCTCGGTTATTGTGCACGAAAAGCCATGGAGATCCTTGATAGTTCAAATGTACAAGAAGTGATAAAAAGGAATTGATAATAATCAATTATATTCATTTGCAAGCTTCTCTTTTAGCATATATTATGATAGTGTCTCATAATGCAAAACCATTGAGCACCCATACAATAATGTATAACCAATTCCTGCCTCTTTTTCTCTGCAGAGAACAAATAGGAATGAGTCCATGTTATATATGTATACACAATTTGTTTTTTTGCTTTATCCCTTTCAGGGGGTAGGGTTGGGGTTTGAGGTTGAAGGTGCAGGAAGCATCACCAAATTTCTGAAAGGAATTTCACATTTTAAAAATATGATCTCCCCTTTGAATATGACAAGAATTTGGTATATGAGCTAGGCATCTTCTCAAGATTTGTATTGTTCAGTGTCTGTGCACATTATGCAAAGACTATATGAAGAGTTTTCTTATTGTGGTTCTTTTCTTAAAAAACGGAGAGGTATCTGCTTATCTTTGAACTCACAACAATGTTCCTGATTTGCATTAGGCTACTGATTGAAAACCCAGTTCAGAGATTAGGTGCAACTGGGGCTGGAGAGGTATGCAGTTCCTTGCATTTCATAATGTAAACTATAGATAAAGAGTGGAAGTGTGAACTCTGAACCTCCCTCTCTGTTTTTAGGTGAAGCGACATCCTTTCTTTAAGGATATCAACTGGGATACACTTGCACGGCAGAAGGTCCTCTTTTACTCCACCTAAATCAACATCCCCCCTCCCTCCTCTCTGTGACAATTCAGTCTTTAATCTCTATAGATTGCTGATGGTGGCTATTCTCTCATAACTTACAGGCTGCTTTCATACCATCAGCCGAAGCACTTGACACAAGTTATTTCATGAGCCGTTATATTTGGAATCCAGAAGATGAAAATGTACGTGGAGGTAGTGATTTTGATGACATGATTGAATCAGGAAGTGGCTCATGCAGCAGCAGCTCATACTTGCCAGATGAAGATGTACGGTTGCATCTTTTTCATTTCACTTTATCAATCTCTCTGCAGATTAGGCCCAAACTAGAATGAAATTACAAAAGTATGAGCAATAATTTTAGTAGATAAGTTGAGAAAACAACATAATCTGACAAGTTTTAACTTGATTTGCTTTTGAAGGTAACCACTTTAATTTTTTCAGCTGCTTGCTCTCAACTCTACCACTCTCTTAAAACTCTCAGTGGATCTTGCCAAGTGGGCAGTTGCATGTCGAATAAAATTTGTATATACTTCTATCAGTTTCTAGAGGCTGCAGATTCATGATAGCTATATGTGTGCTTGTAGGAGTGATGATATCACTTAAGCCCCATCGAGTAGGATTTTCTGGATCTAGGTGTCCTAGCCATGTACCAGTTGTCACTTTTTTGCATGTGTTTTTACTACACTAATATAATGATTTCTTGTGCTGTGGGAGCAGGGGGATGAATGTGGCAACTTGGCAGAATTTAATACTCCAACCCTTGATGTAAAGTATTCTTTCAGCAATTTTTCGTTCAAGGTCAGATTGCTTTGCTTATAAGACTTGTTGCTATTATTGTGTAAGAAGTCATGTAAAGTTTTGATATTGTGCTGACCTTGTTTAACTTTTTGGTTTAATGTGCGTATTTTACGCCTGGAAGCATTTATAATTTTGTTTTCCTTATTCTTGTGTCAAAGAACATTGAATTCATTCTTATGTTGTGCCAAAACATTTTTTTCCTCAATTAAGAAGAAACAACTGATACCTGAATATCATCTTTCTTTTTATTTTTGGACAGAACTTGTCTCAGCTGGCTTCTATCAATTATGATTTGGTGATAAAGAGTACGAAAGAATCAGTTGAAGCTTCTAAATCATCTGGGCCATGAGAGCTTTATGACTTTGAGTATGAATATGTGATATTGGCTTAGCTTAGCTCTCTAATTTCAGTTTTCTATTGTATGTACGACCGAGAGAGTTGTGACTCAGATAGGGAATGTGCTTGGCAGCCTCAACAAAGGCCTTTAAATGATGTTGTGGAGGAAACTCTCATTTCCCCCAGATTGAGAATGGGCCACAGAGTTGGTCATAGTTTTGACCTTCCCATTCACATGGTATAGTACTAACACCTTGTAAGCATTCATAATACTGTAGAAATAGACAGATAATAGTTTACTTCTCCCCTAAAGTTCTTACTGTATATATACCTGGTTATGTACTAGTTTTCAATTTTGTAGTAGCTGATATTTGATATTTCGATAGCCTTTTTCTTCTTCTTTCTCCTTGTCTTTGTTTTCTTTTGAAATGATCTCTTGATAGCTACAAAGATAACTGATGTAAGCTGATATTTGATATTTCGATAGCCTTTTTCTTCTTCTTTCTCCTTGTCTTTGTTTTCTTTTGAAATGATCTCTTGATAGCTACAAAGTTAACTGATGTAACCATCGTTAACTAGTACTGGCTATTAAATTTGTCTTTGGCATTCCAAAGAAAATTCATAAGTAGAATATTTAAGACCAGAAAGCATTAAAGTGTCGATTTGGTTTAGTTGTGGAAGCTGTCTACTTTTCTTTCTGCTTTAACTTGAACATGTCAATGAATTCAGAAGACTGAAATACATGCTTGCTGATGGCAATGGCTGCATGGGCATCTTCAGAAGTGGTCATTCAAGCGGATGTAGATCCTTTTGTAACAATGGTAGTGAATTGCGTTGGATCTTATAATCGTGTTATCAATTTATCATAGTCTAATCTTTCTCATCAATCTCCTACAAGTATTATATATCGTCAGGCCTTTACGTCCCTCTTATCCAGAGCCACACAATGTTACTAGCCTTTGGACAATCACATTGTTATCAGAAACAGGTTCTTTTCATCAGTAGTTATTGAACTACAAATGCTAAATCACACAATCTGGTGCTTCTTTTGGTCTTATTTTTCTGTTATCAATATCCTTCTTTACACAAAATAACTGATTTCAGTTTTTGACAACCCACAGAGGCTGGTAGGCAAGGGCCTATAAACACGAATGCAGATGTAGAAACACTTTTTGAAAATAGTCTAAGGAAGGCCAAGCCGGATATTTAAACATATCTAAAAGAGGAAACTCCTCTAATGTCATCCTCTGATAATCTTCTAAAAGAATCAAGGGTTTTTCAATTTGGTAACTTCCAAGAGTAAAAGTTTGTTTAAATTTGCCTTCCAATCTATGCATTTGTTGGTTTCTTTGTAGACTTAACTAAGTTTAAAACTCGGTTGATTGACAATGGCTTTTTGCATTTTTCAACATATAGTATTAAGGCTATGGTCTTGCAAGAATTTCTTGTAATTGATGGGTAAGCACCTATGAGTCAAATTTCGATCTCTAGGCCTGTTTGGATTGGCTTTTTTTTTCAGAAAAAAATATTTTTTTTCTTGAAAAAGTAATACTAAATTTACAATAACTATTTGATTTGATTTTCAAAAAAGCTGAAATTCTGAAAAAAACTCAAATACAACTTTTTTCAGAAATCAGAATTTTCACTTTCTCAAAAAAAGCTATTTTTCAAAAGCTGAAAAAAAAACGCTTTTAAAAAAAGTCAATCCAAACGGACCCCTAATCTTGTAATTCCCTTAACAATAACCATCTTTAAACCTTCCTGGATGGCTATGAATAAAATAATTATTTACCTGACAAAAATCTAATAAGTGAGCTATCGGCACGATGCGTAAGCTTTTGAATTTATTGCCACTCTTGTGAACATGACCTACGATCACCATGTCTCTCTACTTCATCTCCTCATCCGCCATCCACGATTTATCAAACAAAAAAATTAAACCCCACAAACAAATAAACCAAAACACAAATAAACCCAAATTACCATTTCCAAAACCTTCCCAAACACCACTCTTAACCCACCCCAAAACCAACTCCACAACAAAACTCCATGCACTTGAAACCATAATCACCAAACTTGAAGCCTCAACCAAAAATGGCCTCAAAATCAACGACCCACAAGTCTTTGCTTCTCTACTAGAAACATGCTTTCACTTACAAGCCCTTCATCATGGAATGCGTCTCCACCGGTTAATACCCCAAAAATTTTTACGTAAAAACAAAGGGATTTTATCGAAACTAATAAGACTATATGCGTGTAATGGTCAAATAGAAGAAGCTCATCAACTGTTTGATGAAATGCCTAAGAGTTCAACTTCAGCTTTTACTTGGAACGCGCTC
Source organism: Cordia subcordata (assembly GCA_028554755.1). Lineage (NCBI taxonomy): Eukaryota > Viridiplantae > Streptophyta > Magnoliopsida > Boraginales > Cordiaceae > Cordia > Cordia subcordata. Next base: position 536,844 of record JAPTOF010000003.1, on the reverse strand, counting down.
ATATCCGGCTATGCTGATCATGATTTACACGAAGATGCATTGGCTTTATACTTCCAAATGGTCGAAGAAGGTTTTGAGCCTGATGGGTATACTTTTCCTCGCGTGTTGAAGGCTTGTTCTGGCATTGGTTCGATCCAAGTTGGTGAGGAAATTCATCGACATGTGATTCGTTATGGTTTCGAAAATGATGGGTTTGTGAAGAACGCGCTGGTTGATATGTATGCTAAATGTGGTGACATTGTCAAGGCTAGGAAAGTGTTCAACAGAATCAAGGACAAAGATTTGGTTTCTTGGAATTCTATGCTGAAAGGGTATATTAGACATGGCCTTTTAGTCGAGGCTTTTCACCTGTTTCGAGGTATGATCCAGGTTGGATGTGAACCTGATGTTATAACTGTATCATCAGCGCTCGCTAGTGTATCGCCCTTAGATACCGGAGGTATGATAAAAGCTGTGCAGGAACCCGAGATGGTTACTGGATCAACAGTTCTGCCTACCTTGTTGCTCTTTAAGGCCGGAAGGCAAATTCATGGATGGGTTGTTCGTCGAGGGATGGAATGGAGCTTGTCAATTGCTAATTCTTTGATTGTGTTTTACTCTAAAGAAGGAAATTTAGAGAAAGCAAGATGGTTGTTCAAGAGTATGCAAGAAAGGGATATCGTGTCCTGGAATTCAATAATTGCAGCTCATTCCAAGCAATCTGAAGCCCTGGACTATTTCGAGCAAATGGTGAGCTCTGATGTTGACCCTGACGGCATTACATTTGTTTCAATGTTGTCAGCTTGTGCTCATCTGGGAATGGTGAAGGATGCAGAGAGATTCTTTGCGATGATGAGGGAGATGTATGGAATTACGCCGGTTATGGAACATTATGCTTGTATGGTTAATCTTTATGCACTGGCAGGATTAATAGATGAAGCTTATGATATTATTGTGAAACACATGGATTTTGAGGCTGGTCCAACTGTTTGGGGGGCATTGCTTTATGGTTGCTTTCTTCATGGCAATGTCGATATTGCAGAGATTGCTGCTCAAACTCTGTTTGAACTGGAACCAGATAATGACCATAATTTTGAGCTTTTGATGAAGATTTATCACAATGCAGGTTGCCTGGGGGATGCAGAGAGCGTCAGAGTTATGATGGTACAAAGAGGGTTAGAACTCTAAAAAAAGAAGGCATGAAAATTTTCGGCTGTGAATATCAAATAGCTCACCTTGGCAGGAGTTGAAACCTGCAGGCATATGCTTGACGATGGATTCAACATTAAGATCTGCAGAATCTAACTCCAAACAGCATTCAAGTGCTTCAAGATTATGTGTTATGAGCTCATTGTGAAAGGTTCATGACCTGATCATAGTTGTAAAAACAGCAGACAGAGAGAACCTTCTATCGACATACTAGAAAGCATCCTACATGTACAATGATGTGCATATATCCTGCCAATATGATATAATTTGCTCAATTTTGCTTTATTTGTCTGGCTGTCTTCTTTTCTTCCAAGAAATCTTTGACACTTAGTTCAACATCAATAAGCCAGAAGATAAATGTAGAACTCAAACCTTAAGCACATATATGGGATCATTTTAGTCACAATTGAAGATGGATCATCTTAGTTACAATTGAAGATTACTTGAAAACTAATACCAGAATGAGTTGAACCTTTGAATTAACTGTGATCCTGTAGCACCCTGGAGATTAACACACCAGCAGATTTTAGTTCCCGACCAGCTTATTGACCTGGTCTGGGCAAGAAGACCATCAGATTTCATAATGAACATATATTGGTCTATGGTTTGAATTGTAATGATCACCAGGAAAGGGTAAACGAGGCACTCTTCAAACTGCAAAATCTCATAACCATAAATGAAAAATATCTAATTCAAAAGCAAAAGGGTTATCTAATTCATATTTAAATGCATCCAAGAAAAGACCCAAAGTAATTCCTGCTTTCCAGTAATTAAACAAAGAAATTAGGCTTCTCATCCTTTTAACTAAAGGTATGGATGCTTTATACATGAGGGCACCGATTCCTTCAACCACGATCACAGCCAGACCCGCAGAAAAAACATCCCAGTCACCAGTTTGACCAATGAAAGTGGCAAAGGCTGAGGCACAGTAAAACCCAACAAGGAAAAGTAGCAGTTTCATGGGCAACCCATTTTTTATCTCTTCTATTCTTTTAGTTAAGTTGGTCTGGAAAGCTTGGATAGCCCTAATGAGACGTGGCCTTCCAAGGCTGCCATCCTCAGGAGGAAAATTCATACCGCCACCATCTACATTACTTCCAACTAACCAAGTCACCCTCCTGATCCATGAAAACAATTGTCACGGGTCAGATTGGGCATATTGTGATTGTGACAAAGTTATATTGATTCTACATGTCCATAAAGATTAGAAGAGAAGAAGAGAGGCCAAGGACAAATTAGAAAAAAGACTGTATAGATGGTACAGTTTGCCTTTTCTTCCTGTGAATAATCTACTGAAAAGAAAGAATCATACAACATCCTGTATAAATCTTAAGGGGTCATATATTTTGATTCTGAAGGACCATTTCAATATCAACTAGTAACTGGGCAGGAATCAAGTGCCATTTTTGGTTTAGCAGTTGGGTTTTATCCGATTCTTGCAGCAGCACTAGTATATCGTTAGTTTATGAAAATGTTACATCAGGGTAACATTATAAATGCATTGGTGTGTTAAGAATCTCATATAAAGTAAAAGAATATTCAACTGACGATCTTATATATACGGAAAAGAATCACGGACACTGTAGATACTACCAAAGTTCATATAGAATGCGAAGTTACTGGGACTTTTATTTACTTACTTGGGGACACTGAAAGATGAAGATCGAACAAAAAGATATAATCGTGGGCAAATTCTCCAGGATGAGGCAAAGACATTCTTGTATGGCCCAGGGATGACGGGAAATTCTGTTTTAACATGCTTCAATGATGGAACAACAGGATAATTTGAACACTTACATGAAGCAGGAACCTCTATTGACATCACCACATAAAAGCCTGCATGCAGAAATCCAAGTTACAGAACATCAGATAAAAGCACTTAGAAGCAAACATGTCAAAGAATAACATTTATGAATTCTTGCCAAATTCAAGCATGTCAAATGGACAAGGGAATCAATATTCCTAGAAAAGTAAAGTAGCTTTTATTGAATAGAGAAGTAGAAAGCTAGACTGTTGTTCCAGGCTCTTAAGCCTTCACTTACTAATGGGGTTACTTTGACAATCAGCCAGCCACTTAATGATTAACCATGGCCTGAAAGATGAAAGAAAGAAATTCTGGAAGGTTATATCATTATTGGAAATCATGAAGCAAAGCTTCCGTTTTTACTGAGAAGTCTCATCTCTCAAAATATTCTATAAAGAAGATGCATCAGTATCCATACTCTTTGCCAGAAGTGAACAGTCGGTTCCCCAATGCCTCTATACTTTCGTCTATTCTAGCTTGCTATATTCGCTACTTCTTGGGATAGAATAGCAGCAGCTAGTTAGTTCTAAAGGCCATTGCATTTTCGAGAACCCATGCCCTATGATCCCAAAATTATCATTGTCTTAGTGATCTTATTATGTTTGAAGACTATCTTGTTTCTTTTTCTGACTAAATAGTAGGAATCTAAATTCACACGTGATTAGGCGAACCACCAGCATATGGGTAATGCTGCTCAGAATACAGAAATTGATCAGCAGTTCTAATACTCTCCACAAAGGTAATGCTAAACATGGCGCCAGATCATTATTACTTGTCCAATAATAACACTTCATCGAACTCTTTCAAAGTACTCTCATCACAAGCAATCTAGTCCACTGATTCACTTAATTAATTAACTTAAAACAAGTTTCACATAATCATAATTGAAGCATTTAGCTAAAAACGAAAACATAATAACATAAAAAATATAAAATTCATTACAATCGTCCAAAGATAACGAGCCACGCTATCTATCATCATCACCCATTTTTCAGCTACTATGCAGCACGCCACACCATTTATGAACTCATAAATTTAAATTAAAAAAGATTGCACATCTAAAAAAGACAAATGCTACCCCATTTATTTTCTTCAATCAAATGAGACACTTGATGCATAAATTTGGGTGTATATTATTCGTGAAGATAATCATACCATATATGAAAATGACCATGTAACTACAAAGACGATGCAATTATTGATCACTAAATTAATCCTTAACCGATCGAAAACGAAATAACAACAAAGGAATAAATATCATTTGTCAAATCTTAAGAAACATCATTAGAAAAATTTGCATTAATTTTATTTACATGAAAATGGGAAAAACAAGAGCAAGAGGGAGAGCTTTGATTTGCTTACAGTGGAAAGTGTGAGCGATCGAATTTCAACTAAATTTGCTCGTTAGTACTGGTTGGGTAGAAAGAGTTGTTAAAGGTTGAATATGATTTTTTTTTTTTAAAAAAAAAAATGGGCAATTTCTAGTGACTTTTTTTTTTACCCCCGGAAACTAGTGACTTTTCTCTATTGTGTTTGTGTTTTTCTTTTTCCCCCTTTTATGCGGACGGTGCGCAGTTTCTGAACATTGTTATTTTATTTGAAAAATAAAAAAGAATGCTAGTTATTTTTATGGGGATTTTTTTTTTTTTTTAATTTAACTGACTATGCTCATGTTTGACTCAGCCTGCAAGCATGACGCTAATGTTATTTGGTTGTCCCTTGGGAGAAAATATTTTTTAGAAAAAAAATATTTATTATAGAATAAATTTAGTGTCTGATTATTAAATTAAAAATACTCAAATAGCAATGCATGTCACAGTAAAGAATATCTTAATGTTTAATTATTATATTAAAAAATTAATAAATTTTTATAAAAATATATTTTATTATTATAGATATATTAGTTCAATTAAAAAGTTCTAATTGTTTCACATATAACGTTATTTCTTTTATTTGTAATCCTCCTCCTCCACACACACACACACACACACACACACGAGTGGGGAGGGTGGGGTTAAGGACGAGGGGGTGAGGTGAAAAAAAAGAAAAGGAAAGAATACTACACGTGAACCATTTTCTTTTTATTGACCACTTCAAAATATTTTTCTTTCTTTTTAGCTAAAATTATCTATTGATCGAAAATGTATTTCGATTAATTAAAATTTCATATTGTTGAACATCAAAAAATAAGAAAAATAATTTTCTACATAATAGGAGACTAAGCTCTTGGTTGAGAGTCAAAAGTAAACTAATAAGGGACATACAACTCCAAGAATATCACCTTAGATGCTCGAATGTGTGGCAACCACATCGGTCGTCGGATCTAAGTAGCGGCATGTTCATATCCATTTGACACACGAAGGAGCCACGCTATGGGAGGTGTGCAATCCTCTGAAGAGAGTCATCATTGGTGAGCCCGAGACATGATACACGAAGCTCGGTGCAAGTTGACTTGATGTAGGGCTACAATCTAACGCAGTACGGCCTCCATTTCTTTTTTTTTTTTTTTTTTAAAAGGGTTAACCAAAGGAGAACCCCTTTCCCACTGTGAGGCATCTTAGCAGGCGGGAGGTAAATCGAGGATGTCGTGAGTGGCGGACTGCGAGAGAAGACCAACGGGCGTGGAAATCAAGAATGCATGATATTTCAACGGCCTCCATTTCCTTGTTGTTATAGAAGTAGGGGCAAGTTGGCCAATAGCACGCACTTATAATCATTAGCCAAGTTACTTGAGTTATCCATAAATATGCTGAACACACCATTACAAAGGATAAGTAATTTCCAGTCTGTCTTCACTTTTTGAGCTATCTTCCAAATCTATTTTACTAACTTGAGAATCGTAGTTGATTTCGGGAATAAAGTCTTGCCATTTTCTTTCCTTTGCAAGAACTCTAATAACCAAATCGAGGTGACTGATGACTTGGAAGTATCATCATAAACAAAATTAATAACAAATAGACACATATGGAATTATATTTCCTAAATATCATGCTGATGAATTAATACATAATTTCAGTGCTCAATTTTCTGATAAAGAATTTTCACGAGACCTTTTCTTTTTCATCATTTCCCATCACAATCCAACCCCTATCCTCATTGGATTTTCTTCCTTCGCCCCCCCCCCCCCCCTTCTTTTTCACACCTGCTTCTCACCCATTCCTTGCCCTTCATGGATTTGAATTAGGTCATCACTTTTTCAAAAAAAATTTCAACTACTTAAACTATTCTTTGAACCCCTTTTCCTATTTTTGATAAATTTTAAATTCAAATTATATCACTTTTAAAAAAATAATTTCAATCACTTGATATACTCACTCTATCTCTTCAAAAATTTGTTGTTAACTCCACTGATTCATAAATCATCATCCAAGTCCTTTTAAGGAAGAGTACTGGGGCTTATCCATTTCAAGGCTGGCGAGTGGCACATCAAGACTTATTATCTTTTTCGGACGATATGAAGACTTATATTGAATTTTTATTTATTACCCTGGAGGATTAGAAGCCAAAAGTAGTATTATGAAATTTTCCTTTTTTATTTCATATATCAAAACAGTTGTAGGCATAACTCATTTTTCTATTCATTGTTTGAAATTTCAAGTTGATGATAATACATAGTCTACATTCTATTTTACTTCTCTTTTCGTTTTCAATTCCAAAATAATTATAGGCAACAAGACTTTTAACACATAGTGCCACAAGAGGTATTTCAGAAATATTTCATTAGTGTTATAAAAGATTTTAAACAATTGGACTTAAAAGGCTGCTGTAATAAATTAGAGGGCTTAGTGTTATACTCATTTCAAATATGAGGAGTTAAGCAAAGAAATTCCTTGTTATATGACAAAATGAATTATGGAATTCTATTTTCTTTTGAATTAAAGTGAAAGCCTCAAAAGTTGAGTTTTCTTTTGTACTATATTTAAAAGGCTGGATTTTTCAGAGAGTCTGAATTTTGTACGTTAAAAAAAAAGCCCTCAAATTAATCCTCATATTTTACTTTGTGCAGTTTTAATGATATACCATAATATTTTAAAATTTTCTTTGTTTTATAGTTTCGAGTTTATTTGGCTCCAATTAGTACACGTTGTGATAATGGTTCTAAAGAGTTACTCTACGACATCTAATACTATCCAATTTAGCCAACTTGTGATTTGAAAATAATATTTCGTTAACTGAAATTAAACACATGAAAAGTTAGCCCACGATCACAATTTGATTTGAATTGGTTGGCAGTACTGGCGATCTAATTATACTAATATGATATAGAAAACCTTTTTGACTGGATATAGATATAATTAATAGTCCAAAGATATTTAATTCGAAAATGGTGTGTGATATAGTGCATGATACATATATGACAAACGATCTACTATATGCTTATCCTCATAATCTTCAATTTTAGCAGACAATTCATAATACTCCAAACATGGCAACCGAGAAAAAAATTTGTTTGAGGGACCAGTCTCAGTGATCATTGAATCATGTGAATAAAACGTTTTAAAGTAGTAGGAAAATATTGAAATGAGCTCCAAAACTATTAGTTTAATTTGTCTTTTTCACCAACCAATAATCTATAATAATTTAAACCGTGCCCTCTTTTTTTGGTCCAGAAGAAATATATATATACACACATAACCGATGGATGCTTACAGCCTCAACGTCTTGTTTTACCAGCAAAAATAATTCATTTGTAAGATTAGAAGACCAATAATGTAAAGAAGTGTTCTAACGCAATTAGCATTCTTGGACCAAGAAAAAAGGCTACAATCATTCACTTCTTTGAGAAAGAAAAACGTGAATTGATATCCTTTTCACAACGAAAGGAACGTCATCTGCTTTGCCACTCATGAAAAGAATTCCTGGAAAAAAGTTTGATTTCTCACCCGCTTTTGCTAACGTCCGTAACAAAAGAGAGAGTTAATTATCTTACTATGACTGCTTTTTCGATGAGCAAATAAAAGGTCCAACCTCAAGCACTTGTAAGTGCTTTTACAAAGTGAATGGGAAAAATGAATGTGTTCACACTATATAAAGATAGCGTCACAAAGCGCATATCATTCTTCCTTCGTTAAATGTGCTTCTGAAAGTTATTGCTACATTTTTATGATAAGTAATTTAATTTCAATCTCAAGTTGCTGTAGGAATCACACGTACTATACAAGTAAAAGAGAGAGACGAGACCTAATAATATGGCTGAGGATCATCACTCCTTTCATCTTTCTTCCACATAAATAAAAAAATTGCGTGAGGAGAATGAATTTTCATGATGGCAAAATACACAATATGTAAAGAGGACTAGAGAAAGGGACATGAATAATAATTTATGAATAATTGTTGGGCATCACAAAAACATTATCTTCATTTGTTGAGGGAAATGGTTCATTCGCTTGAAGTCTTACGTGCATATGCAACCCATCAAATTAACAAGTCTACATTTCACACAGTGGGTTAAGCCAACCTCGATGACAGTGACCCCAATCGCTTCAGCAGACTGTCGGTAAGCAAAACATCAACATCTTGCCAATTTGTATTGCTAATTTGCCAACTAAATGTATTGTCTCCATGAGCAGCATATAAGCCAAAATCTGCACTATTAATCCTTAAATTGATGCTCAATCATATTTGAGGAATCTCGTTTTAAATGTGAAAGTATTGCACTAATTATGGCAGCGGGACTCATAATGTTGCATTGTTGCGTTTGGTATAAGCTTATTATAAGATGCTTATTTAGTTATTTTATCTGAGTTTATATAAAAAAGTATAATTTATTTTGAATTTAAACAAGATGTCTTATCTATAATTATTATAAAAAAAAATCATGGATGAATTGCTTATATCTCATAATAAGATAAAAAGTATGATTTAATTTGTTTTGAATTTTTACAAGATGATTATGATAAAATGTCTTATAAGATAAAAAAGATGAGTATCTTATTCCAAACACAATATATGTATGAGAATTCATCATGCATACGCCTTTATAACTAGTATATACAGCCATTAATACATTGTACATTTTGGGTTCAAATTGCTCAAAAAAATTAATTTCGTTAAAACTAATTTCAATAGATTTTGTATTTAATTAACTCGAATCATATCCCTTTCGTGCAAGATGACGGCGTATTATGAAGAGCCGAAAAGCATTAATCTCTGTGATAAGAATTTAAGAATCTAACACACACGACACATGGTCCCATCACAAAGAAAGCCAAAGCGGGCTGCGGGACCATAAAGGGGGTGAGAAATCATCCATATGCCATTATAAAAACGGGCGTTAATATGTCTCAAGTCATATCCTATTATTATTATTGCTAGTCCAAACAACATACCATGGCTAGAGCTATCCTTTCGCTGCTAGCGGTAGTTTTCTCCCTCTTGTACATTTCCGGTAAAGCTGAATCATCGGCCGCTGGGGCAACGAGCTTTATCAAGGCCAAATGCAGCGCCACCACCTACCCTTCACTATGCATAGAATCGCTCTCCGTTTATGCCGTGACCATACAGAACAGCCCGCTCCAATTGGTACGGACAGCCTTGTCCGTGAGCCTCCAAAGGGCTGAGACGACTAAAGCATTCGTGTCAAAGCTGAAAAAATTCAAGGGGTTGAAGTCTAGAGAGCATCAAGCAATTAAAGACTGCTTTGAGGAAATAAGCGATGATGTAGACAGGCTGAGCAAATCGGTGAAAGAGCTCAAGAACATAGGCCAAGAACGTGGTGAGGATTTTACATGGCACTTGAGCAATGTGGAGACATGGGTGAGTGCTGCGTTGACTGATGATAATACTTGCATGGATGGGTTTTCGGAGAAGGGTATGAATGGTAGGATTAAGGCTTCGATTAGAGCAAGGATGACCAATGTTGCGCAGGTCACTAGCAACGCTCTGGCATTGGTCAACCAGTATGCTGCAACACACTAGCTAGACCACGCACCACTTTTTTTTTTCTCCTTTTCCTTCCGCCCCCAACTCAATTCCTTGTTTATCACGTTATTCAAACTCAAATCATTACTCTTGAAAGATAGGGGCTCAGCCACTTAAACTACCCTTATTCCCAATCCCATGCACTACCTATGTTACTAATGGTGATTAATGTGAAGATTTCTTTGGTCTTCGTATATATACGAAAGCTTGTAATCTTTTGGATTCGATTTTGTTAGTATATTATATAACCTTTCCCATGATCATTTAGCTAATGTACTTGGACCACTGAAATAAACAAAAGCGACAATTCGAAACTGAAATCTCATAAGCACATATACTGGAGATCATATACTATCAAATCGATTACGGGCTTGTTTCGATTGGTTTTTTTTTAGAAAAAAGTATTTTTTTTTTCTTAAAAAAGTTACATTAAATTTGCAATAACTATTTATTTTGGCTTCTAAAAAAGTTGAAATTCTAAAAAAAACTCAAATAAAGCTTTTTTTAGAAGCCAAAATTTTCAGCTTCTAAAAAAAAATTATTTTTTAAAAGTTGTTAAAAAAATACTTTTAAAAAAAGTCAATCTAAACGAGCCTTATGTATAGTCCACTTTTGTCCAATTTCATCCAGATTCCCAGCTCTCCTGAAGGTGGTTTAAATCAAATTTAAGCCAAAAAGGGCATTTTATAATCTTATTTTGTATTTTTTTTAATAACTTTTCTATCTCTAATTTTGGCATACCAACGTCTCGAACGAAGTGCACGCTAGATTTCTGCCCATTAGCTTACCTATGGCCGAAGGCTAATGGGTGCTTGTTTGGGGAACAAGCAAGCCTATTGATTATCAATAATGAAGTTACTTTGCGTATGTTTGGATTAGTTTATAAAAAAATTATTTAAAGTATTTTTAATTTTAAGTGACTTTTTTTTTATTATCAACTTCAAGTAATTACATGTTTAAATAAAAGTTACAATTATAAAAATAAGTGTTTATATGTTTAATTAAAGTGGGTTGAAAAATAAGTTATATAGTTAAAAAAACTATTAAGGATATTAAAATAGAATTTAAAAAGGTAAGTATAAGATAAAATGGTAAAGATATTTTAGTAATAAAAATAAAAAGGTAAGAATAAGATAGTAAATTATTTGGTCAAACTTACTTTTTTTTTAAAGTGCCGAAAGCCATAAAAAGTAAAAGTTAGGATTGGGAAGCTTTTTATTTTCTACTTAAAGCTACTTAAAAAAGTACATTTTTAATTAAAACAAACACTTTCATTAACTTAAATTAAACTTTAAGCAGGTTTGACCAGAAAAAAAGTCAAACCAAACACCCCCTTAAATCGGTTTTAGAAAAAGTTATCTAAAATAATTTTTAAAAAGTTACCTAAATCGGTTTAAGAAGAATTACTCAAATCTAGTTTGGAAAACCTGAATTCATTATTGAAGTTGCCTAAATTTGTTTGGATCAAGCCAATAATAGTCTATTACATATATGTTCTCTCTGCTATAATTCTTTCTTGGTCTCGGTGACATTATCTGTAGATTCTTCACATTATTGGAAGAGATACAACTTAGTTAAAGCATGCTTCAAGAGATACTCTTCTATGTTAACTTAATGGTACATTTATAAGTTATAACACAAGTAGATCGATTATGGATTTGGTACGTTACCTTTTTTTCTACATAAGTAGACCCGTAACTGAATCTACAGTACACCTCTCTTAATTAAAATGCACCCCCTTGTAATCATGACAAAGATATATATTGTCATTATTTTATTTTGGCTTTTAACTAAGAAATAAAAAAAATTATATAGAATGAGAAAAAGGACAAATTTGTAATTTGATTTTTTTCCAAAAATGAAAAATTAGAATAAATAAAAATAGAGAGAAAGCAACAAAAATAGAAGGGAATAGCTCAATAAATGATTGCTTGGTCATTTACATACAAAGAAATATAATTAAATAATACGGAGAATAAGTTAATACCCAACTATTTTAAGATACGATGTCATGTCGAGAAAAATTGTAAAAAGTAATTTATTTACAATGATTATAGTTATTTTTTATGTTTCTTATGAGTAATAAGATGTCATTATTGTATTAATGATTATATATCTCTATAATTAATTTTTTTAATTCATGTAAAATTATACATTAATGTGCCCCTTTAGGACCAAAACTTGGCTCCACCCCTATAATTTGGTATTAATTCAACATGTAATATGAGATGATAAACAGAAATTTGTTTTGACTTATAGCAGCTTCCACCCCTCCCCCCCCCCCCCCCCCACACAAATTAAACCAAAAGGAAGACAAGAAAAGTAGGAGTAAGGAGTATATTTCACTTAGTGCCTGTTTGAATTAGCTTTTTGTTTTTTATTTTTTAAGAAAAAGGTACTTTTTTCTCTTAAAAAGTTACATTAAATTTGTAATAACTATTTGATTTAGCTTCAAAAAAAGCTAACACTTTGAAAAAAAAAACTCAAATACAACTTTTTTTAGAAGTTAGAATTTTGAGCTTCTAAAAAAAGCTGTTTTATAAAAACTTCTAAAAAAACGCTTTTGAAAAAAATCAATCCAAACGGACCCTTAGCTTATAAGGAACTAGTTAATTGAAGAAATCTAACAGCAAAAACATGCTTTTAGGCACTTACAAGCACTTTCTCCCCTTATTATTCTGGCGAGACTAAGTTCTAAGGTAGCTAGTAAGGTTAAGTCTTGCAGCATAAATATATCATTGGTCTATAGTCTTTACGCCCATAAGTTCCAAGTGCAACAAACATAAAAAAAGAGAAGAAACTGAGAATACATCACGGCGTAATGTGAAGGCCACTAATTCAAGTAGAACTGCGTACGAGGACAACAAATGCATTAGACTTTAGAATATATAAATATTTCAGCATTATTAATTTGTTATATATCATCCTTTTATTTCCTCTGGAGAAAAAATAATTTAGAGACTTCAAATAGTTGCAGATTAATCCAAATAAAATCTTCAAGCCCCAGTTATTATCTGCCAACGTGGACAGCATAGGAATCTGGCTTTACATTACATGCCTAGTAAAGGTGGTTGATGAGGTACAAAGCGTTGCTTGTGAGTCTCTCCACATTTACAATGCTGCTTCTAATCTTGTTCTTCACACTCGCACTAACTTTTCTCCCAGAGAATCCATCCATGCACGAATCTGCATCCGTAATAGCAGCACTCGCCCAGGTCTTCGCATTAGCCCATTGAAATTCCCGGTCAGCATCTCCGAGATGCCCCATCGCTTCAACCGTTTGCTTCAGCTCGTAAACAGCGTCCTTCATGTCATCTATGCAGTCCTTAATGGCCGCAGCTTCTGTGCGCGTTATGCCTTCCTGTTTCGCCATCTTCGACACCGTGTTTGACGCATTTGTTGCGGCTTTTATGGCAACACTGAGCGCAACCTTGCATATCCTCAGAGCGCTGGTCTTCACCCTGAAGGCGTAGGGGCTTAGGGTTTTGACGCAAAGGGTTGGGTACGTGGTGTCATTGCATGAAGATTTGATGTAGTTTACGTAGACTTTTGGTACTTTGGCTGCTGATGCTTGTTGAGCGCATGGCATGAATAAGAGTAGTATAGATGCTACAAGGATAGCTAGAAAATGGCCTGAATACATCTTGTTGTGAGCTTCCATCTTTGTGATTTGGAAAGTGTGTGCGTGTATGTGTGTTTTTGCCTTTGTGTGGATGTTGGAAAATTCTTGTTGAGTGCGTTGAGATTAGAGAGAATCATATTTATAGTGCACAATTGTCGGGTGGATTACTTGGGGGTGCACATTAAGATAATTTGTACATGCAATAAATAATAGAGGTCCTTAAATTAACGAAGTAAAGATTTCAATAGTAGTTAATTAGCCCTTAATTGATTTAGAATATAAGTTGAGCCGCTCGCTTATAATCTAATAAAGTGAATTCATAACTAACGCTCGATTTGATTAGTTAATGGCTCTCCCTCGAATATTAGCCTTCTGGGATCTCTTCTAGAAGATTGTTGTATCATTCTCAATCATAAAATTGGGCTCAAAATCAAGCATGTTAGAGAAACAAACAACTGAACTGATAGATTATTAATTATGATCTAAGTCTATTTATTGGGAGTTAGGTTATTACGAAGTTCTCGAGAAATTTGAGTGCATTTAGAAAAAGGATAAGAGAGGGATAACATACTTAAGAGGAATCGTTACATAACTGGTCTTAGTCTCTCTCTTAAGAAAAAAAATAAAATTTTTGTAATAGACAAAAGAAAATGTCATTCATTATGTGAATCATATATAATGCAATGAGTTGTGTGGACGTGTGAAAATTATCCAAATTCAGCTGTCAAATAAATGAATAATGGCGCAGCCACATGCGAAAATTCTGAAGTCACATTAGGAATTGAAGCAAAATCTAACACATTCTATGGTACGCCCATGTGAGGCCTAACGAACGAGGTAGAAAAAGTCAACTTTTGAGTGACGTAAGCAACGTGTCACATGACTCCTTGCACGGTGTGGGCCGCGAGACACTGCTGAAGCAAAGCCGACATGTGTTCATGTGTATCACGCTTGCATTACCTTATATAGGTGGCTGTTGTTGTTTCACGAACATATAGGTGTGCTACTTGTATTTTTTTTAATTTTATTTTCAAGAGTATATTTCTTAATATTTTTTTAACAAAATAAAGAAATAAAGAAACTTATACTAATTAAATATACAAGTAAAAATCCATCAATTAAAATTTTATAGAGAAAACGACGATATCTAACAATTTTCTTTCAATAATTATATATACAAGTCATCCAAATTTGCTTCAATTCTTAATATAGGTGTCTTGGTGAAAAAGTATCACATGGAAATAATACCTATAGCTTAAAAAAAAATCTAATGACATAGCATTATACTTCTTACATAAAAGATATAAAGAATAAATCATACCACATATTACCTCCGTCCCATGAAAATAGGCTCAACCCTTCTTACTTGTCCTAATTATAGTCTCATTATGTTTAAAACGCAGTTGACTTCTTTTTAGATGTGCCCATATTTTTAATGTGTATCTTTGTCAACAAATACAAACTACTAATTAGCTGTGGTTGGAGTGATTAAAAAAACTAATATGAGTTATTTAATATTAATGAAGGGTATAATATAAGAAAAGACTAAGTAAATTTATTGTATCTATTATCTATTATTATATACTAAAGCAAACCAACTGAATTGTGCCACGTATCTTGTTTATCTCCTTTGCTTTAAATGGCTATGTTACCATTTTTCTATTGTTATTCTTTACAGCTTATTTTTTTTCTTTTTTAATTTTAACAATGCATATTAATTTATTACTGCACCATTAACACTTATAATTTCTTTCCTCTGTTCCTTATATCCCAAAATAACTTTACTTAAAAATATTATGCAAAATTTTACAATAAGTTTCTATAACGGCATCATTTTCCGGCCTGCGCATTATATATATTCATTGAAGTAAAACTTATACCACAAGTTTGTCATTTTTAGTTCATAATATTTGAAACTATTTCTAAAGATTTTTTAATACTTTTCATTGTTATTATGTTTTATATTAGTTTTTAATATTAAAATTGTTTAAATTGAATTTATTTATAAGTAATATAATTTGAATAAATTTATAAAATATAAAAAATCTAACATCAATATTTTGAAATAATGAAAGTTAATCTGAATATGTCTATAAAATATTAAAAATTAATTAGCATCCTAAAAAGTATGTCACTCATTAGTCAAGATATTTATATGAGCTTTTTCTTTAATTAAGATAAAAATATTTATGAGTGTGTTTTTGCCACCATGTTTATATGAGTTTTTTCTTTAATTATAATAAAACTATCATTTGGAAAGCAGTGAATTGATTAAAATATAATATAAAGTAAAATACTATTAGCTATAAAGTTTGATATTAAACATTTATATCGAGTCCCATGCATTGCACGGGTCAAGATCTAGTTGACTATATATTGACTACAAGTTTCTAAACTATATGAATAAAAAAGTAGACCTATTTTTGAGAGACAAAGGTATTATGACATAGATGTTAAAAATGGAATAAGATCATCATATATAGTTAGTTTTCTTATATTAATACATACATACATACATATATATATATATATATATATATATATAAGAAAACAAATCTTAATTATTTATATGTACAATTAATATTGTTTTAACCATTTATGAAAGCAAAGAATGACAAGAGCGAAGAGGCACTATAAACAACTAATTTTTATTTTTTTTGGAAAATTTGAGTTTCATGGATGGTTGAGATGATTATATATATATGTGTGTGTGTACGTATGTGTGTGTGTATATATATATATGTATGTATGTATATGTATTGCATAAATAATATTTTTTTATATTAATATGAGAGAACAATTAATAATAGAGGATTTTAATTCAATTAAAAAGAGCATGGATCCTGTGTAATTCCGATAGTGGTGCTATATATCATAGAAGGAGAAAAGGATGTAATGATGACGGAGTTGGATTGTCCATATATATGTTCCGAACAGCCTGTTTGGCTAAAGCTTATTTGGGACTTATAAGCTGTCAATAGTAACAACGACAATGGTTGGGCGGCTGTAAATGGTTTACCTGCGCTATGTGTCAAGTGGCAGTTGAGTCGTGGATGTGTCGCGCCAAGAGTAAATGAGCGTGCTGAGTGTTCGCTGTGCTTGAGCACCTCATGCTTCTGGATGCAATTCGTATAAAACACACGTGATTCATTATGTAATGTGGGATGCCCTGGAAATAACCTGCTGTAAAGTCATCCGGTCCTGGGGCTTTAGATGGGTGCATTTGAAACAACACCACTCTTACTTCTTCCTCCACTGTGGTCTTCAATGGGTTTTTAAACTGTCATTAATTGTACTTAAGTTTGCTTCCTTTCATAGATAATGTACTATTGAGTTGCCAAGCATACATATATATATATATATATAATATTCGAGTTTCTAATATTCATGAATAAATATTCATCAATTGCTTTGAGTTGTCAATGAGATCATATTAACAGCAATGACAGCATTTATCATCAATCTTACATTATTTATTGTGAAGTGAGAAAATTGTGATATTTAACAATCTGAATTCACTACAAAAACAGTTTGCGACTCAAGATTGCTCTATTATGTTTCCCTTTGAATGATGAGATTTAAAGTGTTGCAGAAGGTATGGAGCTATGCTATATAATAAATTAAGGGCCCAAGTTATGCGATAGTTTTAAGTTGTGCATGCTTTTAACTGCTGTATTTAATTAGCGTAACAAGGAAAAGTAGGAATCAAATGACAGCAAATTTGAATTATATTTCTACTATGTCTATAAATTATTTCATTTTACAAAGAGTATCAGAAGAATTTCCATCTCAAAGAAAGTAGGCATGTAACATATAATGTAATTCCAACGAGGGATATGTCCAATTTTAACTCGAGTGTCAACTAGAAGAAAATTTTAGAATTTATGGCAACAGGAAAAAGTAATATCTTGAAAAAAAAAAAAAAAGACCAATTGGTTTTATATTTAGAAGTGATAAAATTTTCAAATGAAGTATTTTTATTGAAAAGAGTACTTTTTGTAATAATTATTTGAATTGACTTTTAAAAGATTAAAACTTTAAAAACAAATCGATTCTAACTTTTTGAGCATTTTTATCAAGTGATGTCCTCATAAAGTTTATCACTGACCAGAAATAACGTCATCGAGGCAAGAGTCATAAACTAATGTTATATTATATATATTATAACGGGAAAACAATAAATCAGGTTAGCATAAAAGAAAAGGACTATAACGAATATACCAGCTCATTTTAGACTAATATTACATTATATATATTATTTTGCCATATTAAATATTATATTAAATATTGATCATTCTAATTTAGATTCTATTAATAAAAATTGATTTTGTCTGTTATTGTATGCCTTTACCTATTATATGTAATCTTTTTTTTTGTTAGACATGTTTTACTCCATATGATTTTAGTTTGTTCAATTGGTCTATATGTACTATTAGATAGAGAATGGGTAAGGAATGGAATGACATTCTTGACTTTCTTTAAAATTCCATGATTAGCATGAGTAATGAACCAGGGAATTTCATTTTCAAGAAATCTTATTCCCTCAAATATGAAAATAGCCAATCATAACTAAACACATGAGAATGATCCATTCCCGTGTTGGTGGCAATGAGATTTTTTTGGTCAAATAATATAATTTTTAAAATTAATATCTATCATTTTATATCAAAAATAAAAAAATTAAAAATATAAAATAAGAATAAAAGAAAAAATAAAATAAAAATAGAAAACAAAAAATAAAAATAAAAATAAAAAATAGAAAATTTAAATTCAAAATAGAAAAGAATAAAAAAAGTAAAAACTTTAAAATGAAAATAGAAAATAAACGATTAATATATGCTTAGCGATTTAACTTCCAATCCACTTTGTGTATACAATTTCCAAGTCTTGCTCGTCATCCTAACACTCTTATTGTGCATATACATTTTTTGTTTTCTATCTACTCATTCTGAACAAGACAATTTATATGTCATCTTACATACAATCACGTCAACAAACTATATCATCAATAACTACATATAGCATATATTACTCCCCTTTCTCGACGACATGACGGCCAGCGACTTTGACACCTACGGCCCGGGCAACAAACTAGTTTTTAAAATTTAAAGTGATGCAACGGGGTGAAATAAACGTAATAAAAAAAACCCGTGGAAGATCTTGACGTAGGTAACACTAATTAGATACTGTAAATGCGAACAAGAACGTGAGAAGTTATATGAAGTGGTTGAAATGAAGAATGCTTGCCTTCCTGGGATGGGAGGTGCCCCTATATTGATGGACAAAGAATCCTTTCTTAATTCTTATTTTCATTTTAACTGTTTGAGCCCCATATAAATATAGTTTATGGTCAAAGGATCCATATCTGTGGACTAAGGAGATTATGGCCAATGGGCTTGGCTAAGGTTCATAAGGAAAGTAATCAATTAAAGAAGCAT
The DNA here is from genome assembly GCA_028554755.1 of Cordia subcordata. Taxonomy (NCBI): domain Eukaryota; kingdom Viridiplantae; phylum Streptophyta; class Magnoliopsida; order Boraginales; family Cordiaceae; genus Cordia; species Cordia subcordata. The sequence goes on along the minus strand of JAPTOF010000003.1, from coordinate 517,871 downwards.
GCGCTGGGTAATTAGAGATAATGAGCTAGGTATAGCAAGTCAATCCTGCACATATAAGGAATGAAATCAATTAGGAACCGTGTGCTTGATTAAAGGGACAGAATGAGATAAATGCTAATTAACCTATAATTAGGGGACAAGGACGCCTACATAATGAGAGAGGATTATTCATAAAGGACACGACAAAAGAAGCTTATACACTTACTATACAAACCATCATTCATCCACCAATAGCCCTTCTCTCGTTGCAAAAAGGATTTTAATCTATCTCAAGGGGTAGGTAAAGTCTTTAATTGTAGATAACCTCTACAATTTGGAGCGGACCAAGCTGGTGACATAAAGCAAACAAAATAAAACAAACAAAGAATTCATAACCACGAGGGAAACAGTTCTCAACAATGGTGTTAATAAACCATAACCAGGACTTAGAATCAAGGATGAGTGCAAGTTAACAGAGTAGTCACAAATGGCAAAGAAGCAATGAGCTACGATTCTGAAGGAGAACAATGATCTCAGAATGAGGAACTCCAGGCAAAGATTGACAGTATGGTGGCATAACTCGTAGCTTTGTCGACCAAGACTATCGATGATCGCTGACTGGATTTAATGGAGGGACATTGCATACTTGCGGAAATAACCTTATTCAGCTAGGTAGAAGACATCCGCATTTTAACCAAATTCTTAACTGTAAACTCTCCACAGTCAATGTACAACATCGTCATAGGCAGACCATGAATCCATGCGTTGAGGATTGTACAAGTAATGGCAGCCACAGGCACCGGAGCACATAAGTGGTAGATTATAAGAAGTCACCAGTACATATTTGGAATGCCATGTATTTAAGAAAAAAGAATAGTATTTTTAGTCAATTCTTTATCAATAAGATCTCTTCCTCCACCATGAATTTTCTTTATAATTGTGCACAAATTTGAGGCCTTTCGATCTTTACATCAAGACCATGATTTATCAATGCCTTTCGATTTTACATCAGGGCCATGACTCATTGAGGCACTTCGATCTTACCCCAAGGCCAAGACTAATCAAGACCCTTCGATTTCACATCAAGGTCGTGATGTATCAATGCCTTTCGATTTTACATCAGGACCATGACTCATTAAGGCTTTTTGATCTTCCATCAGGGCCAAGACTTATCAAGGCCCTTTAATTTCATATCAGGGTTGTGACTTATCAATGCCCTTCAATTTTGCATTAGGACCACAACTTGAAAAGGCCCTTCGATTTTAGATTAGAGCTGCGATTTAGCAAAGGCCATAGATTGTACATCAGGGTCATGAGTTTAAAAAGCCTTTCAATTTTACATAGGGGCCATGACCCAACAAAATTATTCTATCTTACATCAGGCCTGCAACCTGATAAAGATGCTCAAGTCTATGTTAAATATTCTTATGTAGCAAATCTAACTACACTAATGAAAAACTGACAAAACAACTATTTCCACGATTACAAGTAACAACAATTAGATACCATCATTCGGTGAAACTAATCAAAACACGTATTATTTGTCTTACTGCTTGTGTAGCCTAAGGGTAATTTATGGCCCAATACTACTCACCAGCCTTTATGGCCTGATGAGTGGGGAGCAAACTATTTGGGCCTTGTATAATTATGGTTTATGTTCTAAGGATCCAGGTGTGTGGGCTAAGGAGATTGTGGACGATGGGCTTAGCTAAGGGTCATAAGGAAAGTAATCAATTAAAGAAGCATACGCCGAGTAATTAGGAATAATGGGCTAGATATGGCAAGTCTACCTTGTACTATAAGGGACTAATTCAATTAGGAACCACGTGCTTGATTAAAGGGACAGAATGAGATAAATGCTAATCAACCTATATTTAGGGGATGAGGACGCCTATATAATGAGAGAGGATTGGTCATAAAGGACACGACAAAAGAAGCTTATACACTTACTCGACAAACCATCATTCATCCACTAGCAACCTTACTCTATTTGCAAAAAAAGTCTCAATCTATCTCAAGGTTTAGGTTAAGTCTTTAATTGTAGATAACATCTACACTAACCTTTGAAGTTGAAATTTCAACCATGTATTTTATATATCAACAAAACTTTACCATTGATTTGAATATCTTATCACTCGCAAAAATAATTTTTCATTCTCATTTTCTCATTCTTCTTTATTTAAGTTAATGGTCAAAATTTGTTGATATATAACATATAATATTGAGATTTTAAGTTAGAAGGTTGCGACAAAAATAGGAGTTAAGAGATGTGATGGGTATCCATTTAGCGATGATAGTTTTTACTTCTTCCGTATTTATTTCATGCTTTTGAGGTTTGAACCTATTTTACTTGTCCGAAAGATGTCGGTCAGGTGGTAAAAGTAATGATGCATTAATTTTGAATCGGGAATCAAGTGCCATGTGATGGTAATAATATTAGACGATCGATCTTGTCACTTTATCCTAGGTCATATGTTTTCAGACACGTCATTTTTGGGGTCTTTATAAGGTGACCACTTTATTAATTTTGATTCCCATATTCTTGGATTTGTAATCTAGAGATATTTGTGTATAATACGAATTGTTCTTGTGGTACAGACTAGTTTTGGTTAACTATGGTTTACCTTCTTTTTCTTTTAGCAAACCATATGCCACTGGTTTTAATTTGGTTAATTATCATTTCTCTTTTTTTTTTCTTTTACCAAAACAACGCCTTTTGCCCTATAAGAGTTGAGCTAGAACTAGATGACTGTATGGAGTACACTAAAAGATGTGCTAAGGGATGACCTTGAAATGTTTAGTTACATATTAAATTTACTATCACATTTAGAAATGACAATAGAATTGACTTAGGATTAAAAAAAAAGAAAAAAAGGAAGCATATTCATCTTAACACTATATCTAAAGAACCACCTCAATCCACCCGTGATCTCTCTTGTCCCCGGCCCATCCTTTGTTAATAATGAAATATGGGTCAAAACTAATTTAGTTTTGATTATATTTGAATGGTGTAGATGTATTAGCTAAGTCAGCAGAAACAAAAGCAATCTTTTGTAAGAAAGCATCGCCAAATATTTACATAACATTTCTCATTTAAATATCAACTTTAATATGTGTGTGTACCGAGTAGATATATTATTTTAAAAACTTTTTAATTATGAAGGCCAAAAAGAATTGAACCAATTAAATAGAAGTAGAATCAATAATTAATAGCAGAAGTATATGATGTTACGATAGATGTTACCCACAAAAAATAATTATGCTAACAAAAGTAATGGTGCTAGATATGTTTGATAAGAGCCAAAGCAATGCTAGTTAACTGTGCAACATTCACAATGTTGCTCCTTAAACTGCTCTTGATCTTCCCATTCATATCATTTCCTTGGAAACCATCCATGCAAGTGTCTTCATCAGTCAAAGCCGCACTCACCCAAGTCATCACGTTCCCCATTCTCTCTCCAAAATCCGCACCTTCCAAATCCTTCATCTCCGCCATTGAATCTTGCAGCTCAGCCACTGAATCCTTCATGTTCTCCACGCAATCCGATGTCGCGTGTGCGTCACCGGGGCTCAAATGTTTTCGCTTTGATAATCTCAATATGCTTTCTAAAATTGATTGAGCGCTTTTGAGGCTCACGGCAAGAGCAGCATTCGCCAATGCCTCGGGCCTTGATTGGATGGAGTTGGCGTATGGAGACAGTGTTTCAATGCACAATTTGGCGTACATCGTTGCCCCACATGATGTTTTGATGAACTCTGTATTGTGGTTTTGTGGATGAGACTGGACCCTCGCTGCTGAGCATGTAACAGTGAGCTCGATGGCGATATGTAACAGAACGAAAATGGCTGCTAGCTTAGCATGGTGACAAAATTGCTCCATGCCCGAGCTTGATGAGTTTCAACTACGTGAGATTGATATGATGGTGGGGGAAAATTAGGTGCAATGTACACCCCTTTTATATATGGAGAATGCACGAGACAAATGTATGTTCTCAATATTTTTATTTATTATTAACGATTAATTTTTATAAAAATAAAATAAGAATATATCTTTTAAAATTTAATTTATGGTAACTTTCAACTATATGAGATCCATATGATGGTGGGAAAAGGTGCTACGTACACTCCTTTTATATATATAATATTATCTAAATTTTTATGTAGCTGAACGTTCAAATATATATATATATATATATATATTATCTAAATTTTTATGTAGCTGAACGTTCAAATTACTTGCCCCACAAAACAAAAATTTAACTGTTTCGCATGTGAATACATAGCTGCACAAACACGATAAAGACGCTGGACGGCACAAGGCTTCTTCCCGTGGAAAGGGACACAGGTACATTAGCCTTGTGAACACGAGAGTTGACAGGCTTATATGACAGAGTAATAAACGACAAAAACTTAGGCTGGCTGGCTAACATATATATAAGTTTATGATCTATAATATCAAGGTTAATTTAGTTATAGATTATTTGGCATATAAATATGAAATTTGCTCACGTTTCAACTTCAAATAAATGTTGGTGTTCGTCTATTTAATTTATTACGCCAATTTCAATAAATTTTGTACACGACCAATGCTTTGTTTGTTATAATCTTATTTTAAGATATTTATCCTATTAAAATGAAAGTATATATTATAAGATTTAAGAAATCTTATTATGCATCCTATGAAAATTCAAAATAAAATCATACTTTTTATCTTATAAAAAATAAACAATCATTCTCATCTTATTTTTTACAACTATAAAATGTATGGTGCATGTGATAAGATATTTTAAAATTTATAAGATATCTCTAAATTGTAATAGAATAAGTATCTTAAAATAAGATTATTCCAAACAAATTATAAATCAAATCATATTTTTTTCAGCTGAAGTTTTAGTTCCAAAATTTGAGACCTTTCTACGAGTTTAAAGGGCTCCCAATCGAAAATTATTTATTCCTCTAGGAAAAAGAATTGTGATCTATTATCAGATCTAAATCTGAATCTAGTTCTCGTTAATTTATACTTAGAAACGTAAAGCTTCTCTATAATTTGTGTCTTTTAACTTACACGGGATTTTATTCCAGACTCATTTCCCGAATGCTGGCAGCAGCCTGCAGATTCCTTTTTTTTTTTTTTTTTTCCAAACAAACAAATAAATAATTAAATGTGGGCTATACTGTACAATGACATGACCATTATTTAATTAGTAATATTTTTGTCGTTACTCTTTTAACATTTGAATTTCAAGTTCGTCTATGCAAAATGGGCATTCTAAGGAGATAGTTCAGATGAAGTCCATTATTAAATAGAGAGCTATTATGCTTACCTTAAGGTAATGATATTGAATTTATTGTAAAGTAATTAAATCTATGGTACAAGTATCAAATTTTTTAATTGAAAATTTCGACCACAACGCCTTTATTTGCTTCTCCAGTTAAATTTTTTAATGTTTATTCTTAACTCGAGGACTAAAATAGAGAACCTAAAAAACATGACTATGTATATATTTTAAGGAAGCAAATTTAAAAAAAAAAAATGCATTTCTCGAGGAGTGAATCATGGTGTGAATTAACTGGTCAATTTGACTAGTAATGACTATTGATCATCATGAACGCACAAATCAATTTGTTTACCAACTTAGCTTGGCCTTAGTTTGGGTATTCCACCTAAAATATTAGTACACTAGTTTGAAATCCGTGCATCACACCCGATGTAATTTTAATATTTTTATATAGCTAAAATTAAAATAGCATTTTTATATTTATTTGATGATTATTGAAAAGTATATCCAATGCATCAGTTTTGGAAAAAAAAATGAATTGTAAAATTATGTAGATCTCTATATACTAAATATATGAAATCATTTATTACTAATTTAATTTTTGTCATAAAGAAAAGTAGTCGTTATGTGAACGCACATTACATATAAACTATTAATTGGTTAAAATATTTTACTAAATTGGTGATACATAAATAGAATAGTGTAATATGTGAGGTAGAATAAAATATGTAATCCATATCTTATTTTTGGACTATTACTTATGCGCGAGCCAACCACAATGGCAGGAGATTCACAACAGCCGCTGATGGACAAATGAAAAAACAGCTTGATCAATGCAGAGCCAAGTATTCCCGTAGGTATCGTTAATTTCTCGTTTAATTTCTTCGTTTTACATATTGAATATCTAACCCTAATATATCATGAAAAAGATTATGATGTTAAGTGAATTTAACACTTTTTTTGGGCACCAAAACAAAACTTTGGACCCCAGTAAGCAAATTGGAGGATATAAAAGCGACTTTGCTGTATATCCCAAGTGGGAGTCCAAGTTACTCCATGAGTGAGATGCTAACTCACTTTGTGAATTAGGGCAACTAAACCAATTTGCATCAGCAATCAAGCACAGTTGAAACACATACATCCATCCCACTTTAAGAACATGGTTGTACCTCCACTTGGCTCGTGGCCTAATTAAACGTGTTGGGCCATAGGAACCAAAATCTGCCATACCACAGCATCTCCCTTAAGATATTTCCATTGGCTGTGCCTTTTTTAGTTCTTTTCAGCATTAAATATCTTGAAATAGACTTATATATAGGGAAGAGATATTTTTTTATAATACATAGACCACTCACTGACGTATAACAACCCCCAAGCCATCAAATCTCTATCTGCTCTTCTCAATTATATTAACATGCGCCTGTCGGCTATTCGGGGAAAATCGTTATCATAGCTATATTGTCAGTTCAATGTTATTGAATTAGCCCAAAAAAATTATGTCATAAGTAGATCTATTCTTGTAATCCTGCAACATTAAGCTTTTCTTATAAATAGCAGAACCTTTCCCCCCAATATTCACATAACCCACAAAAGAGCGAGAGCGAGAAGCGAAGGAAATCAAAAGATGGAGAAAGTTTCCATTAACAAAAATGTTGCAGCTTTTCTCACTTTACTTGCTTTCGTTTTCCTTCTTGACTTAGCTTCTGCTGCCAGAAACCAAAAGATCAACACTGCATTCATCAAAGCATCTTGCGAGGCAACAACCTATCCTAGACTTTGCTTCACCTCCCTATCTAGCCATGCAAGTACCATCAGAGACGACCCTAAGCTTCTGGCTCAATCAGCTTTATCCGTGGCCCTTGACACTGCCCGATCAACATCAGACATGATGGTAATGATAGAGTTTCCACCTCATTGGTGTATCTGATTATTGATTTTATTAACACACCCCTGTCATGTGCAGCACAATTTGTTTGAAAACTTGCACGTGCCAGTTTTAATGTCTTTAAATTAGTGGTGGTGGGTTTGAATTTGAGACTATTTGATTTCTAAACTCTGATATCATAATTGAGTTTCACTTTATTTAAAAGTTTAAATTTATAGAGGCAATATTAGTGCACTTATTTATTTATTTTATTATAACAGGTAAAATTGTCAAAGACCCATGGGGTGAAACCCAGAGAGGCCGGAGCCATGCTCGACTGCGTCGAGGAATTGAGCGACTCCGTTGACCAGCTCGGAAAATCAGTCGGAGAGATGAGGCACACGAAGGGCTCGTCGGAGTTCGCACTGGTTATGAATGATATAGAGACTTGGGTGAGTGCTGCCCTGACAGATGATGATACTTGCACGGATGGGTTTGCTGGGAAAGCCATGAATGGTGACTTGAAGAATGTTGTTAGGGGGCAAATAGTGAACATTGCGCATTTGACTAGCAATGCCTTGTCTTTGATCAATAGTTATGCTGCTATTCAATAGCTATAGCTATCTCAACAGAAACGCCAATATGATTGCTCGTTAATTAGTATGTATTTTCAGTTCAAACTGTATGTGTATCAATTAGTCTCCATTATATTGGAAAAACAATTAATCAATTGTATCTGCGTTAATATACATGATATATATCTTGCTTGTTACACAAAATTCTGAAAGTCTCCTCTGCTTTACTTTAATGATTCTTTTATTGTGCAACAACGTAAAAGTTCCAATTTGGTATAGCATAATAGCAAAAATTTATTTGTCAAAGAATATATATATATATATATATATATATATATATATGTATGTATGTATATATACAACAGTTATTCCATGTTGGTTTTATGATCTCTTGCATTTTCTTTAATGCGATGTGATTTCAGGATGAATGGAAAGTGAAGGTGATTGCCATACAGATGTGGAGAAGTTTTTGTTAAACCTTTTATTAGTTGCCGAGGGCAAGTAAACAAACTTCTGATTATTATTCTGCCAATATTTATACTTCACCGACCCTGTGGTACGGTGTTCATATGACATTACGCATGATAAACTGATGATAGATATGAGTAAATGGAGACGAAATCCAAATCTAGACATGTTAAGTAGGATCGGATCTTCTCTTAATCATTAATCTTTTTAAGTGGTTAGGAGGTAGAGTTTTATGTACGTGTATTCACGAGTTCTCTGGGCCGCAAACTGTAGATGGTCCTTGAAAGGATAAGACCTACCTCACATAACGTTGAAAAGTATAGAAAACGATCAGCTAACGATACTGGAAAATGATATCTCGTTATATGTCATGTTCACTAGATAAAACATTCAGTAGTAGTCACGGGAACTAATTAAGATGACCATTGTGTTGCCATGTGATGCATGCGATGTATATTTCCCTTTAATTTGCGTTCCATTTTTAAGTCTCATCCTTGAGTACGGAAACAAGACATTGTTAATAATGTATAGAAGTTATTTCTCTTGCCACAGAGAAGAGACTTCACGCTTACGACGCAATTGATACACAATGCACGAACTTCACAATTTTACTAATACTAGTGTGAGAGGAATGCACAAGGTGCGGTTTCTTTATGTGCCTCGTGTACCATATATTATATGATTTTGTAGTATTTATAAGGGTTTGCAAGATACAAATTTTGTAAGGTTTTTATATCAAATGGAAAAGAATTAATAATAATATAGAATAATTAATATTGTGCAAGAAATGATCATTTGAAAATAATTATTAAAGATATATAATAATTAATATAAAATAAGATGCATTTGAACACCTTTTTCAGATCATGTGTAAATTTTGTATGTGATTTTAAAATAATTATTAAAGATATATAATAACTAATATAAAATAAGATGTATCTAAACACCTTTTTCATCCAAAAAGGGAGAGAAATATAAAAAAATAATATGCTTGATCTAAGTGCCAAGTGCATATCACAAGGGAAATTCAACCATTCTTATGTTAGTTTTGACAATTTGAAGTTAGGTCATTGAAATTACTCTTTGATGTGTATCTGCAAGATAACTGATATCTATCTGCAAAATGAGTAAATCCAATGTGTCACCATCTGCCATTTGATTCACTAAAAATTCTGAGCTTACATGTCATATTTCAAACAATTCGTTGAGTGCTTTTGCAATTATATGAAGATTAGGTGTTTGAGCATTCTTCAATTGTCACTCCATTTTACTTGAATTTTTATATCAATTCTTTGTTGAATCAAGTCTATAAAATTTCAATTGTAAAACACGTCAAATTGAAATAAACACCAAAAGAGGGAAAATTGATCATTAATTCAGTATATTGTCATTAATTGGGACTAATGGGTATAAATGAAGACTAAATGCATATGGTCAATACAAATTATCTTATATTCTCCAATTCAGACCATGAGGCAATAATCTGGCAATCCACTCTGATTAGTACACACTTGGCATTTCTAGTCAAGTGTATATAAATATAGTTTGTCACTATGTGTACGCCTTTATGTATGTCAGAGCAGAAAGAAATATCACAGAGAATTTGAAGCTTAAGAAGTACTACATCAATTTACCACCTCGTGATCTACTATGTGCTTCAGAAGTGAAAACTGAGCACCAAAAGGAAACAAAAATGAAAGGAGAAAATTAAAGGGAAAGAAGAAACAGAAGAAATGAAAGCAACATACAAAATGAAAGGAGAGGCTAAATGAAAACCATCACAAAGAGGACAAGAAGAAAAGACTACAGATCACTCTCTTCTCCTCTTTCTAATTTTCGATACTAAACATCAAAGTCCAGCAAATCTCCTTCAATAGTTAAAGAAGAAATTGAGAAAACATCAATATAGAAAAAAGATCCTTGATGATTCATTTATGTTGGCCATGATCAAATACCAAGGACAAAGTAGACATAGACAATAATTAGGCTACTAGAGCAAATGACAAGTACCATCTCCCTGTCTATTAAACTGAGCATCAATCACCATTTCCAATGAGACAAGATTTAATGTCTTCACTAAGTCTGCATCAAGTAAGAGCATAATAATCTTACAACAGGGACAGCCAAGGTCTTTCAGCGAGAAGCAATTACACATGTATAAAAGTCATACTAGTCATCACATATTTCGGAGCAGCATAACCATAAGTAGGGGTGGGAATCGGATTGGATATTCGAATATTCGGATACTGGGTATTCGGATATCGGATTGAAAAAGTAAGTATTCAGTCAGATAGCTAAAAACTACCTATCCGTCCGAATACCGGATTTTTGGATAGCGGATAGTTCGAATACGGATTTTCGGATATTTTTTAATAAACTAAAAAAATTCAAAATTTGGCTATTATTTTAAATATCTTTTTGAAATTACCGATTCTTAGGCAAGTAACTAGTTTTTTAAAATGAAAAAACGAGACATAGACATAAAATAAAAACATAGTCCTTCACAAAACCATACAACATAGGACACATAGCAAACATGCCAATACTTAAATAGAAGAGTTAAATAAAAAATATAGTCCCTACCTCTATTTAGAAAATATACAAAAAGCTTGGATGCGCTCCATACTACAAATATTAAATAAGAAGTCTACACAATTCACAATCCATATTGCACACACACCAAATACAAAGTTTATATGTTTACAATCCATAGTCCACACACATTAAATAAAGTTTAAAGTTTTTAATATAAGAAACATGATAAGATAATTTCCAATGAAGTGCACTTTCAAGTCTTGAGTCTTGACTTTTGTTGACTAATATAGTATTATATTATTTTAATTTAAAAAAAAAGTTTGGGTAATCCGATATCTGAACGGGTAGCAAAATTGCTACCTGATATCCTACCCGAATATCCCAAAAAAATTTCGGATATATCGGATCGGATATATCCGAAATCCGAAAAGTTTTTTTGTTTCTATCCATTCAGATACGGGTTTGGATACGGATCGGATAGTCCCACCCCTAACCATAAGTGCCCATAACCCAGGTTGATATATAGGTCTCATCCCCCTGTGGTCCTGCTTTTGCAAGTCCAAAATTAGAAAGTTTGGCTATGTAATCCTTCAATCCATGAAGATCAAGCATCATCAATCTCGCTAGAAAGACAAATGGTTACACAAAATTAAACTTAGGGAAGAAACTCTTCATCAACAAAAGATTACAAGAAATTTTTTTTATCTTTTTTTCCCCAAAAAAGGCCTTAAAATGAAATTTTAATCAATACGTAGATCAAATAATCGAGTCTTTATCAATACCCAGATATCAAAATTCAACCTTTTGAGATTTTGATAATACCCAGAAATTGAAAAACTCGATTTTTCAACAAATTTTATTTATCACAAACAGTTTCAGAAAAAAAATAACCTTTGACTCAAAACCTTTATAATTTTATTTTATTTTTTTCAAAAAAAATTATGAGTTTGTTTTATTGATGATCAAAAACTAATTTGTTGCCTCTGATTAAAACCTTTTAAGAAAAAGTAGATTGTTTTAAAATTCACATACAAGCAAAAAGTTTCAAAACAAAACACGAGCCCATCACCGATTAATATTTTTCAGTACATGAGAGTAGATATACAAAGCCATTAAATGGTGGAAGCATGAGCTGATACAGATTGCCAAGTAATACCTGGCAAAAGCACGAGATTGCGACGTGGCTGATGGCAACGATGTGGTTTACATATGAGATTGCGACGTGACTGATAGCATCTGTGGAGAGAAGCTGGCAAAGACGAAAAAGAAAAGAATACATCTGAAGCGAAGGAAAAAAATGGGGATCGTTTCAATGAAAGCCATGGTTCAAAAAGGCTCCAAAACGACGTCGTTCCAATGCAAAATGACGTCGTTTTGAAATGAAAGACCAAAACGACATCGTTTCGAAATGAAATCCCAAAATAACGTCGTTTAATTGCAAAACGACGTCATTTTTAGGATCCCAAAATGACGTCGTTTTGTGTGATGAACAGTTGTGTGGTTTGACAATTAGTATATATATAATACTAAAGGAAGATTTATTTGACCACGTCTTAGCATCACGTTTGGCCACGTCTTTCAGGTTGATGTGTCTTTACCAGATTCATCCTCCCTTTTTCTGTCACATGTCAACCTCTGATATATTTCAGCCCTGAAATAATGAAACTTATTGCCCCTTTTTTTCTTTCTTTTCTTCCTTTCCTAGCAACAATTAATTCCACTTCTACCTCATTTTTTCTTTCTTCTTCGTACGTACCCCTCATTTCACATTCTCCAACTTCTTTTTTTAATTTTGTTCTCCTTCCCCGACCCCACATTCTTCAACTTTTCTTATTTTTTTTCTTGCTCAATTGCATACAATTTTATGCAGCTTTTTTTTTTCTCTCAAATTTCAAACTACACTCCTTTCAAAACAAGTTTTGCACCCTTTTCCATGTACCAAACTTTTCTCTTTCTCTGTCTCTATCTTCTCTACTTTTCATCTCTCTCTTCACTTCCCCTTCCACCATCTTTTCATTTATTTTTTTCCTTCTATCAAAATGAACAATACTTCTGCATATATATAATATATATGTATATGTATATTATATTATATATATTATATTATATTATATATATGTGTGTATATCTTTTTGTCTTATCTTCTTTCACGACTACTATGTTCGCAGCTACGATGCCTGGCTTGGTTGCCTCTACCTCTTTCAAGAAAGCCAAATGCAATGCCAACATCGATCTCTCCTCTGATCCAATTGGATAAATTTCTCTCCTTTTTCTGTGGTTGTTGATCTCTTGATGGTGGTTGTCGATCTTTTTTCTTCTGTGGTAAATTTCTTTCTTTTTGTTTGTTAGAATCTTTGATCTAATATAATATTTTTTCTTGCCTTTGTTCGTGGAATAGGAGATATGACTCTGTCACCCTATCAACACTTTCTAATTTATTTGATTTTGCGAATGTCATAGGGTATTTGTCTGTATTTTTAGACTCTTTTACATCTTAGATATAGTATGATATGTTGCAAAAACCTTTGTCATAAGCTATCGTTAGAATGAATTAATTTTCTTATTTTTTGTTTGATATTTGAGTTATTATTTGATATTTTGTGGGTGCGAATATCTTAAGGAGGGGTGAATTAAGATATATTTACTAATTTTCATTTTTAAAAATTCTCAAAAATTTAACTAGTTTTATCTAGCAATATATCAAACGCAATGTAGAAAATACAAGTAAATAAAGATAAATAAAATATAGAGAGAAGAAGACAAACGATTTAAGATGGTTCGGCTAAGCCTACGTCCACCGCCCAAAGATACTTCCCTTAGTACTTCAACAATCTTCACTAAATTGCTTCTTTAAATCTTGGCGAAGCAAAGACCAATTTTTACATCTCTTTGAAGCCAAACATCAAAGAACCCAAAAGTCCCACTCTTTAGAATTTTTTCACACTTTTTCAAGCTCAAATAGATGTATCTCTCAAGATTTCTTAGATCACAAAGTGTGTATACAATCAAGAAGAATAGAAATGATGGAGCATATAAAATTTCTTCTTAAAAGAGAATATAGCAATGGATGGTGCTCTTGAAAGCTCAAAGATATTGCAAGAATAGCTCAAGGCTTAATTGAAAGATGATAAATGATTTTGCAAGCTTCAATTGATGATTTGAATGTGTGTTGAAGGTGCATTTAAAGAGATTTAAGAGTTAGGGCTTTGGTAGATGAGGAAAAGAGGAGAGAAAATGCCAGAACGGTAATAAACGGCTAGTACATTTATTATAGCATCTCGTTCAGCCGGTCGACCGGCCTCCTCTTGGCCCTCTCTGACTAGGCCGGGCGCCTTAGCCAGTCGACTGGCTAGGGGGTTCAACTTTCTCTTCCTTTCTTTGTTTTGGCTGGGCGAGCCTCCCTGGTCAGCTGGTCGACCGGCTGAGGGGTTTGGCCACTCTAGAAAAGGAAGTAAAGCCAAACATAGCCTGAAAAATTTTAAGTAAAATTTTCATAACTCCAAATCATCTTAAGGCATTTTGTAAATACTTTTTATGACTAGAAACACTTTAAAACATATTTTTACACATTGTGTGCATTCAAAATCATTTATGCTTTTATGAAATCTAATATGCATGAGATTTAAAGTGTTTGAGTTATAAAAATAAAAATTTGGGCCAAACACTTACTATACTTAGGCATTTCACAAGAAGAGCAAAAATGTCCGGTACCTCTTATGATGCCTGTTCTTCTCCTTATGTCTTCTCATCATCTTCTTCTTCAAATAATGTTCATTTGTTCATCTTCTTCCATCTTCCAAGCATCTATTTACTCATCTTAGCACTTATCTTCACAAGATGCTTTTTAGTAAAATAATTATAGATGCATATCAAATTTTCATCATCAAAATTAATAACTAGTATTTTGCCAACAATCTCCTCTTTTTTGATGATGACAAATTATTAAAGATATGAGCAAAAATACTCCCCCTTAACATGAGCATACTTTTTCAAGTAAAAACCTTTTTGGGACATACTCTTCCTGTCAATTTAGCTTATGCATATTTTGAGCTTTATGCAATCTTAATTTAGTGCTTACACAAGCAATTATGAAAACAAACTTATGCAATCAACTTCAAGCAAAAAGTCACAAGTAATCAACTTAAGACTCAAGCTATATATGCTTAAGCAGCCAAGCAAATCAAATTAGCATATCAAGTTTTTATGTGCTCATTTTCTCCTTTGCTTCTTTTCTTTTTCTCTTTTTCCTTCTCCCCCTTCAGTATCATAAAAAATTAATAAGGAATCCAAAAGGAAAATGCAAGTAAAAATAGCATAAGTTGTAACATTTTAAACCATGAAATAGAAAAATTGATGAAGCAAAAGTAATACCACTAGTCAGAAATTTAAAACAAGCTAACAAGTTAACTAAAAATCGTTTTCTACTACTAAAAATGAATTTTTAAATACGGAAGATCATGGTGCATGGTCATGGTGATCCCTGAATTACTGTTGCATATCAGAATGCATGCTCGCCATTTTGGAATCAATATGCTTTCTCCAGCAAGTAAGATTAGTCCATTGATTTGTCATTGTAGCCCTCATTTCTCCCATGCTAGTATTCAAAGCTTGCAGCTATGAAAGAATTTGTGCCATTACGGAGGGGTCTTCTTGTTGTCCCATGGAGCTAGATCCTGCACCTCGTTACATTTCAACTCGTCATTGCTCATCAATATGCCCCTCTGCCCGTGATTCTCTCATTACTCTCCTAAGATTAACCTCCTCAGGATCCAATTCTTCATCTTCAGAAGTACTAATAACCATAGGGATTGTTCCTGGTATACCTATGTTAGCTTCCCCCTTATGCTCAGGCGCTTCTTCTTCTTCTAAGTTACTATCTAATCCCTCAAATACATCATCAACATGTTGTGCTTCTGGCCCATAGACAGGATTAGTAAAAATAGTCCCCTTTTCTGTTCTAGCCTTAATTGTTGCTTGGATATCTTGTGATAAGTTTTTGAATGTTTCTTTATTTATTGGTTCCCTATTGTACCAATAAATAACCAAAAAATGCATGTAAAGCATATCAAAATTCCAAGCAAACTTCCTAAATGGTGCATTTGAGGAAATTTTGAAATGAGAGAAAATATAAATCAAAGCCATGCCATATCCCGAAGTGGTTGTCTTTCCTCCATCTTTTCCACCTATATGCAGCATGTCTTGAAGAATAAGCAAAGGAAATGCTATTTTAGTTCCCATCTTAAGGCTATAATAAATGTAGGCATCCATAACCGGGATCTTTCCATCATTGATGTTCATAGGGAGAATTACTTCACTAATGATTTTAAATGCAATCCTCTTGTTGAAATCAACATCCTTCGATAATGGAAGAATTAACTCTGCAGTCTTAGGCCCTACATCTTTCCGCATATAATCTATAACTTCTTTTGGTGTATTAGTGCCCTTAATCCCATCCGGTCAACCTTGACTATTATAATGCCCTTCTCTTTTTACAGGTATTTTAAAGATTTTATTCAATGCATCCTCATTGAGTACAAAACTAATCCCACAAACAGCTGATGCCAATTTAAGTTTTGGACTCTTATGATGCACTTCAAGATTTTTGTAAAATTCCATCACCAATTTATCTTGAAAATCACAATGCAAGTGCATAAACATATACCAATCATTAAACAGTTCAAGAACATCAGTACCAGCAAAATCCGAGTCTACAAGAAATTTACCGTATAAAATCGAATGTTTTACTTGAATCTTTGATATGGGTGGTGGAGGAGATTGTGTTTTAGCCCTTTTTCCTCTTCTTTCACGTTCTTGACCTCTAGCTTTTGGATTCACCATGATTTCTCGTAGTTTTTTGAAAATTGAACCGGTAAAAACTTGTTTTTTGAAACGGGTAATGAGAATACGAAAAGAAATTTGGGAGAAATTGGTTGAAATTTGAAGAATCAAAGGTGGGTTTAAGAGAGTTTTTGGTTAGGGTTAAAAATTTGGAAGAGTTTGAGTGATTTTGAGGTTAAAAGCCCAAATTTTTAACCTTGTTCGCGTTCAGCTGGTAGACCGACTGGTCGCGGGGTCGATCGGCCAGATCAGAGAGGTCATTAACATTTTTGCTTAGCTAGACGCCTTATAAGCTTCAGAGTCGGTCGACCGGCTGGGTCAAAAAATGCTTAAATGCATAATTTTACATTCCCAAGCCATATAAACACATATACATGCATTTTAACCGCTTTTTATCATTCTAATTTCTCTTCTAATCTTGCAAAATTGATCCTTATGTAGTGGTTTAGTGAAAATATCAGCAACTTGATGCAAAGTATCAACAAATTCAAGTATGATATCTCCTTTTTGTATATGATCTCCAATGAAATGGTGCCTAATCTCAATATGCTTAATTCTTGAGTGTTGAATTGGGTTTTTGGTGAGATTAATTGCACTAATATTATCGCAATATATAGGAAGTGATCATATTGCAAGCCATAATCAAGTAAATATTGTTTCATCCACAAAATTTGAGCTACACAACTACTAACTACAATATATTCGGCTTTAGTGGTGGAGATAGCAACACTTTTTTGTTTCCTCTAGAACCAATATGCTAAGGAATGTCTTAGAAATTGACAAGTTCCACTAGTGCTCTTATGGTCTACTTTACATCCAGAGTAGTCAGCATCAGAAAATCCACATAAGTCAAATGAAATCCCTTTTGCATACCAAAGTCCTAGATTCATTGTTCTCTTAAGATATCTAATGACCCTTTTTACAACAATTAAGTGAGTTTCTTTAGGATTAGATTGAATTCTAGCACATAAGCAAACTGCAAACATGATATCAGGTCTAGAGGCAATTAAATATAGTAGGCTACCGATCATACCTCTGTATTTCTTCTCATCTACAGGTTTACCTTTCTCATCCTTATCCAATTTTATTGAGGGGCTCATGGGAGTTCCAATCTCCTCATCTTCAAGACCAAACTTTAATAATTTCCTTGGTGTATTTGGCTTGATTGATGAAAATCCCCTCTTTTGCTTGTTTGATTTGGAGTCCAAGGAAGAATGTTAACTCTCCCATCATGCTCATTTCAAATTCCTTATTCATGCACTTAAAAAAAACTCTCACATAAAGATACATTAGTAGCACCAAAGATTATATCATCAACATAAATTTGTACAAGTAGAATATCATTCCCTTCTCTTTTAATAAACAAAGTGGAGTCAAGTTTTCCTCTTTCAAAATTGTTTTCCACAAGAAATCCACTAAGTCTTTCATACCAAACTCTAGGAGCTTGCTTTAAACCATACAATGCTTTTTCTAGTTTAAAAACATGATTAGGAAAATATGAATCTTCAATACCGGGAGTTGTTCAACATAAACTTCTTTTTCAATGAAGCCATTTAAAAAAGAACATTTAACATCCATTTGATAAAGTTTGAAGTCCATATAACATGCAAATGCAAGTAACATACGAATGGATTCAAGCCTAGCTGGGGGGCATAGGTCTCATCATAATCAATTCCTTCTTTTTGATTATATCTTTGTGCTACTAGTCTAGCCTTTTTCCTAGTTACTATACCGACTTCATCTAGTTTGTTTCTAAATATCCATTTTGTTCCAATTACCTGTCTATCTTTAGGCCTTTCAACTAACTTTCACACTTTATTCTTATCCAATTGGTAAGTTCTTCTTGTATGACAATTATTCAATTTTCATCAAGTAAAGCTTCTTTTACATTTTTAGGTTTTATATGAGAAATAAATGTATAATGTTCACAAAAGCCATTAATATTAGGCCTAGTTCTTACACCTTCATTTGGATCACAAAGGATTTGATCTTAAGGATGGTTCCTTACAAATTTCCAACTCTTCAGTAGGTCTCCATGAGTTTCTTTGGTTTCAATATTTTCTTTGTTTGGGCATTTGTTAGTCTCTATATTGGCTTGAGACCTTTTTTCTTGATATTCTTCTTCTTGCTTTGCATTTTCTTGTTTTGGTGGAGTTTCTTTGTCTTTTAGAGTTGGATCTTCATGTGTCGTCTTTTCCAAAAGATAACCTACATTGTCAATTTCCTTTCCCGGCTCAAATGGGTTAGTTTCATCAAATGTAACATGCATTGATTCTTCTACAACCAGAGTTCTTTTATTATATACTCTATATGCTTTGTTCTTTGTGGAATAACCCAAAAATATCCTTCATCCGATTTAACATCACATTTTCTTAAGTGGTCCTTGGTATTTAGGATAAAACATTTACAACCAAACATTTTGAAGTATGAAATTTTAGGTGTTTTTCTATACCATAGTTCATATGGAGTTTTATCTAAGATAGGTTTAATTAAAACCCTATTTTGCACATAACATGCGGTGTTTATGGCTTTACTCCAAAAATATATTGGCAAGTTGTGTTCTTTTAGCATGGTTCTTGCCATTTCTTGTAATGTACGATTCTTCCCTAATTGACAAGCATCACAAATTTTATCTTTTTCAAACTTTAGCTTGGGTAAGTCCCTAACTAGATTATGCTTTGATAAATCATTTAACAAGCTCATGCTCGTATGTCCTAATCTTCTATGCCATAACCAAGCATTATTATGCACAACGGACAAGCATTTAACATGTTGACATACAAGTTGATCAATCTCAACAGTCTAGACATTTTCATTTCTCTGGGCTCCAAAGAATACATTATTATTTCCACATTCATAAACAATGCAACTAGAGGATTGAAAAATGACTTTATGACCTTTGTCACACAATTGACTAATAGTTAGTAGATTAAATTTTAGGCCTTCAACAAGTAAGACATTATGTATAGCTAGAGAGTTTTCGTTACCAATACTTCCTTTTCTGATTATTTTTCCTTTGCTATTGTTGCCGAAGGTAACGTCTCCTCCTTTTGTCTTTTTCAATTTGTAGAAGAGTGATGAATATCCCGTCATATGCTTGGAACAACCACTATCCAAGATCCACTTCATCTTGCTTATTTTATTTTCATTGCATACCTACACACATGGAATTCAAATTCAATTCTTTTATTTTGGGGTCCCTAACACTTTGGGTCCTTGGCGTTTGTTTTAATTTTTGGTTTTGACCACCTATTTAGGTCTTTACCAATGTGGGACATGTGATCCTCTATCACGAAGTTTATTGTAGTAACAATGAGTTGAAACATGTCCTTTCTTTTCACAATATGTACAAGTAATGTTGGATTTTGGTGAAGAGGAAGGTGTAAAGGTAGAAGCCTTGACGAAGTAGGTTTTGAAATACTTTTGATTAATGCTTAATTTGTCCCCAATTCCGCTTTTATGAAAAGCATTTTTTGACTTCCAAGGAGTTTTTCAAAATTCTCCTTGCTATTTGTAAATTTTTGAATAATCCCATTCAAGTCCATTTTTTTCTTTTTAAATCTTTAACTTCTTTTTCAAATTTCACAAAATCTTCGGCATACATATCATTTTCTTTTTCCAAGATTTCCATCTTTTCAATGAGAGAGGCATTTTTCTTTTCTAATTTTTTTTCATCAAGAGCAAGTTTCAATTTTCTATGCGTTTGCTTATTTTTTGCCTAGGCTAGAGATAGATCATCATGTAATTTAGCAAATGCATCTTTTAGTTCATCAAAGCTATATTCCTCTTTCTCTTCTTCACTAGATAAACAATAAATAGATGGAGAAGGTGAAGATAGTACCTCATCCTCATTGACCATGAGGCAAAAGTTGTCTACCTCATGTTACTCTTCCACATCTTCTTCACTTTCGGAGGTGTCCCAAGTGGCTTTGAATGCCTTGCCTTTTCTCTTCTTTGAAAACTTTGGACAATTTGCTTTTATGTGTCCCGGCTTGTTGCAATTGAAGCATTTCAATCCGTCACCTTTGCATCTTTTGTCCTTTTGAAGTCTTTGTTTTCTTTTCCCTTCTTCTTCCAATTTTGTATTGCTTGAAGATGCTTCTTTTTTCATCTTTCTAAACTTCATGAATTTTTTGAAGTTCCGGTGCAATTTCCTCATCTTCTGGGTCTTCATCATCTTCTTCATTATCACTTGATGTATATTTTGATGCAACGAGCGCAATGGAATTCTTTGCTTTTCTCTCTTCCTCTTCATGATCTTTTATTTCAAGCTCATGAGTCATAAGTGATTCAATGAGCTCATTGAGCTCCAATGTGTTTAAATTTTTAGCTTCTTTGATGCTCATGACTTTTGGTTGCCATGATGATAGCCAGCACCTTAGCACCTTCCTGACTTTTACATTGGAATAATCCTTTCTAAGTGCCTTCAAGCCATTAGTAATTTCAACAAATCTAGAAAACATTTGCTCAACATTTTCATTTGGAAGCATTTTAAACAATTCATATCTATGTACAAGTACATCAATTCTATATTCTTTTACTTGGCTAGTTCCTTCATGAGTTACCTCCAATTGGTCCCAAAGTTCTTTAGCCGAAGTGCATCCCATTACCCTTGCAAATTCGGTGGCATTCATGGCATTGAATAAATAATGTAATGCTTTTTATTTGACTCAAATAGTTTAATATCTTCATTATTCCATTCATTTTCGGGTTTAGGTACTCTTCTATCCCCTTCTAATTTTCTAGGCAACGTAGGTCCATTTTTAAAAATTTTTCAAGCTTTATAATCATGTGATTATATAAATACTTTCATTCTCATTTTCCAAAAGGCATAATTTGTTCCATCAAAAGGAGGTGCTTGCTTAAAAGAAATTTCTTCCATATTTGCTGAGATTCTACTAGGTGTTAAACTATAGGTAGAACCCTAGCTCTGATATAAATTGTGGGTGCAAATATCTTGGGGGGGGTGAATTAAGACATATTTACTAATTTTTGTTTTTAAAAATTATCAGAAATTTGAGTAGTTCTATCAAGCAATAAATCAAACACAATGTAAATAATACAAGTAAATAAAGATAAATAAAGTGTAGAGAGAAGAAGACAAATGATTTAAGGTAGTTCGGCCAAGCGTACGTCCACTGCCCAAGGATGCTCTCCTTAGGATTTCAACAGTCTTCACTAAATTGCTTCTTCAAATCTTGGTGAAGCAAAGACCAATTTTTACACCTCTTTGAAGTCAAACCTCAAACAACCTAAGAGTCCTACTCTTTAGGATTTTCCTACACTTTTTCAAACTCAAATAGATGTCTCTCTCAAGATTTCTTAGATCACAAAGTGTGTATACAATCAAGAAGAATAGAAATGATGGAGCATCTGAAATTTCTTCTTAAAAGAGAATATAGCAATGGATGGTGCTCTTGAAAGCTCAAAGATATTGCAAGAATAGCTCAAGGCTTAATTGAAAGATGATAAATGATTTTGCAAGCTTGAATTGATCATCTGAATGTGTGTTGAAGGTGTGTTTAAATAGATTTAAGACATAGGGCTTTGGTAGATGAGGAAAAGAGGAGAGAAAATGCCATAACAGTAATAAACGGCTAGTGCATTTATTACAGCATCTTGCTCAGTCGGTCGACCGGCCTCCTCTTGGCCTTTTCTGACTAGGCCAGATGCCTTAGCCGTTGGCCTTTTCTTCCTTTCTCTGTTTTGGCCGGGAGAGGCTCCCTGGTCAGCAGGTCGACCGGCTGAGGGGTTCAGCCACTTCAGAAAAGAAAATAAAGCCAAACTTAGCTTGAAAAATTTTAAGTAAAATTTTCATAACTCCAAATCATCTTAAGGCATTTTGTAAATACTTTTTATGACTAGAAACACTTCAAAACACATTTTTACACTAAGTGTTGCTTTTATGAAATCTAATATGCATGAGATTTAAAGTGTTTGAGTTATAAAAATAAAAATTTGAGCCAAACACTTGCAATACTTAGGCATTTCACAAGAAGAGCAAAAACATCCGGTACCTCTTATGAATCCTCTTCTCCTCCTTATGCTTTTTCATCATCTTCTTCTTCAAATAATGTTCATTTGTTCATCTTCTTCCAACTTCCAAGCATCTATCTACTCATCTTAGCACTTACCTTCACAAGATGCTTTTTAGTAAAATAATTATAGATGCATATCAAATTTTCATCATCAAAATTAATAATTAGTATTTAGCTAACATATTTTGTTGAAGAAAATGGAGAGAGAGGATGTAGAACATGAAGCATAAGGCGAAAAATGAAATAGCTGAGAAAGACAAGGTACAATCTCTCTCTCTCTTCTCTATTTTTTCCCGTCATTTGCCAAAATAATTGTTAAGTGAAAATTTGAAGTTTGCTATGTTTTAAGCAAAACAGGTATATGCGCAGTATAGATTTTTCTTTGTTTTTTTTCATATATTTGTTTATTTTTCTTTCTTTTTCTTTGAGAATTCGGTATGTAAGCATAATTAATTGTAGCAAAAATGTGATTAATTACTTATCTGTTGCAAGTAGTCAAATGTGTGATTGGGAAATGCATTTTTACACAGAATGAAAGAACTGCAGGCCGATGAAGATAAATAGCAAACGATGCTCTGATAGAGCATTGAAGCTGGTGGATGTTCTGGATTCCAATATAATTTCTCTCTCGATGATAAAGTTAATGATGATGGTAGGTGTTGCTAACTTTGTATTTATGATTGTCATGGAAGCATCAAGCGCATCTTCTACTTTCTTATTTCTTTCATTTTTTGTTTGTTTTGAAATGTTATCGATTTATCATTTGTTATAGCTTTTCCTTTGCCTCTGTTTCCACCATGTAGGATTTTTCAGTGGGATAGAGTTAAATTGGTGGCCGAGAAAATTACATTTGATTTTGTAAAAGGGGGACTGTAGATTACGTCGAGTAGTTGATACGCTGTGGTTAGATTAGATTCTTTTCCTATTTTTTTGGTTCTTTTTTTGTATTTTTGCATAGTAATTTGTTTGTATAGGACAGACTGTAGTGGAGGCTTTATATTCATGAAGATATGATGTGTTTTACATAATGTAAGAGTTTCTAATATTTTGCTCAATTATATATTCTTTTTAATTTTTTCAATCTGTTTAGTTTAACTACTTTTGGATATATTTTACTCTCTTGACGTGTTGTTGCATATATTCATATTATGTAACTACTATGTAAGTGTTGAAGTCGTTATTAGTGGCAGTCTTTGGATTCATTTTTAGGTGCTTTAGATTATTTTCAACATCTTAACTTCACCTCTTCTGTTCAAAGGTTTAACTTTACCCTTTTTATTTGTGTTTGGCACGTGCATCAGAGAGAGAGAGAGAGAGAGAGAGAGAGAGAGAGAGAGAGAGTATGTATGTGTGTGTAAACATACATGTATAAATAGTTAAATTGTGTGCCTTTGTTAATATTAAGCCATATTTTTAGAGTGACAATTCCAATCTTTAGTTTAAATAATTTGGGAATCTTCTTGAACAGCTTTCAAGCAATACCAAATTATTTGCATTATGAGTAGAGGATTGTTTATTTAGCCTTGGTTTCTTTAATTTTTCATATTTTTCTAAAAAAATTTTATTTGTTCTTTTTGTGTTTGTGAAATATCTCTAGGTTATTCTTTCTATCGTTCCTTCTTTCTTTTCTTCAATGTTTAATAGTATTTAGTGTGTTCATCCAGTGATGGGCGAACTCTACTAGAGTCATCCAAGATTTCACTAGATGAAGAGGAAGGTAAAAGGTAAAAGCTACTCTTAAACAATGCGGAGATCGAATGTTGCCAAGATGGTTAGGATCACTTTTACTTCTTTTTAACATTACACAAGTAGCATATTTTTACATTCTTGTCTCAATTAGAGGTCTGATATTCCATTTCTATCTCATTCACTAAGTAGTGATGTTTTGAATAATGTCTAGTTCCTTTAGTAACATTTTCAACATCCTCTTGATGTCCCTCTGAAATGTGATAATGTTGCAGGGTTTCCCACTATGTATGTTTTTCCGTCCATAGTCAAATATGTTCATCTCCTCCTTCGATAGAATTATGTAATCTTTTTCGTATTCTATTAGTGTAAATAATTCATACATTAGTTAAAAGTATATGTAAATGAACCCTTTCTTTTTTTCTTTTTTGAAAAAAGAAAATTATAACTAAGTATGTCTTCTATGTCCAGTGTTGGTTTAGTTGATATCTATGTCTTTGGAGCCTTGACTTTTATTTTCTTTTCTTCTTTCTGATATTTTTGGTTTTTCATATTTGAGTTATTGGTAATGGAAGAAACAAAGGGGTAGATTATTATAAGAAATGATGCACTAAATGTATCAATTTAAAAGAGTGTAAACAACTTTCGGTAGCTTTCTTATTTGGTCTGGGTCTGAGAAGTCTTAACTAAAATTTTCAACTAAATCTATGCACTAAAGAATGATGGTATATCTTGCCAAAAAAAAAAAGAAAAAAGAAAAAATGCACGGTATTATGCAGTTAATTTGCATATATAATAGGGTAAAATGCACGTTCGCATTGTCTTCTTTGCTTTTCAAAAAGTGACACATAATCCCCAACTTTAATTTTGTTCTTTCTAAACTAATGGAGAGTATATTACAGGCTCCTTTTTTACATGTATGAGTGTCAAATTTAGAATTTACTATAATATTTTACCAAAATAACCTCTTTTAGATTTATAATATAATTTGTTTATTTTTACTTAATAAAATAAAAAAATTTAGATTCAAGATTAAAAAAAATTAAAAACTCAAAATTTGAAAATACAAAATAGAAACTAAAAATATAAAAGTTTAAGAAATAAATTTTAAAAATAAAATATAAAACATAAAAATTAAAACATTAAGTATGTTAGGTTTTCAATTTTCATAATTTTTAATTTTTAATTTCATTAAATTAGCTTAATTTTTAATCTTTATGTAAAATAAACAAAAATAATAAAAGACAGTAAGGGTAATTTGGTCCTTTTAAAATCTTAATTTACACTATTAATAAATTAATAGAAATGGAGAGAGAGTGCCTCTTTTCAGAAAGCACATGATACAATATGGTATGTTTTAAATTATAAGGTATAATCAACTATTTAAACAAATCATAAAAGGGCAAAACGCATTTTACCCTATATAATATTAGTTTCATCTTATACAGAGAAAAATAAAAGCATGCATTGCCAAAGCAATTGCAAATGTCCAATTCAATTTTTCCTTTTTGTAGAAAAGAAAAAACTTTCCAAACAGTCGCAACCCATTTGTTGGACAACTTTTCAATTTTCAGTCTTTCCAATTACCAAACTATTAATGAATCATTTGAATAAAAAAATCAAAAAAGAAAAAAATAAGTTTGTGCCATGACAATTGCCTTATTAGGGACAAATATGATATCTGCATCAACTTTAATTAACGGTAATATAAAATAGAGGGACCAAGGAAAAAGAAATAAGAAGGACTTGAACGGTTTAATTTTTTTTTTTTAAAAAAAAGAAGTTTTTTCTTTTCTTTTCTTTTTTCTTTAAGTTCTCCCAATTCCACTAAATTTAAACTCATGATTTTATTTTGTAGAGGTAATCTTAATTACTTGAACTATTTCCTAATTCCTTAAAAATAAAGAAGTGGATTGTCTTTTCTTTTCTTTTGGTTTGGTAAACACTTTAATTGTTTTAAATTGACGGCAACATATTGCTAAAGTCAAACTTAATTACAACATTAAATAACACCGTACCCTTCGTACGAAAGCTTGGGAACATGCATGGAACACATAACGTCCTGGTGACAATACCTTGATCATCTTACAAGAATTTCAATCGTACTTGAGGTTTCACACCTTTGTCCTTTGTTTTCTCAAGGGTCGAACATGCTACAACGAAGAAGAATAATGATTAACTTTTGTATTATTATTATTATTATTATTTTCTTTTTAGAAAAACATATATACAGGTTGTAGCACTTGCAGATATTCCTTGGACAATTTAATTAGAGAGGGTTTGCGTAATTCAAACTTTGATTAACACATGCGTAATCCCTTAAAAAAAAAAATGGCTGTGTGGACATCTTGTTTGATTAAAGATGGAAAATAGGGTTGTTTCTTTCAGTGGACACTTCGCGTTGCACTATGGGGAATTAATCATGATTATAATCACAAAAGATATAACTTCGGAATACAAGACATCATATGTACGACAGTCTACAAATTGCTTTCACGTCTATTATATTAGAATATTTTGTTGTTTATTAGTTCATCTTCTTGAAAAGATCAAACATTTGGATAACAAGGATTGCACGAAAAGTAACTTTGCCGAAAGTGAGTATTGTTTTTTTCCCTATCCGATCGTAGTTACGATTTTAGCTTTCAAACTTTTTAAATTTAAACTCTATGTGTAACTGTATTTATACTAAGATTAGAAGTTTTATTGCAGTTCCATATTTGTGAAGGAAATATGCACTATTTATGATCGTGAATCGTATATGTGGGAAGAATGGTGCTGTTTACTTAAAACATGTTATTATAAACATTTGAAGTTTGTTCTACAGCTTGTTTGGGTTTGCGTTTTCTAAGTTGTTTATAAATAAAATTAATACTTATAGGTAAATGATAAATAAATAGAAAATTGTTAAGATAAAATGTGTTTGTAAACTGTAGGGAAATGGCTGTTCTGTCCTTTACTTTTTCTTTTACAAAGGCCAAACGCCAAAAAAATTATTCCTTTTCAAAAAATGTTACATGTGCGATGGTAAATTCTCCAAACGAGCTCGTTAAGCAAACACCATCGTAGTCGTGAATGTAGAGAGCGCATTACCCCTTAAGCAATTAGCTAAGGTCAAGAGATGGCATGCATGCAAATTAAAATAATTTATATCACCTCAGACATTTTAAGATTTCTAAGCTAGATGCTTCATATTTCTTAAAGACCACCGACATTGATGTGTTGTATTATGTTAGAAACCTTGAAAGTAATTGTAGCTTAAGATTACTGATAACATGCATAAGAAAACGCGAAAACCCAGCTCCTCAGCTTCTTTCTTCCAACCTTGACTTACTGCACTGGCACTGATCCATGAAACAAGGATCTTATCATAATATTTAATAAATGAAATGAAAAAACAATGGTTTCATGTCAAATTAATTCTTTTCTATCTAGCTTATTACGTTTTCAACTGTTGCAGTAATTGCAAGCCAAGTGCTAGTATATTTCTTGTATAAAAGAGAAACCATACCGGAGGTATATGATCCTTATTGTTATTACCTTTCTTGAACATATCATAAAAGAGCTTCATATAAAGCCGTGACTATGGCGATGATGAAGCAAATCATATTTTCTACTATTTGTCTTCTTTTCTCTTGTTTGTTTCTATTTTTCTCTGGAGCCTTGGCTGATGATAATCAACAGAGTGACATCGATTGGTGGTGCGATACCACTCCTCATCCCGAGCCTTGTAAATACTTCATGCGCCGTGACCCTCAACGTTTCAGGCCGAAAGACGAAGCCGATTTCAGAAGAATGAGCGTGCAAATAGCCATGGAACAAGCCGTTGGCGCGCAGTGCGATACCAAACAGCTCGGACCCCATTGCAGAAGCAAGAAAAAGAAGCTCGCATGGAGGGATTGTGACAAGCTTGTAGATGGCACGCTCTTCCAGCTAAACAACACTCTGGAAGTTCTTCTTCAATCTAATACGAGCTTCTCAGGCGCTGATGCACAAACCTGGCTAAGCACAGCCCTGACGAACATCGAAATTTGCCAATCAGGGTCGCTTGAGCTGAATGTTTCAGACTTCATGTCGCCAATTTTATCGCGTAACAATCTTACGCAGCTGATCAGCAACAGTTTGGCTGTTAATGGGGCATTGGTGCAAAAGCAAGAGTATAATCAAGGGTTTCCTAGTTGGGTTACGCCTGGTGATCGAAAGCTGCTGCAAACTTCGGCTGTGTCCAGAAAAGCAAATGTAATTGTAGCCAAAGATGGGTCAGGGCATTTCAGGTCCATTCAAGCAGCCATCAATTATGCAACAACTAGAAGGGCTAGAAACCAAAGGGTTGTGATATATGTCAAGAGAGGCGTTTACAGGGAAAATATAGCCATAACCAACAATATGTATAAGGTTATGTTAGTTGGCGATGGCTTGAGATACACTGTTATTACAGGCAGCAGGAGCGTTGGAGCGGGATACACAACCTATAGTTCTGCAACTGTTGGTAATTAGCTCTCCTTTTCCTTGTTCACGAGTATTGTTAAATATCATTTGTTCACTCATTCATCTATCTCTATTGGTAAATCTTTTATTTTATATAGGATTAATGGTCTTCTATCTTTGTCGCAATTGACACCTAAATTCCCTATTTTTCACACCAAACATTTCAAACCTCTATCTTTCATTCCCATGGCACTATTAGTCTTAAAACTCATTTCCATTAGAAATTTAACGTTTTAATCCTGCATTTTGGTTGGTGCTAATAATATCATTTCTAACGGAAATGGGTTTTAATTAAGACTGACGGTGGCACATGAATGAAATATAGGAGTTTGAAATATTTGTTTTGAAAGATAAAATGATTTAAGTGTCAAATGCAATAAACTTAGTGAACTACATATATTTACCCTTTTGTATATAAGAGATTTGATATCTGATATATGGGAGAAGAAGTATCATTAAAAAAGCATCATGCTTCATCCACAGGCACGAAATAAGCAAAATATTTTCCAGTAATTAATGAGTACCAAACTTCGAAATAGGGTTGTTACTAGAAATGTACGCAAAATTAAGTATGAAGTTCCTCTGATCATTTTAATTAACAGAATTGATGATTAATTAACCTAGTGCAAGTCAACTCTCTCATGTGAACATGTCTATTTAAGTTATTTAGCACACGGTAAAGTCAATGCTACTCCACTGGTTCATTTTGCTGCATTTACGACGATTTCACGTGGGCATCACATAATCAAATCTCTAACTCAGAGTTAGATCTTCTTAGTATTAAAAAAAGAATCTTGCTTTCTTTCGTGTATCAGAACATTTTATGCAGAAGAAATCTGAGATTGAGGCAAACAGTTGACATTTCGACGCCAGTCTATAAACTCGTAGCAATATGTAGTTGAAGAATTCTTTTGCAGATGCATAAACATACATACATATATATATATATATATATATATATATATATTGGTATCATTGAGTGATTTTATTAGCCGCATCAATCTAGGAGTAAATATGTATTTTCTCTCGATAATTAAGGTTGCACAATTCCGGGGCGTAATTTAGTCATAATGCTTTATTTTGTATCTTCATCAGTGACATTCTGTTGCCGAAGAGGCGGTTCATCATTTAACGAATCATATTTCCTCCAAGTGAAGTGACGCAGCCCAGTCTCACATATTAATATATCTTTTATTTTTTTACTATTTTTCTTTTTATCCCACTCTGAATATCTTTGACATGTTGATCTTAAATAATTCGCGGGCATTATTACATTCTTTTTGAAAATAAATAGCATTTAAGACGTGGTCAGAAAGCATATGAGATTTGTCTACAAAAGATGGTCACAAATTTAAGATTTTCTCACAGTAGTCTTTTTTTTCTTTTACCAAGTTGATCTTCGATCAACACAGTGCTATATATTAGCGCAACTAGCGGTAGCATCTGACCTAATGCACAGTCATATCTTAGTTAAAAAAATAAAAACAATATTTTATTCAGGTGATACGTCATCTCTCTTTTTGTATAGTAATCGTGCATTATGAATTCTTTACGTAAACAAATTAATTCTGTTTCTCACCAACATGACTATCAGGGGTGGATGGCATTGGATTCATAGCTCGTGGCATCACATTCCGTAACACTGCTGGGCCACGAAAGGGTCAAGCAGTAGCTCTTCGATCAGCCTCAGATCTTTCCGTCTTCTATAAATGTGGCTTCGAAGGCTACCAAGACACTCTTTTCGTTCACGCCCAGCGACAATTCTACAAATCGTGCTACATATATGGCACCATAGACTTCATTTTTGGCAATGCCGCGGTAGTCTTCCAGAGCTGCATTATCTCTGTACGCAAGCCCTTGTGGGGTCAAATAAATGTCATCACGGCCCAAGGCCGCGTTGATCCTTACCAGAACACTGCAATTTCGATCCATAGCAGCCGGATCGTGGCTGCACCGGACCTGAGACCGGTGGTTAGGTATTATAGGACATATTTGGGGCGACCATGGCAGCAATATTCTCGAACCGTGGTGCTAAAAAGTTACATAGATAGGCTGGTGAGTCCAGCAGGTTGGTTGGCTTGGCAAAATTCTAATTTCGCATTGAATACTTTGTACTATGGTGAATATCAAAATTTTGGAGTAGGTGCATCTACCAGGAGTAGGGTCAGGTGGCGTGGTTACCATAAGATAACCAGCGCAAATGTGGCGTCACGGTTCACTGTTGCGAATCTAATTGCTGGCAGGGCTTGGTTGCCGTCAACTGGGGTGCCATTCACTGCCGGCTTATGAATGTTTGTTTTGAGATAGGATATTTTCGTGCTTCATTAAATTTTAAAATTAATTCTTAGTTGGTTAGGAGCTTGAAAAGAAAAAACCCTTTCAATATTAGGAGATGAAGAAAATTCGAAAACAGCAGAAGATGAAGAACAGCAAGAGTATCAAAAATCCAAAAGAAAAAAAATCATATGCTGTGGTAATTGTTTTTGCCGATTAATTTTTTGTTAATTATTTACATACATGTCATGCAATTGTGACATTCGGATTTCTTGCACTCTGGATTTGTTCTCCTGTTCTTTCCTCTCCCTGTTACTCTTTTGTTAAGTTCTTTACTTTTTTTATTTTTGTCCCTTAGATTTTCTTTTTTCTTTTTTTCTTTTTGTGTAATCACTTTACTTTTTTGATTTTTGTCCCTTGGATTTTCTCTTTTTTTTTTTTTTTGTGTAATCATTGTTCTTGAGTTTTTCATCTTAATTTTAAATGTCGTTAATAATTGATGTAAAAAGGCACTCAAATGTTCTGCACTTAGCCCCAAAAAAAGAGAAAATTGCATATTATTTCCCTGTACTGTAACATATGTGTATTATATCGATTGTAGTATCAAAACTAGTTAATTACTCTTGTATTCTTACATATGTGCACCATACCTCCTGTAATATTAAAATTAGTTAATTATTCTCCTAAAGTTCTTTAAAGTGTACAAAATACCTCTGAAATTTTAGAAGTGTACAAAATACCCACTGAAATATATGATGATAGGGGTATTTTACACACTTGTAAAATTTCAAAGGAGATAATTAACTAGTTTGATACTATAGAGGAATATGATGCATATAGATTAGAATACAGGAGGTAATATACAATTTACTCCCCAGAAATTAAGATAATTTATATCTCAAGTATGAGATCCAAAAGACAATCCTTAATAGTTTGCTTCAAGAATTATAACAGTTTTAATTAGGTAAGTCAAACTTCAGTAGTTTAATCTTTGCATTTTATAAAATTAAGGTTGTCAAGTCCTTTCTTTCTTCTCAACTTTGAAATATTTTCCACGTTTCGATATTTAACCAAGTAAAATTTGATTTTTTTTTTCCTATTTATATCTCAAAAATTGAGTTTGTATTGTTTTTTCAACATCCAGCATTTTTTCTATTAATCTATTCAACAACTAACTTTAGTATGTTCGGCTGAATTCTAATTTTACAAATTACAAGATAGCTCAGGTACTATCCTACTGGGATTAGACTAAGGTTTTAGGCCCTAGTGGGCGTTGCCTTGGTATGCAATTGGGAGATTTAACAACGTGGAATCATGAGTCAAAATACAGCATTCAGGCCCATGATATATATGGGTCTGTAGGCCTCGCTAAAGAGTTGACATGGATAAGGGGACAGTGGGCTTCGTTTAGGGCAAGATTGCAAAATCAAATACGTAAATTGTAGGCCTGCTACAAGGGCCTACAATTTTTTAATTGCGTCAAAGGTCTGCTACAAGTTCAATCTCTTGTATAATGCCTCTGGATCTTGACCTGATATGGTTGCCGATGGAGGTTGATTACAGGGACGCTATACTATGCAACGTGCACCTACGGTTGCTGTGAAATCACGGTTATTAATGCGCTTTTTTTTTCTTCTTCTTTTTTTTTTTTGCTTGCAATTCTTCTCCTCTCTCTTTTGTTTCACGACAAAAACTAAATCTTACAAAACTCTAAATACAATTCTTCAATTTAATTTGTTCAACAACTCAACCAAAAAAAAAAAATCAAAATCATAGTCCAATTCAATCAAAATGACTGAAGAAACAACATCCAAAGAAATAGAAAACATCAAATTCGAAGCAACAACGTTCCAAAAAAAAAATATTTGTAATTTTGAATTGTGAGTTATGAACAAAAGTATATAAATTTGACGAAGCTTTCCACGAACAAACAGAGATTGAATAGTGAATAAACAGTTTGGTAATTTCAACCAAATTGAATTATAAATAGATATTTTGATGACTAATATGCTATTAAACAAACAATATAGCCTATAGAACAAACACTTATAGAACACTGAATAAACAATAATACGCTAATGTTACTGAACAAATAATAATAGCCTACTGAACAAATAATTACAGATTACTGAACAAACAATAATAACTACAGAACAAATAGTTATAGAATACTGAACAAATAATAATAGGCAACAAAATAACTAATTATAGAGTACTAAACAAACAATAATATACTACTAAATAAAAAATAATAGTCTACTGAACAAACAATAAAAATGCTATTGAACAAAAAGTTATAAAGTACTGAACAAATAGTAATAGCCTACTGAACAAACAATAATAGCCTATTGAACAAATAATATTAGCCTACTCAACAAATAATAATGGAATATTAAACAAACAATAACAGGTTATTGAACAAATAATAATAGACTGCTGAACAAACGGTTATACAATTGACAAAACATTCCATAAAATAAAAGTCTTCATCAATCTCTTCCACCTTTGCCAAAACCCTTTCTTCCTTTTCCTTGCTCTCTTAAAGTCATGGTATTCATTTTCTAAGCTTTCTTCTTCGTTTCTTTTTCAACTTTTTTGCATTTTTTCTCCATTTCTTCTGTAAGAACAAAGTCATAAAGCAATAATGGACACAAAGAAGATATCAAATCAAAATCGCGCATGATAAACCCTATTTGATCGTGGTAAAATCATCGAGAAAGAGAACAGAAACAATGATAGAGAGAAAAAAGATACGTGCTATGAGTGTTTGTTTTTCTTGTATGTATATATATAGGCGCGTGTATTAACATGCTTGAGGAATTACGTAGTCGAGGGTGCATTTTATAATTTGCGTTGATTATAAGACCCAATTATGAGTATAAGATTTGTTGTTGTTGTTGTTTTTTTTTTTTTTTTTCCCAAGTTGTAACTTACGAAGCTGACCAAAAATTTTGTGGCGTTTATCTCGGACCTGTCCTTGCACGACAAATGACGCACGATAACTTAAAAAAAAAACAACAAAAAGTCAAGCTTGCTCCGCCCAAAAAGAAAAAAAGAAAAAAAGAAAAAAAAGAAAACAAAAAGTCAAGCTTGTTTGAGCAAAGTAGTTAATGAAAAAAAGTTGATAATTGCAATGCCCTGTATTGATAAAAGATACGGTAAATGAGTATTATAAATTTAAAAAATAACTTGAATCTCTCATCTGAAAAGGTAAGTGATCGGGAGTTAATTGAATGGCCAGTGAATTTGAGGTTTAAATAATTGTATTTGTGTTTGTGATACAGCAATACTAGTCTCATTTGTTGATTCATCAAGTTTGAGATTCTAAATTGGGGATGTGATAGAATGGTATCATTTTTCTGCATGCATAATTTGCTTCAACGAAATAATAGCAAATTATTTGTATGTATTCTGGGAGCAATTGTTTAAAGTTTATGCCCCTGTCAACATATATTCAAAACAGTGCAACAACAGCTGGAAGAAGTTATAAGAAACCTTTTTTTTTGGGGGTCTTTTGACAGGGTCACAACAGACTACTAATTGATAGAGAATGATTTAATTTCATATGTTATTATATGCATTAATTCTATTTAACTAATCAAGGTCAGCAGTTATATATGAAGAAATTCTTCTTTATTTGAAACACATCTCTACCAAACTTATTTAATTAAAGAATCTTCAAAGAGCCTACTCAATCAACAACTGCAATTAAGAAAATGAGAAATAATAATAATAATAATAATAATAAGGTGAAAAGTACAAAAAATTTGTTTGTTGTTATCTTGTGAACTGGCACACGGTAACTCAAGTCCGACAGCAACCGTTGTGAAGGTTGCCGCGTCTTTAATTTGTTTTATATTAGTTATCCCAATATTATTAGTCGGGCTCATTGAGTCAAGAGTTCACGGAGTGGTAAGTAGAGTGAAAGAAACAGACGTAAAATACAAATTAAGATTTATAACATTTTAACTAAAAGAAATATGAGAAGCCAAATCTTCGTTGTTAATTATTGAAGGTCAGATTCCCGTATTAGTCTCTAATATATATTTATTCAAGATTTGAATTAGTCTCAAATATTCTTTTTTCTTTTTTTTGTAAGGAATATTAAATTTTCATGCAATCATATTAATGATCACATTATGTTTAATATAAATAAGTATACAAAGTGATATGCGTATCTTCTAACCCGACTTACGTATTTTGGGTCCAGGGAGTTAGGGGTGTTCATTGGGAAACCCACTTCTCAATTAACAAAATTTTTTTTCTTCGAAATTTTTCTAAGGAAGGAATTTTGTTCTGCTCCCTGCCCCAATTTACCAATGGGGAACATAATTTGGGAAAATGGGAAATGGGGAAAAACTATCGGGGAATGGAGAATCCCCGAATTCTTTTAAAAAAAGGTTTAAAACAAATTTTATTACTAATTTATCAACTTTTTACATTTTCAAGTCTTAATTATTAGCTAATTTTACTATGAAGTATTAACATGCCCTGCTAAATAGATAAGAATAATAATCATCAACAAAATAATTCTAAATTTAAACTTCAAAATATAAATAAAAATATATTTAGATTTGATAGGTGAAGGTAAAAAGTAAAAAAGGGCAAGTGGCGTGATTTGTGAAGCTGTGTAGACTTTGAATGCCTCGTTTTGAATACATATATTTATATAAGAAAAAGGGTTAAAAAATTTAAGATATTATATAACATATATATGTATATATTATATACATACACACACATATATAATATTATAACAAATATAGTATATATAATTTTTTTAAAAAAAATTCGGGGTTTTCCCAAAAGTAGTTTTTTTTCCAATCCCCAACCCGTTTCCCTGAAATTTTTTCCCATCCTCAATATTTTTTTCCCAATTCTCTGATTCCTCCAAAAATATTTTTCCATACCCGATTTTTCGAGTTGGGACCAGGTTTTCCGATAAATGTACAGTCCTACAGGGAGCAGCCACCCCGGAGAGGTCCCGATTATTCGGCTTTCTGTCTCACCGCACGCGGCTATGATTTTGTGGAGGTCAAGTCCAAAAGCCTGGGTGTACACCCTAGTTGGCCAAGTGGTTTAATTCTTACAAAACAGCAAGTACTAATCCTCTTTGGGATCCATTTTTCACGTCGTTATCATCTAACCGACCTAAGAAACGGGTCTCATTCAAATCATAACTTTCAACAATATATAAATATTAGGGCATGGCATAGGCAAAGGCATGTAGTTCTTGAACTTTCGGCTCTAAGTTTTTTGTTCGACTACTTTGAATTAGTTACTAACTCAAACATTATAGTTCCTTTGATTGATATTACATTGGTATTATTTATCTGACCCAATTAGCATATTCAATTATTTTGTAGGTTTACTCAAGTTCAAGAATCAGAGTTCGAAAGGAGAAACTTGAATGATAATTTTTTTACTATAATAAAATAATTTAAAATTTGATTTTCTACGAAAAATGTGGACAAAAATGGCATGCGATAACACGTGTTATTGTTGGGTCTAATTGAAAAATTTTAGTAAGTATTAAAGATAAATTTGAAAGATGCAACGACGATTTACAATAGCATAAAATTATGTTTATGTCATTATAATTAAGATAAGGAGAGAGCGAATTTGGCTACTTATATAAAATAATAGAACTCATTGGTATAAGAAATTACTTTGTGAAAAATTTCAGTTTACCCTACATGATTTTAAGATGCAAAATAACGATGGCAAAAGAAGATAAAAGCGAAGCATGTAGGCTCTCAAGATTGAATGAGAACAGTTGGTGTTCTTGCAGCGTGTTGGATTGCAGGCACGTTTCTTTAGTCTCAACGCGCTTAACGACGCCAAAAGGAATTATCCAACTCGACAACCACTCTTCATATTAACATTAACAAACAAAAGTCAGATGTTTGGTACGATATAAGTGCATCCCCTTGTGCTTGCACGTTTCTTCTTCTTAATTTTTTTTTTTTTTTGCGAGCATGGAATATATGGTGCATGCCATATGGGAATGAGGCCTTTTGAATTGGGGCTCAAGTAAATTTCTAGAGATGAATTTAAAATATTTTTCGATAAAAAAATAAATAATTTTAAAGATTAAAGTTTATCCAATTGTAATACGAATACAGTAGTATTTTCAAATAAATAAAAATCAAAGATTTTAAAAACATTTTCAAAAATTCTGTAAGAATAGGCCTGCATAAGTGTACCCTTAGATATGCTTTTTGCCATTTGTCGTGGCATGAGTTGACAAAGAAATGGAAAGAAAATAAATATTTTAAGGCTTTACCATTGAAAATGTAATTACATGCTAATTCAGCAGCTTCCTGTATTAGAATACAATTTCCATGATAGAGACCCCTAGGTTTGGTGCTTGGAAAGTTGAAAAGACGTTATCATTAAAAGAAAATTGTACTACGATTTTACCTAGCACTTGCATCATCATCATCATCATCATCTATGCATATATACTCTAGAAAATATTACTTTGTTTTTTAATGTACTTAAATATATTTGATCAACTTATAAGTACTCCCAAACATCCTCATATATCTAAATTAATTGGTACCTAGTATTCATATTAGCATTAATTGAACTGTTATTGAGAACAATTTTTCGCAAATGACATTAAAAAAAAAAAAATTTACCCCGACGAGGAAGAATGGTCAAGTTGATTAAAAGGACGACTTTAATTAACAAGACAC
Source organism: Cordia subcordata (assembly GCA_028554755.1). Taxonomy (NCBI): domain Eukaryota; kingdom Viridiplantae; phylum Streptophyta; class Magnoliopsida; order Boraginales; family Cordiaceae; genus Cordia; species Cordia subcordata. The sequence continues at coordinate 480,146 of JAPTOF010000003.1, read as the reverse complement.
CTGGCTGTCATGGGCACATGGTATATGAAATTTCGACATGATGAGAATCATTCTACTCGGATATTACATTTGAATTGGCTTTTGTTTATTGCCAAGTCTAACATCCTCATCCATATTCAAATCAAGGTAAAGTTGTCACCCACCTTTACTCAAACTATATAAAGACACCACGAGAATGGTCCTCAAATGAATCAAACACATAATTATCATCAGAAACCCCAAACACAAACAGCGCAAAAAGCTTGTCATCAATGGCAACGAAGCTTTCCGTATTCATACTACTCATTTTCTTCTCTTCAACTTTCTTACCAGTGCTATCCAAGAAAAGCTCCTCCGGCGACATAGACCGGTGGTGCAACCAAACCCCTTATCCTGAAAAATGCAAATATTTCATGAAACATGGCTCACGCCATTATTATCGCAACTATATACCCAAGTACAAGTCTGATTTCAGAAAAATGACCATTGAAGTAGCATTGGAGCATGCAAACAAGGCCGAGAGCTATGTTAAGGGCCTGGGCTACAAGTGCAGAAATGAACGTGAAAAGGCTGCATGGTCCGATTGCTTGAAACTATACGAAAGCACCATTCTCCAGCTCAACAAAACAATTGATCCTTATGCGAAATGCACTGAATTCGACACACAGACGTGGCTTAGTACAGCGCTGACGAATTTCGAGACCTGTCGCACAGGGTTCGTCGAGCTAGGAGTTCCAGACTATGTCTTGCCTCTCATGTCTAACAACAATGTGTCACAACTTATATGCAACACATTAGCCCTAAAGAATGGCTCATCTGAAGTGAAGCAAACTTACAAGAAGGATGGTTTTCCTACTTGGGTTTCTCCAGGCGATCGGAAGCTTTTGCAGTCATCGTCAATCAGGGCGAATACCGTAGTGGCTCAAGATGGTTCGGGAAATTTCAGGACGATTAGAGCTGCCCTTGATGCTACAGCCAAACGGAGTGGTTCAGGGAGGTATGTCATATACATTAAGCGCGGCACATATAGCGAGAATCTTGAAATTGGCAACAAATTGAAGAATATCATGCTCATCGGTGATGGTTTGAGGTACACTATCATCACCGGCAGCCGGAGTGTCGGGGGAGGTTCTACCACCTTCAACTCTGCAACCGTAGGTGAGTTGGTTGTTAATTTCTCACTATTTTCAACTTATCAAATTGTGGAGAAATCTATTTCAATTCTATCAACCACAGATCATCAGTGCATAACATTTGATTATTTTTGTTGGAATATATATTCATCCCTTATAGAAAAAATCATAAAGTACAAGACCATGTTATAAGGTTATGGGTTAGTCCTCATATTGACTAATAAGTTTTTATGATGAAATCTTAGTGATTTTTAACAATTTTTTTAAGAAAATTTTATGTGATTATGTACAAATATGAAACTTGTAATTATTTCTTTAAGCATGAAAGTTTCACTACTTTGAACATTTCTACATTTTGATTGATGGGTCAATTTAACATTCCCATTATTTTCCATCACCTACTACCATTTCAATTATACATGTCTAGAAGCATTGACATGATCAACTAGTCTATTAACTGAAAAGTCATTATGTAAACTTCGATCCAAGTCTAAGTACGACTTTGATCAGCATTTTTATCCATCAAAATTATCCAATTCTCGTAAAAAATAAAATAAAAAAGGGAATTATACAACTAATTTGTTTGTTAATTTTTTATTTTTCAGCCGTGACTGGTGAAGGTTTCATTGCTCGTGGCATTACATTCCGTAACACTGCTGGTCCTGAAAACCACCAAGCAGTGGCACTCCGTTCTGGTTCTGACCTTTCTGTCTTCTATCGCTGTGGCTTCGAAGGCTACCAAGACACGCTCTACGCCCACTCTCAGCGACAATTCTACAAAGAATGTTACATCTACGGCACCGTTGATTTCATATTTGGAAATGCTGCTGTGGTTCTCCAGAATTGCATGATTTACGCCAGGAGACCAATGGATAAGCAGAAAAATGTGGTGACAGCACAAGGCCGAACCGATCCTAACCAAAACACTGGAATTGTAATACACAATTCTCGTGTCATGGCTTCGTCGGATTTAAGACCAGTGCTGAGCTCTTTCAAGACATTTTTGGGAAGGCCTTGGAAAGAATACTCTCGCACTGTTTACGTTAAAAGTTTCCTAGATTCCTTGGTTGATCCTGCTGGTTGGCTAGAATGGGATGGTAATTTTGCTCTTAATACATTGTATTATGGGGAGTATCAAAATTTTGGTCCCAGCTCATCTACTAGCCAAAGGGTTAAATGGAGTGGCTACCATGTTATAACTAGTACCTCTGAAGCGTCACGGTTCACAGTGCAAAACTTCATTGCTGGTCAATCATGGTTGCCTGGTACTAATGTCCCATTCACTGCTGGCCTCTAATCAATAATCATGTTCGTGGATTGTGCATAATTTGAAATTTGTCAATTTCTTTGTTCATTATTGTTTTGATCTTCATTCTTGCCACCTTTCGTGTAATTCTATAAGTTATATTCCACGCACTGCATGCGCAGTTCGTATAGCTGCATATTATTCCAATTATGTATTGCTCATGAAATTGGGCGTTGTTGTTATATTATTTGACCCAAATGACGATTTTCCGTGTGAAGGAGTCTCTTGATAATTTTATGTTAATCTCTTGTTAATTAGTTAGTGTTAACATTTTTACTAGAGATTTAACATATAATATATAAACTTTGTCGAATAAAGGAAAGAGTATAATTGAAATTAAAGGATAATATAAATATTACTTGGTAGAATTTTATTATCACTTGTTCTCGATAAACAATTGTTGCCTTTAAGCAATTTTTTTACTTATCACTACGGAAGTCACCGGCTTTTATATTACAACAATGAAATTTCGGCCTTGTTCAGTACTTCAGAGGATATATCCCTTAAGTTACAATAATCTTAGCAGAAGACAAAATTTTCTTTGGTCAACCATTCATTTATTTGGTGATCATGCTACAACAGAATCCAAACAAGATGTGCATAATATGCAATCATTAATGGGTAAATCCCATTTTCCCCCATGAGTTTTAAGCTAAATCCCAAACTCTCCCATGAAATTTTATTTTTACCTATATTCCCTCATAACTTTAATTTTTTCAAACAATGCCTTATATTAAAGGCATCTTTATCTTTTTTTTTTTTTAGTTCTTATAACCCAAAAGAGAAATGAAAAGAAAAAGAGAATAATAGAAAGCAAAAAAATTAATAGAATCATCCAATAGATCAGTCACTAATAAAATAAAGAATCACAAAAAATAATTTGAAAATACAAAGAAAAAGATAAACATCTACTTATTCTACAAAAACCTCCCCAAACACACTATTAAAGAAAATTTAAATTCACTTTAAAATAATTCTTTTCTAATATATATATTTCAAATTAAAATATTTTTTCCTATCCTAGCACATCATGTTTTTAACCAACTATTTAAAAATAAAAATGAAAATAGTTATTGTGTGAAATTAATAAAAAAATTAAATAAAATCTTCTTTTATATATGTTTGTGTATCAAATTATTATTATTTTTTATTTCAAAGTATAAGTGTATAACTTTTTATAAACTAATAATTTAAAAACATAAAAAAAAGTAAAAAAAAAATTAAGATAAGGCATTGTTGGTGAACTGAATATCATGGGGGAAAGTGGGTAAAAATAAATCATGATAGGGGAGTTTGGGATTTATGCTACAACTTATGGGAAAAAATGGCATTCTCCCAATCATTAATTAATAAGTAGTTGAAATCCATATATAGGCGCTTCATACTAATTAATCAATGTGCATCAATTACAAAAATTGTAATTGTATTCAGGAAATATCATTCAAGAAGCAAGTGAAGAAAATGAGCAAAGTATTAGCTCATAAATTATAAATAATGCAACTTGAAATCAAGCTAAATTAAATCTTATTTCACCATATACAAATATGATTTATGTGATATTACGTAAAACTTTTTCATGATATTGGGTAAAACTTTTTTGTATATGGTATTTCGTTTCTTACCAATATATATATATATATATATATATATATATATAATTATCACATAGATAAACATCCACAGCAGTACCTAATAAAAGCTAACGAAGCTGCAAATGTTGATAACTTTGGCATTTCTTTTGCTAATGATCATTTCGTCGGCGGCATCAAACAATTCTTCTGGGGACAGAAGGTGGTGGTATAGCCAAGTCCCATATCCAGAAACATGCAATTACTACTTGAATCTCGACCTCAGAAAATCCGATACCATCGAACGAAGCACATTTCTAGATTTGTCATTGCGCGCGACGCTGATCCACACGATCGAATCATTGAAACACATCAAATCACTTGGTCCAAAAGCGATTAACGAAAAGGAAAAAGCCGCATGGTCTGATTGTTTGGAGCTCTATCACAACACAGTCGTCCTTCTCAACCAACCCCTTTGCCCTCCTGATAAATCCAAAATATGCTTCAAATTCATAGTTATTTGTGCTTGATTTTTGAAATTAGATACTTCATAATTGATGTTATTTCTTATATTTTGGCGTAAATATGCTTGGGAAAAAATATGGAATCGATATATATGGATTGAAAGGACTTTTGACATGTTTGGAGCTATTAAGAAGACACAACTACTTTAGACGTGCCCACACTAGAGTCTACGTACACGTTTTTTGGTGAGGAATTGTCGACCAAAAATACATGTTAGTCTTAGAACGAAAAAAAAAAAAAACTATTTTTGAGCAAGTTTATTTTGGCAAGGATTGGATTTTTAGTTATTTACCTTTTATTTTAGATTAACACTAAAAGAGTTTCCTTATCTGAAACAACTTCTAGGTTAGATATTTTTCTGTAAATCTTTCAGGAACTACGTAGGGATTATCAAAGCTATTATTCATTATTTTTCTAGCAAATATTTTCTTTCTTTTAGGCGTAAGACTTTTATCCTAACCAGGGTCTAGAAAATCTATGAGATCTAACTGATTTTCTCCTTTCACTTTATTTTGATATTTGTATTTTTACTATTTTAAGAATTAATATTATCTTGTAATTGTTTAATTAAGACCCCGGGCCCAATTATTCAATTAATGATGATAGGTAGCGATAGATTAATTTAACTAATTTAAGAATAGTAGTAACCATGTTTCATGTATAAACACGTAATCTAATTGAGCGATTACTACGAGAGAATCGACTTTTAGAATAAGTCTTTCTAGAGCCTAGTACTGTCATTAGATAGATCCTGCAGATTAGACATTTTAAAAGGTAAGACGATAGTATGAAAAAATCATAGGGGTTTAAACCATAATCAAGACAAAAATAAAGGATTAGATTGTTAGATCATATCGACTACCATAACTGGTTTATCAAAATAAGCGAAAGTCATATTTGCATCTAGGATTAGATTTGTAGGCCTAAACGGAGAATACACCCTAGGCAAGGTCATTAAACCCTTTTACTTCTCTTTTAATTTGTTGTTTTATTTTTAATTTATTGTTAGTTCTCCAATTTTTTTTATTTTTATTTAAATTTAATTGATAGTCCCTCTTTTTTTTTTATTTCACTTGTTCTTCTATCTGGACATAAAAATTATATTTTATAAACCAATCTTGTGAGTTTGACCCTTCTCACAAATAATGAGATAAAATAAAAATTTTATTTTTGATGGATTTAGCACCCATCATCTCTGGCATAACTTCTACTGATGACTATGAGACTATTGATCAAGTAAAGATATGTGGTGCGGGGACAAAATCTCGAGACGTGTGAAAACAGCTTCTTTGAGCTAAACGTTACGGGCAACATTTTGCCCCTCATGGCCAACAATGCGTCTAAGCTAGTGAGCAATGTTTTAGCAGTGAACATGGAGGACGATTCTGCAGAAGATCAACACTAACCAACACAAATATTTTCCTAGTTGGGTTTCAACTAAAGATAGATTGCTTCTGAGGTCGTCTTCTCCACGACCTCCGGACACCGTGACGGCTCATGATGGTTCCGGGGACCTTTAACCGTTAAGGAAGCGGTCGCCGCATCGTTGGAGAGGAATCATACCGGCGCAAGATTCGTAATTCATATTAAAAAAAAGAACTTACAGAGAGCACCGCAACATCGATATCAATACGCCTAATATAATGCTGGTTGGTGATAACTTCAGAAACACCATTATCACGGGTGATCGTAGTGTTTGCAAAGGTTTCCCTATCTGCAGCTCAGCAAATATTCAATCAACTTAATTATAATGTACAATATGTACGTTTCTTCTTCTTCTTCTTCTTAAAAAGAAATAATATGCTAATCAAAATAGTCAAAATGTCAACAATGAATTAAAGCTGTCGTAATGCCTTCCTACATTATGCAGTTTTCTATGAGATATAAGTAGATCTTATAATAGTTTAAATTCATTACTATTGTCATTTCAGGACTAGTTGATTAAATTCACTTGTAATGGAAGGCTGACAATTAAGCTTGGGTCATTATAAATGTTAATAGAATGAACATAAGTAACTGAACTTAGGTCATTACAAGTGTTATTAGGGCTCTTTCTAGACAGATTTCATATTATGTGGGTTTAGTCCTCTAACGTTAGTTCTTTTAGGGTAAAATGCATTAGAGTCCCTTGTGGCCTGTCATAAGTGCACAATACACTCTTGTGGTGCTAAAAGTCCTACAACTAACTCTTGTGGTAAGTAAAAGTTTCATGTATGCCCCTTACTAGTTATATCTCTCTTAACGGTATTTAAATTTATATGAAAATGGCATTAATAGCCTTAGCCCATTTGTTCAATTTTCTTTTGTTGTTGTTATTATTATTATTATTATTCAAATAAAATTTTTTGATAGAAAAATATCTTCTTATTAACTTTTTTTTTGTGTTATCAAACACAAAATACTTAAAAAAAAATTTTTATATATATTTTAAGATTTTTTTTTTTGGCAAACCAATGGATCATTAAGGGTTGAAGATATCAAAGCTTTAACCTAATTGGTTTGGCTAGATTCGAGCTTCAATGATGTAGCTATCATCCAATTGAGTATTTAATTATATTTTTAATTTAATTAGGACTTATTTGGTGACATGTTAATTTTTTTAATCAACCAAAACCAATACTTAATAAATAGAAAAAGGTCAGTTGTTCCAAATACCGAAAACACAAAATTGAGATTTCTACGCAAGTAAATAAAAGCAACACAGGAACGAAATTTTTAGATTTCTATAGTTTGCTCAATATTGCAAAAATATTTTTTAAGTATTTAGTTTTTGATAACACAGAAAAATAAGGTAAAAAATATTTGTCTATAAAAAAATTTTAATTGAAAATAAAATAATAATAATAATAATAATGATGATGATGATGATGATGGAAAATTGAACAAGTAGAGCAAGGCTATTAGCATCTTTTTTAATGTAAATTTTAGCACTATGTAAACAGTAAAGGGTATGTCTAGAACTTTTATTTACTACAGGGGTCTGCTAGGAGACTTTTGGTATCATAGGAATGTATTGTGCACTTATAATAGATCGCAACAGGGTCTAGTGCATTTCACCCATTCTTTTACAATTGTTTTGAACTCCCCCCCCCCCCCCCTCTTCAAGTGTGGGGAATGTGTGGACTAGTACGTGAAGAATTATTCAGCTTGTCAGGCCGAAGTTTAATCATTATACATTATTAAAAGACCAAGGTGTTAAAACAAAAGATTAAATATATCGAGGAAGTAGATGATGGGCAAAGAAATTTACGTGATTCTTCCTTAAGCCTAATCTGCAGAGAGACTGGAGAACAATTCGATTATGTTGATATTACCAAATACACAAGCAAGAAGATGCAAGGGAAAAAAGAAGTACCAATAAGTTGTTGGTTAAAGTAATAATAGCTTCTTCGTAAAAAAAAACATGAATTTAAATTTCGGGAAGCGGACTTATTAGGAGGGTTTTTTCTTCATTATTCTGGACCCGATAAAATTAGTTTCAAATTTAAGGTGACTTGAAATATCTAAACTCAAAGTAAAAAAAGAGCACTTATGAAAAAAGTAGGCTTTAGCTCTCCCTATGACAAATGCTCTATACAAAGTCGACGATAAGGAAACTAACACTTGTCTATCTTTTAAGTTTAAAGAATAAGATAAGGAGTAAACAAACTAACTTGGAAAAGAAGATACTAAGATAAATAGAACAGACACTGACACGATGCCGATGAATCTCAGTGGTTTGAGGCAAAGGATTCATCGCTTGAGGAATCATATTTCGTAATACAGCAGGTGCAGAGAACTAATCAAAGCGGTGGCACTTGTTTCAAAAGCTGAATTTTCTGTATTCTACCATTGTGGCTTTGTTGGGTACCAAGACACATTGTTCGTTCATTCACAGCGTCAATTCTACAGAGAATGCACAATCTATGGCACCATAGACTTCATCTTCGGAGACGCCGCAGTTGTCTTCCAAAACTGCAAGATAGTTGCAAGAACACCAATGGTTGGCCAGCAAAACACCAGTACAGCAAAAGGTAGAAGAAACCCTAAATGCCCTACCGGAATCATAATGCACAACAGCCGGGTAATAGCTTCGCCGGAGCTAGCACCGATGCAAGACTCGGTAAAGACGTACCTGGGCCGGCCCTGGAGAGAATACTCTGTCACTGTGATTATTAAAACTTTTATAGACTCATTAGTGGATCCTGCTAGCTGGCTTGAGTGGAAAGATAGTAACACTTCGTTTTATGGGGAGTACCAAAATTTTGGCCCCGGCTCTTCTACTAGTCGGCGAGTGAAATGGTCAGGCTACCATGTAATAAAGGATCCCATTAAAGCTTCAAAGTTCACTGTGGGGAGTTTTGTACAGGGTAGATCATGGTTGCCGGCCACCAATGTGACATTCACTGCAGGCCTCTAGTTTCAAATTTGCGGACCAACTCTATTACATGCTTATTATATATATATCGAGGTCTACATACACACAAATATATATATATATATATATATATATACACACACACACACCCACGTCTTATGATTTATTTTATTTCACATATTTTTTCCTTTAACCAGAGTATACTCTATACAATGTACAGGAGAAGTACGCATTTTTGATGTCTTTATTTATTATTAATATTTAATTTTTATTATCTCTCTCTACATATATATGTATGTATATGATTAGGGATTTGCAATTAACTTGGGCATAGTTTCAAATAAGATGGCTGAAATAATCGTTCTCCTCGAAGGACTCAATGAAGCAACTAGAAGAGGTATAAATTGTCTTAAGATTGAATCCGACTCCCAATTGTTAGTGAATTGGATTAAGGGCAATTTTCAAGCGTCAAGAGTACTGAAATCCTATATTGAAGAATGCGAAAAGTTACTTAAGAATTTAGGTTATAGTCTCAATCACATTTACAAGGAAGCAAGCAAATGCATGGATTGATCGGCAAATCATGGTCACAACCTTCCCTTGGTCATTCATAGGTTGCAAAATCCTCCAGATGATGGTAGATAGTTTCTTGGCAGTGATTTAAGAGAAGTCTCTTCTCTTAGAATGATTCCTGCTTAACTCGTTTTGGCCTCTTGAATAGAAAAAATGATATGAAAGAAAGAGATTCTTCTACAAATCTTTTGGCCAAAAACAATGGATGTTGGGGGGAAAAAATAATCACACAATAAGATAAAGAAGCCAACTTAATAGATTAAAAAAGAAGCATATATATTATTATTGAAAAGGAAAGTTTGGCTTAGCTTATTCAAAGTAGGCCGCATAAGACTTGTCACTTACTCTTTTTCGAAAAAAAGATATCTCATTTAATTAAATATTATTTGAGACATAAATTTAAATTTTAATGTCTATGACATTCGGTAAATATATGGGCATGTCTAGCAAATTGTTGTTCCATGGCTCCATGCCAATACATATTTGTTAGGCCTCGTTAACATATGGGTAGACCGTAGACCGTACCCATCACTCATTTGTGTGCGGATGACCTCAATCGAGCAGGAGTATTTTCTAATACTGAAAGAACGTTCCTGTGCAGTCAAAATCTTAGTACACCACCATCATAAAACAATCCACAAACAAAAACAAGTGGTCTACGTGCTTTTTTTTTCAATTAAAAATATAATCCACTTCCAATTTATTTCGATCGCTCGAAGAATTGAAGTTTTAAGTCATAAATAGGGCAAATTCTACAAATCATAATCCTTATTATTTGTAAAAGTGTCATTTTGGTTCTTATTATTTTAAAGATAATTTATTTTATTTTTAATATATTAAAAAATGTCATTTTAAACTTTATTTATTTAAAAGTGACTAATTTGGTCCTTAGTATCTACAAAAGAACCTAATTGATTTCCAATTTAACTTTAAAATGAACATGTGATGATTACATGACTAATTAATTAAAGGGATAAAAATTGATACGTTTTAGAAATATTAAGGATGATTAAATAAGTTAGCTACTTTTAACACAATAAGAACCAAATTGACTTTTCTTTGGACCAATATTAGAAACTTAGTGGATCACTTTAAGCAAGTTTGATTGGTCTAAAAGCCAAAAAAACACCCTCATGGTGTATAAACATCAAACTTTCAATTATTTCTTTAGACAAGAAATTTCTCTAATTAGAACATTTCTTGATTTTGATTGCCGAGTCATTTTAACACTCCTGTTATTTTCCATCAAATGCTACCATTAAATTCAATTATATATGTCTAGAAGGAATATTGACATGATCAGCCATGAAATCTAATAAATGAAAACAGAAAAGTCATTATGTAAATTTCTATTCAAGTCGAAGTACGATATTTTATCCGCATTTTTCATCAACGGATATTATCTAATTCTTGTAAAAAGAAAGGGAAATATACGACTAATTTTGTTTTTAATTTATTTGTAATTTTTCAGCCGTGACTAGTGAAGGCTTCATTGCTCGTGGCAGTACGTTCCGTAACAATGCCAACCTTGAAAACCACCAAGCAACGGCTCTCCGTTCCGATTCCTACTTTTCTATTTTCAATCGTTGCGGCTTCAAAGGCTACCAAGACACTCTTTACGTCCACTCTCAGCGATAATTCTACAAAGAATGCTATATCTATAGAACAGTCGATTTCATTTTTAGAAATACTGTTGTGGTTCTCTAAAATTGCATGATATATACTAGGAGGCCAATGGATAAACAAAAAAAAGTGCTGACAGCACAAGGCCAAACCGATCCTAACTAAAAACACTGAAATTGTGATAGGCAACTCACGTTTATGACCTAAGACCAGTGCTGAGCTCATTCTTGGGGGAAGGCCCTGGCTAGATCACTCCCAAATAGTTTTTATTAGAACTTTTCCCGATTCTTTAGTTGATCAAGCTGGTTGGTTAGAATGGGATGGTAATTTTGCTCTTAGTACCTTGTATTACCGGGAGTATGAGAAGTTCAGCCCGACTCGCTAGCCAAAGGGTTAAATTGTGCGGTTACTGTATCATAACTAGTACCTTCGAAGTGTCGCGATTCACGGCGGAGAACTTCATTGCTGGCAAATCATGGTTGCCAGCTATCAACGTGTCATTCACTGCTGGCCTTTGATAGATATTCATGTTCACGAATCGTGCATCTTTCGAAATTGGTCCATTTCTTTAATTTGTTCATTATTGTTTTGTTCTCCATTCTTGCCACCATTCATGTAACTCTAGGAATTATGTTTCATGCACTGCATGCTTAGTTTGCATAGCTGTTTATTATTCTAACTATGTTTTGTTGAAATTATGTCAATTTTGTTGTTAGTTATACAACTTGACCCCAGTAATAACGATTGTCACTAAGAATTAAGGAGTCTCTCTTGATAATTTTATGCTATCCCTTGCTAATTAGTTAGTCATAACATTTTCACAAGAGATTTAATATATAATATATGGATTTTTCTCAAACAAAGGAATTAAAGAGTAGGTTGAAAGGATAATATAAATATTACTTGGTACAATTTTATCATCACTGGTTTTCGACAGACAATTTTTGCCCTTGTCTTCAAGAAAGCGACATTTATATTTATCACTACGAAGTCACTGGTCTATATATTACAATAATTAAGTTTCCTTCGTTTTAGCGGATATATTCCTTTATAAGTTACAATAATCTTAACAGAAGACAAAATTTTCTTTAGTCAACCATTTATTTGTAGTAGGTGATTATGCTACAACAGAATAGAAATAACTTTGCATTCCATATATTCAGACGTGCATAAAATGCAATCATTAATAAGTTGAAATCTATAGCCTATAGGCGCTTTATACTTCTTAACATAGTTAATCAACTCGGTCAATGTGCATTAATTACAAAAATCAGTCAATGTGCATTAATTACAAAAATTGTAATCCTATTTAGGAAAATATTATTCAAGAAATAAGTGAACAGAATAAGCAATATATTAAAATATTTACGTATTTACAAATTATAAATGCATTTCAAATTATTAATAAATAAATAAATACATAACCTTTTAAATGAGCTAGAGATTTCTAAAATAGTACCTAGAAATCAAACAATCTCAAGTTTAAAATTCATCATTGTTAACTTAAAAAATATTAAAACTATCTATATGTAAAGCTAAAAAAAAAAAAAAAACCCCACCTACATATGAGGAGATTGCCTGCATCTAAGAGGTACATATTAATACAATTAATAAATACAACCATCAACAAATTTAAACTTTTAAATAATGGCACTGACCGGTGATTCTAACATGGACAATACAAACCAAATCAAATCCTATTTCACTATACAGCACAAGTGGGATTTACGTTATTTTCGGCAAAACTTTTTCATATATACTATCTTGTCCCTCATATATATATATATATAGACATCCCGGGCATGAGTCCCTAGTAAAAGCTAGTAGATTTATAGTGGCCCTCTGCTACCCAAAAGCCAATGAAGCTGCAAATGTTCATAACTGTGGCATTTTTTTTGCCAATCATTTCATCAGCAGCATCAAACAGCTCTTCCAGGGACATAAAGTGGTGGTGTAGCCAAGTCCCATATCCAGAAACATGCAATTACTACTTGAATCTCGATCCCCCAAAGTCCAGTACCATCGAAAGGAGCACATTTATAGATTTGTCATTGCGTGCAACGCTGATCCACACCATTGAATCATTGAACCACATCGAATCACTCGGTCCAAAAGCTATTAGTGAAAAGGAAAAAGCCGCATGGTCTGATTGTTTGGAGCTCTATAACAACTCAATCGTCCTTCTCAACCAAACCCTTCTTCCCCCCAGCATAAAATCTAGTGAACATGACAATGTTGATCAAGTAAATATATGTAGTGTGGGAACAAATCTTGAGACGTGTGAAAATGGCTTGTTTGAGCTAAATGTTACGAGCAACATTTTACCCCTCATGGCTAACATTGCGTCTAAGCTAGTGAGCAGTGTTTTAGCTGTGAACATGGAGAATGATTCTGCAGAAGAACAATCTTATAATTATAACCAACACAATTATTTTCCTAGTTGGGTTTCAAGAAAAGATAGATTGCTTCTGGGGTCAGCTTCTTCGCCAGCCGCAGACGTTTTGGTGGCTCAAGATGGGTCGGGGGATTTCTTGACCATTAAGGAAGCGCTTAGGGCATCGCTTGGGAGGAATGGCACAGCAAGGTTCGTGATTCGTATTAAAAAAGGAACTTACAGGGAAAACCTCAACATCGATATTAATATGCAGAATATAATGCTGGTTGGTGATGACTTCAGCAACACCGTTATCACCGGTGATCGTAGTGTTGGCACAGGTTTCCCCACCTTCAGCTCGGCAACCGTGAGTATGTTGTTGATCTTTCACTCTTTTGTTACATCAACTTATGTGTAATTATATGTACGTTTCTTCTACTTAAAAGAACGTCCATACTAATTAAAGGGAAAACTTATATCGTAAACCGTAGGTGCATAGCAATACATGAACTTGTGGCTGTAAATATATTGAACAAACAGTTTATTAATATTGAACAAAGATGATTTATAAATTTTATTGAACAAACAGTTTATGAATACTGAACAAATAAACTTTTTATTCTGAACAAGTATCTGTTGTTGTTTTCATGTATAGATGTTTGTTAATTTTACACGTAACAGAGATTGTGACAATCTGTGAATTTTACTGAACAAACAGATCTATAAATTTTATTGAATAAACAACTTATGAATATTGAACAAATAGACTTTTTATTCTGAACAAACATTTGTGACTATTTTCATTTATAGATATTTATTAATTAATAGATTTAATAGATATTGTGATAATTTGTGGATTTTAGCGAACAAACAGCTTATGAATACTAAACAAATAGTCTTTTTATTCTATACAAATATTTGTGACTATTTTTATGTATAGATGTTTGCCAATTTTACACTTGTCAATAAATATTGTGATAATCTGTGAATTTTACTGGACAAACAACTTATAAGTACCGAATAAATAGTTTTTTTATTCTAAACAAATATTTGTAACTGTTTTCATATATAAATATTTATGTAGATTTTACTGGACAAACAACTTATAAATATTGAACAAATAGTCTGTTATACCATGCGCTATGCTCCTGCAAGTATATGATATAATTTGCGAATTAAAGGATAAATTCTACAAATCGCTCTTATTGTTTATAGAAAGTGTTAAATGTTAATTCAGTTCTTATTATTTTACAAGTGATATATTTGATCCCTAATATATTCAAAAAAAATGTCACTTTGGTCACTAAAGTTTTAAAAGTGATCAATTTAATCCTTAATATTTGCAAAAAAAATAACTTAAGTGATCCCTATTTTAGCCTTAAATTGGTAATGTGATGATCACATAATCAATTAATAGAGATAAAAATGATAGTGCTTTTGTAAATATCAAAAACTAAATAGATAATTTTTGAAATAATGAGGACCAAATTAATTTTTTTTACAAATATAATTGAAGACTAAATGAATTACTTTTGAAATAATAAGGACTAAATTAACATTTTTTTAAAAATAAGCAGGACCATTTGTAGAATTCTCTCCAAATTAAAATACTCAAAAAGTCACCAATTAATTAAAGTTCTCTTAAACTTTTTTTTTTTTTTCGGGTGTGGGAGCTGTATGGAGTTGGTTTGTGAAGAAGGGTTCTGCTTAGCATAGCGAAATTTAACGATTATAAACCATTAAAAGTTCAAGGTGTTAGAACAAAATGTTTATGACAAAATAGGATGGACAAAGAAATCCATGTGATTCTTCCTTAAGCATAATCCGCATGTACATTCGAGAATAATTTAATTATGTTGATATAACCAAATACACACGCAAGAAGACTAAGGGAAAAAAGAATCGTGCCTACAAGATTTTGTTTGAGGTAGGAGTGCCTTTACCTTTAAAGAGAATAACATGAGTTCGAATTCTTAGAAATACTTGTTAAGAAGATTTTCTTTTAATTATTTTTTGTCTAATAGGGATTATTTCAGGTTCAATATAAATAGGCATACTTTAATTCAAAGTTTTAAAAAAAAAGTATATAAGGAAAAAAAAATATAGGACATAGGTCTCACTAGGACATAAGTTTCATACAACAAAAAATAGGACTTAGTCTCACTAAGGCATAAGCTCTACACATGGTCGACGATAAGGAACTCTTCTCTCTCTTTATTTAAGGAATAAGATAAGGACTAAGGAAACCAACTTGGGAAAGAAGATACTGAAATTTTTCCTAAAGAAAAAAAAAATCATCTTATTTTTTTCTTTTCGATGCATTCAAAATAAAAAAATAAGTAAATAAATTGAACTAACAAAATGTCAATGAATTTTAGCGGTTTCGGGTAAAGGATTCATCGCTCGAGGAATCACATTTCGCAATACAGCAGGTGCAGAGAACAATCAAGCAGTGGCACTCGTTTCAAAAGCTGAATTTTCTGTATTCTACCATTGTGGCTTTGTTGGGTACCAAGACACATTGTTCGTTCATTCACAGCGTCAATTCTACAGAGAATGCACAATCTATGGCACCATAGACTTCATCTTCGGAGACGCCGCAGTTGTCTTCCAAAACTGCAAGAAGACCAATAGCTGGCCAGCAAAACACCGTAACAGCACAAAGTAAGAAAGACCCTAAATGCCCTACCGGAGTCGTAATACACAACAGCCGTGTAATAGCTTCGCCGGAGCTAGCACCCGTGCAAGATTCAGTGAAGACATACCTGGGGCGGCCCTGGAGAGAATACTCTCGCACTGTGATTATGAAAACTTTTATAGACTCGTTAGTGGATCCTGCAGGCTGGCTAGCTTGGGATGGTGGTTTTGGTTTGAACACTCTGTTTTATGAAGAGTACAAAAATTTTGGCCCCGGCTCTTCTACTAGTCAGCGAGTAAAATGGCCAGGTTACCATGTCATTAAGGATCCCGTTCAAGCTTCTAAGTTCACTGTGGAGAGTTTTATACAGGGTGTATCATGGTTACCAGCCACCAATGTGACGTTCACTGCAGGCCTCTAGTTCCAATTTATACAACTCTATAACCTTCTTGTCATATATATATCTAAGTTCTAAAAAAATATCAAGTTCTGTATGCGTCTTGTTATTTATTTTATTTCATATACTCTTTTCTTTTAATTTTGGGTTCTTTTAAACTATTCTTCTCGAATGTGACGTCTGGTTGTCAATATACGAGCGTATGTAGGAGAATTATTCTTCAACTAATTAATTTGACAGGTCTTTCAAAGATTTAAGAGCTTAAAAAAATTCTATGCGTGCTAATCAACTAATGTATCAGCCACAGAAAAACTATTAGTTTTCTTGTCAAGGAAACATTGATACGAATGAAGGAGACTCTTCATAAGTCTTTTACCCGAAAACAATGGTAGTTGAGGGAAAAAATAATCACACAATAAGATAGAGAAGCCAACTTAATAAATTAAAAAAAAAAAAGAAGAAGCATAGGAAAGTTAATTCGGCTTAGCTTCGCAATTTATACCATGCTCTTTCACCATTACCCTTCCTCATCTTTGTTCATAATATTAATACTGTTTGTTTACAATATTAATACTACTATGTGGACTTGTAATAATTTAATTAACATGTTTGTTCATAATTTTTATACTATTTGTTCATAAATTTATAGTATTAATTGAGGTAAATAGTACTTAGTGAGTACACAATTCTTAAGATGTATGGTGTAACTTCCCGCTTGGCTTCTTCATAGTAGACTACAAAAGACTTGTCACTTTTCTTTTTGTTTTCCCAAGGAAAGTATATCTCAATCAAATAGTGTTGAAGACATTTCTAATAAATAAATTTCAATATTAATGTCTATGACATACACTTAACAAAGAAAAAGATAGAATGTGAAGCAATATTGTTGTTCCATGTGAATATATTCGCTAGGCCCCGGTAACATATGAGTAGACGACCAACTTGTGTGTCGATGACCTCCATCCAGCAGGAGTATTTTCTAATACTGAAAAAGCGTCCCTGTACGCGCGGTCAAAATCTTAGTACGCCACCATCATAAAACAGTCCACAAATAAAACATGTGGTCTACCTCATAAAATGGACAAATTTTATAAATGGTCCATATTATTTATTAAAAAAAGATTATTTTGATTTTTATTTTTCTAAAAATAATTTATTTTATCTTTAAAAGTGGCGGAGTCAGGATTTAGAATTGGGGGCAAAGTTTTTATGAAAAAATTATTTAAATAACTGATAAAAAAAACTTTTAATATAACATTCTATATAGAAAATAAAAAAAATATATATATATTCTACTATTTTCATTATATTTTAAAATATATGCATGATTGACTAAGCGAATACAATAATTTTTATTTTCAAACACATTTCATTAATAAATATAAAGATAATTATTACTCATCCACTTATCGCAAAATAATAATATATTTCATATTTATACATCTTGTTAAATATCTTCTCTTATATGACATAACAAATCATAAAAAATTTATGTTTAAGCCATTGGTTATCTCTTTGTTTATTAAATATATTATCACAAAGAAAAAATAATTTATAAATATGTCATAGTTTAAGCATTATTAATTAAATTTTGCTTATTTTTATCAAAAATCATTTAAAATAAATTAAATATCTTACAACACTTTGAGATACTAAATAACTTATTAAACTTAATAAGTTTTTCATTAGTAATATAAATGAGGGGGCCGGGGGAGCCAAGTATTGGGGGGCGGGAGGGGGGTGGCGAGACATCAATAAAAATAAACAAATTCATAAAATATAAACTAAAATATATATAAATTGAACTAGAGGGGCTACAGCCCCTATTGGCCCCCCTCTCCCTCCACCACTGAATTCTCTAATGTATTTAAAATATATTATTGTAAGCCCTATTATTTCAAGAGTAATCAAGTTAATCTTCAGTATTTGCACCAAAAACTTAATTATATTGATTCCCATTTTAACTTTGAAAATGGTCATGGGATGATCACTTGTTCTTTTTTACAAATATTTAACACCAAGTGGATCACTTTAAAAATATTAAGAACTAAATTGATATTTTTTTAAGAAAAAAATAATAGAGATCATTCATAAAATTCTTCTTCATAAATAATAGTATCAACGGCTTGAGTACATAGTGTATTTAAGTTAGGAGGGAACACCAAACTTTTCCTAAGCCACGTAACGCTTAAGTCTTACTCTCTCGCTGTCACATAATCAATCTTTCAGAAAGCAGAATCGCCGACTGTCACCTTTGATGATAATATTATATGCTCATGAATAATAGACATTTTGTTTTTCTAAATACAAAAGGATGGAAAGACAATTAACTAGCGCCTTTTTTTTTTTGCAAGACATCAGGTACATTCACAAATTGTGTAGAAAGACAAACTCAAATTATTGATTTTGACATCTCTTGCAATACTATAGAAATTTGCCATTAGTAATAAATAAAGATATTATTAGTACCATTTTTTCCAAGCATCGCACGACTTATACAATAGTTTTAATTGAAAGACATAATATATTTTGTTAAATAAATTAATACCGAATACTACATATATGATGTTAACTTTAATTTAAGTAGAAAAATTATGTATATGATATTAATTACCAATATGGTCATAAAGAGGTTACAAAAATCCTGTATAAAGACTATACATATGTTATTGAAATATAAAAGAAAATAGAATTATAATACTCTCACATGCATATGAAAGCATTTTTAAAAGAATAAAGATATTATCAAATTCAAATTAGAGTGTTAAGTAAAACTTGTTAACCTGGAGATGCGAATTTTGAATTTTAACATAAATTGTCATCCCAACCTAAAGTACCATGCTAACCCAACCAGGTCAACCAGCAAGTGAGCCGCGTGATTGAGCTTGTTCTAGGAATATGCAAAATTTTACAATTGGGGAAAGGTGTACGTACAACCATTTGGCTTCATCGAGACTACCATCAACTTTCCAATTTCAAGGGCGCATTCTGGATAACTTCCTGCAGTTGATTCACTAATTGTATTATTGTTTTTCATCTTAAACTGTTAAAATTGCAACTTTCGAGATTTGGAATTAGTAGGTTGGCAATGGGGCACCGCCTTGTTGAAAAGGCTCGTAAATTTCATTCATTGAAATCTCCTTAAATAGAGAATGCATGAGACAATTTTGCGAAAACAAGGGAGACATTAACTCGACATTAACTCCACTACTTGCACATGATTAGCACCAACTAAACCACTAAGCAACTATTAAGCTAAAAACTTGGCACTAGCCACTACTCTACCATCATCCTAAGAAATTGGCGCAATTGAGAAGTGCTCCATTATTAACAATAATTTTAAAAAGTTCTAAATACTTGGTCAATTATTAAAATTGACATCTAACATGCCTTACCCCGTCCCAGGCAGGGTTTTTAATTTTTAATATTTTTGTTTAAAAAAAAAAAAACCTCATTTGGGGAGTGGCCACGTTTCTCCCCTTACCCGAGTACTCGCTTATTATATTAGCAAAAAGTCTTTTAGTGTAATAATTAAAAATTTTTATACCACTTTGAAGACCAAATTAAATTCAATCTTTTTGCTATTTTCTTTTGTTTGATTTTTTGTCTTTTAATTTTTAGCTCTTTATATTTTTTTAATATAGTAAGAAATTTCCAAATTTAATTGCAAAAATTCATTTTTTGTTTATATTCTCAAGGTTTATATTTATGTAATATCAAATTAAGTATTTAGACGACCTTTTTAACTGACTAACTAATTAATTCCGAAGACTTTCTTGGTTCATTTTTATGTAACTAATTACAAAATAAAAAGAAATCAAAAGATAGAGTCAAAACTTAACATAAATAGGGTGCGGTTTCTTATCCAAAAAGTGCCAGGATGTTTCCAGGTACTTACTATGGTACTAGGTGCAAGGGCAGGGTAAGGGCAAGTTATTTTTCACAAGACGCGAGGCAAGGGTACGTGGACACCACCACCCCCAACCCCACACATCCTACTTTGAAATAGTATAAAGTTGAGAATAGAGGTGAACATAATTTGATTTTAAACCTATTTTAGACCAAATCAAATCAATTGATTTTAGTTAGAAATTAACCAATTTAATTTTTTTTTATCATATATCAAAAAACCAAACCAAGCCAGATCTCTAAGGTTGGTTTGGTTTGGTTTTAGTTTTTATAAAAAATTTTAAATTTTATCAAAAAATTCAAAAAGACAAAGAAAATAAAAATTTACACATTAATTTCAAGGGAAAAATATTAACCTATAGATTAACTATGATATACCATCAATATTACAACTAATAAATGTAACACTAGGATGGTTATAATTTTTCCACCTTTTTTTTGGGTAAACCTTCCACCCACCCATATGAGAATTGAACTGAGAACCTCATGTTTGGAAAGAAATAATCTCAATCACTTGAGATAATTTTTTTATTTTTTTTGTTATAGTTTGATTTAGCTGATTTATAAAATTATTTCAAACCAAACCAAAACAGTTGATTTTTAATCATATAAAATAATTAAACCAACCCAAAACTTTTAGTTTGTTTTTCAGTCTAACCAACCCATATGCACCCCTACTTGAGAAATATGTTTGTAAAATTTCTGGGCAGCTAAGAATGAACATTATTTAGTTAAACCAACCAAACCAATTCAAAAATTCGACTTGGTTTTCTTTAAAAAAATAATTATCAAATGATTCTTTTTAATGAAATCAAACATATATATATATATATATATATTATATTATAACTCGTAAGTTAGTGACTCAAACACAAGACCTTATACTCACCGCAAGACCTTGAACATCACTCTTTTCCTTTTTCTCTTTTTTTTTTTAATGACAGAAATTCCGAAAACCAAAAAAAGAAAAGAAACAAAAAAGAGAAGAAAAAAGTATCATATATTGTGGTAATTGTTTTTGCTGATTATTTATTATTAATTATTTTTGTACATGTCATGCCATTATGACATTCGAAGTACTACTACAATGGATTTATTCTCCTGTTTTTCTCTCCTCTCTTTGTTTCTCTTCTGTTGTTTACTTCTTTTGCTTTTTGTCGGTTAGAATTTTTGTGTGTGTGTGGTCAATATACCTGGATTTTCTCATCTCACTTTGCAACATCGCTAATAATTGATGTAAGATGTGTACATCAAGGCTCTGGTTAAGGGACATGATCGAATCGGCTCGTGAGAATCACAAAAGATTCATTCTTAGATAATATCAAATTACTTGTATCCCAATAGTCAATTGAACAGCGACTCCAAAATAACGTTGCTGTTTAATATAATTATGTAGCTTGTTCTTGACAAAAGAAAAAAAAAAAAAGAAATTCAGAGCCCCAGATGTTGTCGATGTTAATATGATTACGTGGCTCATTCTTGACGAAGGGGCAAAAAAACACTAGAGACCCCCAAG
Organism: Cordia subcordata; assembly: GCA_028554755.1. NCBI lineage: Eukaryota > Viridiplantae > Streptophyta > Magnoliopsida > Boraginales > Cordiaceae > Cordia > Cordia subcordata. The sequence continues at coordinate 458,248 of JAPTOF010000003.1, read as the reverse complement.
TGTTTTGCCATTAGAATGACCATGGGTATTTAAAAAAAAGGCATTCGAATCTTTTACACTTTAGCCTAAATGGTTGAGATCCAAAGAGACTAATTTGTAGACATTAAAATCTATAATCACAAAATTTTTGGGGCCACCAACAACCTGTAAAACATAAAGGCCACCAATAACTTGCAAAAAATAAGGCAAAAAAGGTGAGCAAGTCCTTGGCACTGATGTAGTGCTGGCCAAAGATATTTAGACATCCAAGTCAGTTATCATATAGAGAGAAGCACTGTAAGACTCTATAAAAGGGGCAAGGGATAAGGCGGGCGAGGTGTATGTAAGCTATATAGTGAGTTTGAGTGTCAATTGTTCGATTCTACTCCTCTAGCAGGAGGGGTGTATTTATAGCTACATTTGAGACGTAGAGGCGTATACAACTCTACTCTTCAATAAGACTCCAAAGAATGTCTATGTTGAACATGCTAGATAAGCGACTACAAAGTTATCTGCATCTCCTCAGGTGCTCTGGAGACTTCTCAGGTATAAGGGTGTCGTATAGGTAAGCCAAGTCTATCCGTGTATGTAAGATACTACCATTGACATCAACACGCTTAGCTTAAAGGATTAGGATATACTAGCATAATGTCGCACGTGATCATACAAAATCAAATATGCGAGGCATGTCTTTCGTTAAGAATAGGTAACCGGTACGAGCCTATTTGGGCCATGCAACATTTGTGGGCCACAAGTAATTTTATAATCCGTTTAAAATAGATGTCACATAAGTCCACGCTAATTTTGGCCACTACACAATCCTAAGGGAATGTTTGGTTCACGGAATCATAAAAGATTCTTAGGAAAGCGAACTTGGGAATGTGATATTCTCGCATTTAGTTCGCAGAATAAAAAATAATGCCAAGCATATAACATTTTCGGGAATGCAACATTCCCATGATTTTCTCAATTTCCATTCTCACATAGAAGGGTGGGAACCCAACATTCCTAGGTTGTGAGAATGTGTACAATAAAATAAAAAGACAAAAAAACCCATATTTAATACCTCTTTTGTACGATAAAAAAGATTTTCTGTGTGTGTCTTTCTCTACCACCTAATCAAAAATTAAATTATTTTCTCTTTCTTTATAATATAAACATATATATATATATATATATATATATATATATTTGTTGGAGTTGTTGCCACCAACATTCACGGATGACCTTGCCTTCTCCGCAATATCTAAGTTGTTCACCGAGCGTATACAGCTCATGTAAAAAAGTGTGCAGCTGGAGGCGTTGAATATCTCGACATTCTTAGGCCATAAAAATGGATTGATACTCCTTTATCGCAGATGGTGTAAAAGTGTGCAGGCAGAGGCATTGAACATCCCGACATTCTTAGGTCATTTTATGAATTGATATACCTTTATTCACACACACGCTCTAGCGTAGCACCCGTGCGATGCATAAGGTGCTACATAAATTTAATATTATGAAATTATATATAACTAAAGAAAATTTATTCAAAGAAAATAGGAGAATAAACCAATTACAACGGGATAAGGATTAGAGAGCACGTATAAAAACATTACCAATTTACATGTTATGCTTTAGAATTTTGTTTGATAAACATGTCAGTATTGCATTTTCAAAGCATTATTTCTATATTTTCATTGCTACCAAGTAACAGTTATTGTGTGTTGTTTTATTAATATAGCTAGTATTAAGTCTCGTGCATCGATGGGAAAAATGTAATTCAAAGAAGAAAGGAAAACCAAGAAGTGAAGTTATCATTTAGAATCAAGTGATATTAGATAAAGATTACATATTAAATGAGTTCGGGATTTAAGGACCTGAATAAATGTATTTCTTCAACAACCACAAATAAATTTTTAAGATAATTCAATAGACTATATTAATGACTTTATCATGACATAGTAGTATATGCAAAAACTGTAATTTATATTTACGCAAACAGCATATAAATTATAGAATCAATTTGTGATAGTATGTTGAGAAACTACATTTATCATTTTTGTGTATAGGTAACACATTTTTATGAGTGGACGGATTCTTTTGCAACTCCGCTTTCCAACCCCTAGGAACACAGCAAAGATATTTTTATTATTTTTGCCTATATTTTGTGAATCAGCATTTGCAAGAAGTTTCAAAAAGGGCATTTCGGAAATACGGGATAAAAGAGCATGTGGATCAACATGAATTTACATTTTATATGATATATATCAATTGTATAGAGGATGAAAACAATTGAGTTCATCCTCTCTAAATACATATTAAAAATTAATTTAGGATTTAAAGTTCCAACATATATAATAGGCGAAAAAAATTCATAACATTATTGTAGTAGCATTTAATTAACTTTGAACTGAAGATAGCTACATATGACATCTTTAGGATCTTAAACAAGGACCAACTATACGACTGTATAAAAATGGCAAGGAAGCTAAGCGCATGCTACAATCTGCTGAAGTGAACTCAGATGCACTGAAGAAACACAATGCATTCTCGACTTCCATTAGAGCTTGTTACATAATGGTATATCAATGGAAGGAATTTCCTGGAAAAGAAAAACTTGAAGGTTCTTCTTTCAACCATTATGCCATCTTTTTTTATATTTTACTTGCAACATTTATTGTTGCAAATTCAACAGTTCTGCATGCTAGTCCAAAATTATGTTTTTCACATAGTAATCGAAATTGAATTTTGCTGCAACGAAAATGTGGTTTCCCGTTAATCCTACTTCCAACTGCTATGATTCAAGTCCAGAATATAAATGTGTTCACTTTGCTTAATGCATCCTACTAAACACTTTTGCGTAGTCAAATATATGTATGTATATGTATGTATGTGTGTGTGTGTGTCTATATATATATATATATATAGGGGTGAGCATTTGGTTATTAACTGAACCAAATCAAACCGATTTTTTTTAATTTTAAATACTGAACGAAACCGAACTGAATTATCTAAAAATCGAATAGGCCAAAGCCAAATATATTTGTTTTATTCGGTCCGGTTCAGTTAAAACCAAAATTGAACACTAAAAATTTAAAAAAATCAAAAATCAAAAAGAGAGAATTTTTGGATAAAAATACAATTAAATCTAAACCACTCACCCTTATTCATCAAAATATATCATAAATAATATATAATGAAATATAATTTTATATATTTATGTCCGAATTAAGTTTGTTACGAATTTAAAAGGACAAATGAATTCATATGAGAATAAATCTAACAATTTACAAGTTTCAACAAAATCCATATAAAAGAGTGTATGTGTATATATAATATTTTTTAATATATAAATTACTATTCGGTTATTTTGATCTATTCAGTTTATTTTCACACTAACCGAACTGAATAGATCGAAATATTTTTAAAAAATAATCGAACCAAACCAAATAACCAAATCGAATAGAACGAACTAAATTCAGTTCGATTTTCACCCACCCCTGCGAAGGATTATTATTTTAAGGCACGTCAGGCTTCTTCCATAATTGGCACCCATGAATGACACAATCAACGCTATTCCTAGATCACTTGCGCTTCATAATGACATAATCAAAGCTATTCCTAGATCAGTATATCTGAAAAATAAAGGACGTGTGCTATTATTTATGCCGGTGGCATGAAATTTGAAGTGCCATTAGATTTTTGTTTTCCTTTTACCGCTTCCAATTAAAATAACTCATTACTCTTTCAAAACTATACTTTTTGCAAATTAAATAACACAAAACTGTCACATTCCTATTTGGCTACTAAAAAGTCTACAGAAACTAATATGCATATTAAGGGAGTCCTTTTTATACCTTGAAAAGGCGTAACTTTCATGCATAGACGTCGTTTGAAGGCTTTTCATTCTATGGGATCTGTATTTTTTCATATATAAATCATATAAAATAATTTCATACACAACAAAATATCTTATATTGACCAAGAATTCCAGTGCTGAAACCCATAAAGCACAGATACCTGCAAATCACTTCAAACCCATAACCTCTGTTTCAATGTAGCATGTTACACACAGGTGAATGATACCTGTAACGGTCTCGGCTTAAACTAAGTTTGCACGGTTGTGAACCAAAAAACATCGATACCTTCAAAAAACAAAATAACATTCAAAAAACAAAATTTCATTAAACCAATGAAAAGAGAGTAATCAATAACTTCTAACTTAACACCTCACATGCAAGTAAGGTTTTCAACCAAAAAACTTAGATGCAACCAAAAGAAAAAAACAATCAAGTGTGTATTTAGGGGGAAAAAATCAAAAATAAATTTAGATTTGTGGAAATCTTAGGAGGAGTGAAAGAAGAGAGTAAAGTAATATGGTAGAACATCAAAGCTTCTTGAGGATTTTGAACGAAAGCAAAAAATACCAAATGCGAAACATAGAATGGGTGGTAGAGTAATCCTAGTGTACATAGTGCATGTATATATGTGGGTGTATAATTGTTTCTCATTTGGTATTGTTGGAGAAAAAACATGCAAATATGAAGAATACGAGAAGAAAACGGACACAGGAGAATTACGTGGTTCGGCTTTGAAGCCTACGTCCACGGGCAACAGAGAATAATTATATTACTGATCACGAATGCTACAAGGCTCTCACTTTGGTTTCTCTCTCACACTACACCCCCCATGGGGTGTGACCCTAAGGCACCAAATACAATGTCCTAGCCCCTATTTATAGTACACAAGTATCCTAATCCGTATTCTACAAGGATAAGGAAACAGTATACTACTAGGAAAAGGAAACAGTATACTACAAGGAAAAGGACTGAAAGGAAATTTGCTATTCTTGTTACCTAAGAATTCGGGCCACATTCAACAAATCTCCACCTTGGCACGTATTCGCTCCAATCAACACACCATCATCCCTGCTGCCAACTGCCCCTAAGGGCTCACTGCTCCACACCGCAAATAGCAACCAAATCCAAACAATGCTTGAACTTGCTGACTGGAACCACCTTAGTCATCATATCTGCTGGATTCTCATGGGTAGAAATCTTCTGCACCGATATGATTTCTTGTGATATAATATCTTTGATAAAATGATATCTAACGTCAATATGTTTAGTCCTCTCATGATACATCTGATTCTTCGTCAGATGGATTGCACTCTGACTATCACAAAAGACTGTACTTGTATCTTGCTGCAGTCCAAGATCACGAACTGTGCCTTGTAACCACATGGCCTCCTTCACGCCTTCGTAATTGCCATGTACTCCGCTTGATGAGTCGACAATGCCACGATGGCGTAATGTCGCTTTCCAACTGATAGCACATCCAGAGAGAGTAAACACGTAACCCGTCAGAGATCTTCTCTTATCAAGGTCACCTGCAAAGTGTGAATCACAATAACCCACCAACCTTGAGCAATCTCCAGTCATCTTGCTAAATAGCAATCCTATATTCGCAGTGCCACGCAAATATCTCATTATCCATTTCACCGCTTCCTAGTGTGCTTTCCCAGGTGATGCCATATACCTGCTCACAACACTAACTGCATGTGAAATATCAGGACGAGTGCACACCATAGCATACATCAAGCTACCAACAACACTCGAGTATGGAACATGAGACATATGCTCCACCTCCTCCTCAGTTTTAGGTGACAAATCTGCAGACAATTTGAAATGAGCAGCAAGTGGCACACTCACAGGCTTAGCTTTAAGCATCCCGAAACGCTCCAGCACATTCTCAATATAACTTTGTTGAGACAAGAACAGCTTCCCAGCGTTTCTATATCTGTGGATCTCCATGCCAAGAATTTTCTTTGCTGCTCCAAGATCCTTCATCTCAAACTCATCACCTAGCTGCTTCTTTAATTCATTGATTGCAGACATGCTTTTAGCAACAATAAGCATATCATCGACATACAACAGCAAATACACAAACGAACCATCTGGAAGCTTCTTGAGATATACACAGCTGTCGTAAGCACTCCTTGTGTATCCAAAGACTTACCATGAATGTGTCAAATCTCTTGTACCATTGCCGAGGTGACTGCTTCAACCCATACAAGGATTTCTTGGTTTGCAAACATGGTTCTCCTTACCAGGAACTACATACCCCTCCGGCTGACTCATGTAAATTTGCTCTTCAAGATCACCATGCAAAAACGCTGTTTTTACATCTAGCTGCTCAAGCTCTAAGTCATGAAGAGCAACCAAGGCAAGTAAAACCCTGATAGAAGTATGCTTCACAACCGGAGAGAACACTTCGTTGAAGTCAACACCCTCCCTTTGTGTATAGCCTTTTGCCACCAACCGTGCCTTGTATCGAGGACCTTCAACCCCTGGAGTACCTTCCTTTTTCTTGTAAACCCATTTGCAACCGACAACTCGCTGTCCCTTAGGCAATTCAACAAGCTCCCATGTTTGATTCTTATGAAAAGACTCAATCTCCTCACTCATGGCACCCACCCACTGAGCAGAACCTTTCTCAGATATGGCCTCTTTGTATGAATTCGGCTCATGTCCTTCAATTGTTTCGGCAGAATACAAAGCATAAGAAACAAGATCAGCGTATCCATACCTTTGAGGCTCTCTAATCTGTCTCCTTTCTCGCCTGATGGCAATGTCAGTATACATTGTTCAGGCACATTTTGATCTTGTGCCTCAGTTGGTTAAGTCGGCTGAATTTGACTGCTACTATTGCTAGATGGAACATTTGGTACATCAGAAAATACCTCCACCTGCTCTTTGACACCGTGGTCTAAATCAGCTACCGCTTTCTCCTTTTCTTGGTCTAATAAAGCGGACTCATTGAACGTGACATCCCTGCTGATGAGGAAACCTGGAGACTTTGGATCTGTGCACCATAACCTGTAACCTTTCCTCTCGGACGCATAGCCTAGAAATATGCATTTCTTTGCCCTCGGCTTCAACTTGCCATCCTTTACGTGAGTGTATGCAGGGCAACCGAACACCCTCAATCGAGAGCAACAAGAGCTTACGGACCATAACTCAAAAGGAGTTTTCAATTCAATAGCTTTAGATGGAGACCTATTCACCAAGTAGCATGCCGTATTGACGGCTTCAGCCCAAAAGTCTTGACTCAAACCAGTTGGGAGAGCATACAACGAGCTCTCTACCGAGTTCTATTCATGCGTTCGCAACTCCATTCTTGTGGTGTCCCTACACATGTGCGGTGTCTCACAATGCCATGTTTCTTGCGAACTCATCAAACTCTTTATTGCAATATTCCAACCCATTGTCACCCTAAGACGCTTAATTTGTTTACCAGTCTGCTTCTCAATCAACGTCTTCCACTCGACAAATGTTGGAAACGCCTCATCTTTAGTTTTTAAGAAGTATACCCACACCATCCGCGAGTATGCATCAATGAAAGTGATGTAATACCTGGCACCTTTCTTGGAAGGAACTTTATTAGGACCCCAAAGATGAGAATGAATATAATCAAGTGTGCCTTTGGTGTTCTCCTGCCCCTTACTGAACTTCACCCTGGTTTGCTTTCCAAAGACACAATGCTCGCAGAATTCAAGCTTTCCAGTTCTTTGTCCACAAAGCAAATCCTCTTGCTCACTCGGTTAGTCCTCTCGCTCATATGGCCCAACCTTTTGTGCCATAAGCTGCAGAGTGTCATTATCACTCTCCTCGGATGTAATTTGCAACACTGAATCGTACTACCTTGAAGGATATATAGGCCGCCAGTCAAGTTCCCTTTCAAGAGCACAATTGCACCTTTGGTCACCTTTAAGACACCATTCTCACTTCGGAATTTGTATCCATGAGAATCCAAACGCCCAAGAGAAATCAAGTTTTTCTTCAGCTCCGGTACATGCCAACACTCGAGAGATCTTGTAATACCATCAAACATCTTGATATTTACGATGCCCATTCCCTCCACCTTCAACGAAAGATCATTGCCTAGAAAGACTTTCCCTTCTCTTTTGGAATAAGAAGAGAACGATCGCGCCTAGGACACATATGGAACGTTGCACCAAAGATCAAGAATCCATTGATTTTGCCACTGTGATCCACTCACAATCAAAACTTCCCCGGTACTACTCGAGTTATCTCCATCACTGTCAGCACTCTCCACCACATTAGCTGAATTCTCCACCTTTTTCTTTCCTTTTCTCAGTCTTGGACATTCTTTCTTAATGTGACCCTTTTCGCCACACTCAAAACAGCATAGCTTCCTTGCTTTTGATTTTGACCTTGACTTGCTTTTCTTTCTATCCAAAGATCCACCTCTATTCTCCGATCTCCCTCTACTCACTAAACCTTCCCCATGAACTTCTTCCCTATGTCCCGGAATATGTGTTTGAAGATCCTTCGATTTTAATGAAGTAATCACATCTTCAAAAGTAATTTTATCCCTCCCGTACAACATAGTGTCCACAAAGTTCATATATGAAGGCGGTAAGGAGCATAACACGATCATAGCTTGATCTTCGTCATCAATTTTAACACCCACATCCTTCAAAGCAATAAAACAAGAGGTAAACTCATCAAGGTGTTGTTTTAGTGAGGTACCTTCTTTCATTCTAAGATGATACAATCGCTTCTTCAAGTAGAGGCGATTAGTGAGAGATTTAGATGCATACAATTCCACCAAAGTATTCCAAGCCTCAACTGCCGTCTTCTCAAAGAATCTCCAAAGAATACTTCATTTGTCACGGACATATGTATTGCACTCAAGGCTTTCGCCGAGTTCTTCTCTCGTTCTTTGGTTCTATCTTTTCCGGATCACTCCTTCAATGACTTTCCAAAGTCCCTGCATTGTCATAAATGCCTTGAATCTGATCCTCCAAAGACTGAAACTCATTCTCTCGTCAAACTTCTCGATTTCAAACTTTCCACCTGTGGAAGACATCTTCGTTTGCTCAAAAACTCACACTTCGGGATTGAATTTGGCTCAATAGATCGCAAAAACGGATTCAGCACGTTGAAAAACCTTAGGAACACCCCTGGTCAACTTTGGTCAACACCGGTCAAAGTCAAACCTGTTGGTCAAAGTCAACACCATCCCTAAACACGTACTTCGGAGCAGAATCTGGAAAAACAGAGCCCAAAAACGAACTCAGCACGTCGAAAAACGTGGGGTAAGGCTTTGGTCAAACTCGGTCAACCCTTGGTCAATGATCAACGGTCAAAGTCAACCCCGGTCAACGCCGGTCAAAGGTCAAAACAGTTTTTTTTTTTTTTTTTGTTTCAGGACTAAATCTAAGCCCAAATAAAAATTTCTTTTTTATTCTTTTGGCCTAAACTAAGCCCAAACCCAAAAAAGAAATTTATTATTTTTCCGCCTAAACAAGCCCAACAAAAAATTAATTAACCCAAGACCCAAGGCCTAGCCAAAATTGGACATGGCCACTACCCAGGCCCGAGCCAAATAAACCCAAAGACCCAAAGCCTACAAACCCTAAACCTGCTTTACAAACTTGAACCAATTTCCAAAAAATAATACCTGAATACCAAAAACCAACCTCAAGAGCACGCGAACTCTATCTTCTTCGCTTGTTCTTCAAACCCAAACACGAACCAGGACCCACCAACGCAAGCTTCCACTCCAACCACCAACGCTCAACGTAGACAAAGACCGAGCACTCCTCGCCGAACAAAGACCTTTGTTTAGTTAGGCACCATTTGGTTTGAGAAATTTTGGTTTCACAGTGAGTTTTGATTTTTCCTTTTTCCCTCAAGCAGCGGATTAATACCTATGCTCTGATACCAGTTTGTTGGAGAAAAAACATGCAAACATGAAGAATACGAGAAGAAAACGGACATAGGAGAATTACGTGGTTCGGCTTTGAAGTCTACGTCCACGGGCAATAGAGAATAATTATATTACTGATCACGAATGCTACAAGGCTCTCACTTTGGTTTCTCTCTCACACTACACCCCCCATGGGGTGTGACCCTAAGGCACCAAATACAATGTCCTAGCCCCTATTTATAGTACACAAGTATTCTAATCCGTATTCTACAAGGATAAGGAAACAGTATACTACTAGGAAAAGAAAACAGTATACTACAAGGAAATGGACTGAAAGAAAATTTGTTATTCTTGTTGCCTAAGAATTCGGGCCACATTCAACAGGTATATATATATATACACACACACACAAAACTATTGGAAGCCACAAATGGTAAAGCACACATTGGGTTGAATGAATTTGTATATGAATGAACATCAGTAATAGATAATATCATATTAGAATGAAAAGAGCATCGAAATTCGAAGGTTTGGATTGCATGAGGATGAAGAGTCATTAACACAAGTGCAAAGTGCCTAAAAACTTGTTCAAGTAGTGCAGTAATTTAGATACAAAGTGCCTGGACCAAAAAAAAAAAAGGATGTATACAAAGAGACGACAAACAAAGGGATGTGGACAGTGCCTAAAAAGTTGCTCCTATGAGATTTTATCATATATAATGCAAAAACCTTTTAAATTATACAACTATTGAAGAACTAAAAATATTTTACACATGGTTTTCAAGTTGAGAAGACCCACATGCCAAATGGCCAAACATTAAGTCATCCAAATTGACACATGGCAAACAATTAGCATAAAGGAATATGTTGAAAGAAATTTTCTGTCACTGATTTATGCTTTATAATAATATACTATTGATTCACAAAAGTTAGGGTGAGACTATTCAATTAAAGCAATTATATTTATTAAAAATTTGGAAATCACTAATTTTATATTTTTTTTTATGATATTTTGTCATTATTTTCAAATTAGGATATTTTTGAAAAATGACCTAAAATTCCTAGAAATATTAGTTTTAAACCAAACACAAGTTAATATTTCTGACAATACTCCAAAATTTTTCCAAGAATATTTTGGATGTACCAATTCCTGAGAGTGTGATTCTTATAAATGATTTTTCATTTTCTAAACCAAATGTCCCCTAAAGGTTTTGCGGTTAAGAATTATAATAGTTTTATTAGGAAATTCTAGCTATAGTAATTTCATCTTTGCATTTTGTAAATTTAATGTTGTCAGGTCCTTTTTTTTTATTTCCAACTTTTAGTATTTTTCCATGTTTAGATACTTAACTAAGTAAAATTTATTCAGTTTCTATTTATACCTCAAAATTTTAATTTATTTTTTTAACATCCAGCATTTTTTAATTAATCTATTCATAACTAACTTTAGTATGCTAGACTCGATTCGAATTTTACAAGATAACTCAGGTACCATCCTACTGGGACTAGACTATAAGGTTCTGGCCGCAGTGGCGCCCACTACGAGACTTAGATTTTCTCTTAATTTTATTTTCTCCTCTGTATAGGAAAGTTGATCTCAACTATTTAAATAAGATTAAACTAATCAAGACTTTTTGAATTGATAAACAATTTAAATTTTAAAATAAAGGGTCTTGATTAGTTTAATCCTACATAAATGATTAAAATAATTCCTCTTACATATAGGAGAGAATAAAACATCGGAAAGGATCCAAGTCTTGGGTGCTGCCTCACTATGCAATTGAGGGATTTAACAACGTTGCATTATGGGTCAATATGCAACACTCAAGCCCATGATATTTATGGGCCTGTAGGCCTTGCTAAAGTCTAAAGATTTGATATTGATAAGGGGACGGTGGGCCTGGTTCACGGCAAGATTGCAAAATCAAATAGCTGAATTGTAGGCCCGCTACAAGTGCTCTTTTGGGTCAGAGGCCTGCTACAAGTTCAATCTCTTGTATAATGCCTTTGGATCTCGAGCAGACGTGGTTGCCAATGGAGGTTGATTGTAAGTATAATATTTGTTTCCTTAATTGCAACTTGACGAAGCTGACCCAAATTTTGTGGCGTTTATCTCTCGGACCTGTCCTTGCAAAATTTTTTTTTTGGTCAACCCTTGCATAAATGACGCACGAAAACTTAAAGACAACAAAAAGTCAATGCGTGTTTGAGAGGTAATGATTGATATGCAAAAATTGATTGGGAATGAAATGGTATTCATAATTCTCTTTTGAATCCCATGATTGGTATAAGGTAATAAACTAGGTAATGCCATTTCTAAGAGGATTCCATTTCTACGAATATGGGAATAGCCATTTCTTAGTAAACACATGGGAATAAGCCATTTTTATGTTCGTGGAAATGAAATTTTTCATTAATAGACTAACAATATTATTTTAGAAATTAAGATTTGTTGTTTTACACAAAAAAAATAAAAATTTAAAAAATATAAATTGAAATTAAAATTTTTAAAAATAAAATAATTAACTAAAAATAAATAGATAATAAAAATAAAATTAAAAATAAAATATAACCATAAAAAATTAAATAAATAGAAAAATAAAAATAGAAAATATAAATTAGAAAAAAAATAAAATACAAAATAAAAAACAAAAATCAAATAATAGAAAATAAAAATAAAAAATAGAAAATAGAAAATCAAAATAAAAAAATAGAATTAGAAAATAAAAAATAAAAATAGAAAATAAACAACAATAATTTTAAAATAAAATATAAGAAATAAAAAATAGATTTATACATTCATTCCTACCATTATTTCTAGAATATACGAAATATGGAATATTCATTTTTAAGTTTATTCTATTCCCAAACTCATTCCATCCTTGTCAAATTCATTTATTTTTACCAATCGCCACATTAGGGTAAAGACAACAGAAAGTGAATGCTTGTTTGAGCAAACAATTAGGGTAAATTGCTAGGGATTGTGCAAAGTGTATTTGAACCTTCCTATGATTTAAAAAGTTCCTTATAATCCTCTTATGGTCTATTAAAAGTGTATAGGAATTCTGTGTCATTAAAAAATTCATTGTCTTTAACCTTAATTGTATTGCATGAAGCCCAAATTGCATGTTGTTAGAATTTTTTTTGTCCAGATTGACTTCTATGGTCCAACAAAAATTAATTTGAACAAAAAAGACTCCGACAACATGTAACTTGGGCGCATACAATGTAATTATAGTTCAAGATAACGAATTTCTAACGGTAGGGGGGTTTTTTCAACTGGAAGGGATTCAATATGCACTTTTGATGAACTTTAGGTGGATATGAGAGAGTTTTTTACTACAAGAGGTACGTTACACTTTACCCAAACAATTACTTTAATCAAAGAATTGATATTTGCAACGTCTCGTATTGATGAAACACACGATAGATGGATATATATTGTAAATTTGAGGAAAAACTTGAATTTCTCGTGTGGAGAGGTAAGTCATTGAGAGTCAGCTAAATGGTCAATTAATTTGAAGTTTAACTAATTATTTTTAAGTTTATGATTCTAGTCTCATTTGTTAATTTACAAGTTTGAGATTCTAAATTTGGGATGTGCTAGAATGATATTACTAATTCTGCACACATAATTTGCTTCAACAACAATAATAACAACTTGTTCGTATTTATTTCTGGGGGAAAATGTTCAAACCTTATGCCCCTGTCCATATATATTCCGAAAACAGTGCAATAACAGCTAGGATTTCCTGCTGATATATCATAATCAAACGGAAGTCAAGATTTATCTGTCATAAGAAACCTTGTTCTTTTTTGGTCTTTTGACAGGATCACAACAGACTACTAATTGATAGAGAATGATTTAATTTCATATGTCATTTGCATTAATTATTTAACTACTCAAGGTCAGCAGTTAACAAACAAAAGGAATTATCGAACTCAACTACTCTTTATATTAACATTAACAAACAAAAGTCAAATGTTTGGCTCCATATACATGCAACTGCTCATCGTTGGCTTCCTCTGGTCCATCAATCTTTGTTTAGAGATGCGAGTGCATTGCCTTAAGCATGCACTTTTTCTAAAAATAAGTAATTTTAGAGTTTAATTAAAGCTAGTGTGACTCCAATCAAAATAGAATAGTATTTTGAAAGAAAAAATCAAAGATTTTAAAAGCATTTTTTAACGTGTTTTAAGATCATAGGCCTGCATAATTACTCTATCCTTAAATATGGTCTTGCCATTTTCCCGTTGGTAGGGGTGTACGCGAGCGGTTTCGGTTGGTTTTTTGCGTAAAATTCTAATTGAACCGAAATTTGTGGTTTTTTATTTTCTAAAACCAAAACTGTCCATTTCAATTAAGAAATCGTTGGTTTCGGTCAATACGGTTTGTGAGATTTAAGCGATTTTTTTGGTCGGTTTTAAGTTTATATACACATATATATATATATATATGTAAGTGCGCACACGTGTATATATATATTTGATTAGACAGCCAGAATTTGCATAGACGGATACTTTATTTGATCCATAATTTGGTTAATTAATCAATTTCAAATTGAAGACCTATCAAGTGCCAACTTTCTACATTGCTATAAAATTAAACATCAACGACCCCTTTCTTCAAAAGAACTATACTAAAAGTCATCACTTGTATTCAGGCTGTAGATGTTGCATTTGCAAAACCAGCAACTAAAGAGTGCTTTTTAAAACCCTAGTGCAAGGAGACTAACACTATTATATATTTTTCACATATTTAAGTACTTATTAATATATAATACATACATACATACATATATATACATACACATATATATATATATGTATATGTATAAATATAAATAATAGTAATGTACGGCGATTCGGTTTAACCGCGGTTTTGATCCTTCAAAACCGTTAACCGAACCGCCGAAAGTGATTTTTAAAAATTAAAACCACAACAGACCGAATTACGTTAAAAACCGATCATTTGCGGTCGATTCGATTCGGCCGAATCTATGTTTGCGGTTTTTTTTTAACTTTTTGTACACCCCTACCCGTTGGCATGAGTTGACAAATAAAAATTAAATAAATCATTCAAAGTTTTCTAACGCCCGTGATGCTTGAGCTTTTCCAATGAGAATGTGGTTACATGCTAATTTAGCAGTTTGTATTATAATACAATTCCCATGATAGAGACCCCTAGGTTTGGTCCTTCCTGGAACACTGAAAAGATGTTGAAAGAAAATTGTGCTAAAGTTTTACCTAGCTAGCACTTGCATCATCATCATCGTCATCTATGAACATATCCCCAAAAAATATTCCCCCTCCCCCCGCCCCCCCAATTGTTGTTTGTTTAGCTGATTACCCTCTTTATTTTTAAAATTTATCGCATTACTTTTTATTTTTTTAAAAAGGTATCACAATCTCATTTTTGTTTTTTTATTATTTGAATGTCATTAGCCAAAAATAGCGGTATTTTCATAAAAATATATAGTACATTGCAAGTTTTAGTACTTATATATGCAAAAGAAGACTTGTATAGTGCAAAATAAGTAAACTTTGATAGAAAACACTAAGGTAGAAGATTATGTACCACAACCCCAAGGGGTTGGTCTAGTGGTGCGGACTTGAGAATAAGCTTTGCGAGGTCCCGGGTTCGATTCTCGCTGCTAGCATTCCTTGGGGCCGTCCACCTGGCTTTGCCAGTCTTACCCGGTGCATGGGTCTCGTGGGGTGGTTCATGTACCCGAAGGTTTTCCAACTAGTGGTCGGGCTCCGCCGGTTTCCGGTGGTTGGGCTCCGCTCAGTTGGCTTCATCCGTTATAAAAAAAAAAAAGATTATGTACCACATTTTGAATAGGAGTAAATATCATTTTCTCCCATAAATTTTAGCTTAAATCCCAAACTCCTCCATGAAGTTTTAGATTTACCCAAATTCTCCCAAGCCATTAAACTTTATCAAACAAAGCCTTATATTAAAAGGTACTTTACATTTTTTTATTAGTAAAATGTATAAATTTTTTTTCAATGAGTTAATGTTTTTGAAATATAAAATAAAAGAAATAAAAATTAAATAGCTCAAAAGATAGAACGATAAAATTTCCCTCCAACATAAGGTATTATTTGCCAAAACTTGACAAAACTTATGTCATATGGGAAAAAGGGTAAAACTCATTGGGGGAAATGGCTTTTAACCTGGAACTTAAGTAGATTATATATGAAATGTATATCAATATATTAAAGAAATATATACTTTAATTAAATCAAATCTAATTTTTTTTTCCTTGTAATCTCGTGGGTTAGAATAATTTTTTCAATTGACTATTTTGAATATTTTGTCACATTTGAAATTCAAATCTTTTAATCTTCTATTCAATGGTAGATTTTTGTCGAATTAAATTATTTTATTTATTTATTTTTATTTTAATAAATATATAGGTAAGAAATATCAAATAGAAAAGTAAAAAGTCGCTTATTTATTGTTAACAAAAATTTTATGAATAAACTAATTTTTAATATTTTTTCATATTCTAGAATTAAAATTTTAGAATTTGCAAATTGATTCTAGATTTTTTGTTAAATGATTTCATCAAATTATTTTAGATAGAATTTAAATTATCCCTATCATTTTATGCATGATATAAATTTTGTGCTATTATTATTATTATTATTATTATTATTATTATGATGATGATGATGATGATGATGATAATGATGATGATGATGATGATGATGATGATGTTTGAAAGTTAACTAATTGTAAAAGAAACTATGTAGTAAGTTATAAATAAATTTGATTCAAAAAATATATTTTCAAATGAATTTAATTTTTCCTCTAATATTCTGTGTAATATGAATATTGTTTAATAAGCTATTTTCTCAATCTTCTTTATATTCTAAAATTAATTAATTTTTTAATTTTCTATTTGATAGTAGATTCATTTAAATAATTTTAATAATATTTTTGACTATTATTACCTTTTATCTTAAAAAAATAAAAATAAAAATACATTTAAGGCTTTGTTTGGTAAAATTTGATCTCATAAGGGAGTTTGGAATTTAAAATATAACTCATGGGGGAAAATGATATTCCCCCCTTAAATTAATGCATATATTCTAGAACGAACTAACTTTTAATCACTGAGCTCAATATTTAAAAGTGATTTTAAGAGTAATATAAATGAATGAGATGTCTTTATTCTCAATAATCATACCATATTTAAATACTTGATAATCTCTCAATGTATAGTAATATTTCTGAGTTATATATTTTACTTATAAAGGCTTGATATCTTCAGGTTGTCAACTATTTCAAAAAATGCCAACTTATTCATTTTTGCTCTTTTTTTGGAACCAATAAGTTTTGTACGCTTCTAGCATTATAGTAGCCATATTTCATAATTTGTCTACTGAGACATTAATTTAAATAGGAGCACTTATAGCTGGTATATGTGACTTAGTCTCTATAAATGTGTCTTTGCAATTTTTGCAAATAAATAATTTTTATGCGAAGATTAGATGCATTCTATAAAACTTTTTATGCTTTCCACGTCAAAGGTGCAAGGAACAAGAAAAGTGGTTCTGAAAATGAGTTCAGGGAAAGAACTAAGTCTGAACAACGTGTTGTATGTGCCAGATAGTTGGAAGAATCCAGTCTTTGGATTATTATTGAGCAAGAATGGCTTCAGACTAATGTTTGAATCTAACAAATTTGTACTTACAAAAAATGGGATGTAAGTGAGGAACAGGTTTTATGTGATGGTCTTTTAAAACTAAATGTAATGATTGTTGTACCCAAGGTAGTACCAACTGATGTAACTATTAACGTTAATAATAATAATAATTCTTCTGCTTACTTGTTGGTGTCTCCTAAATTATGGCATAGTAGTTTACGTTATGTGAATTTTGATTCATTAAGTAAATTGGCAAAATTAGGCTTATTGCCTAATATTGATTTCCATTCACATGATAAATGTAAAGCATGTGTTGAATCAAAATTAACTAGAACTTCTTTTAAATTAGCAGAAAGAAGTTCAGAACCTTAAGAATTAATTCATAGTGATATTTGTGACTTAAAAATAGTTCAAACAAGAGGTGGTAAAAAGTATTTTGTTACTTTTATAGATGATTGCATAAGATTTTGTTATGTTTACCTACTATGAACCAAAGATGAAGCTTTGGAAGTACTTAAACAATACAAAAATGAGGTAGAAAATCAACTAAACAAAAAGATAGAAGTCTTAAGAAGTGATAGAGGAGGAGAATATGTATTTCCTTTTGAGAAATATTGTACTAAACATGGAAGAATTTATCAAACAACAACTTCTTACTCACCTCAGCAAAATGGGATTGCTAAACAAAAAAATAAAACTTTGAAAGAGATGATGAATGCTTTGTTAATAGATTCAGGGTTACCTTAAAACTTGTAAGGAGAGGCTATTTTAACTGCGAATCATATAATTAATAAATTGTCCCATACGAAATTAAGTAAGACACCTTTTGAGTTATCGAAAGGGTGACCACCTTCTTTTCAATATCTGAAAGTGTGGGGGTGTCTTGCAAAAGTATTAGTTCCAACTCCAAAAATGGTTAAGATTGGACCAAAAACTATTAATGGCATCTTCATTGGGTATGCAAATAATAGTTCAGCATATCAGTTCCTTGTGTACAAATCTGAATTGATAACATTCATGTCAATACAATTATAGAATCAAGGAATACTTATTTTTTCGAAAATATCTTTCCTTAGAAAAATACACAAGATAAGAGTTCATCGAAAAGAACTCATGAGAATGATCATAAACAATAGACAAATCAAGAGTTTATAAGTAAAGATGAACCAAGACGAAGCAAGAGAGTTAAAACATCTAAGTCGTTTGGGCTTGATTTTCTAACTTATTTGTTGGAAGATGAGCCTCGTACTTTCAAGGAAGTAATGTCGTCTCCTGAAGCACCATATTGGAAAGAGGCCATAAACAGTGAAATTGAATTCATCGTGCAAAATTTTACTTGGGAACTAGTGGATCTTCCTTCTGGTAGTAAACCATTAGGTTACAAATGGATTTTTTAAGAGGAAGATGAAAGCAAATGGATCAATTGATGAGCACGAGGCGAGGCAAGGCATGTAGTCAAAGGATACAAGCAAAAGGAAGGTTTTGATTACTTTGATACTTTTTCACCAATGACTAGAATAACTTCGATAAGAATGTTAATAGCCTTTGTAGTTATAAACAAGTTAGAGATATATCAAATGGATGTTAAGACAACCTTCTTAAATGGGGATTTAAACGAAGAAATCTATACGGAACAACTAGAGGGTTTTGTGGTTCTTGGACAAGAAAAGAAGGCCTGTAAGCTTGTTAAATCTTTATATGGTTTAAAACAAGCTCCAAAGCAATGGCATGAAAAGATTGTTCAAGCTATGAATTCTAATGGCTTTAAAATCAACGAGTGTGATAAATGTGTCTATGTGAAAAGCACTGAAAAAGAATATGTTATTGTTTGTCTTTACATGGACGATACGCTTATCATGGGGAGCAACAACAATATTATCAAAAGCTACCAAGAGAATGTTGACCAATAAGTTTGATATGAAAGATTTAGGTGTAGCGAATGTTATATTGTGTATTAAAATTACCAAAACATCTGAAGGGCTCGTTTTATCTCAACCTTATTATTTCAAAAAAATTCTTGAGACATTTAACAAAGGAGATACAAGTATCACAAAAACACCTATAGATATTAATATATATCTAGAAAGAAATACTGTCAAAAGTGTAGCTCAATTAGAATATGCTCAAATCATTGGGAGTCTAATGTATGCCATGAATTGTACAAGACTGGACATAGCGTACGCAATTAGTAAATTGAGTAGATTTATGAACAACCCTGGAAGAGATCACTAGGTAGCTTTAATTAGAGTTTTAAGATTTTTAAGATATATTATGAACTTTGGGCTACACTGTACTGGATATCCACCTGTACTTGAAGGATACAGTGATACAAATTGGATATCAGATACTTATGATTCAAAATCCACTAGTGGATATTTTTACTTTAGGAGGTGCAGTTGTTTCTTGGAAATCTTCTAAATAGACATGTATTACTAGATCTACTATGGAATCTGAATTCATAGCTTTAGACAAGGCTGGAGAAGAAGTAGAGTGGCTTCGAAATTTTTTAGAAGATATTCCAAACTGATCTAAACCCGTGCCAGCTATTAGTATACATTGCGATAGCCAATCAGTGAATTGAAAGGCACAAAATAGTATGTATAATGGTAAGTCTAGACATATTCGTCAAGAAATAATACTATGAGGCAATTTCTCCCAAATGGGATTATCTCAATTGACTATGGGAAGTCAAAAGATAACATAGCGGATCTGCTCACAAAAGCTTTAGGAAAAGAGCAAGTGCATAATTTGTCGGAGGGAATGGGCCTTAAGCCTTTATCTATTGAGTTGCCATAATGGAAACCCTACCTAGCTAAATGGAGATTCCAAGATCTAGGTTCAAAGGGAAAACTGAATTATGTAACTGCGACTTAGGTCAGAGCACTCTAGGGGATAAACCCTTTCCCGTACCTAAGACAAGCAAACAATGCTTCCTGCAAAAGTTTAGGTTAAGTTATACTTTTAATGATTCTCATATCTTGGAAAGCTAAGTGGGGTGCTGCAGGATACTCTTTATGAAAAATCACCTATATGAGTAGGGAATGGGCCGCTCCTATGGAAATTTTTAAAGCTAAATTTCCTAGAGTACTCATGAAAAACCAAGCGTGATTCAGGGCCGAAATGAGCACAACGATAAGAACTAGATAATGTCTAGAGAGATGCTGTTTGAGTTCTATTATCTTGGTTTACACAAAAGCTGAACAGTTCAAGACATTGCGTTCACTAGTTAGCAAGTAAATCCAATAGTTCTTACTAGAGAAGGTTCAAAACTAAAAGCCACCTATCTTGATACAGTATATCTCTCTCTCTCTCTCTCTCTCTCTCTCTCTCTCTCTCTCTCTCTCTCTCTCTCTCTCTCTCTCGTGTCTGCATAGCATTTGCATTTGACTAGCCAATTTCTATTTATATGAAGGATTGTTGTTGCCATTTGTATAATAAAATGGATCTCAAAATATTCGTCTTTGTGAGTAGATTATTATCGTATATTTACTTGATCAAAACAAATGACATATGAATGAGAAATTGAGATTCAAAGTTGGAGGTGAATTTTAATTACATATACTATTATTATTAAATATAATAATAGCTAGTTTTGAGAAGACTCTAATGTTCTGAAACAATCTTTCAAAAAGATATGTACTTTGCAGTTCAAACACACGAGTTGTGTCCTATCCTAATAGGTGTTTTTGGCACCTTATCGTTCAAATTGCATCTGTCTAAACAGATGCTTATCTTTTATAAATACTTGCAAAGTGAGAAGTCTGGTCATTTGTTTATATGCTCTTACTTCTTCTACATTCCATCTTTCTACACTTCTTATCAATTTTAGTAATCTAGTTAAGCATTTTTTTAGAAAGATTTCTATATTTTTCTAGTTTACAGTTCTTGTGTTTTTGTAGTGCTGCAAAACGTAAGAGTATGATCATTTTATCTTGGGAGGTTTGAGCCGTTACACTGTTAGCACTAGTGTGAGGCAATAAAACCTTGAGGAGATTAGATTTGATCTAAGACTAGATTGATTTCTTCGCATTTTTGCATTCTTTCAGTACCGTAAGTTCTACTATTTATTTTCATAATTTTATTTTTGAATTTTTTCTTTTCAAATTACACTTTATCAATATATATTTTCTAACAATGATTCAAAAACTTTATTCTCCTACTAGTCTCCAACGAAAGAAGACCGAGATATACTTATTTTCACAAATAAAAAACTTGTGTGTCGATGACGTCAATCGAGCAGGAGTATTTTCTAATAATGAAAGAACCTTCCTCTACAATCAAAGTCTCAGTACAGCACCAACGTAAACAGTCCACAAACAAAACATGTTTTCTATGTAATAAAAAGGGTAAATTCTACAAATAGTTCTTAACATTTATAAAAAGTTTTACTTTGATTTTATTATTTTAGAAGCGATATATTTGATTTTTAATATATTCAAAAAATATTATTTTAGACCTTATTATTTTAAAAGTAATTAATTTAGTTGTCAATATTTGCAAAAAGAACCTAATTGATTTCCACTTTAACCCAAAAAATAGTTATGTGATAATTATCATCTAACCAATCAATGAAAAGGAAAAGAGTAAAGTGCATTTCACCCCTTAGTGTTTGTGAAGTCGCATAAAACTCCTTGTGTTTTCAAAATTTGTTGATAAGTCCCTGTGATTTGGAAAACGTTGCACATTAGTTCCCGCTGTTAGTTTTTCTATTAAAGTTAACGGAGAGTATAAAAACACACCTAAAATACATTTTGACTTGTTAATAAGGGAAAAAAAAACTAAAGTAAATTAATACAAATTCCCCATTCTGATTTGAAAAATAGTGCAAAATCCTTCCTCTGATTTTAAAATCCATTAACTATAATACAAAAACTAACGGCAGAGTCCAATGTGCAATATTTTTTAAATCATAGAGGGTTATTAGCGAGTTTTGAAAACAAAAGGGGTTTTATGCAACTTTCAAAAAATAAAGGGGTAAAAGGCATTTTACTCAAATAAAAATTAACACTTTTTGTAATTATTAAATACTAAATTGATTGCTTTTAAAATAATAGAGACCAAATTAACTTCACAAATTATATCATGGTCTCTCACCATGATGTTCCTGCAGAGCATCATGCTCCTTCAGATTAAAAAAAAGAAAAAGAAAAATAAAAATAGCTCAGCAGCAGCAGTGTACGTATCTCTCTTCCCTCTCCTTTCTCTATCTTCATTTTTCTCTCTCCTGACTTCTCTCTTCTTGTCTTCTTTGCTTCACCAGTGACGTCGCCGATCATCTCACGTTGAATAACTACTATAAAATTCGCCTTTCTTTGCT
The DNA here is from genome assembly GCA_028554755.1 of Cordia subcordata. NCBI lineage: Eukaryota > Viridiplantae > Streptophyta > Magnoliopsida > Boraginales > Cordiaceae > Cordia > Cordia subcordata. The sequence continues at coordinate 435,574 of JAPTOF010000003.1, read as the reverse complement.
GATTGTAATGATATGCACCATATCCAAGAAATCTCTTAGGTGTTAATTCACAATTAAAGCCCATCGTCTTCTTTCTCATGTTGGCAAAAATTCTGGCATCATCTCGCCGTGCCGCAAACTACCAAACTTTTCCTCTCTTCGTCACAATTCTAACCATACCTCCCACGCGATGTTTGGATACTGAAGATCAATCCGCTAATAAAGCTCACCTTATCCTTCAAGTATGTAGGTGTATTTGTGTTTTGTGTCGGTGTGTGTGAGAGCAGTGAACAAATAGTTGTGAGGTAATGAAAAATATTTGATATATATATAAAAGTTAGTGAGCAAATATTTGTGGGGTGATGAAAAAATATTCAATGAAGAAATAGTTATAGGGTAATGAACAAATAGTTGTGACATAATGAACTTATATTTGATGTATATATAAAAGTCATTGAACAAATATTTGTGCGGTAATGACAAGCAGTCAATGAACAAACATTTACTCCGCGTGAACTGTAACGCGTATTGTTTACTTGCGTTTTGCTACTGAGCTATTTACTTTTTTTTTTTAAATAAATGAGAAATACATTATACTTAATGAAACAACACCTTGTAAGAGACTATGATATAAAGTCCCAATTAACTTCTTCTTTTTAAAATATTAAAACCTAAATGGAACACTTTTACATGTTTTCATATAGACCATGTATTTAAGTTAGCAGGGCACACCAAACTTTTCCTAACACTCAACAGTGCATGTCATCATTCGCATATATATATATATATATATATATATATATGATGCCACCCTTCTTGCAATTATCGTGGAGTCTCACTCTATTTTAGAAATTAAGCATTGAGGATAATGGCCGGAGTTTCTGTTGTCGTAAGCTCATCACGGTTTTTGAGCACAAAGTCTACGTCTGTAACCTCACCCGGTTTAGTTTTTCAGCGGTTCAGTAGTACGATTTTGAGGTCTAAAAGAAGGTGTCTTCGTCGTCGCTTGAAGGTTTGCGCTGGTCTGGAGCATGAGAAGAAAATGAAGGCCCAAATTGATGATGATGATGATGAAGATATCAGCAAGGAGATCATGGCGGCACCGGCGCGTTTGGAGGAGAAATTGGCGAGGAAAAGATCGGAGAGGTTTACTTATCTTGTTGCTGCTCTTATGTCTAGTTTAGGGATTACATCTATGGCTAGTATGGCTGTTTACTATAGATTTTCATGGCAAATGAAGGTACTCTTATTACGTCTTCTGAAAATCTCTTGTATCATTCAATTCTTAAACTATTAATGTGATGTTATTTATTATTATTTTTAATTGATGAATTATATCGAACATGATCGTAACCACTTGAGTGTTCAGAGAAGAGCTTCAAATTTTTATTTCCGTTTCCAATGTTTGCTTTACGCTTCTGGATTAATTGGGATCTGTTTTTTGCTCTAGGGCGGAGAGGTGCCTTTGTCGGAGATGTTCGGGACATTTGCTCTTTCAGTTGGTGCTGCTGTAAGTTTTTATCTCTTACTTCCCTTTTTCTATTCTCGGGCAACCAAGATCAACTACACTGTGATTTTACTGAGAGGGGAAGCGACTCTTCTCATATATATATATATATATATATATATATGAGATTTAGGATCGAAGCAAAATAGAAATCATGTGTTTTGTTGAAAGGTAAGCTCGTGATTTCATAATAATCTAATAATTTTATTGTCCGTAAATCTTTTTATTTACTTTACCTAATATTTCATCGAAGTATTTGTATCATCCTAATTGAGGGATAATTTTTGTATGTTTGAATTTCAGGTAGGGATGGAATATTGGGCACGATGGGCACATAAGGCGCTGTGGCACGCTTCATTGTGGCACATGCACGAGGTCTACGTAACTTGCTTGGCTCTTCTTCGTTTTCTTTCCCTTCTCTTGCCGTTTCGACAAGCAGGAAAATGTGACAACTACTGAAAACATGCGTCACTTCTGAATAATTAACTCGAGTTATTACTTAATTTCGTCAAGCAATTTAAAACATCAAACTATGGTAATCTTACTGAATATCCGTATATAATTGTCCTTTCTTTTGAATATGCAGTCGCACCATAGAACAAGAGAAGGCCCCTTTGAGCTTAATGATGTCTTTGTCATAATCAATGCTGTGCCAGCGATAGCTCTCATCTCCTACGGTTTGTTCCACGAAGGCCTTGTTCCTGGCCTCTGCTTCGGTGCTGTAAGTTTCTCTCCCCGTGTTAGTGATAGGTCCGACCCTTCTTCAAATCTTGTACAGAATGAGCGTTTTCCGTACCAGCATTGTTATTGCACAAAAACGAGTGTTTTTCGTACCAAAGTTGTATTTTAGTGATGATAATTTTTCAAATATACGCATGCGTTGCAAGAAAAAAAGTTAGAAAGCAATAATTCTGTTCTCAGTTGACCAAAAGAAATTAAACTCATTGGTCATATTTATTGCAGGGTCTTGGTATTACTGTATTTGGTATGGCCTATATGTTTGTTCACGATGGTCTAGTTCACAAAAGATTCCCAGTAGGTCCAATTGCAAATGTACCATATTTTAGAAAGGTAGCGGCAGCACATCAGGTATTTTTATACCTAACATTTTGTAATTAAGTTTAAGGCCCTATTAACGGTATCTAATGGTCGATATCTTATTCGATTTTGACGTCTGGTATTTCAGCTTCATCACTCGGACAAGTTCAATGGAGTTCCATATGGGCTGTTTCTAGGTCCTAAGGTACTCGTTTCTCTCAATCTCGTTGTCTCTATTTGTTTACATACAAAAACATATATACGTATGTACGTATTGTGTGTATATATATATATACACACACACAAAACCACAGGAGATGCATTATATACATAGGAAATATACATGCGACATAATAATGTACCGTAACAGAACATTATAATTTAATTACTTTGAAAATGGCCTTAACTAAACAGTAGAGGTAAACTTAGTGTAGCTAGCGTCTACTCTTGTTAAAGCACTGTCTCAATTTTACAGGAACTTGAGGAAGTAGGAGGGCTGGAAGAGTTGGAAAAGGAGACCAACCGTAGAATTAAATTGTCAAAGGGTTTATGACCAAGTCGATATATTAAATGAAAAAGAGTATGATAAACTTTCATTTTGCTCAAGTAGCATATGTGTAGTAAGAATTTATATAAAAATGTCAAATCTCGCATATATATGTAATGAAATTTTATTATGTAAACAAAGATAGTGAGGTGATTAGTAATGCTCGACATAGATTATTTTGACAAATAAGTGAAACCTCAATTTCCGATAGTCTATCAATTAATTAATCAACCATATTAAAATTAAATTCGAGTTATCTATACATATATATAACCATCTTCGGGATCATTTAAAGCATTTTACTTGAAAGGAACCAGTATATACACAAAATCAAAATCTTCACAAATTAATTAATAGTTTTCCTATATTAATATGATAAAAGGAAAATTTCAACCATCTTAATTTATACATAAAACTAGTATGTTACTCATGCCATTGCACGAGATGTGTTATATGTAGGTTGATGTACTAGAAAGATTTAGTTTTTTATTTATCTAAATGTTTCAAACAAATTATATGAAATAATTTTAATAGATTAAACAATAATAATACACTTATGATTAATAATGTAATGTTGTATTGGGGGAAAAAATTAATACACATACATGTAATAATATGACGTTGTATTGAGGAAAAAAATTAGACCTGTCTAATCCAGAGATTTTCAACAATATGGCGGAAAAACCTATTGCTACATATATTTGAATAGTATCAAAACCAACTTTTCTTTATGATTTATAATATTTTGCTATATTTTACCAAAGTAAATAGAAATTAATGATGCCACTATGATTTAAATACCATATAATGAATAGACTGCAATATATATAATAACATTTTAAGTAATCAAGTTTATATATATTTGTCAATTAACAGAATTACATTTAAGGTCCAAAATTAAATTACAGATTAGAAAATGATTTTGAAGAATATTTCATTTTAAATAAATTTTTTTCATACCTCTCTTCCCGAAAAGCCATATACCGAGACAAAAGGATTATAGATAATAAAAGATTAGTAAAATATAGCGTCATAACAATACGAACATATGTATACAAAAGGTTTAATATAAGGGAAACCCCCAATCAGCAATGATTCAGACGGCAATTAGTGTGTAAATCGAAATACATCTAACAACATACATGTGATTACCTTGCATACGCATAATTTTGAAATTTGCAAGATATCACAATCTGGAATTACGGAGAAATTGTGATGATAAAGAAGGAATTAATCAAATTGCGTGCATGTAAAATAAAAAGGAAGCAAATATGTGCTGCCATGCGTGAGATTAGAATGTTTGAGCTTGAATATGATACTAAAATAATGATTTAACCATGATTTGAGGCTACTGATTATGTGTAAATAATATATGAAAAAGAAAAGGAAAGATTTTTTAGTACACGAAAAAGAAAAAATTGAAATGAACAACAACTAAATGATTTAGTTGATTACATAATTTAGACAACGAACATGTAATGTCCATATATATTTACAACTTTAAAAATTATAAGAGTTAAGATTCTGTAATTATAGAAGAATGAAATCGAAAGAATCAAATGAAATGAAAAAGAAAGACTCTAGAAAAGGAAGGATATCCATGGATTTTTTTTTAAAAAAAAGGACAACTATATATTTTTTTAACATTATTAAACAATAAACACGTGGTAGTAATTTAATAATGCTACATGGCAGCACAATATTCATTAGGGTCTGCTTTATACTATAGTACAGATATCAAGTTAACTGTTCATAAAATTCAAAATCTCAAATAAATTAGTAATGGGAGAGAGAAAATATATTTTAAGAAGAAAATTCTCTCTTCTATTATTTTCTTAATTTAAATTTCATGAATAATTAAAATGATATTAATTATACACTCATGGATAAAGAAGATTTTCCTTTTTTTTTTTTTCCTAATACAAACGGATGGGAATGACCATTAATTAACTACCTCGATTTTTTGCAACACGTCAGGTGCATTCACAAACTGTGCAGACAGACAAACCCAAATTATTGATTTTGACGTCGCTGGCAGCAAGTGGTTACCAAACTTTTTGTCGAAAATTGCAGTACCTTTTGACCCGAAAAAGGCCAAAAAAAAAAGAAGAAGATAAATGTAGTACATTTTGTTTCATTCAGATGCTTAGTTGTAACGTGCCAAACTCATTCGATCCATCGCCTTGAGCGAGCGAAATTGGAAATTAAGTGTGCCAAACTTGAGCAATTTTGTGTACGCTTGGCTGTTTATACATGTGGCTATTCAATTGGCTGAACTGATGTGACATGGAGGACATAAATATACGAGTGAAACTTTTCGTATAGTTATTATATTATTTTTATCATAATAATATCAGTTACAATCAATTATTTATTATCATAATTATGCAAAATTTAACAGAATTATCCGTTCTTGGTATATTGATAAGATAAAAGGACAGGCATATGAGAATTGGAAAGATGAGTATATGATATTATAGAGTGGAAACCTAGTCATGTAGATACTGCTTACAAGTTACATCCTCATCTGAGCTTACCTCTGCTTTGGAAGAACTTGCGATAATAATAGGGAACTAATCAAAAGGCTAATCTTTATTCTTGACTTGCTCAAACCGTTTAATCTCTGTCGAGTATATTTTCGGTAATCTACATGGTTTGTTATAAGTGTACAATGGTTAGAGTTTGATTGTCTGTAAAATTTACATTACATAAAAATTTTGTACACCATATTATATTGTCTTTTAGACGTAATTTAGTAATTATATTTTAGATAGTTACCGTTATTTGTGCATATCTATGCCTGCTTACAAAAGAATGGAATAAAAATTATACACCATACTATATTGTCTTTTAGACGTTAAGTACAAGATGGTGCTAATGAGGCCCTTTCATAAATCCAAGCCGAGACTACCATCAAATTTTTGTCCAATATTTGGAGGACCTAAGTTTATAATCATAAAGGCCAAACCCACATACAAATGAAGTACAAATTTAAGCCTTGTCACATGATGAGGCCTAAAAGAAGCATATAAATCAATTGGAGAACGACCACCCCCACCATATGCCTTTCATCGGACATGTTTAACCTTGAGGCCCAAATGGGTCAATTTTGGGCCTTGGGCTTTTGCTTGGGTTTGCATTATGTAATTAACGTAATTGCAAACCTGAGGAGTCTTGCGCATAATAGCACATGAAAATGACTATAATGATTTGGTTTGCTCTCCATCATTAATTTGTTCTCATTTGGGCATATTATTGCAGCTATAATTTTGAATGGGACTTATAAACCAACATGCAATCATAATATCTTTTACGCACTCTTAATTATATGTGTATGTATGCTATTAGGTAAGTGTTTCGTGTTTTTATCTGATCACCCCCACCAAAAGACAAAAAAAGGCCTTCGGACTAACCCTTTAAAAAAAAAAAAAAAAACATGGCAAGCAAAAAAGAAGTGACAGGTGCAATTGACTTTTAAACCAGTGTTGTAATTGATTTAAATCTCCACCTATGTCAAAGCTTGCTTTGCCCTACGTGTGCGCCCAAAAGGGACCCATAATAGAGACGTGTTTTACGATTTTGACAGATATTAGCCAAGACAAATTTTGCACAATTAGTGCACCAATCTAAAAGGTATAATTAATTTGTGCAATATTTTCATGCTCTAGAAAAGTTGGCAATACTGAATCTAATGATGATTTGTGGCATCTTCTCCATCAGGATCAAAATGTCCCACAACCAAGTTTAACATGTGGAGGACAATTCTAACAAATGAAAAGTGTTTTCAACATTTTTTAAGGTACTATTTACCCAGTACAGAATGAATGAAAAGAGCTAGATGATAGATAGTATTAGGAACAAAATATTTTTATTTTCTGGAAGTTAGTTAAACAAAACTCAAAACATGAATATGAAAATCAACAAAAGGCCATCTTTTAGGTACTTAAAATTCAGAAGACACATGTTATATGATGAGTAAATTGTAACAGGAAAATATAATGGTATATCACATTATATGATTACAATATGTACATGGAATCTCATTAACTATATATGATTGAAAAATTAGTCTACATACGTAAAAGGATTTAACTGTGATTGAAAAATTAATCTATGTAAAAGGATTTATGTCCATAGAATACTGTTGGAATTTTTTTTTTCCACCATGGTTTGAGATGCTTCATATCTTGGCAGAAAAACTTTCTGTCCAATGTGAAAACCCTAACATAGTGTTTGGAAGTGTTAGTGGTACAAAATACATTTCATTATTTAAATGAATTCAAGGATTTGTATTTTCAAATCAATTCCTTCTTTGGAATTATAAAGTTGTTTTAAATCTATTATCTCGTTTATAAACCTAAATTGTGTTTAGAAGACAAATAAAATTAAAATTAATATGTATATTTTACTTAAATACTCCTTCATTATATTTTAGTTATTATGTAGTGTGTGTGTATATATATATATATATATATATATATATGCAATAAGGAAAATTCAATTGGAAAGTTCGACCATCAATTGGCAAACTTTGGATGCGTAACACGTCTCCTATACTGTGAACCAGTTAGGTGAGGGCACTCAACCTACGGCAAGGGACTAGATTCAAACTTGAATTATGAGCCGTATCCGTCTCTAGTTCTTACTACTGATGGGACATCTCTAGGGGGCCTATAATGTAATTTTTATAAGTTACTGTAGAACTTATAAAAAAGATAAAGACATTGTAAATGCATATGTAATAAGTGATATATTGTGAATAGTATAATAAATAATAGAATAAATCATATCTTATGAAATTAACTCAGGGCTACAATCATTATTAACAAAAATAAAAAGGATAATGCTAATAGAGAATTTAAGAAGAATGCTATATTGATATTAAAATGTTTTTAGAGTTATATTTTATAGAGATATTTTTGTCTTTATAATATTTTTCATGGACTTGGATATTGTGGAATTGTAATTATTACCTCTTAAATTAGAATTTGAACAAATTTCAATAAATTCAAGATTTGTAAATCCTATATTTTTAAATAAATTTCATGTTTTAAAATATTGTTTCCCAATTAAAAAAAATAGACTTCAAAATGAATCCGATAAATTTTGTGGAATTCTTTAGTTCCAAACAGTACTCCGTAAAAAATGAAGTTACACAAGAACTATGTTGTTCGTGCTCATAGGTTAAATAAACGAGTGGTCAAAAGTTTTCAAAGAAATACTCAATTTCAAATTTTTTTTTATCATTCATTAACTCATTATTTTTTACATGTATGTCTAATTGGCGAACCAAATAAAAGAAATTTTTATTTTTCTCTTTTAACATATAATTCAACGTACATATAAAAAGCAATAAACAAGTTATTTAAAAAAAAAAAAAAGTATTGACAATGCTCAAGTACTTTTGCTTCTAAATAAAGGTAATTCATCTTCTAAGAAAAGTATCCACACAGAGCTTTATTAAAGTGAACACTTTGTACAGAAATGACCAAAGATCAACCGGAACAATGCAAAGCATTTGTATGTTGCATGAGAACGGTCATATTCTTCACATGCTAAAATAGGGGAGGGTCTGACATTTATATTTAGTGAGAGTTAAACACAAAATATACATACATACATATACATATACATATATATGTGTTTGTGTGTGTGTGTTACAGACAATTCAAGCTGGTGAAAGTTGATAGGACCCCGCAATCCTATAGAGCTCATTATTTGATTTCGTAGTTTTCTTCTGTCAATTTCATGCGTATGGCAAATAATATATCGTAAAGAGTCTTCAATTCGTGTATGTATGCGCTAGATCTACAAAATGATGCTACGTAAATTATGTATCTATAACTTTTTGGCCTACATGTATTCATACCATATACGTACTGAGTACTACGTACTCATTTTTGGCCAGTTATGCTTGTTATAGATATTTCTTGAGTTCATATGCAAAATACACAAAAATAAATTTCTCTAAATAAGGAAAATTTGGTGGATGATTTCATATTACGTGCAAGTTTAGTAGCTTGCGATGTAATCTACCTCCAATTTATATTATATAGGTAATGTAGCAAGTAGAAATTTAGCCCGGATAAGAGTGAAAGGTTCTTAAAGTTACAAACTAGAAGAAAGAATGTAATTATATATTTAATTTTCTTAGGCTTAGCAATTCTCCATCTGGAGTCAATAGGGTAGGGTTTGGAACCTTTGTTGCAGCTCTTGAGAAGCTATCAAGAAGCTAGAAAGTACCTATGTAAAACATCATCAAGCACTTCAAAGTATTCGACACATAAGTATAAACAAGGAATCCCCATTTGAATGATTCACAATGGATGCCATTTCTCGTTCTGAAACTTACAAATTTGTCTTAAGGCAAAGTCTTTTTTCTTAAAATAAAAGGTTCAATCAAAGAGCTAAGCCGTAAAATGTATCAAATTTCGTCATTTATCTCATAAGTTTGTTTCATTCAAAAAGTATTTTCCTTTTATCTTGACCAACCATTAAGATCTATGCATCAAATCCCGCTATTTAACACTCTTATAATATTATCATAACGTCGCAAAAATTTCAAATAATCCCCGTATTTAATTAGCAAAAACAAGAAAAAACACAGAAGGGCCTAATGAATGAATAGGTCTAAGAAACTTTGCTGGGGGTAGACGTGATGATGAGACTAAGTGCGACCCAAACAGCATTATAGCTGCCGCAATATCATTGGTTGCCGTGGAATTTGGTTATGGTAACCGGTGCCACGTCAGCAAGAAACGGGGTCTTGTGGACAGCATGGGATGCATTAACAGTCAAGCAAATGATGTTGGATACATCCGTCATGATGTAAACCCTGGTCCTACTCAAATTAATCTCAGCCCCATATCAAAAAGTTTCTTGTGCACTTTTCACCTTTATGCCAAAAAATAAAACCTAGTTTAGAAATGTGAATTAATTTAACATATTTTATTTACTGGGTGTTATGTATGAGGATTAATTTGGAGGTATGCAAGAGAATTAAGTAGGGATTAAATAATTTTAAGAATTAAAAATACTAATAAAATGTTAAAAGTATATATTAAACCATATTGTGAGACTTATGATTGGAATTGTAAAAAATCCATTTGGTTGAGGACAAGCTCTTCTCTCTTTATAGATGAAAGCCTGTGCACTTGTATGGAACTGAAATTTCCTTCCCATTTCATTTGGCGTCTATTTATTCAAAGTCTCCTTTTCCGGAAGCAGGATAACACGTACTACTCTCTTATCTTACTACTTAAATTTTCATCTTAGTGACAAATTTTCACGATTTAGTGACCGAATTTTCTGGTCACTATTCACTAATGTTCTTCGTTTTTGTAGTGCTGGAGATCATTCGTTTCTTATAATATGAATTTTTTTTCTCTTTGGTTGCAATGAGAAATTTATTTTAGACAAAATAATATTAGATATATCTATCATAAATTACAAATTTATTGTTTAGCGGCATGCTGAAACATACATTTTAAAGTAAGTAAATATTAGTACTGAATATTTTAATGAAAGTACATATATAAACTCGAACTTATAATTAACAAATTGTTACTCAATCGATCTATCCAAAGTTAAAAGACCATTTTTCATTAGGAAAAAAAAAAAAAAAAAGGAGGTCCTGACGAATGAACAGGGTGCAGTGTTGAACCACAACTACTGAGGCATGCATGCAGATGCAGTACACCAAGTTGGGAGCTTAATCATAGTGGCTACTCCACGCCACACCACAAAGCCGCCCATCTCTATATATATAACATATTTATAAATATATATATATATATATATATATATATATATATATTGTGTTATCTGCTATTTATATTTTTTGTGGTTGCTCTAGGTAGATGGGCTGAATGTATAATTAATCTGAGCTTCTGATGGATCATCGGCTTAGCTGCTCTGCTACGTATTAGGAGAAGCGTCTGTGTCTGCGATGTTAAAAGCTGTTGTTTAGCTTCGGTCCTTGGACGTTACGTGCTAATTAACTTTCAATTTTTATCATAGGTTGCACCTAAATTATTGCCTATACCTCGGGTTGGATACAACAACGATAAAATAATAAACATTAATTAATGCTATATGTACCTTACACAATTAAAAGTTGAAAAATTTAGAGATTTGTCTTATTTTATATTGAAGTATTGACATAATTATGTCCCAAGGATGCCCTGATAGTAAAGGCACATGAAGAACACTATTTATGTGTGGGTTTGAACTGCGCTAGAGAGTTTGAATGCCACAACATGTGTTACCTGATGCAGCAGTTTTGGAAAAGATTACGGCACCCAGAATTTACCAATTGGTAATCGCGTTCTACCAATTAAATTTTCAAAATTATTTGTTTTAAAAGAATATCGACATAATTTTACAAAAGCATTGGGTTTGAATTGTACATGAAGCCAGTGAGAATACACACATATATATATATAAAGAAAAAGAAGAAAATTCGAAACTACAATTGTATGGGGCATGAACATCCTAAAATGTTGAAATTACGGGGGGCTAGAGAATACAGAGCGGAACGGCGTTCAAACCAGGGGGCTGGGAACAGGGTTATTAAGCCCTCGTTTTTTTAAATAATTATTAAGCTTTGATTAACATGCAAAAGAAGTTGTTATATATATTAATCAAATAAAATTGCAGAGGATGAGGTAGTATTAGATATTCACACACTGCATAATCATTACTGTCGGTGGTGGGGGGCAAGAGTACTGGTCACGAGCAACAACTGGTACCTTCCTTAATGATGTCCTGCGACTATTTTCTTAATCTTTATCTTTAAATAGATATTAATTAATTAAAGAGTTTGACACAAAATGGTACACACTTAATTTTTCTTTTCTTTTCTGTTCTTTCTTTAGGATAAGCTCAATTCTCATCATTTTAAATAAGATTATATTAATTCTAGTATAAAGTTAAAACTTCTTATGTAATACTGCACTTCAATATATATTCTAATACAATGGAATAATATTTGTTTTTATACCTTTGAAAAATGGTTGTACTTTATAATTATGTACGCAATGGGGTGTTAATTTGAAATCGTTGCCCCTTTGTTTCAATGACTCTCTCGTAAAATTTGCAAAAAAAAAAAAAAAAAAAGAAGAAGAAGAAAGGATTATAAAATTGATAAAGTGGGAGAGAAATTTTGTTGACAGGACTTGAAAAACTAACGAAGTTCCTCTCACCAATAGGCAAGATTCATGTCATATTAATTGTTATCACGTTGATGATCAGGCACTAATTTTTCAGAGATCGTTTTTTCCGCGTTCGGAAAATGATATATAGTTCATCTAATGAAGCACACAAGGAACAATATTGAAATTTTGAAAAGTTCCTAATTCTAAACCTCGAATCCTTTGTGACTTCGACGCTCTCACAATATTATAATTTTTTAAGAAATAATATTGGTAATAAATTGTCAAAATTATATGAATATAATTATATAAACAATTTACCTCCCTTAACTCTTGTGACGTCATCAGGAGGAGAGAATCAGACTGCAGCTGCGCAAACATGATAGCATTTTAATCCTCTTTTCTTTTCTTTAATTTTTATTCTTGGTAGAAAAGAAAAGAGAGCTACACATGGTAGCAACTAGCAATAATTGTAAACTAGCAAATTGTTTTAATTCATATGGGACAAAACTAGACTGTAATTATGAACAATCTAATTAATTCACATGGGACAAAATTAAACGGTCATTATGAACAATCAAAATGATTTTTCACTATAGGATATAGGCTATACTTGTGATATATATACATATACATATATATATGTATATGTATATATATATATGTATATGTATACATATACATATACATATATATATATATATATATATATATATATATTACGAACATCCAATGAAATGTCTTGGAGATCGACCATGTTAGTATAACGCTGGTCCCAGATTCATTTAGTAATGAACAAGAAATAGTAGGGACAAAAATAACATGAATTGCCATCTTGAAGTCCAGCTTCTGTTTGGGGTCTGATTTATTACGTCATTACGAGGGAAAGAACATGTCACAATCTTTGTTTTCAAGTTCTTCAAATTTTCGCAGGAAAAAAAAAAGAAAGTAAGAAAGAAAGAAAGAAAGTTCTTCAAATTTTCCTCCATGTCCACTTGTTAATTCTCCTTTCTGGGGACTTGGGGTTCAGAGGGCCTTCTTTAGCAAGCTGTATGTTGGTGTTTAACTATCCCTTTTTCGTTTTTCTATTTCTTTTTTTGTGTTAAGAAGTACTAAGACCAAAAAAAAAAATGAATTAAATAATTTAGTGATCTTTTGACATGCATTCAAAATAATTTCTTAATGTACACGATTAATTTGGAAAACATGAACTCTCTGGTACAAGCTGCACTTCTAAACATAAGGCCCTAAAAAGCTTGTTGTCACTTCAATTTCCTCCATATTCCCACCCAGAATGTGAACTAAATTATTTGTAGGATTTTTAGCCCCAATTAAGAGCCTGTTTACATTGGTTTTCTTTGTGGAGAAATATTTTTTCTTAAAAACAGTATGAGATTTTTGTAATAAGTATTTAAATTAGATTTTTGAAAAAGGTTGAAACTCTAAAAAAAAAACTCAATTTTAACTTTTTTTAGAAGATAAAATTTTTAACTTCTCAAGAAAGTACTTTTTTTAAAAGTTTTAGAGTTTGTTTGACCTGATTTTTAGAAACCTAAAAGTTTTTTCAGGAAGTTCAGAATTTGAAATTGACTTGTCTATCCATTTTTAAAAGAGTTCTTTCATAAAAGCTAAAAATAAGAAAGCTGGAAATTAGAAGCTCAAATTGGATTTTTTTTTTTTAAAAAAAATACTTTTGAAAAGGGGTCAAATGCATGTGATCCCCTATGGTTTGTCTAATGAGTTGATTATCCACTGTGTTTTAAAACATACTACATTACCCTCTTGTGTTTTTCAAAAGATGGTGCATAATATCCTATCTTGATGTTTTTCATTTAAATTTACTTATTGTGCATTATAAGCGTCTTTTTTGTGTTTATGACCATTAAAACATGTAATATATATGTTATATCATTTTACAAAAATACTCTTATTTTTGCCTAACAATGATTAGTTAATAACATTAAAAAAAGGTGATTGTACTACATTTTATAAACAATAAAAGGATAATGTGGTAAGCTTTTAAAACATAGAGAGGTAATCAGTTAACTAAACAAACCACAAACCTAATTACATAAATCATAAGAGAAAATGTGCCATATTTTGAAAAGCACAGGGGGAGGGGGGTTATTTGATAATTTTAAAATACAGGAGGATAACCACGTTATTAGACAAATCACAGGGGGTAACATACATTTTACCCTTTGAAAATTTATTTTCATCATGTCAGAAATTGTTTTTCTTAATATTTTTCTCAAAAATATTACTTCACATTCTTTAAAGTCCAAAATTGCCTTCAAAATAATTAAACTACTAAAATACAAATCCAAATAATTAATAATTTTTATTCAGCTTAATCAAAGCCTTATTACTAAAAACTTTATAATTCTGTTAACATAATAAATAAATAAACCAATATCCTTTCTATAAGTTTAAACTTTTAGATGAGGTGGTAATTCTAACTTAGGTATCAAAATTTGAAAGTCAAACGGTGTAGGTTCAAAACTTATCACTATCTATTTAAAAACATTAAAAATTTTCACGTGCAAACTCTAAACAGACAACGATGCAGGTTCAAAACTCATCACTACCTATTTAAAAACATTAAAACTTTTCAAGTGCAAGCTCTAAACAGACAATGCAGGTTCAAAATTCACCGCTACCCATTTAAAAATATTAAAACTTTTCACGTGTATGTTCTAAATAAATTATTTTAACACAATAAATGAATAAACCAATATAAAACTTACCGTCACCTATTTAAAAATATTAAAACTTTTCATGTGCAAACTTTAAATAAATTAAGTTAGACTTAAGGGTGTATCCTAACACAATAAATAAATAAACCAATATAAAACTCACCGTCACCCATTTAAAAATATTAAAACTTTTTATGTACAAGTTCTAAATAAATTATACTACACGTAAAGGTGCGTGTTAACACAATAAATAAATAAACCAATATCCTTTCTACAAGATTAAACTTTTAGATAAGATGATAATTCTAACTAATTTTCATAGCTGAAATTTGGCGACAAAATTTTAAAAAAAGTCAATCCAAGCGAGTTTGACTCTACATCAGTATTCAAAAGTTTTTAAATGCCTTGATAATTTATTGAAAATAAAACTTACCGGAGACCTGTTAATTTTAACTTCTAAAAATTTACTTAACTTTCACAGATAAAATATCCAAAATCCTGCCGATGTGTTCCCTTCATTTCCAGTACTGAAATTAACCAACCCCATCGGGCATAGAGTCTGTCTCTATCAGTTGCCGGTCGTGGAGGTTGGGGTTGAGGTTGCCAACACGCTCATCTGTCCGTGTGCCTATTTTGCGCCTCCTTTTTTCGCGCCCAAAAAAACTTCCCCCACAATTAAGCTCTCTCAACTCTTGATTGTGATAGCTAGACAACGACACCATATGACCAAATAAATAATCTAGCCAGCTTCCATTATCTTTCATCATTAGGGTCTCTTCTCTCTCTCTCTCTCTCTCTCTCTCTCTCTCTCTCTCTCTCTCTCTCTCTCTCTCTCTCTCTCTCTTCCCGTGGGCATCATATATTCTACTGTGTCTCTTAATTGGATCTGCAGTTTCTTACTTATATAACCCTCTTTGTTCTTCCTTCTTCCATTCCTCACCTTTCCTTTTTCGATAGGCTATTTCTCGTTGGGATCTGAACCAACCGACATTTGATAGACAACCTTGAACACATTTTTATCTGAGGGGGGGGCACATTTATAACTACTGCAGGGTTCAAGTTCCCAGGTTAAAGTGTTCTTTCTACTTCCGTTTTGTCCTTTCTTGTCTTGTGACTGTTCTTGTCTGGTACACGACACTCCCCTACACTTTTGGAAACAAAAAAGAAAGAAAGTAAAAAAAAAAAAAAACCCTCTTTGGACACAAGTCGTAGCTTAAGTCGTAGCTTGCGTCGAGCTGATTCCGTCAAGATCTGTCATCTGTGAATTTTAAATCAAAGGTTTGATCTCTTTAATTTCTTCTCTGTGTGTGTGTGTGTGTCTGTGCGTTTATGTTTTACTGTTAAACATATTTGCTGTACATCTATGAGCGATTTCATTTAGTGTACTTCATTTGCATTTGATTTGTGAACTTTATCTTGCCTTTGTTCTTTCTCTTTGCCTGACCATATCTGAAAGGCTTTGATGTTCAACTTTGTACTTTTCGAATTTGAATTAATGGAATCACTTGCTTATCGAGCACCCAAAAAAAAAAAAATCTTAGGAGGGTGGTCATGTTTGAGCTTTTGAGACTTGAAGGATGTGTTGTTAGTGTGGTGGTGTCTTCTTGTTGTTTCTTTTTCTTTTTTTTTTTTTGATATTTTCTTCTCAGTGTAGTAATTTTTTATGATATATCGAAAAAGTTATGTGAAAATTGTTTGCAGATTTTTCCCACAAGCTTGTGTAGATAAGCATGTCTAGTTCATTGCCATTCCTGCATATATTGAATGTATATATTTGTTCTCCACGAAAACGATCCTTGTGAAAAATTGGCAATGAATAGCTGTTATGGTCATCATTTCTGTGAATGTATGCATCTATTTATTCATCATGTTGGAAGTATCCTAGTGTGCAAATGGAAATGAATAGCTATGATGGCCATTTCTATTATCATGTGATTTACGTGATATAGTCATAATTTTCTTTTTTGATCCAAATATAAAGTCATAATAATTTTGCATGAACATCTATAATGGAGTCTCATATGTTTTTAATAATCTCATCTCAAGAAAGCGTCGAAAGCTCCAAATAAGTGACCTCATATCTGGTGATAAGAGCGGTAATTACTTTAGGAGACAAATTAAATTTGTGGGGATGGATTTGTTTGAAGATCATGTCTTTCACATTGTTCATGTAATTGATTAATTGAATTCTTCATGCAACTGATCTTTTCCGTGATTAGTTCAAGTTTTGACTTGTTTCTACACTAATTCCCACCGTGATTGAAGCAAGTGCTATTTCACATTAATTTCACATTTTAAAGCCCTACGTATTGTAATTATTCATCGTATCGTTATATATTATTACCTTAGAAATTTTTATTATATAAGAAAATTTTGACATTCAATATAATATTAATACTTAGCACATAAAGAAGGGGAAAAAGTAATGTAAATTAAAACGTTACTCTTATTTATACATTTTTATATAATATGTAACTTTTGTTAGTTTCAACAAACTTCTCGTTTCAAAATTTAGCTATCCAAAGCCTTTCAGTTGTCTAAAATGAATCTCAGTCATAGAAATTCAGAATAGAATACGTTTTTGGCCTGAAACAAAAAAGGTTGTCAAAATGGGTACTTTTATGTATATATAGGTTTGTATGCTTGGTTCGTCTATTTTCGTAGTGTCCTCCACATGATCATATGGGTGTGATTGGTCCTGCACAAGCATGATCAAGAAGATCCTAGAGAAACTTGAAAAATCATTTGCACAAAAGTTGTTCTTCATTGGATATATTCTATTGGAATTTTCTGCATGCATGTTGCCTAACTAATGCCCTTGGCCCTTGGGCATTTTACGATTTCGTTTTTCATTAAAAAACATTATTAGTTCAATATAAGATGTCTTCATGCAGTCTAGGTTCAAGAACCAAATTAGAAATGCAATATCTAACCTTATATATGGTTACTTACATTACAATCTACATAACATATTTCCTCCTCTCTCTATCTCTGGGAAAGGCATCTAGGCTATGCTTCATTTTAAGGTTTAAAGAAAGGGAAATGGCGCTTCTAGACAATTTGATTAATCACAAAGCAAAATGTATAGATAAGAGGGGATAAAAGCCAAAACCTCTTATTCTACTCCTAACAATGAAATAGTTGACATGCCCAACTATTTACAGAAAAATATACATCTTGAGGGTGATTGCAAGCTTAACTAGGGTCTTAACTAATAGTAACATATTTTAAGTTTTGACAATTGATGTATGAATTCCTTTACCCTCCAGTCACAAATATATATATATCTGGTCCTTGACTTAGTATACATTATGGCAATATTGCACCGCAAATTTATAGCCTTCAAATGATTCAATTGGTCTTGTATGGGTAGAAAATTTATATACATATTTTTTTCTTTATCAAAGGTAGCACACAGTAAATTGAGCACATCATATAAAGGTATGCAGTATTTCCCTTTTTTGATCAATTAAGATTACTATTAGCTACCTAGATAGTAGTAAGTGGAAACAACAATTTTTCGCGGATGATTATTTAACTCATTTTTAGATAGGCATCTTTCGCTTGCACATATTTCACGTGTTCGGCGTTTTCAACTAGCTTTTAGGATTTGTTCGGCAAATTTAATTATTAAGATAATTGATAGTTAATTGTTAGGATAATTGATAGTTATTTGAGTAGCTAATAACTGTTATATTTTAGCTACTGACTAATAGTTATTTAACTAGCTGATTGAATAAAATGTTCAATAAAATTAGTTATTAAATTAGATCGTGAATATAAAATGACGTAAAAGGAAATTAGTATCATGTTATTATTATTATTATTGTTACGGTAATTATAATTGTTATTAATATTATAGGAATAAGACAATATATTTTATTATTAGATATTTATTTTATAATTATATTTTAATATTAAAATATAACATTTTTTGATAAAACAGATAACTATCATTAGAATCATATTAGATAATCCATTTCAATAGATTCAAAATTATTTTATCAAGAAAAGTACTAATAAAACTTATACTTTTAATAATGTTGATTATATAAAATTTGAAATTTATTTTATATTATTTCTTATTTGTGAAAGAAAAGGTAAAAATATAGAGAGAAATTGAATAAAGAATAGAAAAACCAAAAAAATGCAAAAAGTGTAGAATTACCAAAAAAACATGAAAAGCTAAAAGTTCCCTAAAAGGCTAAAATATTTAGCTTTTGAGAAATGCTAGTTGAAAAGCTAAAAGTTACCTGAACAGCTACTTGAAATGCTAATTTCTCGAACAGCAATAATTTAGAAAAATAGTGTTTTGACTAACTACTTGAAAAGCTGTTGCTGAATATGCACTTAGCATTGTGACCGGCCAAAATACTATTTTTCTAAATTACTGTTGTTCGATAAACTAGCATTTCAAATAGCTTTGCAAATAGCTTTTAGCATTTTTCAAAAGCTAAAACTTTTTGCCTTTTAGGTAACTTCTAGCTTTTCATCTTTCTTTTGCATTTTTCTTTTTGGTTTTTTATTATTTCTCTAATCTCTCTGTATATTTTTACCTTTTCTTTCAAAAATATAAATAAGAAATAATATAAAAATAAATTTCAAATTATATGCAATCAACATTACTAAAATTATAAGTTTTATTAGTTTTTTTTTACAAAATAATTTTGGATCTATTAAAATTAATTTTTATAATATTGAGACAAATATTTTATCAAAGAATTAGTGTTATTTAATATCAAAATATGATTATAAAATAATATCTAATTATGAAATATATTATCTTATTCCTATAATAATAATAATAATAATAATAATAATAATAATAATAACAACAACAACAACAACATGATATCAATATCTTTTTATGTTATTTTGCATTTATCAGCTAATCTAACATCTAATTTTACCAAATACATTTTATTCAATTAACTAGTTAAGCAACTATTAATTAACGGCTAAAATACAACAACTATTAACTATTTAAACAGTTATCAACTACTCTATTAGCTAAATGTGCTAAATAGGCCCTGAATTTCATATCCATATTCCAGTAGATTTGTCCTTTGCATGACGTTTAATTTACCTTGTAATTTGTGAAGTCCAAAAGAAATTTAAAAGAGGCTTTACTCAAACTACATAAAATTCATTAATTAATTTTGTTGATAATTCATTGGTTCAATTTTTTTATTTTTTGTTGGTAAACTCTTCTAGGACGTCACGCCTAAGAGGAATAGTCTCAACCCACTTAAACTATCCCTTAATCCTTGGTTCAAATTATATTAATTAATTATGTTCATAATTCTTCAAAAGAAAAAAAAAGTTTGTTGCATATATATTAGTAATTTCTAATTTCAACGTATTTAATTTGCCTTAGCACCAAAGAAGATGATAATCGTTCCTAATTTACTTGTCTTATCTATTTTCCAGCTTATTTATCCATGTCAATCCGTATACATGTTAGATGCATTTTCTTATTAGACTTGTCAAGCTATCATTTTGATTACTAGTCATGATTAAGAGTTAGACGCATTAGTTGACAAAAAGATGCACGCATATCGAACTTGAGAATCAAACAAAGTCTTCTTTGCCAAATGAGATCAATTGGCAGAAATGAATTTCAAGACTCATAGATTTATCAACATCAAATTCGTAAAACGAGCCAAATTCTTGTTGGTGATTGTGCATAATTAAAAAATGAAATTATGGAAAACCTTTTGTTCATTTATACTCGTTTTTTACGAAATGATAGGAATTCCTTGTAACCCATTCAACTATTAGATTAATCCACAAATACATTGACAATTTTTGAACTTGCATGTTATAAGATCCAACTGATCGAATCAATCTTCCCCGGCTGATATTTTTATTCTTCAAATAGTAGACTATAGGACTATGGATCTTTTTCTGCGAGGAATCGCCAACTTTTGCCTGACATGATGCATATAAATTTGTGATGAAATGCAGATCGATATCCTGCGTTTACACCATGGAGACTATGAATACATTTTCACATGTTCCGCCTGGTTTCCGATTCCATCCGACTGATGAAGAACTTGTTGATTATTATCTCCGGAAGAAAGTCACTTCCAGAAGGATCGATCTTGATATCATTAAAGATGTTGATCTTTACAGAATTGAGCCATGGGATCTTCAAGGTATCATCATCATCATATATGAGATTGAGAATGCATGTATATACTCATGGAATTGAAATGTCGATATATATAATTAAGTTCGACAGATTTATATACAATGATTTTAACTTTTGGAATTGCAATGTTTGTGATAGAGCTATGCAGAATTGATGGCACAGAAGAGCAGAACGAGTGGTACTTTTTTAGCCACAAGGATAAAAAGTACCCAACCGGGACACGCACAAATAGAGCAACAGCAGCAGGGTTCTGGAAAGCAACAGGGCGAGACAAGGCGGTTTACTCTAAGCATGAGTTGATTGGCATGAGGAAGACACTGGTCTTCTACAAAGGGAGAGCTCCAAATGGCCAAAAATCAGACTGGATTATGCACGAATATCGCCTGGAAACAGACGAAAACGGAGCCCCTCAGGAAGAAGGCTGGGTTGTTTGCCGTGTGTTCAAGAAAAGAATAACCAACATGAGGAAATCGGATTGGTATGATGATCATCAAGCTTCATTCATGCCTGCAGAATCATTACACTCTAATTTGAGTACTTATAAGCCCAATTACCATCCTTACTCGTGCAAAACGGTGTTAGATATGCCATACAATATTCCTTCTGAAAACTTTCTCCAGCTCCCTCTTCTGGAAAGAGCAAAACTTCTTTCAACGCCTGGAAATTCCAGCATGAGCTTCGGCTCTGCGCCTGGATTTGGTCGAAGCATCGGCTCATGTGCAGCCACTTTCCAGGCCCCAATATCGAATCAGGCTCAAGTGCATCATGTTCAGGAGCAAAACTTGCAAGCAGATCAAGTTCGAGATTGGAGGGTGCTTGACAAATTTGTGGCTTCCCAACTGAGCCAAGTAGATGTTTCCAAGGAGAATGACTACTCAATTAATGCTGCAGAAAATAACTCTTTTCATGATGGTGATGCTAATAATGATTCAAAGATGATTGCTGAAGAGTTGGAGAGCCAAGAAATGGTGACAGAAAATGCCTCCAGTACACCTTCTTCCGGTTGCCAAAGAGATATGTGGAACTGAATTGAATCCTCACAGATCAAGATAAAGGAAAAAGGTGTGTGGAGTCTACAGGAAAATCATATATCTCCATCTTGTAAATAATAAATTTACAAAAATTTATTATTAACTACTTAATTAGCTGCGCTTATAGGTCTGTATATATATAGCATCGAGTTAAAACTAATTGTCCAAGAAATTATTTTTAGTTGAGAAAATCACTATGGCAGTTGCTGCATAGTTGGAGTCTCAGCAATGCTTAAATATTACGACAACCACAGCATTTTTTTATGAAGATAGAGGTCTCTGTGGTTTTGATACACGTACTTAAATGAAAATGTCAATATGAGAATTTCCTAGCTACTATATATATGGATGCAGAAGGGGGACTTTTAAGCCTCTTGCTTCAGAATTTAAAAAGAAAAACAAAATGGAAACTTCTGAATTCTGTTTTATTTGTTCCCTTTGCTTTGGAAAACTTATTCTCTGCAAAATTACACCAATTGCAACAAAAGGGTCACATAATTTAAATTTGACACCAACACATCGTCACATTTAATAACTCGCGAGTTACACTTTTCCTTATCCATTTGTTGTACTACCAGTACTAGAATATTCTCCTTTTATAGCTTATTAGAAGACGCGAAATGCAAGAAAAGAATGGGAATCTTCCCGTCCAAAAGCTGAAAAGGATAATTACCAATATCCGATCGAGGTAAATTAAAGGCGTGTTTGATTTTTTCTTTTAGGAAAAAAATATTTTTCAATAAGAAAAGTATTTTTTTGGCAATAATTATTTATATTAGTTTCCAAAAAAGCTGAAGCTTTGCAACTGTAAGAAATTTTTCCAAAAGTTGTTAGGAAAACACTCTTAAAAAAACTAATTCAAACGAGCCCTAGTTTGAAATGACATAAACTAACGACTTGAGACACAACTTGGCTAACAAAGAAAAGGTATATATTACTATCCAGTTTAGCAAGTATATAGAGCTTCAAAACAACTATAGTTCTCTAATTATAAATTCATATATACAGGATCACAAGCTTTAATTTTTCAAGTATTCTTATCTAATAGTAGCCACATTTAGATGAAGGCGCTCAACGTATGATGAATCAAGCACCAGTTGAAATTACTATTAGTAGATCTTTAATTGGCAACCACAATCAATGCCGATTACTCCTATAAATCATCAACGAAATGGGAATACATTTTTATCAAATTACTGCTTGCAATACAACAGATTGCTTAAATATTAAGTCTGTCCCCACAAAAAGATATAGTAAGGCTTTTGCCTCTTTATCAGCAAAACATCTTTGCTTCGAAGGCTGGCTTCCTCTCACAATCTGCACTCAGCTGCCCTCAAACTAATTAAGTACTTCACTAGCTCATTAACTTTCTTCTTCTTTCATTTAAAAACTATATAATAATTGTCGGAAACTTAAATCTCACAATTATATATAATTTCGTTTACCATGTACATAACTTAAAATATTTTTGTTTACGTGTGAAAGAGCATCTTACAAGCATAAGTCTCGCTATTATAATCTCAGTTATCATGTCAATAGCTTAACAACCTCATTTCCATGTGTGGTAACTGGAATTATATTATAGTTTGCAAGACTTTGTCTTTAACATGCCTCCTTATGTATATAATTGAGATTAATTGTTGAACCATGCATGTAACAAGATTTATGTCTGCAAGAATAATAAGTATAATTAATCATGTAATTAGAGTTAAGAAGAAAAGGACCTTATATATTTAAAATTTTCATATAAAGAGAAGAGAATCTCAGATGTCAGCCGTAAGCAGGACATCTATGTATGCTAATGAAAGATACCGCGAGCTTTTACATTAAACTCAGAAGACATAAAGTTACAAACCCCCCCCCCCCAACCCCACCCCCGGCCAAAAAAAAAAAAGGAAAATATCATTAACGAATATATTAAACCAACTTGAGGCCTCGTTCTCCTCTCAAACTCATGAATTCTTCCATTTCATTTTTCCTGCGTAAACTTCATATGTAAATTAGCCCCTTCAAGCAAAAACTTAAACTTTTTGAGAATAATATGCAATATATAATATATATTGTTTATTCATCAATATTTTTCAAAGATTGCAATTACAACATGGAATACATTCAGTGGTTCCATTCCGACATTAAATCCATTAACAATAAGAGCATATTGTACGATTCATCAAACGTCAACAAGAAATATTGTCAGAAATATAAATATAAGAAGAAAAGATGTAAAGAGATGCATGCATGAATGCACTTACAGAGACGAGGGTTTGATGTTGAAGCAGAGAACTACGTACCCTTCAGTTATCATCATTAGTACCCGATCAGTCTAGGCTTTTAATTAAAGACCGCCAAGCTTTGATTTAAACTTACACCACGAGGACATGCAATGTATGATTTAGACGAAAACTTTGAATTTGCTTCTTATGTTTCGGAGGGGTCAAAATACACACACACACACACATATATATATGATCAATTCGTTTCACGTAGTACGACATAAATACATCTCTCAATCAAGTAATGAAACTTTTCCGAACGACATACTCATTTGTTATGTGTCTTTTCCGGATTCATTCACCTCAATCTTTGGAAGTCTTAAGAGAGTCGAAACAATGGCAGTTGATTGACGATGAGGAATCCTAGGCGAAAAAGTTCACCTGGTAGGGTCGATCACCTTTTTTTTTTTTTTTTTTGGGAACAAGAAATTCATGTTAAAGAAAATCACTTTAGATTCATTTTATTTTATGTTTAAAAACTTCATAGTACAACAGCATCTTTATTCAAGAGCCAGTGCGTCTTTTAAGTTGATTATGGGTTTAACACCACTTGTTATAAAAAGATTAGTTTCAAATAAAATTAAGTTTTCAAACTTAATAAATTACTATCTGACCACTCTGTAGACACTTTCAATGAACTCAATTATTTCAATCAAAGGATAAGTATATACGCATGACAAGATCGCATGAGGGATTAGCTTAAATAGTTGATGTTACTTCTCTCAAGAACGAGGTTCTAAGTTCAAATTTCATGGAGACGAGGGTTAGGGGTTGTGGGTCGGGGTTCAAAAGATATATACACGCATGCCAAGACACCTGGACGGTGGATAACATTTAGGATTTGATGAACATGCAAGAGTGTGGAAGAAGTAAACATGATTAACGGCATGAGATACTTCATGTGACTGCAATTATTTGCATCTAATTATATTGTTTGCATCCGAAAATCCGGTCACATTGTTAAGGTTCTGCAGCATAAACCTGGAACACTAACTATATTAATTTATTGTGGTCAATTATGGACAGAGACAAAAATTACATGCATTCGAGCAGCCAACCACCAAAGAGACACACGTTGTTTACTCAATGATTAAGGTCCCTTAGTTTAGCTAGCCAATTCTGCCACAATATTATTATAGCATCGATAAATACATATATTAATATTTCATTGACAAAAAGAAAAAGTCAATTAATATATATATTAATTTCACCAATGGTTCATCCTCATCTCTGAGTCAGTCACCATACAAACATGAGGCTTAATTGGCGGCAATTCATTTGACCATTATTAAGAGGAAAGAAAAGGGTACCTTGTTTTTATCCCAAACATATTAGATGTCTGAAGTTAGTCAATCATTATATAATATCTATAATGAATTCAAATTTGAAGTTTTTGTTTACTTTTTTTTTTTTTTTTTTTTGCCGAATAGTATTTCCTTACAATATCGTTAATAGACAGACCAATATATGAGATCCATAATCTACCGGCATTTTAGTTCTCCGCATTACCTGGACCTTGCTCCATTGGTAAAGCGATAGTCCAACATGATCGCTTCACCATTAATTAATTAATATCGTTTAAATCCAGGGATAGAGTGGCAAGCTATTTTGTTTGCTACTACCAAAAGTATGAATGCCTTCTTTTAGTGAAATGAAATTCTTAATTGATGACTTTGCAAAAGATGAAGAACCAAATGAATATATAGGAAGCCATACAACTTTCTCTTTCCTCTTGAGGCATTGGATCCAAGAATGGAACAAAAGAAGGGTTCAATCATCACTTTGCTGTTTTATACATCAAGATTGATTGAAACTACCCACATAGACCAACTAAACATGTACTATGACTCTACACAAATTGACACTTGCTGCAACATTAATATGTAAAAAGAAGCTGTATAAAATAAAAAGAAAAAGAGTTGCAAGGATGAAAAATCCACCACTATTTCTCCCCCAAAGCTTTCAATCCTACTGTCGATTACAGCCATTATCACAACGTCAATATGGCAGCCAAAAGCACCACAAGCAGAGTAAAACAAAGCTTCGAATTGCCACCAATTGTTGTCACCGATGAAGATACTATCTGTGGCCTAACATAGAACACAGAAACAGGCATTAGTCCCTAAGAGAAAAACAGATAATACTCACACAAAATAGAGGGTTGCGAGAGATATTTACTTCTGCAGGTGGCGCAGGGCACCACAGTAAAGGGCATTATCGGGCACAGGTGCCTCTGTCTTGTTGCTAGTATCTTCAGGATTTATAATTCTCATGTATGTCTCCTGGCCCAGATACCATCTATCAAGATTTTCTGTCCTAAGGTTCCAGACACCAACATTGTCAAGATAAACAAGTATTGCTGTCCATCCTCCAGCAAAAACCTGTGTGGAAAGACACAGGTCACGATTAGGTGCCGACACATAGGCACATAACAGAAAAGAACAAAAACACTCAAAAGTCTTTATAACTGGAGAAATCCACTAGAATCAAGACTGAAAACCAGCATTACCTGAGTAGTGGAGCGAGATATTGCATCCCACCTGTTATATGAGGCCCTGTTATTTTCTGTCCATTCTCCATAACCCATCCTGCATTGTACAATGTTAAATGCATGTATTATGTTGTGATCTAGATAAATAATGCAAATGATGGTTGATGGAAAAAACATACCCAACCACAAAAAATGAATAACCATCCATGTGAAAGCTCTGCACAACAGTGTCATTGTTCTGCAATATGATTTCTATAAATCCCTTGTATGTAGCATTAATAACAGATCTGTCCATCCTTGGGGGTCTGTTCATTGGCTTAATCGGGAAATCAAGCTTGTAATCACCCTTCACATTGTACACGTCTGCAAGCCTGATAGGGGTATCAGGATTGACAAAAGATATCCCATTATATGTAGCTCGGAGTTTTCCATCAATTGTTGTTGGCGGCATACTCCTTAATATGTATGTATCTGTCACATTAATAGATCCATAATGAAAAGACCCCTGCGGGTTAGGACGAGCTCCACTCGCAGACCCATTTTGCCTGATAAAGTTAGAAATCTTGTTTTAGAAATCAACTTTACGGAAACAAAACATAGTCGTATCTTCAAACAATTCAAGTATACATATTTAACAGCAAGTAGGTTTTACAAAAAATTACAAGATGCAAGGTGCAATTGAACACTACAGGGCAATAATAATCATCAGTTCACTCCATTCTTTCAGAGATTCTCCAAATATTCACTTTAATATGATTTGCCAGAGAAATTTATGAACGGTACAAAAAAATGGTTGAACTAAAAAGTAGACATGTAATAAGAGGCATTTACTGGTAATAAACATGATACAAGTTAATCACAGAACAAACCTGATAGACATAGCCTGATTCAATGCATAAGACGTGTCATAAACATCATTTGGGGGGTCTGGCAGAGGCCCAGTTGCCTTGCCTTTGGAGTTAGAGTAATGCAAAACTGCCACACCAGTAACTCTTTGCCAAACCGATTGATTCACAAACCTAGCACTTGCTACAATATAGTAATCACTACTTGCATTTTGATCCATGGTTACCAGAAAAGAGTAAGATTGTCCGACATGAATATCTATGCTAGAATAATTTTGTTGCATTGCATAATATCCCTCTGTTTCTGCCAGAAGTAAGGGATGATTCTGAATACGGAAATTCAAGCAAGTTGAGACTCCGACATTATGCACCCGGATACGATAAGTTTTGCCTGCAGTTTCTCAGAAGTTGTGAGTTAATTTTACTAAGATATAAACTTCTAAACAGCAGAAAAAGGAATCCATTTTGTTATTTAAACGAAAAAAATTATGATTTTTAAGAACTCAACAGGCCCTTCCCCCTTGAATCAGACAAACAAAGAGAAGACAAATAGCATGGCTGTGGTTCTAAACCCAAAACTCAGGGCTTTGAGAATTATAGTGTGTAAATATCAATGTCTAAGACTGGAGTAAACAAATATCCAAATATTTATTTTGGAAGACAGTGGTAGCCAAAATAGAAAACGGAAAGCATAGATGATCGAGCGGAAGCCGATACAAAGTCATCCTTTGTCTTTCTACATTGGTAACAATCCTTGCGGTGTCAAGTTTGCAAGATTTAGAACAACTTTAGATTATATGACTAAAATCAAGTAGGGTAAGAGAAGGCTTAGATCCATAGAATCAATAAAAAGATAGCATCATAGTGATCATGAAATCAAGAGCATAAAAAAGGGTTCCTAGCACACCGTTTGGAAATTTAAGACACTGGTTGACCAAGAATGTTACAGAACAGGAAATGGTTATGCAACACAATTTACCGAAAACTGGAAGCTTCATTAATGTGTAAAGAATTTGACCTGGATCAACATTGATAGTCTCATAGTCAATGCCACCTGGAACAAGTGTGGTATTGTATCTGTAAGGGCCCTTGCCATTAATAAGAACACCATCCGGCATTCCCAATCCCTTTCCAGCATCCAGGTCTTTCCGCAAAGCCTAACATTTGAAAGAGGCTCCAGCTCACTTTCAAAGTTAACGATGAAACCTTAACACTAAAAAAAACAGATGCTTACCGTGTGGTTCCTGGTATACCAATCACCAATCATGATGACTATATCTCCATCAGGCATATTGAAGGGAAGAGGGATTGGTGCCCTTTTTGTAATAACAAAAGTACCAAAACCGCCTGCCGCTCTATGCATACTGAGTGATGGGAAATAAAAGAAACTACCAATCTGGTCCTTAACCTGAAACTGATAGGTCCAGTTCCACTTCGGAGGGATGGGACAGGTTGTGCCCAACACACCATCTTGCCAAGAAGTACGGCGCATCTGAATTCCAGGCCTGTCACACCACAGACAGGTGAATTTATCAGTGCACGTATTAACACCTATCCACAAGAACAGAGATAAACAGAATGAAGTATTTCCTTTAGATAAATTACAATTAGTAATTAATGCAAAATACTCACCATGTCATAAGGAGGTTCTCATCCAATTTATTCCTGACATTCACCACAACATTGAAGTTAGTAGTAACATTGAGAATCGGCCCCGGGAATTTCCCATTAACGGCTATAACCTGCAGCAAATATAAACCCGGTATTAGCTTGCTGCACGTTAGTAATCACCTTTTCCACTAGACATCTAACATCCACCATTTGTGAACCATGTAAAACAATGAGCCAATAAATCTAAACCATCTTATTAATTTAATACCACATCGCAGAAACACACACAATGGCAAAATAGTGTAATTCTTAGCTCAATGGATTTGGAGGGCATGAAAGGGAAGCTCAGTCCACGAAGCTTCAACAACGGAGAGCACCTAAAGGTGTAACACACACTTTCAGGCTATTTTAACTGAAAAAAAGAAAAATTAATTAATGGGAAGTTTAAAATCGAAAATTCAGCTTACGGCAGATGGTCCTTAAAAACTTCAATATCATTAATTAAGTATCCTATTTGAAATGTGAAAACTTTTCAACATAAGCAAAATCTATGAGAAAGGGGAAAGATAATCATTCCCTTAAATTGCGTCCCAATCAAGCCATGTGAACCGGCTTGCTATTACATTCACTCAAATCGCAAAACATTTATATCAACCGCCCTTATGGCAAAAAAAAGTAAAAGAAATGGAGAAACAATTAACAAATGGGGTAAACAAGTAAAAGCCCAAAAGCAATGACTACAAGATAAACGTATAAAACTCCGCGCATGCATATCTTATTCCTTGGCTTATTTTCTACGAGAACTTTAACCATTTAACTCAAACTTATGCATATCTCGGAAAAGGGAAAAAGCAACCGTATTAATCAGTTCATCGCTTGGCCATTGATGAAAAATCAACTTGTATTTTGTGAAAGTTACAAGTTAGACTATAATAGTAAACTAACAGCAGCGAGACACATAAGAACTAATTAGAAGACTCAAAGTTATGCATTAGATTATTACGGTAGCCCAAAGTTGAGACCGTCAAGGGAAAATTTTGCACAATACCAGTTTATAATTTCAAAGCCCAGAAAAACACTAAAGGAGAAGAAAAGAAAACCCAAATGAATTCAAATAGACACGGAGACACAGTCATGGTGAAGGAGAGTAAAGGGACCTGTTGTGAAACACCAAGTGGAGAAGCCGTGATGTAAGAAAGCTCCAAATCAAAATTCGCAAATGGGTCTCCTGCTGAGCCCATTCTTACAAGCATGCCGACGTGAAACAACAACAAATGCCCCACCCACCACCAAACCGCCATTGTTATCACTACAAAACCTTCTTCTTTCTTATTAATTAAAACTTATATCTCTTGGGTATCTATGTAGATGTGTGTGTGTATATATATGTGTATGTGTGTGTGTGAAATGTGTGTATATGTGTAGTTTTAGCAGAAATGTGAGAGGGGGAAGAAGGTGGAGGAGGAGGGAAGTGTGAGTTGGATTTTGAATGTGAAAAGTTTGAGCAGCACGTCAAGAGATTATCATGGTGAAAAAGTGTGAATAATAATAATAAATAAATAAATAGGGAATATATATTATAATTTCTAATAAGTGCGCTTTTTCTGCGTGTTCTCCTAGGGGTGAGTGGCGCGATGTGCGTTTCCTGTTTACCGGCTACTGGCTTTTTGGGTTGAAAGTTACACATACCAGAGTGAGTTGCTTAACTCGAGTAATGCGGTTTGTCAATTTGTAATAATTTGTTATGATAATGGACTTATTGGTTTTCTCCATTTGCAGCCACACTTTGGGTTTTGGTAAACGTGATAAATAATGAATTAGAAATTTTGATGGTTTGAGTTGGCAAGTGTCTCTATAAAAGTTATTCATTTTTTTTTTATTATTTTGTTTCTTATTCGATGTTGAAAACTTTCATCCAATTTGAGTATTATATAAATTTACCTACGTGATCACAACAAAATGCAAATTCTCCATGCAAACATAGAAAAGTTGCCTTGACACGATAAGCTATATTTGATATGAATACTTTAGAAGATGAAAGAAAAAGTGTATACTAATTTCATTAGAATTCTATCATTGTAAATTTTAACTAAAAGGATCGAAGCAATTGATGTTAAATTTTATGAAAAAAAAAGAAGTGTCACTAGAACAATTGTGAAAGGAATAATAAGAAAAAACTATGATTCTATTTCATAAGAATTGAAATTAACAATTTATGTCACTTGGAATTCTATGCTCTACCTACCATAACAATGGAATGCAAGTATGGAAAAGACCCCATAACATAAGAAAAGTCTAGATCTTGAAAATCCAGAAGAGAACGGAAAAGGAAAAAGGCTAAAAGTCCAAAATATTTGACGGTAAGTAATTAATGTCTCGTAAACTAATTAAAGAAATAAGTTAAAGAAAAATTTAGCCAGAAACGTCTAAAAGTTAAAAAATAATAATAACATTACTAAGCATATGGTTGGTCCAAAATTAAATGATTTACGATTAGTGAAAAAGAATAAAGGAAAAACAAAACACAAAAGGATGAAGGATTTGAAAATAGCTCAACCGGCTATATCCGGTAACAACTAACAGACAAGTCGAGAGTTTTGGCAAAAAGGAAGAAAAAAGTGAAGTCTTTCCTTTTATTCGCCAACGTTCAGATTTTCTGAACTTCGCCCCTTTTCGCACGTAGAAAAACGACCTTTTAGGGGGTTATGGGCCCCCACTTACACACACTCAGGGGGTGGTCCCCACCTACCGAAAAAACTGACCAATTGGAATTTATTTATATATATTTATATTTATTAAATACACAAAAAAGCGTGACCAAAATCCCCTCAGCTATTCTCTTGTGGGGCTTAATTCCTCCTTATCGCTAATTAAACGGATATTCCAAGGCCAGGCCCACCATCGAATTTGGATTTCCAGGCCCCACATCCATTTTTGAAGGCCGAAGAGAAAAAAAGAGAATGAGGAAACAGGGGCCCCACATCAACATGACAATGGTCAATGGCTCCTGCTTCCTCAGCACCCAGGAGAATTCTGTGTCTGTTTTTGGATTATAAAGAATTACATAATATACTCGTAATAATAAATCACATGAAGATGAGGATGCTATTTGCAATAACTCAATCAATTTGGTTTACGGAATCACTCTAGAAATTCCAGATTGTTTTCCGGTAATCCTATCTCCGATCTTTGACGATAAAAAAGTTCCTAACAATAATTTATGAACAAACAAAATAAATTTCATAAATGATATTTTTATGTGGCAAAAATGTTAGAAATACAAAAGTGAATGAGGAAAAGAATAACGCATTGAAATCCTTGTGTTGCTCCATTCTCTCGTTTCCAAGATAGATAGATAGATAGATAGATATATATATATATATATATATATATATATATATATATATATTTCAAAAGTTATTTAAAGAAACACTTTTAAAGAAAACATTAATTTAAACAAACTCTAAATGTTAACTTAGGAAGAGGTCATAGAAGTGTAACAACTGCTACCACAGCTTAAGACTCTTGTAATTTTGCGTTCAAAATTTAACGATTACAAGTCAATCCCATCAATAGCAACATCTTTTAATATATACATACATACATATATATATATGTGTCTGTGTGTGTGTGTATATATATATATATATATATGTATTGCAGATTAACATCTCTTTGTATCTGAAAAACACAAACAATATAGACAAAAATGCAAATTAAAAAAGAAAAGCAGGTAGGCAAAAAAGCCAGACCTTATAGTTTTACCAAAAGAAAAAAGAAGAAAAATAAAATAAAATAAAATGAAAAACATGGAGATAAGACTAAAAATATGCCTATAAAATCGTCCGGCAGACCTTCAACATTGTTGTCACCTCACATGATATAAAAGAAATTGAACTTTTGACCAATTAATGAATTCGTTTTTACTTGCTTAATAAAAAAAGATTTTGAAAAAAATCATCTGAGTAAAAATTCTCACCAAAGACTTTAGGTAAATAGCCCCGATGTTCTCAAACATATTACATACACGCTCTTAAATTGACGATTTTGTGTTTATTTTAAAATTTATAACAAATTATGGGGATTAACGTGATATTTAGTTAGTTACTTATATCCTGTAATTTCATCAGTTGTTGTGGTGCTTGACCCAAAGAAGAAGAAGAAGAAGAAAAAAGTGAGGTGATGGGTAGCAAACTATTGTGAATTTTAAAAATAAATTTATCTTTTTGTATCATAAATATTATATTAATGACATGAAGGGTGTATAAACGCGTGTCACAATATTATAAAATTGAAATATATTGTTTATCGCTTGATTTTTGTGACAATTTTGTTAATATATGTTAAGAGATAATGGAAAAGAAAGGGGGAATAAAAAAAAGAAAGAAAGAGGAAGTGTGTTCTAATTTCAAAAGGACAAAAGATTATGAGATTTGGTTTAGAAGATAGCATATCAGTAACTAACTATATAGATTATAAAGAAATAACTTTAGCTAATAAAATAAATTATAGGAGAATAATGTATATTTTACTTTATGATAGAATTTGTGAGGAAAATGATCCAATGCTATTCTAAAGTGAGATTCTATCATAGAAGAAAAACGAGAAATTATATTTAATGGTTTGAAGGTTATTTTCATTATTTTTAGAAACTAAGTTAATGGATACAATTCTAATAAGAAGATGATCGGACAATAGATATAGATCATTGTAGAAATTCATTTTACGATTTTGAGAATTTATCAACTTCTAGAATTAAAAGAAATTAATTTAAGAAATTTTCAACTGCTCTAAATTTGAAAGTTTAATCGCTACTATTTTTTTAAATCAGATTTTGTAAAAGTGTGATTGGACGGTTGTGAGCAAATAGTCCACAACCAAGATGAAGTTTTTTTTCTCTGTCTCTCTCTTTTTTTTTTTCTTTTGGTGAAAAATAGTAATTCACATAAATGAAAGCTAATAAGTGATATATCCGTTTCATCTCATATAAGTGGAGTACAAATCATTTATAATTTTTTTTTCCAAAATAGAGACAGTATAAACAACCCAATCAATGATTAACTTACCTAACAAACATTGCTTTACTACCCAAAATGAGGTCCTTCTAGCGTACTCAAATCGCAAATAATTGATTTTAGCTACTATCTCCATTACATCTTTGAAAATTGGCCATTATTTTTCTTGAAATTTTTCTTCTCTTATATCTCTATCACATTCAAATAACTCAAAATTACCCATCAACACAAAACTATAATTAATTTAAGTTTTTACTAACTATACAAGACTCACTGACTCCGTTTTTATTTTTTTATTTTTTTCACTTATAAACTGGAGTATTTATTTTATTTGTTTTCATATAAACATGAGTTAGATCAATTATGTGCGGCCTTCAATTGCAAGTTTCATATACAGTAACGCCGCAAAAAGAAGTTTCATATACAATAATTAATAAAAACAATAGAAGGCATTATGATGAAGAGAACAAACTCCAATGAAAGGTGAAATAATTTTCATGTAGCTCACCCAACCAAAAAAGAAAAGAAAAACAAAATAAAGACTATATACACATATTTGGACTGGGATTAGCACACCTCCAGCTTAAAACTCTCATAATAATAATTCTCAAATATCTCTCTCTCTCTCATGTTTCTCCACAACTACATTAAACTAAATACTAGATAAATATTATATATGTAGTAAAAACATCTATATATATATATATATATATATATATATAGTCTTTTTACAGCTGATCCAATGGGAAATTGTGAATAGTAGCCGAAGCCATTCTCCATATCTTGACTGATGCAGTCACAGTCAGAGCCGTGGCATTGTTAAACACGAAAACTCGGGCTGCACCGTCGATTGCTCTTGTTGGATAAACTCGTGATGTGATTACGGTTCGCCCTCCTTGTCCAAAACTCTCCACTATCGAGTGATCAACCTGATTTTATGATATGAATATGACGTGTGAGGAACAAATTTTGTACAATAAGCTACTAGTATTCAAGTTGATTAAAAACTATTACTAAGTTTCTAACTTAGTCTAGTACTACAAGCGGAGAAAGAGTGTCTCATTTGATTATCGGAAGCATAGGATGGATAATCGGGAGTACGAAATTTCTCTTGTCAACGTGTTATGATGTTGGGGGAAAAGAATCGATCCCGTTTTAAATTATTGAAATGAAGGAGGCTAAAAGAGGGAGTGAGGGCCATATATATATATATATATATGACATACCAATAATCTCATTGCATAATCTTCACCATCCAGTACAGGTACTTTGCTCCCATCAATTGGTTTGCCAACTTCAGATGCCAGTGATGATCTGCACCAAGCAACGTATCCAAGTACTCCATAAAATATTTTCTTCTCATTAATTAGGATTTAAGGAAAAAAAAAAAACACACATAAAATCAAAGAGATTAAATCAAAGATTTGAAGAAGAAGCAAATTAACCTTGATTTGTCAGTGCAGAAATGAGTCTCAACCTGGCCATCAGTGCCCTTGGCAATGTAGAAATAGACGGGCGTCAGCTCAGAGAGCTTGTCATCAGCAACAATGACCACGCCAAATGGTCCCAGGGCGCCCCTTGCAGCAGCGCCACCACTACTGCTGCAATTGTAGCCTACATCAGCTTCCAGGGTGGCCTTTGGATCCCCTTCTACTTTGAATGTCGCAACTATATCCAACTGCAGCGTATTCATCAATTAAGTTTGGCTGCTTAAGTTTAAACAGATAAACTTTTGAACAGATGTATAGGTGTATATAGACCTGAGTAGCAGAATCAACTTGTAGTGGCACAATGGAGCCTGGTTTCAGCTTAACCTCATCAAAGGAAGAGCTACTTGATCTCAAGCGTTCCACTTCTTCAACCGGCCATTGAACCAAATTGGTGCCTGTTTTCTTGTCGAACACCACAGTCCTGGGGATAGTCTGTGGAAGACATGAGATTAGGATGACAGAAATTTAAGAAAAACCATTTCTTTTCCAAATTGAGTTGGATGCAAACAAGAGCAATATAGGGTTAGTTTGGATTAGCTTTTTTTAAAAACACTTTTTTTTTAAAAAAAAAATTTGAAAAAAAAATTATTTGTTGAGATGTTAAAAATTCTAACTTTTAAGAAAATTGTAGATGAATAATATACACCTGAACAGATGCCCACTGTTTCATAAGATCATCAGCTTCACTATCTGTCTCACCAATCCAACCCCATATAAGTCGTCTCTGCTTATGCTGATCATAAAACGTCTTTGATGCATAGTACTTGCCGTAGTCCAATCTCAAACCGATACCCACATCCAGTTCCGGGTTATCGGGTGTCCACTGGTTCTTATACGGGTCGTATGTGCCAATTGCATAATAATCATGTTTGTTGTCATCTAAACTAGCTTTCAACACATGCTTAACATTTGGGCCATTAGATGACGTGTCCAACCCATTACCCTCAACCATCGAAACCGGGTAAAAGTCCACGCACTCCCACATACCCGTACCCGGAACTGCATGCAAGACACCGTCTAATAACTCGTAGCTCGTAAAGTTGGTGGTTTCATACACAAGCGATATACCCGTTTTGTTAACTTTCGACCCGATTGTGATTAACCATTTCCCATCTGGCCCGAGCCACGCGGTTGTTGGGTCCCTGAAGTCCTGTACCCCAATACCTGGCGGGGGGACGAGGACAGGGTTACCCGGATACTTGACCCATTCGAGTAGGAACGGGTCAGATAAATTGGCAGGGTAGGCAAGGTTTTGGACCTGGACTAGTTGATCGGTATCACCAGTGTAGAGCATAACAATGTTGCCATCCGGAAGGATGGTTGCGGAGCCGGTCCAGACACCATTGATGTCGAACCAGCTATCGGGTACCATCGCGAAAGGTAAGTGGAGCCAGTGGATGAGGTCCTTGGACACTGCATGGCCCCATGTGATGTTGCCCCATATAGCTGAATCTGGATTGTATTGATAGAAGAGATGGTACCATCCCATGTGAAACAATGGCCCTGTCACATTACACATGCATTATTCCTCCCAGATTATTAGGTCACTTTCCTAAGGATAATCAAATTCTCCAATTTCAATAATAATTGACAATCTAATAATAATCGGGATAGAACAAGTCAATAATCTATTATTATTTTTTCAACTAAAACGAATTAATCAACACTTGTCACCATGTAAATAATGTTTTTATGTCTAATACGCATTCACAATGATTATGAAGAACAATTATTGAAATTGAATTAATAAAAAACAAAAGGACGAAAAAGCATCTTAGGCCCCTATGACTTGTACGTAATAAGTATATGTTACTACTAATAATTTTAAAATAGGGAATAGAATCTCCTGTGATCTTTAAATATGTAACACACATACCACTTAAATAAAAAGAAATCCCTTTGTAGTCTTCAAATGTATAATGTACGCGTCTACAAATAAAAATTTGTGTTTATTTTGAAATATCAGCAAGTATTAAGTATTTATAATAAATTATGGGAATAAGGCACTATTTAGCCCAAAATAAGACATATATATTTAAACAAAAAAGCCTTGAATAATTAGATTAGCAAGCACAGTTCATTGAAACATGTATGCGTTGACCACTGGAAAAATAATTTTGTGATTTGGGGGCTGCTAATATAGTCAAGGGTAGCACGTAATATTGACAGACGCTAATTGGCAGGATCAGATCGTGTATCATACAAGGGGTTGATTAGGCGTGTCTCTCAAACAAGTAAAGCTCACGTGGCACCACGTATGTGAACTGACATGAGGTGTTTGTAATAATCAATGAGATTTCCATGTTTGATTTGATTTTGACCTCAATATTCCACATGGGAACTTATAGTACTTTTTAGTTGGCTTTTGTCGAAAAGACGCCTAATCCCAATTATTAACTCTCCACACGATTGCTGGGTTGTTTTTTTAATATTTCATCACAGTGTAGTTTCATATCTATTCAAGCTTGTTGCATTTGAAAAATAATTTTAACTATTTAAATTATTCTCTAAATCCCAACTAGGTGGTTAAGCCTCTGATCATGCCTAATCACACTATGCAGTAATTACACTATTTCTGGATAAGAGACTCCTCAAGCCATCTTGAGTCTCTCCGACGCTGATTAAACCCACGCCAATTAAGATACATGAAAATCTTTTCTTTTCTGATGAACATTCACGAGGGAAGGGGGAAAAAAGAAGAAGAAAGATAAAGAAAAATTATTTTAAAAAAAGATGGGGATCGTTCATTTTGGGCATAGGATCGTAAAAGAACGAGACGATAAAAGAAGACGGGTGAAT
This sequence comes from Cordia subcordata, assembly GCA_028554755.1. Classification (NCBI taxonomy): domain Eukaryota; kingdom Viridiplantae; phylum Streptophyta; class Magnoliopsida; order Boraginales; family Cordiaceae; genus Cordia; species Cordia subcordata. The sequence continues at coordinate 396,946 of JAPTOF010000003.1, read as the reverse complement.
TTGATCGTTGTTCTTTCTCTAGATTGAAAATTAGAAGGAAAAAAAAGGAACAATTTTACAACGAAAAATTACTAGATAGTTAATTTTTTTCCCTACGGTATTCCTTTCATTCTATTCCTCCCTAATTTGAGACCAAATAAACATTGTTATCTCAAGCAAGTAAAGCTGAAAATGGAGGAATTATTCAAACTCTTCATTCTCTTCCTGTCCCGAAAGGTTAATCATCCCAAATGTCATCGTAGTTGATTTCTTTATATTGTTATAATATCATGAACAAAATTTAATAATGATAACCTATTTCATAACTACACCCACAAAAAACCACTGTTGGATTTGGTTAAAAAGTTCCAATTATAAGCGGGGAAAAGTTCCATTTAAGTGTCTTAGCTCCGACAAGTCTCCATGTAGCAACGACAGGGACTTTGCAAACGCAATCACACAGAAGCCGCCAGATGGACAAGTCCCGCTTAGGTGTTAATAATAATGATGTTCTTTTTGTCAATTGTTAAAACGATACTGTTCAAAAGACAAACATAACACAAAACAACATAATGGACCCCTAATTGATTGGTCATTTGGTCATGTCAGCCAAGGACTGTCTTTTACTGTTGGAGTTTTATTAATTTTCTTAAAATGTTATTTCCACGTCAGCATGTTGCTGGAACCTTTAAAACCACACAAATCACCATTATTTTAGACATTGTCATTTTGACCCAATCATACAGGCTACAGGTTAAAGAAAAAAATAACATTTTTCTAATGAAAGATGACACGGATGCTGATTCAGCACCTATCAAGCAACGATTTTCGAGCCCCAAACTTGAAATGTCAATGATCTAGCATTTTATAATAAGTACAATTCTTTTTTGCCCGAGTTTTTTGAAAGGTCCAAGTGAGAAAATCATACGAATTTAGATTCTCTCGTGACTAAATAAAGCAGCCCCACATAATGTCATAATGAAATTTTCTACAACTCCATTTATTATAGAACCTCATGTATAATGTGCATTAGCTAGGAGGATTTAGGTTCATTTTGTCATTAAGGGCACTTGCAATTGATTGAAAGTATGTAAACATTTATTGTGATACCGTGACTATAGTTCTAGTCTCTAAATTTGGCTACACTTAAAAGCAAGCACACCTATGAGTTTAGAAATTAAAACTATTTTGTTTAACGTAAGAAGTTAAATAAAAACAACTAAATGGCTACTAATGAAGCTTTAGAGAAAAGTAGTAGAGGAGAAATTATTACATACCATTAGGATCTGCAGCAGAAGCAACCATATCATATCCACCAAAAGAAAAAAACAATGGCGACGGGAACCACCGAATCAGCAAAAAGGCAAAAAGTTTGAATCAGTAGTTGAATACACAGATTACGATATGCCAAGAAAAAAACGTAGTCGCATAAAACTAATAAACTATAGACTAACCAATAGAATAAGAAGCAACATCTCGATCAGAACAAAGAAATAAAACAAGTGGAAAACAATGGTTAGCACGTGAAGCGCATGAAGATACATTCACCTACCATTCATCCAATTCTTTTCGGGTTGAAAATGGTAAGCTGTTCTTTGCCAAGACAACATGTTACTGCTCCAAGGAAATGCAACATTATTTGCATCATATGCTCCCCGGAAAGCCTTCTCGGAGACTCCCTGAGACACCCCTCTTGACGGCGGTTGACTCGAGGCCTCCGGCATCATGGGTATCGAAGATGGTGGCTTTTCTTGATTAATGCCATTGACCTCAGCTTGAGGTAATTCTGGACCTTGGTTGAGGAATATCACAAGGATTATGGAGAGCAGGAAGATGGCAGAGAGGAGAATGCCGGCGAAGACTTTGACCGATGGGCGGCGACCAGCCGGAGAAGTGTTGGTTGGTTGGTTAAGGAGGGGAATATTAATAGAGGAGGCTGCACGCTCAGGATCATAAGAGAGTGGGAGGGATGGATTGGTGGCCATCGTGATTGGTGTTGGATAGAGAGTTCTTGGAGGGAAGACTCTTAATGCGTGCTAAACCAACAACTCGTTAGATTATTTTATAGATACAACTAACTGATGGGGCTAATCAGTAATTCAGTACTCTGACAAAGTTCACATTATGTTGTAAATTTAGAGTAAAATTATTTAAGAATAACTGTTTTATTAAGGTTTTGTTTGGTTTAGTTGTTAGATTTTAGTCATTGAGTTATAAGTTTTTTTTTTTTTTGTGACAGAGTTTTAAATAAAAGTAATGTTAAATAAAAACTGTTGATTGTTTAGGTCTGTAACTTAGGAGTTGAGCTTTTAGTTGTTTTGTATCTAAAATTAGACTTTCAAAAATATATGGTACTAGTTTTGAGAAAAATGAAGAAAAATAAATTCAGACATGACGTAAAAACGGCTTCAATTTAAAACTTTTGGTTTTTTAGCGTCTTTTTACCTTCAAATTTTATGTAAAAACTTTTTCTAAAAATGATTCAAACTGATTAGTTTTAACTTTCAAACTAAACAATTTTGAGTATTTAAAAGTTGGGATAAACACACTCTAATTCATTGTTATTAGTTTTTTACTATATCTCAGAGTGTTAGGTTTATAATACTATGAAGGAAATTAAGGGACCATTTCGCTTTGTTTATTTGTGACTTATACGTACTAAATAGTAAAAAGTATATTAGAAGATATTTTTTTATAAGTGTTTATAAGCACCAAAATAAGCCAAGCCAAAATCCTCCTATTCGGCTTTGCTATTTGATGCTTATAAATACTTCCATAATAAAAAATATGAGAAAAAGTTTTTTTTTTTTTTTTTTTAATGTATATATGAACACCTAAATAAGCAAAAAGCCAAATTGGACTTATGGAGTAACGGCATTGTGGAGATATACGGTGACAAAACAACATATTGGTGGAGACATGTGTCCACGTGGAGCTGATTGTAACCAAGAGGTGAGTACGAGTAGGCTGTTAGGGGAAGGTGCGAATTGCGTGTGGTCAGGGACAGCGTTACTGTGTGCCTGATTGATCCCCTCTCGGTGACCGATTTTGGTTTGAACAAATAAAGTGGAAAGAAAGGAATCTCCATCACCAATGAAAATAAAAATTCCAGGAGATCAAAGTTTAATTTTATTTTTATCTCTTGTAGACTTTTTCTTTCTTTTTTTTTTCTCCAGCTAAGCAAGTGATTTGTATTAATTTTAAGTACTAAAAAGATTTACAACACTCTTCCCCAAGGACTATAAAGATCTCTTGAAGACTTTATCCTCCTGTTATAATGTTTTCTTTAAATATTTTTGGGTAAGTTTCTGAATATATATATATTTGTTTTGAATTAGGAAGTTTTTAAATCACAACGAACTTGAAATTAATTCTTATATAACCGAGAGTGGTAAATAAAAAGTCCTTTCACCAACTATGTTTCCTAAGATTCAAACCAAAAAGTTGTTGACAAGTTCTCAAAATACTTTGATAATCTCTCGCAATAATTGTACCCCAATTATAAGAACAACAAATCAAGACAAAATGTACACTAAGAAATGTTTTACTGTGATGCAAAATTGAACACCTCTTTTGGATATTCAAGTCTTTCTGCTTCTTTATATATATAGGAAAGTAGGGTCTGTCCCAAAGACAAGTTATGCCAAGAAAATAAAAAATAATTTTTATACTCAAAAGGGTTTTTCTGGATTAGGCCTCAGGGCTCAACGTTGCCAACGTCTTAACAGACGATTATACTTTTCAAATATTGACTCTCCAGTTATGCTTATTTTTTATTGTCAAAATATAAGAGAATAAAGAAAAAACTATGCGTAGTTTTCACACATATTCATGTACTAACTTTTGATTTCCATTTTGTCATTTATTTTCAACAAGTAAATATCATTTTAAAATGACTAAAACGTGTGAATCTAGTCTCATGTGAAAAGTAGTTAATCAAATAGCGCAGATTCACTTGAAGTGACAGCGACTGTGATGCACCCAGCTGGGAAATGTAAAAAGCAGAAGGGTGAAAAACGTTTTTCATAAACGAATAAAGCTAGTCCGGTAATGTCGTGTAACCCTGACTATGTTGACTAACATTGATTAATATTGCTGTAATAGAAAACTTATCATATGTAAGAAACGATTACTTAGATACAAATTCTCTAATTGCAAATGGTGTTAGTTTTGTCTCATTGTTGCTCTAGCAAATGGTGAATTGGGTTAATTAGAGAAGTGGATAAAGAGTTGGCAAAAAATAAGTTTGAGAATACTTGAAATTTTTTTCGATGTTACCCAACCAATTGAATTCAAATTACTGTGTTAATTTAGAATGATTTACCACTTATTAAACTCATATAATTTTGGAGAAGTGCACGAACAACAACTCCAAACGTCTCACATCTGTCGCTTACCTACTGTTTAGACTCGTTCGACCTGTCAACATTCATGAATTGCTCGTTCAACTGTCTCTCAAAAATAGGGTCAAAACATACCATGCATGTTCCCCCCCCCCCCCATCCTTTTCCTAGTGCGAGCTTTCTTTTATTATTTTAGTAAAGCCAAGCTTTGGCTACCTGGATAAGAAAAAAACCAACAGACTTCCATGACAGGCTATAGCACCCAAACCAACTAAGGGAAGTCGCATCTGTCCCATTGCAAGCACCTAAAATGTCATGATCCCTTTGGCTTACCCTTTTTTTCTTTGATAATTTAATTAGATGAACTTAAACTTTTCATGATTATTTTTGTCCAACTCATATATATTTTCAAATTTAATCTAAATTTACACAATGTGATTGAACAAATGAGAAAATATTAAAAACTAAAGATGATACCTGAAACTTGATCAAGTTTTATGGTTTTTAACACCGAACCGAATAATTTTTCTCTCCGAAAATTCGACCCAAAAATCCAAAAAATTCTAACCAATTCCCAACCTTAAATTTTTGACATCTTAAATCTGCAGATATATTATTGTTGATGATATATTTGCTATAAAATTTGCTTACCGGAAGAGGCCCCCATTCACTGAGCCCGTTCCTTCTAGAAATTGGCACCAGCTTAAAATTCCATTACAATCTTAAAACAAGAACAGAAGATTATTTTATCAATCAATCCATTTGCCCCTCATTATTCAAGAATTAAGAAAAGGATCATTTTCGAGTTCGAGACATACACTTGGAATTTTGGTGCTTCCACTTCATTAGCGAGGTAAAAACAGACAAAAATTTTGCGAAATATTTATTTCCACTTATCAAATAAACAAAATAAATGTATGAATAATACACTCCTTGGAGAGTTCTAATAACCAAAACTCCACCAGGAGCAGCAAAGAAAAAAAGCACCACTTTGATATGAGGGCATCCTCGGTGCAAGAAAGGAGAGAGAGGAAGGAATTTACAAAGAAGCAGCAAAAACCCCCGAGTGGAAACATTTATGCTTTTCCTGTGACCACTCCAGAAGCTCAGCTGGGCACCTCCGCTCCTCTACTTGTCTGGAAATCCTATTAATCTTCTAAACGAAATGAACTGAAAAAGGAAATAGCAAAATCTGTCCGGGGTTGTATATAGTATTTATAGTAGACTTGACTTCTTCCACATCACCAAGGACCTGAGGAACTCCTTAACCTGCACGCGTAAATGATCAAAACTTGATTTAATCAACAATGTGTAAATTACTATTCACCTGCACATGGAAATGATGCAAAATCGATTTAATAAACAATTCTCAAATTGCTACTTTGTGAAACAAACATAAATAAAGCTTCTGTCACCGGCTAACAGAAAAATACATAGATCAGGAGCCAGTCCAATCAAATGTTTCCCGATCATGCTGGCCACATATGTGTCTGTGTGTGTGCGTGTAGTGTCTGTGTTTGTGTTTGTGAAGTGGGTGAACCGGGGAGGTCAGATGCTCATACAGGTGCTTACAAACAACAAAGTAATGCCATATCTGCAGCCAGGCTTATACATGTTGTTGGTCAAACAAAGATCAATGATCATGGGCGAAGCTAATCTTCTGTTGCACAGTTATTCCTGCTTCATTAATCAATTCTATAGATCTGATGATGCATGTAAAATCTGTCTAGAGGAAAACTGACGAGAAAGATTAAGTATTGCTTGTACCTCTGATGGATCCCTGAGGGAGTAGAATGCATTGCTATCTTTTGGCACGGAAGAGACCAGTATGCCATAACCACGATTGGTTTTCCTCAAAACCTGTAAAGAAATAAAGCAAACTTGTCACACACTAGCTTAAAAAGATAAGGTGCTCATCAGAAGCCTAAGCTGCTATTTGTGTACTTTGCATTACCTTGAATGCGTCCTCGTCAGTACGGTCATCTCCAATATATATAGGGAGAACATCATCAGAATTGCTTAATCCTGCATCATTGTGGCATGACTTTTTATTACTTGCATATTAGTACAGTACCTAGATCAAGAAATATTATGAGGACAGACCATTGGTGTCAAGAAGCTAAGACTTCACTGACCTAGAGATTCAAGCAAAAACTCAACAGCTTTCCCCTTGTCCCAATCTAGTACAGGCCGGACTTCTAAAACCTAGAGAAAAGTTGAGGAGTCGATAAAGACAAAGCAAACCAAATGAAAGTAAAATTAAAAGAAAAGCAAACCAGAGAAAGTAAAATTACTACTTAGTCCAACAATGAATCAATGTGCTAGATGGAGGAGAAATTACCTTTCGACCATGTGTCAACCGCAAGCGAGGGTAATCTTTCAAAATTTCGTGGATTGACTGTGCAATTATTGCCCAACTCTAAAGAAATTTAAGACAGCGAGGATAAAAATCTTCTGTTAGCCACAAACAGATAACAAAAAGCAGTTATCCAGGAAACAGTTCAAGAACCTGTATTACCTTCTCCTCTACATTCCTGTAGTGAACAGAGACACAGAATTTATTGTTTTCCACATTTGCTCCACTAATATTTTTGGTACTCTCAACAAGAGATCTGTATACCTGCTTCATCAGACAGTACACGTACACAATATTGAGTATAACAACCCAACTTGCGCATTGGGATACATAGAGAGGTGGAAAATCACGACTACAAACCTCATCAATCATAGGTAAGAATTCACTAGCAGGCTGGAACAAGCTTAACTCCTTACCCTACATTGATCACACACAAAATTATAAATGCATTAGTCAAGGTTCAGGGAGCAGACAAAAATATTTGGTGCTCAAAACACTTGGACAGTTAAAGATAGTTTCCTCAAGTTTCTTACCTGCTTGTCAGTAGACCTAATACAATTTTTGTGCTCGCTGGAAATAGGTTTGACTGGTCCGATTATGTCCATTCCATGACTACCGGCATAGTAAAGCTCCGTTAGGCCTACAAACTGATGTACCTGTAGCAAGTGGGAGTGTAAGACCATAACGAAAGAGGCATGAAATTAAGACCATGGCTGAAAATTAACAAAACAATCATTCATTTACAGAAGAAGACCAACTACCTTATCACGGCTTCTCCCGCTAATTATTGCTGTTGGAAAATATTTTGCCACATTTCTCACAGTAGCACGCATCTGAAACAAATTGGCTGGTGTCAATGAAAATTGAAGGGAAAAGGAATGAGGAAATCTTTATGATAAATTAGTTTTTGTACTTGAGGATATAGTAAAGTAAGATTCTCACAGCTTTTGACATGAAAGCGCGGTCTGGGTTGTCTACAATTGGAGATAATGTTCCATCATAATCAAGAAACAATGCTATTCTCTTGCCCTTTGCAGAATTGGTTATTTGCTCAAAGGATGTAAGTGCTGATGGATACCCGAGCTGCAGAACCAGGGAACATGTAAGAAGCCTCATCGAGTGTATGCACTCACAACGTAATTTATCAGACAAAGACTCTGAGAGAGGATGAAAATTACCATCCAGTTGTGATAAGCAATATCACCATCTGTAGAAGTTAGCTCTGTGCCAGAGTCTTTAGTTAACTTGTTATGAGTAGGAGAAGATGATTTCATAGCATCTAACCAACCACTGGACCTAACATCGTCAAGAACGCCAGGCTTCTTCCTTGGGATTTTGTGAAGCGTGGAGGAGAATGCTGCGCCAATAGGTGCATATGATAATAGAGCAGGGGGGGTCCCTAACCTCGTGTTGTTCATTGGAGCAGAATCAGTTAGAACGGAGGATTTATGACCTGAATTTAGGTCCATTCTTTACAGATCTTGATGAATACGCAACTTTGGAAACTACTCTCTAAACTGGCGGAATAAGAAGAGACACTAAGCTGTAGGGTTCCGCTATCAAAGATTAAGGCTAACTTCAGCCAACCCTTTTATCAATGAAAAACCACCTCTTCAGGGAACTTTTGTCACTGCTGGCCAGAATGCAGTCCATCAAGCAAAGGTCTCCTGTAGACTAACATGCATGAAAAGTTGTTACTTGTGAACTGGACCAATGGGGATCCCAAGATGCAATTTTGCAAAATCAGAATAGTATCTTACCAGTACATCCTCTCTCCTTGCCCACACAAGAGTGTTCCAATCAGTTGACAAAAAAACTGCAATATTAGGTTCAGACTCATTGTTAGAAACTATGTCCAATTAAATGGTAATAGCAAGAGTGCAAGTTGCAAGACAATTTGATAACCATATCACAGAAAAGGATATGACGTTTTTTAAATATATCAAAATCAGTCATTTCAAGATCACCTCAATATGCTGAAATGTAAATGTTAGAATCAGATGCAAACAAGGATTGTTTATATAGGAAATTTAGCTGTCTATAGATATTAACTATTGTCACAGCCACAAAATGGAAAGAAAATGAAAGGATATACAGCCACATATCATGGGCCTACAGACAGGTATGGGAAGAACCATGACATTCATAAATATGCACGCCTATACGGAAATATATAAACATATTAATGGGTATATACACATTAAACCACAATGCTTAGTTTGAGCAACAGTTTAATAAAATTAGTCCACCAAAAAATATGTTAAAGGATAAAACCGGGGAAACAAATGTGATAATCCAACTTTTCTTTAACAGTTTAACATAAACAGCATCCAGAGGAACCAATAATATATTTTGTCAAAATTATGAACAAACAAATAAATAAATAAATAAAAATGCTTCAAGAAACATCGATATATGTGATTAAATTTCGGTAGGAAATGTGATGATCCAATATTCTTTAATAAAAGCAGCATCTAAAATTAAAATTTTGAGTAATGTATTATGAGACAGAGGAAATAAATGTGATAATGTACCATTTCTTTAACACGAACAGCATCATATAAAGAAATGAATATCTAAATTTTATCCAAATCAGAAAAACAGACAAATAACACGGGAATTTTTTTAAAAAAAATAAAATAAAACGATTTCATTTGACATATTTACCTGATTGACGAGCTTAGAATGCGAAACGTGTGAAGAAAAACCGAAAATGCAGATCGAAAATCTGTACAAGAATGCGAAAAGGAGAACGTTAAAGGGGACAACAACACGACACAAGATTTAATGCAGAAGAAAAACAGCTCAAACGTTGATGACGTCACCCCGGAGAGCAACAAACAACGCCGCGAGAGAACAGCGGAGCCGTTGAAAATTCGGCAGAGAATCAGGGGCGTTATGGTAATTTTAAACTTTTAAACGTAAATGAAGAAAAATGAAATCAAAAGAAATACTTTGTGTGTAAGAAAGCCGAAGGAAGAGAAGAGAGGGGAGCAAATGGAGGGAGAGGTATTTATGGAAGGGAACACAAGAATAAAGAAAAAGGGAAAAAAAAAAAAAAAGTCTTTGGTCGTTGAAACTGGAAATATATACATTTTTCAATTTTCTTTTATTTGAAAAAGTCAAAACCCACGCGTCTTGACCACGGTTTTATTTTATTTTATTTTTTCCCTTTGTTTTGGTACGCGTGAAGATTACCAAGAATTCTTAATTTCCACGAGTTTGTTGAAAACGTTAATTAATTAATTATTATATTAGGAAGTATCAATGAAATATCCCAAAGAAAATGTGGTGGAAGATTTGGAGATTTGAAGTCTCTTTCACGCAACGCTCTTGAGATATCACATCAATGAGTCACCGTTACGAGCTTTTTACTTCTTTTGCATGGGTTAATTGATTAAATATGATAGAATATTCACGTTGACGACCATAATTTGCACGTTGTTTTAACCTAAATGTTCTTCGTTTCTAATTTGATGTTTAGGTGGGAAGTTTCGATTATATTAAATTAAAAATTTAAGGTATAATGAAGATAATAATCAAAAGTTAACGTCACTGACTAAATTGTGATGTTTCAACAAATATAGTGGGAGAGGTTAAAGGTTGCATTTGTAATGTGCCAAGAAAAAAGGCGTAGGTGCACTTATAAGTCATATCCAACTATTAAATGGAGTATTGGGTATTTTATGCCTAATCTTAAATAGCATCCATTTATTCTATCCAACAAACAAAATTATGCACACAAAATGGTCATTCTTTTACTCCAAATATCGATCCATATTAGCTATGTATGAAAGTTAGTAGATACCAACTAAGCTCCGTACTATCATTATGAGAAAATCTTCTATGGACAAACAACTATAGTTTTAATACGCTAATTCTCTTATGTGAAAAAAAAAAAACTTAATAAGCGAAACTCAATCACCATATATCTAATAGATAAATTCAAAATCAAAGGATCAACTTTACAATTTAACTATCAAATAAATTAAAAATCACCATATATCTAGTAGAAAAATTCAAAATAAAACAATTAACTTTATAATTTAACTATCAAATAAATTAAGACGCTCAAATCAAAGTACTAAACAGAATCGAATCCTATACCCGTCCAATATGCTATTTTATGCAGTTATGAACAGAATAACAAGACTTTGACCAGCCGGGTAATCTAGAAAGGGGTCCCAGAGGAAAACCTTCGAGAAAACACGAAAGGAAGCCGCATTGTGTACGTGGAAAGGAGAGTAGGAAGCGAATTGCGCGTGAGGACACCTATGATCTCCGTCAGTTCCTACGTGGCCACGTTGCAGAGCGGGTCCCATCACGTAGGTTCAGACGTATCTTGGTGGTCTTGTCTTTTTCGGTCACAGCTGGCTGCTACTCGTCGGTGACGAGGGGAGGCCCAACCGTGGTGGGCCCAGTAGTTGGTTCCTGCCAACCTTGGTGGGCCCAGTAGGGCTACTGAAGGAAAACCTAGTGGGCCAACATAGTCCCGTAGAAACGTAAAGTCAAGGTCTATGTGGATCCACGTAGGCAGGCGTGGGCCTCATCTTTTAAGTGTGAATCAAAAAGGGCAAAAAAATAAATAAATGAAAAAAAAAGGGAAATCGAGCTTCCAACAATGGAAAAGGGGTTAGGGTTGTTTGGGGCATGGGAAAGGCCAAGAATAGAAAGTGAGATTTCGCGGTTTTGGAGAGGCCAGTGGTTTAAGCGAGTGGGGTCCATTGTTTTCGACGCACTTTAGCGAAGGCCCATTTTTTAGTGGCTTGGCAAGCTCAAAAGAATTATTGATTTGGTGAGGATCTAAGGTTGGTGTTTGCTCAAAATATCAGAATGTTAATTTAGAAAGTCTGCTACTAAATTATACTTCCAAACTAGGAAAGGGGTGCATGTCATATCGACATTTGAGGTCCTAATTGGTCATTAATTACACCACCCTTCCATTTTGTATTCTATTTTAGAAGTTACATGAACCATCTATTTTCTTTGTTTTAACTTTAACACGTTAATATTAATTCAGAAAGTTTGTTACAAAATATATAAATATATATATATATATATATATATATATATATATATTTCCAAACTAGGAAATTGGTGCATGTCATATCGACCGTTTAGGTCCTAATCGGTCTTTAATTACCCCACCCCTCGCCCGACACATTTTGTATTTCTATATTAAACTGTTTAGATGAACGGTCTGCTTTTTTTTTTTTTTTTTTCTTTTTACTTTAGCAAATAGATGCTTATTCTGACCAAAAGAAAAGATATCATTGAGATCATCGTCAGAAGAAGAAAAATAAAATCATTGACGTGTATTACACGCCTCTCATCCTACCATGCATAAAAAAAGCACGAGATTTTGTATAGAGCTTGTTAAGGAACAATTTCGGGATTAATTATATCCTTTAAATACTAGAAATATGGGAATCACTTTTACTATCATTATTTCAATCTTAGTAGCTATTTTGTACTTTAACATATTTGATGTCCTTTGCCTTTTTTTTTTTTTTCTTTTTTCCTTTTTCTTTAAAATAGGGGTAGCTGAGAGATTATTTAAGGTTAAAATTGTTAATTAATTAGTAAACTCCTGTAATAACAGCAATAATACAGAAATGGATACAAATGCAAGTGGCTTTGAGGATGAACGAATAGCATGTCCGGGCAGGTCCTTTCATTGCAATTTGCAACTCTACTAGCACCGGAAAGTAATCTGCAGTGAGAGATATCTTGTTATCATTATCGTTATAGCCAAATTGGGGATATTCTAGATTTTTCCCAAGCGACTATCAACAATAAGACAATATAATGAATAATAGTCTGTATTCTATTATTCTTTCAAAAATTTTATGTTCTCTTTTACAAAAATAATAGTGTCCCTGAGTTGAAAACAGTGCCTCTACAGCAAATGAAAGGTCCCCCATGGTCACACATGCACATGCACATGCACATGCAGCTCTATCTCTTCAATTCTCATCCCCAAATAATTGTTGTATCTTCAATTTTAGACACACGTGCGAATTTTTTTAGAAAAAATATATTACTTTTAAGATTGATTGATTGATTATAAATGTCAAGACCACATTAAAAATTTTAACATTGTATGCATCTTGGTTCAATTGAAGTTTGATTCAGACCTAAGCCCAAACAAAATCGGCGCGAGTTGGCGTCCATTATAGCATTTGGAAGATACTTTGGACAAAATTATTCTCAGCCGTTTAGTTAGGAACAACTATTTTTTGCAAGTTGCCATTCAATTTAGATTTTCTTTTCTTTTTTTTAATCTTTTTGTTATCACAAAAAGTTAACTGTAAAGGCTCTAAAAGCTCATCTTTCGTTAAGCTGAAGGCATCTCGAAATGCGCCTTTGCCCATTAAGTCAAGAGGTGCCTAGTATAGGTTATGTGCTATGTACCCGAGATTTACCTATTGGTGATCGAGTTCCGCCAAGTATACCGGTGATTGGACTCTACCAGTTGAATTTTCCGGTTGCAAAAAAAAAAAAAAAAAAGAAGAAGAAGAAGAAAGAAAACAAAAAAAGAGTTGATTATGAATGATATAACAAAAAAATATTAGTCGAAATCACAAAAGAAGCTTAATTTCTTACTCTCTACTAATTAGCAGTCAAGCATTGACCCTACCACAAATCATTTTAGCTGATAACAACTTGCACATTACTTGAGGATGTCCGTGAGGAAACATAAAAAGCCATGATAGCACTCCACATTTGGATTCATTGTATACGTTGAAGTAATCCCTATTTCTTCAATCTTAGATTAGATCTGTTATACAAATTTTCGTAGTTATCCAATAAAGTCGCCCTCCTTTCTATTCCTTTTTTTCTTTTTGAATAAATAGATATTTACCCTCGTTGTTTGGTATATTTGCATGAAATTATCCTTAATTAAATCAATGCTCCGAGTTGCTAAACGACCCTATGCAGCTGGAAATGGAATAATCGACGACCATACGTCCTGGGAAGTAATCTCAGACGCTTGAATTACATCCTCGTCCCATATGCTTGTGCCTTACAAACTTATTCGTGTGTATTTTTCTTCTTGTTCTTGACATATATATAATATATCAATAAATAAATAAATTCTTGCAAAAATAGCTAAGAAGAAAAATCTCTTGTTGTTACACAAGACCACGGTCTATGCGAAGAAATAGTATAGCAAAACAAAGCCAACACAACAAGTTACAATACCAAAGGGGCGGGCCGAGTAGACAGGGCCAACACAATTCTTTTCTTTTTTTTTTTTCCTTTTTTTGGGTCGAAAAGGGCCAAGACTAGCTTTAATAAGAAAACAGCCACCAACACCGAGAGCAGTACTGAGAAAGCCCATGTCCAACTTTTTTTAACGCTCTCTTTTGCGAGACATGCAGACTAAAACATACACGTATAAGATGATAATTTTTATTATAAAAGAAAAAGTACAGAAAATAAATATCTAACGTTTCTCTTTACTATTCTCCAGTGCCAATGATTCTGCAGAGCTTTGAAATTGTGCCTTATTGTGACAACCTCAAGTAAACTTTGCTATTTCTCGGTTGGATAACAAAAGGTAATAAGAGACTACTACTACAAATCAAAAATAGGAGTAAATTCCATCAAAGGACCACCTAGTAAAAGTACAAAAAAATATAAACCCCGGTTTTCCTTTTTCAAGAATCTTATGCAGAACCTGGCAATGGCTACAAGCTGGAGATGGCTTCAGCTACAAAATTCCGTTTCGGTCCTCTCGGATGCACATTCAATTGATAAGAGTGACGTGAATTGCTTCCAAATGTTTTTTTTTTTTTTTTTTTTTCACATTATGCATTCCTGGTTGGTTACTGGAATGCATGGATCAACAACTCACCCCGTTTGGCTCAGCCATCTCCATCAACCAGTGAGTAACAAGTTAAAACAGCTTTCCGCAGGGTATCACATTGAAACCACAAGAAAATAAGGAAATAATTGCACACAAAGCATCATAATGCAAAATGCCACTTCACTTAAACAAGACTGGAAACACAGCAAAGTTCACCATTCAGAGATGATCAACACAATCATGTTCACACATTACACCTAAAGGTCTTACCGTAACGAGCAACAGCGGTACCTTCCACAGGACGGTACACAATCTCTCCATCACAGATTGAAAGAAAGTGTCTTATTCCCCCTCCTAAGATGATTTTCCAGCAAAGTGACATGGTGACAGCAACTAGTATGCGTCTTCCTACTACGTAGATACAACACCAGGGATCCCGAAGAGGTAATTTCACACATTTCAATAAACTCACAGGCCCGCTTCCTAGATGTCAGAACTAGTGGCCTCTTGATCAATCATCTGAACAACCTGTGCCACGCCTGCAGCAATTTCCTTCTGAATAACACCATCAGGCATATCAAATGTTCTCCTCCTAATGGACACAGATCTACCAGCAGGCTGGGGGTCCACAACATCAAGCATTGCTTCCAGCTCATCGACCATGGACTTTTTTGCAGCTCTCACCATTAAATCAGCCCCCTGAAGCAAGGACATTGAATTCTTACTGTCAATATTAGCAGAAAGCTTATATTAAGGGGCTGCAAATAAAAGATGCACAATATGAAGTGTTGAAAAAGCTTAGCTATAAGCTGGTACCATCTAGCCATTCTCCTTAGGTGGTAACTAACCCCATTGCAGAGCAAGCCTACCGAGAATGATATGCCTAATTTGCCCTTGACAAGGGCATATCTTGGGCAAGATCATTTGGGAAGGCATTTCGGTTCAAATTGGTTATTGCAAACCTGAAACCTCAGACTCACTACAAATTGAACAGCTGAAGAAAAATTCTTTCCAGTTAAAAGTGGTCCCCTTAAATTCCACAATATTTTTACTGTAGTAGAATCGAGCTGTTAAAAAATTAAAAGCATGCTCCAGATTAGCAACTCATAGCATATTCGATGAATTTATTGAACATAATGTAACAGTTAATGGAAAGCTTAGCTGCACCATTTGCCTCTGATTGATACTTCATTGCATGGACGATCATTTATTAGCCAGCTCTGTCTTACCTACCACCTCATTACTGAGCCAAAATAATGATATCATTTATTTCGCTACCTGAAATAAAGGACTCTTAAACAAGCATGGTTTAAATTTAAAAGGACTCTTAGCAAGCCAATATTTTTCTCTGATAAAATAAAATAGATCCAAAGCAAATAAAATAAAACTATGCTTGGTGGATGTATATGATAGGAGAACCAAAAACAATTGAGGTGAATCATTTACAATTCTGGTTGTGTAGAACTTGAATTTCACATTTTTTAAATTTCCATCTTCTTTACCCCTGACGAAGATATACTCAGGTGGAAATGGCACAGCTGCAATACATTCTTTAAATGTTAGCACTCTAGAACACTAATATAGTGAAAAATACTGTACTGCTCCATACCTTGTACCAAAGCCTCCTTCTATTTCCTATTATTCCGACAGTCCTCATGGTGCCACAATGGTAGGACTAGGGCCTTTTTACATTCAAGTGCTAACAGTTTTCTAACAGAAAGGACCAATATTAATTAAAATTGGAAACAAATGGGAGCAGCACTTGAACTTCTTAGGAACAACAAAGGCTGATACGAGGTTTTGAGCAGACAATAGGAACCATGCTGAATAATTTATGGTCCAAGTCAAGAAAAGTTCAAACTACTTCAATCAATGAAAATACCTCTGTAACTATCAATCAGCTGGACTAGAATCCAACTGCCCAAGAACTAAAGCACAAACAACAAACAATGATGCTAGATCATAGACAAGCTCAACAGCAAATTCAATATTACATGGCAAATAGATTATACTAGAAAATACCTCAATGGCGTCCACTGTCAGAAGCAACACAATAATCTTCTCTGAGAACCCCTGACGTTCCTCAGCATCACGGGCCACACGACGCCTGTAAGAGAAGTTATTAAACAAGGCCCTGAGCTCCTTCAACTTGGTCTTGGCAATTGCCAGCTCTCGTAGAGCTCGCAGTGCTTGTGATCTCCTTATCAGATATGCCCTGAAGCTGATTTGTATCAACAAAGCTGCATCTTGTGGGGATAGCTCCTTCTTCTTCCCCTTCACCTTGCCCACCCTCTTTGCAAACGCCTACACCAGAAACAGAGTTTAAAACAGAAGAAAGAAACCAACACAATAATGTGACAAAAAGCGTTAGTGAATAATATTATAAACAATATAGGCTATTAGTATAAACGGTTCATCAAGTTGTTATAAGTCTAGGAGACCTGTTTGAATTTTGTTTTTTCTGGCCAAAAAAAATTTCTTTCGTTAAAAAAGTACTTTTTTTTTTTTGGTAACGAAGGTTTGAAAGCTGAGTTTTTTTTTTTCCAGAAACAAAAAATTTAAGCTTATTATTATTATTTTTTTTAAAAAAGAGCTTTTTGTCTAAAGTTATACAAAAGGGGCTATTTTTATAAGCTAATCCAAAAACCCCTTATAGACTCTAAAATGCAAATTAAAAACAGAATGAAGTAAAAGCGTGGATATGGACCTGTCTCAAGACGATGGCACCATGATCAGATGCATCAGTGATCTCAACGATGCGAGCTGACCCTACAGATTTTTCCGACTTTTTCTTCTTTTCTTTCTTCTCCGGAGTGGATGATTCGCTGCTGCCACCTGCATTGCCAGTTGAAGCTTCGAACTTGTAGGTCCGCTTGATGGGAGAGTCCTCGCCTTTCCCATTAATCTCAGCCGTGAACTTGTAGCTCTTATCAAGTGGTGCACCCTTCTTCTTCCCATCCTTGATCTCAGCCGTCCATTTGTACTTGCGATCAAGCCCGTCTTTCACCGGACTCTTGATCTCCGCCGTCCAGCTGTACTTCCTCTCCCCGATCTTCGGCTTCCTCTCGCAAACCAGCTTGTCAAAGCCCAGCTCGAGCGCAGATACTCGATCGCTCAAGCTCTGCAAGTAGAGCTCGGCGGCGAGTCCAGCTCGGTCAAGGCGGTGGTGTTTGACTCGACGAGTGGCGGTGGTGGTGTAGAAAGGGGTTGTCCTCTGGATCTGGATGAGATCCGAGACGGCGTCGAAATCGTCGAAAGGTGAAGCGACTTCAACAAGGTACTTGGATGAAGAAAGGGTGGAGGGGGTAAGGAAATCGAGGGCGTAATCAACGACGTCGTCTTGGAGGAGGAATGGAGAAGATGAGAAAAATGGAGGGGCAAAAAGGGAAGATTCTTCGATGAAGGGGAAGGATAGGGAGTGTTGGATGATGTCTAACCTGCGAAACCTGCTCATTTTTTTGCTGCTGCCTTTTTCCCTTCACAAACTGGTGTACCAGAAACAAGAAGAAGAAGAAGAAGAATAAGAGGTGAGCGGAGAAATGGGGATTTTGTGTGTGTAAAACCAAAATAGAACAAAAGGGGGGTTTAATAGAAGATGACCAGGGCGGTGATGTTGATCAAGAGAGGAGCTTTGGATGAGTCAAACAGTGGCAAAAAAGGTGACAGGGGTAGAATTGGGATTTTCCCTTGGGGAAAGATTAAAAAAACCCCTAAAATGAATGATTGGTCTCGTTTTTTACCAGTGTAAGTCAAAGACCTAAACCATGCAAAAATTTGACAATTGCGAGCCTATGAATGACGAGGCGACGATGCTGTACCTAAGTCTTAACACTCCGTTTTATATTTATTTTTTTAATAAAATTTGTATTTTATCTAATAATAACTTGAGTTTAGTATTATTATTATAATTCTGTGTCACATTGATACGTTATGAAATTTATATTCGACTTATACCTGTATTTCATCTATAAATTACCTGAGTTTATTGCTACAAGATTCCTCCAACATTGGTCTAGTACGGAAAACTCACTACTACTATGACTGTAGCATTCCTCCCACAACGGTTTTACAGGAGGAACTCACTACCACTATAACACCCCTAGCCGGTTGGTTATGTGGAAGGGACATTACAATATCGATTTTTTTTTAATTTTTTGTAATTAAAATTGATTCGTTAATTTAAATAACTAAATGATAACAATATATTTTATTGAACTCTTATTTGCTGAAAAAGAAATATGATTGAAAATGGGAGAGAATGGGCGCGGCGTAAAGTCTATGACAGAAGTGACCCGGACAGATAGAGAGTGGTGGAGGAATTACGCGGGCGAAGACAAAAAGTGCGTGCCTAGACAAGCGAATCTTTTTTCATTAGGTGGATGAATAGTGTTGAGCCTGTGGGGCTTCTCGCGTGAAGCTGACCTGCTGCTGCCGCCACTGGTATCACTACAACCTCTGTTTTAAAATTACCAAATCTAAGCCTTACGTTTAAAAAAACAGACAGTGTGGTCCGTAATTTATACCGTACTCCTTCGCTGTCACGTTATTTTTTACTCTTTTATTTTTATTTACAATATTAATATTATTTATTCAGAATTTTAATATTTTCTACTCACAAGATTAATATTATGCAGGTATGTGTGATGAATGTGTTTTTTGTGTTCCTGTGCACACAAGAATAGTAAATAAATATACGTTAAGCAATGAATTAACAAAATGTGAATAAATAGTAAAAACATTGTGAATGATTTAATTGTCGTGTTCGTTTATAATTTTTATATTCTTTGTTCATGAATTTTACGGCATTTATTCACTAAAAATACATAATATTTAATAGGTATACAATTTTTAAGTTACGTGGTATAAATTTCCGCGTGAGGTTTCGGGCTTTCTGATTTTGATAGCGGTCAACAAAAAGTCTATCGACAGCTAGACCAAAGATTTAAAGTTATATCACGTGGCCCAAACCAAAGACTCTGTCGTATTCAAATCAGAGGTTGAACGTTGCTCTAGTGCTAGTCTTCAAGTTCAGACGGACTTTCACTTTCATTTTCATCACCTCCTAAACTGCCCAATATAATCTCTATAGTAGATGTAGAAGTAAATATATATTAAATCACACAATCTTTCTCTTTAATTATAATCATTGTTGTGCCCCCCTTCCTGTCATGAACTATCACACACTATTAGTATTAGGTGGGGTTTATTTGTCCCATGCATCTCTTAAATCTGCCGGCTTGGCATGCATATTCACACTTTTTAATAGATTCCATCCCCAATATATACATATATATGATATATATATATATGTATGTATGTATAGTTCTCTGTATTCATGTAATATGATGATAAAAGTTTCCTTCCACCATGTCACACTCGGTATGTTTAATTGTTTGCCTCCATATACTAACACTTCAAACATTTTTCCTTTTGTTCTCAAGTATAAAAACCATGGGGCTCCCTCTACTTCACTCTATCAACAACAGTGATATCTATTCCTTACCTGAAGGAAGTCTCTCCAGGTAATTGCTCATCGTGTTGATGGTGATACTTGATATTGCCGTCTATGACTTTAAATTCTAGCTTATTTTCTTATTTATGCAAAAACAATTCTATTCAATGTACAAACTCTGGTTATGTAAATCGTTTTCAATGTGATTTGGGCAAGCACACTAGATTGCCTTTTCAAGCAATTGAAAATTGTTTCTTGACTCACTTTGACTTAATTAATTCAAATGTTTAGACGTTAACTGTGCATTTGAATTTAAGTTTTAAATATTATGTTTTGTTTATAGATGATTTCTCGCATTATACATGAATCTTTCTATGTGCATAAGGATACTAGATTATTTAGAAGAAAAGATTGAAAAATCATCACAAATCTAGTTTGGAGCTTGTCACGCTCTATCTTAACAATGTCACAGCAACATATATGACTGCAAATCCATTTCTTCACGTGAGAACTAAACATGTTGAGATCGATTTCCACTTTATTTGGAAAAAAGTTGCGCAGGGTGATGTACTGGTCAAATTTGTGCCCACAAGGTCTTAGTTAGTAGATATTTTCACCAAAGCTTCATTCTCTGCATGCTTTCACGAGCTAGAAACCAATGTGAAAGTATAGTCACCCCATCCAAATTGAGGGAATATTTTTATATATTCTAGTATATTCATGTAATATGATAAAGGTATATTCGTAAAACTTTCCATTGATTAGAACTCATAAGTACATGCAAGGCACCCTGACTAATTAAGGGGTCACCCAATCAAAAGTTTCTCAATATATACACATGGATCAAGTTCCATATATATTATATTTCATCATGTTTTAAAAAATAACCGAATTAGATGATTCTTAGTCTTACAAAACCAAAATTAAACCATCTAGTATAATACACAGGTAAATGATTTTGATTAAGCTATTCATATTAGTTTTTAGAAAATGAAATTATAATAGATCAAATCCATCTAATTAGGTATCCTCTACTGTCTAAACCAAATAAAATCCCATAAATTGAATTACTACTCCGCACTAAGTCCTTGAGAAGAAAAAGATACAAAGAATCAATAAACTAAGAATGAATTTACTAATATATATATTTATGTGTGTGTGTGTGTGTGTAACCGTTTAGGTAACAAATCGAAGAAGGACTTGATAGAGAAATTTGTATCAAGTGGGAACAAGATGATGACCTCCATAAACAATAACCTGAGAAGCATCATAAAAGGTGACCATGGCAGCAGCCATCATAAGCGCCCCAAGCATCGCCCCACTAGCCAACGCTCCAATATACTTCCCAACCACACCAACTTTGCTCTTTTCATCTCTCTTCGTCGCACGATGATCACCATTAGTAGTCTCAACCTCTGGCTCCTTCTCGTCATCCTCAAGCATTGCTTCTCGAAAACTTTCCGGAACATCATAAACCCTAAAGCCCAACGCAGTAAAATCCTCAGGGGGCAATGCTTCTCCGCCATCTCCGTCATCATTGAGGCACGACTCATCACCGCTGCACGAACATATTGAATCCGTTTCAAGAATGTGAATACCAGAGTTTCTAATTTCATCCCAGTCGCGGAACAGCGTCTCGAGTTCAGTGAGTCTGGTTGCAATGAGGTGGAGGTGTGGAGGATTCTTAGGGCCTGCCGAAGCAATCTCTGTGGAAAGAAGATTGTTCAGGAATAAGAAGCGGTTTTTAATGCTTTCGGAGACGAGTTGGAGGTGGCATATTGGTGTGTCGGCTGGAAGAGAAAATAAGGCGGAGAGTTGGGACTCGAGTTCTTGCAGTTTCTTCTGCAACATTGCGTATCGTTTTGTCATCTTTGCAGCAGTTTGCACAACTTTAGTTTTATGTGGCTTTCTCTTTGGGGGTAGGTTTCTTCACTTTGTTTCTGGGGGAAGTTAGTTTATTACGTGAGAAAGGTTATGACGGTTTTGTACATAGGCTTGTGACGGTTGGGGGAGTATAGAGAGAGAGAGTTGCCAAATATATATATATATATATATATATATATATATATTGGGTATAAAAAGGAGGCTAAGTCGCAAACCAACTCCTCACTGTTCGAAAAGACACTTCTCCTTGTTTATCTTCCTCTAATTGTATCCACAAAAGTTGAGGTACTTATTCCAAAATTTGTTCACCAAACGGTGAAAGCTAACCAAAATTGGCTAATTAATTTGAATATTTATTAACTTCTCAATAAATGTGTTTTATTTGATTACCCAGTTGCGTGCAAAGCAACTTTGCAATTATCAAGCCAAGATCTAAATGGCTGTATGCAGGAGTCTCTTTGTGTAGTATTTGTACAAATACCTTAGAATCAATCTCAACTTCAACATTAGAAGGCAGAAGCTCCCATTTTAATAGCCTTGCGCAAGCCAATCAAAAGAGCAACTATTTTAGCCGTTATGTTTGTCGCCAAACCTGAAATATTTCGAAAAACCAATCACCCTATTCGTTACAAAGAGTTGCCACATATTTCGCAAAAGAAAGGAAGGCTACCAAGAACAAATTAGCCAAAAAAAAAATTCCTCTACCACATGTTCTCCAATTTTCATCTGCTACATGTACAATAGTCCTGCTCCTTGTAAAATTTATCGAAAAGCAAATATACGTATAGATTAATGCATAACTTTGGCCTTTGTCAATTTTTTGAGGATTGCACAGTTAGGCTCTGTTTGGCATAGATGTAAAATTTTAATTATTGCACTATAGAGTTTTTAGTAGTTGAGTTTTGGATAGAAGTATTATTAAATAAAAGCCATTGATTTTTTTGTCTTGTGTTCTTTTAAAAATAGACTTGTTCGGAAAAATGTGACGTTAAATGAGAAGAAATAAAATGAGAAATTTAAAACACACAATTACGTGGTTTGGCCTACACTTACTCTATGGGCAAAAGAAGAATTTTATTAAGACAATACTATTGAGTGTCCAAAAGCTAGGCCGAACAAATGCTTACTCAAATTAAACATTTTTTTTCTTTTTTTTTTTTTTTGCTTGCAACTAGGAAAATCTGATTAGTGGAGCTTGACCACTAGTATACATGATGGAGCCCAACGACCAACTGGCAAACCTCAAGTGTGCAGCATGTCCCTTATACTATGCGCCAATCAAGTTGAGAGCATTTAACTTAGGGCAGTAAGCTGTATTCAAACTCGAATCATGAGCTGTATTCGTCTTCAACTCTTACCGCTAAGGTATTATTGGGGGACTTAGTCAAATTACACTTGACTTTGTTTTTGATTCGCAATGCATCCCTTAATTAGGTTAAACAATGAAGAGTAGGCACTCTTATCTCGTTAATAGTAAAAATTTACAAATAATTGGGCTCCGATCAACTTGACTTGAAATTTTTTTTTAAAAAAAAAAAAAAGTTATGCGAAAAAAACAACGCAACAAACAGGACCAGAACACTGAGACCAACAAAACTGGGTCATGTGTCCAAAGAGCCTAAATTTATTTAAAAGGAAAAGGAGATTGATTTTGGAATGGTCCAAGTAATTTTGATAATGTGGATATGAGTGGAAGAAGAAAATCCGAACCTATTTAATTAAGTGGACAAGAACCCAAAAGCAAATCGGTCAGACTGGGCAAGACATTTTATGGTCAAGGCTGGTTTTCTGTTTCTTGAGTTGAGGATCAAGTGACGTTAAGAGCAGTTTGTACGCATTTGGAGCCGATTTTTTAATACAATACATAAATACACTAATATTTTTACAAACTTAAATTTTTAATGAGATGATAACTCAATATGGTACAAAAATCTAAACACGAAAAAGTCATGAATTTGAAATTTACCATCACGCATTTAAAAAAAAACATCAAAATAGCCCATGTGTGCAGTGCATCACACAATATGACAAATAGCTAGGTTGTAAGTAGTAGTTGAAATTAAGGGGGGCATTGGTACTGAGGTGCATCTTTGCCGCAATGGTTCATAACCATGGTAATAGAAACAGGGAGATTCAAAGGTATCCCCATGAACTCTGCTCTGATGACGGTGCAGAGGCAGAGAGCTGCTTGAAACTCAACCATCCCACCCAAGAGGTCGCAGCAGTGGGTATCATAATCCGGGTCACCCATCACCAGGTGCATCAATTGCTTTAACAACACCACGCACATGTCTAATCTCATGCGATCCCCGCATGTGTTAGCTTCTGGAGCACCCGCTGGGACACCTGATGAAGAAATAACCAACCTGAACAAGAATATCACGTTGACCAGCAGCAATAAGGCCGCAGCCACTTTGAGAGAAGCCATTTTCAGCAGCAGAATAAACAATCAAATTAAAATGGTGATGAATATTATGATTTGGTCTTAATAATTAATGCGTTTATGCGATTCTGTTGCCAAAGTACTGAAAAAATGTTGATAAAGCGCGCTGGTAACTCGGTCAATTTGTTAGCGCTTTTAGGGGGTCCACATGTGCAATTATATCGCGTTTCTGCTAAAATTTAACAATGCAGCAGTTGGTTTTACTCCAGTACTCCACAAAGACCATGACTTAATGCAACAGTTTTGTCTGACTACACAAATTATCCACTGTGGATTTATTAATAACAAATGAGGAATTGCCTTTTTTTTTTCTTTTTTTTTTTTCTAGTTGACGAATTAAGTGCACATTAGTCGTTAATAGACATTAAAGCTCAAAACTACGTTCGAAAAGCCCATTGCCGGACGGAGGAAAATTGCTGCAAGCAGGCCTATGTGATCCAATGACCGAATTTTTAAGATCAACTACTTCTTGGGCTTTTATATATATATATATAGAAAATGAGGTAGCTTTCTCATTGTGTTGTTTACCTATCAAAACGCCACAGATGGAGCATAGATGAACTTCAGGAGAATAAAGCTGATTCAAATCGAAAAAATTTTACGCCGTGTGAGTTGGTTAAAATTTCATGGAATTTTGCTAGTTCAAGGCAACAAGAATAATTGAGACACAATTATGGTTTAAAGAAACTATATAATAATATCTTCAAATAAGAATTATGTTCTCATTATTGTCCCCAGTTGGCGCAACTCGTGTAATTCGCGACTTCGCAAGAAAAAACACCAGAACACAAACACGATCGCAGCCCATGACATTACAGACCACCCCATAATTATTTGTTTACTGACATCAAATATTTATGCGCAATTATTTATTCACTGACTTCGAATATTTGTTCGTTATCCCATAACTATCTGTTCATTACTCTCGTATATATAGAGACGTACAAATACAGACATATTTATTTATTCATTACTTCACATCTATTTGTTCATCACTCCATAATTGTTTATTCACTGCTCTCACACACAATAAACACACAAATACAAACATATATATTTATTCACCAGTTAACATATATTTGTTCACCAGTTCACGTCCATTTGTCTATCAGATTAATCTCATGATTTTACGGTCCAGATTAGTGAACTTGAGTTAAACATTTGAAAAGCCACTATAGTCGTAAAACATGTTAAAGATGTCAAACCATGGAAAAAGGCACGTACGTGAAATAGAGCCATCGTCAAGAAAGGAGAAAGAAATACGAGGTTGCTGCTGTTGTTCGTAGCTAGCAGAGGAGAAAAAACTCAATACTGCATTAATGGTGTTTTGCATTTAAGGCAGCCAAATCGTCCGTAAAGGGTATCGATTCAACAGCATCAACGAGAGGAAGTTCGTGGTGATTGTGGCACAGAGAGTGGTGGCCTGAAGCGGTGGTGGCAAAAGCTTAAAGATGGTGTCGCAAGCTTTAATAGTGATCATTGTTTGGAGCAGCCACAAAGCATAAGGAGTATACCGTTAGAACCGTGAGAGGAAGGAGAATGTTTTGGTGCCATCGGTGTGACAAGAGGTTGCTGGAGATGGCACTGACGTGAGAAGGAAGGCCATTGCTTGTGCGCGAGTGTGTGTTTGAATGTGTGTTTTCGTGTGTGAGATGCGATTTAGATTTGTTTTGGTATGCCTAATTCATACCATTATTCAAAATGACAACAACAATTTCATGAAACTCAAACAGCAAAAGGTTACAATGCATCATTTCACCAACCCCTCATCCGTCTTGAAAGCAATGCTTGACACGATTCACACGTGGAAATTTTTAGTAACGAAGAACAAAAGTTATGTATATATGTATATATATATATATATATATATATATATCAAAAAAAAAAGTAATAATGTGAGGACTCTTTGCCTCCTCGTCTATATGGTCAGAGACAAAGAACTACTAGATTTTTTCACTGGGATGTTACACACAAAGTTCCTTTTTCGATATTTTGAAAGAAATCACACATCATCAACTGAACCAACTGATCTTGAAGATCCTTGGCATCTTGGCTCTTGAATTTTTGCAGCCACCTCTGCCATGACAAGCCTGGTGAGAAGCAATCCAGCGATAAGAGCTGCCACCATCAGCATTGTAAAAACTGCATTCCAGCTTATGGCAGAAATGTAGCCGGTGAGCAATGGTCCAATGGCAGCCCCAATTGAGCCTGTTCCATCTATGATTGCAGTGACAGTTGCTATCGCCCGTGAGTTGCCTTTCAAGGAACTATGTGTTCCGAGATCAGCCGAAACGGCAGTTGTAATGAGAGCATAAGGTCCATTCACGAATATACCAGCAACCAGCATGAGGATGACATTTACTGCCATGGAGATGTCCCCGTAACTTCGGTATAAAAAGAGTGCTGGGATTGAACAATACATGAAGCTCGCAGCTGTTATGGCTCTAGCGTTTAAGTAATCAGAGATGTAGCCGGCTACAACCCCTCCTGCCACTCCCCCTACGTCAAACAATGTCGATAAGTTTCCAGATTCCTCGTTCGATAAGTACCTGCCATCAATAGCTGCAACAGGTGAACACAACACAAAACCGTTACCGGAGAACAAGATGGATCTAAAGGGCCGAAAATAAGCTCATTTGACATTGAGACGATCAAAAATATACCAGTGCGGCTAATGTAGTATGGAAGCCAATAGAGGAAAGTGTAAGCCACCAACTTTGCGAAGAAAAGGCAAAGGGCGTATGATGCAACGCCGGGGATTTGCCATGCTGACATAAACCCCACGGCCGGTTGATTCAGTATGCATGTCCCTGCTCTCTTCAGACGCGGTGATGTTAACAGAGGTTCTGTTACTTCCTCCCCTTCTTTTCGGGGAGAAAGTGATTGGTCTTCATCTTCAACAACTCCAACAGTATCAGGACTAATGGGTAATACAAAGAATACCACCGAGCCCATAAAAACAATCACCAAAGCAGGAGCAACCATGGACCAACCCCATCCATACTTCAACAACATCGAAGCAATCACCGAGCCTGTAATATTCCCAACTGAGGTGTGAGCATTCCAGATTCCCATTATAAGTCCTCTTTTCTTCTTCCCAAACCAGTGTCCGACAACTGCAACCACTGAAGGCCATCCAGTGGACTGGAACAGACCAGCTATCATCTGTATGATCAAGTAGTAATAGAAGACATGGATGCCTGCCCAGTATCCAATTCCGTATATCCCGGTGAATAGACCCGTTCCTAACATCCCAATCGTCAGAAAAATCCGAAGATCCATCGTGTCGCCCACATGTCCGGAGAAGTACATTCCTGCAGCGTATACGGAAAGGAAGGCCACGTCAAGATAACCAAGCAATGCTGTGCCGTCAGGGCCATCAAATGGTGCCCAACCCTCTTGGCTCACCCATGGAAACGTTCTAATTTTCCATGAAGAAGTCAAATTGGGGTTTAGTGATTGCGGATCAAGTGCGGCTTTGACAATGCTACTAGTTTTTCGGGTAGCGTGAAATGCTGCATACCCCAGAAAAGTTACAGCAAGGACTATGGCTTGATATGTCCCGAAAGAAAGTTTTGATCTTTTCAAGCTCTCCACGAATTTGATCCCTGGGGGCTTTTCGTACGTCTCCAGTGCTGACCCTGTGCTAGAATAATCCATTTGTCGCAACTCGAAAACAACTTGAGAAGAAGAGAGTATTTGAATTCTACTTCTGCAAACGGAAATTCACAAAACAGAGCGAAAGAAAAGAAAAAGAAGTGAGATCAGATTACAAACAGGTAAATTAGTTGGGAACAAATTCCAACTGAAAATATATATTTTTTCCTTGTATACATAAACAGTAATAACTCTTTCAGAAAGTCAAAGAATTCTTCTTCTTATCTGTGGAAACATTTCAACCCTCCTCATCGTCATACTCTCAACATTTTTCACGTTTTAACATGTATTCTGCAAACTAAAACAACTTTTTAACGACCTTTCCATGTTCAAGACTATAACAATGTATCATCAAAAGCTCGAACAATGCTAAAAAATCTAAATTCAAGAAACAGAGGTCTAATACAAACACGATATGTAAATACACTTTAATTAAACTAGGCAGGGATAAGTGAAGCAAGAAGCTTACAGAATGCTAGCTTCCCCCTATGGGGTTGCATTCTATTCTGATTTTTGTTTCTTCTTTGTTTTTGTTTTTTTTTTTTTTCCCTTTTTGGTATTCTCTCAGTTACCTGAAAGGCTAAAAGGCTTTCAGCTGTAGAGTGTGGCAACATGAAGAAGCTTTCAAATTAATAGTCGATGATGATAAACTGGTCCAACTATAAAATACCTATAATGCCCCCTCTTGTTAATTATTATTGGATATATTGAGTGCCAAAGTGCCAAGCATTTATTTGACTTTGATGGATTGTGATATTGCAGCTTGGCATCTAAACAGATATATTTTCCGGTGATCAAAGAGCTAATTAAATTTTTAGTAAAAATATGCCCTTTTAACTTTTTGTTAAAATTTTGACAACAAAACTAATTAAACTGCGACGTTCATTGATAATGAGCTGCATATACCCACTTCTAATGCATGCCAAATCGGAAGCGAAAGAAATACACCAAATATGTCCTTTTCGGAAAATCAATTGTAAACAAGTTGGGATTATTAGTCAAAAATTTATAAGGTCTATCTTAGAATTGTCAACAATTTCTATAAGTTTCTTTATAATTAATTAAATGTGATTTGTAATGCAGCGGTCTCTAATCACCACGTTTTGAAGCTTATAAGCTTATCCTCACGCTTCAAGATAGATTATCTGAGTCCTGAGTAAGAACCAAGTACTTTTTCCTCCCTTCCAGGCAGCATGCAATTTCGTGCAAGGCATGCTTTTAAGTCTTATTTAAATGGTAGATAGTGCATCATTTCAATTACTAGATACATAAACATCTTATTTTTGCACACGAACAAATACGTTAAAGATATAGAACTGATAATTAAGTGTATATTAAATGACATATATGACAAAAATGTTGAACTATTCAGCGTGTGATGATCAGGTCTGCAATCATGCCAACACTTTACATGCTTTCTTGTTGGAATCAAATTCTTGATCGTTTTAGTCCTGAGAGATGTTTGGTGGTAAAAAAAAAAAAGGGGACAACACAACTCAGTGCATAGATTTGCCACGTCTGCCAGTTGTTATCAGGTTAATTATCTTGTCTTGTCTGGTGTAATGGTTTTAGAGAAAGTTATTGTACCTAATATTTACTAATTGGTGGACGAGTTCTACGAATATTTAATGATTGAATTCAGTGAATTGAGTTTCCCTGTTATTAAAAAAATTCTTGATGGTCTGAAATTTCCACATGAAGCAGATCAAAGGCAATTAGCGAGGCATGCATTGATTTTGGTCCCACTGTATAATGCCAAGTCGAAGAAGTTGAAAGCACTAATTCTTAATATAAAAATTTGGTGATGGTTTACACGTGGTCTCACATATTAACGTCTTTTCCGACTAGCAGATGAAGACGGGCGGTGGCATATCATACATATGTGTGCAACTGCTCTGATGATCAACTCACTCTTGGGACCATGACCATGACCATGACCATTTAATTTTTATTGCTAAACCAAGTTTCATATATATATATATATATTAAAGTAGTGACAAAAGTACTTGAGGTCACCAATTAAGACTGCAATTTGAAGACTAAATGAGTTCTTTTAATTTCCCAAAAAAAATTTTTTTAGAGTTAATATGTTACGAAACATCCAAACTTGTTTTTACTTTGTTATGCACTTTTCATATTGACCACCTTAATCAAGTTTATAAAAAGGAATGGAAAATGGAAAAATCATCTAGTTTGCACAAGCTAAGATAGCAAAGTTCAAAATTGGGAGACCAATCATGCATGTCTCTACTTTGAGTTTGTATTTGAACTATTCATATGATTGATGAAAAAATAATAATAATAATAATAACAAACAAAAAGTTGATTCATTAATATGAAACAGGTCGACTCCAAGAGAAATTGACATAACAAGAACGTAATTTTCATACGAGGCATGAAAATAAGTCCTGTCAAGTCACACTACATGTGCCCCACCAAAAACTTGAACTTTTTCTCTTTTTTCTCCTTAGTATCAATTTCCCTTTTTGTGCCAAAAACCAAATGTCAACTTTCACCAGAAAATGAGATTCATTTTTACTACTGAAACAGCTAGCTGAAATGAATATAAAACAACAATACTCTTATTTTTTTTAAGATATCGCTTTTATAAGCTACTGAACAATTTATCGCCATATGAGCATCAATTTTGTTTCCCTTTCTTTTTTCCACTTCCTCTGGTACAGTCCTGCCTTCTCATAACTATATGCTACAAGACAATACAAGATAAGTTCCCCCCCCCCCCCTTGCTTTTCTTTTTTCTTTTTCCTGTTTAGGATTGAAACGTCGCTTGTTTGATTGTTATACAAAATTGCGATGAGCCATTTGAGAAACTACGTGGGAAGTTTCGTTTTCTGGTGTTATTTGCTTTCGATCTCAGATGTCACATTTTTCCCTTATCCAATCCGCATCCCTCGTAATGCCCTACATGTATTTCTGGTGTATTATCACTACACATGATTGAGAATAACTACAAAGATTGTGCATTTGCTGTCACCATTTTCTTTAAGAGTATTTTGACCAAATTGGGAGAGCCACTTTCGGTCTACACATCATCTGGGAGTTCATGAGATCCCAGAATTCTCCAGGACCAGTTTGTAGGGACAGAGGGTGAAGCCCCTTGGTCGGATTCTTGGATTCATTTTCTTCTTTATATCGGAAATTTCGTTTCTGACGAAATTGTAACCAATGTATTGTATTGCCCCCAAATTATTTGACGTACTTTGGAGCCTCTTCCACTTCCTGGCCTATAAGATGGAAGTCCACGGGTTATGCCCAGACTTGTTCACATCAGACCGAGACCTAAGGCTCGTTTGGATTGGTTTTTTTTTAGAAACGTTTTTTTAACAACTTTTGAAAAATAATTTTTTTTTAAAAGCTAAAAATTCTGGCTTCTAAAAAAAGATGTATTTGAGTTTTTTTTAGTTTTAGTTTTTTGGAAGCCAAATCAAATAGTTATTACAAATTTAATATAACTTAAAAAAAAATATTTTTTTCTTAGAAAAAACCAATCCAAACAGGCCCCTAATATCGTACGAGATAGGTCCGTAGGCCTCAAAACGATACGTTGGAAAGAAGGGAAGCTTCAGTATGCGAGTTAGGAAAGATTGATAGTTGTTAATCTGGAGCCTACCTCCTTTAATATGAGCACACCTTTGTAGTCCAAGCCACACGAGACAGCCCTACCAATATCCTACAACCCTAAAGTATCACTAGAGTAATCGTTTTTTGACAAAACTTGTTACTCAAATATTTTTAGACCTTCGTTATATAGACTTTGTGATTTACACGCATGCTATATCTGTGATACATTTTATAATACAACAATATTCATCAACTCATACTTCAAGTTAATCAAGGAACATATATAAAAACTGATACTGTATGCAGAGCTACGAGTCTGTCGGCATAGTCACATTCCAACACATTACCCAAGTTAGCGTGAAAAATTAAAAAAAAAAGACTAAACAACATGGTTGTAGTAGAATATTCAAACTTAATACATCGAAATATACAAAAATTTCTTCAAGAACATCACTTTGCAAGAAGCAATCAGAATATTAGTACTATACATACTCTATGCTTAGGAGGTGTCTCATTACAATCACTCGACTTTGACATGGAAAACATCAGTCCTGTCCTCATCCTTAACCTTGGTGCAGAAGCAGCTTCAACACCCCCTTGCTTCATCTCAGCCTTTATCTCATTCATCTTGTACGTCTTTTCAGGCAAATCAATCCTGCTCTCATATTTTCTTCCACTCTCGTCATCGTCATCGTCATCCTCAAATTCCTTGGGCCCTTCCCCCCTCATCACCCAGTGTGTTCTGCTCTACTGACACTTTCACATGGTCTTTTCCTAGCCCAGGCATCTCCCATCCTTAAACAAAGCCCATCTTCTGTTTCCCTTGCGCCCCAGCCTTGTCCAGGCCCAATAGGCGTGTCCACCGACTGGTCCATCATGTTCAGAATCTGACCTAGCCTCCTCCGCCCAAACTGCTCATATGCTTCTGCATTGCCCAGAAAAATTTTTATTTTTTTATTAAAAAAATTTACGACTGTAAACCTTATAAAAACTTATTTGGGCTCGTTTGAATTGATTTTTTTATAGAAAAATATTTTTTTCTAAAAATAGCATATATGTTTTGTAATAAATATTTAAATTAATTTTTTTTTAAAATAAAAGAGAGGCTAAAAAAGTTTCAATTTCAATTTTTCCAGAAGCAGCAATTTTTAGCTCCAAAAAGGCACACTTTTCAAAAGTTTTAGGAAAAAAAAAAAACACTTTTGGAAAATGCTAATTCAAACGAGCCCTTGCTAACATAATTCGCAATTTACGTTGGCAATTAAAAAATAAAAATAAAAAAGAAGAATGATATTAGCCAGCTACCTGAAAGGAGGTCACGGCGGGGAACAGGACGGTAAGTGCGGCGGTCAACGTGGCGGTCTTCACCGTCGTCGTCGTCGTCGTCGTCGTAGAAGGCGGTGTTGAAGAATGTTCTGGAAGCATACGATTTTAATCCATTTTGCAGATTTTGGGCCGTCCGCGACAGTTTTGTTTGATCTCACATAAAGCATCATACAGTCTTAGAAATTGGTTTTGCAAATGGGGAGGTGCCCCCATTGCTTGGTCCAGTTTTTATGCAAGTTTTAATAATTTATGGACCCATTGCCCAATTATATTCAACAAAATATGAAGGTACTCATAGTAGAATGGACTAATCTAATCCTTCAAAATAATGTGATAGGCGAAATGACTTAGTAGATCAACAGATTAGTTTGGATTGACATTTACGTCATACATCTTGCATCAGGTAAAAACTCTTAAGTTGTGAACTAGCTAATAGTACATCTATTTCAAAATGTTCAAATTAATTTGTAATATTTATATTCAAGCTAACCTGACTTTCTACATGCACATTAATTATAGCCTTGCAATGACAATCTTGATTGAATATGTAGGAGAAGTAGGGGTGGAAATTCGGAGAGGGGAACCCGAACCCGAACGGATGCAAAAAAAACAAAAATTTCGGATTCGGATATATCCGAAAAAAAAATCACCGGATATCGGGTAGTAGATTGGGTAGTTTTTTTCCTACCCAAACCCGATCCGAAAAACCCAAAAAAAATACACACACACCATTCCATACTAAATTATTCACCATAATATTCTAATATAACACATATATAAACACACATTTTATATAATGTATTAATATTAAAATATACAATTAAAAAAAGAGAAAAATAAAGGTATTCTACAAAAGTAATGAGAAGTTAAATAACATAATTAAGCTATTTGTAAATCAGTTAGACAACTAAATTGAGTAATATAATTAGAATTAACAAAATGTAACATTAATTTAGCATAAATATTTGTTATGTTTAAGTTACATAAATGTGGAAATATATTTGTATTGTTAATATTTATTAATTTTTCCTTTTTGTTTGGTTCATAGTTATGATGGAAATGTCTTTATATTTTAAAAAGAGTTGATTTGTCTATCGTCATTTTGACCAATCTCTTTTCTTTTATTCGAACCGATGCTTAATTTATTGTATATCCGACATCTCTTGTTTATTGGAGTCGATGCTTAGTTTTGAGCATCATGCTATTTGTACACATAGATGTAATTAGTTTGACTATCAATGAATGTATTTGCTAACTTACCTCAAAAAAAAAATTGTAAACAATTTTGTATTTTTTAGCTTCATAGAAATGTCAGGTATCCAAACATCCGAATCCGAAAAATTCGGCATATGAAATATCCGATATCCGGCCGAATAGTTACTATTTAACTACCCGATCGAATATTTTTCCCCCACCCAAAACCCAAAAAACCAGAACAAAAAAAATACCGATTATCCGAAAATTCGATCCGATTTCCACCCATAAGGATAAGGAGGAGATGGTGACAAACTCATTTTGTTCCTTCTTGTTAAAAACAATATGTGGATTACTTTTTGAGATTGTACAAACTTATTTAAATAAGTCATGGTCTTAAAGGGGAAAAAAAATTGAGTAAAAGGATAAGACTTGCATTTAAATAAGTTTGAATTTTAGTTTTCTTTTTAAAATTTCAACTTTTTTAAAAGCTTTGTTAAAAATTTATCACAAAAAAAAGATATATCTTTTTCAATGGAAAAAGAAAGTATTTTTATATGAAAAAGAAAAAAATAATCCAGAGAGACCTTAAATTTGTAACTAGGTGTAGGTGAAATAAAGAACAAATCTATGTGTATAATTCTATATGCTCTGAAGAATAAGAAGCACCAGTGGTCTAGTGGTAGGATAGTACCCTGCCACGGTACAGACCCGGGCTCGATTCCCGGCTGGTCCACATTTGAGAGCTGTGATGATTATGCGGCCTGTGAAGGTTAGGGTCCTCACGTCTTCAGATATTCTGATGAAAAAATCTGCACTTCAGAGCTTTCGCTTTTTGTGGTTTTCCACCCCCCCCCCCCACCCTTCACTTCCTCCTCCATTCATTCTTTTTTTTTTTTTTTTCCCTTCTTTTTTTCCGGTTTTGTCTTTATTCTCTTGGCACTAGCCCTTGAATGCTTGTTTTTTGCATGCATAATAATGTAATACACCTCGCGCTCCATGTTTCAAAAGGATAACCATGAAATCAACCAAATAAAAATAATTGATTGACATGCTTAATATTCATTATTTGAATTGATTAAGGCCCTTGTCCTGGGAACTGGACTATATAGCTTGTTCCTGACAGTGTTCAATTGTTATGTTATGAAAATAAATATTGTTGATTTTTTTTTACTAATTTTGAAGGCACTTAACTCTTCTCATACATATCATAACATTAAATTAAATACTTGAAAAAAGTTTAATAGTAATAAAATAATTTGCATTATTGGTCCTCTCACAAGAGTTCTGGATCCACGTCGAGAGTGAGAAATTAAATTCAAGAAGGCGTTGGAATTGCCTTTTCGTTGCTAGCTATTCTAGCATAAAAAAAGAAACTATTTTTTTTTCTATTGTTAAATCGTGCGGAAAACCACTACTCCATGGAAAAACTAATATTAATTTGACCACACAAACATTATGATAAAAATTTAATCATAATAAAGTAATTCGAATGATTAATCATTATTGATATCTTATAAAGAACCAAATCCACGTTGAGAGTGCCGAATTCAATTCAAGATCAGGATGTTGTAATGGCCTTTTCATTGCTAGCTATTTTAGCATTAAAAAGAAACTATCTTTTGTTTGAGCTAACTACCGTTTCTTTTCTTTTTTGTGTTATGATTATTGATTACGACCACTAATGTTGTTTTCTTTCTCTTGTGAGGGGAAAATAACTGACTATTGTGAAATTATACTGAAAACTACTGCTCCATGCATGAAAAAACTATTATTAATTGTCCTTTTTCGTTTTCTTTTACGTTCACGTCCAATCCATATTATTATCCCCCATAAAATTTGTATTCAGAACTTCACCTCTAAAAAAATAATTCCAATCACTTGAGTTAATCTCTAATTCTAAAAACTAATATTAATTTGACCATGCAAACAATTACATATTTTCATCTCTCTCCCCATCTTGATTTCTAGTGATCATTTTGTCGCATCAAAAAGGCTCCAAACTCGGATAAAATACTGCATATATATCGTCCACTCACGTTAAAGCAACAGTATTTTTGTTTGGGGCTGCGTTCAGGGCAACCTTTGATACGTCCATGTCTTTCTGCGAATAATATTGATGGGGACCATTTCAAGCACTTAACAAATGTAGCGCTACGCTCCTGATATTCCTGTTTATTTTTTTACATGCCTGATTGGCTTCAAAAACCATACCTACTGCATCGTTTCAAAATTGCTTATCTCGTGGCTGATATTTTATATATATTAGTTCTATTGAAACAATTTATATTGAATCTAGCCTACCACACATTGAGCCTAATCAAGTAGTCTAAAATATTTAAACTTATGATGATAGAAATAATAAAATTAAGTCATTATAAACTGGACGCCGATACAGAGAGCCTTTTATTTATAATCTCATCTAAATGTCTCTACTAAACCTGTTCTTTATTCCTCAAGTCATACTATTTCCCTTTCCCATTCCGCTCAAATATGTCTTTTATTTTATTTGTAAGTCAGAAGTCACCTACCAAGTTATAATTGGAGTGAACTGTCATCCCTCTGTCGCAAAACATCCAAGAAAATATTTCCTTTGTTTTTGTACAACTTAGCTCTCTCAAAGTATGGCCATGGCAGGCCCGGAGGCACTGGTGATGCAATGCTCCGAATCTCTGAAGCCTTTCCTGGAAAAACTCCCGAGTATTCCCTACGGGGATGT
Organism: Cordia subcordata; assembly: GCA_028554755.1. Taxonomy (NCBI): domain Eukaryota; kingdom Viridiplantae; phylum Streptophyta; class Magnoliopsida; order Boraginales; family Cordiaceae; genus Cordia; species Cordia subcordata. Next base: position 360,198 of record JAPTOF010000003.1, on the reverse strand, counting down.
TGTCAAACTCTACCAGTGGGAAGGTTTCTGGTACACACCACTTCACCTGGAAGCTGCAAAAACCATTCAACAAAAGTTCCAGGCACGCGATGAAGATGTCATCCTCGCTTCTTCATTAAAAACAGGCACGACATGGCTCAAAGCCCTTGTTGTCTGCATCATGGGACCTCAAAACTTGCCCGAAAATGAAGACCCTCTAGTTAAAAACCACCCTGCTGTCTATGTGCAGACCCTTGAAACTCAAACTTATATTGCTAACCAAGACCCTGATCTTGAAAGCACCCCATCTCCAAGAATCTTTCACACCCACATGGCTTACAGCGTCTTGCCTGATTCGATCAAGAACTCCGGGTGCAAAATCGTTTACATCGTTCGCGATCCGAAGGACACTTTTGTATCCATGTGGCATTTCTTTACCACAGTCAAGAAAGCCGAGCCTGGATTCTTTGAGATGGCATTCCAGGCTTTCTGTAGCGGGGTAGTTCCCTTCGGCCCCTACTTCGATCACGCGTTGCAGTATTGGGATGAGAGCATTAAACGATCTCACAAGGTGTTGTTTCTCAAGTATGAGGACCTGAGAAGGGACCCGAAAGAGCAAGTGAAGAAGCTGGCTGCTTTTCTTGGGAGGCCACTTGAGAATGATGAACAGGTTGAGAAGGTGTTGGAAAGGTGCAGCCTGGAGAGGCTTAAGAACCTGGAGGTGAACAAGAATGGGATTGATCCGTGGGTCAGGATGCAGAACAGTGCTTTCTTCAGGCTTGGTGTCGTAGGTGATTCCAAGAACCATCTCACACCCGCGATGGAACAGCAGCTTGATCAAATTACTCGAATGAAATTGGAAGGATCTGGACTTGAACTTTGAGTTACTGCTTGAAGCTTCAGAAAAAAGTCAGCTGCTGGAACTTCATCCTCATCAAGTGGAAAAGCTTCTGGAGCTGTCAATGGTGATGAAATAAGATCCTTTCCTGCTCCAAGGAATGGTCATTTATTATGCAATTCTGCTTGCACTTGATTGTTATGCTTTTTAAAGTGTATTTGTGTTTAAACATCAATTTCAATTGAAGTCTTATGTTTATCAATCTCAACTAGTCTGGACAAGTCCATTCATCTAATTCTAGATACTTCAGAAATGAGGCCTCTACAATGTTTTGTTTATTTATTTAGTTTATCTTATTTTTAGATTCTAGGCAGTAATAATCCCAATTAACAACACTATTACTAACTGCTGTAATTAATTTAGCGATTGGACTACTATCATCCATTTATTTGCAAGTGCAGGCCTGCTGTGTCGGCGTAATAAACTCAAAACAGTTTATTACAGAATGAGCGGAATGACTTGGGTCTGTACAGAATGAAGCAAAATATGTTAATGGAATGTTATTTTTGCTTCATTTGAAGAGGGAAAAGCCTTGAGATCGATCAATTCTTAATAATTATACAAATTATATTATCGACATTTGACCTCCCTTCGATATAATATTCGTGCGACTCTGCTACTATATTTGTAACTCGAAGACCCCGTCAGATAAAGCCGCATATAATGTGAATTCTGAAAGACACACAATTCAAAGATATTTTTCCAAGTCTATCGTACAAATAATGGCAAAACAATGTCACGAGAGGGATGTCCTTATTCCCTCGTCTTGTCTTATTAACTCACTCACTGAAAGGTATGCAACCCCGCTCTTTATTTCTGTGACACCTTATGTCAAAAATATTTTTAATATATAGATGAGAACAATATTATATTATAAAGAAGAAAAATATAATTCATGTTATAGGTGTTTGCTCTGGTTTGAACTATGTGTGTAGTGTCTTTCGTTTTTCATATTGTCTCTGAGTCAATGTGTGTGAACCACATTCCAACAAGATGATCAGCAAAGCTGCCTCATTTCTCACTGGACATGGAAGATTGTTCTTGGGAAGAATATATTTATAGACTCACAAACAACATTAATATCTTCATTTAAAAAATAATTTTAATGTATTGGAGAATCTATTAAAAATTTAGTCTGCCACTCCCCCAATTTTTTTCAAAGAAAATACGTTTATTTTATTTTTGAAGCATTTTAATTAAATCCTCACGGGAAAAGAATTTCCCAGGTATAAGTAGTATACACTACATATTTTTGGTCCCAATCAAATAAATATCCTGAAGATTTGCCACATTTGAATGTCAAATTTAATTATCCAAAGTACTTAATTTAAATTATCACTTGAACTCGCATTGTTCATTTATAAATCACTTAATTATCACGATATTAATTATCACAAAAGTTGAAAATTACGGTCAGGACTTGAGATGGATAAAACAAAAGATCCCAGGATTTGGCCCTGCTCGCTGCTCAGGTCGTTATCCCAGAAACCACAACTTGCATGTGTGTTTGTGTTGTTTGCTGTATCATGTTCTACCCAAAGATCTATGCCAATAACCATATATTTTGTTTGACATCATTAAGAAGGGAACATAAAGTATGATGATAAGAGCACAACAAGGTTTAACGACCATAAAGAGAAATCACATCATCATTTCATTGTCTATTCATTTTGAATAAAACTATTTGAAGTTTTGACCAATTCATGATCATTAGATCTCTTTTGTACAGTTTATATTATGATGTTGTACAATTATAATAAAATGATATAGCTAAATAAGTCGCTGTTATTAAACTTCCCTCGCACTGTTTTAGAGCAATAACATCATGACGATAAACTGTCCAAATTATCTGATACTAGCTGTATGAATTCTAGAACGCGTATCTGCTGAGGTTAATATCGTATTGGCAGATGAAAATTGAAAAGATGGCTGCAAAAGAATCCCAAGTCTTCCTTCACCCACCTATGCCGAAGAAATGCTACTTAAAATAAAAAGCAATAATTAGACTAGCTGTCTTATCCATTCCTTGGCATTATATGTTAATGCCATTCTCCCATAAGATTCTGCATCCTTGTTTTTTTTTTTAAAAATTTTTTTTGGTGGGTCCAAATAAGATTCCGCATTTAAGCTTTTACGTTCTACAATGATCGCGTTCCTGTACTACTTGTAAGGAAAGGATTAATTAAGTATGATTAATGATACTGGCTTGGGGTAACGCCCAGTTCCCACCATCGCTAATAATGGTACTTACGGGGAGTTCGATCCCGGCTCAGGAAAAAAAACTAATGCCATGCTTAACATATGCGCGTCTAACGGATTCCAATGTTTCTTATCATGGAAGGGAGAAGAAGTAGACAAGAATAAAACCTCCGAGAGGAAAAAACGCGGCCAAAAAGGGCCGGGCCTGCCACCCATAGCCCGACTCATAACACTGGTGCAATCAGCGCCAATTCTTCAATAAAAATTTATTAAAGCCCTATTGTTCTTCCTAAATGTATTCCAACTGTGTGATGAAACTAATTACAAGTTTCACATCAAATACATCTACAATCTTTTTTAATTTTTTTAGCAAGCTTTGTACATGGCAACAAAATGCTATTTTGAGTTAGGCATGAAAGGAAGATGACACTCAATTCTTCAACTGCACTTTGGTTTAATTACATGCCCACCTCGACTTCTCAGAAATTCATCCTCTCAACAGGTTTCACGAGCAGCAACAACTGTGGAAATAAAGGTCAGACCTGCACAAACCATTCCTGAAACAACATGAACAAAAATTATCACCAAGAACGCTCAACAAATGACCCTCTCCCAGAGCACTGCCGCATTAAATTGTTACCTCATGCCATCAACTCGTTAACTTAGCTGCGGGAGCACTTCCATCCTTTTAGTACTAAGCTAATGCATACACTCCCACTTTTAAGAGAACATGTGGCTCCGGAAGTGGAAATGGACCCTGAGAGCTTCTTCATCAAATTCAAACAAAAACCTATTCTGGTTTATTAGATGCTTTTGACATTATTCTGTTTTTCTTCTCTTTCAATACTCAACACAAACAATCTCTCCCTTGCATTATTACATAATCAATTATGAGTGTGGTCGTACCATAATTAATTTCTCATTCCTCAACCTCAGTTATACACTTAAACTAGCCATCCTTGCATATGCATGGTCCCCTACATAGCTCCTGTACGTTGGGACAGGTGAAGGGATAGGGGAGGTGAACAAGTGAGGAGGGACGATTTACCTCTGTAATAGATCATCAAGAAAGCACACTAGAGAAACCTCATTATCCCTGTCAACAAATGACAGGCCAAACACACAACAATGGGAAGCAAGAGTTTGCACTGTGTCATCTGAATAGCCAAGCGAATAAAACCATGGTGGTCAAGGAAGTCACTCCATGAGGGGGAAAAAATGAAGTTTACTTGTTACCTCAGATGTGGAAAATCCTGATCTTTCTCCAGCAGCAATTACCATGCGCATTAAACAATATCCATCCTAGAAACTGTCCTCGAGAACCAGGCCCCGGAATAATCTCAAAAGAAGGGATAAAAATACTATGAGAAGTAGCATACCAAAGACGGCACACAAAACAATTAGTTTGAATAAAACATGAAAGCAGTCATAGAAGACCAAAGAGTTCCAACAGAAAAGTTATACCTACCTCAACCTTTTCTCCTCTATTATATTGGTGATAGGGAGATTGTACAATCTCAATAAGGCTGTGAGAACAGAAAACAGTTTTATCCATGGTGACAATAAAATTTGAGATTCCAATGCACACATTCATGAGAAATTGGTCAACTTTAAAAGCATCTACCTCCACCAACATCAAAATTCAGGCTTCTGTTTACAAAATCTTCTAATGTGGGCGAATTGGACTCCTGGATCTCCTGTAACCACGTTTCGCTGGGGAACGTGACCTGCTTCTGCCAGATGCGCGGTATCTATCCCTACTCCTACCTCTCCCATTCCTGGAAGTGCTATGCTTCCAATCAGACCGGCTTCCTCTGCCATTCCTGTCACATGACCTTTCACAGTCACGATCTTGTTCACGATACCGATTCTGCTCTCTACTGTTATGCCGATCATGATATCGGTCTCGGTCAGAGGAGCCACTTCTTCTATGCCTGCTCTCATATTCTTTCTCCCTTTGCTTCCTCCATTCTTCTGATTCTTTCTCCTTGGCTAATCTTTCCTCTTCCCTCGCCTTCTCCTTTGCCGCCTGATGATTGTACCTCAATTAAAAATGGGCAGTGAAGAAGAATATGTAAACTGTTGACAGAAAAATTACCTTGCACTCAGACAGAAAATCCCGTAGCATACCATAACCAACATGCTGCTTGCCAGTGACATGAGACTGTGTTCTCTCCGGGGCATCATTTGCTACTAAAAAGGAACCACATATTTCACATAAAGCCATCTTTTTCTCCTTCTCCTGTGCAAGCATTGATGCTTGTTGTGGTTGCTGATTCAAGGCTGTCTTCTCAGCATTAAGCAATTCTACCTATCACGTAAGAATAGCCTGGAATCACTTAAATGGATCACAAAAGAACAGAAGCCAAGGTAGAATGGACACCTAAAGCAAGGAACACTAGGAAGCACCTTTCTCATGAGTGCCTCGGCTTCATCAATCTTCCCAGCTTCACCAAGAGACTCCACCTGTTCCAGCAAGTTCTTTATCTTCTCTTCCAGTAAGGAGAGTTGCTCAGATTTTTCTGCTGAGATTGGAGGTGGAGGTGGAACTTCAACCTCCTGAGCGAGGCGTTCTCGCCCACGCCTAATTTTTCTATCCAGGTCCATTACCTGAATGAATAATCATTATCAGCAAAAAAATAATGACCTTAAAGGATCAAGGAACTTTAAAACAATTAAGAATTAATAATAATCAAACCTACCAGTCTTTCAGAGAATTGAGCTAGATCTGCTTCAAATTTTGGAACATATGAGTCATGCCTCGGGGATTTCTCAAAACTAGACGCCAAGAGAGGAATTTTATTAGTCATAACAACAATAGCATAGATGGCAATATGAACATAAGGACAAAAACTACAAGAGAATGTGAAGTCTATGATCTCTCTCTCTCTCTCTTACAACTTCTTGAAACACACAAAAACCAGAAATGCATATCCATAAGGTTCATGAAAATTTTAACTCACCCTATATTACCAAATTACAGAATGAAGAACAATAATAAGAAGTTCATTCTCAAGTCACAAAAAAAATAGCATGGAAAATTTATACATGTCATTGAATAGACATTTTTTCTGTAAGTGTATATATACATCATTAATTATGACATGCTCACAATAGCTGAAAATTCACCCAGGTCGGAGGATGGGTCAAGTATGATTCCTTATATGGTAAATCTTCCAGAACAGCAAGTAACAAGCATTTTCCTTTAGAGTCAGAAACACAGCACGTTTATACAAAAATCTCACATGCTATATTTATTACCTTTCCTTCAACTTTGGGTCATGAATTTTGGGGCATGGTCCTGACACAGAAACATCAACAAAGAAATAGAATCAGTAAAACCAAAAACACTCAAAAGTTAACACACTACAGGCTCGTTGGATTGGCGTTTTCCAAAAAGCCTTTTTTTTTTTAACAACTTTTGATAGAAGTGCTTTTTGCAAAAGCTAAATTTCTGACTTTTCAAAAAGCTATATTTGAGCTTGTTTAAAAGCCAAGCTAAATAGCAATTGCAAAAAAAAGGCCAATCCAAACAGGCCCTCCAGCAATAACTGAAATGCAGCAAACGAAACCTCCTTCTGGCAATGCCATATAAGCCGTATCGTCAGGCAAAATGTAGAGTAGCTTATATTTGTTTTTGCGTTAAAAAAAAAGCATCAACAATAGAGTCAACAGTAATCTTAACAACAAAGTAAGCAAAAACTCAGGAAAGAACACCAAGAAAAGCTCACCTAAATCACTTCGAGTGTTGACAAACAAATCGTGTGGGCAAAAGCGAACCATGTAGAACCCACAAACTTCCTTGTCATCCCATTTGATCTCCTTGTACCCTCTCTTCTCCTCTTCAGTCAAATTACGAACTATGTTCCAAAATATCAAAATAAAGAAAATATCAAAATAAAGGGATCTTTTTTTCCTTTTTTTTTTTTTTTTTAAACATAAAACAAGAGAAGAATGGTTCTGGAGTGTGAACCTGCGCCCATAAGTTCATCGAACAAAGCTTTTTGGGCATCCATAGCTGACGATTTCGAGAGCTCAGTTTTAACTATGAAAAGCTTATGAATTTTACTACAAATAGCGCAATTTTGCAAATTTAATGGATTTGTATAATTGGGCTATCAATCAGGGCCTGGTGACTATCAAAATCATTTTATACGGTGAGCTCAGTGGGGGTTGCTTACTTGCTTTTGATGGGTTTAGGCCTTATATACGACGACGCTTGGACTTAGGATTAGGCTTTTCCCATGCTTGTGTTTAATGGGTCGCTCCCTAGGGCTCTCCGATGGTGGGTCTTGTTGTGTAATGTTTTGGACTGCTTTTGCACACTTTTATATTTTTCATTTACGGGCCTTTGTGCTTGGTTTTATATTTGAACCGTTAGTATCACGGCGAATTTCACAAATAGTTTCTGTTGCTTATAAAAAAAAAAGGGTATTATTTTGATCTTTATTATTTATAATTAACTCATTTAATTCTCATTATTTAGAAAATGTATCAACTTGGTATTGATTGTTTTAAGAGTGACTCATTTGGCTCCTTAATACTTATAAATAATATCAACTTGATTTTCATTTTAACCTTCAAAAGTAGTCATGTGACCAACACATGACCAACTAAAGGGA